>CM038675.1:54837217-57237217 GCA_021605145.1 Aegilops bicornis | reverse complement strand
AACCGGCCTGCTTTGTGGTCTATTTCCTCTGGCCAACCAGAGTGTTCAAACCGGCTAAAAAATAATGTCCGCAATAATAGGTTGTACTTAAAACAAAGCGTGAATGTTTTTTCACATGTTCAACTAACTCAAGTTAGGCCCATTTATTGTCTACAAAAGAATCAATA
Source organism: Aegilops bicornis (assembly GCA_021605145.1). Lineage (NCBI taxonomy): Eukaryota > Viridiplantae > Streptophyta > Magnoliopsida > Poales > Poaceae > Aegilops > Aegilops bicornis. Next base: position 57,237,050 of record CM038675.1, on the reverse strand, counting down.
CAACTATATCGACTCGAAGAAGGCGTGGTAGAAACTCCTACCGGGACTGACGTTAGAGAAGGCATGGCTGCATAGAAACCCAGGAGATAGATGTTGTGTGCAAGGACCCTCTGGTTCATGCGGACATACATGTTTGTACCTAACACAGTTTTCCCAAGGTCTCGATCGCACTTTATATGCATCCAGACGCTCATAACCTTACACGCACACTGTTGAATATGCGTATATGGAGGATATGAAAAGCGTGCTATTTGGAAAGTTGCTTGTGGCCTGTCGACATGGAAATCTAGTTTGGAAGCAATGGCACTTATAGTGCCCAACTAACAGTAATACATTAGTATTATATCACAGCGCAATGATCTATGAATGAATGTTCACATTATTTCCATTGACCATGAATTCGTTACTCTATTAAGATCTCTGATGTAATTTTTATGGTGTGTTTGTTGGCATATGATGAATTGTTAATTTATGATTAGATTGTTTATTGAATATTATTGAATCTTTTAAAGTTTATTTTTGTGTAATTGAGTAGCCATGTATGCTTTTGAGTTATTTGCCTTCTCTGATCAAGATAAATGGGTAGTTCTTTAGGGGCAATGGTGCATAGTACTAGGTTCAATCTTTCGGTGATATATATCCCAATGAAGAATAGGGACAAGACATGTATTTGTATTGTTTCTATTAAGGATAAAACAACAGGGTTCAATATTATTACTAGATTCCTTTCTATCTACATTATCTCATCTTACTTACTGTGTTTCTCTATTTTTATAAAACTAATACCTTAAAATGCATGCTGGAGAGTGTGATGCAACGGATAGCCCATGTCCATGTGCTGAGTACAACGGATAGCAGTATCAAGAATCTCGGGAGGCGTGGCCTTAATCGAAGCCGCTGCAGCCTGGGCAAACTGATAAAAAATGCTGGCCTCGCCATGGCTACGCTACTGCCGAAGAAGATGTCAGTTGTTGGTGTTGCATCGAGCACAGTAGAGTGGAGGCCTGACGGAAGGTGGGTGGATGGTGGAAACCATGTTGTTCAATGACCCCTACATTGATCCCTTTGACATGACCAAATCCCTTCTGGAGCTAGTCCAAGCAAGACAGGAAGCATGGCATGCTCAAGCTCAACTCATTTCCATGGCTCTCGAATGGGCATGCAAATCCATGCGTGTGTACTCAAAGCATAGGAGAAAACCTTAACACAAATGGCTGCTCCTTCCCATTAGTTTGGACTACTTCTTCAACAATTATACCCAATACTTTAATGTATACTACTGCCTCTGTTCTGAATTATAAGATGTGATGGATACTTTAATATAAACTAGATAGAGACAGAAAAGAGTGAACAAACACACTAAATGCATCTATATCAGAGTTTTGGTAACCCGCTGGAGAAATTTGCTTACTGGGCGGTAACCGTAGATCTTGGTGCGCTAGAAGTAAATCACCTTAACGAGCAAAATATCCAAAAAAAATTGAATTTAAATGAAATTTAACTGGAATTCAGTAAGTGCTCGGTACTTGTCCGTTACATGATAACGAAAAACTCGATGTCTCATGTGATTTTTTAAGGATTCGGTAGCCAAAACCCTGGTCGATATACATGTGATTCTGAGAAAAGTTAAAACATGTTATAACAGTGAATGGAGGGAGTTGCTTACAAGCAGTATTTTCAATGTTCATAATACCCGTGCCTCAAAACATTTTCTGACGTATTGGTGGAAAATGGTTCATTGCTAAATTTGCACCTAACGAAGCACACTGGATACTATGAGATGTACGCAACTATTCCCACAAAAAAAAGAACCATGCCACAATTCTTTTCATTGATTTATAGCGACCTTCACTTCATGAATTGTATAGAAAAATGCTACTACACTACTCGTAGTAGAGGAAGCCATTTTCGTCCATTATACATAATGAGAAATCCACAAAATTTAGTTTCAAATATTTCTATATTTTTTAGGACTGAAACTTTCTGATGAATATATGTGTGGTTTACAACGGAGATTGATATCAAAGAATCTGGCGAGAGACCACGGCAGAAGCAACAACTTGTGTCAACATCGGCCCGTTGCTCACGAGGGAGTTGCCCATGCCAGAGAACTACATCGTCAGGGCACATCTTGGACTCGGTGAGAGACGGTTCCAACATTGCTACCACCGAGTGCAGATGGAACATGCCGAGAGTAGATGAAACAGAGCGCTATAGTCGGGCGACAAATGTGAAGCCCAGTGCTAGCTCGTCAACCATCGCTAGATTTTTTGGGCACTGAGGGCACCCACCATCCTTGGGGTCAACTATTTCCTTTTATATGAGCATTACTCCGATGTGGATGGAACCTTGACCAAGCAACCAACTGAAGAATCAGACGTGGGAAGGCATGCATCTGCTCCAAATGAAAGTGGCACAGTTTTACAGCGGGACAGTCCTGATCGCGCTGACGGCAATCAAGCAGTGGTGGAAGCGGCTTACATCAAGAATTCTGGTTAGCAAGACCGATGTGATGCAGTTTTCTAGTCTTCTGATGTCTCTAATTCCCATATACATGTTGTCTCTCTGATTATGTCCTCATCTTCCCTTCTGGGTATGACATGTTTACAGATTTATGCTAAAACCAATCGGCTGCTTATAACATTTTGAACACGATTATGACATGAGCCAATTACATACCGTTAAAGTTTTATTTTGCAAAAGGACCCCTAAAAAAAGAAATCGGGTCCTCCAGCCTGTCATAACCTTGGGGAGGAAAGTGGCGCAGTGGGTGAACACCATGCAGCTTTCGGGTAACAAAAGCTGGTGGAGCGCGGCATCGACCTCGTGTACAATGGATGTAGCATGGCGTTCATGGGCCTGGTGTCCCGTGCTGTGCACGGCGGTGACAGGCGCGTCACATGCGTGGTGCAGCAGTTGGTGCTCCTTCTGGGGCTCATGAAGAGATGCCCAGCGGCGGGAAGATGAAAGCAGGCTGCGGCATGCAGCAGCGCAACACAAGTATGGCTCACCGAGCAGACGCTTTCATCGTCCTCCCCTGAGGCTACGACACTGATGCTGTAAGGGGAGGCCGAGGCCGGGAGCGGGAGGTAGGTGGAAGCGGGGAGAGAGGAAGAGGAGGAGGCGGGCGTTGTGGAGGTGAGCAGCACACGGAGCTCGCGGGCAGGAGCTCAATGGGGCATCATAGAGAAGAGGCACGTCTGGGGAGAAGAAGAAGGAGCCAGTAGTGACCTTATCCTATCTTTTTGCAAGGAGGACCTTATCACTTTATGCCCTTTTACAATTTAGTCATGTCACGTCACCCTTATAGGTGTTATATATATATATATATATATATATATATATATATATATATATATATATATATATCATAATCGTGCTCAAAACACTATAAGCCACCGACTAGTGCTTTCCACAAAATAGAATTCAAGCACAATTAATTGTTTTGGCGCAAATCTATAAACATGTGTTACGTTGCCTCCAATTTCGATGGTTTTTGCAATTCACTCCATTTTTACTTGATGTATCACCTGACCGAGCAGGAGCAACACCGCTTCGTCACTGTAAAATAGAAATAGAGCGGCTTCATTTTGTTTCGTTTGTTTTCGAACAGAATTGATTGTCGATCCATATCTTGCATTTCACCTCAGCGGAATGCTGCTGCGCCTTGGGCATGAAGAAAGTCTAAATAAATACCCCCTTTGTAAACTAAGATAAGACATTTTAGATCACCATAGTTTAAAGAGGTAGTAGATGGCGGCACATTGATGGATGAACTGAATATAATTTTCAATCAGATATCCAAATAAAACAATTATTATAGTACTCCAGAAAAACTTGATTGCAGAGAGATGCGACAAACAAATTATTAAAAAAAATCTAAGTGGTGAATACAAAAAGAACATACCAGTGATGTGCCTTAAGGGGTTGATAGGAAAAATAGGTATTGGGATGTATACTTATTTAGTGACGTAAAGGCAAGCCACTTTGTGTTATTGTTGCTAATGCATGACGATTGATATATAACACCAGAGTTGCACTGTTGCTAATGCATGTAATCTTTTTAGGGAGTTTTAAACATGTAATAATGCATGCATGATCGGTCAAGACAATTTAATCATGCCTTGAGCAATAATACATGTATGTATATTCAATTATTCAGCGCCGGCAGCAAATAGTGAACGGCAGGAGAGCGGTGAATGCTTTGCTCTCCACGTTCCAAGTTCAAGGACAATTGAAAAGTTAATTCTTTTTGACATGGTGGCAGGGCCGCGATTTCGCTCGAGGGAGGAAGCGGAATATGGTGATGATGAATTTCACATGATTGCTCGCATTCGTGTTCGCGGTGAGCGCAGTCACAGGAAATACGTTGTGTGCGTGGTGATGTTTATGCCCGTGGGCTCGATTCGCTGCATCCTAGACTTCCCACAGCAGCGCTTATCTATTGTACCGATGTTTCCAATTCCTGCTTGTCCTTGCATGTCCCAATATTTTCCGTTCTAATTGTGCTGATATATGTAAACAAAGGGCAAATAAAAGTGTGGAGGGATGAACAACGTAGTAGCATGCTTCTTGGAACCGGTGTGGCACATGTAAGAAATGCTCAAGCGGATAACATCATTCGCACCAGTCTTAAAGTTTAGTGCATGTTTAGTATTTACACAGTGTTCACAAGAGAGGGAAGTACTACTATCACCGATCCTTGTTACTAATTGTTATTGGTTTAGTACAAGACTGTACACTAAACCAGTGACAATTAATACGGATTGAAGGAAGTTGTTTGGTGTGCGTCGTGCTCATAAACGTTTGAGGAAATGGTTCGTTTTCTTTACTGCATGCCAGCGAGCGCTGGCCAATATATGGCTCGTACCAAAGAGGCGCTGCTATATATCGCTTACAACGATCGCCGTGGAATGCATCACCCATGATTATTCTCTCTCGCTGCTCCCGTTCCAGAGAGTGCTCGCAAATATACGGCTGGCCCAACGAGCTATAAAACAAGCGCACAACCCACAACCAGCTAGTGAGCTCACCTAAAAAAAGCCAGCCAACAAGCACTTTCTACTGTTTTTATTTTTGTAAGATTTTATTTCAATTACAAAATATTTATAAATTTGTAAAACCTTGAATTTGAGGAAGTTCATGATTTTGAAAAATATTTGGATTCAAAAATGTTGGTTAATTTTGATAAAATCTTTGTGAATTAAAATAATATTCTTCAATCTGATTTTTAAATAGATTCATGAATTTGAAAAATGTTCTTGAATCCAAGAAAATAGTAAACTTGGAATAATGTTCTCCGATTCAAAAAAAAATCACATGAATGCAAACAATGTAGTGAATTCACTAAAAGATTATCATATCAAAGAAGTTCATGAATTGGTAAAATGTTTACCCGTATATAATTAATTAAAACTAACAGTCTTTCAAAGATTATGATCAATTTTTTAAAAAAATGTGAACTATTTTTAAAATTCATGAAAATGGTTTGAAATAACAAATTTGAAATTCGGACAATTTTTTGATAAACATGTATTTTTTGAAAAACAAGTGATTTTTTTTGAAAATTCAAGCATCTATACAATAAGCCGACACAAAATTTTAAAATATGAGCAATTTTCGTCGTCCCGCATTGTTTTCCAAAAAGTAAACAGTATTTGTAATTTCGAACATTTTAAAAAAATTTGAAAAAAATGAGAAAACAAAAAGAAAGGAAAAGAGAAACAGAAAAACATAAAAAGGAAGAAAAATAAAATTGAGGAGAAAAAGAAAAGTAAGAATGACGAAGAAAAAATAAAAAAAATAAAGAAAAGCAACGAAAAAGCCAGAAGGATAACTAGGAAACGCATACAATGAATGTAAGAAAAAGAAAGAAAAACCAGATGGAAGCTTCCTAAACCGGATGGAATGTTCTAAAACCGGACAAAAATGCTCTCGGACGACCCCTTCACATCTTATAATAGGCCCCACAAGAGCCACTATGGTGAGTGATTGTTGTCTTATATCAGTTGTTGTACCAAAGAACCACTATAGAGTTTCGAGCTCCTCCTCATGGGCCAGGTTGAGTGTTTGTAACTTGAGAGGCTTGTAGCTAATAAGAAATGTGTGGGCTGAAACTCAGCAAAATTCAACATCTTTGTATATTAGGCCCTGGGCTGTAGCCCTTGATGTCAGGCCCCTGTATTTCTATATACTCAAAAGGGTGACTGGGTCCTAGCTCCACCCCTGGCGACAATAATGTTGTATCTTCACCTATCTGGGTAAAAGTTTCATTTTGTTCTTTCCACCTTCGTGACAATGGCCACCAGTACATCGACTTCAACACATCCATTTTTCTTAAATCGGCGTGGGGATGTAGCAATAGTCGGTCATGAGGCACAACAGTTGCGATGGCATAGCGTGTGTCATGGCCCCAACCACTACACGGTGGCCTTGGCTGCGGTGCTTTGGCTTAGAGATTCCGGGAGGATGGGGTGTATGTGAAAGGAGTTGGAGGGGCCGGCGTGAAGGCACGGTCAACATTCTGGTGGTGGTATTTGTGGGCAATGGACCTGTACGTGGTCGTTAGTCAATCATACGGACTCCAGGAAGCTTTTGGCTACTGGGTGCAACCAATGAGAGACAATCGCATGTGTTATCTATAACCTGTTTGGATGGTAATGCAATAATAGAATATGTGTTTAGTCATCTAGCCTTTTTAGGTCACCATTTGTGGCTTTTTTTTATCCTTTGTTTTCATTTGTGCTCCTTTTGCGACCTGTACTGAATTGCAGACTAAAGGTGGGATCTACAACCGGTTTGGTCATCTAGCATTTTTAGGTCGCTGGTTGTGGCTTTTTTATCCTTTGTTTACATTTGTGCTCCTTTTGCGACCTGTACTGAATTGCAGACTTTTATATTTGGATTTTAATAATATTGCCACATGCATCGTTACTTATGCAGAGGCCGGGTCATCCTCCTTTTTTGTAAAAGAAGTGTTGGCCGATGGAGGTGGGAACTGAAGTTTGAGCAACAAATAAACATGATGGTAGCCGGCCTATATGGAGGATGTTAGCTGAGAATATAGGTCGGGCCTCTAATAAAATAGGTACTGAGGATGGAATTGGCAGTCTCCTGGAACACTAAAGATTGATTTTGTATGCCAGTGTTTATACTATGAGAATGAAATTTTCGTTTAGAAAAGGAGGAAGACCCCTGGCCTCTGCATCTGGACGATGCATACATCCATTTTATTAATTATTACACAAGAGCTTATAATTTCATACTACACTAATACTAAAGCCACCGTCTAAGCAACATATGTCGCTACTCCTATCCAGTTGATGAAGGGGCGCTGATAGTCTGGGTCTAATACCAAACAGACCTTGCAGCCAAATCTAACATCTAAGACCTAAGGTTCCAACCAGGATGCTCGGGTATGGGCACCCACCAGTCCGGGCGTGCTCCTCAACCAGGACGCCTGCTGGGTATGAGGCCGCCGCAGCCACCTGCCAGCAATCTATCTTTAGAGGTGTAGTGCTGCATCTACCTTGCTCGGTCTAGCTGCCACCGACGCCACCACAACGCCAGACAACGTCACCCTCCTGCGCGAGTCCATCTCCACTCATCAGACGCCGAGTCAACACAGTGCCATGCCACCGAGATCCGCCGCCATCAACGTGTGGGAAGAAGCACCACTCCATCAAAGAATCTGTCCTCTGGTCCATCGATAACGTGTGTACCTTCAAAAATGACGCCCCAAAGGGTGAACGACACTAGAGCGCCGCCGTCATCCGATCATCCGATCTAGGGTTTCCCCCGGAGGTAGCAGAGAGTGGCCTTGAACTTCTTCACGGCAATATCTTCAAGAAGGGAACGATGCAGATCAGCCGAAAGCAAGTTTTCACCCAGATCTGTTCGAAGGAATCCAACTCCCGTGCACGGCCGCCGCCACAACCAGGCTAAGCACTCGTCGCCGTCGGGACCTCCACGATGACCAGAAGCCGCGAGACTCGTCGCCACCACTCCTAGGCCGCCGCCACCGCTGCCAATACCAACCCCACAATCGACCAGATCTGGGCAGGGATCCCAGGTCCATTCCCACTACCCACCACCAAGGAGGGGAGGTGGCGTCGCCAGCGAGGGACGCCGGGAGTGGGAGAAAACCGAGGCAGGGCCAGCTCGACGCCCGGCACCACCAGGCAGATGGGAACGCCCCGTGGAGTCCCCAACTGCGTGCTGGAGAGAGCCGCCCCGCCGCCGCCAACGCCACTCGGCCTTTGGCCGGCGACGCCCCAGGCGGCGGCGAGGGAGGGGTTGAGGCAAATGGGGCGACGGTGGCGGCGATAGGGTTCCTGCCGGGCGCCATGAGCGCCTCGGGAGAGGAGGAGATCTCGAGCCCAGTCACAGTCGTTTATCTTAAATTGGGGTGAGAATTTCACTTTCCCGGCCTCTGCACCAACTAGGGATGCATAAGGCCTTTTTAAGTATAAGTACTAGGATTTTTAATCTCGGTTATGCACTGAGCCTAGTCCTCAATAAATGCGTGAGTATCAGAAAAGCCTGGTCCTCAACAATAAATAGGAATCTAAATTCGCCTCCGTGAGAATGAGATTGTTAAGCTAAAGCCACTGTAGATGCTAATCCGTGCAAAGTCTAGTGTAGCAGTGGCGCCATGGCAATGGTTGCAGTATGTAGGCAGTAGTGGTGACCGAAGGCTCACCCTGATATACCTACGGTTCAACTTGAGTTTAGTTAATCACTATTTTTTCGCATGAAAAATTAAGAGTTAATCAGTAATGCAATACTGTTCATTCAAGTCCATACTCAATTCTATACGGTACGGCCAAATAATATGGTATATTCGTTGGTGTAGAGTGAACAAAAAAGAGGAAGCCGTCCAGATCCCTAACATGAATTCGAACCATCAGGCAAACAGCTGAGCCAGTGTGAGCACGTCAATCCAGCTAACTACCGAACTTGTACTACTGTTCGGAGCCCAAGAATTCGATGCCTACAAGAGAACTTCAGCAGCTGGCACGAATGCTTCCGAAAACTCTCGCGAGAAGCTTATCTGAGGTAGGCCTATTAATACAGGCAGAGATGTCTCCGTATTCTGTACAGATATATACACACAGGAACGCCATTAGATTTACTGAGAAAGGAATGATTTTCTACTGATGCCTCCGGTTCCCAAGTGCTTGTGCTATTTGGTTATTCTCCTGCATGCCATCTTCTCCGCCTTCGTGTTTGTCACCTTTGACAGGCAAATGAAATGAGGAGTGACTTCTGAGTGTGGCCGAACAAACCACTTAACTTTCTATCGCCTCGGTGAAGATGGAGTTATATGTCGGAGAAGTATTATTCACACAAGTGAAGGTTGGTGCACTATTTATTACGGTCTCACAATCTGAGAAAACCAAGTTACCTGTGAGGAGTAGAACGTTGGCCAAACCAATGCTTCCCAACTTGCATATATATATTAAAAGTAGTTTACAGTCTATCAAAAAAAGGAAAATTATACTAGAAAATCATAGAATAATCATAAATATCCAGCCTCTCGTTATGTGGGTCTATTTCATAAATAACATAATTTCATAAATACCATAATTAACGGTTGAGATCAACATTCAGGGATGAAAGCTCACGTTGTTATGGATGAAAAGCTCACGTTAGAACTTGGGAGCGTAACATCGGCCTTCATATCCAAATCTTTCTCTCCCACACCTAAAAAAATATCTATTCCATGAATTTTTTAAAACATAGTATGTATACACTCATCTCTATGAACACATACACGCACACCCTACCCCTATGAGCACCCCGAGAGACTGAGCAGGCATATCATTTTGAGATTGTCAAGTCACCAAAGACGCCTAGTAGTCGACGGGAACGTCTCCTCCCACTGAACATGCACCAGGACTTGAAACCTGTTCGGCTAAGAATACCACTGTCTATCTAACCATCCAAACACAGATTGGTTTGCTAATTGTTTACTCTTTGAGCCTATACCGGTCTATCCATTTCCATCCATTCATAATTCGTTTTGCTAGATGTAGAGGTCTTAGCACGTACTTCCTCCGTTCCTAAATATAAGTCTTTCTAGACATTTTAAATGGACTACAACATATAGATGTATATAGACATATTTTAGAGCGTAGATTCACTCATTTTGCTCCGTATGTAGTCACTTATTGGAATCTCTAGAAATACTTATAATAAGGAACGAAGGGAGTACAAGCAAACAATTCGACCTATTTCAGTTTTTGCATGCATGTACTCATCACCATATGCAAGTACGATCGTCTAGCATTTGGTCTCCACCATGTATATCTAAACGAACATCAACTCTCTGCAAGTATCCTAATGTTAGTTGAATGTGAATTGCTATTTTCCAGTTGAAAATTTTACATTATTATTTTTTATCTAGCCATTACTTCAATATGCAATCTATTACTTGGTGTTTAAAGTTAGTACAAGTTAAGCTTACCTTCTGTTCCAACTTTTCAGTCATAAATATATGTTTTTATGTAGAGCTAGCATGCGGGATGTATTTATTTAGGGGCACCTAGCCATCAGATTATTGATGGTAGCATTCTGTCAAACCAGTCCACAGCCGTAGGATTAGTTCCACCATGGACGTTAGATCCCTTTCTTGTAAGATCCTGCTATTATTACGTGAATGCTACAACAGATCCTGAAACATCCTGCTGTTATTACGTGACTCCTATAACTGCTCCCGAAATGTACGTTTGTAGCCAGCTTGCTTCTTTTTCACGACGTACGATGTACATGCTGCTTCTGCTTCCATCGTTGAACTACGTCAGAATGTCTCATCTGACACAAGTAAATATTTCAATATATGTTTATTTCAGGAAAACTTTATTCAACGATTTTTTGATCTTTTCAAAATTAAATTAAATTGCTGATGTAACACTTCATTGTTTTGTTTCCAACACAATCCTTTTTGCCTCCACCGAGGACACAATTTACTTCTATTGGAAATGAAATTTGTTTGGACCTAACAATTTTTTGTGCGAAGAACTTTGCTTCCATGTAATTTATTTTTGCATCCAAGTAGTTGTTTTTATGTGCTAATCTTTTAGTCCCGTCTATCTTTTTATTATATTTTAGACACAAGATTTTTTTTGCTTCCATCTACTACAAAAGTGTTTCCACCACAAAATAACTTGCTTCCAGTCAAACATAAGTTTTCTCCATGCTTCAACTGTTCATACAACATGTTTTGGATCCAATGTACAGTGCTTCCAAAATATTACTAGATTTATGTTCCCTAATACTTTCAGGTTCATACAACAAATTTGCTTTTTCAAGCCACAAAGGGTACAGTGCTTCCCAAGTTCATACTGTATTTCCCTAAAGACTGTGGATTCGCTACCCTTCATCTAGTGTATGCGGTCTTCTTAATTCTGAGGTAGATCTAGATGTCGCCACGCTTCTTAGTGCATGCACTAGTTGCCTCCATATATACATGTCCCGTCTGCATAGATCAGGACCGAAGCCATCACACAACTGCTTGAAGCTTAAATCGGTTAGGCAAGATGCATACTTATCGAAGGTAGGAAGCAACAAATGGAACTATATGTACGCTGCAGCACTGATGAAGAGAATGTATACAATAGAACAATACATACATGTTAAAAGCAAAAATTGGAACCTAGAAACAAGGAAACAAACTACCTAAAACGAAGAAACATATGTAATATCAGAAGGGAGAATGCATGCCACGTTCCAATGGTGATAACAAGGAGAATAACTAAGTTGCAAAATAAGATGCAGGAAGCATTGGTAGCAATAACTATCTATACTGCAGAAGCATTTGCAGCTTCATATGTAGGAAGCATGTAAAGGTAATATCTCACCAATTCTCATCTTCGTTGGAAGCTCTGAATTTTGAAACTAGGTAATTAGTCCGATTGCACCAACATACCTATGCAATTTCTGTTGATCTAAATACCGAGACATGAAGATGTTCACTAAACATAGGGGTATGGAAGCAAAGCATTGGAATTAAGAATCTTATCCTATGTACTTATAAATAGTTTATTAAACACAGTATGGCAATTAAGAGGAAGCATGAAAATATGACAGCTCAACATTATTCGACTTGGTTGGAACCATGGGAATTGATAATGGAAACAACTAAGATTGCTGCCAATATGAGGATGCATGCTTTATGCCGCCTACATACAAATTTAACCAAAAAATTGTTGACCAATGGAAGTTATTTTCTTACCCAAAGAAGCATGAAAGAGTGTGTTGGGTACATATGTGTTGTTACTTGGAAGCATTGAAAAGTGAAAAAAAGGGCCCAAATACTAATATTGCTGCCAACCAAGGAGGCATATTTGTGTGATGCATCTACCCAATTCACAAATTGTGAATGATTTAGGTATCAACCAAGGTACTGACATGTAGATATCAAACGAAGTCAGCGATTTTTGGAGCAGACAACAAGATACAAGTTGTATTGAGAATCACATGCTTGGTTTTCTACATTTTTCTACATATTTATAGTGCACTTCCACATTGTTATCATTCCATAGAGTTATTGCAGGAAACAATTCTATGAAATTATTTGGTAATCATGCACTTCTCCGTAAGTTATTCAAAATATTAAGTTATTCACAATATGTTTATAGAACCATCCCCATAGTTTTCATACTAAATGTGACAAGATAAAAAAATTATTTCAAGGAACACTTTTATCATCTAATCATATTATGTTCATCTGCTAGGTAATCACAATGGGCTCCGTCTAATAAATTATGCAAGGGAAACTTGAAGAGAGATATAGAGTACTACAAATATTCATGTTTCGTCTAGCTACATGTGTATCTTTGTAAATACCCCTAATATGTGTGCTACTCTTCCATCACAAATTAATGTGACACAATGGGTTAACTTTTTAATGCGAGTGTACGTACAGACATGTATACTATTGAAATAGTAACCAACCTATTTTATCACACACAAAAACTACCTATTATTTATTGGTTATCAATCCACCGGACACTTTGAAAATTGCAATAGTAGAAAAAGGGGCTATCGTTGAGGCCTGTTTTGCCCATTAGTCCCGGTTCCATCCAGAACCGGGACTAATGCGAGCATTTATCCCGTTCAGGAGCCCAGGGGCGGCCGGGCCACGTGGGCCATTGGTCCGGGTTCGTCCGGACCTTTTGGTCCCGGTTGGTGGGACGAACCGGGACCAATGGTCCTGGCTCTGTCCCACCACTATTGGTCCCGGTTGGTGGCATGAACCGGGACCAAAGGCTTCCTTTAGTCCCGGTTCATGCCACCAACCGGGCTAATGGTGCTGTTTATATATAGCCCCTCAGCAAGAGCAGAGCACACTGCTCTGTTTTTTCCGCCGAGGGGAGGGGCTTGGTGGTGCTCTAGCTCACCTCCTATGCACACAAGGTGTTCGATGGAATGCCCGAGCCACACTACTTAAGCTTTCTCCTCTCCAAGCTCGACCTCTAACCTCCATTTTCCTCAATATTTGTCTAGGTTTAGCGGTCCGTCACGCCCGTCCCCTGCCTTTCACCGCCGTCGATCACCCACGGCGATCTCATCGCCAGCACCACCGTGGTGAGCCTCTTGTTCTTATCTTCTTTACGAAAGGAAAAATATTCTTACTTGTATTATTTTCTTACTTTTATTATTGCATCTTATATAGTGCGATGGTTTTGGTATCCGCCCGCCGGCCATCGTCCTGTCTATGATTCGGATGTGGTATATATTATCTTTTCATAACTATTGGTTCATTTATTGTTTATGAAAATTAAGCCACCAACGTGACATAGATTTTATTTATCTAGGAGGTTGTTGAACCGGAAATTCCAACCGACCCTATTGTCGAGAGGTTAAATTTAGTTGAAGAAGAAAACAATTTCTTGAAGGAAAAATAAAAAAACTTGAGGAGGAGAAGATGATATTGGAGTTGCATGTTATGGATGTCGCCGATGATCACAAGATCAAGATGGATGCAATGCGCTTGAAGATGAGAAAGATTAGAAAATATGCCATTCATACCGAGGCTTGGTATCATTATGCCATTGGATCATTTGTTACCTTGGTTGCGATTATGATCGTATTTGTTTTCACATTGAAATGTTTTACATAGTTTCAATGTATGGTTTAATTAATTTAGATGCTCTGCAGAGCTTTATGTTGTTAGATGAGAACTATGTATGTACTGTGGTTTTTATGTGATGATGAACTTCTATTAATTTGGTCATTTAATTATCTATTCATGATGTTCTGTAATGATTTTTGACACACTTAATTATATATAATGCACGCAGATGAACCGGCAATGGATGTACGGTGACAGACACACCTCCGAGTACATTAAGGGCGTGCATGCTTTTCTCAAGTGGCTGAGGCAAACAAGCAGAATGGTTTTATGTGTTGTCCATGCCCTATATGTGGGAATACGAAGTCTTACTCGACCGGAAAATCCTTCACACCCACCTGCTTTACAAGGGTTTCATGCCACACTATAATGTTTGGACGAGGCACGGAGAAATAGGGGTTATGATGGAAGACGACGAGGAAGAAGAGTAGGATGACAACTATGTGCCCCTGAATACGGTGATGCTCTTGAACATCAAGTTGCACTGCACGATGTGCACGATGGTGCTGCAACGGGCGAAGCTGCTGAAGATCAATATGAACCAGACGATGTGCCCCATGATGATGATCTCCGCCGGGTCATTGTCGATGCAAGGACACAATGCGAAAGTCAAAAGGAGAAGCTGAAGTTCGATCGCATGTTAGAGGATCACAAAAAAGGGTTGTACCCCAATTGCGAAGATGGCAACACAAAGCTCGGTACTGCATCGAATTGCTGCAGTGGAAGGCAGAGAATGCTGTGCCTGATAAAGGATTTGAGAAGGTACTGAAATTAATGAAGAAGAAGCTTCCAAAGGATAACGAATTGCCCGACAGTACATACGCAGCAAAGAAGGTGGTATGCCCTCTAGGATTGGAGGTGGAGAAGATACATGCATGCCCTAATGACTGCATCCTCTACCGTGGTGCCTACAAGGATCTGAACGCATGCCCGGTATGCGGTGCATTGCGGTATAAGATCGCACGAGATGACCTGGTGATGTTGACGGCGAGCCTCCCAGAAGAGGGTTCTGCGAAGGTGATGTGGTATGCTCCTATAATACCACGGTTGAAACGTCTGTTCGAAACGGAGAGCATGCCAAGTTGATGCGATGGCACAATGAGGACCGTAAGAAAGACGGAAGTTGAGAGCACCAGATGACGGGTCGCAGTTGAGAAAAATCGAGAGAAATTTCTGGGATGAGTTTGCAAAGGACCCAAGGAACGTATGGTTTGCTTTAAGCACGGATGGCATTAATCCTATCGTGGAGCAGAGCAGCAATCACAGCACTGGCCCGTGACTCTATGTATGTATAACCTTCCTCCTTGGATGTGCATGAAGCGGAAGTTCATTATGATGCCAGTTCTCATCCAAGGCCCTAAGCAACCCGACAACGACATTGATGTGTACCTAAGGCCATTAGTTGAGGAACTTTTACAGCTGTGGAATGGAAACGGTGTACGTACGTGGGATGAGCACAAAAAGGAGGAATTTGACCTGAAGGCGTTGCTATTCGTGACAATCAACGATTGGCCCGCTCTCAGTAACCTTTCAGGACAGACAAACAAGGGATACAACGCATGCACGCACTGTTTACTTGACACCGATAGTATATACCTGGGAAGCTGCAGGAAGAATGTGTACCTGGGCCATCGCCGATTTCTTCCGACCAACCACCAATGTCGAAAGAAAGGCAAGCATTTCAAAGGCGAGGCAGATCACCGGAAGAAGCCCGCTATGCGTACCGGTGATCACGCATTTGCTATGGTCAATGATTTACACGTAATCTTTGGAAAGGGTCCCGGCGGACTAGCTGTTCCGAATGACGCCGAGAATCACGCACCCATGTGGAAGAAGAAATCTATATTTTGGGACCTACCCTCTGGAAAGACCTAGAGGTCCGCTCTTCGATCGACGTGATGCACGTGACGAAGAACCTTGCGTGAACCTGCTAGGCTTCTTGGGCGTGTATGGGAAGACAAAAGATACACACGAGGCACGAGAGGACCTGCAACGCTTGCACGAAAAAGAGGGCATGCCTCCGAAGCGGTATGAAGGTCCCGCCAGCTACGCTCATTTAAAGAAGAGAAAGAAATATTCTTTCAATGCCTGCTCAAGATGAAGGTCCCGACTGGCTTCTCGTCGAATATAAAGGGAATAATAAATATGTCGAGAAAAAGTTCCAGAACCTAAAGTCTCATGACTGCCACGTGATTATGACGCAATCGCTTCCGGTTGCATTGAGAGGGCTTCTACCGAAAACGTCCGATTAGCCATTGTGAAGCTATGTGCATTCCTCAATGCAATATCTCAGAAGGTGATCGATCCAGAAATCGTACCAACGCTAAGGAGTGATGTGGCGCAATGTCTTGTCAGTTTCAAGCTGGTGTTCCCACCACCCTTCTTCAATATCATGACGCACGTCCTAGTTCATCTAGTCGACGAGATTGTCATTCTGGGGCCCGTATTTCTACACAATATGTACCCCTTTGAGAGGTTCATGGGAGTCCTAAAGAAATATGTTCATAACCGTGCTAGGCCAGAAGGAAGCATCTCCATGGGCCATCAAACAGAGGATGTCATCGGGTTTTGTGTTGACTTCATTCCTGGCCTTAATAAGATAGGTCTCCCTAAATCGCGGTATGAGGGGAGACTGACTGGAAAAGGCACGCTTGGAAGAGACTCAATAATATGCAGGGACGGATATTCTTGGTCTCAAGCACACTACACAGTTCTACATAACTCTACCTTGGTGACCCCGTATGTCGATGAACACAAGAACAGTCTGCGCTCCAAACACCCGGAGCAGTGCGACGACTGGATTACATGTGAACACATCAGGACTTTCAGCAGTTGGTTGGAAACACGTCTCAGAGGTGACAACACTGTTTGTGATGAGTTGTACTTGTTGTCCAGGAGACCATCTTCGACTGTAATGATTTGGAAAGGATACGAGATAAATGGGAATACATTTTACACGATTGACCAAGATGAAAAGAGCACCAACCAAAACAGCGGTGTCCGCTTTGATGCAGCAACCGACAAGGGAAATGACACATATTATGGTTACATAGTAGACATATGGGAACTTGACTACGGAGTAGATTTTAAGGTCCCTTTATTTAAGTGCAAGTGGGTCAATCTGTCAGAGGCGGGTACAGGTGTAGACCCACAAAGACGGAATGACAACAAAGGATCTGAAAAATCTTGGGTACACCGACGAACTGCTCGTCCTAGCCAATGATGTGGCACAGGTTATCTATGTGAAGGACATGTCTACGGCACCGAGAAAAAAGAAAAGATAAGGAAGAGAATACATCATACAATGAGCCAAAGCGCCACATAGTTCTTTTTCAGGAAAAGGGACATCCTGGGAGTGGAGTGCAAGACAGACATGTCTAAAGAGTATGAAAAGTTTCATGAAATTCCCCCCTTCAAAGTCAAGGCTGACCCAAGAATCCTGATAAATGATGAAGATTATCCGTGGTTACGGCGCAATAAGCAAACGACACAAGCGAAGAAAAAGTGAAGACTTTCTCCCGCAACTATTATGATGATACCATGCCAACTTTGTAACACACGAGTATGATACCATTGTCCGTATTGTTCATGAACATACTATGCCAACTTTGACAACCTCGCCAACCGAAGGGCGCTCACACCGGTTTATAAGCCCGTCCCTCTACGCCTTGTTGAGCTCACAAAATTGTGATTCACACAAATTTCAAAGAATTCAAATTTTATAAAACTAATGGCACAAACAGAAAGTTTATAATTGTTCTAAAACAAATGGCACTAACAGAAAGTTTATAATTTTGTTGACCTAAAAGCAAAAAAAATTAAAAAATAAAGCAAAAAACCAAAAGAAAATAAATAATGCAGGAAACAAAACAAAAAACTTGAAAATAATAATAATAATAGCAACAATAAGCATTTTGTTGTAAGTAGAAACAAAATAAAATAAATAAAGCAACAAAGTAAACAAAAAAGTGTTTTTGAATTTTAAAACTAATGGCACAAACAGAAAGTTTATATTTTTCTAAAACTAAAAGCACTAACAGAAAGTTTATAATTTTGCCGACCTAAAAGGAAAAAGAATTAAAAAATAAAGCAAAAACCAAAAAGAAAATAAATAATGCAGAAAACAAAACAAAAAACTTGAAAAAATAAAAATAGCAACAATAAGTATTTTGTTGTAAGTAGAAACAAAATAAAATAAATAAAGCAACAAAGAAAACAAAAAAGTGTTTTCAAATTTTAAAACTAATGGCACTAATAGAAAGTTTATATTTTTTCTAAAACTAAAAGCAAAAAGAAATAAAATATAAAGCAAAAACCACTACCACCTACTAGGCCCCCACGGCCTGAATACGACTAGAAACCCTACATGGGCCAGGATTCAGGCCCGCAGAGGCCCAATAGGCCCACAGGCAGTAGCATGATTAGGCCCGAAAGCCTGCATTTGAGAGGAGCTCGAAAGGGGACGCACACCAGCGCTTATAAACCAGTGCCGGCGCCTTCAACTAGCGAGGTGGGACTAAACATTTGGCTTGGGCAGCACAGTTTGGTCCCGGTTGGTGGCACCAACCGAGACTAGCAGGAGTTTAGTCGGTTCGTGGCACGACCGGACTAATGCCCCTTTAGTCCCGGTTGGTGCCACCAACCAGGACCAAAGGTCGCCGCTTCCCGCCTCTTTGGGCTGCTGAAATTTGTTTGGTCCCGTTGGTGGCACCAACCGGGACTAAATGGGGCATTAGTCCCGTTGGAGCCACGAACCGGACTAATGCCCTTGTTATATAAGAAAACACTTGGGATATTTCAGATTCATCGCCCATTTGCCCCCAACCTCCCGATGCCGCCAGCTGCCCGACGCCGCCCGATGCCGCCGCCGCCCACGCCCGTCGTCACCATCGCCGCCGCTTGCCGTTGTCGCCGCCGTCGCCCGCGCCGTCGTCGCCGCCGTCCGCCGTCGTCGCCGCACCGCATTGCCCCTTGCCGTCGCCTCGTCGCCGTCCCGCCCCGTCGCGCGCCCTCGCCGTCGCCGCCCTGCCTCCGCGACCTCGCCGACCTCGCCGACCTCGCCGTCGCCGCCCTGCCTCCCGACCTCGCCGTCGCCTCCGCCTCCCCGACCTCGCCATCGCCTCCGCCTCCCCCGCCGCCTCCGTCGCCGCGACCTCGCCATCGCCTCCTCCCACAGTGAGCCCCCGCGCGCGTACCTGCCCTGCCCCCTTGCCGCCGCCGCCATGATTTTTTTGAAGATACAAAATAGAATTGTCATTAGAAATGTTCATGATACAAAGCTTGGAGAAGAAGTGATTTCAGATAAGTATGTAGCTAGTGTTATACAATGAATTGTATTTGCAATGTAGCTAGTGTTATACACCAGGCAAAGTCAAGGATGGGCAAGGGCTGTAGCAGATCATGGTATTTGCAATGTTTAGGTTTATTAATCTGGCATGTGGGACATTTCTTAATGAAGTCTACAATGAATTGTTTCATGCCTAGCCAATGGAAGAGAAGCTTCACTCTTTGATAAGTAGCTCTATGTCCATAATGTCCTCCAATTTCAGAATTGTGCAATGCAAGCACTAGTTTAGTTCTGAGATCATTGTATCTTACGATTTTTTTTCATAAATGTTCATGATTTTTTCATAAATGTATATATATTGATGTATGGATATATGTATGATGCTTTTTTGCAGTGTTGATCTAATGTGTTTTTTTCTGCATATATATGTGATTTTTGCAGTGTTGATCTAATGTTTTTTTTTCTGCATGTATATGTGATTTTTTCTGCATATATAGATATGATCATATATATGATGTATGCATGGATCGATGTGGATGGAATATGATGTTTTTTTGTTCATAGAGTATGATGTTTTTTTATTCATAGATTTTATTTTGTTCATTAGAGAGAGGCGGGACGCCGAGGAAGTTGTACTGTTTAGAGTTAGGGTCGCCGAGGAAGAAGGAAAATAATGAAAAGAATAAAAGAGGAAGAAGGAAGAAGGAGAAGAAGAGGAGAAAAAATAAGAAGAGGAAGTAGAAGAAAAGGAGAAGAAGAAGGAATAGAGGAGAAGAAGAAAAAATTCTATTCTTTCTTCTTCTCCTCTTCCTTCTTCTTCTCCTCTTTTTTTCTTCTATTTTTTCTTCTTCTTTCTTCTTCTTCTCTTTTTCTTCTTCTCATTTCTTCTTCTTCTTCTTCTTCTTCTTCTTCTTCTTCTTCTTCTTCTTCTTTTATCGGGAACGAGGGTGTCGAGGATCGCTGAGGGGCCACGGTCGGGAACTAGGCTAGAAGGTCGAGAGGGTCACAGAGAGGTCGAGGGTCGCCGAGGCCGGTCGAGGGTCAATGTTTTGAGGGTCGAGGGTCGCCGAGGCCGGGTCGAGGTTTCGAGGCACAAGGGTTTGAGGGTTTGAGGGTTCTAGGATCCGAAGGAAGAAGGAAGAAGAAGAAGAAAAGAATGAGAGGAAAAGAAGAAAAGAAGAGGAGAAGAAGAAAGGAATAGAGGAGAAGAAGAAAAATAGAATTTTTTTCTATTTTTCTTCTTCTCCTCTATTCTTTTCTTCTTCTCCTCTTTTTTTCGTATTTTTTCTTCTTCTTCTTCCTTCTTCCTTCTTCCTCTTTTCTTCCTTTTCCGATAGGTACCGATAGTGTCAAAGTATTGAAGAAATCCATGGTTTCATCATTAGCCGAAGTAACCATGGCATGATGGTACGAAGTTCCTCCAAAGTTGTCGGAATGGAGTCCCGGATAGGATAATTTGCCTTTTGCTGAACTTTGTACCAAAAAGCGAATTATCCTATCTCGGGACTCCGCTCCAAAACAACTTTGGAGAGCTTCTGCACCATCATGCACCTGTTACATTACTTAATGATGAAGACATGGTTTTGTTGAATCCTTTGACACTAGGCAACCTCCCGACCCTCGGCGATCTTCGACCCCTTGACCCTCGACCGCTCGGCGATCCACGACCCTCTACCCTACTTGTGGGACATAGATGTACTGTTCAACGCCGACCCTCCCGATAGCTTCAACACGTGGGGTCGATATTACGCACTCCCCTCCTAGCTTGAAGCGTTCTCGAGGCCACCCCTAACCCTTGAAGCGTTGTCGAGGCCACCCCAAACCCTAGAGAAGCAGCGCCGAGGCCACTAATATGATTCCTTATTGTGATTAGCTAGCTAGTTCTACGTTGGCACTAATATATCCATATCTGTCATGTTTGAATAATAATTGCCATGTTGTAAATATTTGTAGAAACTATGGACACCCCGAGACGAAGCACAAGAAGCGTTGTTGAGGGACATAATCGCACACGGAAGTGATGTCGTCTCCTTGATGATGTTTCTCAGCGTCGATAACGATGGTCTGGAAGGAGAGGGTGAAGAAGCAGCTGGCTATGATTTACATGGCTCCGATGACCCAATGCCGGTGCAAGAAGTAGACCGTGATCACCAAACCGAGTCCGCCAGGTATATATATTAGTTAAGCCTGTGCCGACTAGCTCTCGCCTTTGTTTTGGTATATATATATGTACACATATTAATTAACTCTCGTCTTTGTTCTTTTTCTAGCCTCCGGATCGAGCACAACTTCGGTAAAGAGACGAGGCCCAAGAAAAAGTTGAGCTCGGATGAAAAGTTTGAGATCATAGAAATCGCTACGACAGCCAACCGATTGAACCCTACCGGACAAAGAAGGCATTTGTTGCTCGGTCACGGGGTTACGGTTAGGGACAAGATCCCGATCAGCATCCACCAATGGTATAAGCCTAAGAACGAAGACCCCGAGGTGTCTTATGTCAATGATATGCAGAAAAATGATCTTTGGACCGAGCTGAAGTCAAATTTTACCCTACCGCCAGAGGATGATCCGGAGAAGCCAGTAATAGAGCCATTAATCAAGTCTTTTGCTCTTAAGAAGATGGCAGAACTATTCAGGAATTGGAAGAAAGACCTCAATACGTATGTCGAAAAAAATGAGACACCAGAATTCACGGGCAAATATGAGAAGATCAGAGATGATCGCCCGCATTTGTGGCCTACAAGACATCGGAAAAGAGTAAAAAGATGTCAGCGACAAACAAGAGAAATGCTGCGAAGAAGAAGCTTCATCATCGCACGGGGTCAGGTGGCTACCTCATAGCCCGGCCTAGGTGGTCCAAGGCTGAGAATGATCTGCTTGATAAAGGGATCGAAACCGAGACAATGAACTGGCCAGACCGTTGCCCGACTTGGTTCTTCGGGGCCGGCGGATCCTTGGACCCTATAATGGGGAAGTGCATTTGGACGGACGAACAATTGGACATACCAGTCAAGAGGCTTAAGCATTATATCGAAGCAGCGCAGCAAGGGAAGTTCGCTCTGCATAGGAGAAGAACGAGCTCACAATGGCCCTCGGGAACTCGAGCACCTCGGACGGACACGAGGCACGCCAGGCTCCCTTTCGTGGAAGGCTGGATTTTGGACGCAGGGGTTACAAAACCCATGAGAGGAGGAAGAAACTGGAGCAGAGCCTAATGCGGCGCTGCACGAAAGGGTAATGGGGCTAGAGGAACGAGAAGAGGAACGAGAAGCAGCCGATCACAACAAATGACTCCGCCAAGCTTCCCCGGTTACCCCGCCATCTCGGTGGAGAAGCAGCGTGGCTTCCACCAAGCTGCTTCACCAGAGCAGCATGCCTTGACGGCCTCGCCAGCTATCACGTGGATGCTATCACGGATGCTGAAAGTTGCCACCTTATGGCGCAATGGAGCAATTTAAAGGTCAAGGCGGTTGTTGGCTCTGTTTATCCCACTAAACCCGACTCAACTTTTCACCGCCGCCGATTCCGTATGATATGCTAAGGTGATGGTCAATGAAATAACGGAGGGATTTGAGGAGCTCGGCTTGACCACCCTACCGGTGAAGGTGAGTATCGGCTGGGTTCTGCTCTGAAGACTCCATGCCTATGGCGGAAGGATCTCATCAACCTTCCGAACTGGACGCCTCCGCCTCCTCCTCCTCCTCCGGCGAGTCATGGCACTCCGCCTCCTCCACCGCCTCCTCCTCCTCCTCCGGCGAGTCAGGGCACTCCGCCTCCTCCACCGCCTCCTCTTCCGACGAGTGACGATCAGAGCACTCGGCCGGCTCCTTCTCCGGCGCGTGGCGGCACTCCGTCTCCTTCTCCGCCTGCACCGGCGGCGTCCGGCAGCCAGCCTCCTCCTTCTCCGCCTCGTCGGCAAGGGGCGGAAGAGACCCGCCGCCGCTCCGGCTGCTCCGGGCGCGTCGTAGTCCTTCTCCTCCGCCTCGTAAGCAAGGAAAGAAGACATCCGCCTGGCTCGCTTCTGCCGGGCGTTTAGCAGTACGCCAAAGGCGGGAGGAGATACAGATTCGGTCCTTCTCTCAAGACTCCAGAAGTTACCGTGACGAGAGGAGCGAGGAGGAAAACGCGAAGATCGCGGCAGATCAAGTGGATGACTGGTTTCAAGGGTTGAAAGCAAAGAGACATCCACCTCCGGAGGAGAAGGTAGATCCGGTCAAAGCGAAGCGCATTGCTGCCCCGACAAAACCACCCAAGTCTCCGCCGAAAGGCAACTATGAGCGCATTATTGGAAAGGCATTTGCCGAGGCGGAGAGATCGGGAAGTACTGCCAGTGATCAAAGGATGAAAGAACGACGAGCTGGGAAACAAATTGCCCAGCTCGGCGAACAAGCCGGCGAATCGTGCCCCCCGCTCAAGGTGCTTGCTAGCGACATCGTCGATCCGAGGATGGTGCCCGGTTATGGCAATCCTGAAGATTACCTGCCCGACGATGTACAATTTGAATTCTTGGAGGTGCAGATACAAAGATACGAGTACGGGAAGCCTCTCGTCAAAGATGAAAGCTCTCTAACAACGATGATGCTAAGATTGCATGATTGGTACATGAAAACCTGCAAAGAGTCCGAGGGAGGAGTACTTTGTATTTGAGAGTTAAAAGGAGCATGACCTCCTTGGAATTGAACTGTTGCCTATTCCATTTGAGGAGTTCTATCAGTTTTTCAATCAATTGGCCTCGATAAAACAATGGTCACCTGCTACCGTCTGTAAGTAGTACTACTCGTCATTAAGTATCTCTATATAACTCAGCCCTTTCATTGCATGTATTTATAAATATCCTCACTATATTATGCAGATTGAAGATCGCGAATTGAAGAAAAGACAAGTGGGTGATATTGGGTTCATTAACACATATCTTATAGATGCAAATGAGGTTGAATTTCGTGCCAAAGATACCGAGGCCAACTTGCTACAATCGTTGGTAATAAATGAACACAAAGATATAATACTCTTTCCTTACAACTTCAAGTGAGTGTTACTGTCTTGTGGCATATTCGGTTTCCTTATTAGTCCAGGTTATAGTAATGTAATATTGATGAGTTATGCATGTGTGCGCAGCTACCACTATATTCTCCTAGAGATTAAGCTTGAGAAGGGAGTAGTAACTGTCTTTGACTCGAGACGAAAAGATCCCAAGGAGTATGCGGACATGACTGAAATGCTCGAGAAGTAAGTTAAATCGATCATTATCCACCATATCAGCAACTTTGTTCATTTCTGATATCAAGTAATTTTTTTCTTTGTATGGCAGGGCTTGGGGAAAATTCACCAAAAAATCTCCGGGACTACCGAAGAAGCTGCAATTTAGACACCCGAAAGTAAGTACTATATAGTAGCAGATTCCACGCGCATCTCCTAGTGATTCAAGCACTAGTTTCATCTATACCATTTAGCATGCTTGCTAATTATCAGTTTGATTGACCTCTCTTTCTTGTAAAGTGGTTGTGACAGGAACAAGGGAATGATTTCTGTGGATACTACGCTTATGTAGTCCATCCGCCACACGGCCTGTGAGAGGGGCTACTCCGACAAACAATTTGAAGTGCATAAATAAAAATATTCACAATTTTATTTTATTACCATCATTTGTGTTGAGTTTCATTCATTCACATATATATATATATATATATATATATATATGTATTGACCCCTTTCTTAAAATTAGATGTTTCGGCAGCGGATGAACTCCTAGCACCAGATCGCATGCGAGCAATTCAAGAGGAATTGGCGGCATTCTTTCTTGACTATGTGATCGCTGAAGACGGGAATACCATGTGGACCACGCTATCCGTATTTTAAAAGATAATTATTGTATATATGTAGCCGTAGCGTCGGATAGATATACGAGAACTTGTTGTTCGACCAATCTCTCGGAGAAGGAGAGGTGGTCGATATCACTTCTCTCTGTATGCATAAATATGTTCATGACGATCTTCTGTTTGCTTAATTACTAGCTAGCTAGCATATCTAGTTAGTCCTCTCTATACGTATGTATAGTACGTAGCGTCGACCAAGCACGGACAAAAGAAAGGACACTTTTCTCTATTAATTAGCTAGCTATAGCACAATATATGAAACACCTAAATTAACCCCCAAAACCCCCAAACCCCCTCTTTTGAAAAAAAAAAACAAAAACCAGAGCTAAAGAAATGCTGACGCGTGGATGTTTATTGGTCCCGGTTGGTGCCACCAACCGGGACCAAAGGCCCTCCCGCCTGAGCTCAGCGGACAGGCCACGTGGAGGCCCATCTGTCCCGGGTTCGGATAGAACCGGACTAAAGGGTGAGGGTATTAGTACCGACCCTTTAGTCCCGGTTCACGAACCGGGACTAAAGGCCCTTATGAACCGGGACTATAGGCCCTTTTTCTACTAGTGTTGATAAAGATCATTTTCTTAACCATCCTGCATTCATAGCTCATAACTTGTTTTATCGGTTCATTGCAGTTTTTTATCTCTGATGTACATAGTGGAATAATGTTTGAGTTGTCCACCAATATTTACTGAAATAATATTGTGGAAGTTGTTGGTTTTCTCTTCAACTTGAGGAAGCATTAAGGAAATATTCTTTAGACGTATAATAGTTGTAATATTCTATTTTATTTCTGATATATATTAACATGTCAACTACCTGAGAAATGTACTATTGGACCATGTCATAGGTTCATTATCTTGGAAGTGTTTCATTATGGCTCATACAAATAAAAATATCAAATATTGTTCCAAAAAATGCATAAAAGATTCTCTCCTAGAATTGTGATACTTTATTTGGCATGATAGCTGTACTGTTTCCTAACCCATAACGAGATCATCCAGTACATCAAAAATTTATTTTCAACCACTTAAATGTTCGAACACACTAAAGATGGTGGCCTCACATTTGCGAGGGCATCTCTGTTGATATAAATAGTGGATTATGCAAAATAGCGGCGGTCCTTCAAATCAGCTATAGCGGCCGGTGCTATAGCCGGCTACTTCAAAACTTTTTTGAACAATTGTACATGAATCATATAGCCTATCATTTAGTGGCACCCTTCTCAAACCGCTATATCGGGCCTATAGTTGGACTATAGCCAGGTATTTAAAACTTTGGTTTGCACAAACAACCACATTGTGTGTGTGTGCGCAACTGCAGAACTGAAATTAAATATTGAATATTTATATTATATCTTCAAACAAAAACTTGAAAAGAAAAAAAGAATCTGCACAAACCGGCGTGGTGCAAATATTGGATGAGGACAGTAAGTTGTACAGATTTGGCAGCGGTCTCATTCAGGTAGTACTACTCAGTACTCCTAATTGAAACGAGTTTGATTGTGAAATGTTTGATATCCTTGTTACGGGAAGGGGCAATAAATTGGACGGAACTAGGTGTGGTGTGGAGCCCTGCACAACATCAACTTGAGGGCCCCCGTCCCAAAACGGTTTTGCTGCACCGCCGCATGCAGAGGAAGTTTCTTCAACTAGTACAATGCATTCGGATCCGTGCATTTAACTAGATTAGGTAAGTACTCTAGCACATACTCATGTTTGTAACTAGTTTATTCATAAAACATCGAAAAGGTGTGATGGCACCCGGGTGTCCCGACCCCCTTCTATCTTGTCCGTTCATGCTAGCTAAGATTCATACCGTGGTCAGTCCAGCAACAGATCATTTGCACAGTTACGTGCTTATCCAGTGTACTAGATCATCGATGGCGCGCGTTGCTGCGCCTGTCTATTTGTATAATAAGATGATAGTCTTGATAAATATAGAGGCACATAACATATAACTTAAATTTGCATGAATTGAACAAGATTTGAAGGAAATCCACATGATTGGAATTGCAGTGTCTCAATATAACTGAATTCTGCCATTGGATGGTCAAATGTTTAAGACTGAATAGCAAATAATATTCAAGCACACAAAAGTGCAAGTAATAGAGTATATGCAAAGAGGGAGAAAAACTAGCTAACAAACATGATCTCTTTCTTATAGTCTATAAGTTAAATGTGAAGAACAAAACAATGGTTTAACTGTAAGATACAATATTATGTTGTACTCACATCTGCAATTGTCTAAATATGGAACAACCATACTGATCTTTCTCAAGCAACTGCAATAGGGCAATTGAAAAAGGATTTCTATTTGGTGTCACCAATCAGGGGAGGCTCCAAGCATACATAATTGTTTGAATGTGGTACCGCCATACTGATCTTTCAAGCCGCGGACCTGCCAAAAATGATATTTAGAGCACGGAACAAGGACATAGAAAAATCAACCACCAAAGATGAGATGACACTGAAGCAGAATATCATCTCAATAGATAAAGACATCAGGAAAATTCATTCCATGATAAATGTAAAGTTTTCATGCCTCATTGGCATGCAAGATATACCTTGTGTAGCCTCACGACGCAAAATTACAAATGTTGCATTGAAACATAGACAACTTCCCCTTGAACTGAATAAAAGAATACAATATACCAGACCACTAAATCCATGAAAATGACTTATCAAGATGATTATTTATTACTCATGTTACTTGTGAGATAATATCCAATGGGTTACAAACCACATACATACCTTCAATAGAAATTTCTCACGCCCAAGATAATATGCCTTCACAACATTCTCCAACGAATGAGCTTCTTTTCCACTACTACCTGGTAAGGAGATAAGTAATATTGTTAGATGCAATTTTCTATGGTAAAAATAGCAACACAATCAGTCAGATAACGATCCATAGTCAAATGTAATGTTTGCGTATGTGTCAACTTGTTCTCACCCTAATAATACCAGGCTGCTAGCAAAACAAAACAATGACACCCACAATTTCACCAACATATTTACTGATCTTTTATGATTTTTTTCATTACAGAAAATAACAAGCATAAAGATCAACTACTTGGTTCTTCTCAGTTTTTTATTATGAAATCACTAAGGTAGTACATTGTTACATGGAACCAGGTCCTAGAAGTTTCAAACTTCATGCTCTGCTTTATCTATTCTCACCTATCCATGTGGAGGCACAATTGCAAGCATTAATAAATTCAACAAGCTGAACCAGAAAAAGGAAAAAAAATCCATAGACAATAATGTAATCTCTCTGCAAGGTTGCGCTAATACCTTTGCTCTCCCTACCTGGACATGGAAAGAGTCCTTGAGTGGCTAACCCCATCGACTTGGCACTCTTCTACTTGTCCTTCTTGTACTAACCATCCTCGATGGAGCGGTCACCCTTCTTGCACCTATTGGGACTCCATTCATTTTGCTCCTCTGCCTGAAAGACATAATTCATGCAGCATAGTCGTTAATGGCATGCAACAAGGGATCGTCCCAATTAGTGAAAAAGCTGAGGCTCGTCTGTCTTCAGTGTATCTACTGGGCCTTCCAAACCCGAGTCCTAGAACAACCTGAGGAAGGTGTAAAGTGTCAACTTGAATGAAAATCACTACAAAAGTTCAAATAAATCATTTCTTCTTTCTGTAGGGACACAGGTAAAACATTTCCATGGTGCAAGGAATTAGCTAAGAGTAGCAATAGTCCACGAAGACAAAAATGGTGCATCCAACCATGAAGCAACATCTATCGCAGAAGATGCTCAAGTCTCTTATGAATTTTGATAACCTCTTCTATCTTGCTTAATAGGAAGAATTGTGGTAGTAGCAGCCTCATTATGCTATATCAGTATCACCGATCTACAGTTCAAATAAATCATTTCTTCTTTTCTCAGGGACACAGGTAAAACATTTCCATGGTGCAAGGAATTAGCTAAGAGTAGCAATAGTCCACGAAGACAAAAATGGTGCATCCAACCATGAAGCAACATCTATCGCAGAAGATGCTCAAGTCTCTTACGAATTTTGATAACCTCTTCTATCTTGCTTAATAGGAAGAATTGTGGTAGTAGCAGCCTCATTATGCTATATCAGTATCACTGGTCTATGGAACTATTTATAGATTAGCATTTAATTAAACTACTTAAAAAAATAAGTATTCTACAGGATATGGTAAATAATACAATTAGTTCAGTTCTATAAGACCACCATACTGTAGCTCCATGTCATAAGCAAGCATGAATTAACGCTAAATCGTGGTTGGACACGGCTGCATTGAGGAAAAGGAATGTAGCATGTTAACATCCAACTCTAATAGTGAATATGGGTGAAGAGAAGAAATAACAGATAAAGTATAATCTTTAGAATATCATTTCCCATTCGAACCACTTTAGCTACATGCAAAAATATCCTTGAAGCAAAATTACTACATGTTCTTTCAGTCAAAGAAGACTTACTCACCCCCTCTGCCACCAACCTCACCAGCAAAATGGAATCTCAATGACGCATCGTCCTCAAGTTTCAGGTGCGCTGTGCAAACATCTCGCTTCCAAATGCAGGTTTTTGTTAGAAATGCCAAGGATAAGATTCAGTTGAAGAACAAAACTCACAAGTCAAATAGTAGCAGAATTATAAGTAAACATGCATCCACATTCCTTGACAACTAACCATGGTCCTGTTATTTGATTATAGAAATTATACAAATAAAGTTGGACGCTCACAGCCATACCCAAATTCACTGAAATAGAAATAAGTCGCATACATGACAGATTGAAACCGAGAAGCAGGCACAAAAATCTGTAACACCAGAAGAAAATCCAGGAAGGGAAAAGGTAGATCACGATTGAAACCTATCCATGATTATTTTTTCTCTCCTTGGTTGTCCACAATCATCAAAGGAATTGGTATGTACTCGTACCTTGTCTACTTGAGCCGTCATGTGAGCACTCTATTCCAGATCGAGCGCCATCTCGCGTGCTGGCCATTGAGAATTCGGGTTAAAACCCGCCACTGCCATGAATCAACCCCACTCCTCTCTCTCTCTCTCTCTCTCTCTCTCTCTCTCTCTCTCCATCTCCCTCTCTGACCAGGGCGAGACTGGGAGGATGCAAACACGGGAGTAGGGAGTGGGGAATACGTCGAGTGCGCGACGGCGTACCGGTCTTCGCGCGCAGACGCGGGTGGAGATGGCAGTCAGTGCGCGCCACGCCGGGAACCTTCTTCCGCCACCATGCCATCACCATGCGGACGTGCGCTAGCATCCTCTCGTGGCGACCAGCCTCGACACCCCTCTTGCTCTTCCTTTCGCTGTCATTAGGGATCCCTTTTCGGTCGCTCTATTGTGCAACATCGCGCCACAAGGGCTAAACGGGGCTTGGCATGACTCCCGCCGCATTGGGCGTCACCGCCGCCTTGGTTAGGGTTAGCGAGCACACCAATAGCTCTTTTTGCTTCAGCGGCGGCTATGCTAGGTGGGCTGCTTGGCCCGATTAACCAGGTTACTCCAAAAATGTTAGGGAATAGCTGCCCTCGCGAAGCTGCGGAACGGAACCATTCAGGAAAAATTCATGCGCAAGATCCGACAGCCAGAGACGATCATTACGTGAAATCGAACGGCTCAGAAGGCTGATGCCCTCAGGGATCTCCTAGGGTGCTCAGTTATAATATTTTAAAATTTGATGGCGATGAGGCATGCAGCAGGTCCAAGCTGTAGGCTGGCAGGTCTCGATGTAGACTGCAGGTCTGCTTGACATGCATGAACAGTAGTATTATGTCTCCTCACGCCTTCTTCCCTCTCACATACTCTCTCTCGTGGCACTTGCATGCACGCCCTTTTCACTTCTCTAGAAAAGTACTCTCTCTCTAGTTTTATCGAGGCTAAGTCTGGGTCACATGTCGCTTTGTGTGTGTATGAAGCTGATGTGATGCATGAAGGGCCCCACATCATCTCTCTCAATGGAGTGAGTGCCGACAGTTGTGGGGAATCTGCCTATGATGAATAGTACCCTCTGAGATGACCAGCTCGGTTTTGAATTTTGTACTCCCAATCTTACTGTTCACTAGGCCTGCTAATGCAACCTGCTGTAGAAAACTTGGCACAGATCTTGATGACTCGGAATCTGCATGGACGGCAGGATAAGTGGGTGCATAGACCCCCGGGTGCTAAAAGGCCACTCTCC
Organism: Aegilops bicornis; assembly: GCA_021605145.1. NCBI lineage: Eukaryota > Viridiplantae > Streptophyta > Magnoliopsida > Poales > Poaceae > Aegilops > Aegilops bicornis. Next base: position 57,205,573 of record CM038675.1, on the reverse strand, counting down.
ATAAAACATATGAAATTCTCTGCTACGACACATACAGGTTTTTCAGCGCTGACTGCTAGCGCTAGTTTTGCATCTTGTTGTGTCTGCTTTGTATGTACTAAAAGAGTTGTACAACCTTGTTCCTCTCTTTGTGTGTTCAGTCCTTGATCAAGCTTAAATAGTTAAGTAGTACTGACAGCCGCTCTATTTTTTTTAACACAACAGCAGCTAACTGTTCTCTTATTAAAGAGAATAGTATAGTAGTCCACATCCTAGGCAGCACCGCCACCCTACGGCCACCCCATCGCCGGCCGTCTAGCGATTGTCTCCACCCGATTTCCACCGGCAGCCCTTTGATTCTCGCCAGAGCTTAGCACGTCGGCCACGCCCATTGAGCTCATGATCGTGGGCCGGAGCTAACTAGGTCGGCCCCTTCCCCGAGGTAGCCAGGTTCACCTCGTGCATCGTGATGTGCCTTTTTCAACGTTCTGTCAATCAGCACAGCGGATTAGATTCGTTTGAGGCCAAAGGGTCGTTCCTAGTTGACCTAGGGCATGCTTAGAACCGCTCCTAGCTTCTAAAAATCTGCAGAACAGGCTTCCCTCGTTTGCCTGTTCGTCTGCACTTTGGGCCGGACGAAACCAGCTCATTTCGAAGGCATCTCTACAATTGCTAGAAGAGGGAGGTCAGACGGGATAGATTGATTACTGAGAAGGCATGGTTGCTTCAGAAGAGAAATGCAATATTTTGTTGCTTGGCACCCTCTGATTCGGTGTGCGAGAAAGGAGTATTTACCCAGCAAAATTTTCCGAGTGTCTTCCAATCCCACAAAATGTATCACGATACTCACTCTCTTGCATCAACACTTGGGTAGAGGAAAATTTGCACTTTGTAGTGATACTTGCAACATGGTCGAAACTTGGGTTTGAAGCAATGACATATATAAAACCCCGCTAGCTGTAATTGTCTAGTACCGCTTCATCGGGAAACGATCTATGTATGAATCAATGATAATAGTACTTCTGTTGCCAATGAATTTAATCTACTCTATTACATCTCCAACAGCTTTCCACATGACACCCACGTGCTGTTTTCAGTTTGGCTCAACAATCTTGGAAATAAAAATATGTGACAGGTCAATCAGACAAAAGAGACAAATAATAAACAACATTTAAAGAGAAGGACATCTAACAGTTGATTCCGTAAAGCCAATAATTGCAACAAGTGAAAAAAATAGCGTGTTATAGCAAAATAGCGCTGCCCTTAATATCCGCTATCAGCGTGATACAAGCAAGACATTGTATACTGATTTATTTAGCGAGACATTGCTCAAGACTATAGTGTGGTATTAAGCGGCACTAGAGCAACCTTTTTCACTGATTGCAATTGGTAGTCAAAATAGCATACCTAGGGAGTAAAAAATTCACAAATGTTCTCAATTAGATATAGTTGCAAAATAATTCCAAGTTAAAATTTCCTTCAAGCTAGGAATCTTAGCAAAATGAAAAATCTTAGTCAACACCCTTCTCTTACCGCCTCTTTACCACAACCGTTGGTGCAAGAACTGAAAGGAACGTTCAGGGTGTCTAGATCTCACAGCTGTATCCATTCCACGTTGTCCTTCCTTGCATTCCTTCCATCTCCTTGGGCCCATTGATATAACATATTGGATCAAGCTGCCGGCCTCTTCTTTTTGGTCCACCCCAGCCAGCAACCACAATCGTTAACTAAATTAGATTACTGCTATAACGTCTCACAATTATTTGATGGTAGACTGTTGCGTTGATAATTATAGTGCCCTGATTTTTTCAAGGTTGTCGAGATACTAGCTAGGCATTGGTTGTGATGGCTCCGTTGAAAACAAAATGGTGATGGTCATGAAAACTAACTTTGAATCATGAATATTCCACTATATCGATTTGTTCATTCTTTTCTCTAAAAGGAGGTTGATACACATAACCTCTGTGTCAATGTGATGCACACAACCATTACTATTAAAGTTGATGTTAGAAAATGAAGCAAAAATCATGAACAAATGGAGAGAAATTTTCTTATTTCAATCATCAAATGTATGCAAAAACTTGTGGAATATTGTGGGAAGCATCTCAACCCTCCATACAGGAGACCCCGTGATTATATATTGATTCAGAAGGAGAGACGTCTCATGAAGTTACAAGATGCAGTCGTTGGACCAACCGACAGATACAATCGGGATAGGCAGAAGAGATAGAAATATAAGATAAAAAAATCAAGGGTGGTCTCTCTCTCTCTCTCTCTCTCTCTCTCTCTAACTACCTAAGCATGTTACACAAGATAATGTTTAAAACTCTCCCTTAATCACAACTAAGCTTCGTGTATGTAATGCCTTTGTGAATCCATCTCCAAGCTGGTCCTTCGAAGGAATAAATGTGATTTCTAATTACTTGTTCGCAACTCTTTCTTTGACAAAATGAAAGTCTATGTCAATATATTGAGTTCTGGCATGAAAAACTGGGTTGGCAGATAAATAAGTTGCACTAACATTATCATAGAAAATACAAGGAGTTTGAGCTCGTAAGACTCCAAGTTCTTTTAGTGTCGATGTGTTTGCATCGTTATCTTCTTGTAGCATTGTTCAGATATGCTTGGACTTATTCTTCCAGGTGAAAACTTAGAATTTGGTCGTTGGTGGTTGGATATGGTGACAACGACACTTGAGCGTCGTTCCCTTCCTAGAGGCGTTGTTGTCAACGAACATTGTTGTCCTTCAAGTGTCACAAGATGGTTGGTGCAAACAAGGTCGTTGTTTGTAATTTACTGATTGTTGTTGATTTCTTCGGGGTTTTGTCCTTTTCTTTTTGCTAAGGCATAGCTTTCGTCTTGCATGACATTGCTCTATGCCAGTGTGTTTATTTGTGTGAGTGTGCTCTTGTCGGCTGTGAGCATCCTAGCTATCTTTGAGGCTGGGTGTGTCCTCATTGGGTTTGTATACTTTTGATGCTTCATCTTGAGTTAATAAGATCCATGCTTTATCCAAAAGGTTCATTTAGTATAGACTGAACCCAAATTACTTCAGCTCTAACATTTGCTAATGCCTTATATTCTGCCTCTCTCTTGACCGGAAACAATAGCTTGTTTCTTTGCACACCATGAATTAAATTGGGTTCACAGAAATGGCACTTCCCATAATGATCTTCTATCATTCAAGCAACCAGCCCAATCAGCACCAGAAAAACCACTAATGGCCAGATCCTGGTTATCCTCAAACTTGATGATGACTGGGTGTCCAGATGGGAGGAGACCAAAAATGCTTTCAGCATGTTTGGTTGCATTGCTGGTGCACTGATGTTGACATTCAAATATAACATAGCACGAGCCAATGAATCTTGTTACCCAGTGCGGGATCCTATAGACTATTGTCTTCTTGCCTCTACCGTGATACTGCACTTGAGCTTACAAAAAGCCACATGCTTGAATATAACCCAAGATTTATCTGGACATCTTCGACAAGTGTAAGCAACATGAATTCTGGATGAAGGTCTTCATTCATGCTTTGCACGCCAACCGCAAAAGGAGCAATGAAGAGCTAATCAAGTTGCACAAAGCCCTGCAGCTGGTGCCTAAAGCTTCACACACATCTGCACACAACTCATTGGACAACAATATCATTGCTAAGGAATAAAAGTCCTGCTTGCTATATCTAGCAATTTTCCCTCGAAGACACCACATTAGGCGGTCAACCTTGATAGAACGGTGGGTTGTAGAGGGGTTGATAACCAAGCAAGACTGGGCGATTACATTCGACATGCCAATCGATGTTTTGGTGCGCTAATTAACCGGTGGCTTGTTTATCCCGCTGATATTGGTGCTACCGGACAAGTGAAGAGATGTGTGATAAGTGATGTAGTTCATGGATTCGTAACCAAGATAGCCAGGAAACAGCGCATTATAGAAACACGCCTGACACACTACTTGGCTCGCCAGTTCTCCATTTTCAACAATCTCCGAATCCGTCGCTCTGATAAAATCAACAGATTCTTTGAAAAGCTCTATGAAGAATCATTTCGAGTATCCATTATCAAGGTGCTAGATCTAGAAGGCTGTAAATGCTTTGGTGGTAAGAACCAACGGTACCTCAAGGACATCTGCAGGACGATGTTACTGCTCAAGTATCTGAGTCTAAGAGGAACAGATGTTAAACAGCTGCCGAGTGAAATCAGCAACCTCCGTGAGCTGGAAGTATTGGATATCCGGGACACCCATGTGCCTGAGTCTGCAACAGTAAATGTCCTACTCCTGAAGCTGAAGCGTTTGCTGGCTGGACACGCTGTGCTGAACTCAAGGGCAGGCGATCTGAAATATCTTATGTTCCGACAAGATCGGAAAAATGTTAAACATGGAGGTATTGTCCAATGTCAAGGCACGGAATCATCAAGTTTTGAAAGATATTGGAAAGCTATGGCAGCTGAGGAAGCTTGGTGTGGTTATTGAAGACAATGACAAACTCATTAGGAATTTGCTTGAGCTATCGGTGACCTGCATGAGTGCCTCAAGTCTTTGTCAATCACTCTTCCCATGACTGAGCAAGATCCTTCCAACGAAGATTTTTCAGATATTGTTCTCAATTATTATAAAAAACCTCCCAAGCTTCTTCTTGAGAGCCTAAGCATTACTGGAACAACAAAAAGGAAACTTCTTCAACTGCTGATCAAACATAGTGACGACTTCCAACTTGCGAAGATAACTCTAATCGGAACCCTTGAAGCAGGATGATCTGAAGGTCCTCAACGAGCTTCCCAATATTGTTTGTCTCAGGCTCCAGGACAAAGCATACACCGATGGCAAGCTCACCTTCAAGAAGGACGAATTCAAAAATCTCAAGTGCTTTCTTGTTGAGGGCTCCAACATGACTGACATCTTGTTTGAAGGTGGAGCAGCCCTTAAGCTCGAGAAGATCATTTTATGCTCCACTGATATCATACAATCTCTTTCTGGAGTCGAAGACCTTCCAGAACTGAAGGAAGTCGAGTTGAACAACAACAATAAGCTTTCATTATTTGACAAGGCCGAGAAAGTTTCCAAGGTGACTCTTTGTGGTACCAAACTGAGCAAAGATGATCTAAAAATGTTGGCAAGATACAGTATATGAGCTGCCTAGTGCTGAAGGAGAAAGCTTGTGTTGAAAATGAGATTTTGTTCAACAAAGATGAGTTCCCAAGGCTCAACCTTCTTATTGTCGACGGTTCATCTATCACCAAGATAGAGTTTGCCAGCGGATCTGCTCCCAAGCTGGAGAAAATCATCTGGTCCTCCACAAGGGGCACTGTCGAGAGTCTCCTCGGCATTGTCAACCTTCCAAAATTGAAGGAGCTCGAGTTCAATGGCGATTTGATCCCTGATGAGTTGAAAGAAGCAATTAACAAACACAAGAACAAACCCAAGCTTATGCACAACCAACCAGAAAACCAATACCTAGAAATGGGAAACATAGAAGAAATGGGCAAGGCCGCAAGATTCCCATCCTGCTGGAAGAGCCAGGATTGATGCCAGAGGTGTCGTTCCTATCATATCCATTCATCATCAACTCCAGTCCCATCCCATGGTGTGGTTTGTGTGTGCTATTTGGCTTGCTGTTGTGTGTTTCTGTCCACAGTGCACGTGTGGACATATATATTCTGTATCTATGTATGTTGACTGACTGAGTGTGTGCCCCTGCTACTTATTATAAATTTGTGCCTTGTAACTAAGATTGAGCATATGTAATGGTGTGTACGGGTGTGTCCTGTAACTAAGATTGAACAAATGAAATGGTGTGTTGTTTGAGGTCACGGATTTGGGTGTCTACTGTCTGTTTGAATACCCGAGTGGTTCATCTAAGCTCCAGAAACTATCTATTGAATGTGATCTCGCACCAAATCCCCTGTAATCTATTGTGCGCTCTCTGTTTTGAGTTCCCGCGGCAGACATGGCCAAATCCCGACACCAAATTCCCTCTAATCTATTCATGGCCCAACCAATCAGATCCCCGTGGCTGCATTATTTGCATCCCATCTCAAATCGGTCGAGATCGGATCGACATCCCACACCCACACGCGCGGTGCGGGGAGCTCACCGTGCGGACCGTGCTTGAAGGTGGCGGCGCGCAGAGGGACTCCCGGGAGGAAGCAGGAGGTCCGTGAGGAAGGCGCCTGCTCGTGCGGCGTCACCTTCAGGGCCCCGCCCTATACAGCCGCCCCCGCCGCCAGCCGCCATGGCTCTCCTCTGCATCGGGCCGAGCTTACCCAGGGTGACCACCAGCTCGTCGGCCACGCCCTGGCCGCCCAGCAACCATCGCCAGGCCCCTCCGACTGCCACCTCACAGTCTCGCCGGAGATTGGCTCGACCAAGCAGGGGGCGGAGATGGGGACGAGACGGGGCGCTGGATGGTCCAACTTATCGTGTTGACTTTATTTACCGTACCATACCACGTGGCCTGAGGACTGGGCTCAATATGTCATAATTGTCCTTCCTTTTTTTTAGGATCAGCTGTTCTTAATTTTAACCGAGTGAACAACTCGAGTTTTTTTAAACCACCAACCAAATATTGTGATAGTATTTTGAGAAATTTACAAAACATGTGGTTTTCTCAAACACTACCACGAAAGTGTTACTAATTTTTTGCATTCAAATCACGAAACAGTACAAAGTAGTGGACCCTTACAAGCATACTGAAACGCAAACACAAAGGACCATGAACACCTAGAGTACCCTAAGACAATCATAACACAAGAAGATCTCCGGAGCATTGTGTCATCATCCCTGAATTTTGATAGAAGACCCTTGCAGCAGAAGGATCTGCAAGCAGGCGCAAGCAGGTCATCATCGTCGACCATGGTACAATTACCGCCACGCTGCTTCCTCCTTTCTTGACGTCAGCGCCGAGAGGGCATGGACATCAATCCAACACACCTGCAACAACTGTCACCATCTTTGGCATTGAGTACCGCAAGTGTCCCTTGCGGAAGGAAGAGAACTCGAGTCATCCGACCGGTCCAGCACCGCGGCCGGGCCATCCGCCCGGGCAAAGCAGGATCTCCCTCCAGCATCAGCACAGTGGAAGAAGAAGAACAACAGCAACAAATCATACCGACAAGGAAGAAGAAGGGTCTTCGTCTCCCTGCATCCATCGCCCATGTGATGACCCAAACGGCCAGTATCGATGGACCTCCAGCCACCATAGCCCGTGACCTTGACAAGATCTGGGGATCCCCCACCCCGCTGGCTCCTAGACGAAGGCAAAAGCCTCGCCTGACCACGAACGGAGCCCGAAGAAACTTATTCCAACGCGACACCACCGCAATGGCCTCGGCAGCGTCACCCTCAACCCTAACCCTACCACACACCCACCTAGCGGACAGGCCCGAGGTTCCCTCTCCCTCCCGCCGCCGTAGCGGCCAACGGAGAGAGAGGGAACCGGCGGCGCCACAGGTGGCGCGCAAGGGAACCCTCGTCGCCTCCTTTGATCGCCTCATGTGATCCTGATTTTTTTCATGTAGTTAATTGATGATTAGTTGGAGTGCGTCGGCAGTGGTTAAGACGAGTACATGTATGTAAAGGTTCTGTTTCCGTCGAGTTAAACACTATTGTTCATACAAGTGTGTACTACTGGTTGCTATGTTGATTGAGTTAATTACTGCCGGACGCGGATTTGATGAACATGGATGCGCACGCACTCTTTATGAATAGTAATTCAAAAAAATATTGAAAAAGTAAATAAAAATCTCAATTTATTTTTCTAATATACATAGTCAACAGGTATACTCACCTATGAAGTTTTAGGAAGAAATCACATCCGTGGTAATCTGAGAAAAAATGATAAAATCGAAGCTATATTAAAAAAACATTGTTTAATGAATAGTAGGGTCACATTTGTATTTTTTTCACTAAGAATACCATGGGTGTCAATGCATCATGAAACTTCACACATGAGTAGAATGGTTGACCAAGTTTCATACCGCGAAATTTCGGAATTTTTTATTTTTATAGTATTTTTTATGATTTTACTGTTCATGTGGTGCGTGCGCAGCTATGTTCACCTTTGTATTTTCGAGCAATATACACATTAAGTTAAGAAGAAGAAGTCCGTGCAAGTCTGGCCATCATCCTAGCAAGCTAGTGGGACATTCCAAGATCTATCCAAAGCACTCCTACTGCCTAGAGACGCTCGAGCCCTTGAGACATTCAAAGTGGCAAAGTACAAAAACGAGAACACGAGAACACGAGAGGTTAGCAGCAGTGCTTTCAAAAACTCCAGTGTGATCACAGTAGACAGGATCCATTTCTGGTGAATTCCGTAGAGACATGCGCTACCTGGAAGGCCATTAGAATTACTGAGTAAGAATTAATTTTCTTCTGATGCCTCTAATTCCTAAGTTGTTGTGCTCTTTTGGTTATTCTTTTACATGCCTTTTTTCCAACTCAAGTGTTTGTCACCTTCGGCATGCAAATGAAAGGAGGAGTGACTATTGAAGTGTGGACGAAAAACAATCGAACCTTGCAATCGACTCTATGGAGATGTAGTTATATATCGAAGAAGTGTAATTTACACATGTGAAGGTTGGTGCACTATTATTTATTTTTCCTTTTCTTTCTGTAGAGCATCTTTCATTGTAAAATGCATGTGCGATCCTGCAGATGGATGTTATGCCGGCTTGCCTATTTTAACTCCATTGTCAATCTATCGCTTTCTTTTTTCCAATATTATGGTTATTGGATGCCAAACTTCATTTAGATGTTGAACAACTTTCAAATGCCAACATATCTCATTAAAAGACTAAATACCCTCGTACATTACAACTCCAGAGGCCAACTTCAACTAGGATGTAATGGAAGTCTCTAATTTTTTCTTCCTATCCCTTTGGTGAAGGCCTCGGGGCTAGAAAGATTCGTTAAATTGTTCTTCAGAGTATGTTAGGATGTCATCAAAAGTGTCCCCCACACTTCCATTCACAAGGTCGATGAATTTAAGACATTATATTTGGGCTTTGTTAAACTCATCAAAAATCATCTTGGTTCACTAAAATGTGGATACGATTAAGCTACTTAGATTGTTCCATAGCTTTGCAACATAAAAACCAAGCTATTGGCCATGAAGAAATCTCCCACCCATTAGGATATTGTGTCAGCACCCCCTCCATGACTTCCACTGAAGGTCATTTCAGGATATTCATCAAATTAAACATCAAAATCATTTTACATGGTTAGATAGACTTTCTTGCGGAGGTGCTTGCCACTTTCAGTTGTGGTCAAAACATACATGAACTAGCTATGTTTTCTTTTCACCATGATCACATCCGAGGTACTCGAGCGATGATCTGGCATGTCGTTTGACAAGGATTGAGGTCTCCATCATGTTGTTCATCCTTCTACTGCCTCCCTGCAAAAGCGGATTATGCGGGAGTGAAGTATGGATTGGAAAGCCTATCATATCAAAATGCATTTTTTTTCATGCTCTCTCTTTATGCGGGTGATGGGGAAATGCTTTCTGATGTGGGCGTTCATGAGATACTTACAATTGTGAAAATCTTAATAAAGTGCTTTGATGGTGGCTACTTACCAACCTAGAAAGAAAAGAATTTTTTTGATAAGATCCCAAATGGGCGATTTAAATGGATGCACCTTTCTTTCCATGCGAAGATGGGATGCTTACTATTACTACGGTTGTCCGTGCACTTTAGGAAGCCCATCAACTTTGATTTCTAGCCACAAACTAATAGTGTGGGCTGAAAACTCAAAGGATGGAAGGAAGAATTTTACTTGTGCTAAAAGAATTATTCTCGCTAAATCTAGGTTCTGGTGATTGGTATTTATAAAACTTTTGGTTCTTCATCCTCTGAAAAGGTTCAACTAGAAGATTAATAAGATGGGTTGTAAAGTAGACATTGGAGATCAAGCATGTCATGGCCACTCACTCGTCAACTGGGGCATGGTTTTTCATGCCAAGGATATAGGTGGCCTTCGAATCCTCAATTTTGGTGAGCTCCGGTATGGTCCTCCACCTTGAATCCATGTAGAGGAAAGTCCTACAGTGACTCCAAATAATTTGTACATGGTACTGGAGTAAGTAGCAGCATGGAGCACGAGTATGCACTAGTTGAGATTTGGCAGTGATTTTACCCTTTTCAGTGGGGATTGTTATCACGTAGTACTAGTTTGCATCACTGTCTGTGCTTTACAAAACACAATAGTAACAGCTTCCAGCTCCCACGAACAATTTTTCTGGATTCAGATTCAGCTCCTTTTCCCGCAAGGCTGATTTCAATACCTTATCTGCCACGGTACTTTTTTGAGACGTTTATCGAATTTTTTTGTGTGTGTATCAAGTTATATGCTACGATTCATTCAACCGGGGGATATGCTTGCGTGAGGTCATTCAAGTCAAACCCTGCTCAACATAGCATGATTTGCTGCAGCGTCTACTACCGTAGGTTCTTACTTTGTGTTGTCGCCTTCCTATGACTTGGGCCGACATGGTAAACAAATGGAAATGAAAAGACTTTGACTACTGACGGCACCAAGGGTGAATGATAAGCGTCCTCCTAACATGGAGAGCATAAATAGTTGATGGAGCCAATCGTCTTAACGAGCAACCTACAAAAGGGCAATTTGTGTGAGTTGCTTAAGAGATATAGTATCCAGCAAACAATGGCATAGTTCAATACAATTCCGTTATATGCTAATGTGTTGATTTTCATTTAAAAAGGCTAGTTTGTGACACTTCTATAGCTTGGTTATATGTTTTTAAATTTATTATCACATCATTGAAGAAGAGGATAGTTTATTTTGCGGAACCGGCCTGCTTTGTGGTCTATTTCCTCTGGCCAACCAGAGTGTTCAAACCGGCTAAAAAAATAATGTCCGCAATAATAGGCTGTACTTAAAACAAAACGTGAATGTTTTTTTCACATGTTCAACTAACTCAAGTTAGGCCCATTTATTGTCTACAAAAGAATCAATACAACTATATCGACTCGAAGAAGGGCGTGGTAGAAACTCCTACCAGGACGACGTTAGAGAAGGCATGGCTGCATAGAAACCCAGGAGATAGATGTTGTGTGCAAGGACCCTCTGGTTCATGCGGACATACATGTTTGTACCTAACACAGTTTTCCCAAGGTCTCCCGATCGCACTTTACAAGCATCCAGATGCTCATAACCTTACACGCACACTGTTGAATGTACGATATGGAGGATTTGAAAAGCGTGCTATTTGGAAAGTTGCTTGTGGCCTATGCGACATGGAAATCTAGTTTGGAAGCAATGGCACTTATAGTGCCCAACTAACAATAATACATTAGTATTATATCACAGCGCAATGATCTATGAATGAATGTTCACATTATTTCCATTGACCATGAATTTACGTTACTCTATTAAGATCTCTGATGTAATTTTTATGGTGTGTTTGTTGGCATATGATGAATTGTTAATTTATGATTAGATTGTTTATTGAATATTATTGAATCTTTTAAAGTTTATTTTTGTGTAATTGAGTAGCCATGTATGCTTTTCGAGTTATTTGCCTTCTCTGATCAAGATAAATGGGTAGTTCTTTAGGGGCAATGGTGCATAGTACTAGGTTCAATCTTTCGGTGATATATATCCCAATGAAGAATAGGGACAAGACATGTATTTGTATTGTTTCTATTAAGGATAAAACAACAGGGTTCAATATTATTACTATATTCCTTTCTATCTACATTATCTCATCTTACTTACTGTGTTTCTCTGTTTTTATAAAACTAATACCTTAAAATGCATGCTGGAGAGTGTGATGCAACGGATAGCCCATGTCCATGTGCGAGTACAACGGATAGCAGTATCAAGAATCTCGGGAGAGCGTGACGCAATCGAAGCCGCTGCAGCCTGGGCAAACTGATAAAAAATGCTGGCCTCGCCATGGCTACGCTACTGCCGAAGAAGATGTCAGTCGTTGGTGTTGCATCGAGCGCAGTAGAGTGGAGGCCTGACGGAAGGTGGGTGGATGGTGGACACCATGTTGTTCAATGACCCCTACATTGATCCCTTCGACATGACCAAATCCCTTCTGGAGCTAGTCCAAGCAAGACAGGAAGCATGGCATGCTCAAGCTCAACTCATTTCCATGGCTCTCGAATGGGCATGCAAATCCATGCGTGTGTACTCAAAGCATAGGAGAAAACCTTACCACAAATGGCTCCTCCTTCCCATTAGTTTGGACTACTTCTTCAACAATTATACCCAATACTTTAATGTATACTACTGCCTCTGTTCTGAATTATAAGATGTGATGGATACTTTAATATAAACTAGATAGAGACATAAAAGAGTGAACAAACACACTAAATGCATCTATATCAGAGTTTTGGTAACCCGCTGGAGAAATTTGGTTACTGGGCGGTAAATCAGAGATCTTGGTGCGCTTAGAAGTAAATCACCTTATGAGCAAAATATCCAAAAAAAATTGAATTTAAATGAAATTTAACTGGAATTCAGTAAGTGCTCGGTACTTGTCCGTTACCGCGGTAACCGAAAAACTCGATGTCTCATGTGATTTTTTAAGGATTCGGTAGCCAAAACCCTGGTCGATATACATGTGATTCTGAGAAAAGTTAAAACATGTTATAACAGTGAATGGAGGGAGTTGCTTACAAGCAGTATTTTCAATGTTCATAATACCCGTGCCTCAAAACATTTTCTGACGTATTGGTGGAAAATGGTTCATTGCTAAATTTGCACCTAACGAAGCACACTGGATACTATGAGATGTACGCAACTATTCCCACAAAAAAGAACCATGCCACAATTCTTTTCATTGATTTATAGCTACCTTCACTTCATGAATTGTATAGAAAAATGCTACTACACTACTCGTAGTAGAGGAAGCCATTTTCGTCCATTATACATAATGAGAAATCCACAAAATTTAGTTTCAAATATTTCTATATATTTTAGGACTGAAACTTTCTGATGAATATATGTGTGGTTTACAACGGAGATTTATATCAAAGAATCACAAGCGAGAGACCACGGCAGAAGCAACAACTTCTGTCAACATCGGCTCGTTGCTCACGAGGGAATTGCCCATGCCAAAGAACTACATCGTCAGGGCACATCTTCGGACTCGGTGAGAGAGACGGTTCCAACATTGCTACCACCGAGCGCTATAGTCGGGCGACAAATGTGAAGCCCAGTGCTAGCTCGTCAACCATCGCTAGATTTTGTGGGCACTGAGGGCACCCACCATCCTTGGGGTCAACTATTTCCTTTTATATGAGCATTACTCCGATGTGGATGGAACCTTGACCAAGCAACCAACTGAAGAATCAGACGTGGGAAGGCATGCATCTGCTCCAAATAAAAGTGGCACAGTTTTACAGCGGGACAGTCCTGATCGCGCTGACGGCAATCAAGCAGTGGTGGAAGCGGCTTACATCAAGAATTCTGGTTAGCAAGACCGATGTGATGCAGTTTTCTAGTCTTCTGATGTCTCTAATTCCCATATACATGTCGTCTCTCTGATTATGTCCTCATCTTCCCTTCTGGGTATGACATGTTTACAGATTTATGCTAAAACCAATCGGCTGCTTATAACATTTTGAACACGATTATGACATGAGCCAATTACATACCGTTAAAGTTTTATTTTGCAAAAGGACCCCTAAAAAAAGAAATCGGGTCCTCCAGCCTGTCATAGCCGCCGGGGAGGAAAGTGGCGCAGTGGGCGAACACCATGCAGCTCGGGTAACAAAAGCTGGTGGAGGGCGACATCGACCTCGTGTACAATGGATGTAGCATGGCGTTCATGGGCCTGGTGTCCCGTGCTGTGCACGGCGGTGACAGGCGCGTCACATGCGTGGTGCAGCAGTTGGTGCTCCTTCTGGGGCTCATGGCGAGATGCCCAGCGGCGGGAAGATGAAAGCAGGCTGCGGCATGCAGCAGCGCAACGCAAGTATGGCTCACCGAGCAGACGCTTTCATCGTCCTCCCCTGAGGCTACGACACTGATGCAGTAAGGGGAGGCCGAGGCCCGGGAGCGGGAGGTAGGTGGAAGCGGGGGAGAGAGGAAGAGGAGGAGGCGGGGCGTTGTGGAGGTGAGCAGCACACCGAGCTCGCCGGGCGGGAGCTCAATGGGGCATCATAGAGAAGAGGCACGTCTGGGGAGAAGAAGAAGGAGCCAGTAGTGACCTTATCCTATCTTTTTTGCAAGGAGGACCTTATCACTTTATGCCCTTTTACAATTTAGTCATGTCACGTCACCCTTATAGGTGTTATATATATATCATAATCGTGCTCAAAACACTATAAGCCACTGACTAGTGCTTTCCACAAAATAGAATTCGGCGCAGAATTAATTGTTTTTGGCGCAAATCTATAAACATGTGTTACGTTGCCTCCAATTTCGATGGTTTTTGCAATTCACTCCATTTTTACTTGATGTATCACCTGACCGAGCAGGAGCAACACCGCTTCGTCACTGTAAAATAGAAATAGAGCGGCTTCATTTTGTTTCGCTTTGTTTTCGAACAGAATTGATTGTCGATCCATATCTTGCATTTCACCTGAGCGGAATGCTGCTGCCTTTGGGCATGAAGAAAGTCTAAATAAATACCCCCTTTGTAAACTAAGATAAGACATTTTAGATCACCATAGTTTAAAGAGGTAGTAGATGGCGGCACATTGATGGATGAACTGAATATAATTTTCAATCAGATATCCAAATAAAACAATTATTATAGTACTCCAGAAAAACTTGATTGCAGAGAGATGCGACAAACAAATTATTAAAAAAATCTAAGTGGTGAATACAAAAAGAACATACCAGTGATGTGCCTTAAGGAGTTGATAGGAAAAATAGGTATTGGGATGTATACTTATTTAGTGACATAAAGGCAAGCCACTTTGTGTTATTGTTGCTAATGCATGACGATTGATATATAACACCAGAGTTGCACTGTTGCTAATGCATGTAATCTTTTTTAGGGAGTTTTAAACATGTAATAATGCATGCATGATCGGTCAAGACAATTTAATCATGCCTTCGGAGCAATAATACATGTATGTATATTCAATTATTCAGCGCCGGCAGCAAACAGTGAACGGCAGGAGAGACGGTGAATGCTTTGCTCTCCACGTTCCAAGTTCCAAGGACAATTGAAAAGTTAATTCTTTTTGACATGGTGGCAGGGCCGCGATTTCGCTCGAGGGGGAGGAAACGGAATATGGTGATGATGAATTTCACATGATTGATCGCATTCGTGTTCGCGGTGAGCGCAGTCACAGGAAATACGTTGTGTGCGTGGTGATGTTTATGCCCCGTGGGCTCGATTCGCTGCATCCTAGACTTCCCACAGCAGCGCTTATCTATTGTACTGATGTTTCCAATTCCTGCTTGTCCTTGCATGTCCCAATATTTTCCGTTCTCATTGTGCTGATATATGTAAACAAAGGGCAAATAAAAGTGTGGAGGGATGAACAACGTAGTAGCATGCTTCTTGGAACCGGTGTGGCACATGTAAGAAATGCTCAAGCGGATAACATCATTCGCACCAGTCTTAAAGTTCAGTGCATGTTTAGTATTTACACAGTGTTCACAAGAGAGGGAAGTACTACTATCACCGATCCTTGTTACTAATTGTTATTGGTTTAGTACAAGACTGTACACTAAACCAGTGACAATTAATCTGGATCGAAGGAAGTTGTTTGGTGTGCGTCGTGCTCATAAACGTTTGAGGAAATGGTTCGTTTTCTTTACTGCATGCCAGCGAGCGCTGGCCAATATATGGCTCGTACCAAAGAGGCGCTGCTATATATCGCTTACAACGATCGCCGTGGAATGCATCACCCATGATTATTCTCTCTCGCTGCTCCCATTCCAGCGAGTGCTCGCAAATATACGGCTGGCCCAACGAGCTATAAAACAAGCGCACAACCCACAACCAGCTAGTGAGCTCACCTAAAAAAAGCCAGCCAACAAGCACTTTCTACTGTTTTTATTTTTGTAAGATTTTATTTCAATTACAAAATATTTATAAATTTTAAAACCTTGAATTTGAGGAAGTTCATGGTTTTTAAAAATATTTGGATTCAAAAAATGTTGGTTAATTTTGATAAAATCTTTGTGAATTAAAATAATATTCTTCAATCTGATTTTTTAAATAGATTCATGAATTTGAAAAATGTTCGTGAATCCAAGAAAATAGTAAACTTGGAATAATGTTCTCCGATTCAAAAAAAAATCACATGAATGCAAACAATGTAGTGAATTCACTAAAAGATTATCATATCAAAGAAGTTCATGAATTGGTTAAATGTTTACCCGTATATAATAAATTAAAACTAACAGTCTTTCAAAGATTATGATCAATTTTTTTTTAAATGTGAACTATTTTTAAAATTCATGAATATGGTTTGAAATAACAAATTTGAAATTCGGACAATTTTTTGCTAAACATGTATTTTTTGAAAAACAAGTGATTTTTTTTGAAAATTCAAGCATCTATACAATAAGCCGACACAAAATTTTAAAATATGAGCAATTTTCGTCGTCCGCATTGTTTTCAAAAAGTAAACAGTATTTGTAATTTGAACATTTTAAAAAATTTGAAAAAAATGAGAAAAAAAGAAAGGAAAAGAGAAACAAAAAAACATAAAAAGGAAGAAAAATAAAATTGAGGAGAAAAAGAAAAGTAAGAATGACGAAGAAAAAATAAATAAATAAAGAAAAACAACGAAAAAGCCAGAAGGATAACTAGGAAACGCAGACAATGAATGTAAGAAAAAGAAAGAAAAAACCAGATGGAAGCTTCCTAAAACCGGATGGAATGTTCTAAAACCGGACAAAAAATGCTCTCGGACGACCCCTTCACATCTTATAATAGGCCCCACAAGAGCCACTGTGGTGAGTGATTGCTGTCTTATATCAGTTGTTGTACCAAAGAACCGCTATAGAGTTTCGAGCTCCTCCTGATGGGCCAGGTTGAGTGTTCGTAACTTGAGAGGCTTGTAGCTAATAAGAAATGTGTGGGCTGAAACTCAGCAAAATTCAACATCTTTGTATATTAGGCCCTGGGCCGTAGCCCTTGATGTCAGGGCCCCTGTATTTCTATATACTAAAAAGGGTGACTGGGTCCTAGCTCCACCCCTGCCGACAATAATGTTATATCTTCACCTATCTGGGTAAAAGTTTCATTTTGTTCTTTCCACCTTCGTGACAATGGCCACCACTACATCGACTTCAACACATCCATTTTTCTTAAATCGCGTGGGGATGTAGCAATAGTCGGTCATGAGGCACAACAGTTGCGATGGCGATAGCGTGTGTCATGGCCCCAACCACTACACGGTGGCCTTGGCTGCGGTGCTTTGGCTTAGAGATTCCGGGAGGATGGGGTGTATGTGAAAGGAGTTGGAGGGGCCGGCGTGAAGGCACGGTCAACATTCTGTTGGTGGTAGTTGTGGGCAATGGACCTGTAGGTGGTCGTTAGTCAATCATACGGACTCCAGGAAGCTTTTGGCTACTGGGTGCAACCAATGAGACAATCGCATGTGTTATCTATAACCTGTTTGGATGGTAATCCAATAATAGAATATGTGTTTAGTCATCTAGCCTTTTTAGGTCACCGTTTGTGGCTGTTTTCATTTGTGCTCCTTTTGCGACCTGTACTGAATTGCAGACTAAAGGTGGGATCTACAACCGGTTTGGTCATCTAGCATTTTTAGGTCGCTGGTTGTGGCTTTTTTTATCCTTTGTTTACATTTGTGCTCCTTTTGCGACCTGTACTGAATTGCAGACTTTTTATATTTGGATTTTAATAATATTGCCACATGCATCGTTACTTATGCAGAGGCGGGGTCATCCTCCTTTTTTGTAAAAAAGTGTTGGCCGATGGAGGTGGGAACTGAAGTTTGACCAACTAATAAACATGATGGTAGCCGGCCTATATGGAGGATGTTAGCTGAGAATATAGGTCGGGCCTCTAATAAAATAGGTACTGAGGGTGGAATTGGCAGTCTCTGGAACACTAAAGATTGATTTTGTATGCCAGTGTTTATACTATGAGAATGAAATTTTCGTTTAGAAAAGGAGGAAGACCCACAGCCTCTGCATCCGGACGATGCATACATCCATTTTATTAATTATTACACAAGAGCTTACAAATTCATACTACACTAATACTAAAGCCACCGTCTAAGCAACATCATCGCTACTCCTATCCAGTTGATGAAGGCGGCTGATAGTCCGGGTCTAATACCAAACAGACCTTGCAGCCAAATCTAACATCTAAGACACGAGGTTCCAACCAGGATGCCTGTCGGGTATGGGCACCCACCAGTCCGGCGTGCTACTCAACCAGGGGCCTGCTGGGTATGAGGCCGCCGCAGCCACCTGCCAGCAATCTATCTTTAGAGGTGTAGTGCTGCATCTACCTTGCTCGGTCTAGCTGCCGCCGACGCCACCACAACGCCTCGACAACGTCACCCTCCTGCTGAAGTCCATCTCCACTCATCGGACGCCGAGTCAACACAAAGTGCCATGCCACCGAGGTCCGCCGCCATCAACGAGTGGGAAGAAGCACCACTCCATCAAAGAATCTGTCCTCCGGTCCATCGATAACGTGTGTACCTTAAAAATGACGCCCCAAAGGGGAACGACACTAGAGCGCCGCCGTCATCCGATCATCCGATCATCCGATATAGGGTTTCCCCCGGAGGTAGCAGAGAGTGGCCTTGAACTTCTTCACGGCAATATCTTCAAGAAGGGAATGATGCAGATCAGCCGAAAGCAAGTTTTCACCCAGATCTGTTCGAAGGAATCCAACTCCGTGCGGCCGCCGCCACAACCAGGCTAAGCACTCGTCGCGATCGGCACCTCCACGATGACCAGAAGCCGGGAGACTCGTCGCCACCACTCCTAGGCCGCCGGCCACCGCTGCCAATACCAACCCCACAATCGACCAGATCTGGGCAGGGATCCCAGGTCCATTCCCACCACCCAACACCAAGGAGGGGAGGTGGCGTCGCCAGCGAGGGACGCCGGGAGTGGGAGAAAACCGAGGCAGGGCCAGCTCGACGCCCGGCACCACCAGGCAGATGGGAACGCCCCGTGGAGTCCCCAAGCTGCGTCTTTGGAAAATCGCCCGCCGCCGCCAACGCCACTCGGCCTTTGGCGGCGCAGCGGCGGCGAGGGAGGTTGAGGCAAATGGGGCGGCAGTGGCGGCGATAGGGTTCCTGCCGGGCGCTGGAGGCGCCTTGGGAGAGGAGGGGAGATCTCGAGCCCAGTCACAGTCGTTTTATCTTAAATTGGGGTGAGAATTTCACTTTCCCGGCCTCTGCACCAACTAGGGATGCATAAGGCCTTTTTAAGTATAAGTACTAGGATTTTTAATCTCGGTTATGCACTGAGCCTAGTCCTCAATAAATGCGTGAGTATCAGAAAAGCCTGGTCCTCAACAATAAATAGGAATCTAAATTCGCCTCCGTGAGAATGAGATTGTTAAGCTAAAGCCACTGTAGATGCTAATCCGTGCAAAGTCTAGTGTAGCAGTGGCGCCATGGCAATGGTTGCAGCATGTAGGCAGTAGTGGTGACCGAAGGCTCACCCTGATATACCTACGGTTCAACTTGAGTTTAGTTAATCACTATTTTTTCGCATGAAAAATTAAGAGTTAATCAGTAATGCAATACTGTTCATTCAAGTCCATACTCAATTCTATACGGTACGGCCAAATAATATGGTATATTCGTTGGTGTAGAGTGAACAAAAAAGAGGAAGCCGTCCAGATCCCTAACATGAATCCGAACCATCAGGCAAACAGCTGAGCCAGTGTGAGCACGTCAATCCAGCTAACTACCGAACTTGTACTACTGTTCGGAGCCCAAGAATTCGATGCCTACAAGAGAACTTCAGCAGCTGGCACGAATGCTTCCGGAAACTCTCGCGAGAAGCTTATCTGAGGTAGGCCTATTAATACAAGCAGAGATGTCTCCCGTATTCCGTACAAATATATACACACAGGAAGGCCATTAGATTTACTGAGAAAGGATTGATTTTCATGCCTCCGGTTCCCAAGTGCTTGTGCTATTTGGTTATTCTCCTGCATGCCATCTTCTCCGCCTTCGTGTTTGTCACCTTTGACAGGCAAATGAAATGAGGAGTGACTTCTGAGTGTTGCCGAACAAACCACTTAACTTTCTATCGCCTCGGTGAAGATGGAGTTATATGTCGGAGAAGTATTATTCACACAAGTGAAGGTTGGTGCACTATTTATTACGGTCTCACAATCTGAGAAAACCAAGTTACCTGTGAGGAGTAGATCGTTGGCCAAACCAATGCTTCCCAACTTGCATATATATATTAAAAGTAGTTTACAGTCTATAAAAAAAGGAAAATTATACTAGAAAATCATAGAATAATCATAAATATCCAGCCTCTCGTTATGTGGGTCTATTTCATAAATAACATAATTTCATAAATACCATAATTAACGGTTGAGATCAACATTCAGGGATGAAAGCTCACGTTGTTATGGATGAAAAGCTCACGTTAGAACTTGGGAGCGTAACATCGGCCTTCATATCCAAATCTTTCTCGCCCACACCTAAAAAAATATCTATTCCATGAATTTTTTAAAACATAGTATGTATACACTCATCTCTATGAACACATACACGCACACCCTACCCCTATGAGCACCCCCGGAGAGACTGAGCAGGCATATCATTTTGAGATTGCCGAAGTCACCAAAGACGCCTAGTAGTCGACGGGAACGTCTCCTCCCACTGAACATGCACCAGGACTTGAAACCTGTTCGGCTAAGAATACCACTGTCTATCTAACCATCCAAACACAGATTGGTTTGCTAATTGTTTACTCTTTGAGCCTATACCGGTCTATCCATTTCCATCCATTCATAATTCGTTTTGCTAGATGTAGAGGTCTTAGCACGTACTGCCTCTGTTCCTAAATATAAGTCTTTCTAGACATTTCAAATGGACTACAACATATGGATGTATATAGACATATTTTAGAGCGTAGATTCACTCATTTTGCTCCGTATGTAGTCACTTGTTGGAATCTCTAGAAATACTTATAATTAGGAACGAAGGGAGTACAAGCAAACAATTCGACCTATTTCAGTTTTTGCATGCATGTACTCATCACCATATGCAAGTACGATCGTCTAGCATTTGGTCTCCACCATGTATATCTACGAACATCAACTCTCTGCAAGTATCCTAATGTTAGTTGAATGTGAATTGCTATTTTCCAGTTGAAATTTTTACATTATTATTTTTTATCTAGCCATTACTTCAATATGCAATCTATTACTTGGTGTTTAAAGTTAGTACAAGTTAAGCTTACCTTCTGTTCCAACTTTTCAGTCATAAATATATGTTTTTATGTAGAGCTAGCATGCGGGATGTATTTATTTAGGGGCACCCCTAGCCATCAGATTATTGATGGTAGCATTCTGTCAAACCAGTCCACAGCCGTAGGATTAGTTCCACCATGGACGTTAGATCCCTTTACTGTAAGATCCTGCTATTATTACGTGAATGCTACAATAGATCCTGAAACATCCTGCTGTTATTACGTGACTCCTATAACTGCTCCCGAAATGTACGTTTGTAGCCAGCTTGCTTCTTTTTCACGACGTACGATGTACGTGTTGCTTCTGCTTCCATCGTTGAACTACGTCAGAATGTCTCATTTGATACAAGTAAATATTTCAATATATGTTTATTTCAGGAAAACTTTATTCAATGATTTTTTGATGTTTTCAAAATTAAATTAAATTGCTTCGATGTAACACTTCATTGTTTTGTTTCCAACACAATCTTTTTTGCCTCCATCGAGGACACAATTTACTTCTATTGGAAATGAAATTTGTTTGGACCTAACAATTTTTTGTGCGAAGAACTTTGCTTCCATGTAATTTATTTTTGCATCCAAGTAGTTATTTTTATGTGCTAATCTTTTAGTCCCGTCTATCTTTTTATTATATTTTAGACACAAGATTTTTTTTGCTACCATCTACTACAAAAGTGTTTCCACCACAAAATAACTTGCTTCCAGTCAAACATAAGTTTTCTCCATGCTTCAACCGTTCATACAACATGTTTTGGATCCAATGTACAGTGCTTCCAAAATATTACTAGATTTATGTTCCCTAATACTTTCAGGTTCATACAACAAATTTGCTTTTTCAAGCCACAAAGGGTACAGTGCTTCCCAAGTTCATACTGTATTTCCCTAAAGACTGTGGATTCGCTACCCTTCATCTAGTGTATGCGGTCTTCTTAATTCTGAGGTAGATCTAGATGTCGCCACGCTTCTTAGTGCATGCACTAGTTGCCTCTATTGTATACTATATGTACGCTGCAACACTGATGAAGAGAATGTATACAATAGAACAATACATACATGTTAAAAGCAAAATTTGGAACCTAGAAACAAGGAAACAAACTACCTAAAACGAAGAAACATATGTAATATCAGAAGGGAGCATGCATGCCACGTTCCAATGGTGATAACAAGGAGAATAACTAAGTTGCAAAATAAGATGCAGGAAGCATTGGTAGCAATAACTATCTATAATGCAGAAGCATTTGCAGCTTCATACGTAGGAAGCATGTAAAGGTAATATCTCACCAATTCTCATCTTTGTTGGAAGCTCTGAATTTTGAAACTAGGTAATTAGTCCGATTGCACGAACATACCTATGCAATTTCTGTTGATCTAAATACCGAGACATGAAGATGTTCACTAAACATAGGGGTATGGAAGCAAATCATTGGAATTAAGAATCTTATCCTATGTACCTATAAATAGTTTATTAAACACAGTATGGCAATTCGTAGGAAGCATGAAAATATGACAGCTCAACATTATTCGACTTGGTTGGAACCATGGGAATTGATAATGGAAACAACTAAGATTGCTGCCAATATGAGGATGCATGCTTTGCGTTAAGCCTACATACAAATTTAACCAAAAATTGTTGACCAATGGAAGTAATTTTCTTACCCAAAGAAGCATGAAAGAGTGTGTTGGGTACATATGTGTTGTTACTTGGAAGCATTGAAAAGTGAAAAAAAGGGCCCAAATACTAATATTGCTGCCAACCAAGGAGGCATATTTGTGTGATACATCTACCAAATTCACAAATTGTGAATGATTTAGGTATCAACCAAGGTACTGACATGTAGATATCAAACGAAGTCAGCGATTTTTGGAGCAGACAACAAGATACAAGTTGTATTGAGAATCACATGCTTGGTTTTCTACATTTTTCTACATATTTATAGTGCACTTCCACATTTTTATCATTCCATAGAATTATTGCAGGAAACAATTCTATGAAATTATTTGGTAATCATGCACTTCTCCGTAAGTTATTCAAAATATTAAGTTATTCACAATATGTTTATAGAACCATCCCCATAGTTTTCATACTAAATGTGACAAGATAAAAAATTATTTCCAAGGAACACTTTTATCATCTAATCATATTATGTTCATCTGCTAGGTAATCACAATGGGCTCCGTCTAATAAATTATGGAAGGGAAACTTGAAGAGAGATATAGAGTACTACAAATATTCATGTTTCGTCTAGCTACATGTGTATCTTTGTAAATACCCCTAATATGTGTGCTACTCTTCCATCATAAATTAATGTGACACAATGGGTTAACTTTTTAATGCGAGTGTACGTGCAGACATGTATACTATTGAAATAGTAACCAACCTATTTTATCAAACACAAAACTACCTATTATTTATTGGTTATCAATCCACCGGACACTTTGAAAATTGATAAAGATCATTTTCTTAACCATCCTGCATTCATAGCTCATAACTTGTTTTATCGGTTCATTGCAGTTGTTTATCTCTGATGTGCATAGTGGAATAATGTTTGAGTTGTCCACCAATATTCTGAAATAATATTGTGGAAGTTGTTGGTTTTCTCTTCAACTTGAGGAAGCATTAAGGAAATATTCTTTAGGCGTATAATAGTTGTAATATTCTGTTTTATTTCTGATATATATTAACATGTCAACTACACGAGAAATGTACTATTAGACCATGTCATAGGTTCATTATCTTGGAAGTGTTTCATTATGGCTCATACAAATAAAAATATCAAATATTGTTCCAAAAAGGCATAAAAGATTCTCTCCTAGAATTGTGATATTTTATTTGGCATGATAGCTGTCTTGTTTCCTAACCCATAACGAGATCATCCAGTACATCAAAAATTTATTTTCAACCACTTCAATGTTCGAACACACTAAAGATGGTGGCCTCACATTTGCGAGGGCATCTCATTAGTTGATATAAATAGTGGATTATGCAAAATAGCGGCGGTCCTTCAAATCAGCTATAGCGGCGGTGCTATAGCCGGCTACTTCAAAACATTTTTGAACAATTGTACATGAATCCTATAGCCTATCATTTAGTGGCACCCTTCTCAAACCGCTATATCGGGCCTATAGTTGGACTATAGCCAGGTATTTAAAACTTTGGTTTGCACAAACAACCACATTGTGTGTGTGAAACTGCAGAACTGAAATTAAATATTGAATATTTATATTATATCCTCAAACAAAAACTTGAAAAGAAAAAAGAATCTGCACAAACCGGCATGGTGCAAATATTGGATGAGGACGATAAGTTGTACAGATTTGGCAGCGGTCTCATTCAGGTAGTACTACTCAGTACTCCTAATTGAAACGAGTTTGATTGTGAAATGTTTGATATCCTTGTTATGGGAAGGGGCAATAAATTGGAGGGAACTAGGTGTGGTGTGGAGCCCTGCACAACATCAACTTGAGGGCCCCCGTCCCAAATCGGTTTTGCTGCACCGCCGCATGCAGAGGAAGTTTCTTCAACTAGTACAATGCATTCGGATCCGTCTGCATTTAACTAGATTAGGTAAGTACTCTAGCACATACTCATGTTTGTAACTAGTTTATTCATAAAACATCGAAAAGGTGTGATGGCACCCGGGTGTCCCGACCCCCTTCTATCTTGTCCGTTCATGCTAGCTAAGATTCCGTGGTCAGTCCAACAACAGATCATTTGCAGCAGTTGCGTGCTTATCCAGTGTACTAGATCATCGATGGCGCGCGTTGCTGCGCCTGTCTATTTGTATAATAAGATGATAGTCTTGATAAATATAGAGGCACATAACATATAACTTAAATTTGCATGAATTGAACAAGATTTGAAGGAAATGCACATGATTGGAACTGCAGTGTCTCAATATAACTGAATTCTGCCATTGGATGGTCAAATGTTTAAGACTGAATAGCAAATAATATTCAAGCACACAAAAGTGCAAGTAATATAGTATATGCAAAGAGAGAGAAAAACTAGCTAACAAACATGATCTGTTTCTTATAGTCTATAAGTTAAATGTGAAGAACAAAACAATGGTTTAACTGTAAGATACAATATTATGTTGTACTCACATCTGCA
Source organism: Aegilops bicornis (assembly GCA_021605145.1). Taxonomy (NCBI): domain Eukaryota; kingdom Viridiplantae; phylum Streptophyta; class Magnoliopsida; order Poales; family Poaceae; genus Aegilops; species Aegilops bicornis. Next base: position 57,180,114 of record CM038675.1, on the reverse strand, counting down.
ATTGTCTAAATATGGAACAACCATACTGATCTTTCTCAAGCAACTGCAATAGGGCAATTGAAAAAGGATTTCTATTTGGTGTCACCAATCAGGGAGGCTCCAAGCATACATAATTGTTTGAATGTGGTACCGCCATCTTGATCTTTCAAGCCGCGGACCTGCCAAAAATGATATTTACAGCACGGAACAAGGACATAGAAAAATCAACCACCAAAGATGAGATGACACTGAAGCAGAATATCATCTCAATAGATAAAGACATCAGGAAAATTCATTCCATGATAAATGTGAAGTTTTCATGCCTCATTGGCATGCAAGATATACCTTGTGTAGCCTCACGGCACTTAAAATTACAAATGTTGCATTGAAACATAGACAACTTCCCTTGAACTGAATAAAAGAATACAATATACCAGACCACTAAATCCATGAAAATGACTTATCAGTATGATTATTTATTACTCATGTTACTTGTGAGATAATATCCAATGGGTTACAAACCACATACATACCTTCAATAGAAATTTCTCACGCCCAACATAATATGCCTTCACAACAATCTCCAATGAATGAGCTTCTTTTCCACTACTACCTAGTAAGGAGATAAGTAATATTGTTAGATGCAATTTTCTATGGTAAAAATAGCAACACAATCAGTCAGATAACGATCCATAGTCAAATGTAATGTTTGCGTATGTGTCAACTTGTTCTCACCCTAATAATACCAGGCTGCTAGCAAAAGAAAACAATGACACCCACAATTTCACCAACATATTTAATGATCTTTTGCGTATTTTTTTCATTACAGAAAATAACAAGCATAAAGATCAACTATTTGGTTCTTCTCAGTTTTTTATTATGAAATCACTAAGATAGTACATTGTTACATGGAACCTGGTCCGAGAAGTTTCAAACTTCATGCTCTGCTTGATCTATTCTCACCTATCCATGTGGAGGCACAATTGCAAGCATTAATAAATTCAACAAGCTGAGCCAGAAAAAGGAAAAAACATCCATAGACAATAATGTAATCTCTCTGCAAGGTTGCGCTAATACCTTTGCTCTCCCTACCTGGACATGGAAAGAGTCCTTGAGTGGCTAACCCCATCGACTTGGCACTCTTCTACTTGCCCTTCTTGTACTAACCATCCTCGATGGAGCGGTCACCCTTCTTGCACCTATTGGGATTCCATTCATTTTGCTCCTCTTTGAAAGACATAATTCATGCAGCATAGTCGTTAATGGCATGCAACAAGGGATTGTCCCAATTAGTGAAAAAGTTGAGGCTCGTCTGTCTTGATGTGTCTCTTTGGGACTTCCAAACCCGAGTCCTAGAACAACTTTGAGGAAGGTGTAAAGTGTCAGCTTGAATGAAAATCACTACAAAAGTTCAAATAAATCATTTCTTCTTTCTGTAGGGACACAGGTAAAACATTTCCATGGTGCAAGGAATTAGCTAAGAGTAGCAATAGTCCACGAAGACAAAAATGGTGCATCCAACCATGAAGCAACATCTATCGCAGAAGATGCTCAAGTCTCTTACGAATTTTGATAACCTCTTCTATCTTGCTTAATAGGAAGAATTGTGGTAGTAGCATCCTCATTATGCTATATCAGTATCACTGATCTACAGTTCAAATAAATCATTTCTTCTTTCTGCAAGGACACAGGTAAAACATTTCCATGGTGCAAGGAATTAGCTAAGAGTAGCAATAGTCCATGAAGACAAAAATGGTGCATCCAACCATGAAGCAACATCTATCGCAGAAGATGCTCAAGTCTCTTAGGAATTTTGATAACCTCTTCTATCTTGCTTAAAAGGAAGAATTGTGGTAGTAGCAGCCTCATTATGCTATATCAGTATCACTGGTCTATGGAACTATGTATAGATTAGCATTTAATTAAACTACTTAAAAAAATAAGTATTCTACAGGATATGGTAAATAATACAATTAGTTCAGTTCTATAAGACCACCATACTGTACCTCCGTGTCATAAGCAAGCATGAATTAACGCTAAATCGTGGTTGGACACGGCTGCATTGAGGAAAAGGAATGTAGCATGTTAACATCCAACTCTAATAGTGAATATGGGTGAAGAGAAGAAATAACAGATAAAGTATAATCTGTAGAATATCATTTCCCATTCGAACCACTTTAGCTACATGCAAAAATATCCTTGAAGCAAAATTACTACATGTTCTTTCAGTCAAAGAAGACTTACTCACCCCTCTGCCACCAACCTCACCAGCAAAATGGAATCTCAATGACGCATCGTCCTCAAGTTTCAGGTGCACTAGGCAAACATCTCGCTTCCAAATGCAGGTTTTTGTTAGAAATGCCAAGGATAAGATTCAGTTGAAGAACAAAACTCACAAGTCAAATAGTAGCAGAATTATAAGTAAACATGCATCCACCTTCCTTGACAACTAACCATGGTACCAGATTGTTTATTTCCCTTCAGGTTCCAACCTAACCATGGTCCTGTTATTTGATTATAGAAATTATACAAATAAAGTTGGACGCTCATAGCCATACCCAAATTCACTGAAATAGAAATAAGTCGCATACATGACAGATTGAAACCGAGAAGCAGGCACAAAAATCTGTAACACGGAAGAAAATCCAGGAAGGGAAAAGGTAGATCACGATCGAAACCTATCCATGATTATTTTTTCTCTCCTTGGTTGTCCACAATCATCAAAGGAATTGGTATGTACTCGTACCTTGTCTACTTGAGCCGTCATGTGAGAACCCTATTCCAGATCGAGCGCCATCTCGCGTGCTGACCATTGAGAATTCGGGTTAAAACCCGCCACTGCCATGAATCAACCCCACTCCTCTCTCTCTCTCTCTCTCTCTCTCTCTCTCTCTCTCGACCAGGCGAGGCGGGAGGATGCAAGCAGGGAGTAGGGAGTGGGGAGTACGTCAAGTCTTGTGACGGCGTGCCGGTCTTCGCTGTGAGCAGCGGGTGGAGATGGCGGTCGGTCGCATACGCCGGGAACCTTCTTCCGCCACCATGCCATCACCATGCGGACGTGCGCTAGCATCATCTCAGCGGCGACCAGCCTCGACACCCCCTCTTGCTCTTCCTTTCGCTGTCATTAGGGATCCCTTTTTCGGTCGATCTATTGTCCAACATCGCGGCCACAAGGGCTAAACAGGGCTTGGCGCCAGCTCCCGCCGCCCTTGGCGTCACCTTCGCCTTGGTTTGGGTTAGCGAGCACACCAATAGCTCCTTTGCTTCAGCCGGCGGCTATGCTAGGTGGGCTGCTTGGCCCAGTTAGCCAGGTTACTCCAAAAATGTTAGGGGAATAGCTGCCCTCGCGAAGCTGCGTGAACGGAACCATTCAGAAAAATTCACTGCGCATCTGACAGCCAGAGACGATCATTACGTGAAATCGAACGGCTCAGAAGGCTGATGCCCTCAGGGATCTCCTAGGGTGCTCAGTTATAATATTTTAAAATTTGATGGCGACGAGGCATGCAGCAGGTCCTAGCTGTAGGCTAGCAGGTCTCGATGTAGACTGTAGGTCTGCTTGACATGCATGAACAGTAGTATTATGTCTCCTCACGCCTTCTTCCCTCTCACATACTCTCTCTCGTGGCACTTGCATGCACGCCCTTTTTCACTTCTCTAGAAAAGTACTCTCTCTCTAGTTTTATCAGGCTAAGTCTGGGTCACATGTCGTTTTGTGTGTGTATGAAGCTGATGTGATGCATGAAGGGCCCCACATCATCTCTCTCAATGGAGTGAGCGCTGACAGCTGTGGGGGAATCTGCCTATGATGAATAGTACCCTCTGAGATGACCAGCTCGGTTTTGAATTTTCTACTCCCAATCTTACTGTTCACTAGGCCTGCTAATGCAACCTGCTTGTAGAAAACTTGGCACAGATCTTGATGACTCGGAATCTGCATGGACGGCAGGATAAGTGGGTGCATAGACCCCCGGGTGCTAAAAGGCCACTCTCCATAAAACATATGAAATTCTTTGCTACGACACATACAGGTTTTTCAGCGCTGACTGCTAGCGCTAGTTTTGCATCTTGTTGTGTCTGCTTTGTATGTACTAAAAGAGTAGTACAACCTTGTTCCTCTCTTTGTGTGTTCAGTCCTTGATCAAGCTTAAATAGTTAAGTAGTACTGACAGCCGCTCTATTTTTTTTAACACAACAGCAGCTCACTGTTCTCTTATTAAAGAGAATAGTATAGTAGTCCACATCCTAGGCAGCACCGCCACCCTCATGGCGACCCCATCGCCGGCCGTCTAGCGATTGTCTCCACCCGATTTCCACCGGCAGCCCGCCTGATTCTCGCCAGAGCTTAGCACGTCGGCCACGCCCATTGAGCTCATGATCGTGGACGGAGCTCACTAGGTCGGCCCCTTCCCCCGAGGTAGCCAGGTTCACCTCGTGCATCCTGATGTGCCTTTTTCAACGTTCTGTCAATCAGCACAGCGGATTAGATTCGTTTGAGGCCAAAGGGTCGTTCCTAGTTGACCTAGGGCATGCTTAGAACCGCTCCTAGCTTCTCAAAATCTGCAGAACAGGCTTCCCTCGTTTGCCCGTTCGTCTGCACTTTGGGCCGGACGAAACCAGCTCATTTCGAAGGCATCTCTACAATTGCTAGAAGAGGGAGGTCAGACGGGATAGATTGATTACACAGAGAAGGCATGGTTGCTTCAGAAAGAGAAATTCAATATTTTGTTGCTTGGCACCCTCTGATTCGTGTGCAGAAAGGAGTATTTACCCAGCAAAATTTTTCGGGTGTCTTCCAATCCCACAAAAATGTATCACGATACTCACTCTCTTGCATCAACACTTGGGTAGAGGCAAATTTGCACTTTGTAGTGATACTTGCAACATGGTCGAAACTTGGGTTAGAAGCAATGACATATATAAAACCCCACTAGCGGTAATTGTCTAGTACCGCTTCATCGGGCAATGATCTATGTATGAATCAATGATAATAGTACTTCTGTTGCCAATGAATTTAATCTACTCTATTACATCTCCAACAGCTTTCCACATGACAACCACGTGCTGTTTTCAGTTTGACTCAACAATCTTGGAAATAAAAATATGTGACAGGTCAATCAGACAAAAGAGAAAAATAATAAACAACATTTAAAGAGAAGGACATCTAACAGTTGATTCCGTAAAGCCAATAATTGCAACAAGTGAAAAAAATAGCGTGTTATAGCAAAATAGCGCTGCCCTTAATATCCGCTATCAGCGTGATACAAGCAAGACATTGTATACTGATTTATTTAGCGAGACATTGCTCAGAAGACTATAGTGTGGTATTAGCGGCACTAGAGCAACCTTTTTTCATTGATTGCAATTGGTAGTCAAAATAGCATACCTAGGGAGTAAAAAAATTCACAAATGTTCTCAATTAGATATAGTTGCAAAATAATTCCAAGTTAAAATTTCCTTCAAGCTAGGAATCTTAGCAAAATGAAAAATCTTAGTCAACACCCTTCTCTTACAACCTCTTTGCCACAACCGTTGGTGCAAGAACTGAAAGGAATGTTCAGGTGTCTAGATCTCACACTGTATCCATTCCACGTTGTCCTTCCTTGCATTCCTTCCATCTCCTTGGGCCCATTGATATAACATATTGGATCAAGCTGCCGACCTCTTCTTTTTGGTCCACCCCAGCCAGCAACCACAATCGTTAACTAAATTAGATTACTGCCATAACGTCTCAGAATTATTTGATGGTAGACTGTTGCGTTGATAATTATAGTGCCCTGATTTTTCAAGGTTGTCGAGAAACTAGCTAGGCATTGGTTGTGATGGCTCCGTTGAAAACAAAATGGTGATGGTCATGAAAACTAACCTTGAATCATGAATATTCCACTATATCGATTTGTTCATTCTTTTCTCTAAAAAGGAGGTTGATACACATAACCTCTGTGTCAATGTGATGCACACAACCATTACTATTAAAGTTGATGTTAGAAAATGAAGCAAAAATCTTTCTTATTTCAATCATCAAATGTATGCAAAAACTTGTGGAATATTGTGGGAAGCATCTCAACCCTCCATACAGGAGACCCCGTGATTATATATTGATTCAGAAGGAGAGACGTCTCATGAAGTTACAAGATGCATTCGTTGGACCAACCGACAGATACAATCGGGATAGGCAGAAGAGATAGAAATATAAGAGAAAAAAAATCAAGGATGGTCTCTCTCTCTCTCTAACTACCTAAGCATGTTACACAAGATAATGTTTAACACTCTCCCTTAATCACAACTAAGCTTCGTGTATGTAATGCCTTTGTGAATCCATCTCCAAGCTGGTCCTTCGAAGGAATAAATGTGATTTCTAATTACTTGTTCGCAACTCTTTCTTTGACAAAATGAAAGTCTATGTCAATATATTGAGTTCTGGCATGAAAAACTGGGTTGGCAGATAAATAAGTTGCACTAAGATTATCATAGAAAATACAAGGAGTTTGAGCTCGTAAGACTCCAAGTTCTTTTAGTGTCGATGTGTTTGCATCGTTATCTTCTTGTAGGCATTGTTCAGATATGCTTGGACTTATTCTTCCAGGTGAAAACTTAGAATTTGGTCGTTGGTGGTTGGATATGGTGACAACGACACTTGAGCGTCGTTTCCTTCCTAGAGGCGTTGTTGTCAACCAACATTGTTGTCCTTCAAGTGTCACAAGATGGTTGGTGCAAACAAGGTCGTTGTTTGTAATTTACTGATTGTTGTTGATTTCTTTGGGGTTTTGTCCTTTTCTTTTTGCTAAGGCATAGCTTTCGTCTTGCATGACATTGCTCTATGCCGGTGTGTTTATTTGTGTGAGTGTGCTCTTGTCGGCTGTGAGCATCCTAGCTATGCTGAGGCTGGGTGTGTCCTCATTGGGTTTGTATACTTTTGATGCTTCATCTTGAGTTAATAAGATCCATGCTTTATCCAAAAAGGTTCATTTAGTATAGACTGAACCCAAATTACTTCAGCTCTAACATTTGCTAATGCCTTATATTCTGCCTCTCTACTGACCCGGAAACAATAGCTTGTTTCTTTGCACACCATGAATTAAATTGGGTTCACAGAAATGGCACTTCCCATAATGATCTTCTATCATTCAAGCAACCAGCCCAATCAGCACCAGAAAAACCACTAATGGCCAGATCCTGGTTATCCTCAAACTTGATGATGACTGGGTGTCCAGATGGGAGGAGACCAAAAATGCTTTCAGCATGTTTGGTTGCATTGTTGGTGCACTGATGTTGACATTCAAATATAACATAGCACGAGCCAATGAATATTGTTACCCAGTGCGGGATCCTATAGACTATTGTCTTCTTGCCTCTACCGTGATACTGCACTTGAGCTTACAAAAGCCACATGCTTGAATATAACCCAAGATTTATCTGGACATCTTCGACAAGTGTAAGCAACATGAATTCTGGATGAAGATCTTCATTCATGCTTTGCACGCCAACATAAAAGGAGCAATGAAGAGCTAATCAAGTTGCACAAAGCCCTGCAGCTGGTGCCTAAAGCTTCACACACATCTGCACACAACTCATTGGACAACAATATCATTGCTAAGGAATAAAAGTCCTGCTTGCTATATCTAGCAATTTTCCCTCGAAGACACCACATTAGGCGGTCAACCTTGATAGAACGGTGGGTTGTAGAGGGTTGATAACCAAGCAAGACTGGGCGATTACATTCGACATGCCAATCGATGTTTTGGTGCGCTAATTAACCGGTGGCTTGTTTATCCCGCTGATATTGGTGCTACAGGACAAGTGAAGAGATGTGTGATAAGTGATGTAGTTCATGGATTTGTAACCAAGATAGCCAGGAAACAGCGCATTATAGAAACACGCCTGACACACTACTTGGCTCGCCAGTTCTCCATTTTCAACAATCTCCGAATCCGTCGCTCGATAAAATCAACAGATTCTTTGAAAAGCTCTATGAAGAATCATTTCGAGTATCCATTATCAAGGTGCTAGATCTAGAAGGCTGTAAATGCTTGGTGGTAAGAACCAACGGTACCTCAAGGACATCTGCAGGACGATGTTACTGCTCAAGTATCTGAGTCTAAGAGGAACAGATGTTAAACAGCTGCCGAGTGAAATCAACAACCTCCGTGAGCTGGAAGTATTGGGTATCCGGGACACCCATGTGCCTGAGTCTGCAACAGTAAAGGTCCTACTCCTGAAGTTGAAGCGTTTGCTGGCTGGACACGCTGTGCTGAACTCAAGGGCAGGCGATCTTGAAATATCTTATGTTCACGACAAGATCGGAAAAATGTTAAACATGGAGGTATTGTCCAATGTCAAGGCACGGAATCATCAAGTTTTGAAAGATATTGGAAAGCTATGGCAGCTGAGGAAGCTTGGTGTGGTTATTGAAGACAATGACAAACTCATTAGGAATTTGCTTGAGCTATCGGTGACCTGCATGAGTGCCTCAAGTCTTTGTCAATCACTCTTCCCATGACTGAGCAAGATCCTTCCAACGTAAGATTTTTCAGATATTGTTCTCAATTATTATAAAAAACCTCCCAAGCTTCTTCTTGAGAGCCTAAGCATTACTGGAACCACAAAAAAGGGGAAACTTCTTCAGCTGCTGATCAAACATAGTGACGACTTCCAACTTGCGAAGATAACTCTAACTGGAACCCGATCAAGCAGGATGATCTGAAGGTCCTCAACGAGCTTCCCAATATTGTTTGTCTCAGGCTCCAGGACAAAGCATACACCGATGGCAAGCTCACCTTCAAGAAGGACGAATTCAAAAATCTCAAGTGCTTTCTTGTTGAGGGCTCCAACATGACTGACATCTTGTTTGAAGGTGGAGCAGCCCTTAAGCTCGAGAAGATCATTTTATGCTCCACTGATATCATACAATCTCTTTCTGGAGTCGAAGACCTTCCAGAACTGAAGGAAGTCGAGTTGAACAACAACAATAAGCTTTCATTATTTGACAAGGCCGAGAAAGTTTCCAAGGTGACTCTTTGTGGTACCAAACTGAGCAAAGATGATCTAAAAATGTTTGCCAAGATACAGTATATGAGCTGCCTAGTGCTGAAGGAGAAAGCTTGTGTTGAAAATGAGATTTTGTTCAACAAAGATGAGTTCCCAAGGCTCAACATTCTTATTGTCGACGGTTCATCTATCACCAAGATAGAGTTTGCCAGCGGATCTGCTCCCAAGCTGGAGAAAATCATCTGGTCCTCCACAAGGGGCACTGTCGAGAGTCTCCTCGGCATTGTCAACCTTCCAAAATTGAAGGAGCTCGAGTTCAATGGCGATTTGATCCCTGATGAGTTGAAAGAAGCAATTAACAAACACAGGAACAAACCCAAGCTCATGCACAACCAACCAGAAAACCAATACCTGGAAATGGGAAACATAGAAGAAATGGGCAAGGCCGCAAGATTCCCATCCTGCTGGAAGAGCTAGGATTGATGCCAGAGGTGCCGTTCCTATCATATCCATTCATCATCAACTCCAGTCCCATCCCATGGTGTGGTTTGTGTGTGCTATTTGGCTTGCTGTTGTGTGTTTCTGTCCACAGTGCACGTGTGGACATATATATTCCGTATCTATGTATGTTGACTGACCGAGTGTGTGCCCCTGCTACTTATTATAAATTTGTGCCTTGTAACTAAGATTGAGCATATGTAATGGTGTGTACGAGTGTGTCCTGTAACTAAGATTGAACAAATGAAATGGTGTGTTGTTTGAGGTCATGATTTGGGTGTCTACTGTCTGTTTGAATACCCGAGTGGTTCATCTAAGCTCCAGAAACTATCTATTGAATGTGATCTCGCACCAAATCCCCTGTAATCTATTGTGCGCTCTCTGTTTTGAGTTCCCGCAGCAGACATGGCCAAATCCGACACCAAATTCCTCTAATCTATTCATGGCCCAACCAATCAGATCCCGTGGCTGCATTATTTGCATCCCATCTCAAATCGGTCGAGATCGGATCGACATCCCACACCCTGCAGCGGTGCGGGGAGCTCACCGTGCGGACCGTGCTTGAAGGTGGCGGCGCGTAGAGGGACTACCGGGAGGAAGCAGGAGGTTCGTGAGGAAGGCGCCTGCTCGTGCGGCGTCGCCTTCAGGGCCCCGCCCTATACAGCCGCCCCCGCCGCCAGCCGCCATGGCTCTCCTCTGCATCGGGCCGAGCTTACCCTGGGTGACCACCAGCTCGTCGGCCACGCCCTGGCCGCCCAGCAACCATCGCTGGCCCTCCGACTGCCACCTCACAGTCTCGCCGGAGATTGGCTCGACCAAGCAGGGGGCGGAGATGGGGACGAGACGGGGCGCTGGATGGTCCAACTTATCGTGTTGACTTTATTTACCGTACCATACCACGTGGCCCGAGGACTGGGCTCAATATGTCATAATTGTCCTTCCTTTTTTTTAGGATCAGCTGTTCTTAATTTTAACCGAGTGAACAACTCGAGTTTTTTTAAACCACCAACCAAATATTGTGATAGTATTTTGAGAAATTTACAAAACATGTGGTTTTCTCAAACTCTACCACGAAAGTGTTACTAATTTTTTGCATTCAAATCACGAAACAGTACAAAGTAGTGGACCCTTACAAGCATACTGAAACGCAAACACAAAGGACCATGAACACCTAGAGTACCCTAAGACAATCATAACACAAGAAGATCTCCGGAGCATTGTGTCATCATCCCTGAATCTTGATAGAAGACCCTTGGAGCAGAAGGATCTGCAAGCAGGCGCAAGCAGGTCATCATCGTCGACCATGGTACAATTACCGCCACGCTGCTTCCTCCTTTCTTGACGTCAGCGCTGAGAGGGCATGGACATCAATCCAACACACCTGCAACAACTGTCACCATCTTTGGCTTTGAGTACCGCAAGTGTCCCTTGCGGAAGGAAGAGAACTCGAGTCATCCGACCGGTCCAGCACCGCGGCCGGGCCATCCGCCCGGGCAAAGCAGGATCTCCCTCCAGCATCAGCGCAGAGGAAGAAGAAGAACAACAGCAACAAATCATACCGACAAGGAAGAAGAAGGGTCTTCGTCTCCCTGCATCCATCGCCCATGTGATGACCCAAACGGCCAGTATCGATGGACCTCCAGCCACCATAGCCCGCGACCTTGACAAGATCTGGGGATCCCCCACCCCGCTGGCTCCTAGACGAAGGCAAAAGCCTCGTCTGACCGCGAACGGAGCCGGAAGAAACTTATTCCAACGCGACACCACCGCAATGGCCTCGGCAGCGTCACCCTCAACCCTAACCTTACCACACACCCACCTAGCGGACAGGCCCGAGGTTCCCTCTCCCTCCCGCCGCCGGAGCGGCCAACGGAGAGAGAGGGAACCGGCGGCGCCACAGGTGGCGCGCAAGGGAACCCTCGTCGCCTCCTTTGATCGCCTCATGTGATCCTGATCTTTTTCATGTAGTTAATTGATGATTAGTTGGAGCGCGTCGGCAGTGGTTAAGACGAGTACATGTATGTAAAGGTTCTGTTTCCGTCGAGTTAAACACTATTGTTCATACAAGTGCGTACTACTGGTTGCTATGTTGATTGAGTTAATTACTGCCGGGCGCGGATTTGATGAACATGGATGCGCGCGCACTCTTTATGAATAGTAATTCAAAAAAATATTGAAAAAGTAAATAAAAATCTGAATTTATTTTTCTAATATACATAGTCAACAGGTATACTCACCTATGAAGTTTTATGAAGAAATCACATCCGTGGTAATCTGAGAAAAAATGATAAAATCGAAGCTATATTAAAAAAACATTGTTTAATGAATAGTAGGGTCACATTTGTATTTTTTTCACTAAGAATACCATGGGTGTCAATGCATCATGAAACTTCACACATGAGTAGAATGGTTGACCAAGTTTCATACCGCGAAATTTCGGAATTTTTTTTATAGTATTTTTTATGATTTTACTGTTCACGTGGTAAATGCAGCTATGTTCACCTTTGTATTTTCGAGCAATATACACATTAAGTTAAGAAGAAGAAGTCCGTGCAAGTCTGGCCATCATCCTAGCAAGCTAGTGGGACATTCCAAGATCTATCCAAAGCACTCCTACTGCCTAGAGACGCTCGAGCCCTTGAGACATTCAAAGTGGCAAAGTACAAAAACGAGAACACGAGAACACGAGAGGTTAGCAGAACTCCAGTGTGATCACAGTAGACAGGATCCATTTCTGGTGAATTCCGTAGAGACATGCGCTACCTGGAAGGCCATTAGAATTACTGAGTAAGAATTAATTTTCTTCTGATGCCTCTAATTCCTAAGTTGTTGTGCTCTTTTGGTTATTCTTTTACATGCCTTTTTTCCTACTCAAGTGTTTGTCACCTTCGGCATGCAAATGAAAGGAGGAGTGACTATTGAAGTGTGGACGAAAAACAATCGAACCTTGCAATCGACTCTATGGAGATGTAGTTATATATCGAAGAAGTGTAATTTAAACATGTGAAGGTTGGTGCACTATTATTTATTTTTCCTTTTCTTTCTGTAGAGCATCTTTCATTGTAAAATGCATGTGCGATCCTGCAGATGGATGTTATGCCGGCTTGCCTATTTTAACTCCATTGTCAATCTATCGCTTTCTTTTTTTCCAATATTATGGTTATTGGATGCCAAACTTCATTTAGATGTTGAACAACTTTCAAATGCCAACATATCTCATTAAAAGACTAAATACCCTCGTACATTACAACTCCAGAGGCCAACTTCAACTAGGATGTAATGGAAGTCTCTAATTTTTTCTTCCTATCCCTTTGGTGAAGGCCTCGGGGCTAGAAAGATTCGTTAAATTGTTCTTCAGAGTATGTTAGGATGTCATCAAAAGTGGCCCCCACACTTCCATTCACAAGGTCGATGAATTTAAGACATTATATTTGGGCTTTGTTAAACTCATCAAAAATCATCTTGGTTCACTAAAATGTGGATACGTTTAAGCTACTTAGATTGTTCCATAGCTTTGCAACATAAAAACCAAGCTATTGGCCATGAAGAAATCTCCCACCCATTAGGATATTGTGTCAAGACCCCTCCATGACTTCCACTGAAGGTCATTTCAGGATATTCATCAAATTAAACATCAAAATGATTTTACATGGTTAGCTAGACTTTCTTGCCGGAGGTGCTTGCCACTTTCAGTTGTGGTCAAAACATACATGAACTAGCTATGTTTTCTTTTCCCCATGATCACATCCGAGGTACTCGAGCGATGATCTGGCATGTCGTTTGACAAGGATTGAGGTCTCCATCATGCTGTTCATCCTTCTACTGCCTCCCTGCAAAAGCGGATTATGCGGGAGTGAAGTATGGATTGGAAAGCCTATCATAGCAAAATGCATTTTTTTTCATGCTCTCTCTTTATGTGGGTGATGGGGAAATGCTTTCTGATGTGGGCGTTCATGAGATTCTTACAATTGTGAAAATCTTAATAAAGTGCTTTGATGGTGGCTACTTACCAACCTAGAAAGAAAATAATTTTTTTTTGATAAGATCCCAAATGGGCGATTTAAATGGATGCACCTTTCTTTCCATGCGAAGATGGGATGCTTACTATTACTACGGTTGTCCGTGCACTTTAGGAAGCCCATCAACTTTGATTTCTAGCCACAAACTAATAGTGTGGGCTGAAAACTCAAAGGATGGAAGGAAGAATTTTACTTGTGCTAAAAGAATTATTCTCGCTAAATCTAGGTTCTGGTGATTGGTATTTATAAAACTTTTGGTTCTTCATCCTCTGAAAAGGTTCAACTAGAAGATTAATAAGATGGGTTGTAAGTAGACATTGGAGATCAAGCATGTCATGGCCACTCACTCGTCAACTGGGGCATGGTTTTTCATGCCAAGGATATAGGTGGCCTTGAATCCTCAATTTTGGTGAGCTCGGTATGGTCCTCCACCTTGAATCCATGTAGAGGAAAGTCCTACAGTGACTCCAAATAATTTGTACATGGTACTGGAGTAAGTAGCAGCATGGAGCACGAGTATGCACTAGTTGAGATTTGGTAGTGATTTTACCCTTTCCAGTGGGGATTGTTATCACGTAGTACTAGTTTGCATCACTGTCTGTCCTTTACAAAACACAATAGTAACAGCTTCCAGCTCCCACGAACAATTTTTCTGGATTCAGATTCAGCTCCTTTTCCCGCAAGGCTGATTTCAATACCTTATCTGCCACGGTACTTTTTTGAGACGTTTATTGAGTTTTTTTGTTTGTGTATCAAGTTATATGCTACGATTCATTCAACCGGGGGATATGCTTGCGTGAGGTCATTCAAGTCAAACCCTGCTCAACATAGCATCATTTGCTACAGCGTCTACTACCGTAGGTTCTTACTTTGTGTTGTCGCCTTCCTATGACTTGGGCCGACATGGTAAACAAATGGAAATGAAAAGACTTTGACTACTGACGGCACCAAGGGTGAATGATAAGCGTCCTCCTAACATGGAGAGCATAAATAGTTGATGGAGCCAATCGTCTTAACGAGCAACCTACAAAAGGGCAATTTGTGTGAGTTGCTTAAGAGATATAGTATCCAGCAAACAATGGCATAGTTCAATACAATTCCGTTATATGCTAATGTGTTGATTTTCATTTAAAAAGGCTAGTTTGTGACACTTCTATAGCTTGGTTATATGTTTTTAAATTTATTATCACATCATTGAAGAAGAGGATAGTTTATTTTGCGGAACCAGCCTGCTTTGTGGTCTATTTCCTCTGGCCAACCAGAGTGTTCAAACCGGCTAAAAAATAATGTCCGCAATAATAGGTTGTACTTAAAACAAAACGTGAATGTTTTTTTCACATGTTCAACTAACTCAAGTTAGGCCCATTTATTGTCTACAAAAGAATCAATACAACTATATCGACTCGAAGAAGGGCGTGGTAGAAACTCCTACCAGGACGACGTTAGAGAAGGTATGGCTGCATAGAAACCCAGGAGATAGATGTTGTGTGCAAGGACCCTCTGGTTCATGCGGACATACATGTTTGTACCTAACACAGTTTTCCCAAGGTCTCCCGATCGCACTTTATATGCATCCAGACGCTCATAACCTTACACGCACACTGTTGAATGTACGTATATGGAGGATATGAAAAGCGTGCTATTTGGAATGTTGCTTGTGGCCTATGCGACATGGAAATCTAGTTTGGAAGCAATGGCACTTATAGTGCCCAACTAACAGTAATACATTAGTATTATATCACAGCGCAATGATCTATGAATGAATGTTCACATTATTTCCATTGACCATGAATTTACGTTACTCTATTAAGATCTCTGATGTAATTTTTATGGTGTGTTTGTTGGCATATGATGAATTGTTAATTTATGATTAGATTGTTTATTGAATATTATTGAATCTTTTAAAGTTTATTTTTTGTGTAATTGAGTAGCCATGTATGCTTTTCGAGTTATTTGCCTTCTCTGATCAAGATAAATGGGTAGTTCTTTAGGGGCAATGGTGCATAGTACTAGGTTCAATCTTTCGGTGATATATATCCCAATGAAGAATAGGGACAAGACACGTATTTGTATTGTTTCTATTAAGGATAAAACAACAGGGTTCAATATTATTACTAGATTCCTTTCTATCTACATTATCTCATCTTACTTACTGTGTTTCTCTGTTTTTATAAAACTAATACCTTAAAATGCATGCTTTGGAGAGTGTGATGCAACGGATAGCCCATGTCCATGTGCTTGAGTACAACGGATAGCAGTATCAAGAATCTCGGGAGGCGTGGCGCAATCAAAGCCGCTGCAGCCTGGGCAAACTGATAAAATGCTGGCCTCGCCATGGCTACGCTTACTGCCGAAGAAGATGTCAGTCGTTGGTGTTGCATCGGCGTAGTAGAGTGGAGGCCTGACGGAAGGTGGGTGGATGGTGGACACCATGTTGTTCAATGACCCCTACATTGATCCCTTCGACATGACCAAATCCCTTCTGGAGCTAGTCCAAGCAAGACAGGAAGCATGGCATGCTCAAGCTCAACTCATTTCCATGGCTCTCGAATGGGCATGCAAAACCATGCGTGTGTACTCAAAGCATAGGAGAAAACCTTACCACAAATGGCTGCTCCTTCCCATTAGTTTGGACTACTTCTTCAACAATTATACCCAATACTTTAATGTATACTACTGCCTCTGTTCTGAATTATAAGATGTGATGGATACTTTAATATAAACTAGATAGAGACAGAAAAGAGTGAACAAACACACTAAATGCATCTATATCAGAGTTTTGGTAACCCGCTGGAGAAATTTGGTTACTGGGCGGTAACCGTAGATCTTGGTGCGCTAGAAGTAAATCACCTTAACGAGCAAAATATCCAAAAAAAATTGAATTTAAATGAAATTTAACTGGAATTCAGTAAGTGCTCGGTACTTGTCCGTTACCGCGGTAACCGAAAAACTCGATGTCTCATGTGATTTTTTTAGGATTCGGTAGCCAAAACCCTGGTCGATATACATGTGATTCTGAGAAAAGTTAAAACATGTTATAACAGTGAATGGAGGGAGTTGCTTACAAGCAGTATTTTCAATGTTCATAATACCCGTGCCTCAAAACATTTTCTGACGTATTGGTGGAAAATGGTTCATTGCTAAATTTGCACCTAACGAAGCACACTGGATACTATGAGATGTACGCAACTATTCCCACAAAAAAAGAATCATGCCACAATTCTTTTCATTGATTTATAGCTACCTTCACTTCATGAATTGTATAGAAAATGCTACTACACTACTCGTAGTAGAGGAAGCCATTTTCGTCCATTATACATAATGAGAAATCCACAAAATTTAGTTTCAAATATTTCTATATTTTTTAGGACTGAAACTTTCTGATGAATATATGTGTGGTTTACAACGGAGATTGATATCAAAGAATCACAAGCGAGAGACCACGGCAGAAGCAACAACTTGTGTCAACATCGGCCCGTTGCTCACGAGGGAGTTGCCCATGCCAGAGAACTACATCGTCAGGGCACATCTTCGGACTCGGTGAGAGAGACGGTTCCAACATTGCTACCACCGAGTGCAGATGGAACATGCCGAGAGTAGATGAAACAGAGCGCTATAGTCGGGCGACAAATGTGAAGCCCAGTGCTAGCTCGTCAACCATCGCTAGATTTTGTGGGCACTGAGGGCACCCACCATCCTTGGGGTCAACTATTTCCTTTTATATGAGCATTACTCCGATGTGGATGGAACCTTGACCAAGCAACGAACTGAAGAATCAGACGTGGGAAGGCATGCATCTTCTCCAAATGAAAGTGGCACAGTTTTACAGCGGGACAGTCCTGATCGCGCTGACGGCAATCAAGCAGTGGTGGAAGCGGCTTACATCAAGAATTCTGGTTAGCAAGACCGATGTGATGCAGTTTTCTAGTCTTCTGATGTCTCTAATTCCCATATACATGTCGTCTCTCTGATTATGTCCTCATCTTCCCTTCTGGGTATGACATGTTTACAGATTTATGCTAAAACCAATCGGCTGCTTATAACATTTTGAACACGATTATGACATGAGCCAATTACATACCGTTAAAGTTTTATTTTGCAAAAGGACCCCTAAAAAAAGAAGTCGGGTCCTCCAGCCTGTCATAGCCGCCGGGGAGGAAAGTGGCGCAGTGGGCGAACACCATGCAGCTCGGTTAACAAAAGCTGGTGGAGCGCGACATCGACCTCGTGTACAATGGATGTAGCATGGCGTTCATGGGCCTGGTGTCCCGTGCTGTGCACGGCGGTGACAGGCGCGTCACATGCGTGGTGCAGCAGTTGGTGCTCCTTCTGGGGCTCATGGCGAGATGCCCAGCGGCGGGAAGATGAAAGCAGGCTGCGGGATGCAGCAGCGCAACGCAAGTATGGCTCACCGAGCAGACGCTTTCATCGTCCTCCCCTGAGGCTACGACACTGATGCAGTAAGGGGAGGCCGAGGCCGGGGAGCGGGAGGTAGGTGGAAGCGGGGGAGAGAGGAAGAGGAGGAGGCGGGGCGTTGTGGAGGTGAGCAGCACACCGAGCTCGCCGGGCGGAGCTCAATGGGGCATCATAGAGAAGAGGCACGTCTGGGGAGAAGAAGAAGGAGCCAGTAGTGACCTTATCCTATCTTTTTGCAATGAGGACATTATCTCTTTATTCCCTTTTACAATTTAGTCATGTCACGTCACCCTTATAGGTGTTATATATATATATATATATATATATATATATATATATCATAATCGTGCTCAAAACACTATAAGCCATCGACTAGTGCTTTCCACAAAATAGAATTCGCAGAATTAATTGTTTTTAGCAAATCTATCAACATGTGTTACGTTGCCTCCAATTTCAATGGTTTTTGCAATTCACTCCATTTTTACTTGATGTATCACCTGACCGAGCAGGAGCAACACCGCTTCGTCACTGTAAAATAGAAATAGAGCGGCTTCATTTTGCTTCGTTTGTTTTCAAACAGAATTGATTGTCGATCCATATCTTGCATTTCACCTCAGCGGAGTGCTGCTGCGCCTTGGGCATGAAGAACGTCTAAATAAATACCCCCTTTGTAAACTAAGATAAGACATTTTAGATCACCATAGTTTAAAGAGGTAGTAGATTGCGTCACATTGATGGATGAACTGAATATAATTTTCAATCAGATATCCAAATAAAACAATTATTATAGTACTCCAGAAAAACTTGATTGCAGAGAGATGCGACAAACAAATTATTAAAAAAAATCTAAGTGGTGAATACAAAAAGAACAAACCAGTGATGTGCCTTAAGGGGTTGATAGGAAAAATAGGTATTTGGATGTATACTTATTTAGTGACGTAAAGGCAAGCCACTTTGTGTTATTGTTGCTAATGCATGACGATTGATATATAACACCAGAGTTGCACTGTTGCTAATGCATGTAATCTTTTTTAGGGAGTTTTAAACATGTAATAATGCATGCATGATCGGTCAAGACAATTTAATCATGCCTTCGGAGCAATAATACGTGTATGTATATTCAATTATTCAGCGCCGGCAGCAAACAGTGAACAGCAGGAGAGACGGTGAATGCTTTGCTCTCCACGTTCCAAGTTCCAAGGACAATTGAAAAGTTAATTCTTTTTGACATGGTGGCAGGGCCGCGATTTCGCTCGAGGGGGAGGAAACGGAATATGGTGATGATGAATTTCACATGATTGATCGCATTCGTGTTCGCGGTGAGCGCAGTCACAGGAAATACGTTGTGTGCGTGGTGATGTTTATGCCCCGTGGGCTCCATTCGCTGCATCCTAGACTTCCCACAGCAGCGCTTATCTATTGTACCGATGTTTCCAATTCCTGCTTGTCCTTGCATGTCCCAATATTTTCCGTTCTCATTGTGCTGATATATGTAAACAAAGGGCAAATAAAAGTGTGGAGGGATGAACAACGTAGTAGCATGCTTCTTGGAACCGGTGTGGCACATGTAAGAAATGCTCAAGCGGATAACATCATTCGCACCAGTCTTAAAGTTCAGTGCATGTTTAGTATTTACACAGTGTTCACAAGAGAGGGAAGTACTACTATCACCGATCTTTGTTACTAATTGTTATTGGTTTAGTACAAGACTGTACACTAAACCAGTGACAATTAATACGGATCGAAGGAAGTTGTTGGGTGTGCGTCGTGCTCATAAACGTTTGAGGAAATGGTTCGTTTTCTTTACTGCATGCCAGCGAGCGCTGGCCAATATATGGCTCGTACCAAAGAGGCGCTGCTATATATCGCTTACAACGATCGCCGTGGAATGCATCACCCATGATTATTCTCTCTCGCTGCTCCCGTTCCAGCGAGTGCTCGCAAATATACGGCTGGCCCAACGAGCTATAAAACAAGCGCATAACCCACAACCAGCTAGTGAGCTCACCTAAAAAAAGCCAGCCAACAAGCACTTTCTACTGTTTTTATTTTTGTAAGATTTTATTTCAATTACAAAATATTTATAATTTTTTAAAACCTTGAATTTGAGGAAGTTCATGATTTTTAAAAATATTTGGATTCAAAAAATGTTGGTTAATTTTGATAAAATCTTTGTGAATTAAAATAATATTCTTCAATCTGATTTTTTAAATAGATTCATGAATTTGAAAATGTTCGTGAATCCAAGAAAATAGTAAACTTGGAATAATGTTCTCCGGTTCAAAAAAAAAATCACATGAATGCAAACAATGTAGTGAATTCACTAAAAGATTATCATATCAAAGAAGTTCATGAATTGGTAAAATGTTTACCCGTATATAATAAATTAAAAC
Source organism: Aegilops bicornis (assembly GCA_021605145.1). NCBI lineage: Eukaryota > Viridiplantae > Streptophyta > Magnoliopsida > Poales > Poaceae > Aegilops > Aegilops bicornis. The sequence continues at coordinate 57,159,821 of CM038675.1, read as the reverse complement.
TAACAGTCTTTCAAAGATTATGATCAATTTTTTTAAAAATTGTGAACTATTTTTAAAATTCATGAAAATGGTTTGAAATAACAAATTTGAAATTCGGACAATTTTTTGAAAAACAAGTGATTTTTTTTGAAAATTCAAGCATCTATACAATAAGCCGACACAAAATTTTAAAATATGAGCAATTTTCGTCGTCCCGCATTGTTTTCCAAAAAGTACAGTATTTGTAATTTCGAACATTTTAAAAAAAATTGAAAAAAATGAGAAAAAAAGAAAGGAAAAGAGAAACAGAAAAACATAAAAAGGAAGAAAAATAAAATTGAGGAGAAAAAGAAAAGTAAGAATGGCGAAGAAAAAATAAAAAAATAAAGAAAAGCAACGAAAAAGCGGAAGGATAACTAGGAAAGCATACAATGAATGTAAGAAAAAGAAAGAAAAAACCAGATGGAAGATTCCTAAAACCGGATGGAATGTTCTAAAACCGGACAAAAAATGCTCTCGGACGACCCCTTCACATCTTATAATAGGCCCCACAAGAGCCACTGTGGTGAGTGATTGCTGTCTTATATCAGTTGTTGTACCAAAGAACCACTATAGAGTTTCGAGCTCCTCCTGATGGGCCAGGTTGAGTGTTCGTACCTTGAGAGGCTTGTAGCTAATAAGAAATGTGTGGGCTGAAACTCAGCAAAATTCAACATCTTTGTATATTAGGCCCTGGGCCGTAGCCCTTGATGTCAGGGCCCTGTATTTCTATATACTAAAAAGGGTGACTGGGTCCTAGCTCCACCTGGCGACAATAATGTTGTATCTTCACCTATCTGGGTAAAAGTTTCATTTTGTTCTTTCCACCTTCGTGACAATGGCCACCACTACATCGACTTCAACACATCCATTTTTCTTAAATCGCGTGGGGATATAGCAATAGTCGGTCAGGAGGCACAACAGTTGCGATGGCTTAACGTGTGTCATGGCCCCAACCACTACACGGTGGCCTTGGCTGCGGTGCTTTGACTTAGAGATTCCGCGAGGATGGGGTGTATGTGAAAGGAGTTGGAGGGGCCGGCGTGAAGGCACGGTCAACATTCTGGTGGTGGTAGTTGTGGGCAATGGACCTGTACGTGGTCGTTAGTCAATCATACGGACTCCAGGAAGCTTTTGGCTACTGGGTGCAACCAATGAGAGACAATCGCATGTGTTATCTATAACCTGTTTGGATGGTAATCCATTAGTTTGGACTACTTCTTCAACAATTATACCCAATACTTTAATGTATACTACTGCCTCTGTTCTGAATTATAAGATGTGATGGATACTTTAATATAAACTAGATAGAGACAGAAAAGAGTGAACAAACACACTAAATGCATCTATATCAGAGTTTTGGTAACCCGCTGGAGAAATTTGGTTCTTGAGGCGGTAAATCAGAGATCTTGGTGCGCTAGAAGTAAATCAACTTAACGAGCAAAATATCCAAAAAAAATTGAATTTAAATGAAATTTAACTGGAATTCAGTAAGTGCTCGGTACTTGTCCGTTACCGCGTTAACCGAAAAACTCGATGTCTCATGTGATTTTTTTAGGATTCGGTAGCCAAAACCCTGGTCGATATACATGTGATTCTGAGAAAAGTTAAAACATGTTATAACAGTGAATGGAGGTAGTTGCTTACAAGCAGTATTTTCAATGTTCATAATACCCGTGCCTCAAAACATTTTCTGACGTATTGGTGGAAAATGGTTCATTGCTAAATTTGCACCTAACGAAGCACACTGGATACTATGAGATGTACGCAACTATTCCCACAAAAAAAAAGAATCATGCCACAATTCTTTTCATTGATTTATAGCTACCTTCACTTCATGAATTGTATAGAAAAATGCTACTACACTACTCGTAGTAGAGGAAGCCATTTTCGTCCATTATACATAATGAGAAATCCACAAAATTTAGTTTCAAATATTTCTATATTTTTAGGACTGAAACTTTCTGATGAATATATGTGTGGTTTACAACGGAGATTGATATCAAAGAATCACAAGCGAGAGACCACGGCAGAAGCAACAACTTGTGTCAACATCGGCCCGTTGCTCACGAGGGAGTTGCCCATGCCAGAGAACTACATCGTCAGGGCACATCTTGGACTCGGTGAGAGAGACGGTTCCAACATTGCTACCACCGAGTGCAGATGGAACATGCCGAGAGTAGATGAAACAGAGCGCTATAGTCGGGCGACAAATGTGAAGCCAGTGCTAGCTCGTCAACCATCGCTAGATTTTGTGGGCACTGAGGGCACCCACCATCCTTGGGGTCAACTATTTCCTTTTATATGAGCATTACTCCGATGTGGATGGAACCTTGACCAAGCAACGAACTGAAGAATCAGACGTGGGAAGGCATGCATCTGCTCCAAATGAAAGTGGCACAGTTTTACAGCGGGACAGTCCTGATGTGGACGGCGATCAAGCAGTGGTGGAAGCGGCTTACATCAAGAATTCTGGTTAGCAAGACCGATGTGATGCAGTTTTCTAGTCTTACGATGTCTCTAATTCCCATATACATGTCGTCTCTCTGATTATGTCCTCATCTTCCCTTCTGGGTATGACATGTTTACAGATTTATGCTAAAACCAATCGGCTGCTTATAACATTTTGAACACGATTATGACATGAGCCAATTACATACCGTTAAAGTTTTATTTTGCAAAAGGACCCCTAAAAAAAGAAGTCGGGTCCTCCAGCCTGTCATAGCCGTCGGGGAGGAAAGTGGCGCGATGGGGCGAACACCATGCAGCTCGGTTAACAAAAGCTGGTGGAGCGCGACATCGACCTCGTGTACAATGGATGTAGCATGGCGTTCATGGGCCTGGTGTCCCGTGCTGTGCACGCAGCGGTGACAGCGCGTCACATGCGTGGTGCAGCAGTTGGTGCTCCTTCTGGGGCTCATGGCGAGATGCCCAGCGGCGGGAAGATGAAAGCAGGCTGCGGGATGCAGTAGCGCAACGCAAGTATGGCTCACCGAGCAGACGCTTTCATCGTCCTCCCCTAAGGCTACGACACTGATGCAGTAAGGGGAGGCCGAGGCCGGGGAGCGGGAGGTAGGTGGAAGCGGGGGAGAGAGGAAGAGGAGGAGGCGGGGCGTTGTGGAGGTGAGCAGCACACCGAGCTCGCCGGGCGGGAGCTCAATGGGGCATCATAGAGAAGAGGCACGTCTGGGGAGAAGAAGAAGGAGCCAGTAGTGACCTTATCCTATCTTTTTTGCAAGGAGGACCTTATCACTTTATGCCCTTTTACAATTTAGTCATGTCACGTCACCCTTATAGGTGTTATATATATATATATATATATATATATATATATATATATATATATATATATATATATATATATATCATAATCGTGCTCAAAACACTATAAGCCATCGACTAGTGCTTTCCACAAAATAGAATTCGGCGCAGAATTAATTGTTTTTGGCGCAAATCTATCAACATGTGTTACGTTGCCTCCAATTTCAATGGTTTTTTCAATTCACTCCATTTTTACTTGATGTATCACCTGACCGAGCAGGAGCAACACCGCTTCGTCACTGTAAAATAGAAATAGAGCGGCTTCATTTTGCTTCGTTTGTTTTCAAACAGAATTGATTGTCGATCCATATCTTGCATTTCACCTCAGCGGAATGCTGCTGCGCCTTGGGCATGAAGAACGTCTAAATAAATACCCCCTTTGTAAACTAAGATAAGACATTTTAGATCACCATAGTTTAAAGAGGTAGTAGATTGCGGCACATTGATGGATGAACTGAATATAATTTTCAATCAGATATCCAAATAAAACAATTATTATAGTACTCCAGAAAAACTTGATTGCAGAGAGATGCGACAAACAAATTATTAAAAAAAATCTAAGTGGTGAATACAAAAAGAACATACCAGTGATGTGCCTTAAGGGGTTGATAGGAAAAATAGGTATTGGGATGTATACTTATTTAGTGACGTAAAGGCAAGCCACTTTGTGTTATTGTTGCTAATGCATGACGATTGATATATAACACCAGAGTTGCACTGTTGCTAATGCATGTAATCTTTTTTAGGGAGTTTTAAACATGTAATAATGCATGCATGATCGGTCAAGACAATTTAATCATGCCTTTGGAGCAATAATACATGTATGTATATTCAATTATTCAGCGCCGGCAGCAAACAGTGAACAGCAGGAGAGACGGTGAATGCTTTGCTCTCCACGTTCCAAGTTCCAAGGACAATTGAAAAGTTAATTCTTTTTGACATGGTGGCAGGGCCGCGATTTCGCTCGAGGGGGAGGAAACGGAATATGGTGATGATGAATTTCACATGATTGATCGCATTACGTGTTCGGTGAGCGCAGTCACAAGAAATACGTTGTGTGCGTGGTGATGTTTATGCCCGTGGGCTCCATTCGCTGCATCCTAGACTTCCCACAGCAGCGCTTATCTATTGTACCGATGTTTCCAATTCCTGCTTGTCCTTGCATGTCCCAATATTTTCCGTTCTCATTGTGCTGATATATGTAAACAAAGGGCAAATAAAAGTGTGGAGGGATGAACAACGTAGTAGCATGCTTCTTGGAACCGGTGTGGCACATGTAAGAAATGCTCAAGCGGATAACATCATTCGCACCAGTCTTAAAGTTCAGTGCATGTTTAGTATTTACACAGTGTTCACAAGAGAGGGAAGTACTACTATCACCGATCTTTGTTACTAATTGTTATTGGTTTAGTACAAGACTGTACACTAAACCAGTGACAATTAATACGGATCGAAGGAAGTTGTTTGGTGTGCGTCGTGCTCATAAACGTTTGAGGAAATGGTTCGTTTTCTTTACTGCATGCCAGCGAGCGCTGGCCAATATATGGCTCGTACCAAAGAGGCGCTGCTATATATCGCTTACAACAATCGCCGTGGAATGCATCACCCATGATTATTCTCTCTCGCTGCTCCCGTTCCAGCGAGTGCTCGCAAATATACGGCTGGCCCAACGAGCTATAAAACAAGCGCACAACCCACAACCAGCTAGTGAGCTCACCTAAAAAAAGCCAGCCAACAAGCACTTTCTACTGTTTTTATTTTTGTAATATTTTATTTCAATTACAAAATATTTATAATTTTTTAAAACCTTGAATTTGAGGAAGTTCATGATTTTGAAAAATATTTGGATTCAAAAAATGTTGGTTAATTTTGATAAAATCTTTGTGAATTAAAATAATATTCTTCAATCTGATTTTTTAAATAGATTCATGAATTTGAAAAATGTTCGTGAATCCAAGAAAATAGTAAACTTGGAATAATGTTCTCCGGTTCAAAAAAAAATCACATGAATGCAAACAATGTAGTTAATTCACTAAAAGATTATCATATCAAAGAAGTTCATGAATTGGTAAAATGTTTACCCGTATATAATAAATTAAAACTAACAGTCTTTCAAAGATTATGATCAATTTTTTAAAATTGTGAACTATTTTTAAAATTCATGAAAATGGTTTGAAATAACAAATTTGAAATTCGGACAATTTTTTGAAAAACAAGTGATTTTTTTTGAAAATTCAAGCATCTATACAATAAGCCGACACAAAATTTTAAAATATGAGCAATTTTCGTCGTCCCGCATTGTTTTCCAAAAAGTAAACAGTATTTGTAATTTCGAACATTTTAAAAAAATTTGAAAAAAATGAGAAAAAAAGAAAGGAAAAGAGAAACAGAAAAACATAAAAAGGAAGAAAAATAAAATTGAGGAGAAAAAGAAAAGTAAGAATGGCGAAGAAAAAATAAAAAAATAAAGAAAAGCAACGAAAAAGCCAGAAGGATAACTAGGAAACGCATACAATGAATGTAAGAAAAAGAAAGAAAAAACCAGATGGAAGATTCCTAAAACCGGATGGAATGTTCTAAAACCGGACAAAAAATGCTCTCGGACGACCCCTTCACATCTTATAATAGGCCCCACAAGAGCCACTGTGGTGAGTGATTGCTGTCTTATATCAGTTGTTGTACCAAAGAACCGCTATAGAGTTTGAGCTCCTCCTGATGGGCCAGGTTGAGTGTTCAGTAATTTGAGAGGCTTGTAGCTAATAAGAAATGTGTGGGCTGAAACTCAGCAAAATTCAACATCTTTGTATATTAGGCCCTGGGCCGTAGCCCTTGATGTCAGGGCCCCTGTATTTCTATATACTAAAAAGGGTGACTGGGTCCTAGCTCCACCCCTGGCGACAATAATGTTGTATCTTCACCTATCTGGGTAAAAGTTTCATTTTGTTCTTTCCACCTTCGTGACAATGGCCACCACTACATCGACTTCAACACATCCATTTTTCTTAAATCGCGTGGGGATATAGCAATAGTCGGTCATGAGGCACAACAGTTGCGATGACGCAACGTGTGTCATGGCCCCAACCACTACACGGTGGCCTTGGCTGCGGTGCTTTGACTTAGAGATTCCGGGAGGATGGGGTGTATGTGAAAGGAGTTGGAGGGGCCGGCGTGAAGGCACGGTCAACATTCTGGTGGTGGTAGTTGTGGGCAATGGACCTGACGTGGTCGTTAGTCAATCATACGGACTCCGTGAAGCTTTTGGCTACTGGGTGCAACCAATGAGAGACAATCGCATGTGTTATCTATAACCTGTTTGGATGGTAATCCAATAATAGAATATGTGTTTAGTCATCTAGCCTTTTTAGGTCACCGTTTGTGGCTGTTTTCATTTGTGCTCCTTTTGCGACCTGTACTGAATTGCAGACTAAAGGTGGGATCTACAACCGGTTTGGTCATCTAGCATTTTAGGTCGCTGGTTGTGGCTTTTTTATCCTTTGTTTACATTTGTGCTCCTTTTGCGACCTGTACTGAATTGCAGACTTTTTATATTTGGATTTTAATAATATTGCCACATGCATCGTTACTTATGCAGAGGCCGGGGTCATCCTCCTTTTTTTGTAAAAAAAGTGTTGGCCGATGGAGGTGGGAACTGAAGTTTCAGCAACAAATAAACATGATGGTAGCCGGCCTATATGGAGGATGTTAGCTGAGAATATAGGTCGGGCCTCTAATAAAATAGGTACTGAGGATGGAATTGGCAGTCTCCTGGAACACTAAAGATTGATTTTGTATGCCAGTGTTTATACTATGAGAATGAAATTTTCGTTTAGAAAAGGAGGAAGACCCCTGGCCTCTGCATCTGGACGATGCATACATCCATTTTATTAATTATTACACAAGAGCTTACAAATTCATACTACACTAATACTAAAGCCACCGTCTAAGCAACATCTGTCGCTACTCCTATCCAGTTGATGAAGGGGCGCTGATAGTCTGGGTCTAATACCAAACAGACCTTGCAGCCAAATCTAACATCTAAGACCTGAGGTTCCAACCAGGATGCCTGTCGGGTATGGGCACCCACCAGTCGGGCGTGCTCCTCAACCAGGACGCCTGCTGGGTATGAGGCCGCCGCAGCCACCTGCCACCAATCTATCTTCAGAGTTGTACTTCTGCATCTACCTTGCACGTTCTAGCTGCCGCCGACGCCACCACAACGCCGCATAACGTCACCCTCCCGCGCGAGTCCATCTCCACCCATCGGACGCCGAGTCAACACAGTGCCATGCCACCGAGATCCGCCGCCATCAACAAGTGGGAAGAAGCACCACTCCATCAAAGAATCTGTCCTCTGGTCCATCGATAACGTGTGTACCTTCAAAAATGACGCCCCAAAGGGGGGAACGACACCAGAGCGCCACCGTCATCCGATCATCCGATCATCCGATCTAGGGTTTCCCCCGGAGGTAGCAGAGAGTGGCCTTGAACTTCTTCACGGCAATATCTTCAAGAAGGGAACGATGCAGATCAGCCGAAAGCAAGTTTTCACCCAGATCTGTTCGAAGGAATCCAACTCCCGTGCACGGCCGCCGCCACAACCAGGCTAAGCACTCGTCGCCGTCGGCACCTCCACGATGACCAAAAGCCGCGAGACTCGTCGCCACCACTCCTAGGCCGCCGGCGACCGCTGCCAATACCAACCCCACAATCGACCAGATCTGGGCAGGGATCCCAGGTCCATTCCCACCACCCACCACCAAGGAGGGAGGTGGCGTCGCCAGCGAGGGACGCCGGGAGTGTGAGAAAACCGAGGCAGGGCCAGCTCGACGCCCGGCACCACCAGGCAGATGGGAACGCCCCGTGGAGTCCCCAACTGCGTCTTTGGAGAACCGCCCGCCGCCAACGCCTCTCAGCCTTTGGCCGGCGATGCCCAAGGCGGCGGCGAGGGAGGGGTTGAGGCTATTGGGGCGACGGTGGCGGCGATAGGGTTCCTGCCGGGGGCGCCCGCGAGAGCGCCTTGGGGAGAGGAGGGGAGATCTCGAGCCCAGTCTCTGTCGTTTTATCTTAAATTGGGGTGAGAATTTCACTTTCCCGGCCTCTGCACCAACTAGGGATGCATAATGCCTTTTTAAGTATAAGTACTAGGATATTTAATCTCGGTTATGCACTGAGCCTAGTCCTCAATAAATGCGTGAGTATCAGAAAAGCCTGGTCCTCAACAATAAATAGCAATCTAAATTCGCCTCCGTGAGAATGAGATTGTTAAGCTAAAGCCACTGTAGATGCTAATTCGTGCAAAGTCTAGTGTAGCAGTGGCGCCATGGCAATGGTTGCAGCATGTAGGCAGTAGTGCTGACCGAAGGCTCACCCTGATATACCTACGGTTCAACTTGAGTTTAGTTAATCACTATTTTTTCGCATGAAAAATTAAGAGTTAATCAGTAATGCAATACTGTTCATTCAAGTCCATACTCAATTCTATATGGTACGGCCAAATAATATGGTATATTCGTTGGTGTAGAGTGAACAAAAAAGAGGAAGCCGTCCAGATCCCTAACATGAATCCGAACCATCAGGCAAACAGCTGAGCCAGTGTGAGCACGTCAATCCAGCTAACTACCGAACTTGTACTACTGTTCGGAGCCCAAGAATTCGATGCCTACAAGAGAACTTCAGCAGCTGGCACGAATGCCAGGGATGAAAGCTCACGTTGTTATGGATGAAAAGCTCACGTTAGAACTTGGGAGCGTAACATCGGCCTTCATATCCAAATCTTTCTCTCCCACACCTAAAAAAATATCTATTCCATGAATTTTTTAAAACATAGTATGTATACACTCATCTCTATGAACACATACACGCACACCCTACCCCTATGAGCACCCCCCGAGAGACTGAGCAGGCATATCATTTTGAGATTGCCGAAGTCACCAAAGACGCCTAGTAGTCGACGGGAACGTCTCCTCCCACTGAACATGCACCAGGACTTGAAACCTGTTCGGCTAAGAATACCACTGTCTATCTAACCATCCAAACACATATTGGTTTGCTAATTGTTTACTCTTTGAGCCTATACCGGTCTATCCATTTCCATCCATTCATAATTCGTTTTGCTAGATGTAGAGGTCTTAGCACGTACTGCCTCCATTCCTAAATATAAGTCTTTCTAGACATTTCAAATGGACTACAACATATGGATGTATATAGACATATTTTAGAGCGTAGATTCACTCATTTTGTTCCGTATGTAGTCACTTGTTGGAATCTCTAGAAATACTTATAATTAGGAACGAAGGGAGTACAAGCAAACAATTCGACCTATTTCAGTTTTTGCATGCATGTACTCATCACCATATGCAAGTACGATCGTCTAGCATTTGGTCTCCACCATGTATATCTACGAACATCAACTCTCTGCAAGTATCCTAATGTTAGTTGAATGTGAATTGCTATTTTCCAGTTGAAATTTTTACATTATTATTTTTTATCTAGCCATTACTTCAATATGCAATCTATTACTTGGTGTTTAAAGTTAGTACAAGTTAAGCTTACCTTCTGTTCCAACTTTTCAGTCATAAATATATGTTTTTATGTAGAGCTAGCATGTGGGATGTATTTATTTAGGGGCACCCCTAGCCATCAGATTATTGATGGTAGCATTCTGTCAAACCAGTCCACAGCCGTAGGATTAGTTCCACCATGGACGTTAGATCCCTTTACTGTAAGATCCTGCTATTATATACATGAATGCTACAACAGATCCTGAAACATCCTGCTGTTATTACGTGACTCCTATAACTGCTCCCGAAATGTACGTTTGTAGCCAGCTTGCTTCTTTTTCACGACGTACGATGTACGTGCTCCTTCTGCTTCCATCGTTGAACTACGTCAGAATGTCTCATCTGATACAAGTAAATATTTCAATATATGTTTATTTCAGGAAAACTTTATTCAATGATTTTTTGATGTTTTCAAAATTAAATTAAATTGCTTCGATGTAACACTTCATTGTTTTGTTTCCAACACAATCTTTTTTGCCTCCACCGAGGACACAATTTACTTCTATTGGAAATGAAATTTGTTTGGACCTAACAATTTTTTGTGCAAAGAACTTTGCTTCCATGTAATTTATTTTTGCATCCAAGTAGTTGTTTTATGTGCTAATCTTTTAGTCCCGTCTATCTTTTTATTATATTTTAGACACAAGATTTTTTTGCTTCCATCTACTACAAAAGTGTTTCCACCACAAAATAACTTGCTTCCAGTCAAACATAAGTTTTCTCCATGCTTCAACCGTTCATACAACATGTTTGGATCCAATGTACAGTGCTTCCAAAATATTACTAGATTTATGTTCCCTAATACTTTCAGGTTCATACAACAAATTTGCTTTTCAAGCCACAAAGGGTACAATGCTTCCCAAGTTCATACTGTATTTCCCTAAAGACTGTGGATTCGCTACCCTTCATCTAGTGTATGCGGTCTTCTTAATTCTGAGGTAGATCTAGATGTCGCCACGCTTCTTAGTGCATGCACTAGTTGCCTCCATATATACATGTCCCGTCTGCATAGATCAGGCCCAAGCCATCACACAACTGCTTGAAGCTTAAATCGGTTAGGCAAGATGCATACTTATCGAAGGTAGGAAGCAACAAATGGAACTATATGTACGCTTCAGCACTGATGAAGAGAATGTATACAATAGAACAATACATACATGTTAAAAGCAAAATTGGAACCTAGAAACAAGGAAACAAACTACCTAAAACGAAGAAACATATGTAATATCAGAAGGGAGCATGCATGCCACGTTCCAATGGTGATAACAAGGAGAATAACTAAGTTGCAAAATAAGATGCAGGAAGCATTGGTAGCAATAACTATCTATACTGCAGAAGCATTTGCAGCTTCATACGTAGGAAGCATGTAAAGGTAATATCTCACCAATTCTCATCTTCGTTGGAAGCTCTGAATTTTGAAACTAGGTAATTAGTCCGATTGCACCAATTTACCTATGCAATTTCTGTTGATCTAAATACCGAGACATGAAGATGTTCACTAAACATAGGGGTATGGAAGCAAAGCATTGGAATTAAGAATCTTATCCTATGTACCTATAAATAGTTTATTAAACACAGTATGGCAATTCGTAGGAAGCATGAAAATATGACAACTCAACATTATTCGACTTGGTTGGAACCATGGGAATTGATAATGGAAACAACTAAGATTGCTGCCAATATGAGGATGCATGCTTTATGTAGCCTACATACAAATTTAACCAAAAATTTTTTGACCAATGGAAGTAATTTTCTTACCCAAAGAAGCATGAAAGAGTGTGCTGGGTACATATGTGTTGTTACTTGGAAGCATTGAAAAGTGAAAAAAGGGCCCAAATACTAATATTGCTGCCAACCAAGGAGGCATATTTGTGTGAGGCATCTACCCAATTCACAAATTGTGAATGATTTAGGTATCAACCAAGGTACTGACATGTAGATATCAAATGAAGTCAGCGATTTTTGGAGCAGACAACAAGATACAAGTTGTATTGAGAATCACATGCTTGGTTTTCTACATTTTTCTACATATTTATAGTGCACTTCCACATTTTTATCATTCCATAGAGTTATTGCAGGAAACAATTCTATGAAATTATTTGGTAATCATGCACTTCTCCGTAAGTTATTCAAAATATTAAGTTATTCACAATATGTTTATAGAACCATCCCCATAGTTTTCATACTAAATGTGACAAGATAAAAAAATTATTTCCAAGGAACACTTTTATCATCTAATCATATTATGTTCATCTGCTAGGTAATCACAATGGGCTCCGTCTAATAAATTATGCAAGGGAAACTTGAAGAGAGATATAGAGTACTACAAATATTCATGTTTCGTCTAGCTACATGTGTATCTTTGTAAATACCCTAATATGTGTGCTACTCTTCCATCACAAATTAATGTGACACAATGGGTTAACTTTTTAATGCGAGTGTACGTGCAGACATGTATACTATTGAAATAGTAACCAACCTATTTTATCACACACAAAAACTACCTATTATTTATTGGTTATCAATCCACCGGACACTTTGAAAATTGATAAAGATCATTTTCTTAACCATCCTGCATTCATAGCTCATAACTTGTTTTATCGGTTCATTGCAGTTGTTTATCTCTGATGTACATAGTGGAATAATATTTGAGTTGTCCACCAATATTTACGAAATAATATTGTGGAAGTTGTTGGTTTTCTCTTCAACTTGAGGAAGCATTAAGGAAATATTCTTTAGACGTATAATAGTTGTAATATTCTATTTTATTTCTGATATATATTAACATGTCAACTACCTGAGAAATGTACTATTGGACCATGTCATAGGTTCATTATCTTGGAAGTGTTTCATTATGGCTCATACAAATAAAATATCAAATATTGTTCCAAAAAGGCATAAAAGATTCTCTCCTAGAATTGTGATATTTTATTTGGCATGATAGCTGTACTGTTTCCTAACCCATAACGAGATCATCCAGTACATCAAAAATTTATTTTCAACCACTTCAATGTTCGAACACACTAAAGATGGTGGCCTCACATTTGCGAGGGCATCTCTGTTAGTTGATATAAATAGTAGATTATGCAAAATAGCGGCGGTCCTTCAAATCAGCTATAGCGGCCGGTGCTATAGCCGGCTACTTCAAAACTTTTTTGAACAATTGTACATGAATCCTACAGCTTATCATTTAGTGGCACCCTTCTCAAACCGCTATATCGGGCCTATAGTTGGACTATAGCCAGGTATTTAAAACTTTGGTTTGCACAAACAACCACATTGTGTGTGTGCGCGCAACTGCAGAACTGAAATTAAATATTGAATATTTATATTATATCTTCAAACAAAAACTTGAAAAGAAAAAAAGAATCTGCACAAACCGGCATGGTGCAAATATTGGATGAGGACAGTAAGTTGTACAGATTTGGCAGCGGTCTCATTCAGGTAGTACTACTCAAGACTCCTAATTGAAACGAGTTTGATTGTGAAATGTTTGATATCCTTGTTACGGGAAGGGGCAATAAATTGGAGGGAACTAGGTGTGGTGTGGAGCCCTGCACAACATCAACTTGAGGGCCCCCGTCCCAAATCGGTTTTGCTGCACCGCCGCATGCAGAGGAAGTTTCTTCAACTAGTACAATGCATTCGGATCCGTCGCATTTAACTAGATTAGGTAAGTACTCTAGCACATACTCATGTTTGTAACTAGTTTATTCATAAAGCATCGAAAAGGTGTGATGGCACCCGGGTGTCCCGACCCCCTTCTATCTTGTCCGTTCATGCTAGCTAAGATTCATACCGTGGTCAGTCCAGCAACAGATCATTTGCAGCAGTTGCGTGCTTATCCAGTGTACTAGATCATCGATGGCGCGCGTTGCTGCGCCTGTCTGTTTGTATAATAAGATGATAGTCTTGATAAATATAGAGGCACATAACATATAACTTAAATTTGCATGAATTGAACAAGATTTGAAGGAAATCCACATGATTGGAACTGCAGTGTCTCAATATAACTGAATTCTGCCATTGGATGGTCAAATGTTTAAGACTGAATAGCAAATAATATTCAAGCACACAAAAGTGCAAGTAATATAGTATATGCAAAGAGGGAGAAAAACTAGCTAACAAACATGGTCTCTTTCTTATAGTCTATAAGTTAAATGTGAAGAACAAAACAATGGTTTAAGCTGTAAGATACAATATTATGTTGTACTCACGTCTGCAATTGTCTAAATATGGAACAACCATACTGATCTTTCTCAAGCAACTGCAATAGGGCAATTGAAAAAGGATTTCTATTTGGTGTCACCAATCAGGGGAGGCTCCAAGCATACATAATTGTTTGAATGTGGTACCGCCATACTTATCTTTCAAGCCGCGGACCTGCCAAAAATGATATTTAGAGCACGGAACAAGGACATAGAAAAATCAACCACCAAAGATGAGATGACACTGAAGCAGAATATCATCTCAATAGATAAAGACATCAGGAAAATTCATTCCATGATAAATGTGAAGTTTTCATGCCTCATTGGCATGCAAGATATACCTTGTGTAGCCTCACGACGCAAAATTACAAATGTTGCATTGAAACATAGACAACTTCCCCTTGAACTGAATAAAAGAATACAATATACCAGACCACTAAATTCATGACAATCACTTATCAATATAATTATTTATTACTCACGTTACTTGTGAGATAATATGCAATGGGTTACAAACCACATACATACCTTCAATAGAAATTTCTCACGCCCAGGATAATATGCCTTCACAACATTCTCCAACGAATGAGCTTCTTTTTCACTACTACCTGGTAAGGAGATAAGTAATATTGTTAGATGCAATTTTCTATGGTAAAAATAGCAACACAATCAGTCAGATAACGATCCATAGTCAAATGTAATGTTTGCGTATGTGTCAACTTGTTCTCACCCTAATAATACCAGGCTGCTAGCAAAACAAAAAAATTACACCCACAATTTCACCAACATATTTACTGATCTTTTGCGTATTTTTTTTCATTACAGAAAATAACAAGCATAAAGATCAACTACTTGGTTCTTCTCAGTTTTTTATTATGAAATCACTAAGGTAGTACATTGTTACATGGAACCAGGTCCGAGAAGTTTCAAACTTCATGCTCTGCTTTATCTATTCTCACCTATCCATGTGGAGGCACAATTGCAAGCATTAATAAATTCAACAAGCTGAACCAGAAAAAGGAAAAAAGATCAATAGACAATAATGTAATCTCTCTGCAAGGTTGCGCTAATACCTTTCCTCTCCCTACCTGGACATGGAAAGAGTCCTGGAGTGGCTAACCCCATCGACTTGGCACTCTTCTACTTGCCCTTCTTGTACTAACCATCCTCGATGGAGCGGTCACCCTTCTTGCACCTATTGGGATTCCATTCATTTTGCTCCTCTGCCTGAAAGACATAATTCATGCAGCATAGTCGTTAATGGCATGCAACAAGGGATCGTCCCAATTAGTGAAAAAGCTGAGGCTCGTCTGTCTTCAGTGTGTCTACTGGGCCTTCCAAACCCGAGTCCTAGAACAACCTGAGGAAGGTGTAAAGTGTCAGCTTGAATGAAAATCACTACAAAAGTTCAAATAAATCATTTCTTCTTTCTGTAGGGACACAGGTAAAACATTTCCATGGTGCAAGGAATTACCTAAGAGTAGCAATAGTCCACGAAGACAAAAATGGTGCATCCAACCATGAAGCAACATCTATCGCAGAAGATGCTCAAGTCTCTTATGAATTTTGATAACCTCTTCTATCTTGCTTAATAGGAAGAATTGTGGTAGTAGCAGCCTCATTATGCTATATCAGTATCACTGATCTACAGTTCAAATAAATCATTTCTTCTTCTTCTGAGGGACACGGGTAAAACATTTCCATGGTGCAAGGAATTAGCTAAGAGTAGCAATAGTCCACGAAGACAAAAATGGTGCATCCAACCATGAAGCAACATCTATCGCAGAAGATGCTCAAGTCTCTTACGAATTTTGATAACCTCTTCTATCTTGCTTAATTGGAAGAATTGTGGTAGTAGCAGCCTCATTATGCTATATCAGTATCACTGGTCTATGGAACTATGTATAGATTAGCATTTAATTAAACTACTTAAAAAAATAAGTATTCTACAGGATATGGTAAATAATACAATTAGTTCAGTTCTATAAGACCTCCATAATGTAGCTCCATGTCATAAGCAAGCATGAATTAACGCTAAATCGTGGTTGGACACGGCTGCATTGAGGAAAAGGAATGTAGCATGTTAACATCCAACTCTAATAGTGAATATGGGTGAAGAGAAGAAATAACAGATAAAGTATAATCTGTAGAATATCATTTCCCATTCGAACCACTTTAGCTACATGGAAAAATATCCTTGAAGCAAAATTACTACGTGTTCTTTCAGTCAAAGAAGACTTACTCACCCCCTCTGCCACCAACCTCACCAGCAAAATGGAATCTCAATGACGCATCGTCCTCAAGTATCAGGTGCACTGCGCAAACATCTCGCTTCCAAATGCAGGTTTTTGTTAGAAATGCCAAGGATAATATTCAGTTGAAGAACAAAACTCACAAGTCAAATAGTAGCAGAATTATAAGTAAGCATGCAGCCACCTTCCTTGACAACTAACCATGGTACCAGATTGTTTATTTCCCTTCAGGTTCCAACCTAACCATGGTCCTGTTATTTGATTATAGAAATTATACAAATAAAGTTGGTCGCTCACAGCCATACCCAAATTCACTGAAATAGAAATAAGTCGCATACATGACAGATTGAAAGGCACAAAAATCTGTAACACTAGAAGAAAATCCAGGAAGGGAAAAGGTAGATCACGATTGAAACCTATCCATGATTATTTTTTCTCTCCTTGGTTGTCCACAATCATCAAAGGAATTGGTATGTACTCGTACCTTGTCTACTTGAGCCGTCATGTGAGCACTCTATTCCAGATCGAGCGCCATCTCGCGTGCTGGCCATTGAGAATTCGGGTTAAAACCCGCCACTGCCATGAATCAACCCCACTCCTCTCTCTCTCTCTCTCTCTCTCTCTCTCTCTCCATCTCCCTCTCTGACCAGGGCGAGACTGGGAGGATGCAAGCACGGGAGTAGGGAGTGGGGAGTACGTCGAGTGCGCGACGGCGTACCGGTCTTCGCGCGCAGACGCGGGTGGAGATGGCAGTCAGTGCGCGCCACGCCGGGAACCTTCTTCCGCCACCATGCCATCACCATGCGGACGTGCGCTAGCATCCTCTCAGCGGCGACCAGCCTCGACACCCCCTCTTGCTCTTCCTTTCGCTGTCATTAGGGATCCCTTTTTCGGTCGCTCTTTTGTGCAACATCGCGGCCACAAGGGCTAAACGGGGCTTGGCGCCAGCTCCCCGCCGCCGCTGGCGTCACCGCTCGCCTTGGTTAGGGTTAGCGAGCACACCAATCGCTCCTTTGCTTCAGCCGACGGCTATGCTAGGTGGGCTGCTTGGCCCAATTAACTAGGTTACTCCAAAAATGTTAGGGGAATAGCTGCCCTCGCGAAGCTGCGGGAACGGAACCATTCAGAAAAATTCACTGCGCATCCGACAGCCAGAGACGATCATTACGTGAAATCGAACGGCTCAGAAGGCTGATGCCCTCAGGGATCTCCTAGGGTGCTCAGTTATAATATTTTAAAATTTGATGGCGACGAGGCATGCAGCAGGTCCTAGCTGTAGGCTGGCAGGTCTCGATGTAGACTGCAGGTCTGCTTGACATGCATGAACAGTAGTATTATGTCTCCTCACGCCTTCTTCCCTCTCACATACTCCCTCTCGTGGCACTTGCATGCACGCCCTTTTTCACTTCTCTAGAAAAGTACTCTCTCTCTCTCTAGTTTTATCAGGCTAAGTCTGGGTCACATGTCGTTTTGTGTGTGTATGAAGCTCACTGTTCTCTTATTAAAGAGAATATTATAGTAGTCCACATCCTAGGCAGCACCGCCACCCTGCGGCCACCCCATCGCCGGCCGTCTAGCGATTGTCTCCACCCGATTTCCACCGGCAGCCACTTTGATTCTCGCCAGAGCTTAGCACGTCGGCCACGCCCATTGAGCTCATGATCGTGGGCCGGAGCTCACTAGGTCGGCCCCTTCCCCCGAGGTAGCCAGGTTCACCTCGTGCATCCTGATGTTCCTTTTTCAACGTTCTGTCAATCAGCACAGCGGATTAGATTCGTTTGAGGCCAAAGGGTCGTTCCTAGTTGACCTAGGGCATGCTTAGAACCGCTCCTAGCTTCTCAAAATCTCTGAGAACAGGCTTCCCTCGTTTGCCTGTTAAATGCACTTTGGGCGGACGAAACCAGCTCATTTCAAGGCATCTCTACAATTGCTGGAAAAGGGAGGTCAGACGGGATAGATTGATTACAGAGAAGGCATGGTTGCTAGAAAGAGAAATGCAATATTTTGTTGCTTGGCACCCTCTGATTCGTGTGCAGAAAGGAGTATTTACCCAGCAAAATTTTCCGAGTGTCTTCCAATCCCACAAAAATGTATCACGATACTCACTCTCTTGCATCAACACTTGGGTAGAGGCAAATTTGCACTTTGTAGTGATACTTGCAACATGGTCGAAACTTGGGTTAGAAGCAATGACATATATAAAACCCCGCTAGTGGTAATTGTCTAGTACCGCTTCATCGGGCAACGATCTATGTATGAATCAATGATAATAGTACTTCTGTTGCCAATGAATTTAATCTACTCTATTACATCTCCAACAGCTTTCCACATGACAACCACGTGCTGTTTTCAGTTTGACTCAACAATCTTGGAAATAAAAATATGTGACAGGTCAATCGGACAAAGAGAAAAATAATAAACAACGTTTAAAGAGAAGGACATCTAACAGTTGATTCCGTAAGGCCAATAATTGCAACAAGTGAAAAAATAGCGTGTTATAGCAAAATAGCGCTGCCCTTAATATCCGCTTATCAGCGTGATACAAGCAAGACATTGTATACTGATTTATTTAGCGAGACATTGCTCGAAGACTATAGTGTGGTATTAGCGGCACTAGAGCAACCTTTTTTCACTGATTGCAATTGGTAGTCAAAATAGCATACCTAGGGAGTAAAAAATTCACAAATGTTCTCAATTAGATATAGTTGCAAAATAATTCCAAGTTAAAATTTCCTTCAAGCTAGGAATCTTAGCAAAATGAAAACTCTTAGTCAACACCCTTCTCTTACCGCCTCTTTGCCACAACCATTGGTCCTTAGCAAAATGAAAGATCTCACACCTGTATCCATTCCACGTTGTCCTTCCTTGCATTCCTTCCATCTCCTTGGGCCCATTGATATAACATATTGGATCAAGCTGCCGGCCTCTTCTTTTTGGTCCACCCCAGCCAGCAACCACAATCATTAACTAAATTAGATTACTGCTATAACGTCTCACAATTATTTGATGGTAGACAGTTGCGTTGATAATTATAGTGCCCTGATTTTTTCAAGGTTGTCGAGATACTAGCAAGGCATTGGTTGTGATGGCTCCGTTGAAAACAAAATGGTGATGGTCATGAAAACTAACCTTGAATCATGAATATTCCACTATATCGATTTGTTCATTCTTTTCTCTAAAAAGGAGGTTGATACACATAACCTCTGTGTCAATGTGATGCACACAAACATTACTATTAAAGTTGATGTTAGAAAATGAAGCAAAAATCATGAACAAATGGAGAGAAATTTTCTTATTTCAATCATCAAATGTATGCAAAAACTTGTGGAATATTGTGGGAAGCATATCAACCCTCCATACAGGAGACCCCGTGATTATATATTGATTCAGAAGGAGGCGTCTCATGAAGTTACAAGATGCAGTCGTTGGACCAACTGACAGATACAATCGGGATAGGCAGAAGAGATAGAAATATAAGAGGAAAAAATCAAGGGTGGTCTCTCTCTCTCTCTCTTTCTCTCTCTCTCTAACTACCTAAGCATGTTACACAAGATAATGTTTAACACTCTCCCTTAATCACAACTAAGCTTCGTGTATGTAATGCCTTTGTAAATCCATCTCCAAGCTGGTCCTTCGAAGGAATAAATGTGATTTCTAATTACTTGTTCGCAACTCTTTATTTGACAAAATGAAAGTCTATGTCAATATATTGAGTTCTGGCATGAAAAACTGGGTTGGCAGATAAATAAGCTGCCCTAAGATTATCATAGAAAATACAAGGAGTTTGAGCTCGTAAGACTCCAAGTTCTTTTAGTGTCGTTGTGTTTGCATCGTTATCTTCTTGTAGGCATTGTTCAGATATGCTTGGACTTATTCTTCCAGGTGAAAACTTAGAATTTGGTCGTTGGTGGTTGGATATGGTGACAACGACACTTGAGCGTCGTTTCCTTCCTAGAGGCGTTGTTGTCAACGAACATTGTTGTCCTTCAAGTGTCACAAGATGGTTGGTGCAAACAAGGTCGTTGTTTGTAATTTCCTGATTGTTGTTGATTTCTTTGGGGTTTTGTCCTTTTCTTTTTGCTAATGCATAGCTTTCGTCTTGCATGACATTGCTCTATGCCGGTGTGTTTATTTGTGTGAGTGTGCTCTTGTCGGCTGTGAGCATCCTAGCTATGCTGAGGCTGGGTGTGTCCTCATTGGGTTTCTATACTTTTGATGCTTCATCTTGAGTTAATAAGATCCATGCTTTATCCAAAAAGGTTCATGTAGTATAGAATGAACCCAAATTACTTCAGCTCTAACATTTGCTAATGCCTTATATTCTGCCTCTCTACTGACCCGGAAACAATAGCTTGTTTCTTTGCACACCATGAATTAAATTGGGTTCACAGAAATGGCACTTCCCATAATGATCTTCTATCATTCAAGAAACCAGCCCAATCAGCACTAGAAAAACCACTAATGGCCAGATCCTGGTTATCCTCAAACTTGATGATGACTGGGTGTCCAGATGGGAGGAGACCAAAAATGCTTTCAGCATGTTTGGTTGCATTGTTGGTGCACTGATGTTGACATTCAAATATAACATAGCACGAGCCAATGAATATTGTTACCCAGTGCGGGATCCTATAGACTATTGTCTTCTTGCCTCTACCGTGATACTGCACTTGAGCTTACAAAAAGCCACATGCTTGAATATAACCCAAAGATTTATCTGGACATCTTCGACAAGTGTAAGCAACATGAATTCTGGATGAAGACCTTCATTCATGCTTTGCACGCCAACATAAAAGGAGCAATGAAGAGCTAATCAAGGTGCACAAAGCCCTGCAGCTGGTGCCTAAACCTTCACACACATCTGCACACAACTCATTGGACAACAATATCATTGCTAAGGAATAAAAGTCCTGCTTGCTATATCTAGCAATTTTCCCTCGAAGACACCACATTAGGCGGTCAACCTTGATAGAACGGTGGGTTGTAGAGGGGTTGATAACCAAGCAAGACTGGGCCAGTTCTGTTCGACATGCCAATCGATGTTTTGGTGCGCTAATTAACCGGTGGCTTGTTTATCCCGCTGATATTGGTGCTACAGGACAAGTGAAGAGATGTGTGATAAGTGATGTAGTTCATGGATTCGTAACCAAGATAGCCAGGAAACAGCGCATTATAGAAACACGCCTGACACACTACTTGGCTCGCTTGATTCTCCATTTTCAACAATCTCCGAATCCGTCGCTCGATAAAATCAACAGATTCTTTGAAAAGCTCTATGAAGAATCATTTCGAGTATCCATTATCAAGGTGCTAGATCTAGAAGGCTGTAAATGCTTTGGTGGTAAGAACCAACGGTACCTCAAGGACATCTGCGGAGACGATGTTCTTGCTCAAGTATCTCGAGTCTAAGAGGAACAGATGTTAAACAGCTGCCGAAAGTGAAATCAACAACCTCCGTGAGCTGGAAGTATTGGATATCCGGGACACCCATGTGCCTGACGCAACAGATAAATGTCCTACTCCTGAAGTTGAAGCGTTCTTTGGCTGGACACATCTTTGAACTCAAGGGCAGGCAAGATCGAAATATCTTATGTTCTGACAAGATCGGAAAAATGTTAAACATGGAGGTATTGTCCAATGTCAAGGCATGGAATCATCAAGTTTTGAAAGATATTGGAAAGCTATGGCAGCTGAGGAAGCTTGGTGTGGTTATTGAAGACAATGACAAACTCATTAGGAATTTGCTTGAGCTATCGGTGACCTGCATGAGTGCCTCAAGTCTTTGTCAATCACTCTTCCCATGATCGAGCAAGATCCTTCCAACGAAGATTTTTCAGATATTGTTCTCAATTATTATAAAAACCTCCCAAGCTTCTTCTTGAGAGCCTAAGCATTCTGGAACCACAAAAAGGGGAAACTTCTTCAATCGCTGATCAAACACAGTGGCGACTTCCAACTTGCGAAGATAACTCTAATCGGAACCCGATGAAGCAGGATGATCTGAAGGTCCTCAACGAGCTTCCCAATATTGTTTGTCTCAGGCTCCAGGACAAAGCATACACCGATGGCAAGCTCACCTTCAAGAAGGACGAATTCAAAAATCTCAAGTGCTTTCTTGTTGAGGGCTCCAACATGGTGACATCTTGTTTGAAGGTGGAGCAGCCCTTAAGCTCAAGAAGATCATTTTATGCTCCATCGATATCATACAATCTCTTTACGGAGTCGAAGACCTTCCAGAACTGAAGGAAGTCGAGTTGAACAACAACAATAAGCTTTCATTATTTGACAAGGCCGAGAAAGTTTCCAAGGTGACTCTTTGTGGTACCAAACTGAGCAAAGATCATCTAAAAATGTTTGCCAAGATACGATATATGAGCTGCCTAGTCTTTGAAGGAGAAAGCTTGAGTTGAAAATGAGATTTTGTTCAACAAAGATGAGTTCCCAAGGCTCAACCTTCTTATTGTCGACGGTTCATCTATCACCAAGATAGAGTTTGCCAGCGGATCTGCTCCCAAGCTGGAGAAAATCATCTGGTCCTCCACAAGGGCACCTTTATCGAGAGTCTCCTCGGCATTGTCAACCTTCCAAAATTGAAGGAGCTCGAGTTCAATGGCGATTTGATCCCTGATGAGTTGAAAGAAGCAATTAACAAACACAAGAACAAACCCAAGCTTATGCACAACCAACCAGAAAACCAATACCTAGAAATGGGAAACATAGAAGAAATGGGCAAGGCCGCAAGATTCCCATCCTGCTTTGGAAGAGCCAGGATTGATGCCAGAAGGTGTCGTTCCTATCATATCCATTCATCATCAACTCCAGTCCCATCCCATGGTGTGGTTTGTGTGTGCTATTTGGCTTCTTTGTTGTGTGTTTACATCCCACGGTGCGTGTGGACATATATATTCTGTATCTATGTATGTTGACCGACCGAGTGTGTGCCCCTGCTACTTATTATAAATTTCTGCCTTGTAACTAAGATTGAGCATATGTAATGGTGTGTACGGTGTGTCCTGTAACTAAGATTGAACAAATGAAATGGTGTGTTGTTTGAGGTCATGGATTTGGGTGTCTCTTGTCTGTTTGAATACCCGAGTGGTTCATCTAAGCTCGAAACTATCTATTGAATGTGATCTCGCACCAAATCCCCTGTAATCTATTGTGCGCTCTCTGTTTTTGAGTTCCCTTGGCAGACATGGCCAAATCCGACACCAAATTCCTCTAATCTATTCATGGCCCAACCAATCAGATCCCGTGGCTGCATTATTTGCATCCCATCTCAAATCGGTCGAGATCGGATCGACATCCCACACCCACACGCGGTGCAAGGGAGCTCACCGTGCGGACCGTGCTTGAAGGTGGCGGCGCGCAGAGGGACTCCCGGGAGGAAGCAGGAGGTCCGTGAGGAAGGCGCCTGCTCGTGCGGCGTCACCTTCAGGGCCCCGCCCTATACAGCCGCTGAAGGAAATATGCCCTAGAGGCAATAATAAAGTTATTATTTATTTCCTTATATCATGATAAATGTTTATTATTAATGCTAGAATTGTATTAACCGGAAACATAATACATGTGTGAATACATAGACAAACAGAGTGTCACTAGTATGCCTCTATTTGACTAGCTCGTTAATCAAAGATGGTTATGTTTCCTAACCATAGACATGAGCTGTCATTTGATTAACGGGATCACATCATTAGGAGAATGATCTGATTGACATGACCCATTCCGTTAGCCTAGCACTCGATCGTTTAGTATGTTGTTATTGCTTTCTTCATGACTTATACATGTTCCTGTAACTATGAGATTATGCAACTCCGTTTACGGAGGAACACTTTGGGTACTACCAAGCGTCACAACGTAATCTGGGTGATCATAAAGGAGTACTACAGGTGTCTCCAAAGGTACTTGTTGGGTTGGCGTATTTCGAGATTAGGTTTTGTCACTCCGATTGTCGGAGAGGTATCTCTGGGCCTTCTCGGTAATACACATCACATAAGCCTTGCAAGCATTGCAACTAATGAGTTAGTTGTGAGATGATGTATTACGGAACGAGTAAAGAGACTTGCCAGTAACGAGATTGAACTAGGTATTGGATACCGACGATCGAATCTCGGGCAAGTAACATACCGATGACAAAAGGAACAACGTATGTTGTTATGCGGTCTGACCGATAAAGATCTTCGTAGAAAATGTAGGAACCAATATGGGCATCCAGGTCCCGTTATTGGTTATTGACCGGAGATGTGTCTCGGTCATGTCTACATTGTTCTCGAACCGTAGGGTCCGCACGCTTAAGGTTTCGATGGCGGTTATATTATGAGTTTGTGTATTTTGATGTACGAAGGTTGTTCGAGTCCCGGATATGATCACGGACATGACGAGGAGTCTCGAAATGGTCGAGACATAAAGATTAATATATTGGACGGATATATTTGGACACCGGAAAGGTTCCGGAGAAGTTTGGAGCTCCGGAGGTTACCGGAACCCCGGGAGGTATATGGGCCTTATTGGGCCTATGTAGGAGGAAGGGAGAAGGAACAAGGGAGGCGCGCCCCAAGCCCAATCCGATTGGGGAGGGGGCGGCCCCCTTCCTTTCTCCTTCCCCTCTTCCTATTCCTACTAAAAGTAATAATTCCTAAAACTAGTACTCCTTCCGTCCCCATCCAAATAAGATAAGTAAAAGAGACGGAAACCTACTTAGAGTATGATTCCCCCTCCCTATCATGCGCCCCTTGTGGCCGGCCACCTCCTCCCTCCCTCCTTTATATACGGGGTGGGGGCACCCTAGAACACACAAGTTGATCCTTGAGATCGTTCCTTAGCCGTGTGCGGTGCCCCCTCCACCATATTCCACCTCGGTCATATCGTAGCGGTGCTTAGGCGAAGCCCTCGCCGGTGAAACATCAAGATCATCACCACGCCGTCGTGCTGACGGAACTCCCTCTCCCCGGAGCTTTGCTGGATCGGAGCCCGAGGAGCGTCATCGAGCTGAACGTGTGCCAAGAACTCGGAGGCGCCGTAGTAACGGCACTGGGATCGGCTGGATCACGAGGAGAACGTACGACTACTTCCTCTACGTCATCATCGACTCGGAGGTGCCGGAGTAACGGCACTGGGATCGGCAGGATCGCGAGGAGAACGTACGACTACTTCCTCTACGTTGTGATCGCTTCCGCTTTGGTCTCACGAGGGTGCGTAGACAACACTCTCCCTTCTCGTTGCTATGCCATCACCATGGTCCTGTGTGTGCGTAGGAAAATTTTGAAATTACTACGTTACCCAACAGTGGCATCCGAGCCTGGTTTTATGCGTTGATGTCATATGCACGAGTAGAACACAAGCGAGTTGTGGGCGATACAAGTCATACTGCCTACCAGCATGTCATACTTTGGTTCAGCGGTATTGTGAGATGAAGCGGCCCGGACCGACATTACGCGTACGCTTACGCGAGACTGGTTTCACCGTTATGAGCACTCGTGCTTAAAGGTGGCTGGCGGGTGTCTGTCTCTCTCACTTTAGTTGAACCGAGTGTGGCTACGCCCGGTCCTTGAGAAGGTTAAAACGGAGTCTATTTGTGAAGTATCGTTGTGGTTTTAATGCGTAGGTAAGAACGGTTCTTGCTCAGCCCGTAGCAGCCACGTAAAACTTGCAACAACAAAGTAGAGGACGTCTAACTTGTTTTTGCAGGGCATGTTGTGATGTGATATGGTCAAGACGTGATGCTATATTTTATTGTATGAGATGATCATGTTTTGTAACCGAGTTATCGGCAAGCTGGCGAGAGCCATATGGTTGTCGCTTTATTGTATGAAATGCAACGCCCTGTAATTGCTTTACTTTATCACTAAGCGGTAGCGATAGTCGTAGAAGCAATAGATGGCGTAAACGACAACGATGCTACGATGGAGATCAAGGTGTCGCGCCGGTGACGATGGTGATCATGACAATGCTTCGGAGATGGAGATCACAAGCACAAGATGATGATGGCCATATCATATCACTTATATTGATTGCATGTGATGTTTATCCTTTATGCATCTTATTTTGCTTTGATTGACGGTAGCATTTTAAGATGATCTCTCATTAAAATTACCAAGTAGTGTTCTCCTGAGTATGCACCGTTGCCAAAGTTAAATGCGTCGAGACACCACGTGATGATCGGGTGTGATAAGCTCTACGTCCATCTACAACGGGTGCAAGCCAGTTTTGCACACGCAGAATACTCAGGTTATACTTGACGAGCCTAGCATATGCAGATATGGCCTCGGAACACGGAGACCGAAAGGTCGAGCGTGAATCATATAGTAGATATGATCAACATAAGATGTTCACCATAGAAACTACTCCATCTCACGTGATGATCGGTTATGGTTTAGTTGATTTGGATCACGTGATCACTTAGATGACTAGAGAGATGTCTGTCTAAGTGGGAGTTCTTAAGTAATATGATTAATTGAACTTAAATTTATCATGAACTTAGTCCTGGTAGTATTTTGCAAATTATGTTGTAGATCAATAGCTCGCGTTGTTGCTTCCCTATGTTTTTGCTTCCCTATGTTTTTATATGTATTCCTAGAGAAACTTGTATTGAAAAATGTTAGTAGCAATGATGCGGATTGGATCCGTGATCTGAGGTTTATCCTCATTGCTGCCTGAGAAGAATTATGTCCTTAATGCACCGCTAGGTGACAGACCTATTGCAGGAGCAAATGCAGGCGTTATGAACGTTTGGCTAGCTCAATATGATGACTACTTGATAGTTTAGTGCACCATACTTAACGGCTTAGAATCGGGACTTCAAAGGCGTTTTGAGCGTCATGGACCATATGAGATGTTCCAGGAATTGAAGTTAATAGTTCAAGCAAATACCCGAGTTGAGAGATATGAAGTCTCCAACAAGTTCTATAGCTAAAAGATGGAAGAGAATCGCTCAACTAGTGAGCATGTTCTCAGATTATGCAGGGTACTTCAATCGCTTGAATCAAGTGGGAGTTAATCTTCCAGATAAGATAGTGATTGACAGAATTCTCTAGTCACAATCACTATGTTAGTAGAACTTCGTGATGAACTATAGTATGCAAGGGATGACGAAAACGACTCCCGAGCTCTTCGTGATGTTGAAATCGACGAAGGTAGAAATCAAGAAAGAGCATCAAGTGTTGATGATTGACAAGACCACTAGTCTCCGGAAAAGGGCAAAGGGAAGAAGGGGAACTTCAAGAAGAGCGGCAAGCAAGTTGCTGCTCGAGTGAAGAAGCCCAAGTCTGGACCTAAGCACGAGACTAAGTGCTTTTGCTGCAATGGAACTGGTCACTAGAAGCAGAACTACCCCAAGTATTTGGCGGATAAGAAGGATGGCAAAGTGAACAAAGGTATATTTGATATACAGATCATTGATGTGTATTTCACTAGTGTTAAATAGTAACCCCTCGGTATTTGATCTTGGTTCAGTTGCTAAGAGTAATAACTTGAAAGCGGGAGTTGCAGAATGAGCAGAAACTAGTTGAAGGGAAGTGACGATGAGTGTTGGAAGTAGTTCCAAGATTGATTTGATCATCATCACACACTCCCTATACTTTCGGGATTAGTGTGGAACCTAAATAAGGGTTATTTGGTGTTGAGCATAAATATGATTTGATCATGTTTATTGCAATCTGATTATTCATTTAAGTAAGAGAATAAATTGTTGTTCTGTTTACATGAATAAAACCTTATATGGTTACACACCCAATGAAAATGGTTCATTGGATCTCGATCATAGTGATACACATATTCATAATATTGAAACCAAAAGATGCAAAGTTAATAATGATAGTGCAACTTATTTGTAACCTTGCCGTTTAGGTCATATTGGTGTAAAGCGCATGAAGAAAACTCCATGCTGATGGACTTTCGGAATCACTTGGTTATGAATCATTTGATGCTTGCGAACCGTGCCGTTTGGGCAAGATGACTAAAACTCCGTTCTCGAACAATGGAACAAGCTCTTGACTAATTGGAAATAATACATACCGATGTATGCGATCCAATGAGTGTTGATGCCGTGGCAAGTATTGTTATTTTCTGACTTTCACAAGATGATTTGAGCAGATATGGGTATATCTACTTGATGAAACATAAGTCTGAAATAGTTGAAAGGTTCAAAGAATTTCAGAGTGAAGTGGAAAAATCATCGTAACAAGAAAATAAAGTTTCTGCGATCTGATCGCGAAGACGAATAATTGAGTTATGAGTTTGGTCTTCAATTAAAATAATGTGGAATAGTTTCACAGCTCACGCCACCTGGAACACCACAATGTTATGGTGTGTCCGAACGTCGTAACCGCACTTTATTGGATATGGTGCGATCTATGATGTCTCTTATCGGTTTACCACTATCATTTTGGGGTTATGCATTAGAGACAGCTGCATTCACGTTTAATAGGGCACCATCTAAATCCGTTGAGACCACACCATATGAACTATGGTTTAACGATGAAAACCTAAGCTGTCGTTTCTTAAAAGTTTGGGGTTGTGATGCTTATGTGAAAAAGTTTTCACTGATAAGCTCAAACCCAAATCGGAGAAGTGCGTCTTCATAGAATACCCAAAGGTAACTATTGGGTACACCTTATATCACAGATCCGAAGGCAAGTTTTTCGTTGCTAAGATGGATCCTTTCTAGAGAAGAAGTTTCTCTCGAAAGATGTGAGTGGGAGGAAAGTAGAAACTTGATGAGGTAATTATACCTTCTCCCTTATTGGAAAGTAGTTCATCACAGAAATCAGTTCTAGTGATTCCTACACCAATTAGTGAGGAAGTTAATGATGATGATCATGAAACTTCAGATCAAGTTGCTACCAAACCTCGTAGGTCTTCCAGAGTAAGATCCGCACTGAGTGGTACGGTAATCATGTTACGGAAGTCATGTTACTAGACCATGATGAACCTCACGAACTATGAGGAAGCGATGATGAGCCCAGATTCCATGAAATGGCTTGAGGCCATGAAATCTGAGATAGGATCCATGTATGAGAACAAAGTATGGACTTTGATTGACTTGCTCGATGATCAGCA
Source organism: Aegilops bicornis (assembly GCA_021605145.1). Classification (NCBI taxonomy): domain Eukaryota; kingdom Viridiplantae; phylum Streptophyta; class Magnoliopsida; order Poales; family Poaceae; genus Aegilops; species Aegilops bicornis. The sequence goes on along the minus strand of CM038675.1, from coordinate 57,130,409 downwards.
AGCCATGTTAAATAAATGGATCTTCAAGAGGAAGGCGGACAACGATAGTAGTGTTACTATCTACAAAGCTCGACTTGTCACAAAAGGTTTTCGACAAGTTCAAGGTGTTGACTACAATGAGATTTTCTCAACCGTAGCGATGCTTAAGTCTGTCCGAATCATGTTAGCAATTGCCACATTTTATGAAATCTGGCAAATGGATGTCAAAACTACATTCTTTAATGGATTTATTAAAGAAGAGTTGTATATGATGCAACGAGAAGGTTTTTCAATCCTAAAGGAACTAACAAAATGTGCAAGCTCCAAATGATCCAACTATGGACTGGTGCAAGCATCTCGGAGTTGGAATAAACGCTTTGATAGTGTGATCAAAGCATATGGTTTTATACAGACTTTTGGAGAAGCCTGTATTTACAAGCAAGTGAGTGGGAGCACTACAGCATTTACGATAAGTATATGTGAATGACATATTGTTGATCGGAAATAATGTAGAATTATTCGCAAAGCATAAAGGAGTATTTGAAAGGAGTTTTTCAAAGAAGGACCTCGGTGAAGCTGCGTACAAATTGAGCATCAAGATCTATTGAGATAGATGAAAAGCGCTTGATAAAGTTTTCAATAAGTACATACCTTGTCAAGATTTTGAAGAAGTTCAAAATGGAGCAGTCAAGAAAAGTTCTTGCCTGTGTTGCAAAGGTGTGAAATTGAGTAAGACTCAAATCCCGACCACAATGAGAAAATAGAAAAGAGAATGAAAGTCATTCCCTATGCCTCAGTCATAGGTTCTATAAAGTATGCTATGCTATGTACAGGACCTATTGTATACCTTGCTCTGAATTTGGCAAGGGGTACAATAGTGATCTAAGAGTAGATCATTTGGACATTGGTCAAGAACATCCTTAGTGAGGACTAAGGAAATATTTCTCAATTATGGAGGTGATAAAAGAGCCCGTCGTAAAGAGTTACATCGATGCAAGCTTTTTACACAGATCCAGATGACCCTAAGTCTCAATCTGGATACATATTGTAAGTGGGAGCAATTAGCTAGAGTAGCCCGTGCGAGCATTGTAGACATAGAATATTTGCAAAATACATACGGCTCTGAATGTGACAGACCCGTTGACTAAAATTATCTCACAACCAAAACATGATCACACCTTAGTACTCTTTGGGTGTTAATCACATAGCGATGTGAACTAGATTACTGACTCTAGTAAACCCTTTGGGTGTTGGTCACATGTCGATGTGAACTATGGGTGTTAACCACATATAGATGTGAACTATTGATGTTAAATCACATGGCGATGTGAACTAGATTATTGACTCTAGTGCAAGTGGGAGACTGAAGGAAATATGCCCTAGAGGCAATAATAAAGTTATTATTTATTTCCTTATATCATGATAAATGTTTATTATTCATGCTAGAATTGTATTAACGGAAACATAATACATGTGTGAATACATAGACAAACAGAGTGTCACTAGTATGCCTCTATTTGACTAGCTCGTTAATCAAAGATGGTTATGTTTCCTAACCATAGACATGAGCTGTCATTTGATTAACGGGATCACATCATTAGGAGAATGATCTGATTGACATGACCCATTCCGTTAGCCTAGCACTCGATCGTTTAGTATGTTGCTATTGCTTTCTTCATGACTTATACATGTTCCTGTAACTATGAGATTATGCAACTCCCGTTTACCGGAGGAACACTTTAGGTACTACCAAACGTCACAACGTAACTGGGTGATCATAAAGGAGTACTACAGGTGTCTCCAAAGGTACTTGTTGGGTTGGCGTATTTCGAGATTAGGTTTTGTCACTCCGATTGTTGGAGAGGTATCTCTGGGCCTTCTCGGTAATACACATCACATAAGCCTTGCAAGCATTGCAACTAATGAGTTAGTTGTGAGATGATGTATTACGGAACGAGTAAAGAGACTTGCTAGTAACGAGATTGAACTAGGTATTGGATACCGACGATCGAATCTCGGGCAAGTAACATACCGATGACAAAAGGAACAACGATATGTTGTTATGCGGTCTCGACCGATAAAGATCTTCGTAGAAAATGTAGGAACCAATATGGGCATCCAGGTCCCGCTATTGGTTATTGACCGGAGATGTGTCTCGGTCATGTCTACATTGTTCTCGAACCGTAGGGTCCGCACGCTTAAGGTTTCGATGGCGGTTATATTATGAGTTTGTGTATTTTGATGTACGAAGGTTGTTGAGTCCGGATATGATCACGGGCATGACGAGGAGTCTCGAAATGGTCGAGACATAAAGATTAATATATTGGACGGATATATTTGGACACGGAAAGGTTCGGAGAAGTTTAGAGCTCCGGGAGGTTCTGGAACCCCGGGAGGTATATGGGCCTTATTGGGCCTATGTAGGAGGAAGGAGAAGGAACAAGGGAGGCGCGCCCAAGCCCAATCCGATTGGGGAGGGGGGCCGACCCCCCCTTTCCTTGCTCCTTCCCCCGCTTGCTATGCCTACTACTAGTACTACTTCCTAATACTCGTACTCCTTCCTTCCCCCTCCACATCAGATAAGGCAAGGAGAGGGACACCTAATTGGAGTAGGTTTCCCACTCCTATGGCGCCCTTGTGGCGGCCACCTCCTCCCTCCCTCCTTTATATCTCAGGGGTGGGGGCACCCTAGAACACACAAGTTGATCCTTGAGATCGTTCCTTAGCCGTGTGCGGTGCCCCCCTCCACCATATTCCACCTCGGTCATATCGTAGCGATGCTTAGGCGAAGCCCTGCGTCGGTGAAACATCAAGATCATCACCACGCCGTCGTGCTGACGGAACTCCCTCTCCCCGGAGCTTTGCTGGATCGGAGCCCGAGGAGCGTCATCGAGCTGAACGTGTGCCAAGAACTCGGAGGCGCCGGAGTAACCTTTGGGATCGGCTGGATCGCGAGGAGAACGTCGACTACTTCCTCTACGTCATCATCGACTCGGAGGTGCCGGAGTAACGGCACTGGGATCGGCAGGATCGCGAGGAGAGCGTCGACTACTTCCTCTACGTTGTGATCGCTTCCGCTTTGGTCTACGAGGGTACGTAGACAACACTCTCCCTTCTCGTTGCTATGCCATCACCATGGTCCTGTGTGTGCGTAGGAAAATTTTGAAATTACTACGTTACCCAACAGCCGCCCCCGCCGCCAGCCGCCATGGCTCTCCTCTGCATCGGGCCGAGCTTACCCAGGGTGACCACCAGCTCGTCGGCCACGCCCTGGCCGCCCAACAACCATCGCCGGGCCCCTCCGACTGCCACCTCACAGTCTCGCGGAGATTGGCTCGACCAAGCAGGGGCGGAGATGGGGACGAGACGGGCGCTGGATGGTCCAACTTATCGTGTTGACTTTATTTACCGTACCATACCACGTGGCACGAGGACTGGGCTCAATATGTCATAATTGTCCTTCCTTTTTTAGGATCAGCTGTTCTTAATTTTAACCGAGTGAACAACTGGAGTTTTTTAAACCACCAACCAAATATTGTGATAGTATTTTGAGAAATTTACAAAACATGTGGTTTTCTCAAACTCTACCACGAAAGTGTTACTAATTTTGCATTCAAATCACGAAACAGTACAAAGTAGTGGACCCTTACAAGCATCTTTGAAACACAAACACAAAGGACCATGAACACCTAGAGTACCCTAAGACAATCATAACACAAGAAGATCTCCGGAGCATTGTGTCATCATCCCTGAATCTTGATAGAAGACCCTTGCAGCGGAAGGATCTGCAAGCAGCGCAAGCAGGTCATCATCGTCGACCATGGTACAATTACCGCCACGCTGCTTCCTCCTTCCTTGACGTCAGCGCTGAGAGGGCATGAACATCAATCCAACACACCTGCAACAACTGTCACCATCTTTGGCTTTGAGTACCGCAAGTGTCCCTTGCGGAAGGAAGAGAACTCGAGTCATTCGACCGGTCCAGCACCGCGGCCGGGCCATCCGCCGAGCAAGCAGGATCTCCCTCCAGCATCGGTAGCAGAGGAAGAAGAAGAACAACAACAACAAATCATACCGACAAGGAAGAAGAAGGGTCTTCGTCTCCTGCATCCATCGCCCATGTGATGACCCAAGCGGCGAGTGTCGATGGACCTCCAGCCACCATAGCCCGCGACCTTGACAAGATCTGGGGATCCCCACCCGCTGGCTCCTAGGCGAAGGCAAAAGCCTCGCCTGACCACGAACGGAGCCCGAAGAAACTTATTCCAACGCGACACCACCGCAATGGCCTCGGCAGCGTCACCCTCAACCCTAACCCTACCACACACCCACCTAGCGGACAGGCCCGAGGTTCCCTCTCCCTCCCGCCGCCGGAGCGGCCAACGGAGAGAGAGGGAACCGGCGGCGCCACAGGTGGAGCGCAAGGGAACCCTCGTCGCCTCCTTTGATCGCCTCATGTGATCCCGATTTTTTTCATGTAGTTAATTGATGATTAGTTGGAGCGCGTCGGCAGTGGTTAAGACGAGTACATGTATGTAAAGGTTCTATTTCCGTCGAGTTAAACACTATTATTCATACAAGCGCCTACTACTGGTTGCTATGTTGATTGAGTTAATTACTGCCGGACACGGATTTGATGAACATGGATGCGCGCGCACTCTTTATGAATAGTAATTCAAAAAAATATTGAAAAAGTAAATAAAAATCTGAATTTATTTTTCTATATACATAGTCAACAGGTATACTCACCTATGAAGTTTTATGAAGAAATCACATCCGTGGTAATCTGAGAAAAAATGATAAAATCGAAGCTATATTAAAAAACATTGTTTAATGAATAGTAGGGTCACATTTGTATTTTTTCACTAAGAATACCATGGGTGTCAATGCATCATGAAACTTCACACATGAGTAGAATGGTTGACCAAGTTTCATACCATGAAATTTGAATTTTTTATTTTATAGTATTTTTTATGATTTTACTATTCACGTGGTGCGTGCAGCTATGTTCACCTTTGTATTTTCGAGCAATATACACATTAAGTTAAGAAGAAGAAGTCCGTGCAAGTCTGGCCATCATCCTAGCAAGCTAGTGGGACATTCCAAGATCTATCCAAAGCACTCCTACTGCCTAGAGACGCTCGAGCCCTTGAGACATTCAAAGTGGCAAAGTACAAAAAGCGAGAACACGAGAACACGAGAGGTTAGCAGCAGTGCTTTCAAAAACTCCAGTGTGATCACAGTAGACAGGATCCATTTCTGGTGAATTCCGTAGAGACATGCGCTACCTGGAAGGCCATTAGAATTACTGAGTAAGAATTAATTTTCTGCTGATGCCTCCAATTCCTAAGTTGTTGTGCTCTTTTGGTTATTCTTTTACATGCCTTTTTTCCTACTCAAGTGTTTGTCACCTTCGGCATGCAAATGAAAGGAGGAGTGACTATTGAAGTGTGGACGAAAAACAATCGAACCTTGCAATCGACTCTATGGAGATGTAGTTATATATCGAAGAAGTGTAATTTACACATGTGAAGGTTGGTGCACTATTATTTATTTTTCCTTTTCTTTCTGTAGAGCATCTTTCATTGTAAAATGCATGTGCGATCCTGCAGATGGATGTTATGCCGGCTTGCCTATTTTAACTCCATTGTCAATCTATCGCTTTCTTTTTTTCCAATATTATGGTTATTGGATGCCAAACTTCATTTAGATGTTGAACAACTTTCAAATGCCAACATATCTCATTAAAAGACTAAATACCCTCGTACATTACAACTCCAGAGGCCAACTTCAACTAGGATGTAATGGAAGTCTCTAAATTTTTCTTCCTATCCCTTTGGTGAAGGCCTCGGGGCTAGAAAGATTCGTTAAATTGTTCTTCAGAGTATGTTAGGATGTCATCAAAAGTGGCCCCCACACTTCCATTCACAAGGTCGATGAATTTAAGACATTATATTTGGGCTTTGTTAAACTCATCAAAAATCATCTTGGTTCACTAAAATGTGGATACGTTTAAGCTACTTAGATTGTTCCATAGCTTTGCAACATAAAAACCAAGCTATTGGCCATGAAGAAATCTCCCACCCATTAGGATATTGTGTCAGCACCCCCTCCATGACTTCCACTGAAGGTCATTTCAGGATATTCATCAAATTAAACATCAAAATCATTTTACATGGTTAGATAGACTTTCTTGCTGGAGGTGCTTGCCACTTTCAGTTGTGGTCAAAACATACATGAACTAGCTATGTTTTCTTTTCACCATGACCACATCCGAGGTACTCCAGAACGATGATCTGGCATGTCATTTGACAAGGATTGAGGTCTCCATCATGCTGTTCATCCTTCTACTGCCTCCCTGCAAAAGCGGATTATGCGGGAGTGAAGTATGGATTGGAAAGCCTATCATATCAAAATGCATTTTTTTCATGCTCTCTCTTTATGTGGGTGATGGGGAAATGCTTTCTGATGTGGGCGTTCATGAGATTCTTACGATTGTGAAAATCTTAATAAAGTGCTTTGATGGTGGCTACTTACCAACCTAGAAAGAAAAGAATTTTTTTTATAAGATCCCAAATGGGCGATTTAAATGGATGCACCTTTCTTTCCATGCGAAGATGGGATGCTTACTATTACTACGGTTGTTCGTGCACTTTAGGAAGCCCATCAACTTTGATTTCTAGCCACAAACTAATAGTGTGGGCTGAAAACTCAAAGGATGGAAGGAAGAATTTTACTTGTGCTAAAAGAATTATTCTCGCTAAATCTAGGTTCTGGTGATTGGTATTTATAAAACTTTTGGTTCTTCATCCTCTGAAAAGGTTCAACTAGAAGATTAATAAGATGGGTTGTAAAGTAGACATTGGAGATCAAGCATGTCATGGCCACTCACTTTCGTCAACTGGGGCATGGTTTTTCATGCCAAGGATATAGGTGGCCTTGAATCCTCAATTTTGGTGAGCTCTGCATGGTCCTCCACCTTGAATCCATGTAGAGGAAAGTCCCACAGTGACTCCAAATAATTTGTACATGGTAATCGGAGTAAGTAACAGCATGGAGCACGAGTATGCACTAGTTGAGATTTGGCAGTGATTTTACCCTTTTCAGTGGGGATTGTTATCACGTAGTACTAGTTTGCATCACTGTCTGTGCTTTACAAAACACAATAGTAACAGCTTCCAGCTCCCACGAACAATTTTTCTGGATTCAGATTCAGCTCCTTTTCCCGCAAGGCTGATTTCAATACCTTATCTGCCACGGTACTTTTTTGAGACGTTTATCGAGTTTTTTTGTGTGTGTATCAAGTTATATGCTACGATTCATTCAACCGGGGGATATGCTTGCGTGAGGTCATTCAAGTCAAACCCTGCTCAACATAGCATCATTTGCTGCAGCGTCTACTACCGTAGGTTCTTACTTTGTGTTGTCGCCTTCCTATGACTTGGGCCGACATGGTAAACAAATGGAAATGAAAAGACTTTGACTACTGACGGCACCAAGGGTGAATGATAAGCGTCCTCCTAACATGGAGAGCATAAATAGTTGATGGAGCCAATCGTCTTAACGAGCAACCTACAAAAGGGCAATTTGTGTGAGTTGCTTAAGAGATATAGTATCCAGCAAACAATGGCATAGTTCAATACAATTCCGTTATATGCTAATGTGTTGATTTTCATTTAAAAAGGCTAGTTTGTGACACTTCTATAGCTTGGTTATATGTTTTTAAATTTATTATCACATCATTGAAGAAGAGGATAGTTTATTTTGCGGAACCGGCCTGCTTTGTGGTCTATTTCCTCTGGCGAACCAGAGTGTTCAAACCGGCTAAAAAAATAATGTCCGCAATAATAGGCTGTACTTAAAACAAAACGTGAATGTTTTTGCACATGTTCAACTAACTCAAGTTAGGCCCATTTATTGTCTACAAAAGAATCAATACAACTATATCGACTCGAAGAAGGGCGTGGTAGAAACTCCTACCAGGACGACGTTAGAGAAGGCATGGCTGCATAGAAACCCAGGAGATAGATGTTGTGTGCAAGGACCCTCTGGTTCATGCGGACATACATGTTTGTACCTAACACAGTTTTCCCAAGGTCTCGATCGCACTTTATATGCATCCAGACGCTCATAACCTTACACGCACTGTTGAATGTGCATTATATGGAGGATATGAAAAGCGTGCTATTTGGAAAGTTGCTTGTGGCCTATGCGACATGGAAATCTAGTTTGGAAGCAATGGCACTTATAGTGCCCAACTAACAGTAATACATTAGTATTATATCACAGCGCAATGATCTATGAATGAATGTTCACATTATTTCCATTGACCATGAATTTACGTTACTCTATTAAGATCTCTGATGTAATTTTTATGGTGTGTTTGTTGGCATATGATGAATTGTTAATTTATGATTAGATTGTTTATTGAATATTATTGAATCTTTTAAAGTTTATTTTTGTGTAATTGAGTAGCCATGTATGCTTTTCGAGTTATTTGCCTTCTCTGATCAAGATAAATGGGTAGTTCTTTAGGGGCAATGGTGCATAGTACTAGGTTCAATCTTTCGGTGATATATATCCCAATGAAGAATAGGGACAAGACACGTATTTGTATTGTTTCTATTAAGGATAAAACAACAGGGCTCAATATTATTACTAGATTCCTTTCTATCTACATTATCTCATCTTACTTACTGTGTTTCTCTGTTTTTATAAAACTAATACCTTAAAATGCATGCTGGAGAGTGTGATGCAACGGATAGCCCATGTCCATGTGCGAGTACAACGGATAGCAGTATCAAGAATCTCGGAGAGGCGTGACGCAATCGAAGCCGCTGCAGCCTGGGCAAACTGATAAAAAAATGCTGGCCTCGCCATGGCTACGCTACTGCCGAAGAAGATGTCAGTCGTTGGTGTTGCATCGAGCGCAGTAGAGTGGAGGCCTGACGGAAGGTGGGTGGATGGTGGACACCATGTTGTTCAATGACCCCTACATTGATCCCTTCGACATGACCAAATCCCTTCTGGAGCTAGTCCAAGCAACACAGGAAGCATGGCATGCTCAAGCTCAACTCATTTCCATGGCTCTCGAATGGGCATGCAAATCCATGCGTGTGTACTCAAAGCATAGGAGAAAACCTTACCACAAATGGCTGCTCCTTCCCATTAGTTTGGACTACTTCTTCAACAATTATACCCAATACTTTAATGTATACTACTGCCTCTGTTCTGAATTATAAGATGTGATGGATACTTTAATATAAACTAGATAGAGCCAGAAAAGAGTGAACAAACACACTAAATGCATCTATATCAGAGTTTTGGTAACCCGCTGGAGAAATTTGGTTACTGGGCGGTAACCGTAGATCTTGGTGCGCTTAGAAGTAAATCACCTTAACGAGCAAAATATCCAAAAAATTGAATTTAAATGAAATTTAACTGGAATTCAGTAAGTGCTCGGTACTTGTCCGTTATCATGGTAACCGAAAAACTCGATGTCTCATGTGATATTTTTAGGATTCAGTAGCCAAAACCCTGGTCGATATACATGTGATTCTGAGAAAAGTTAAAACATGTTATAACAGTGAATGGAGGGAGTTGCTTACAAGCAGTATTTTCAATGTTCATAATACCCGTGCCTCAAAACATTTTCTGACGTATTGGTGGAAAATGGTTCATTGCTAAATTTGCACCTAACGAAGCACACTGGATACTATGAGATGTACGCAACTATTCCCACAAAAAAAAGAACCATGCCACAATTCTTTTCATTGATTTATAGCTACCTTCACTTCATGAATTGTATAGAAAAATGCTACTACACTACTCATAGTAGAGGAAGCCATTTTCGTCCATTATACATAATGAGAAATCCACAAATTTTAGTTTCAAATATTTCTATATTTTTTAGGACTGAAACTTTCTGATGAATATATGTGTGGTTTACAACGGAGATTGATATCAAAGAATCACAAGCGAGAGACAACGGCAGAAGCAACAACTTGTGTCAACATCGGCCCGTTGCTCACGAGGGAGTTGCCCATGCCAGAGAACTACATCGTCAGGGCACATCTTCGGACTCGGTGAGAGAGACGGTTCCAACATTGCTACCACCGAGTGCAGATGGAACATGCCGAGAGTAGATGAAACAGAGCACTATAATCGGGCGACAAATGTGAAGCCCAGTGCTAGCTCGTCAACCATCGCTAGATTTTGTGGGCACTGAGGGCACCCACCATCCTTGGGGTAAACTATTTCCTTTTATATGAGCATTACTCCGATGTGGATGGAACCTTGACCAAGCAACGAACTGAAGAATCAGACGTGGGAAGGCATGCATCTGCTCCAAATGAAAGTGGCACAGTTTTACAGCGGGACAGTCCTGATCGCGCTGACGGCAATCAAGCAGTGGTGGAAGCGGCTTACATCAAGAATTCTGGTTAGCAAGACCGATGTGATGCAGTTTTCTAGTCTTCTGATGTCTCTAATTCCCATATACATGTCGTCTCTCTGATTATGTCCTCATCTACCCTTCTGGGTATGACATGTTTACAGATTTATGCTAAAACCAATCGGCTGCTTATAACATTTTGAAAACGATTATGACATACATACCGTTAAAGTTTTATTTTGCAAAAGGACCCCCAAAAAAAAGAAATTGGGTCCTCCAGCCTGTCATAGCCGCCGGGGAGGAAAGTGGCGCAGTGGGCGAACACCATGCAGCTCGGGTAACAAAAGCTGGTGGAGCGCGACATCGACCTCGTGTACAATGGATGTAGCATGGCGTTCATGGGCCTGGTGTCCCGTGCTGTGCACGGCGGTGACAGGCGCGTCACATGCGTGGTGCAGCAGTTGGTGCTCCTTCTGGGGCTCATGGCAAGATGCCCAGCGGCGGGAAGATGAAAGCAGGCTGCGGCATGCAGCAGCGCAACGCAAGTATGGCTCACCGAGCAGACGCTTTCATCGTCCTCCCCTGAGGCTACGACACTGATGCAGTAAGGGGAGGCCGAGGCCGGGGAGCGGGAGGTAGGTGGAAGCGGGGGAGAGAGGAAGAGGAGGAGGCGGGGCGTTGTGGAGGTGAGCAGCACACCGAGCTCGCCGGGCGGGAGCTCAATGGGGCATCATAGAGAAGAGGCACGTCTGGGGAGAAGAAGAAGGAGCCAGTAGTGACCTTATCCTATCTTTTTGCAAGGAGGACCTTATCACTTTATGCCCTTTTACAATTTAGTCATGTCACGTCACCCTTATAGGTGTTATATATATATATATATATATATATATATATATATATATATATATATATATATATATATATATATATATATATATATATATATATATATCATAATCGTGCTCAAAACACTATAAGCCACCGACTAGTGCTTTCCACAAAATAGAATTCGGCGCAGAATTAATTGTTTTTGGCGCAAATCTATAAACATGTGTTACGTTGCCTCCAATTTCGATGGTTTTGCAATTCACTCCATTTTTACTTGATGTATCACCTGACCGAGCAGGAGCAACACCGCTTCGTCATTGTAAAATAGAAATAGAGCGGCTTCATTTTGTTTCGTTTGTTTTCGAACAGAATTGATTGTCGATCCATATCTTGCATTTCACCTCAGCGGAATGCTGCTGCGCCTTAGGCATGAAGAAAGTCTAAATAGATACCCCCTTTGTAAACTAAGATAAGACATTTTTGATCACCATATATAGTTTAAAGAGGTAGTAGATTGCGGCACATTGATGGATGAACTGAATATAATTTTCTATCAGATATCCAAATAAAACAATTATTATAGTACTCCAGAAAAACTTGATTGCAGAGAGATGCGACAAACAAATTATTAAAAAAAATCTAAGTGGTGAATACAAAAAGAACATACCAGTGATGTGCCTTATGGGGTTGATAGGAAAAATAGGTATTGGGATGTATACTTATTTAGTGACGTAAAGGCAAGCCACTTTGTGTTATTGTTGCTAATGCATGACGATTGATATATAACACCAGAGTTGCACTGTTGCTAATGCATGTATTCTTTTTAGGGAGTTTTAAACATGTAATAATGCATGCATGATCGGTCAAGACAATTTAATCATGCCTTCGGAGCAATAATACATGTATGTATATTCAATTATTCAGCGCCGGCAGCAAACAGTGAACGGCAGGAGAGACGGTGAATGCTTTGCTCTCCACGTTCCAAGTTCCAAGGACAATTGAAAAGTTAATTCTTTTTGACATGGTGGCAGGGCCGCGATTTCGCTCGAGGGGGAGGAAACGGAATATGGTGATGATGAATTTCACATGATTGATCGCATTCGTGTTCGCGGTGAGCGCAGTCACAGGAATACGTTGTGTGCGTGGTGATGTTTATGCCCGTGGGCTCGATTCGCTGCATCCTAGACTTCCCACAGCAGCGCTTATCTATTGTACCGATGTTTCCAATTCCTGCTTGTCCTTGCATGTCCCAATATTTTCCGTTCTCATTGTGCTGATATATGTAAACAAAGGGCAAATAAAAGTGTGGAGGGATGAACAACGTAGTAGCATGCTTCTTGGAACCGGTGTGGCACATGTAAGAAATGCTCAAGCGGATAACATCATTTGCACCAGTCTTAAAGTTCAGTGCATGTTTAGTATTTACACAGTGTTCACAAGAGAGGGAAGTACTACTATCACCGATCCTTGTTACTAATTGTTATTGGTTTAGTACAAGACTGTACACTAAACCAGTGACAATTAATACGGATCGAAGGAAGTTGTTTGGTGTGCGTCGTGCTCATAAACGTTTGAGGAAACGGTTCGTTTTCTTTACTGCATGCCAGCGAGCTCTGGCCAATATATGGCTCGTACCAAAAAGGCGCTGCTATATATCGCTTACAACGATCGCCGTGGAATGCATCACCCATGATTATTCTCTCTCGCTGCTCCCGTTCCAGCGAGTGCTCGCAAATATACGGCTGGCCCAACGAGCTATAAAACAAGCGCAAAACCCACAAACAGCTAGTGAGCTCACCTAAAAAAAGCCAGCCAACAAGCACTTTCTACTGTTTTTATTTTTGTAAGATTTTATTTCAATTACAAAATATTTATAAATTTTTAAAACCTTGAATTTGAGGAAGTTCATGGTTTTTAAAAATATTTGGATTCAAAAAATGTTGGTTAATTTTGATAAAATCTTTGTGAATTAAAATAATATTCTTCAATCTGATTTTTTAAATAGATTCATGAATTTGAAAAATGTTCGTGAATCCAAGAAAATAGTAAACTTGGAATAATGTTCTCCGATTCAAAAAAAAAATCACATGAATGCAAGCAATGTAGTGAATTCACTAAAAGATTTATCATATCAAAGAAGTTCATGAATTGGTAAAATGTTTACCCGTATATAATAAATTAAAACTAACAGTCTTTCAAAGATTATGATCAATTTTTTTAAAAAATGTGTACTATTTTTAAAATTCATGAAAATTGTTTGAAATAACAAATTTGAAATTCGGATAATTTTTTGATAAACATGTATTTTTTGAAAAACAAGTGATTTTTTTGAAAATTCAAGCATCTATACAATAAGCCGACACAAAATTTTAAAATATGAGCAATTTTCGTCGTCCCGCATTGTTTTCCAAAAAGTAAACATTATTTGTAATTTCGAACATTTTAAAAAAAATTTAAAAAAATTTGAAAAAAATGAGAAAAAAAGAAAGGAAAAGAGAAACAGAAAAACATAAAAAGGAAGAAAAATAAAATTGAGGAGAAAAAGAAAAGTAAGAATGACGAAGAAAAAATAAAAAAATAAAGAAAAGCAACGAAAAAGCCAGAAGGATAACTAGGAAACGCATACAATGAATGTAAGAAAAAGAAAGAAAAAACCAGATGGAAGCTTCCTAAAACCGGATGGAATGTTCTAACACCGGACAAAAAATGCTCTCGGACGCCCCCTTCACATCTTATAATAGGCCCCACAAAAGCCACTGTGGTGAGTGATTGCTGTCTTGTGTCTTGCAATAAGCTGTCTTATATATATATATATATATATATATATATATATATATATATACACATATATATATATATATATATATATGTGTGTGTGTGTGTGTGTGTGTGTATATATATCAGTTGTTGTACCAAAGAACCACTATAGAGTTTCGAGCTCCTTCTCATGGGCCAGGTTGAGTGTTCGTAACTTGAGAGGCTTGTAGCTAATAAGAAATGTGTGGGCTGAAACTCAGCAAAATTCAACATCTTTGTATATTAGGCCCTGGGCCGTAGCCCTTGATGTCAGGGCCCCTGTATTTCTATATACTAAAAAGGGTGACTGGGTCCTAGCTCCACCCCTGGCGACAATAATGTTGTATCTTCACCTATCTGGGTAAAAGTTTCATTTTGTTCTTTCCACCTCCGTGACAATGGCCACCACTACATCGACTTCAACACATCCATTTTTCTAAAATCGCGTGGGGATGTAGCAATAGTCGGTCATGAGGCACAACAGTTGCGATGACGAAACGTGTGTCATGGCCCCAACCACTACACGGTGGCCTTGGCTGCGGTGCTTTGGCTTAGAGATTCCGGGAGGATGGGGTGTATGTGAAAGGAGTTGGAGGGGCCGGCGTGAAGGCACGGTCAACATTCTGGTGGTGGTAGTTGTGGGCAATGGACCTGTACGTGGTCGTTAGTCAATCATACGGACTCCAGGAAGCTTTTGGCTACTGGGTGCAACCAATGAGAGACAATCGCATGTGTTATCTATAACCTGTTTGGATGGTAATCCAATAATAGAATATGTGTTTAGTCATCTAGCCTTTTTAGGTCACCGTTTGTGGCTGTTTTCATTTGTGCTCGTTTTGCGACCTGTATTGAATTGCAGACTAAAGGTGGGATCTACAACCGGTTTGGTCATCTAGCATTTTTAGGTCGCTGGTTGTGGCTTTTTTGATCCTTTGTTTACATTTGTGCTCCTTTTGCGACATGTACTGAATTGCAGACTTTTTATATTTGGATTTTAATAATATTGCCACATGCATCGTTACTTATGCAGAGGCCGGGGTCATCCTCCTTTTTTTGTAAAAAAGTGTTGGCCGATGGAGGTGGGAACTGAAGTTTGAGCAACAAATAAACATGATGGTAGCCGGCCTATATGGAGGATGTTAGCTGAGAATATAGGTAGGGCCTCTAATAAAATAGGTACTGAGGATGGAATTGGCAGTCTCCTGGAACACTAAAGATTGATTTTGTATGCCAGTGTTTATACTATGAGAATGAAATTTTCGTTTAGAAATGGAGGAAGACCCCTGGCCTCTGCATCTGGACGATGCATACATCCATTTTATTAATTATTACACAAGAGCTTACAAATTCATACTACACTAATTCTAAAGCCACCGTCTAAGCAACATCTGTCGCTACTCCTATCCAGTTGATGAAGGGGCGCTGATAGTCTGGGTCTAATACCAAACAGACCTTGCAGCCAAATCTAACATCTAAGACACGAGGTTCCAACCAGGATGCCTGTCGGGTATGGGCACCCACCAGTCCGGCGTGCTCCTCAACCAGACGCCTGCTTTGGGTATGAGGCCGCCGCAGCCACCTGCCAGCAATCTATCTTTAGAGGTGTAGTGCTGCATCTACCTTGCTCGGTCTAGCTGCCGCCGACGCCACCACAACGCCAGACAACATCACCCTCCTGCGCGAGTCCATCTCCACCCATTGGACGCCGAGTCAACACAGTGCCATGCCACCGAGATCCGCCGCCATCAACGAGTGGGAAGAAGCACCACTCCATCAAAGAATCTGTCCTCTGGTCCATCGATAACGTGTGTACCTTCAAAAATGACGCCCCAAAGGGGGGAACGACACTAGAGCGCCGCCGTCATCCGATCATCCGATCATCCGATCTAGGGTTTCCCCCGGAGGTAGCAGAGAGTGGCCTTGAACTTCTTCACGGCAATATCTTCAAGAAGGGAACGATGCAGATCAGCCGAAAGCAAGTTTTCACCCAGATCTGTTGAAGGAATCCAACTCCGTGCACGGCCGCCGCCACAACCAGGCTAAGCACTCGTCGCCGTCGGCACCTCCACGATGACCAGAAGCCGCGAGACTCGTCGCCACCACTCCTAAGCCGCCGGCCACCGCTGCCAATACCAACCCCACAATCGACCAGATCTGGGCAGGGATCCCAGGTCCATTCCCACCACCCACCACCAAGGAGGGGAGGTGGCGTCGCCAGCGAGGGACGCCGGGAGTGGGAGAAAACCGAGCCAGGGCCAGCTCGACGCCCGGGACCACCAGGCAGATGGGAACGCCCCGTGGAGTCCCCAACTGCGTGCTGGAGAGAGCCGCCCCGCCCCCGCCAACGCCACTCGGCCTTTGGCCGGCGACGCCCCAGGCGGCAGCGAGGGAGGGGTTGAGGCAAATGGGGCGACGGTGGCGGCGATAGGGTTCCTGCCGGGGGCGCCCGCGGGAGCGCCTTGGGGAGAGGAGGGGAGATCTCGAGCCCAGTCACAGTCGTTTTATCTTAAATTGGGGTGAGAATTTCACTTTCCCGGCCTCTGCACCAACTAGGGATGCATAAGGCCTTTTTAAGTATAAGTACTAGGATTTTTAATCTCAGTTATGCACTGAGCCTAGTCCTCAATAAAATCGTGAGTATCAGAAAAGCCTGGTCCTCAACAATAAATAGGAATCTAAATTCGCCTCCGTGAGAATGAGATTGTTAAGCTAAAGCCACTGTAGATGCTAATCCGTGCAAAGTCTAATGTAGCAGTGGCGCCATGGCAATGGTTGCAGCATGTAGGCAGTAGTGGTGACCGAAGGCTCACCCTGATATACCTACGGTTCAACTTGAGTTTAGTTAATCACTATTTTTTCGCATGAAAAATTAAGAGTTAATCAGTAATGCAATACTGTTCATTCAAGTCCATACTCAATTCTATACGGTACGGCCAAATAATATGGTATATTCGTTGGTGTAGAGTGAACAAAAAAGAGGAAGCCGTCCAGATCCCTAACATGAATCCGAACCATCAGGCAAACAGCTGAGCCAGTGTGAGCACGTCAATCCAGCTAACTATCGAACTTGTACTACTGTTCGGAGCCCAAGAATTCAATGCCTACAAGAGAACTTCAGCAGCTGGCACGAATGCTTCCGAAAACTCTCGCGAGAAGCTTATCTGAGGTAGGCCTATTAATACAGGCAGAGATGTCTCCCGTATTCCGTACAAATATATACACACAGGAAGGCCATTAGATTTACTGAGAAAGGATTGATTTTCTCCTGATGCCTCCGGTTCCCAAGTGCTTGTGCTATTTGGTTATTCTCCTGCATGCCATCTTCTCCGCCTTCGTGTTTGTCACCTTTGACAGGCAAATGAAATGAGGAGTGACTTCTGAGTGTGGCCGAACAAACCACTTAACTTTCTATCGCCTCGGTGAAGATGGAGTTATATGTCGGAGAAGTATTATTCACACAAGTGAAGGTTGGTGCACTATTTATTACGGTCTCACAATCTGAGAAAACCAAGTTACCTGTGAGGAGTAGATCGTTGGCCAAACCAATGCTTCCCAACTTGCATATATATATTAAAAGTAGTTTACAGTCTATCAAAAAAAAGGAAAATTATACTAGAAAATCATAGAATAATCATAAATATCCAGCCTCTCGTTATGTGGGTCTATTTCATAAATAACATAATTTCATAAATACTACCATAATTAACGGTTGAGATCAACATTCAGGGATGAAAGCTCACGTTGTTATGGATGAAAAGCTCACGTTAGAACTTGGGAGCGTAACATCGGCCTTCATATCCAAATCTTTCTCTCCCACACCTAAAAAAATATCTATTCCATGAATTTTTAAAACATAGTATGTATACACTCATCTCTATGAACACATACACGCACACCCTACCCCTATGAGCACCCCGAGAGACTGAGCAGGCATATCATTTTGAGATTGCGAAGTCACCAAAGACGCCTAGTAGTCGACGGAACGTCTCCTCCCACTGAACATGCACCAGGACTTGAAACCTGTTCGGCTAAGAATACCACTGTCTATCTAACCATCCAAACACAGATTGGTTTGCTAATTGTTTACTCTTTGAGCCTATACCGGTCTATCCATTTCCATCCATTCATAATTCGTTTTGCTAGATGTAGAGGTCTTAGCACGTACTGCCTCCGTTCCTAAATATAAGTCTTTCTAGACATTTCAAATGGACTACAACATATGGATGTATATAGACATATTTTAGAGCGTAGATTCACTCATTTTGCTCCGTATGTAGTCACTTGTTGGAATCTCTAGAAATACTTATAATTAGGAACGAAGGGAGTACAAGCAAACAATTCGACCTATTTCAGTTTTTGCATGCATGTACTCATCACCATATGCAAGTACGATCGTCTAGCATTTGGTCTCCACCATGTATATCTACACGAACATCAACTCTCTGCAAGTATCCTAATGTTAGTTGAATGTGAATTGCTATTTTCCAGTTGAAATTTTTACATTATTATTTTTATCTAGCCATTACTTCAATATGCAATCTATTACTTGGTGTTTAAAGTTAGTACAAGTTAAGCTTACCTTCTGTTCCAACTTTTCAGTCATAAATATATGTTTTTATGTAGAGCTAGCATGCGGGATGTATTTATTTAGGGGCACCCCTAGCCATCAGATTATTGATGGTAGCATTCTGTCAAACCAGTCCACAGCCGTAGGATTAGTTCCACCATGGACGTTAGATCCCTTTACTGTAAGATCCTGCTATTATAACGTGAATGCTACAACAGATCCTGAAACATCCTGCTGTTATTACGTGACTCCTATAACTGGTCCCGAAATGTACGTTTGTAGCCAGCTTGCTTCTTTTTTCACGACGCATTTATGTAATGCGTTGCTTCTGCTTCCATCGTTGAACTACGTCAGAATGTCTCATCTGATACAAGTAAATATTTCAATATATGTTTATTTCAGGAAAACTTTATTCAATGATTTTTTGATGTTTTCAAAATTAAATTAAATTGCTTCGATGTAACACTTCATTGTTTTGTTTCCAACACAATCTTTTTTGCCTCCACCGAGGACACAATTTACTTCTATTGGAAATGAAATTTGTTTGGACCTAACAATTTTTTGTGCGAAGAACTTTGCTTCCATGTAATTTATTTTTGCATCCAAGTAGTTGTTTTTATGTGCTAATCTTTTAGTCCCGTCTATCTTTTTATTATATTTTAGACACAAGATTTTTTTTGCTTCCATCTACTACAAAAGCTTTTCCACCACAAAATAACTTGCTTCCAGTCAAACATAAGTTTTCTCCATGCTTCAACCGTTCATACAACATGTTTTGGATCCAATGTACAGTGCTTCCAAAATATTATCTAGATTTATGTTCCCTAATACTTTCAGGTTCATACAACAAATTTGCTTTTTCAAGCCACAAAGGTTACAGTGCTTCCCAAGTTCATACTGTATTTCCCTAAAGACTGTGGATTCGCTACCCTTCATCTAGTGTATGCGGTCTTCTTAATTCTGAGGTAGATCTAGATGTCGCCACGCTTCTTAGTGCATGCACTAGTTGCCTCCATATATACATGTCCCGTCTGCATAGATCAGGCCCGAAGCCATCACACAACTGCTTGAAGCTTAAATCGGTTAGGCAAGATGCATACTTATCGAAGGTAGGAAGCAACAAATGGAACTATATGTACGCTGCAGCACTGATGAGGAGAATGTATACAATAGAACAATACATACATGTTAAAAGAAAAATTTGGAACCTAGAAACAAGGAAACAAACTACCTAAAACGAAGAAACATATGTAATATCAGAAGGGAGCATGCATGCCACGTTCCAATGGTGATAACAAGGAGAATAACTAAGTTGCAAAATAAGATGCATGAAGCATTGGTAGCAATAACTATCTATACTGCAGAAGCATTTGCAGCTTCATACGTAGGAAGCATGTAAAGTTAATATCTCACCAATTCTCATCTTCGTTGGAAGCTTTGAATTTTGAAACTAGGTAATTAGTCCGATTGCACCAACATACCTATGCAATTTCTGTTGATCTAAATACCGAGACATGAAGATGTTCACTAAACATAGGGGTATGGAAGCAAAGCATTGGAATTAAGAATCTTATCCTATGTACCTATAAATAGTTTATTAAACACAATATGGCAATTCGTAGGAAGCATGAAAATATGACAGCTCAAAATTATTCGACTTGGTTGGAACCATGGGAATTGATAATGGAAACAACTAAGATTGCTGCCAATATGAGGATGCATGCTTTATAAGCCTACATACAAATTTAACCAAAAATTGTTGACCAATGGAAGTAATTTTCTTACCCAAAGAAGCATGAAAGAGTGTGCTTGGGTACATATGTGTTGTTACTTGGAAGCATTGAAAAGTGAAAAAAGGGCCCAAATACTAATATTGCTGCCAACCAAGGAGGCATATTTGTGTGATGCATCTACCCAATTCACAAATTGTGAATGATTTAGGTATCAACCAAGGTACTGACATGTAGATATCAAACGAAGTCAGCGATTTTTGGAGCAGCCAACAAGATACAAGTTGTATTGAGAATCACATGCTTGGTTTTCTACATTTTTCTACATATTTATAGTGCACTTCCACATTTTTATCATTCCATAGAGTTATTGCAGGAAACAATTATATGAAATTATTTGGTAATCATGCACTTCTCCGTAAGTTATTCAAACTATTAAGTTATTCACAATATGTTTATAGAACCATCCCCATAGTTTTCATACTAAATGTGACAAGATAAAAAAATTATTTCAAGGAACACTTTTATCATCTAATCATATTATGTTCATCTGCTAGGTAATCACAATGGGCACCGTCTAATAAATTATGCAAGGGAAACTTGAAGAGAGATATAGAGTACTACAAATATTCATGTTTCTTCTAGCTACATGTGTATCTTTGTAAATACCCTAATATGTGTGCTACTCTTCCATCACAAATTAATGTGACACAATGGGTTAACTTTTAAAGCGAGTATGCGTGCAGACATGTATACTATTGAAATAGTAACCAACCTATTTTATCACACACAAAAACTACCTATTATTTATTGGTTATCAATCCACCGGACACTTTGAAAATTGATAAAGATCATTTTCTTAACCATCCTGCATTCATAGCTCATAACTTGTTTTATCGGTTCATTGAAGTTGTTTATCTCTGATGTACATAGTGGAATAATATTTGAGTTGTCCACCAATATTTACGAAATAATATTATGGAAGTAGTTGGTTTTTCTCTTCAACTTGAGGAAGCATTAAGGAAATATTCTTTAGACGTATAATAGTTGTAATATTCTATTTTATTTCTGATATATATTAACATGTCAACTACCTGAGAAATGTACTATTGGACCATGTCATAGGTTCATTATCTTGGAAGTGTTTCATTATGGCTCATACAAATAAAAATATCAAATATTGTTCCAAAAAAGGCATAAAAGATTCTCTCCTAGAATTGTGATATTTTATTTGGCATGATAGCTGTACTGTTTCCTAACCCATAACGAGATCATCCCGTACATCAAAATTTATTTTCAACCACTTCAATGTTCGAACACACTAAAGATGGTGGCCTCACATTTGCGAGGGCATCTACATTAGTTGATATAAATAGTGGATTATGCAAAATAGCGGCGGTCCTTCAAATCAGCTATAGCGGCGGTGCTATAGCCGGCTACTTCAAAACTTTTTTGAACAATTGTACATGAATCCTATAGCCTATCATTTAGTGGCACCCTTCTCAAACCGCTATATCGGGCCTATAGTTGGACTATAGCCAGGTATTTAAAACTTTGGTTTGCACAAACAACCACAATGTGTGTGTGTGCGCAACTGCAGAACTGAAATTAAATATTGAATATTTATATTATATCTTCAAACAAAAACTTGAAAGGAAAAAAAGAATCTGCACAAACCGGCATGGTGCAAATATTGGATGAGGACAGTAAGTTGTACAGATTTGGCAGCGGTCTCATTCAGGTAGTACTACTCAGTACTCCTAATTGAAACGAGTTTGATTGTGAAATGTTTGATATCCTTGTTACGGGAAGGGGCAATAAATTGGAGGGAACTAGGTGTGGTGTGGAGCCCTGCACAACATCAACTTGAGGGCCCCCGTCCCAAATCGGTTTTGCTGCACCGCCGCATGCAGAGGAAGTTTCTTCAACTAGTACAAAGCATTCGGATCCGTTGCATTTAACTAGATTAGGTAAGTACTCTAGCACATACTCATGTTTGTAACTAGTTTATTCATAAAACATCGAAAAGGTGTGATGGCACCCGGGTGTCCCGACCCCCTTCTATCTTGTCCGTTCATGCTAGCTAAGATTCATACCGTGGTCAGTCCAGCAACAGATCATTTGCAGCAGTTGCGTGCTTATCCAGTGTACTAGATCATCGATGGCGCGCGTTGTTGCGCCTGTCTATTTGTATAATAAGATGCTAGTCTTGATAAATATAGAGGCACATAACATATAACTTAAATTTGCATGAATTGAACAAGATTTGAAGGAAATCCACATGATTGGAACTGCAGTATCTCAATATAACTGAATTCTGCCATTGGATGGTCAAATGTTTAAGACTGAATAGCAAATAATATTCAAGCACACAAAAGTGCAAGTAATATAGTATATGCAAAGAGGGAGAAAAACTAGCTAACAAACATGGTCTCTTTCTTATAGTCTATAAGTTAAATGTGAAGAACAAAACAATGGTTTAACTGTAAGATACAATATTATGTTGTACTCACATCTGCAATTGTCTAAATATGGAACAACCATACTGATCTTTCTGAAGCAACTGCAATAGGGCAATTGAAAAGGATTTCTATTTGGTGTCACCAATCAGGGAGGCTCCAAGCATACATAATTGTTTGAATGTGGTACCGCCATACTGATCTTTCAAGTCATGGACCTGCCAAAAATGATATTTAGAGCACGGAACAAGGACATAGAAAAATCAACCACCAAAGATGAGATGCCATTGAAGCAGAATATCATCTCAATAGATAAAGACATCAGGAAAATTCATTCCATGATAAATGTGAAGTTTTCATGCCTCATTGGCATGCAAGATATACCTTGTGTAGCCTCACGACGCAAAATTACAAATGTTGCATTGAAACATAGACAACTTCCCCTTGAACTGAATAAAAGAATACAATATACTAGACCACTAAATTCATGACAATTACTTATCAGTATGATTATTTATTACTCACGTTACTTGTGAGATAATATGCAATGGGTTACAAACCACATACATACCTTCAATAGAAATTTCTCACGCCCAAGATAATATGCCTTCACAACATTCTCCAACGAATGAGCTTCTTTTCCACTACTACCTGGTAAGGAGATAAGTAATATTGTTAGATGCAATTTTCTATGGTAAAAATAGCAACACAATCACTCTTCTACTTGCCCTTCTTGTACTAACCATCCTCGATGGAGCGGTCACCCTTCTTGCACCTATTGGGATTCCATTCATTTTGCTCCTCTGCCTGAAAGACATAATTCATGCAGCATAGTCGTTAATGGCATGCAACAAGGGATCGTCCCAATTAGTGAAAAAGCTGAGGCTCGTCTTTCTTCAGTGTGTCTACTGGGCCTTCCAAACCCGAGTCCTAGAACAACCTGAGGAAGGTGTAAAGTGTCAGCTTGAATGAAAATCACTACAAAAGTTCAAATAAATCATTTATTCTTTCTGTAGGGACACAGGTAAAACATTTCCATGGTGCAAGGAATTAGCTAAGAGTAGCAATAGTCCACGAAGACAAAAATTGTGCATCCAACCATAAAGCAACATCTATCGCAGAAGATGCTCAAGTCTCTTATGAATTTTGATAACCTCTTCTATCTTGCTTAATAGGAAGAATTGTGGTAGTAGCAGCCTCATTATGCTATATCAGTATCACTGATCTACAGTTCAAATAAATCATTTCTTCTTTCTGCAGGGACACAGGTAAAACATTTCCATGGTGCAAGGAATTAGCTAAGAGTAGCAATAGTCCACGAAGACAAAAATGGTGCATCCAACCATGAAGCAACATCTATCGCAGAAGATGCTCAAGTCTCTTACGAATTTTGATAACCTCTTCTATCTTGCTTAATAGGAAGAATTGTGGTAGTAGCAGCCTCATTATGCTATATCAGTATCACTGGTCTATGGAACTATGTATAGATTAGCATTTAATTAAAATACTTAAAAAAATAAGTATTCTACAGGATATGGTAAATAATACAATTAGTTCAGTTCTATAAGACCAACATACTGTAGCTCCATGTCATAAGCAAGCATGAATTAACGCTAAATCGTGGTTGGACACGGCTGCATTGAGGAAAAGGAATGTAGCATGTTAACATCCAACTCTAATAGTGAATATGGGTGAAGAGAAGAAATAACAGATAAAGTATAATCTGTAGAATATCATTTCCCATTCGAACCACTTTAGCTACATGCAAAAATATCCTTGAAGCAAAATTACTACATGTTCTTTCAGTCAAAGAAGACTTACTCACCCCTCTCGCCACCAACCTCACCAGCAAAATGGAATCTCAATGACGATCGTCCTCAAGTTTCAGGTGCACTGTGCAAACATCTCGCTTCCAAATGCAGGTTTTTGTTAGAAATGCCAAGGATAAGATTCAGTTGAAGAACAAAACTCACAAGTCAAATAGTAGCAGAATTATAAGTAAACATGCATCCACCTTCCTTGACAACTAACCATGGTACCAGATTGTTTATTTCCCTTCAGGTTCCAACCTAACCATGGTCCTGTTATTTGATTATAGAAATTATACAAATAAAGTTGGACGCTCACAGCCATACCCAAATTCACTGAAATAGAAATAAGTCGCATACATGACAGATTGAAACCGAGAAGGTGCACAAAAATCTGTAACACGGAAGAAAATCCAGGAAGGGAAAAGGTAGATCACGATTGAAACCTATCCATGATTATTTTTCTCTCCTTGGTTGTCCACAATCATCAAAGGAATTGGTATGTACTCGTACCTTGTCTACTTGAGCCGTCATGTGAGCACTCTATTCCAGATCGGCGCCATCTCGCGTCTGGCCATTGAGAATTCGGGTTAAAACCCGCCACTGCCATGAATCAACCCCACTCCTCTCTCTCTCTCTCTCTCTCTCTCTCTCCATCTCCCTCTGTGACCAGGGCGAGACTGGGAGGATGCAAGCACGGGAGTAGGGAGTGGGGAGTACGTCGAGTGCGCGACGGCGTACCGGTCTTCGCGCGCAGACGCGGGTGGAGATGGCAGCCAGCGCGCGCCACGCCGGGAACCTTCTTCCGCCACCATGCCATCACCATGCGGACGTGCGCTAGCATCCTCTCAGCGGCGACCAGCCTCGACACCCCCTCTTGCTCTTCCTTTCTCTGTCATTAGGGATCCCTTTTTGATCGCTCTTTTGTGCAACATCGCAGCCACAAGGGCCTAAGCAGGGCTTGGCGCCCGGCTCCCGCCCATTGGCGTCACCGCTCGCCTTGGTTAGGGTTAGCGAGCACACCAATCGCTCCTTTGCTTCACCCGGCGGCTATGCTAGGTGGGCTGCTTGGCCCAATTAACCAGGTTACTCCAAAAATGTTAGGGGAATAGCTGCCCTCACGAAGCTGCCGGAACGGAACCATTCAGAAAAATTCACTGCGCATCCGACAGCCAGAGACGATCATTACGTGAAATCGAACGGCTCAGAAGGCTGATGCCCTGAGGGATCACCTAGGGTGCTCAGTTATAATATTTAAAAATTTGATGGCGACGAGGCATGCAGCAGGTCCTAGCTGTAGGCTGGCAGGTCTCGAGGTAGACTGCAGGTCTGTTTGACATGCATGAACAGTAGTATTATGTCTCCTCACGCCTTCTTCCCTCTCACATACTCTCTCTCTTGCATGCACGCCCTTTTTCACTTCTCTAGAAAAGTACTCTCTCTCTCTCTCTAGTTTTATCAGGCTAAGTGTGGGTCACATGTCGTTTTGTGTGTGTATGAAGCTGATGTGATGCATGAAGGGCCCCACATCATCTCTCTCAATGGAGTGAGCGCTGACAGTTGTGGGGGAATCTGCCTATGATGAACAGTACCCAACGAGATGACCAGCTCGGTTTTGAATTTTCTACTCCCAATCTTACTGTTCACTAGGCCTGCTAATGCAACCTGCTATAGAAAACTTGGCACAGATCTTGATGACTCGGAATCTGCATGGACGGCAGGATAAGTGGGTGCATAGACCCCCGGGTGCTAAAAGGCCACTCTCCATAAAACATATGAAATTCTTTGCTACGGCACATACAGGTTTTTCAGCTGACTGCTAGTGCTAGTTTTGCATCTTGTTGTGTCTGCGCTTTATGCGTACTAAAAGAGTAGTACAACCTCGTTCCTCTCTTTGTGTGTTCAGTCCTTGATCAAGCTTAAATAGTTAAGTAGTACTGACAACAGCTCTATTTTTTTAACACAACAGCAGCTCACTGTTCTCTTATTAAAGAGAATAGTATAGTAGTCCACATCCTAGGCAGCACCGCCACCCTGCGGCCACCCCATCGCCGGCCGTCTAGCGATTGTCTCCACCCGATTTCCACCGGCAGCCCTTTGATTCTCGCCAGAGCTTAGCACGTCGGCCGCCCATTGAGCTCATGATCATGGACGGAGCTCACTAGGTCGGCCCCTTCCCCGAGGTAGCCAGGTTCACCTCGTGCATCTGATGTGCCTTTTTCAGCGTTACATCAATCAGCACAGCGGATTAGATTCGTTTGAGGCCAAAGGGTCATTCCTAGTTGACCTAGGGCATGCTTAGAACCGCTCCTAGCTTCTCAAAATCTACAGAACAGGCTTCCCTCGTTTGCCTGTTCGTCTGCACTTTGGGCCGGACGAAACCAGCTCATTTCGAAGGCATCTCTACAATTGCTGGAAAAGGGAGGTCAGACGGGATAGATTGATTACAGAGAAGGCATGGTTGCTTGAAAGAGAAATGCAATATTTTGTTGCTTGGCACCCTCTGATTAGGTAATGCAGAAAGGAGTATTTACCCAGCAAAATTTTCCGAGTGTCTTCCAATCCCACAAAAATGTATCACGATACTCACTCTCTTGCATCAACACTTGGGTAGAGGCAAATTTGCACTTTGTAGTGATACTTGCAACATGGTGAAACTTGGGTTAGAAGCAATGACATATATAAAACCCGCTAGTGGTAATTGTCTAGTACCGCTTCATCGGGCAACGATCTATGTATGAATCAATGATAATAGTACTTACATTGCCAATGAATTTAATCTACTCTATTACATCTCCAACAGCTTTCCACATGACAACCACGTGCTGTTTTCAGTTTGACTCAACAATCTTGGAAATAAAAATATGTGACAGGTCAATCAGACAAAAGAGAAAAATAATAAACAACGTTTAAAGAGAAGGACATCTAACAGTTGATTCCGTAAGGCCAATAATTGCAACAAGTGAAAAAAATAGCGTGTTATAGCAAAATAAGCTGCCCTTAATATCCGCTATCAGCGTGATACAAGCAAGACATTGTATACTGATTTATTTAGCGAGACATTGCTCGAGAAGACTATAGTGTGGTATTAGCGGCACTAGAGCAACCTTTTTCACTGATTGCAATTGGTAGTCAACATAGCATACCTAGGGAGTAAAAAATTCACAAATGTTCTCAATTAGATATAGTTGCAAAATAATTCCAAGTTAAAATTTCCTTCAAGCTAGGAATCTTAGCAAAATGAAAAATCTTAGTCAACACCCTTCTCTTACCGCCTCTTTGCCACAACCGTTGGTGCAAGAACTGAAAGGATCGTTCAGGGTGTCTAGATCTCACACTCCATTCCACGTTGTCCTTCCTTGCATTCCTTCCATCTCCTTGGGCCCATTGATATAACATATTGGATCAAGCTGCTGGCCTCTTCTTTTTGGTCCACCCCAGCCAGCAACCACAATCGTTAACTAAATTAGATTACTGCTATAACGTCTCACAATTATTTGATGGTAGACTATTGCGTTGATAATTATAGTGCCCTGATTTTTTCAAGGTTGTCGAGATACTAGCTAGGCATTGGTTGTGATGGCTCCGTTGAAAACAAAATGGTGATGGTCATGAAAACTAACCTTGAATCATGAATATTCCACTATATCGATTTGTTCATTCTTTTCTCTAAAAAGGAGGTTGATACACATAACCTCTGTGTCAATGTGATGCACACAACCATTACTATTAAAGTTGATGTTAGAAAATGAAGCAAAAATCATGAACAAATGGAGAGAAATTTTCTTATTTCAATCATCAAATGTATGCAAAAACTTGTGGAATATTGTGGGAAGCATCTCAACCCTCCATACAGGAGACCCCGTGATTATATATTGATTCAGAAGGAGAGACGTCTCATGAAGTTACAAGATGCAGTCGTTGGACCAACCGACAGATACAATCGGGATAGGCAGAAGAGATAGAAATATAAGAGGAAAAAAATCAAGGGTGGTCTCTCTCTCTCTCTCTCTCTCTCTCTAACTACCTAAGCATGTTACACAAGATAATGTTTAACACTCTCCCTTAATCACAACTAAGCTTCGTTTATGTAATGCCTTTGTGAATCCATCTCCAAGCTGGTCCTTCGAAGGAATAAATGTGATTTCTAATTACTTGTTCGCAACTCTTTCTTTGACAAAATGAAAGTCTATGTCAATATATTGAGTTCTGGCATGAAAAACTGGGTTGGCAGATAAATAAGTTGCACTAAGATTATCATAGAAAATACAAGGAGTTTGAGCTCGTAAGACTCCAAGTTCTTTTAGTGTCGATGTGTTTGCATCGTTATCTTCTTGTAGGCATTGTTCAGATATGCTTGGACTTATTCTTGGTGAAAACTTAGAATTTGGTCGTTGGTGGTTGGATATGGTGACAACGACACTTGAGCGTCGTTCCCTTCCTAGAGGCGTTGTTGTCAACGAACATTGTTGTCCTTCAAGTGTCACAAGATGGTTGGTGCAAACAAGGTCGTTGTTTGTAATTTACTGATTGTTGTTGATTTCTTTGGGGTTTTGTCCTTTTCTTTTTGCTAATGCATAGCTTTCGTCTTGCATGACATTGCTCTATGCCGGTGTGTTTATTTGTGTGAGTGTGCTCTTGTCGGCTGTGAGCATCCTAGCTATCTTTGAGGCTGGGTGTGTCCTCATTGGGTTTGTATACTTGATGCTTCATCTTGAGTTAATAAGATCCATGCTTTATCCAAAAGGTTCATTTAGTATAGACTGAACCCAAATTACTTCAGCTCTAACATTTGCTAATGCCTTATATTCTGCCTCTCTCTTGACCCGGAAACAATAGCTTGTTTCTTTGCACACCATGAATTAAATTGGGTTCACAGAAATGGCACTTCCCATAATGATCTTCTATCATTCAAGCAACCAGCCCAATCAGCACCAGAAAAACCACTAATGGCCAGATCCTGGTTATCCTCAAACTTGATGATGACTGGGTGTCCAGATGGGAGGAGACCAAAAATGCTTTCAGCATGTTTGGTTGCATTGTTGGTGCACTGATGTTGACATTCAAATATAACATAGCACGAGCCAATGAATATTGTTACCCAGTGCGGGATCCTATAGACTATTGTCTTCTTGCCTCTACCGTGATACTGCACTTGAGCTTACAAAAAGCCACATGCTTGAATATAACCCGAAGATTTATCTGGACATCTTCGACAAGTGTAAGCAACATGAATTCTGGATGAAGATCTTCATTCATGCTTTGCACGCCAACATAAAAGGAGCAATGAAGAGCTAATCAAGTTGCACAAAGCCCTGCAGCTGGTGCCTAAACCTTCACACACATCTGCACACAACTCATTGGACAACAATATCATTGCTAAGGAATAAAAGTCCTGCTTGCTATATCTAGCAATTTTCCCTCAAAGACACCACATTAGGCGGTCAACCTTGATAGAACGGTGGGTTGTAGAGGGTTGATAACCAAGCAAGACTGGGCCAGTTACATTCGACATGCCAATCGGTGTTTTGGTGCGCTAATTAACCGGTGGCTTGTTTATCCCGCTGATATTGGTGCTACAGGACAAGTGAAGAGATGTGTGATAAGTGATGTAGTTCATGGATTCGTAACCAAGATAGCCAGGAAACAGCGCATTATAGAAACACGCCTGACACACTACTTGGCTCGCCAGTTCTCCATTTTCAACAATCTCCGAATCCGTCGCTCGATAAAATCAACAGATTCTTTGAAAAGCTCTATGAAGAATCATTTCGAGTATCCATTATCAAGGTGCTAGATCTAGAAGGTTGTAAATGCTTTGGTGGTAAGAACCAACGGTACCTCAAGGACATCTGCAGGGCGATGTTCTTGCTCAAGTATATGAGTCTAAGAGGAACAGATGTTAAACAGCTGCCGAGTGAAATCAACAACCTCCGTGAGCTGGAAGTATTGGATATCCGGGACACCCATGTGCCTGAGTCTGCAACAGTAAATGTCCTACTCCTGAAGTTGAAGCGTTTGCTGGCTGGACACGCTGTGCTGAACTCAAGGGTAGGCGATCTTGAAATATCTTATGTTCCTGACAAGATCGGGAAAATGTTAAACATGGAGGTATTGTCCAATGTCAAGGCATGGAATCATCAAGTTTTGAAAGATATTGGAAAGCTATGGCAGCAGAGGAAGCTTGGTGTGGTTATTGAAGACAATGACAAACTCATTAGGAATTTGCTTCGAGCTATCAGTGACCTGCATGAGTGCCTCAAGTCTTTGTCAATCACTCTTCCCATGACTGAGCAAGATCCTTCCAACGAAGATTTTTCAGATATTGTTCTCAATTATTATAAAAAACCTCCCAAGCTTCTTCTTGAGAGCCTAAGCATTACTGGAACCACAAAAAGGAAACTTCTTCAACTGCTGATCAAACATAGTGACGACTTCCAACTTGCGAAGATAACTCTAACTGGAACCCGGTGAAGCAGGATGATCTGAAGGTCCTCAACGAGCTTCCCAATATTGTTTGTCTCAGGGTCCAGGACAAAGCATACACCAATGGCAAGCTCACCTTCAAGAAGGACGAATTCAAAAATCTCAAGTGCTTTCTTGTTGAGGGCTCCAACATGACTGACATCTTGTTTGAAGGTGGAGCAGCCCTTAAGCTCAAGAAGATCATTTTATGCTCCACTGATATCATACAATCTCTTTCTGGAGTCGAAGACCTTCCAGAACTGAAGGAAGTCGAGTTGAACAACAACAATAAGCTTTCATTATTTGACAAGGCCGAGAAAGTTTCCAAGGTGACTCTTTGTGGTACCAAACTGAGCAAAGATGATCTAAAAATGTTTGCCAAGATACAGTATATGAGCTGCCTAGTGCTGAAGGAGAAAGCTTGTGTTGAAAATGAGATTTTGTTCAACAAAGATGAGTTCCCAAGGCTCAACCTTCTTATTGTCGACGGTTCATCTATCACCAAGATAGAGTTTGCCAGCGGATCTGCTCCCAAGCTGGAGAAAATCATCTGGTCCTCCACAAGGGGCACTGTCGAGAGTCTCCTCGGCATTGTCAACCTTCCAAAATTGAAGGAGCTCGAGTTCAATGGTGATTTGATCCCTGATGAGTTGAAAGAAGCAATTAACAAACACAAGAACAAACCCAAGCTTATGCACAACCAACCAGAAAACCAATACCTAGAAATGGGAAACATAGAAGAAATGGGCAAGGCATACGATTCCCATCCTGCTGGAAGAGCCAGGATTGATGCCAGAGGTGCCGTTCCTATCATATCTATTCATCATCAACTCCAGTCCCATCCCATGGTGTGGTTTGTGTGTGCTATTTGGCTTGCTGTTGTGTGTTTCTGTCCACAGTGCACGTGTGGACATATATATTCTGTATCTATGTATGTTGACTGACCGAGTGTGTGCCCCTGCTACTTATTATAAATTTGTGCCTTGTAACTAAGATTGAGCATATGTAATGGTGTGTACGGGTGTGTCCTGTAACTAAGATTGAACAAATGAAATGGTGTGTTGTTTGAGGTCATGGATTTGGGTGTCTACTGTCTGTTTGAATACCCGAGTGGTTCATCTAAGCTCCAGAAACTATCTATTGAATGTGATCTCGCACCAAATCCCCTGTAATCTATTGTGCGCTCTCTGTTTTTGAGTTCCCGCGGCAGACATGGCCAAATCCCGACACCAAATTCCCTCTAATCTATAAATGGCCCAACCAATCAGATCCCCGTGGCTGCATTATTTGCATCCCATCTCAAATCGGTCGAGATCGGATCGACATCCCACACCCACACGCGCGGTGCGGGGAGCTCACCGTGCGGACCGTGCTTGAAGGTGGCGGCGCGCAGAGGGACTCCCGGGAGGAAGCAGGAGGTCCGTGAGGAAGGCGCCTGCTCGTGCAGCGTCGCCTTCAGGGCCCCGCCCTATATAGCCGCCCCCGCCGCCAGCCGCCATGGCTCTCCTCTGCATCGGGCCGAGCTTACCCAGGGTGACCACCAGCTCGTCGGCCACGCCCTGGCCGCCCAGCAACCATCGCCGGGCCCCTCCGACTGCCACCTCACAGTCTCGCCGGAGATTGGCTCGACCAAGCAGGGGGCGGAGATGGGGACGAGACGGGGCGCTGGATGGTCCAACTTATCGTGTTGACTTTATTTACCTTACCATACCACGTGGCCTGAGGACTGGGCTCAATATGTCATAATTGTCCTTCCTTTTTTTTAGGATCAGCTGTTCTTAATTTTAACCGAGTGAACAACTCGAGTTTTTTTAAACCACCAACCAAATATTGTGATAGTATTTTAAGAAATTTACAAAACATGTGGTTTTCTCAAACTCTACCACGAAAGTGTTACTAATTTTTTGCATTCAAATCACGAAACGGTACAAAGTAGTGGACCCTTACAAGCATCTTGAAACGCATAAACACAAAGGACCATGAACACCTAGAGTACCCTAAGACAATCATAACACAAGAAGATCTCCGGAGCATTGTGTCATCATCCCTGAATCTTGATAGAAGACCCTTGCAGCAGAAGGATCTGCAAGCAGGCATAAGCAGGTCATCATCGTCGACCATGGTACAATTACACACGCTGCTTCCTCCTTTCTTGGCGTCAGCGCTGAGAGGGCATGGACATCAATCCAACACACCTGCAACAACTGTCACCATCTTTGGCTTTGAGTACCGCAAGTGTCCCTTGCGGAAGGAAGAGAACTCGAGTCATCCGACCGGTCCAGCACCGCGGCCGGGCCATCCGCCCGGGCAAAGCAGGATCTCCCTCCAGCATCAGCACAGAGGAAGAAGAAGAACAACAGCAACAAATCATACCGACAAGGAAGAAGAAGGGTCTTCGTCTCCCTGCATCCATCGCCCATGTGATGACCCAAATGGCCAGTATCGATGGACCTCCAGCCACCATAGCCCGTGACCTTGACAAGATCTGGGGATCCCCCACCCCGCTGGCTCCTAGACGAAGGCAAAAGCCTCGCCTGACCACGAACGGAGCCCGAAGAAACTTATTCCAACGCGACACCACCGCAATGGCCTCGGCAGCGTCACCCTCAACCCTAACCCTACCACACACCCACCTAGCGGACAGGCCCGAGGTTCCCTCTCCCTCCCGCCGCCGGAGCGGCCAACGGAGAGAGAGGGAACCGGCGGCGCCACAGGTGGCGCGCAAGGGAACCCTCGCCTCCTTTGATCGCCTCATGTGATCCTGATCTTTTTCATGTAGTTAATTGATGATTAGTTGGAGCGCGTCGGTAGTGGTTAAGACGAGTACATGTATGTAAAGGTTCTGTTTCCGTCGAGTTAAACACTATTGTTCATACAAGTGCGTACTACTGGTCGCTATGTTGATTGAGTTAATTACTGCCGGACGCGGATTTGATGAACATGGATGCGCGCGCACTCTTTATGAATAGAATTCAAAAAAATATTGAAAAAGTAAATAAAAATCTGAATTTATTTTTCTAATATACGTAGTCAACAGGTATACTCACCTATGAAGTTTTATGAAGAAATCACATCCGTGGTAATCTGAGAAAAAATGATAAAATCGAAGCTATATTAAAAAACATTGTTTAATGAATAGTAGGGTCACATTTGTATTTTTTCACTAAGAATACCATGGGTGTCAATGCATCGTGAAACTTCACAGATGAGTAGAATGGTTGACCAAGTTTCATACCATGAAATTTGAATTTTTATTTTTATAGTATTTTTTATGATTTTACTGTTCACGTGAATGCGTGCTAGCTATGTTCACCTTTGTATTTTCGAGCAATATACACATTAAGTTAAGAAGAAGAAGTCCGTGCAAGTCTGGCCATCATCCTAGCAAGCTAGTGGGACATTCCAAGATCTATCCAAAGCACTCCTACTGCCTAGAGACGCTCGAGCCCTTGAGACATTCAAAGTGGCAAAGTACAAAAACGAGAACACGAGAACACGAGAGGTTAGCAGCAGTGCTTTCAAAAACTCCAGTGTGCTCACAGTAGACAGGATCCATTTCTGGTGAATTCCGTAGAGACATGCGCTACCTGGAAGGCCATTAGAATTACTGAGTAAGAATTAATTTTCTTCGGATGCCTCTAATTCCTAAGTTGTTGTGCTCTTTTGGTTATTCTTTTACATGCCTTTTTTCGTACTCAAGTGTTTGTCACCTTCGGCATGCAAATGAAAGGAGGAGTGACTATTGAAGTGTGGACCAAAAACAATCGAACCTTGCAATCGACTCTATGGTGATGTAGTTATATATCGAAGAAGTGTAATTTACACATGTGAAGGTTGGTGCACTATTATTTATTTTTCCTTTTCTTTCTGTAGAGCATCTTTCATTGTAAAATGCATGTGCGATCCTGCAGATGGATGTTATGCCGGCTTGCCTATTTTAACTCCATTGTCAATCTATCGCTTTCTTTTTTTCCAATATTATGGTTATTGGATGCCAAACTTCATTTAGATGTTGAACAACTTTCAAATGCCAACATATCTCATTAAAAGACTAAATACCCTCGTACATTACAACTCCAGAGGCCAACTTCAACTAGGATGTAATGGAAGTCTCTAATTTTTTCTTCCTATCCCTTTGGTGAAGGCCTCGGGGCTAGAAAGATTCATTAAATTGTTCTTCAGAGTATGTTAGGATGTCATCAAAAGTGGCCCCCACTTCCATTCACAAGGTCGATGAATTTAAGACATTATATTTGGGCTTTGTTAAACTCATCAAAAATCATCTTGGTTCACTAAAATGTGGATACGTTTAAGCTACTTAGATTGTTCCATAGCTTTGCAACATAAAAAACCAAGCTATTGGCCATGAAGAAATCTCCCACCCATTAGGATATTGTGTCAGCACCCCCTCCATGACTTCCACTGAAGGTCATTTCAGGATATTCATAAAATTAAACATCAAAATCATTTTACATGGTTAGCTAGACTTTCTTGCCGGAGGTGCTTGCCACTTTCAGTTGTGGTCAAAACATACATGAACTAGCTATGTTTTCTTTTCACCATGATCACATCCGAGGTACTCCAGAACGATGATCTGGCATGTCGTTTGACAAGGATTGAGGTCTCCATCATGCTGTTCATCCTTCTACTGCCTCCCTGCAAAAGCGGATTATGCGGGAGTGAAGTATGGATTGGAAAGCCTATCATAGCAAAATGCATTTTTTTCATGCTCTCTCTTTATGTGGGTGATGGAGAAATGCTTTCTGATGTGGGCGTTCATGAGATTCTTACAATTGTGAAAATCTTAATAAAGTGCTTTGATGGTGGCTACTTACCAACCTAGAAAGAAAAGATTTTTTTTTGATAAGATCCCAAATGGGCGATTTAAATGGATGCACCTTTCTTTCCATGCGAAGATGGGATGCTTACTATTACTATGGTTGTCCGTGCACTTTAGGAAGCCCATCAACTTTGATTTCTAGGCACAAACTAATAGTGTGGGCTGAAAACTCAAAGGATGGAAGGAAGAATTTTACTTGTGCTAAAAGAATTATTCTCGCTAAATCTAGGTTAAGGTGATAGGTATTTATAAAACTTTTGGTTCTTCATCCTCTGAAAAGGTTCAACTAGAAGATTAATAAGATGGGTTGTAAAGTAGACATTGGAGATCAAGCATGTCATGGCCACTCACTTTCGTCAACTGGGGCATGGTTTTTCATGCCAAGGATATAGGTGGCCTTGAATCCTCAATTTTGGTGAGCTCGGTATGGTCCTCCACCTTGAATCCATGTAGAGGAAAGTCCTACAGTGACTCCAAATAATTTGTACATGGTACTGGAGTAAGTAGCAGCATGGAGCACGCAGTATGCACTAGTTGAGATTTGGCAGTGATTTTACCCTTTTCAGTGGGGATTGTTATCACGTAGTACTAGTTTGCATCACTGTCTGTGCTTTACAAAACTCAATAGTAACAGCTTCCAGCTCCCACGAACAATTTTTCTGGATTCAGATTCAGCTCCTTTTCCGCAAGGCTGATTTCAATACCTTATCTGCCACGATACTTTTTTGAGACGTTTATCGAGTTTTTTTGTGTGTGTATCAAGTTATATGCTACGATTCATTCAACCGGGGGATATGCTTGCGTGAGGTCATTCAAGTCAAACCCTGCTCAACATAGCATCATTTGCTGCAGCGTCTACTACCGTAGGTTCTTACTTTGTGTTGTCGCCTTCCTATGACTTGGGCCGACATGGTAAACAAATGGAAAAGAAAAGACTTTGACTACTGACGGCACCAAGGGTGAATGATAAGCATCCTCCTAACATGGAGAGCATAAATAGTTGATGGAGCCAATCGTCTTAACGAGCAACCTACAAAAGGGCAATTTGTGTGAGTTGCTTAAGAGATATAGTATCCAGCAAACAATGGCATAGTTCAATACAATTCCGTTATATGCTAATGTGTTGATTTTCATTTAAAAAGGCTAGTTTGTGACACTTCTATAGCTTGGTTATATGTTTTTAAATTTATTATCACATCATTGAAGAAGAGGATAGTTTATTTTGCGGAACCGGCCTGCTTTGTGGTCTATTTCCTCTGGCCAACTAGAGTGTTCAAACCGGCTAAAAAAATAATGTCCGCAATAATAGGATGTACTTAAAACAAAACGTGAATGTTTTTTGCACATGTTCAACTAACTC
Source organism: Aegilops bicornis (assembly GCA_021605145.1). NCBI lineage: Eukaryota > Viridiplantae > Streptophyta > Magnoliopsida > Poales > Poaceae > Aegilops > Aegilops bicornis. Next base: position 57,093,184 of record CM038675.1, on the reverse strand, counting down.
AAGTTAGGCCCATTTATTGTCTACAAAAGAATCAATACAACTATATCGACTCGAAGAAGGCGTGGTAGAAACTCCTACCAGGACGACGTTAGAGAAGGCATGGCTGCATAGAAACCCAGGAGATAGATGTTGTGTGCAAGGACCCTCTGGTTCATGCGGACATACATGTTTGTACCTACCACAGTTTTCCCAAGGTCTCGATCGCACTTTATATGCATCCAGACGCTCATAACCTTACACGCACACTGTTGAATGTGCATTATATGGAGGATATGAAAAGCGTGCTATTTGGAAAGTTGCTTGTGGCCTATGCGACATGGAAATCTAGTTTGGAAGCAATGGCACTTATAGTGCCCAACTAACAGTAATACATTAGTATTGTATCACAGCGCAATGATCTATGAATGAATGTTCACATTATTTCCATTGACCATGAATTTACGTTACTCTATTAAGATCTCTGATGTAATTTTTATGGTGTGTTTGTTGGCATATGATGAATTGTTAATTTATGATTAGATTGTTTATTGAATATTATTGAATCTTTTAAAGTTTATTTTTTGTGTAATTGAGTAGCCATGTATGCTTTTCGAGTTATTTGCCTTCTCTGATCAAGATAAATGGGTAGTTCTTTAGGGGAAATGGTGCATAGTACTAGGTTCAATCTTTCGGTGATATATATCCCAATGAAGAATAGGGACAAGACACGTATTTGTATTGTTTCTATTAAGGATAAAACAATAGGGTTCAATATTATTACTAGATTCCTTTCTATCTACATTATCTCATCTTACTTACTGTGTTTCTCTGTTTTTATAAAACTAATACCTTAAAATGCATGCTGGAGAGTGTGATGCAACGGATAGCCCATGTCCATGTGCGAGTACAACGGATAGCAGTATCAAGAATCTCGGGAGGCGTGGCCTTAATCGAAGCCGCTGCAGCCTGGGCAAACTGATAAAAAATGCTGGCCTCGCCATGGCTACGCTACTGCCGAAGAAGATGTCGATCGTTGGTGTTGCATCGGCGCAGTAGAGTGGAGGCCTGACGGAAGGTGGGTGGATGGTGGACACCATGTTGTTCAATGACCCCTACATTGATCCCTTGACATGACCAAATCCTTACGGAGCTAGTCCAAGCAAGACAGGAAGCATGGCATGCTCAAGCTCAACTCATTTCCATGGCTCTCGAATGGGCATGCAAATCCATGCGTGTGTACTCAAAGCATAGGAGAAAACCTTACCACAAATGGCTGCTCCTTCCCATTAGTTTGGACTACTTCTTCAACAATTATACCCAATACTTCAATGTATACTACTGCCTCTGTTCTGAATTATAAGATGTGATGGATACTTTAATATAAACTAGATAGAGACAGAAAAGAGTGAACAAACAGACTAAATGCATCTATATCAGAGTTTTGGTAACCTGCTGGAGAAATTTGGTTACTGAGCGGTAACCGTACATCTTGGTGCGCTAGAAGTAAATCACCTTAACGAGCAAAATATCCAAAAAATATTGAATTTAAATGAAATTTAACTGGAATTCAGTAAGTGCTCGGTACTTGTCCGTTACCGCGGTAACCGAAAAACTCGATGTCTCATGTGATTTTTAGGATTCGGTAGCCAAAACCCTGGTCGATATACATGTGATTCTGAGAAAAGTTAAAACATGTTATAACAGTGAATGGAGGGAGTTGCTTACAAGCAGTATTTTCAATGTTCATATTACCCGTGCCTCAAAACATTTTCTGACGTATTGGTGGAAAATGGTTCATTGCTAAATTTGCACCTAACGAAGCACACTGGATACTATGAGATGTACGCAACTATTCCCACAAAAAAAAAAGAACCATGCCACAATTCTTTTCGTTGATTTATAGCTACCTTCACTTCATGAATTGTATAGAAAAATGCTACTACACTACTCGTAGTAGAGGAAGCCATTTTAAGTCCATTATACAAAATGAGAAATCCACAAAATTTAGTTTCAAATATTTCTATATTTTTTAGGACTGAAACTTTCTGATGAATATATGTGTGGTTTACAACGGAGATTGATATCAAAGAATCACAAGCGAGAGACCACGGCAGAAGCAACAACTTGTGTCAACATCGGCCCGTTGCTCACGAGGGAGTTGCCCATGCCAGAGAACTACATCGTCAGGGCACATCTTCGGACTCGGTGAGAGAGACGGTTCCAACATTGCTACCACCGAGTGCAGATGGAACATGCCGAGAGTAGATGAAACAGAGCGCTATAGTCGGGCGACAAATGTGAAGCCCAGTGCTAGCTCGTCAACCATCGCTAGATTTTGTGGGCACTGAGGGCACCCACCATCCTTGGGGTCAACTATTTCCTTTTATATGAGCATTACTCCGATGTGGATGGAACCTTGACCAAGCAACCAACTGAACAATCAGACGTGGGAAGGCATGCATCTGCTCCAAATGAAAGTGGCACAGTTTTACAGCGGGACAGTCCTGATCGCGCTGACGGCAATCAAGCAGTGGTGGAAGCGGCTTACATCAAGAATTCTGGTTAGCAAGACCGATGTGATGCAGTTTTCTAGTCTTCTGATGTCTCTAATTCCCATATACTTGTCGTCTCTTTGATTATGTCCTCATCTTCCCTTCTGGGTATGACATGTTTACAGATTTATGCTAAAACCAATCGGCTGCTTATAACATTTTGAACACGATTATGACATGAGCCAATTACATACCGTTAAAGTTTTATTTTGCAAAAGGACCCCTAAAAAAAGAAATCGGGTCCTCCAGCCTGTCATAGCCGCCGGGGAGGAAAGTGGCGCAGTGGGCGAACACAATGCAGCTCGGGTAACAAAAGCTGGTGGAGCGCGACATCGACCTCGTGTACAATGGATGTAGCATGGCGTTCATGGGCCTGGTGTCCCGTGCTGTGCACGGCGGTGACAGGCGCGTCACATGCGTGGTGCAGCAGTTGGTGCTCCTTCTGGGGCTCATGGCGAGATGCCCAGCGGCGGGAAGATGAAAGCAGGCTGCGGCATGCAGCAGCGCAACGCAAGTATGGCTCACCGAGCAGACGCTTTCATCGTCCTCCCACGAGGCTACGACAACGATGCAGTACGGGGAGGCCGAGGCCGGGGAGCGGGAGGTAGGTGGAAGCGGGGGAGAGATGAAGAGGAGGAGGCGGGGCGTTGTGGAGGTGAGCAGCACACCGAGCTCGCCGGGCGGGAGGTCAATGGGGCATCATAGAGAAGAGGCACGTCTGGGGAGAAGAAGAAGGAGCCAGTAGTGACCTTATCCTATCTTTTTTGCAAGGAGGACCTTATCACTTTATGCCCTTTTACAATTTAGTCATGTCACGTCACCCTCATAGGTGTTGTATATATATATATATATATATATATATATATATATATATATATATATATATATATATATCATAATCGTGCTCAAAACACTATAAGCCACCGACTAGTGCTTTCCACAAAATAGAATTCGGCGCAGAATTAATAGTTTTTGGCGCAAATCTATAAACATGTGTTACGTTGCCTCCAATTTCGATGGTTTTTGCAATTCACTCCATTTTTACTTGATGTATCACCTGACCGAGCAGGAGCAACACCGCTTCGTCACTGTAAAATAGAAATAGACCGGCTTTTGTTTCGTTTGTTTTCGAACAGAATTGATTGTCGATCCATATCTTGCATTTCACCTCAGCGGAATGCTGCTGCGCCTTGGGCATGAAGAAAGTCTACATAAATACCCCCTTTGTAAACTAAGATAAGACATTTTAGATCACCATATATAGTTTAAAGAGGTAGTAGATTGCGGCACATTGATGGATGAACTGAATATAATTTTCTATCAGATATCCAAATAAAACAATTATTATAGTACTCCAGAAAAACTTGATTGCAGAGAGATCGACAAACAAATTATTAAAAAAATCTAAGTGGTGAATACAAAAGAACATACCAGTGATGTGCCTTAAGGGGTTGATAGGAAAAATAGGTATTGGGATGTATACTTATTTAGTGACGTAAAGGCAAGCCACTTTGTGTTATTGTTGCTAATGCATGACGATTGATATATAACACCAGAGTTGCACTGTTGCTAATGCATGTATTCTTTTTTAGGGAGTTTTAAACATGTAATAATGCATGCATGATCGGTCAAGACAATTTAATCATGCCTTCGGATTAATAATACATGTATGTATATTCAATTATTCAGCGCCGGCAGCAAACAGTAAACGGCAGGAGAGACGGTGAATGCGTTGCTCTCCACGTTCCAAGTTCCAAGGACAATTGAAAAGTTAATTCTTTTTGACATGGTGGCAGGGCCGCGATTTCGCTCGAGGGGGAGGAAACGGAATATGGTGATGATGAATTTCACATGATTGATCGCATTCGTGTTCGCGGTGAGCGCAGTCACAGGAAATACGTTGTGTGCGTGGTGATGTTTATGCCCCGTGGGCTCGATTCGCTGCATCCTAGACTTCCCACAGCAGCGCTTATCTATTGTACCGATGTTTCCAATTCCTGCTTGTCCTTGCATGTCCCAATATTTTCCGTTCTCATTGTGCTGATATATGTAAACAAAGGGCAAATAAAAGTGTGGAGGGATGAACAACGTAGTAGCATGCTTCTTGGAACCGGTGTGGCACATGTAAGAAATGCTCAAGCGGATAACATCATTTGCACCAGTCTTAAAGTTCAGTGCATGTTTAGTATTTACACAGTGTTCACAAGAGAGGGAAGTACTACTATCACCGATCCTTGTTACTAATTGTTATTGGTTTAGTACAAGACTGTACACTAAACCAGTGACAATTAATACGGATCGAAGGAAGTTGTTTGGTGTGCGTCATGCTCATAAACGTTTGAGGAAATGGTTCGTTTTCTTTACTGCATGCCAGTGAGCTCTGGCCAATATATGGCTCGTACCAAAAAGGCGCTGCTATATATCGCTTACAACGATCGCCGTGGAATGCATCACCCATGATTATTCTCTCTCGCTGCTCCCGTTCCAGCGAGTGCTCGCATAAATATCTGGCTGGCCAAATGAGCTATAAAACAAGCGAAAAACCCACAAACAGCTAGTGAGATCACATAAAAAAAGCCAGCCAACAAGAACTTTCTACTGTTTTTATTTTTGTAAGATTTTATTTCAATTACAAAATATTTATAAATTTTTAAACCTTGAATTTGAGGAAGTTCATGGTTTTAAAAATATTTGGATTCAAAAATGTTGGTTAATTTTGATAAAATCTTTGTGAATTAAAATAATATTCTTCAATCTGATTTTTTAAATAGATTCATGAATTTGAAAAATGTTCGTGAATCCAAGAAAATAGTAAACTTGGAATAATGTTCTCCGATTCAAAAAAAAAATCACATGAATGCAAACAATGTAGTGAATTCACTAAAAGATTATCATATCAAAGAAGTTCATGAATTGGTAAAATATTTACCCGTATATAATAAATTAAAACTAACAGTCTTTCAAAGATTATGATCAATTTTTTTAAAAAATGTGAACTATTTTTAAAATTCATGAAAATTGTTTGAAATAACAAATTTGAAATTCGGACAATTTTTTGATAAACATGTATTTTTTGAAAAACAAGTGATTTTTTTTGAAAATCCAAGCATCTATACAATAAGCCGACACAAAATTTTAAAATATGAGCAATTTTAAATCGTCCGCATTGTTTTCCAAAAAGTAAACAGTATTTGTAATTTGAACATTTTAAAAAAATTGAAAAAATGAGAAAAAAGAAAGGAAAAGAGAAACAGAAAAACATAAAAAGGAAGAAAAATAAAATTGAGGAGAAAAAGAAAAGTAAGAATGACGAAGAAAAAATAAAAAAATAAAGAAAAGCAACGAAAAAGCCAGAAGGATAACTAGGAAACGCATACAATGAATGTAAGAAAAAGAAAGAAAAACCAGATGGAAGCTTCCTAAAACCGGATGGAATGTTCTAAAACCGGACAAAAAATGCTCTCGGACGACCCCTTCACATCTTATAATAGGCCCCACAAGAGCCACTGTGGTGAGTGATTGCTGTCTTGTGTCTTGCAATAAGCTGTCTTATATATATATATATATATATATATATATATATATATATATATATATATATATATATATATACATATATATATATATATGTGTGTGTGTGTGTGTATATATATCAGTTGTTGTACCAAAGAACCACTATAGAGTTTCGAGCTCCTCCTCATGGGCCAGGTTGAGTGTTCGTAACTTGAGAGGCTTGTAGCTAATAAGAAATGTGTGGGCTGAAACTCAGCAAAATTCAACATCTTTGTATATTAGGCCCTGGGCCGTAGCCCTTGATGTCAGGGCCCCTGTATTTCTATATACTAAAAAGGGTGACTGGGTCCTAGCTCCACCCCTGGCGACAATAATGTTGTATCTTCACCTATCTGGGTAAAAGTTTCATTTTGTTCTTTCCACCTCCGTGACAATGGCCACCACTACATCGACTTCAACACATCCATTTTTCTTAAATCGCGTGGGGATGTAGCAATAGTCGGTCATGAGGCACAACAGTTGCGATGGCATTAGCGTGTGTCATGGCCCCAACCACTACGGTGGCCTTGGCTGCGGTGCTTTGGCTTAGAGATTCCGGGAGGATGGGGTGTATGTGAAAGGAGTTGGAGGGGCCGGCGTGAAGGCACGGTCAACATTCTGGTGGTGGTAGTTGTGGGCAATGGACCTGTACGTGGTCGTTAGTCAATCATACGGACTCCGTGAAGCTTTTGGCTACTGGGTGCAACCAATGAGAGACAATCGCATGTGTTATCTATAACCTGTTTGGATGGTAATCCAATAATAGAATATGTGTTTAGTCATCTAGCCTTTTTAGGTCACCGTTTGTGGCTGTTTTCATTTGTGCTCCTTTTGCGACCTGTCTTGAATTGCAGACTAAAGGTGGGATCTACAACCGGTTTGGTCATCTAGCATTTTAGGTCGCTGGTTGTGGCTTTTTTTATCCTTTGTTTACATTTGTGCTCCTTTTGCGACCTGTACTGAATTGCAGACTTTTTATATTTGGATTTTAATAATATTGCCACATGCATCGTTACTTATGCAGAGGCCGGGGTCATCCTCCTTTTTTTGTAAAAAAAGTGTTGGCCGATGGAGGTGGGAACTGAAGTTTGAGCAACAAATAAACATGATGGTAGCCGGCCTATATGGAGGATGTTAGCTGAGAATATAGGTAGGGCCTCTAATAAAATAGGTACTGAGGATGGAATTGGCAGTCTCCTGGAACACTAAAGATTGATTTTGTATGCCAGTGTTTATACTATGAGAATGAAATTTTCGTTTAGAAATGGAGGAAGACCCCTGGCCTCTGCATCTGGACGATGCATACATCCATTTTATTAATTATTACACAAGAGCTTACAAATTCATACTACACTAATTCTAAAGCCACCGTCTAAGCAACATCTGTCGCTACTCCTATCCAGTTGATGAAGGGCGTGATAGTGCAGGTCTAATACCAAACAGACCTTGCAGCCAAATCTAACATCTAAGACACGAGGTTCCAACCAGGATGCCTGTCGGGTATGGGCACCCACCAGTCCGGCGTGCTCCTCAACCAGGACGCCTGCTGGGTATGAGGCCGCCGCAGCCACCTGCCAGCAATCTATCTTTAGAGGTGTAGTGCTGCATCTACCTTGCTCGGTCTAGCTGCCGCCGACGCCACCACAACGCCAGACAACGTCACCCTCCTGCGCGAGTCCATCTCCACCCATCGGACGCCGAGTCAACACAGTGCCATGCCACCGAGATCCGCCGCCATCAACGAGTGGGAAGAAGCACCACTCCATCAAAGAATCTGTCCTCTGGTCCATCGATAACGTGTGTACCTTCAAAAATGACGCCCCAAAGGGGAGCGACACTAGAGCGCCGCCGTCATCCGATCATCCGATCATCCGATCTAGGGTTTCCCGGAGGTAGCAGAGTGGCCTTGAACTTCTTCACGGCAATATCTTCAAGAAGGGAACGATGCAGATCAGCCGAAAGCAAGTTTTCACCCAGATCTGTTCGAAGGAATCCAACTCCCGTGCACGGCCGCCGCCACAACCAGGCTAAGCACTCGTCGCCGTCGGCACCTCCACGATGACCAGAAGCCGCGAGACTCGTCGCCACCACTCCTAGGCCGCCGGCCACCGCTGCCAATACCAACCCCACAATCGACCGGATCTGGGCAGAGATCCCAGATGCATCCCCCACCACCCACCACCATGGAGGGGAGGAGGCGGCGCCAGCGAGGGATGCCGGGAGGGGGAGCAGAAGCCGAGGCAGGGCCAGCCCGACGCCCGGCACCACCAGGCAGATGGGAACGCCCTGCGGAGTCCCCAACTGCGTCTTTGGAGAAACGCCCGCCACGCCAACGCCACTCGGCCTTTGGCGGCAGCGACGCCTAGGCGGCGAGGGAGGGGTTGAGGCAAATGGGGCGACGGTGGCGGCGATAGGGTTCCTGCCAGAGGCGCCCGCGGGAGCGCCTCGGGAAGAGGAGGGGAGATCTCGAGCCCAGTCACAGTCGTTTTATCTTAAATTGGGGTGAGAATTTCACTTTCCGGCCTCTGCACCAACTAGGGATGCATAAGGCCTTTTTAAGTATAAGTACTAGGATTTTTAATCTCGTTTATGCACTGAGCCTAGTCCTCAATAAATGCGTGAGTATCAGAAAAGCCTGATCCTCAACAATAAATAGGAATCTAAATTCGCCTCCGTGAGAATGAGATTGTTAAGCTAAAGCCACTGTAGATGCTAATCCGTGCAAAGTCTAGTGTAGCAGTGGCGCCATGGCAATGGTTGCAGCATGTAGGCAGTAGTGGTGACCGAAGGCTCACCCTGATATACCTACGGTTCAACTTGAGTTTAGTTAATCACTATTTTTCGCATGAAAAATTAAGAGTTAATCAGTAATGGAATACTGTTCATTCAAGTCCATACTCAATTCTATACGGTACGGCCAAATAATATGGTATATTCGTTGGTGTAGAGTGAACAAAAAAGAGGAAGCCGTCCAGATCCCTAACATGAATCTGAACCATCAGGCAAACAGCTGAGCCAGTGTGAGCACGTCAATCCAGCTAACTACCGAACTTGTACTACTGTTCGGAGCCCAAGAATTCGATGCCTACAAGAGAACTTCAGCAGCTGGCACGAATGCTTCCGGAAACTCTCGCGAGAAGCTTATCTGAGGTAGGCCTATTAATACAGGCAGAGATGTCTCCCGTATTCCATACAAATATATACACACAGGAAGGCCATTAGATTTACTGAGAAAGGATTGATTTTCTCCTGATGCCTCCGGTTCCCAAGTGCTTGTGCTATTTGGTTATTCTCCTGCATGCCATCTTCTCCGCCTTCGTGTTTGTCACCTTTGACAAGCAAATGAAATGAGGAGTGACTTCTGAGTGTGGCCGAACAAACCACTTAACTTTCTATCGCCTCGGTGAAGATGGAGTTATATGTCGGAGAAGTATTATTCACACAAGTGAAGGTTGGTGCACTATTTATTACGGTCTCACAATCTGAGAAAACCAAGTTACCTGTGAGGAGTAGATCGTTGGCCAAACCAATGCTTCCCAACTTGCATATATATATATTAAAAGTAGTTTACAGTCTATCAAAAAAAAGGAAAATTATACTAGAAAATCATAGAATAATCATAAATATCCAGCCTCTCGTTATGTGGGTCTATTTCATAAATAACATAATTTCATAAATACCATAATTAACGGTTGAGATCAACATTCAGGGATGAAAGCTCACGTTGTTATGGATGAAAAGCTCACGTTAGAACTTGGGAGCGTAACATCGGCCTTCATATCCAAATCTTTCTCTCCCACACCTAAAAAAATATCTATTCCATGAATTTTTAAAACATAGTATGTATACACTCAGCTCTATGAACACATACACGCACACCCTACCCCTATGAGCACCCCGAGAGACTGAGCAGGCATATCATTTTGAGATTGCGAAGTCACCAAAGACGCCTAGTAGTCGACGGGAACGTCTCCTCCCACTGAACATGCACCAGGACTTGAAACCTGTTCGGCTAAGAATACCACTGTCTATCTAACCATCCAAACACAGATTGGTTTGCTAATTGTTTACTCTTTGAGCCTATACCGGTCTATCCATTTCCATCCATTCATAATTCGTTTTGCTAGATGTAGAGGTCTTAGCACGTACTGCCTCCGTTCCTAAATATAAGTCTTTCTAGACATTTTAAATGGACTACAACATATGGATGTATATAGACATATTTTAGAGCGTAGATTCACTCATTTTGCTCCGTATGTAGTCACTTGTTGGAATCTCTAGAAATACTTATAATTAGGAACGAAGGAGTACAAGCAAACAATTCGACCTATTTCAGTTTTTGCATGCATGTACTCATCACCATATGCAAGTACGATCGTCTAGCATTTGGTCTCCACCATGTATATCTACACGAACATCAACTCTCTGCAAGTATCCTAATGTTAGTTGAATGTGAATTGCTATTTTCCAGTTGAAATTTTTACATTATTATTTTTTATCTAGCCATTACTTCAATATGCAATCTATTACTTGGTGTTTAAAGTTAGTACAAGTTAAGCTTACCTTCTGTTCCAACTTTTCAGTCATAAATATATGTTTTTATGTAGAGCTAGCATGCGGGATGTATTTATTTAGGGGCACCCCTAGCCATCAGATTATTGATGGTAGCATTCTGTCAAACCAGTCCACAGCCATAGGGATTAGTTCCACCATGGACGTTAGATCCCTTTACTGTAAGATCCTGCTATTATTACATGAATGCTACAACAGATCCTGAAACATCCTGCTGTTATTACGTGACTCCTATAACTGCTCCCGAAATGTACGTTTGTAGCCAGCTTGCTTCTTTTTCACGACGTACTATGTACGTGCTGCTTCTGCTTCCATCGTTGAACTCCGTCAGAATGTCTCATCTGATACAAGTAAATATTTCAATATATGTTTATTTCAGGAAAACTTTATTCAATGATTTTTTGATGTTTTCAAAATTAAATTAAATTGCTTCGATGTAACACTTCATTGTTTTGTTTCCAACACAATCTTTTTTGCCTCCACCGAGGACACAATTTACTTCTATTGGAAATGAAATTTGTTTGGACCTAACAATTTTTTGTGCGAAGAACTTTGCTTCCATGTAATTTATTTTTGCATCCAAGTAGTTGTTTTTATGTGCTAATCTTTTAGTCCCGTCTATCTTTTTATTATATTTTAGACACAAGATTTTTTTGCTTCCATCTACTACAAAAGTGTTTCCACCACAAAATAACTTGCTTCCAGTCAAACATAAGTTTTCTCCATGCTTCAACCGTTCATACAACATGTTTTGGATCCAATGTACAGTGCTTCCAAAATATTACTAGATTTATGTTCCCTAATACTTTCAGGTTCATACAACAAATTTGCTTTTTCAAGCCACAAAGGGTACAGTGCTTCCCAAGTTCATACTGTATTTCCCTAAAGACTGTGGATTCGCTACCCTTCATCTAGTGTATGCGGTCTTCTTAATTCTGAGGTAGATCTAGATGTCGCCACGCTTCTTAGTGCATGCACTAGTTGCCTCCATATATACATGTCCCGTCTTGCATAGATCAGGCCCGAAGCCATCACACAACTGCTTGAAGCTTAAATCGGTTAGGCAAGATGCATACTTATCGAAGGTAGGAAGCAACAAATGGAACTATATGTACGCTGCAGCATTGATGAAGAGAATGTATACAATAGAACAATACATACATGTTAAAAGCAAAATTTGGAACCTAGAAACAAGGAAACAAACTACCTAAAAGCGAAGAAACATATGTAATATCGAGAAGGGAGCATGCATGCCACGTTCCAATGGTGATAACAAGGAGAATAACTAAGTTGCAAAATAAGATGCAGGAAGCATTGGTAGCAATAACTATCTATACTGCAGAAGCATTTGCAGCTTCATACGTAGGAAGCATGTAAAGGTAATATCTCACCAATTCTCATCTTCGTTGGAAGCTCTGAATTTTGAAACTAGGTAATTAGTCCGATTGCACCAACATACCTATGCAATTTCTGTTGATCTAAATACCGAGACATGAAGATGTTCACTAAACATAGGGGTATGGAAGCAAAGCATTGGAATTAAGAATCTTATCCTATGTACCTATAAATAGTTTATTAAACACAATATGGCAATTCGTAGGAAGCATGAAAATATGACAGCTCAACATTATTCGACTTGGTTGGAACCATGGGAATTGATAATGGAAACAACTAAGATTGCTGCCAATATGAGGATGCATGCTTTAAATCGCCTACATACAAATTTAACCAAAAAATTGTTGACCAATGGAAGTAATTTTCTTACCCAAAGAAGCATGAAAGAGTGTCTGGGTACATATGTGTTGTTACTTGGAAGCATTGAAAAGTGAAAAAAAGGGCCCAAATACTAATATTGCTGCCAACCAAGGAGGCATATTTGTGTGATGCATCTACCCAATTCACAAATTATGAATGATTTAGGTATCAACCAAGGTACTGACATGTAGATATCAAACGAAGTCAGCGATTTTTGGAGCAGACAACAAGATACAAGTTGTATTGAGAATCACATGCTTGGTTTTCTACATTTTTCTACATATTTATAGTGCACTTCCACATTTTTATCATTCCATAGAGTTATTGCAGGAAACAATTCTATGAAATTATTTGGTAATCATGCACTTCTCCGTAAGTTATTCAAACTATTAAGTTATTCACAATATGTTTATAGAACCATCCCCATAGTTTTCATACTAAATGTGACAAGATAAAAAAAAATATTTCCAAGGAACACTTTTATCATCTAATCATATTATGTTCATCTGCTAGGTAATCACAATGGGCACCGTCTAATAAATTATGCAAGGGAAACTTGAAGAGAGATATAGAGTACTACAAATATTCATGTTTCTTCTAGCTACATGTGTATCTTTGTAAATACCCCTAATATGTGTGCTACTCTTCCATCACAAATTAATGTGACACAATGGGTTAACTTTTTAAAGCGAGTGTATGCGTGCAGACATGTATACTATTGAAATAGTAACCAACCTATTTTATCACACACAAAAACTACCTATTATTTATTGGTTATCAATCCACCGGACACTTTGAAAATTGATAAAGATCATTTTCTTAACCATCCTGCATTCATAGCTCATAACTTGTTTTATCGGTTCATTGCAGTTGTTTATCTACGATGTACATAGTGGAATAATGTTTGAGTTGTCCACCAATATTTACGAAATAATATTGTGGAAGTTGTTGGTTTTTCTCTTCAACTTGAGGAAGCATTAAGGAAATATTCTTTAGACGTATAATAGTTGTAATATTCTATTTTATTTCTGATATATATTAACATGTCAACTACCTGAGAAATGTACTATTGGACCATGTCATAGGTTCATTATCTTGGAAGTGTTTCATTATGGCTCATACAAATAAAAATATCAAATATTGTTCCAAAAAGGCATAAAAGATTCTCTCCTAGAATTATGATATTTTATTTGGCATGATAGCTGTACTGTTTCCTAACCCATAACGAGATCATCCAGTAGATCAAAAATTTATTTTCAACCACTTCAATGTTCGAACACACTAAAGATGGTGGCCTCGCATTTGCGAGGGCGTCTATGTTAGTTGATATAAATAGTGGATTATGCAAAATAGCGGCGGTCCTTCAAATCAGCTATAGCGGCCGGTGCTATAGCCGGCTACTTCAAAACTTTTTTGAACAATTGTACATGAATCCTATAGCCTATCATTTAGTGGCACCCTTCTCAAACCGCTATATCGGGCCTATAGTTGGACTATAGCCAGGTATTTAAAACTTTGGTTTGCACAAACAACCACATTGTGTGTGTGTGAACTGCAGAACTGAAATTAAATATTGAATATTTATATTATATCTTCAAACAAAAACTTGAAAAGAAAAAAGAATCTGCACAAACCGGCATGGTGCAAATATTGGATGAGGACGATAAGTTGTACAGATTTGGCAGCGGTCTCATTCAGGTAGTACTACTCAGTACTCCTAATTGAAACGAGTTTGATTGTGAAATGTTTGATATCCTTGTTACGGGAAGGGGCAATAAATTGGAGGGAACTAGGTGTGGTGTGGAGCCCTGCACAACATCAACTTGAGGGCCCCCGTCCCAAATCGGTTTTGCTGCACCGCCGCATGCAGAGGAAGTTTCTTCAACTAGTACAATGCATTCGGATCCGATAAATGCGAACTAGATTAGGTAAGTACTCTAGCACATACTCATGTTTGTAACTAGTTTATTCATAAAACATCGAAAAGGTGTGATGGCACCCGGGTGTCCCGACCCCCTTCTATCTTGTCCGTTCATGCTAGCTAAGATTCATACCGTGGTCAGTCCAGCAACAGATCATTTGCAGCAGTTGCGTGCTTATCCAGTGTACTAGATCATCGATGGCGCGCGTTGCTGCGCCTGTCTATTTGTATAATAAGATGATAGTCTTGATAAATATAGAGGCACATAACATATAACTTAAATTTGCATGAATTGAACAAGATTTGAAGGAAATCCACATGATTGGAACTGCAGTGTCTCAATATAACTGAATTCTGCCATTGGATGGTCAAATGTTTAAGACTGAATAGCAAATAATATTCAAGCACACAAAAGTGCAAGTAATATAGTATATGCAAAGAGGGAGAAAAACTAGCTAACAAACATGGTCTCTTTCTTATAGTCTATAAGTTAAATGTGAAGAACAAAACAATGGTTTAACTGTAAGATACAATATTATGTTGTACTCACATCTGCAATTGTCTAAATATGGAACAACCATACTGATCTTTCTCAAGCAACTGCAATAGGGCAATTGAAAAAGGATTTCTATTTGGTGTCACCAATCAGGGAGGCTCCAAGCATACATAATTGTTTGAATGTGGTACCGCCATACTGATCTTTCAAGCCGCGGACCTGCCAAAAATGATATTTAGAGCACGGAACAAGGACATAGAAAAATCAACCTCCAAAGATGAGATGACACTGAAGCAGAATATCATCTCAATAGATAAAGACATTAGGAAAATTCATTCCATGATAAATGTGAAGTTTTCATGCCTCATTGGCATGCAAGATATACCTTGTGTAGCCTCACGACGCAAAATTACAAATGTTGCATTGAAACATAGACAACTTCCCCTTGAACTGAATAAAAGAATACAATATACCAGACCACTAAATTCATGACAATCACTTATCAATATGATTATTTATTACTCACGTTACTTGTGAGATAATATGCAATGGGTTACAAACCACATACATACCTTCAATAGAAATTTCTCACGCCCAAGATAATATGCCTTCACAACATTCTCCAACGAATGAGCTTCTTTTCCACTACTTCCCGGTAAGGAGATAAGTAATATTGTTAGATGCAATTTTCTATGGTAAAAATAGCAACACAATCAGTCAGATAACGATCCATAGTCAAATGTAATGTTTGCGTATGTGTCAACTTGTTCTCACCCTAATAATACCAGGCTGCTAGCAAAACAAAACAATGACACCCACAATTTCACCAACATATTTACTGATCTTTTGCGTATTTTTTTTTCATTACAGAAAATAACAAGCATAAAGATCAACTACTTGGTTCTTCTCAGTTTTTTATTATGAAATCACTAAGGTAGTACATTGTTACATGGAACCAGGTCCGAGAAGTTTCAAACTTCATGCTCTGCTTTATCTATTCTCACCTATCCATGTGGAGGCACAATTGCAAGCATTAATAAATTCAACAAGCTGAACCAGAAAAAGGAAAAAAATACATAGACAATAATGTAATATCTCGCAAGGTTGCGCTAATACCTTTGCTCTCCCTACCTGGACATGGAAAGAGTCCTTGAGTGGCTAACCCCATCGACTTGGCACTCTTCTACTTGCCCTTCTTGTACTAACCATCCTCGATGGAGCGGTCACCCTTCTTGCACCTATTGGGATTCCATTCATTTTGCTCCTCTGCCCAAAAGACATAATTCATGCAGCATAGTCGTTAATGGCATGCAACAAGGGATCGTCCCAATTAGTGAAAAAGCTGAGGCTCGTCTGTCTTCAGTGTGTCTACTGGGCCTTCCAAACCCGAGTCCTAGAACAACTTTGAGGAAGGTGTAAAGTGTCACTTGAATGAAAATCACTACAAAAGTTCAAATAAATCATTTCTTCTTTCTGTAGGGACACAGGTAAAACATTTCCATGGTGCAAGGAATTAGCTAAGAGTAGCAATAGTCCACGAAGACAAAAATGGTGCATCCAACCATGAAGCAACATCTATCGCAGAAGATGCTCAAGTCTCTTATGAATTTTGATAACCTCTTCTATCTTGCTTAATAGGAAGAATTGTGGTAGTAGCAGCCTCATTATGCTATATCAGTATCACTGGTCTATGGAACTATGTATAGATTAGCATTTAATTAAACTACTTAAAAAAATAAGTATTCTACAGGATATGGTAAATAATACAATTAGTTTAGTTCTATAAGACCACCATACTGTAGCTCCATGTCATAAGCAAGCATGAATTAACGCTAAATCGTGGTTGGACACGGCTGCATTGAGGAAAAGGAATGTAACATGTTAACATCCAACTCTAATAGTGAATATGGGTGAAGAGAAGAAATAACAGATAAAGTATAATCTGTAGAATATCATTTCCCATTCGAACCACTTTAGCTACATGCAAAATTATCCTTGAAGCAAAATTACTACATGTTCTTTCAGTCAAAGAAGACTTACTCACCCCCTCTGCCACCAACCTCACCAGCAAAATGGAATCTCAATGACGCATCGTCCTCAAGTTTCAGGTGCACTGTGCAAACATCTCGCTTCCAAATGCAGGTTTTTGTTAGAAATGCCAAGGATAAGATTCAGTTGAAGAACAAAACTCACAAGTCAAATAGTAGCAGAATTATAAGTAAACATGCATCCACCTTCCTTGACAACTAACCATGGTACCAGATTGTTTATTTCCCTTCAGGTTCCAACCTAACCATGGTCCTGTTATTTGATTATAGAAATTATACAAATAAAGTTGGACGCTCACAGCCATACCCAAATTCACTGAAATAGAAATAAGTCGCATACATGACAGATTGAAAGGCACAAAAATCTGTAACACGAGAAGAAAATCCAGGAAGGGAAAAGGTAGATCACGATTGAAACCTATCCATGATTATTTTTTCTCTCCTTGGTTGTCCACAATCATCAAAGGAATTGGTATGTACTCGTACCTTGTCTACTTGAGCCGTCATGTGAGCACTCTATTCCAGATCGAGCGCCATCTCGCGTGCTGGCCATTGAGAATTCGGGTTAAAACCCGCCACTGCCATGAATCAACCCCACTCCTCTCTCTCTCTCTCTCCCTCTCCATCTCCCTCTCTGACCAGGGCGAGACTGGGAGGATGCAAGCACGGGAGTAGGGAGTGGGGAGTACGTCGAGTGCGCGACGGCGTACCGGTCTTCGCGCGCAGACGCGGGTGGAGATGGCAGCCAGCGCGCGCCACGCCGGGAACCTTCTTCCGCCACCATGCCATCACCATGCGGACGTGCGCTAGCATCCTCTCAGCGGCGACCAGCCTCGACACCCCCTCTTGCTCTTCCTTTCGCTGTCATTAGGGATCCCTTTTTCGGTCACTCTTTTGTGGAACATCGCGGCCACAAGGGCTAAACGGGGCTTGGCGCCAGCTCCCGCCCATTGGCGTCACCGCTCGCCTTGGTTAGGGTTAGCGAGCACACCAATAGCTCCTTTGCTTCAGCCGGCGGCTATGCTAGGTGGGCTGCTTGGCCCAGTTAACCAGGTTACTCCAAAAATGTTAGGGGAATAGCTGCCCTCGCGAAGCTGCGGGAACGGAACCATTCAGAAAAATTCACTGCGCATCCGACAGCCAGAGACGATCATTACGTGAAATCGAACGGCTCAGAAGGCTGATGCCCTGAGGGATCTCCTAGGGTGCTCAGTTATAATATTTTAAAATTTGATGGCGACAAGGCATGCAGCAGGTCCTAGCTGTAGGCTGGCAGGTCTCGAGGTAGACTGCAGGTCTGTTTGACATGCATGAACAGTAGTATTATGTCTCCTCACGCCTTCTTCCCTCTCACATACTCTCTCTCGTGGCACTTGCATGCACGCCCTTTTTCACTTCTCTAGAAAAGTACTCTCTCTCTCTCTCTAGTTTTATCAGGCTAAGTCTGGGTCACATGTCGTTTTGTGTGTGTATGAAGCTGATGTGATGCATGAAGGGCCCCACATCATCTCTCTCAATGGAGTGAGCGCTGACAGCTGTGGGGGAATCTGCCTATGATGAACAGTACCCAACGAGATGACCAGCTCGGTTTTGAATTTTCTACTCCCAATCTTACTGTTCACTAGGCTCGCTAACGCAACCTGCTGTAGAAAACTTGGCACAGATCTTGATGACTCGGAATCTGCATGGACGGCAGGATAAGTGGGTGCATAGACCCCCGGGTGCTAAAAGGCCACTCTCCATAAAACATATGAAATTCTTTGCTACGGCACATACAGGTTTTTCAGCGCTGACTGCTAGCGCTAGTTTTGCATCTTGTTGTGTCTGCTTTATGCATTAAAAGAGTAGTACAACCTCGTTCCTCTCTTTGTGTGTTCAGTCCTTGATCAAGCTTAAATAGTTAAGTAGTACTGACAGCCGCTCTATTTTTTTTAACACAACAGCAGCTCACTGTTCTCTTATTAAAGAGAATAGTATAGTAGTCCACATCCTAGGCAGCACCGCCACCCTGCGGCCACCCCATCGCCGGCCGTCTAGCGATTGTCTCCACCCGATTTCCACCGGCAGCCCGCCTGATTCTCGCCAGAGCTTAGCACGTCGGCCACGCCCATTGAGCTCATGATCGTGGACGGAGCTCACTAGGTCGGCCCCTTCCCTAGAGGTAGCCAGGTTCACCTCGTGCATCCTGATGTGCCTTTTTCAACGTTCTGTCAATCGGCACAGCGGATTAGATTCGTTTGAGGCCAAAGGGTCGTTCCTAGTTGACCTAGGGCATGCTTAGAACCGCTCCTAGCTTCTCAAAATCTGCAAAACAGGCTTCCCTCGTTTCCCTGTTCGTCTGCACTTTGGGTTTGGACGAAACCAGCTCATTTCAAGGCATCTCTACAATTCTGGAAGAGGGAGGTCAGACGGGATAGATTGATTACACAGAGAAGGCATGGTTGCTTTAGAAAGAGAAATGCAATATTTTGTTGCTTGGCACCCTCTGATTCGTGTGTAGAAAGGAGTATTTACCCAGCAAAATTTTCCGAGCGTCTTCCAATTCCACAAAAATGTATCACGATACTCACTCTCTTGCATCAACACTTGGGTAGAGGAAAATTTGCACTTTGTAGTGATACTTGCAACATGGTCGAAACTTGGGTTAGAAGCAATGACATATATAAAACCCCGCTAGCTGTAATTGTCTAGTACCGCTTCATCGGGCAACGATCTATGTATGAATCAATGATAATAGTACTTCTGTTGCCAATGAATTTAATCTACTCTATTACATCTCCAACAGCTTTCCACATGACAACCACGTGCTGTTTTCAGTTTGACTCAACAATCTTGGAAATAAAAATATGTGACAGGTCAATCAGACAAAAGAGAAAAATAATAAACAACATTTAAAGAGAAGGACATCTAACAGTTGATTCCGTAAAGCCAATAATTGCAACAAGTGAAAAAATAGCGTGTTATAGCAAAATAGCGCTGCCCTTAATATCCGCTTATCAGCGTGATACAAGCAAGACATTGTATACTAATTTATTTAGCGAGACATTGCTCGAAGACTATAGTGTGGTATTAGCGGCACTAGAGCAACCTTTTTCACTGATTGCAATTGGTAGTCAAAATAGCATACCTAGGGAGTAAAAAATTCACAAATGTTCTCAATTAGATATAGTTGCAAAATAATTCCAAGTTAAAATTTCCTTCAAGCTAGGAATCTTAGCAAAATGAAAATCTTAGTCAACACCCTTCTCTTACCGCCTCTTTGCCACAACCGTTGGTGCAAGAACTGAAAGGAACGTTCAGGGTGTCTAGATCTCACACCTGTATCCATTCCACGTTGTCCTTCCTTGCATTCCTTCCATCTCCTTGGGCTCATTGATATAACATATTGGATCAAGCTGCCGACCTCTTCTTTTTGGTCCACCCCAGCCAGCAACCACAATCGTTAACTAAATTAGATTACTGCTATAACGTCTCACAATTATTTGATGGTAGACTGCTATGCGTTGATAATTATAGTGCCCTGATTTTTTAAAGGTTGTCGAGATACAAGCTAGGCATTGGTTGTGATGGCTCCGTTGAAAACAAAATGGTGATGGTCATGAAAACTAACCTTGAATCATGAATATTCCACTATATCGATTTGTTCATTCTTTTCTCTAAAAAGGAGGTTGAGACCCATAACTTCTGTGTCAATGTGATGCACACAACCATTACTATTAAAGTTGATGTTAGAAAATGAAGCAAAAATCATGAACAAATGGAGAGAAATTTTCTTATTTCAATCATCAAATGTATGCAAAAACTTGTGGAATATTGTGGGAAGCATCTCAACCCTCCATACAGGAGACCCCGTGATTATATATTGATTCGAAGGAGAGACGTCTCATGAAGTTACAAGATGCAGTCGTTGGACCAACCGACAGATACAATCGGGATAGGCAGAAGAGATAGAAATATAAGAGGAAAAAAATCAAGGATGGTCTCTCTCTCTCTCTCTCTAACTACCTAAGCATGTTACACAAGATAATGTTTAACACTCTCCCTTAATCATAACTAAGCTTCGTGTATGTAATGCCTTTGTGAATCCATCTGCAAGCTGGTCCTTCGAAGGAATAAATGTGATTTCTAATTACTTATTCGCAACTCTTTCTTTGACAAAATGAAAGTCTATGTCAATATATTGAGTTCTGGCATGAAAAACTGGGTTGGCAGATAAATAAGTTGCACTAAGATTATCATAGAAAATACAAGGAGTTTGAGCTCGTAACACTCCGAGTTCTTTTAGTGTTGATGTGTTTGCATCGTTATCTTCTTGTAGGCATTGTTCAGATATGCTTGGACTTATTCTTCCAGGTGAAAACTTAGTATTTGGTCGTTGGTGGTTGGATATGGTGACAACGACACTTGAGCGTCGTTCCCTTCCTAGAGGCGTTGTTGTCAACGAACATTGTTGTCCTTCAAGTGTCACAAGATGGTTGGTGCAAACAAGGTCGTTGTTTGTAATTTACTGATTGTTGTTGATTTCTTTGGGGTTTTGTCCTTTTCTTTTTGCTAATGCATAGCTTTCGTCTTGCATGACATTGCTCTATGCCGTGTGTTTATTTGTGTGAGTGTGCTCTTGTCTTGTGAGCATCCTAGCTATGCCGAGGCTGGGTGTGTCCTCATTGGGTTTGTATACTTTTGATGCTTCATCTTGAGTTAATAAGATCCATGCTTTATCCAAAAGGTTCATTTAGTATAGACTGAACCCAAATTACTTCAGCTCTAACATTTTCTAATGCCTTATATTCTGCCTCTCTACTGACCCGGAAACAATAGCTTGTTTCTTTGCACACCATGAATTAAATTGGTTTCACAGAAATGGCACTTCCCATAATGATCTTCTATCATTCAAGCAACCAGCCCAATCAGCACCAGAAAAACCACTAATACAAATTTCTTTTGTGATAACTCAATCCCATCTTTAGTTTTCTTTACTTCATTGTCTAAGAAGTAATGAAACTCTCCCAAATATGTAAGAGCAAAGTCCGACCTAAGATCTTTTTAACAATAATGTTATTGCTTCATCACATGAGTTAGTCACAATGATGTCATCAACATAAATCAGAACATAGATGGAAGTTGGAAATTTCGTGTAAATAAAAGGTGAGGGATGGAACAAACCCAAGTACTTGTATTTTCATACATAACCGAGACAAACATGCTTGGGTGGCTTATCTCAGTCCATACAAAGCCTTGTCAAGCTTGCACACATGGAAAGGCGCATTTTTATTCTCAAACCCAGGAGGTTGCTGCGTATATACCTCCTCCTCTGGAACAACATGAAGGAACATGTTCTGCACGTCTTGTTGTCTGAGATTCAATCCTCTAGAAACCATACTGGATAGCACAAGTAGTTGCAACCTTAACAACATGACTAAAAGTGTCATCATAGTCAACAACATGACTGAATGTAATCACCATGGTTGATCAATGAAAGTTCCTTTCCCACAAAAGAAAAAAAATAGGAATCTAAATTCACCTCTGTGAGAATGAGATTGTTAAGCTAAAGCTACTGTAGATGCTAATCCGCAAAGTCTAGTGTAGCAGTGGTGCCACCGCCATTATGGTTACAGCGTATAGGCAGTAGTGCATTTGACGGAAGGCTCACCACGATATACCTACGGTTCAACTTGAGTTGAGTTAATCACTACTTTTCACAAGAAAAATAAGAGTTAATCAGTAATTCAGTACTGTTCATTCACGTGCATCCTCAGTTCTATACGGTACGGCCAAATGATATGTTCGTTGGTGTAGAGTGAACAAAAAAGACGAAGCCATCCAGATCCCTAACATTAGTCCGAACCATCAGGCAACAGTTGAGCCAATGTGAGCACGTCAATCCAGCTAACTACCGAACTTCTACTACTGTGGGGAGCCCAAGAATTTGATGCCTACAAGATAATATCAGGAGCTAGCACGAATGCCGGGAAACTCTCGCGAGAAACTTATCCAAGGTAGGCCTATTAATACAGGCAGAGGTGTCTCACGATTCCGTATGATATATACACACAGGAACGCCATTAGATTTACTGAGAAAGGAATGATTTTCTACTGATGCCTCCGGTTCCCAAGTGCTTGTGCTATTTGGTTATTCTCCTGCATGCCATCTTCTCCGCCTTCGTGTTTGTCACCTTTGACAGGCAAGTGAAATGAGGAGTGACTTCTGAGTGTGGCCGAACAAACCACTGAACTTTCTATCGCCTCGGCGAAGATGGAGTTATATGTGGGAGAAGTATTATTCACACAAGTGAAGGTTGGTGCACTATTTATTACGGTCTCACAATTTGAGAAAACCAAGTTACCTGTGAGGAGTAGATCGTTGGCCAAACCAATGCTTCCCAACTTGCATATATATATATTAAAAGTAGTTTACGGTCTATCAAAAAAAAAGGAGAATTATACTTGAAAATCATAGAATAATCATAAATATCCAGCCTCTCGTTATGTGGGTCTATTTCATAAATAACATAATTTCATAAATACCATAATTAACGGTTGAGATCAACCTTCAGGGATGAAAGCTCACGTTGTTATGGATGGAAAGCTCACGTTAGAACTTGGGAGCGTAACATCGGCCTTCATATCCAAATCTTTCTCTCCCACACCTAAAAAAATATCTATTCCATGAATTTTTTAAAATATAGTATGTATACACTCATCTCTATGAACACATACACGCACACCCTACCCCTATGAGCACCCTCCGAGAGACTGAGCAGGCATATCATTTTGAGATTGCCGGAGTCACCAAAGACGCCTAGTAGTCGACGGGAACGTCTCCTCCCACTGAACATGCACCAGGACTTGAAACCTGTTCGGCTAAGAATACCATTGTCTATCTAACTATCCAAACACAGATTGGTTTGCTAATTGTTTACTCTTTGAGCCTATACCGGTCTATCCATTTCCATCCATTCATAATTCGTTTTGCTAGATGTAGAGGTTCAAGACGTACTGCCTCCGTTCCTAAATATAAGTCTTTCTAGACATTTCAAATGGACTACAACATATGGATGTATATAGACATATTTTAGAGCGTAGATTCACTCATTTTGCTCCGTATGTAGTCACTTGTTGGAATCTCTAGAAAGACTTATAATTAGGAACGAAGGGAGTACAAGCAAACAATTCGACATATTTTAGTTTTTGCATGCATGTACTCATCACCATATGCAAGTACGATCGTCTAGCATTTGGTCTCCACCATGTATATCTACACGAACATCAACTCTCTGCAAGTATCCTATTGTTAGTTGAATGTGAATTGCTTTTTTCAAGTTGAAATTTTTACATTATTATTTTTTATCTAGCCATTACTTCAATATGCAATCTATTACTTGGTGTTTAAAGTTAGTATAAGTTAAGCTTACCTTCTGTTCCAACTTTTCAGTCATAAATATATGTTTTTATGTAGAGCTAGCATGCGGGATGTATTTATTTAGGGCACCCCTAGCCATCAGATTATTGATGGTAGCATTCTGTCAAACCAGTCCACAGCCGTAGGATTAGTTCCACCATGGACGTTAGATCCCTTTACCGTAAGATCCTGCTATTATTACGTGAATGCTACAATAGATCCTGAAACATCCTGCTGTTATTACGTGACTCCTATAACTGCTCCCGAAATGTACGTTTGTAGCCAGCTTGCTTCTTTTTCACGACGTACGATGTACGTGTTGCTTCTGCTTCCATCGTTGAACTACGTCAGAATGACTCATCTGACACAAGTAAATATTTCAATATATGTTTATTTCAGGAAAACTTTATTCAACGATTTTTTGATGTTTTCAAAATTAAATTAAATTGCTTCGATGTAACACTTCATTGTTTTGTTTCCAACACAAACTTTTTTGCCTCCACCGAGGACACAATTTACTTCTATTGGAAATGAAATTTGTTTGGACCTAACAATTTTTTGTGCAAAGAACTTTGCTTCCATGTAATTTATTTTTGCATCCAAGTAGTTGTTTTTATGTGCTAATCTTTTAGTACCGTCTATCTTTTTATTATATTTTAGACACAAGATTTTTTTTGCTTCCATCTACTACAAAAGTGTTTCCACCACAAAATAACTTGCTTCCAGTCAAACATAAGTTTTCTCCATGCTTCAACCGTTCATACAACATGTTTTGGATCCAATGTACAGTGCTTCCAAAATATTACTAGATTTATGTTCCCTAATACTTTCAGGTTCATACAACAAATTTGCTTTTTCAAGCCACAAAGGGTACAATGCTTCCCAAGTTCATACTGTATTTCCCTAAAGACTGTGGATTCGCTACCCTTCATCTAGTGTATGCGGTCTTCTTCATTCTGAGGTAGATCCAGGTGTCGCCACGCTTCTTAGTGCATGCACTAGTTGCCTCCATATATACATGTCTCGTCTGCATAGATCAGCCCCGAAGCATAAATCCGTTAGGCAAGATGCATGCTTATCGAAGGTAGGAAGCAACAAATGGAACTATATTTACGCTGCGGTACTGATGAAGAGAATGTATACAATAGAACAATACATACATGTTAAAAGCAAAATTTGGAACCTAGAAACAAGGAAACAAACTACCTAAAACGAAGAAACATATGTAATATCAGAAGGGAGCATGCATGCCACGTTCCAATGGTGATAACAAGGAGAATAACTAAGTTGCAAAATAAGATGCAGGAAGCATTGGTAGCAATAACTATCTATACTGCAGAAGCATTTGCAGCTTCATACGTAGGAAGCATGTGAAGGTAATATCTCACCAATTCTCATCTTCGTTGGAAGCTCTGAATTTTGAAACTAGGTAATTAGTCCGATTGCACCAACATACCTATGCAATTTCTGTTGATCTAAATACCGAGACATGAAGATGTTCACTAAACATAGGGGTATGGAAGCAAAGCATTGGAATTAAGAATCTTATCCTATGTACCTATAAATAGTTTATTAAACACAGTATGACAATTGTGAGGAAGCATGAAAATATGACAGCTCAACATTATTCGACTTGGTTGGAACCATGGGAATTGATAATGGAAACAACTAAGATTGCTGCCAATATGAGGATGCATGCTTTATGTCGCCTACATACAAATTTAACCAAAAAATTGTTGACCAATGGAAGTAATTTTCTTACCCAAAGAAGCATGAAAGAGTGTGCTGGGTACATATGTGTTGTTACTTGAAGCATTGAAAAGTGAAAAAAGGGCCCAAATACTAATATTGCTGCCAACCAAGGAGGCATATTTGTGTGATGCATCTACCCAATCCACAAATTGTGAATGATTTAGGTATCAACCAAGGTAATCGACATGTAGATATCAAACTAAGTCAGCGATTTTTGGAGCATATAACAAGATACAAGTTGTATTGAGAATCACATGCTTGGTTTTCTACATTTTTCTACATATTTATAGTGCACTTCCACATTTTTATCATTCCATAGAGTTATTGCAGGAAACAATTCTATGAAATTATTTGGTAATCATGCACTTCTCCGTAAGTTATTCAAAATATTAATTTATTCACTATATGTTTATAGAACCATCCCCATAGTTTTCATACTAAATGTGACAAGATAAAAAATATATTTCCAAGGAACACTTTTATCATCTAATCATATTATGTTCATCTGCTAGGTAATCACAATGGGCTCCGTCTAATAAATTATGCAAGGGAAACTTGAAGAGAGATATAGAGTACTACAAATATTCATGTTTCGTCTAGCTACATGTGTATCTTTGTAAATACCCCTAATATGTGTGCTACTCTTCCATCACAAATTAATGTGACACAATGGGTTAACTTTTTAATGCGAGTGTACGTGCAGACATGTATACTATTGAAATAGTAACCAACCTATTTTATCACACACAAAAACTACCTATTATTTATTGGTTATCAATCCACCGGACACTTTGAAAATTGATAAAGATCATTTTCTTAACCATCCTGCATTCATAGCTCATAACTTGTTTTATCGGTTCATTGCAGTTTTTTATCTCGATGTACATAGTGGAATAATGTTTGAGTTGTCCACCAATATTTACGAAATAATATTGTGGAAGTTGTTGGTTTTTCTCTTCAACTTGAGGAAGCATTAAGGAAATATTCTTTAGACGTATAATAGTTGTAATATTCTATTTTATTTCTGATATATATTAACATGTCAACTACCTGAGAAATGTACTATTGGACCATGTCATAGGTTCATTATCTTGGAAGTGTTTCATTATGGCTCATACAAATAAAAATATCAAATATTGTTCCAAAAAAGGCATAAAAGATTCTCTCCTAGAATTGTGATATTTTATTTGGCATGATAGCTGTATCGCTTCCTAACCCATAACGAGATCATCCAAAGTACATCAAAAATTTATTTTCAACCACTTCAATGTTCGAACACACTAAAGATGGTGGCCTCACATTTGCGAGGGCATCTCTATTAGTTGATATAAATAGTGGATTATGCAAAATAGCGGCGGTCCTTCAAATCAGCTATATCGGCCGGTGCTATAGCCGGCTACTTCAAAACTTTTTTGAACAATTGTACATGAATCCTATAGCCTATCATTTAGTGGCACCCTTCTCAAACCGCTATATCGGGCCTATAGTTGGACTATAGCCAGGTATTTAAAACTTTGGTTTGCACAAACAACCACATTGTGTGTGTAAAAGCAACTGCAGAACTGAAATTAAATATTGAATATTTATATTATATCTTCAAACAAAAACTTGAAAAGAAAAAAGAATCTGCACAAACCGCATGGTGCAAATATTGGATGAGGACAGTAAGTTGTACAGATTTGGCAGCGGTCTCATTCAGGTAGTACTACTCAAGACTCCTAATTGAAACGAGTTTGATTGTGAAATGTTTGATATCCTTGTTACGGGAAGGGGCAATAAATTGGAGGGAACTAGGTGTGGTGTGGAGCCCTGCACAACATCAACTTGAGGGCCCCCGTCCCAAATCGGTTTTGCTGCACCGCCGCATGCAGAGGAAGTTTCTTCAACTAGTACAATGCATTCGGATCCGTGCATTTAACTAGATTAGGTAAGTACTCTAGCACATACTCATGTTTGTAACTAGTTTATTCATAAAACATCGAAAAGGTGTGATGGCACCCGGTGTCCCGACCCCTTCTATCTTGTCCGCTCATGCTTGCTAAGATTCATACCGTGGTCAGTCCCAGCAATAGATCATTTGCAGCAGCTATGCGTGCTTATCCAAAGGTACTAGATCATCGATGGCGCGTGTTGAGCCTGTCTATTTGTATAACAAGATGATAGTCTTGATAAATATAGAGGCACATAGCATATAACTTAAATTTGCATGAATTGAACAAGATTTGAAGGAAATCCACATGATTGGAATTGCAGTGTCTCAATATAACTGAATTCTGCCATTGGATGGTCAAATGTTCAAGACTGAATAGCAAATAATATTCAAGCACACAAAAGTGCAAGTAATAGAGTATATGCAAAGAGGGAGAAAAACTAGCTAACAAACATGGTCTCTTTCTTATAGTCTATAAGTTAAATGTGAAGAACAAAACAATGGTTTAAGTGTAAGATACAATATTATGTTGTACTCACGTCTGCAATTGTCTAAATATGGAACAACCATACTGATCTTTCTCAAGCAACTGCAATAGGGCAATTGAAAAAGGATTTCTATTTGGTGTCACCAATCAGGGAGGCTCCAAGCATACATAATTGTTTGAATGTGGTACCGCCATACTGATCTTTCAAGCCGCGGACCTGCCAAAAATGATATTTAGAGCACGGAACAAGGACATAGAAAAATGAAC
The DNA here is from genome assembly GCA_021605145.1 of Aegilops bicornis. NCBI lineage: Eukaryota > Viridiplantae > Streptophyta > Magnoliopsida > Poales > Poaceae > Aegilops > Aegilops bicornis. The sequence goes on along the minus strand of CM038675.1, from coordinate 57,064,474 downwards.
CACCAAAGATGAGATGACACTGAAGCAGAATATCATCTCAATAGATAAAGACATTAGGAAAATTAATTCCATGATAAATGTGAAGTTTTCATGCCTCATTGGCATGCAAGATATACCTTGTGTGGCCTCACGACGCAAAATTACAAATGTTGCATTGAAACATAGACAACTTCCCCTTGAACTGAATAAAAGAATACAATATACCAGACCACTAAATTCATGACAATCACTTATCAATATGATTATTTATTACTCACGTTACTTGTGAGATAATATGCAATGGGTTACAAACCACATACATACCTTCAATAGAAATTTCTCACGCCCAAGATAATATGCCTTCACAACATTCTCCAACGAATGAGCTTCTTTTCCACTACTACCTGGTAAGGAGATAAGTAATATTGTTAGATGCAATTTTCTATGGTAAAAATAGCAACACAATCAGTCGATAACGATCCATAGTCAAATGTAATGTTTGCGATGTGTCAACTTGTTCTCACCCTAATAATCCCAGGCTGCTAGCAAAACAAAACAATGACACCCACAATTTCACCAACATATTTAATGATCTTTTGCATATTTTTTTTTCATTACAGAAAATAACAAGCATAAAGATCAACTACTTGGTTCTTCTCAGTTTTTTATTATGAAATCACTAAGGTAGTACATTGTTACATGGAACCAGGTCCGAGAAGTTTCAAACTTCATGCTCTGCTTTATCTATTCTCACCTATCCATGTGGAGGCACAATTGCAAGCATTAATAAATTCAACAAGCTGAACCAGAAAAGGAAAAAATCCATAGACAATAATGTAATCTCTCCGCAAGGTTGCGCTAATACCTTTGCTCTCCCTACCTGGACATGGAAAGAGTCCTTGAGTGGCTAACCCCATCGACTTGGCACTCTTCTACTTGCCCTTCTTGTACTAACCATCCTCGATGGAGCGGTCACCCTTCTTGCACCTATTGGGATTCCATTCATTTTGCTCCTCTGCCCAAAAGACATAATTCATGCAGCATAGTCGTTAATGGCATGCAACAAGGGATTGTCCCAATTAGTGAAAAAGCTGAGGCTCGTCTGTCTTCAGTGTGTCTACTGGGCCTTCCAAACCCGAGTCCTAGAACAACCTGAGGAAGGTGTAAAGTGTCAGCTTGAATGAAAATCACTACAAAAGTTCAAATAAATCATTTCTTCTTTCTGTAGGGACACAGGTAAAACATTTCCATGGTGCAAGGAATTAGCTAAGAGTAGCAATAGTCCACGAAGACAAAAATGGTGCATCCAACCATGAAGCAACATCTATCGCAGAAGATGCTCAAGTCTCTTACTTAATTTTGATAACCTCTTCTATCTTGCTTAATAGGAATAATTGTGGTAGTAGCATCCTCATTATGCTATATCAAGTATCACTGATCTACAGTTCAAATAAATCATTTCTTCTTTCTCGTAGGACACAGTAAAACATTTCCATGGTGCAAGGAATTAGCTAAGAGTAGCAATAGTCCATGAAGACAAAAATGGTGCATCCAACCATGAAGCAACATCTATCGCAGAAGATGCTCAAGTCTCTTACGAATTTTGATAACCTCTTCTATCTTGCTTAATAGGAAGAATTGTGGTAGTAGCAGCCTCATTATGCTATATCAAGATCACTAGTCTATGGAACTATGTATAGATTAGCATTTAATTAAACTACTTAAAAAATAAGTATTCTACAGGATATGGTAAATAATACAATTAGTTCAGTTCTATAAGACCACCATACTGTAGCTCCATGTCATAAGCAAGCATGAATTAACGCTAAATCGTGGTTGGACACGGCTGCATTGAGGAAAAGGAATGTAGCATGTTAACATCCAACTCTAATAGTGAATATGGGTGAAGAGAAGAAATAACAGATAAAGTATAATCTGAGAATATCATTTCCCATTCGAACCACTTTAGCTACATGCAAAATTATCCTTGAAGCAAAATTACTACATGTTCTTTCAGTCAAAGAAGACTTACTCACCCCTCTCGCCACCAACCTCACCAGCAAAATGGAATCTCAATGACGATCGTCCTCAAGTTTCAGGTGCACTGTGCAAACATCTCGCCCAAATGCAGGTTTTTGTTAGAAATGCCAAGGATAAGATTCAGTTGAAGAACAAAACTCACAAGTCAAATAGTAGCAGAATTATAAGTAAACATGCATCCACCTTCCTTGACAACTAACCATGGTACCAGATTGTTTATTTCCTTCGTGTTCCAACCTAACCATGGTCCTGTTATTTGATTATAGAAATTATACAAATAAAGTTGGACGCCACAGCCATACCCAAATTCACTGAAATAGAAATAAGTCGCATACATGACAGATTGAAACCGAGAAGCATGCACAAAAATCTGTAACACCAGAAGAAAATCCAGGAAGGGAAAAGGTAGATCACGATTGAAACCTATCCATGATTATTTTTTCTCTCCTTGGTTGTCCACAATCATCAAAGGAATTGGTATGTACTGCACCTTGTCTACTTGAGCCGTCATGTGAGCACTCTATTCCAGATCGAGCGCCATCTCGCGGCTGGCCATTGAGAATTCGGGTTAAAACCCGCCACCGCCATGAATCAACCCCACTCTCTCTCTCTCTCTCTCTCTCTCTCTCTCTCTCCATCTCCCTCTCGACCAGGGCGAGACTGGAGGATGCAAGCACGGAGTACGCCGAGCGACGGCGACGGGAGTGGGGAGTACGCCGAGTGCGCCGACGGCGCATCGTCTTCGCTACAGACGCTGGTGGAGATGGCAGTCAGGCCGCCACGCCGGAACCTTCTTCCGCCACCATGCCATCACCATGCGGACGTGCGCTTAGCATCCTCTCAGCGGCGACCAGCCTCAACACCCCTCTTGCTCTTCCTTTCGCTGTCATTAGGGATCCTTTTTCGGTCGCCTATTGTGCAACATCGCGCCACAAGGGCTAAACGGGCTTACGCCAGCCTCCCGCCGCAACAAGGCCACCGCCGCCTTTGGTTAGGGTTAGCGAGCACACCAATCGCTTCCTTTGCTTCAGCCGACGGTTATGCTAGGTGGGCTGCTTGGCCCAATTAACCAGGTTACTCCAAAAATGTTAGGGGAATAGCTGCCTCGCGAAGCTGCGGAACGGAACCATTCAGAAAAATTCATGCACAAGATCCGACAGCCAGAGACGATCATTACGTGAAATCGAACGGCTCTGAAGGCTGATGCCCTCAGGGATCTCCTAGGGTGCTCAGTTATAATATTTTAAAATTTGATGGCGACGAGGCATGCAGCAGGTCCTAGCTGTAGGCTGGCAGGTCTCGATGTAGACTGCAGGTCTGCTTGACATGCATGAACAGTAGTATTATGTCTCCTCACGCCTTCTTCCCTCTCACATACTCTCTCGTGGCACTTGCATGCACGCCTCTTTTTCACTTCTCTAGAAAAGTACTCTCTCTCTCTCTAGTTTTATCAGGCTAAGTTTGGGTCACATGTCGTTTTGTGTGTGTATGAAGCTGATGTGATGCATGAAGGGCCCCACATCATCTCTCTCAATGGAGTGAGCGCTGACAGCTGTGGGGAATCTGCCTATGATGAATAGTACCCTACGAGATGACCAGCTCGGTTTTGAATTTTCTACTCCCAATCTTACTGTTCACTAGGCCTGCTAATGCAACCTGCTGTAGAAAACTTGGCACAGATCTTGATGACTCGGAATCTGCATGGACGGCAGGATAAGTGGGTGCATAGACCCCCGGGTGCTAAAAGGCCACTCTCCATAAAACATATGAAATTCTTTGCTACGACACATACAGGTTTTTCAGCTGATCGCTAGCGCTAGTTTTGCATCTTGTTGTGTCTGCTTTGTATGTACTAAAAGAGTAGTACAACCTTGTTCCTCTCTTTGTGTGTTCAGTCCTTGATCAAGCTTAAATAGTTAAGTAGTACTGACAGCCGCTCTATTTTTTAACACAACAGCAGCTCACTGTTCTCTTATTAAAGAGAATAGTATAGTAGTCCACATCCTAGGCAGCACCGCCACCCTGCGGCCACCCCATCGCCGGCCGTCTAGCGATTGTCTCCACCTGATTTCCACCAGCAGCCCGCCTGATTCTCGCCAGAGCTTAGCACGTCGGCCACGCCCATTGAGCTCATGATCGTGGACGGAGCTCACTAGGTCGGCCCCTTCCCCCGAGGTAGCCAGGTTCACCTCGTGCATCCTGATGTGCCTTTTTCAACGTTCTGTCAATCAGCACAATGGATTAGATTCGTTTGAGGCCAAAGGGTCGTTCCTAGTTGACCTAGGGCATGCTTAGAACCGCTCCTAGCTTCTCAAAATCTGCAGAACAGGCATCCCTCGTTTGCCTCTTCGTCTGCACTTTGGGCCGGACGAAACCAGCTCATTTCGAAGGCATCTCTACAATTGCTAGAAGAGGGAGGTCAGATGGGATAGATTGATTACACAGAGAAGGCATGGTTGCTTCAGAAAGAGAAATGCAATATTTTGTTGCTTGGCACCCTCTGATTCGTGTGCAGAAAGGAGTATTTACCCAGCAAAATTTTCCGAGTGTCTTCCAATCCCACAAAAATGTATCACGATACTCACTCTCTTGCATCAACACTTGGGTAGAGGCAAATTTGCACTTTGTAGTGATACTTGCAACATGGTCGAAACTTGGGTTAGAAGCAATGACATATATAAAACCCCGCTAGCGGTAATTGTCTAGTACCGCTTCATCGGGCAACGATCTATGTATGAATCAATGATAATAGTACTTCTATTGCCAATGAATTTAATCTACTCTATTACATCTCCAACAGCTTTCCACATGACAACCACGTGCTGTTTTCAGTTTGACTCAACAATCTTGGAAATAAAAATATGTGACAGGTCAATCAGACAAAAGAGAAAAATAATAAACAACATTTAAAGAGAAGGACATCTAACAGTTGATTCCGTAGAAGCCAATAATTGCAACAAGTGAAAAAATAGCGTGTTATAGCAAAATAGCGCTGCCCTTAATATCCGCTTATCAGCGTGATACAAGCAAGACATTGTATTCTGATTTATTTAGCTTGACATTTCTCAGAAGACTATAGTGTGGTATTTGCGGCACTTGAGCAACCTTTTTTCATTGATTGCAATTGGTAGTCAAAATAGCATTCCTAGGGTGTAATAAAATTCACAAATGTTCTCAATTAGATATAGTTGCAAAATAATTCCAAGTTAAAATTTCCTTCAAGCTAGGAATCTTAGCAAATGAAAAATCTTAGTCAACACCCTTCTCTTACCGCCTCTTTGTCACAACCGTTGGTGCAAGAACTGAAAGGAACGCTCAGTGGTGTCTAGATCTCACACCGTATCCATTCCACGTTGTCCTTCCTTGCATTCCTTCCATCTCCTTGGGCCCATTGATATAACATATTGGATCAAGCTGCCGGCCTCTTCTTTTTGGTCCACCCCAGCCAAAGCAACCACAATCGTTAACTAAATTAGATTACTGCTATAACGCCTCACAATTATTTGATGGTAGACTGTTATGTTGATAATTATAGTGCCCTGATTTTTTCAAGGTTGTCGAGATACTAGCTAGGCATTGGTTGTGATGGTCTGCTGAAAACAAAATGGTGATGGTCATGAAAACTAACCTTGAATCATGAATATTCCACTATATCGATTTGTTCATTCTTTTCTCTAAAAGGAGGTTGATACACATAACCTCTGTGTCAATGTGATGCACACAAACATTACTATTAAAGTTGATGTTAGAAAATGAAGCAAAAATCATGAACAAATGGAGAGAAATTTTCTTATTTCAATCATCAAATGTATGCAAAAACTTGTGGAATATTGTGGGAAGCATCTCAACCCTCCATACAGGAGACCCCGTGATTATATATTGATTCGAAGGAGAGACGTCTCATGAAGTTACAAGATGCAGTCGTTGGACCAACCGACAGATACAATCGGGATAGGCAGAAGAGATAGAAATATAAGAGAAAAAAATCAAGGGTGGTCTCTCTCTCTCTCTCTCTCTAACTACCTAAGCATGTTACACAAGATAATGTTTAACACTCTCCCTTAATCACAACTAAGCTTCGTGTATGTAATGCCTTTGTGAATCCATCTCCAAGCTGGTCCTTCGAAGGAATAAATGTGATTTCTAATTACTTGTTCGCAACTCTTTCTTTGACAAAATGAAAGTCTATGTCAATATATTGAGTTCGGCATGAAAAACTGGGTTGGTAGATAAATAAGTTGCACTAAGATTATCATAGAAAATACAAGGAGTTTGAGCTCGTAAGACTCCAAGTTCTTTTAGTGTCGTTGTGTTTGCATCGTTATCTTCTTGTAGGCATTGTTCAGATATGCTTGGACTTATTCTTCTAGGTGAAAACTTAGAATTTGATCGTTGGTGGTTGGATATGGTGACAACGACACTTGAGCCGCCGCTCCTTCCTAGAGGCGTTGTTGTCAACCAAAATTTTTTTCCTTCAAGTGTCACAAGATGGTTGGTGCAAACAAGGTCATTGTTTGTAATTTACTGATTGTTGTTGATTTCTTTGGGGTTTTGTCCTTTTCTTTTTGCTAATGCATAGCTTTCGTCTTGCATGACATTGCTCTATGCCGGTGTGTTTATTTGTGTGAGTGTGCTCTTGTCGGCTGTGAGCATCCTAGCTATGCTGAGGCTGGGTGTGTCCTCATTGGGTTTGTATACTTTTGATGCTTCATCTTGAGTTAATAAGATCCATGCTTTATCCCAAAGGTTCATTTAGTATAGACTGAACCCAAATTACTTCAGCTCTAACATTTGCTAATGCCTTATATTCTGCCTCTCATCGACCCGAAACAATAGCTTGTTTCTTTGCACACCATGAATTAAATTGGGTTCACAGAAATGGCACTTCCCATAATGATCTTCTATCATTCAAGCAACCAGCCCAATCAGCACCAGAAAAACCACTAATGGCCAGATCCTGGTTATCCTCAAACTTGATGATGACTAGGTGTCCAGATGGGAGGAGACCAAGAATGCTTTCAGCATGTTTGGTTGCATTGTTGGTGCAATCGATGTTGACATTCAAATATAACATAGCACGAGCCAATGAATATTGTTACCCAGACGGGATCCTATAGACTATTGTCTTCTTGCCTCTACCGTGATATCGCACTTGAGCTTACAAAAAGCCACATGCTTGAATATAACCCAAGATTTATCTCGACATCTTCGACAAGTGTAAGCAACATGAATTCTGGATGAAGATCTTCATTCATGCTTTGCACGCCAACCGCAAAAGGAGCAATGAAGAGCTAACTCAAGTTGCACAAAGCCCTGCAGCTGGTGCCTAAAGCTTCACACACATCTGCACACAACTCATTGGACAACAATATCATTGCTAAGGAATAAAAGTCCTGCTTGCTATATCTAGCAATTTTCCCTCAAGACACCACATTAGGGCGGTCAACCTTGATAGAACGGTGGGTTGTAGAGGGTTGATAACCAAGCAAGACTGGGCCAGTTCTGCTCGACATGCCAATCGATGTTTTGGTGCGCTTAATTAACCGTGGCTTGTTTATCCCACTGATATTGGTGCTACAGGACAAGTGAAGAGATGTGTGATAAGTGATGTAGTTCATGGATTCGTAACCAAGATAGCCAGGAAACAGCGCATTATAGAAACACGCCTGACACACTACTTGGCTCGCCAGTTCTCCATTTTCAACAATCTCCTAATCCGCCGCCCGATAAAATCAACAGATTCTTTGAAAAGCTCTATGAAGAATCATTTCGAGTATCCATTATCAAGGTGCTAGATCTAGAAGGCTGTAAATGCTTTGGTGGTAAGAACCAACGGTACCTCAAGGACATCCGCAGGACGATGTTACCGCTCAAGTATCCGAGTCTAAGAGGAACAGATGTTAAACAGCTGCCGAAAGTGAAATCAACAACCTCCGTGGAGCTGGAAGTATTGGATATCCGGACACCCATGTGCTCGAGTCTGCAACAGTAAATGTCCTACTCCTGAAGTTGAAGCGCTTGTTGGCTGGACACGCTGTGCTGAACTCAAGGGCAGGCAAGATCGAAATATCTTATGTTCCCGATAAGATCGGAAAAATGTTAAACATGGAGGTATTGTCCAATGTCAAGGCACGGAATCATCAAGTTTTGAAAGATATTGGAAAGCTATGGCAGCTGAGGAAGCTTGGTGTGGTTATTGAAGACAATGACAAACTCATTAGGAATTTGCTTCGAGCTATCAAGGACCTGCATGAGTGCCTCAAGTCTTTGTCAATCACTCTTCCCATGACTGAGCAAGATCCTTCCAACGTAAGATTTTTCAGATATTGTTCTCAATTATTATAAAAAACCTCCCAAGCTTCTTCTTGAGAGCCTAAGCATTACTGGAAACACAAAAAAGGGGAAACTTCTTCAACTGCTGATCAAACATAGTGACAACTTCCAACTTGCGAAGATAACTCTAATCGAACCCGATCGAAGCAGGATGATCTGAAGGTCCTCAACGAGCTTCCCAATATTGTTTGTCTCAGGCTCCAGGACAAAGCATACACCGATGGCAAGCTCACCTTCAAGAAGGACGAATTCAAAAATCTCAAGTGCTTTCTTGTTGAGGGCTCCAACATGACCGACATCTTGTTTGAAGGTGGAGCAGCCCTTAAGCTCGAGAAGATCATTTTATGCTCCACTGATATCATACAATCTCTTTCTGGAGTCGAAGACCTTCCAGAACTGAAGGAAGTCGAGTTGAACAACAACAATAAGCTTTCATTATTTGACAAGGCCGAGAAAGTTTCCAAGGTGACTCTTTGTGGTACCAAACTGAGCAAAGATCATCTAAAAATGTTTGCCAAGATACAGTATATGAGCTGCCTAGTGCTGAAGGAGAAAGCTTGAGTTGAAAATGAGATTTTGTTCAACAAAGATGAGTTCCCAAGGCTCAACCTTCTTATTGTCGACGGTTCATCTATCACCAAGATAGAGTTTGCCAGCGGATCTGCTCCCAAGCTGGAGAAAATCATCTGGTCCTCCACAAGGGGCACTGTCGAGAGTCTCCTCGGCATTGTCAACCTTCCAAAATTGAAGGAGCTCGAGTTCAATGGCGATTTGATCCCTGATGAGTTGAAAGAAGCAATTAACAAACACAAGAACAAACCCAAGCTTATGCACAACCAACCAGAAAACCAATACATAGAAATGGGAAACATAGAAGAAATGGGCAAGGCCGCAAGATTCCCATCCTGCTGGAAGAGCCAGGATTGATGCCAGAGGTGCCGTTCCTATCATATCCATTCATCATCAACTCCAGTCCCATCCCATGGTGTGGTTTGTGTGTGCTATTTGGCTTGTTGTTGTGTGTTTCTGTCCACAGTGCACGTGTGGACATATATATTCTGTATCTATGTATGTTGACTGACCGAGTGTGTGCCCCTGCTACTTATTATAAATTTGTGCCTTGTAACTAAGATTGAGCATATGTAATGGTGTGTACGGGTGTGTCCTGTAACTAAGATTGAACAAATGAAATGGTGTGTTGTTTGAGGTCATGGATTTGGGTGTCTACTGTCTGTTTGAATACCCGAGTGGTTCATCTAAGCTCCAGAAACTATCTATTGAATGTGATCTCGCACCAAATCCCCTGTAATCTATTGTGCGCTCTCTGTTTTTGAGTTCCCGCGGCAGACATGGCCAAATCCCGACACCAAATTCCCTCTAATCTATTCATGGCCCAACCAATCAGATCCCCGTGGCTGCATTATTTGCATCCCATCTCAAATCGGTCGAGATCGGATCGACATCCCACACCCACACGCGCGGTGCGGGGAGCTCACCGTGCGGACCGTGCTTGAAGGTGGCGGCGCGCAGAGGGACTCCCGGAGGAAGCAGGAGGTCCGTGGAGGAAGGCGCCTGCTCAGGCGGGCGTCGCCTTCAGGGCCCGCCCTATACAGCCGCCTCGCCGCCAGCCGCCATGGCTCTCCTCTGCATCGGGCCGAAGCTACCCAGGGTGACCACCAGCCTGTCGGCCACGCCTGGCCGCCCAGCAACCATCGCTGGCCCCTCCGACTGCCACCTCACAGTCTCGCCGGAGATTGGCTTGACCAAGCAGGGGGCGGAGATGGGGACGAGACGGGGCGCTGGATGGTCCAACTTATCGTGTTGACTTTATTTACCGTACCATACCACGTGGCCTGAGGACTGGGCTCAATATGTCATAATTGTCCTTCCTTTTTTTTAGGATCAGCTGTTCTTAATTTTAACCGAGTGAACAACTCGAGTTTTTTTAAACCAGCAACCAAATATTGTGATAGTATTTTGAGAAATTTACAAAACATGTGGTTTTCTCAAACTCTACCACGAAATTGTTACTAATTTTTTGCATTCAAATCACAAAACAGTACAAAGTAGTGGACCCTTACAAGCATACTGAAACGCAAACACAAAGGACCATGAACACCTAGAGTACCCTAAGACAATCATAACACAAGAAGATCTCCGGAGCATTGTGTCATCATCCCTGAATCTTGATAGAAGACCCTTGCAGCAGAAGGATCTGCAAGCAGGCGCAAGCAGGTCATCATCGTCGACCATGGTACAATTACCGCCACGCTGCTTCCTCCTTTCTTGACGTCAGCGCTGAGAGGGCATGGACATCAATCCAACACACCTGCAACAACTGTCACCATCTTTGGCTTTGAGTACCGCAAGTGTCCCTTGCGGAAGGAAGAGAACTCGAGTCATCCGACCGTCCAGCATCGCTGCCGGGCCATCCGCCCGGCAAAGCAGGATCTCCTCCAAAGATCAGCGCAGAGGAAGAAGAAGAACAACAACAACAAATCATACCGACAAGGAAGAAGAAGGGTCTTCGTCTCCCTGCATCCATCGCCCATGTGATGACCCAAACGGCCAGTATCGATGGACCTCCAGCCACCATAGCCCGCGACCTTGACAAGATCTGGGGATCCCCCACCCCGCTGGCTCCTAGACGAAGGCACAAGCCTCGCCTGACCACGAACGGAGCCCGAAGAAACTTATTCCAACGCGACACCACCGCAATGGCCTCGGCAGCGTCACCCTCAACCCTAACCCTACCACACACCCACCTAGTGGACAGGCCCGAGGTTCCTCTCCTCCGCCGCCGGAGCGCCAACGGAGAGAGAGGAAATGGCGCCACAGGTGGCGCGCAAGGGAACCTCGCCGCCTCCTTTGATCGCCTCATGTGATCCTGATCTTTTTCATGTAGTTAATTGATGATTAGTTGGAGCGCGTCGGTAGTGGTTAAGACGAGTCCATGTATGTAAAGGTTCTGTTTCCGTCGAGTTAAACACTATTGTTCATACAAGTGCGTACTACTGGTCGCTATGTTGATTGAGTTAATTACTGCCGGACGCGGATTTGATGACCATGGATGCGCCGCAAGACTCTTTATGAATAGTAATTCAAAAAATATTGAAAAAGTAAATAAAAATCTGAATTTATTTTTCTAATATACATAGTCAACAGGTATACTCACCTATGAAGTTTTATGAAGAAATCACATCCGTGGGTAATCTGAGAAAAATGATAAAATCAAGCTATATTAAAAAACATTGTTTAATGAATAGTAGGGTCACATTTGTATTTTTTCACTAAGAATACCATGGTGTCAATGCATCATGAAACTTCACACATGAGTAGAATGGTTGACCAAGTTTCATACCGAAAATTTCGGAATTTTTATTTTTATAGTATTTTTTATGATTTTACTATTCACGTGAGCGGCAGCTATGTTCACCTTTTGTATTTTCGAGCAATATACACATTAAGTTAAGAAGAAGAAGTCCGTGCAAGTCTGGCCATCATCCTAGCAAGCTAGTGGGACATTCCAAGATCTATCCAAAGCACTCCTACTGCCTAGAGACGCTCGAGCCCTTGAGACATTCAAAGTGGCAAAGTACAAAAACGAGAACACGAGAGGTTAGCAGCAGTGCTTTCAAAAACTCCAGTGTGATCACAGTAGACAGGATCCATTTCTGGTGAATTCCGTAGAGACATGCGCTACCTGGAAGGCCATTAGAATTACTGAGTAAGAATTAATTTTCTTCTGATGCCTCTAATTCCTAAGTTGTTGTGCTCTTTTGGTTATTCTTTTACATGCCTTTTTTCCTACTCAAGTGTTTGTCACCTTCGGCATGCAAATGAAAGGAGGAGTGACTATTGAAGTGTGGACGAAAAACAATCGAACCTTGCAATCGACTCTATGGAGATGTAGTTATATATCAAAGAAGTGTAATTTACACATGTGAAGGTTGGTGCACTATTATTTATTTTTCCTTTTCTTTCTGTAGAGCATCTTTCATTGTAAAATGCATGTGCGATCCTGCAGATGGATGTTATGCCGCTTGCCTATTTTAACTCCATTGTCAATCTATCGCTTTCTTTTTTCCAATATTATGGTTATTGGATGCCAAACTTCATTTAGATGTTGAACAACTTTCAAATGCCAACATATCTCATTAAAAGACTAAATACCCTCGTGACATTACAACTCCAGAGGCCAACTTCAACTAGGATGTAATGGAAGTTCTAATTTTTCTTCCTATCCCTTTGGTGAAGGCCTCGGGGCTAGAAAGATTCGTTAAATTGTTCTTCAGAGTATGTTAGGATGTCATCAAAAGTGGCCCCCACACTTCCATTCACAAGGTCGATGAATTTAAGACATTATATTTGGGCTTTGTTAAACTCATCAAAAATCATCTTGGTTCACTAAAATGTGGATACTGTTAAGCTACTTAGATTGTTCCATAGCTTTGCAACATAAAAAACCAAGCTATTGGCCATGAAGAAATCTCCCACCCATTAGGATATTGTGTCAAGACCCTCCATGACTTCCATCAAGGTCATTTCAGGATATTCATCAAATTAAACATCAAAATCATTTTACATGGTTAGCTAGACTTTCTTGCCGGAGGTGCTTGCCACTTTCAGTTGTGGTCAAAACATACATGAACTAGCTATGTTTTCTTTTCACCATGATCACATCCGAGGTACTCCAGAACGATGATCCGCATGTCGTTTGACAAGGATTGAGGTCTCCATCATGCTGTTCATCCTTCTACTGCCTCCCTGCAAAAGCGGATTATGCGGGAGTGAAGTATGGATTGGAAAGCCTATCATAGCAAAATGCATTTTTTTTTTCATGCTCTCTCTTTATGTGGGTGATGGGGAAATGCTTTCTGATGTGCTCATGAGATTCTTACAATTGTGAAAATCTTAATAAAGTGCTTTGATGGTGGCTACTTACCAACCTAGAAAGAAAAGAATTTTTTTGATAAGATCCCAAATGGGCGATTTAAATGGATGCACCTTTCTTTCCATGCGAAGATGGGATGCTTACTATTACTACGGTTGTCCGTGGCACTTTAGGAAGCCCATCAACTTTGATTTCTAGCCACAAACTAATAGTGTGGGCTGAAAACTCAAAGGATGGAAGGAAGAATTTTACTTGTGCTAAAAGAATTATTCTCGCTAAATCTAGGTTCTGGTGATTGGTATTTATAAAACTTTTGGTTCTTCATCCTCCTAAAAGGTTCAACTAGAAGATTAATAAGATGGGTTGTAAAGTAGACATTGGAGATCAAGCATGTCATGGCCACTCACTCGCCAATTGGGGCATGGTTTTTCATGCCAAGGATATAGGTGGCCTTCAATCCTCAATTTTGGTGAGCTCTGCATGGTCCTCCACCTTGAATCCATGTAGAGGAAAGTCCTACAAAGGACTCCAAATAATTTGTACATGGTACTGGAGTAAGTAGCAGCATGGAGCACGAGTATGCACTAGTTGAGATTTGGCAGTGATTTTACCCTTTTCAGTGGGGATTGTTATCACGTAGTACTAGTTTGCATCACTGTCTGTGCTTTACAAAACACAATAGTAACAGCTTCCAGCTCCACTTAACAATTTTTCTGGATTCAGATTCAGCTCCTTTTCCCGCAAGGCTGATTTCAATACCTTATCTCGCCACGGTACTTTTTTGAGACGCTTATCGAAGTTTTTGTGTGTGTATCAAGTTATATGCTACGATTCATTCAACCGGGGATATGCTTGCGTGAGGTCATTCAAGTCAAACCCTGCTCAACATAGCATCATTTGCTGCAGCGCCTACTACCGTAGGTTCTTACTTTGTGTTGTCGCTTTCCTATGACTTGGGCCGACATGGTAAACAAATGGAAATGAAAAGACTTTGACTACTGACGGCACCAAGGGTGAATGATAAGCCGCCCTCCTAACATGGAGAGCATAAATAGTTGATGGAGCCAATCGCCTTAACGAGCAACCTACAAAAGGGCAATTTGTGTGAGTTGCTTAAGAGATATAGTATCCAGCAAACAATGGCATAGTTCAATACAATTCCGTTATATGCTAATGTGTTGATTTTCATTTAAAAAGGCTAGTTTGTGACACTTCTATAGCTTGGTTATATGTTTTAAATTTATTATCACATCATTGAAGAAGAGGATAGTTTATTTTATGGAACCGCCTGCTTTGTGGTTCATTTCCTCCGCCAACCAGAGTGTTCAAACCGCTAAAAAATAATGTCCGCAATAATAGGCTGTACTTAAAACAAAACGTGAATGTTTTTTGCACATGTTCAACTAACTCAAGTTAGGCCCATTTATTGTCTACAAAAGAATCAATACAACTATATCGACTCAAGAAGGGCGTGGTAGAAACTCCTACCAGGACGACGTTAGAGAAGGCATGGCTGCATAGAAACCCAGGAGATAGATGTTGTGTGCAAGGACCCTCTGGTTCATGCGGACATACATGTTTGTACCTAACACAGTTTTCCCAAGGTCTCCCGATCAAGCACTTTATATGCATCCAGACGCCATAACCTTACACGCATTAATCGTTGAATGTACGTATATGGAGGATATGAAAAGCGTGCTATTTGGAAAGTTGCTTGTGGCCTATGCGATATGGAAATCAAGTTTCTAAGCAATGGCACTTATAGTGCCCAACTAACAGTAATACATTAGTATTATATCACAGCGCAATGATCTATGAATGAATGTTCACATTATTTCCATTGACCATGAATTACGTTACTCTATTAAGATCTCTGATGTAATTTTTATGGTGTGTTTGTTGGCATATGATGAATTGTTAATTTATGATTAGATTGTTTATTGAATATTATTGACTCTTTTAAAGTTTATTTTTTGTGTAATTGAGTAGCCATGTATGCTTTTCGAGTTATTTGCCATCTCTGATCAAGATAAATGGGTAGTTCTTTAGGGGCAAAGTGTGCATAGTACTAGGTTCAATCTTTCGGTGATATATATCCCAATGAAGAATAGGGACAAGACACGTATTTGTATTGTTTCTATTAAGGATAAAACAACAGGGTTCAATATTATTACTAGATTCCTTTCTATCTACATTATCTCATCTTACTTACTGTGTTTCTCTGTTTTTATAAAACTAATACCTTAAAATGCATGCTGGAGAGTGTGATGCAACGGATAGCCCATGTCCATGTGCGAGTACAACGGATAGCAGTATCAAGAATCTCGAGAGCGTGACGCAATCAAGCCGCTGCAGCCTGGGCAAACTGATAAAAATGCTGGCCTCGCCATGGCTACGCTTACCGTCAAGAAGATGTCAGTCGTTGGTGTTGCATCGAGCGCAAGAGAGTGGAGGCCTGACGGAAGGTGGGTGGATGGTGGACACCATGTTGTTCAATGACCCCTACATTGATCCCTTCGACATGACCAAATCCTTCTGGAGCTAGTCCAAGCAAGACAGGAAGCATGGCATGCTCAAGCTCAACTCATTTCCATGGTTTCGAATGGGCATGCAAATCCATGCGTGTGTACTCAAAGCATAGGAGAAAACCTTACCACAAATGGCTGCTCCTTCCCATTAGTTTGGACTACTTCTTCAACAATTATACCCAATACTTTAATGTATACTACTGCCTCTGTTCTGAATTATAAGATGTGATGGATACTTTAATATAAACTAGATAGAGACAGAAAAGAGTGAACAAACACACTAAATGCATCTATATCAGAGTTTTGGTAACCCGCTGGAGAAATTTGGTTACTGGGCGGTAAATCAGAGATCTTGGTGCGCTAGAAGTAAATCACCTTAACGAGCAAAATATCCAAAAAAAAATTGAATTTAAATGAAATTTAACTGGAATTCAGTAAGTGCTCAGTACTTGTCCGTTACCGCGGTAACCGAAAAACTCGATGTCTCATGTGATTTCTTTAGGATTCGGTAGCCAAAACCCTGGTCGAAATACATGTGATTCTGAGAAAAGTTAAAACATGTTATAACAGTGAATGGAGGGAGTTGCTTACAAGCAGTATTTTCAATGTTCATAATACCCGTGCCTCAAAACATTTTCTGACGTATTGGTGGAAAATGGTTCATTGCTAAATTTGCACCTAACGAAGCACACTGGATACTATGAGATGTACGCAACTATTCCCACAAAAAAAGAACCATGCCACAATTCTTTTCATTGATTTATAGCTACCTTCACTTCATGAATTGTATAGAAAAATGCTACTACACTACTCGTAGTAGAGGAAGCCATTTTCGTCCATTATACATAATGAGAAATCCACAAAATTTAGTTTCAAATATTTCTATATTTTTTAGGACTGAAACTTTCTGATGAATATATGTGTGGTTTACAACGGAGATTGATATCAAAGAATCACAAGCGAGAGACCACGGCAGAAGCAACAACTTGTGTCAACATCGCCCGTTGCTCACGAGGGAGTTGCCCATGCCAGAGAACTACATCGCCAGGGCACATCTTCGGACTCGGTGAGAGAGACGGTTCCAACATTCCTACCACCGAGTGCAGATGGAACATGCCGAGAGTAGATGAAACAGAGCGCTATAGTCGGGCGACAAATGTGAAGCCCAGTGCTAGCTCACAACCATCGCTAGATTTTGTGGGCACTGAGGGCACCCACCATCCTTGGGGTCAACTATTTCCTTTTATATGAGCATTACTCCGATGTGGATGGAACCTTGACCAAGCAACCAACTGAAGAATCAGACGTGGGAAGGCATGCATCTGCTCCAAATGAAAGTGGCACAGTTTTACAGCTGGACAGTCCTGATCGCGCTGACGGCAATCAAGCAGTGGTGGAAGCGGCTTACATCAAGAATTCTGGTTAGCAAGACCGATGTGATGCAGTTTTCTAGTCTTCTGATGTCTCTAATTCCCATATACATGTCGCCTCTCTGATTATGTCCTCATCTTCCCTTCTGGGTATGACATGTTTACAGATTTATGCTAAAACCAATCGGCTGCTTATAACATTTTGAACACGATTATGACATGAGCCAATTACATACCGTTAAAGTTTTATTTTGCAAAAGGACCCCTAAAAAAAGAAATCGGGTCCTCCAGCCTGTCATAGCCGCCGGGGAGGAAAGTGGCGCAGTGGGCTAAAACCATGCAGCTCGGGTAACAAAAGCTGGTGGAGCGCGACATCGACCTCGTGTACAATGGATGTAGCATGGCGTTCATGGGCCTGGTGTCCCGTGCTGTGCACGGGCGGTGACAGGCGCCACATGCGTGGTGCAGCAGTTGGTGCTCCTTCTGGGGCTCATGGCGAGATGCCCAGCGGCGGGAAGATGAAAGCAGGCTGCGGCATGCAGCAGCAACGCAAGTATGGCTCACCGAGCAGACGCCATCGCCCCTCCCCGAGGCTACGACACTGATGCAGTAAGGGGAGGCCGAGGCCGGGGAGCGGGAGGTAGGTGGAAGCGGGGGAGAGAGGAAGAGGAGGAGGCGGGGCGTTGTGGAGGTGAGCAGCACACGGAGCTCGCCGGGCGGGAGCTCAATGGGGCATCATAGAGAAGAGGCACGTCTGGGGAGAAGAAGAAGGAGCCAGTAGTGACCTTATCCTATCTTTTTTGCAAGGAGGACCTTATCACTTTATGCCCTTTTACAATTTAGTCATGTCACGTCACCCTTATAGGTGTTTTATATATATATATATATATATATTTATATATATATATATATATATATATATATATTTATATATATATCATAATCGTGCTCAAATCACTATAAGCCACCGACTAGTGCTTTCCACAAAATAGAATTCGCGCAGAATTAATTGTTTTTGGCGCAAATCTATAAACATGTGTTACGTTGCCTCCAATTTCGATGGTTTTGCAATTCACTCCATTTTTACTTGATGTATCACCTGACCGAGCAGGAGCAACACCGCTTCGTCACTGTAAAATAGAAATAGAGCGGCTTCATTTTGTTTCGCTTTGTTTTCAAACAGAATTGATTGTCGATCCATATCTTGCATTTCACCTCAGCGGAATGTTGCCGCGCCTTTGGGCATGAAGAAAGTCTAAATAAATACCCCTTTGTAAACTAAGATAAGACATTTTAGATCACCATAGTTTAAAGAGGTAGTAGATTATGCACATTGATGGATGAACTGAATATAATTTTCAATCAGATATCCAAATAAAACAATTATTATAGTACTCCAGAAAAACTTGATTGCAGAGAGATGCGACAAACAAATTATTAAAAAAATCTAAGTGGTGAATACAAAAAGAACATACCAGTGATGTGCCTTAAGGGGTTGATAGGAAAAATAGGTATTGGGATGTATACTTATTTAGTGACGTAAAGGCAAGCCACTTTTGTGTTATTGTTGCTAATGCATGACGATTGATATATAACACCAGAGTTGCACTGTTGCTAATGCATGTAATCTTTTTTAGGGAGTTTTAAACATGTAATAATGCATGCATGATCGGTCAAGACAATTTAATCATGCCTTCGGAGCAATAATACATGTATGTATATTCAATTATTCAGCGCGCAGCAAACAGTGAACGGCAGGAGAGACGGTGAATGCTTTGCTCTCCACGTTCCAAGTTCCAAGGACAATTGAAAAGTTAATTCTTTTTGACATGGTGGCAGGGCCGCTGATTTCGCCGAGGGGAGGAAACGGAATATGGTGATGATGAATTTCACATGATTGATCGTGATTCGTGTTCACGGTGAGCGCAGTCACAGGAAATACGCTGTGTGTGCGTAGTGATGTTTATGCCCGTGGGCTCGATTCGCTGCATCCTAGACTTCCCACAGCAGCGCTTATCTATTGTACCGATGTTTCCAATTCCTGCTTGTCCTTGCATGTCCCAATATTTTCCGTTCTCATTGTGCTGATATATGTAAACAAAGGGCAAATAAAAGTGTGGAGGGATGAACAACGTAGTAGCATGCTTCTTGGAACCGGTGTGGCACATGTAAGAAATGCTCAAGCGGATAACATCATTTGCACCAGTCTTAAAGTTCAGTGCATGTTTAGTATTTACACAGTGTTCACAAGAGAGGGAAGTACTACTATCACCGATCCTTGTTACTAATTGTTATTGGTTTAGTACAAGACTGTACACTAAACCAGTGACAATTAATACGGATCGAAGGAAGTTGTTTGGTGTGCGTCGTGCTCATAAACGATTGAGGAAATGGTTCGTTTTCTTTACTGCATGCCAGCGAGCTCTGGCCAATATGTGGCTCGTACCAAAGAGGCGCTGCTATATATCGCTTACAACGATCGTCGTGGAATGCATCACCCATGATTATTCTCTCTCGCTGCTCCCGTTCCAGCGAGTGCTCGCAAATATACGGCTGGCCCAACGAGCTATAAAACAAGCGCACAACCCACAACCAGCTAGTGAGCTCACCTAAAAAAAGCCAGCCAACAAGCACTTTCTACTGTTTTTATTTTTGTAAGATTTTATTTCAATTACAAAATATTTATAAATTTTAAAACCTTGAATTTGAGGAAGTTCATGATTTTTAAAAATATTTGGATTCAAAAATGTTGGTTAATTTTGATAAAATCTTTGTGAATTAAAATAATATTCTTCAATCTGATTTTTAAATAGATTCATGAATTTGAAAATGTTCGTGAATCCAAGAAAATAGTAAACTTGGAATAATGTTCTCCGGTTCAAAAAAAAATCACATGAATGCAAACAATGTAGTGAATTCACTAAAAGATTATCATATCAAAGAAGTTCATGAATTGGTAAAATGTTTACCCGTATATAATAAATTAAAACTAACAGTCTTTCAAAGATTATGATCAATTTTTTTTAAAAATGTGAACTATTTTTAAAATTCATGAAAATGGTTTGAAATAACAAATTTGAAATTCGGACAATTTTTGATAAACATGTATTTTTTGAAAACAAGTGATTTTTTTGAAAATTCAAGCATCTATACAATAAGCCGACACAAAATTTTAAAATATGAGCAATTTTCGTCGTCCCGCATTGTTTTCCAAAAAGTAAACATTATTTGTAATTTCGAACATTTTAAAATTTTTTGAAAAACATGAGAAAAAAAGAAAGGAAAAGAGAAACAGAAAAACATAAAAAGGAAGAAAAATAAAATTGAGGAGAAAAAGAAAAGTAAGAATGACTAAGAAAAATAAAAAAATAAAGAAAAGCAAACGAAAAAGCCGTAAGGATAACTAGGAAACGCATACAATGAATGTAAGAAAAAGAAAGAAAACCAGATGGAAGCTTCCTAAAACCGGATGGAATGTTCTAAAACCGACAAAAATGCTCTCGGACGCACCCCTTCACATCTTATAATAGGCCCCACAAGAGCCACTATGGTGAGTGATTGCTGTCTTATATCAGTTGTTGTACCAAAGAACCACTGTAGAGTTTCGAGCTCCTCCTCATGGGCCAGGTTGAGTGTTCAGAATTTGAGAGGCTTGTAGCTAATAAGAAATGTGTGGGCTGAAACTCAGCAAAATTCAACATCTTTGTATATTAGGCCCTGGGCAGAGCCCTTGATGTCGTGGCCCCTGTATTTCTATATACTAAAAAGGGTGACTGGGTCCTAGCTCCACCGGGCGACAATAATGTTGTATCTTCACCTATCTGGGTAAAAGTTTCATTTTGTTCTTTCCACCTTCGTGACAATGGCCACCACTACATCGACTTCAACACATCCATTTTTCTTAAATCGCTGGGGATGTAGCAATAGTCGGTCATGAGGCACAACAGTTGCGATGACGTTAACGTATGTCATGGCCCCAACCACTACTGTGGCCTTGGCTGCGTGCTTTGGCTTAGAGATTCCGGGAGGATGGGGTGTATGTGAAAGGAGTTGAGGGCCGCGTGAAGGCACGGTCAACATTCTGGTGGTGGTAGTTGTGGGCAATGGACCTGTACGTGGTCGTTAGTCAATCATACGGACTCTGTGAAGCTTTTGGCTACTGGGTGCAACCAATGAGAGACAATCGCATGTGTTATCTATAACCTGTTTGGATGGTAATCCAATAATAGAATATGTGTTTAGTCATCTAGCCTTTTTAGGTCACCGTTTGTGGCTTTTTTTTATCCTCTGTTTTCATTTGTGCTCCTTTTGCGACCTGTACTGAATTGCAGACTAAAGGTGGGATCTACAACCGGTTTGGTAATCTAGCATTTTTAGGTCGCTGGTTGTGGCTTTTTTTATCCTTTGTTTACATTTGTGCTCCTTTTGCGACCTGTACTGAATTGCAGACTTTTTATATTTGGATTTTAATAATATTGCCACATGCATCGTTACTTATGCAGAGGCCGGGGTCATCCTCCTTTTTTTGTAAAGAAAGTGTTGGCCGATGGAGGTGGGAACTGAAGTTTGAGCAACAAATAAACATGATGGTAGCCGGCCTATATGGAGGATGTTAGCTGAGAATATAGGTCGGGCCTCTAATAAAATAGGTACTGAGGATGGAATTGGCAGTCTCCTGGAACACTAAAGATTGATTTTGTATGCCAGTGATTATACTATGAGAATGAAATTTTCGCTTAGAAAAGGAGGAAGACCTCGGCCTCAGATCCGGACGATGCATACATCCATTTTATTAATTATTACACAAGAGCTTACAAATTCATACTACACTAATACTAAAGCCACCGCCTAAGCAACATCTGTCGCTACTCCTATCCAGTTGATGAAGGGGCGCCGATAGTCCGGGTCTAATACCAAACAGACCTTGCAGCCAAATCTAACATCTAAGACCCGAGGTTCCAACCAGATGCCTGTCGGGTATGGGCACCCACCAGTCCGGGCGTGTTCCTCAACCAGGACGCCTGCTGGGTATGAGGCCGCCGCAGCCACCTGCCACCAATCTATCTTCAGAGTTGTACTTCTGCATCTACCTTGCACGTTCTAGCTGCCGCCGACGCCACCACAACGCCGCATAACGCCACCCTCCCGCGCGAGTCCATCTCCACCCATCGGACGCCGAAGTCAACACAAAGGCCATGCCACCGAGATCCGCCGCCATCAACGCAGTGGGAAGAAGCACCACTCCATCAAAGAATCTGTCCTCCGTCCATCGATAACGCAGGTACCTTCAAAAATGACGCCCAAAGGGGGAACGACACTAGAGCGCCGCCGTCATCCGATCATCCGATCATCCGATCTAGGGTTTCCCCCGGAGGTAGCAGAGAGTGGCCTTGAACTTCTTCACGGCAATATCTTCAAGAAGGGAACGATGCAGATCAGCCGAAAGAAAGTTTTCACCCAGATCTGTTCGGCGAATCCAACTCCTGCACGGCCGCCGCCACAACCAGGCTAAGCACTGCCGCCGCCGGCACCTCCACGATGACCAAAGCCGCGAGACTCGCCGCCACCACTCCTAGGCCGCCGCCACCGCTGCCAATACCAACCCCACAATCGACCAGATCCGGGCAGGGATCCCAGGTCCATTCCCACCACCCACCACCAAGGAGGGGAGGTGGCGCCGCCAGCGAGGGACGCCGGGAGTGGGAGAAACCGAGGCAGGGCCAGCTCGACGCCTGACACCACCAGCAGATGGGAACGCCTGCGGAGTCCCCAACTGCGCAGCCGGAGAGAGCCGCCCCGCCGCCGCCAACGCCACTCAGCCTTTGGCCGGCGATGCCCCAGGCGGCGGCGAGGGAGGGGTTGAGGCAAATGGGGCGACGGTGGCGGCGATAGGGTTCCTGCCGGGGGCGCCCACGGGAGCGCCTTTGGGAGAGGAGGGGAGATCTCGAGCCCAGTCACAGTCGTTTTATCTTAAATTGGGGTGAGAATTTCACTTTCCCGGCCTCTGCACCAACTAGGGATGCATAAGGCCTTTTTAAGTATAAGTACTAGGATTTTTAATCTCGGTTATGCACTGAGCCTAGTCCTCAATAAATGCGTGAGTATCAGAAAAGCCTGGTCCTCAACAATAAATAGGAATCTAAATTCGCCTCCGTGAGAATGAGATTGTTAAGCTAAAGCCACTGTAGATGCTAATCCGTGCAAAGTCTACTGTAGCAGTGGCGCCATGGCAATGGTTGCAGTATGTAGGCAGTAGTGGTGACCGAAGGCTCACCCTGATATACCTACGGTTCAACTTGAGTTTAGTTAATCACTATTTTTTCGCATGAAAAATTAAGAGTTAATCAGTAATGCAATACTGTTCATTCAAGTCCATACTCAATTCTATACGGTACGGCCAAATAATATGGTATATTCGTTGGTGTAGAGTGAACAAAAAAGAGGAAGCCGTCCAGATCCCTAACATGAATCCGAACCATCAGGCAAACAGCTGAGCCAGTGTGAGCACGTCAATCCAGCTAACTACCGAACTTGTACTACTGTTCGGAGCCCAAGAATTCGATGCCTACAAGAGAACTTCAGCAGCTGGCACGAATGCTTCCGAAAACTCTCGTGAGAAGCTTATCTGAGGTAGGCCTATTAATACAGGCAGAGATGTCTCCCGTATTCCGCATAAATATATACACACAGGAAGGCCATTAGATTTACTGAGAAAGGATTGATTTTCTCCTGATGCCTCCGGTTCCCAAGTGCTTGTGCTATTTGCTTATTCTCCTGCATGCCATCTTCTCCGCCTTCGTGTTTGTCACCTTTGACAGGCAAATGAAATGAGGAGTGACTTCTGAGTGTGGCCGAACAAACCACTTTAACTTTCTATCGCCTCGGTGAAGATGGAGTTATATGTCGGAGAAGTATTATTCACACAAGTGAAGGTTGGTGCACTATTTATATGTCGGAGAAGTATTATTCACAACCTGAGAAAACCAAGTTACCTGTGAGGAGTAGAACGTTGGCCAAACCAATGCTTCCCAACTTGCATATATATATTAAAAGTAGTTTACAGTCTATCAAAAAAAGGAAAATTATACTAGAAAATCATAGAATAATCATAAATATCCAGCCTCTCGTTATGTGGGTCTATTTCATAAATAACATAATTTCATAAATACCATAATTAACGGTTGAGATCAACATTCAGGGATGAAAGCTCACGTTGTTATGGATGAAAAGCTCACGTTAGAACTTGGGAGCGTAACATCGGCCTTCATATCCAAATCTTTCTCTCCCACACCTAAAAAAATATCTATTCCATGAATTTTTAAAACATAGTATGTATACACTCATCTCTATGAACACATACACGCACACCCTACCCCTATGAGCACCCCCGAGAGACTGAGCAGGCATATCATTTTGAGATTGTCAAGTCACCAAAGACGCTTAGTAGTCGACGGGAACGCCTCCTCCCACTGAACATGCACCAGGACTTGAAACCTGTTCGCTAAGAATACCACTGTCTATCTAA
This sequence comes from Aegilops bicornis, assembly GCA_021605145.1. Classification (NCBI taxonomy): domain Eukaryota; kingdom Viridiplantae; phylum Streptophyta; class Magnoliopsida; order Poales; family Poaceae; genus Aegilops; species Aegilops bicornis. The sequence continues at coordinate 57,039,805 of CM038675.1, read as the reverse complement.
CCATCCAAACACAGATTGGTTTGCTAATTGTTTACTCTTTGAGCCTATACCGTCTATCCATTTCCATCCATTCATAATTGCTTTGCTAGATGTAGAGGTCTTAGCATCGCATTGCCTCCATTCCTAAATATAAGTCTTTCTAGACATTTCAAATGGACTACAACATATGGATGTATATAGACATATTTTAGAGCGTAGATTCACTCATTTTGCTCCGTATGTAGTCACTTGTTGGAATCTCTAGAAATACTTATAATTAGGAACGAAGGGAGTACAAGCAAACAATTCAACCTATTTCAGTTTTTGTATGCATGTACTCATCACCATATGCAAGTACGATCGTCTAGCATTTGGTCTCCACCATGTATATCTACACGAACATCAACTCTCTGCAAGTATCCTAATGTTAGTTGAATGTGAATTGCTATTTTCCAGTTGAAATTTTTACATTATTACTTTTTATCTAGCCATTACTTCAATATGCAATCTATTACTTGGTGTTTAAAGTTAGTACAAGTTAAGCTTACCTTCTGTTCCAACTTTTGAGTCATAAATATATGTTTTTATGTAGAGCTAGCATGCGGATGTATTTATTTAGGGCACCCCTAGCCATCAGATTATTGATGGTAGCATTCTGTCAAACCAGTCCACAGCCGTAGGATTAGTTCCACCATGGACGTTAGATCCCTTTACCGTAAGATCCTGCTATTATTACGTGAATGCTACAACAGATCCTGAAACATCCTGCTGTTATTACGTGACTCCTATAACTGCTCCCAAATGTACGCTTGTAGCCAGCTTGCTTCTTTTTCACGACGCACGTATGTACATGCTGCTTCGCTTCCATCGTTGAACTACGCCGTAATGTCTCATCCGACACAAGTAAATATTTCAATATATGTTTATTTCAGGAAAACTTTATTCAATGATTTTTGATGTTTTCAAAATTAAATTAAATTGCTTCGATGTAACACTTCATTGTTTTGTTTCCAACACAAACTTTTTTGCCTCCACCGAGGACACAATTTACTTCTATTGGAAATGAAATTTGTTTGGACCTAACAATTTTTTGTGCGAAGAACTTTGCTTCCATGTAATTTATTTTTGCATCCAAGTAGTTGTTTTTATGTGCCAATCTTTTAGTCCCGTCTATCTTTTTATTATATTTTAGACACAAGATTTTTTTCTGCTTCCATCTACTACAAAAGTGTTTCCACCACAAAATAACTTGCTTCCAGTCAAACATAAGTTTTCTCCATGCTTCAACCGTTCATACAACATGTTTTGGATCCAATGTACAGTGCTTCCAAAATATTACTAGATTTATGTTCCCTAATACTTTCAGGTTCATACAACAAATTTGCTTTTTCAAGCCACAAAGGGTACAATGCTTCCCAAGTTCATACTGTATTTCCCTAAAGACTGTGGATTCGCTACCCTTCATCTAGTGTATGCGGTCTTCTTAATTCTGAGGTAGATCTAGATGTCGCCACGCTTCTTAGTGCATGCACTAGTTGCCTCCATATATACATGTCCCATCTGCATAGATCAGGACCAAGCCATCACACAACTGCTTGAAGCTTAAATCGGTTAGGCAAGATGCATACTTATCGAAGGTAGGAAGCAACAAATGGAACTATATGTACGCTGCAGCACTGATGAAGAGAATGTATACAATAGAACAATACAAACATGTTAAAAGCAAAATTTGGAACCTATAAACAAGGAAACAAACTACCTAAAACGAAGAAACATATGTAATATCAGAATGGAGAATGCATGCCACGTTCCAATGGTGATAACAAGGAGAATAACTAAGTTGCAAAATAAGATGCAGGAAGCATTGGTAGCAATAACTATCTATACTGCAGAAGCATTTGCAGCTTCATACGTACGAAGCATGTAAAGGTAATATCTCACCAATTCTCATCTTCGTTGGAAGCTCTGAATTTTGAAACTAGGTAATTAGTCCGATTGCACCAACATACCTATGCAATTTCTGTTGATCTAAATACCGAGACATGAAGATGTTCACTAAACATAGGGGTATGGAAGCAAAGCATTGGAATTAAGAATCTTATCCTATGTACCTATAAATAGTTTATTAAACACAGTATGGCAATTCAGAGGAAGCATGAAAATATGACAGCTCAACATTATTCGACTTGGTTGGAAGCATGGGAATTGATAATGGAAACAACTAAGATTGCTGCCAATATGAGGATGCATGCTTTATGTCGCTTACATACAAATTTAACCAAAAATTGTTGACCAATGGAAGTAATTTTCTTACCCAAAGAAGCATGAAAGAGTGTGCTGGGTACATATGTGTTGTTACTTGGAAGCATTGAAAAGTGAAAAAGGGCCCAAATACTAATATTGCTGCCAACCAAGGAGGCATATTTGTGTGATGCATCTACCCAATTCACAAATTGTGAATGATTTAGGTATCAACCAAGGTAATCGACATGTAGATATCAAACTAAGTCAGCGATTTTTGGAGCAGTATAACAAGATACAAGTTGTATTGAGAATCACATGCTTGGTTTTCTACATTTTTCTACATATTTATAGTGCACTTCCACATTGTTATCATTCCATAGAGTTATTGCAGGAAACAATTCTATGAAATTATTTGTTAATCATGCACTTCTCCGTAAGTTATTCAAAATATTAAGTTATTCACAATATGTTTATAGAACCATCCCCATAGTTTTCATACTAAATGTGACAAGATAAAAAAAATATTTCCAAGGAACACTTTTATCATCTAATCATATTATGTTCATCTGCTAGGTAATCACAATGGGCTCCGTCTAATAAATTATGCAAGGGAAACTTGAAGAGAGATATAGAGTACTACAAATATTCATGTTTCTGCCTAGCTACATGTGTATCTTTGTAAATACCCCTAATATGTGTGCTACTCTTCCATCACAAATTAATGTGACACAATGGGTTAACTTTTAATGCGTAGTGTACGTGCAGACATGTATACTATTGAAATAGTAACCAACCTATTTTATCACACACAAAAACTACCTATTATTTATTGGTTATCAATCCACCGGACACTTTGAAAATTGATAAAGATCATTTTCTTAACCATCCTGCATTCATAGCTCATAACTTGTTTTATCGGTTCATTGCAGTTGTTTATCTCTGATGTACATAGTGGAATAATGTTTGAGTTGTCCACCAATATTTACTTAAATAATATTGTGGAAGTTGTTGGTTTTTCTCTTCAACTTGAGGAAGCATTAAGGAAATATTCTTTAGACGATAATAGTTGTAATATTCTATTTTATTTCTGATATATATTAACATGTCAACTACCTGAGAAATGTACTATTGGACCATGTCATAGGTTCATTATCTTGGAAGTGTTTCATTATGGCTCATACAAATAAAAATATCAAATATTGTTCCAAAAAAGGCATAAAAGATTCTCTCCTAGAATTGTGATACTTTATTTGGCATGATAGCTGTACTGCTTCCTAACCCATAACGAGATCATCCAAAGTACATCAAAAATTTATTTTCAACCACTTCAATGTTCGAACACACTAAAGATGGTGGCCTCACATTTGCGTAGGGCATCTCTGTTAGTTGATATAAATAGTGGATTATGCAAAATAGCGGCGGTCCTTCAAATCAGCTATAGCGGCCGGTGCTATAGCCGCTACTTCAAAACTTTTTGAACAATTGTACATGAATCATATAGCCTATCATTTAGTGGCACCCTTCTCAAACCGCTTATATCGGGCCTATAGTTGGACTATAGCCAGGTATTTAAAACTTTGGTTTGCACAAACAACCACATTGTGTGTGTAAAAGAATCTGCAGAACTGAAATTAAATATTGAATATTTATATTATATCTTCAAACAAAAACTTGAAAAGAAAAAGAATCTGCACAAACCGCATGGTGCAAATATTGGATGAGGACAAGAAGTTGTACAGATTTGGCAGCGGTCTCATTCAGGTAGTACTACTCAAGACTCCTAATTGAAACAAGTTTGATTGTGAAATGTTTGATATCCTTGTTACGGGAAGGGGCAATAAATTGGAGGAACTAGGTGTGGTGTGTGGAACCCTGCACAACATCAACTTGAGGGCCCCTGCCCCAAATCGGTTTTGCTGCACCGCCGCATGCAGAGGAAGTTTCTTCAACTAGTACAATGCATTCGGATCCGCTGCATTTAACTAGATTAGGTAAGTACTCTAGCACATACTCATGTTTGTAACTAGTTTATTCATAAAACATCGAAAAGGTGTGATGGCACCCGGGTGTCCCGACCCCCTTCTATCTTGTCCGTTCATGCTAGCTAAGATTCATACCGTGGTCAGTCCAGCAAGAATGTATCATTTGCAGCAGTTGCGGCTTATCCAAAGGTACTAGATCATCGATGGCGCGCGTTGCTGCACCTGTCTATTTGTATAATAAGATGATAGTCTTGATAAATATAGAGGCACATAACATATAACTTAAATTTGCATGAATTGAACAAGATTTGAAGGAAATCCACATGATTGGAACTGCAGTGTCTCAATATAACTGAATTCTGCCATTGGATGGTCAAATGTTTAAGACTGAATAGCAAATAATATTCAAGCACACAAAAGTGCAAGTAATATAGTATATGCAAAGAGGGAGAAAAACTAGCTAACAAACATGGTCTCTTTCTTAGTCTATAAGTTAAATGTGAAGAACAAAACAATGGTTTAACTGTAAGATACAATATTATGTTGTACTCACGTCTGCAATTGTCTAAATATGGAACAACCATACTGATCTTTCTCAAGCAACTGCAATAGGGCAATTGAAAAAGGATTTCTATTTGGTGTCACCAATCAGGCGAGGCTCCAAGCATACATAATTGTTTGAATGTGGTACCGCCATACTGATCTTTCAAGTCATGGACCTGCCAAAAATGATATTTAGAGCACGGAACAAGGACATAGAAAAATCAACCACCAAAGATGAGATGACATCAAAGTAATATCATCTCAATAGATAAAGACATCAGGAAAATTCATTCCATCATAAATGTGAAGTTTTCATGCCTCATTGGCATGCAAGATATACCTTGTGTAGCCTCACGACGCAAAATTACAAATGTTGCATTGAAACATAGATAACTTCCCCTTGAACTGAATAAAAGAATACAATATACCAGACCACTAAATCCATGAAAATCACTTATCAGTATGATTACTTATTACTCATGTTACTTGTGAGATAATATCCAATGGGTTACAAACCACATACATACCTTCAATAGAAATTTCTCACGCCCAAGATAATATGCCTTCACAACATTCTCAAACGAATGAGCTTATTTTCCACTACTACCTGGTAAGGAGATAAGTAATATTGTTAGATGCAATTTTCTATGGTAAAAATAGCAACACAATCAGTCAGATAACGATCCATAGTCAAATGTAATGTTTGCGTATGTGTCTACTTGTTCTCACCCTAATAATACCGGGCTGCTAGCAAAAGAAAACAATGACACCCACAATTTCACCAACATACTTAATGATCTTTTATGTATTTTTTTCATTACAGAAAATAACAAGCATAAAGATCAACTACTTGGTTCTTCTCAGTTTTTATTATGAAATCACTAAGGTAGTACATTGTTACATGGAACCTGGTCCGAGAAGTTTCAAACTTCATGCTCTGCTTCATCTATTCTCACCTATCCATGTGGAGGCACAATTGCAAGCATTAATAAATTCAACAAGCTGAACCAGAAAAAGGAAAAAAAATCCATAGACAATAATGTAATCTCTCTGCAAGGTTGCACTAATACCTTTGCTCTCCCTACCTGGACATGGAAAGAGTCCTTGAGTGGCTAACCCCATCGACTTGGCACTCTTCTACTTGCCCTTCTTGTACTAACCATCCTCGATGGAGCGGTCACCCTTCTTGCACCTATTGGGATTCCATTCATTTTGCTCCTCCGCTCGAAAAGACATAATTCATGCAGCATAGTCAGTTAATGGCATGCAACAAGGGATTGTCCCAATTAGTGAAAAAGCCGAGGCTCGTCTGCCTTCGCAGTGTCACTGGACTTCCAAACCCGAGTCCTAGAACAACCTCGAGGAAGGTGTAAAGTGTCAGCTTGAATGAAAATCACTACAAAAGTTCAAATAAATCATTTCTTCTTTCAGAGGGACACAGGTAAAACATTTCCATGGTGCAAGGAATTAGCTAAGAGTAGCAATAGTCCACGAAGACAAAATGGTGCATCCAACCATGAAGCAACATCTATCGCAGAAGATGCTCAAGTCTCTTATGAATTTTGATAACCTCTTCTATCTTGCTTAATAGGAAGAATTGTGGTAGTAGCATCCTCATTATGCTATATCAAGATCACCGATCTACGCTCAATTAAATTATTTCTTCTTTCTGCAGGGACACAGGTAAAACATTTCAATGGTGCAAGGAATTAGCTAAGAGTAGCAATAGTCCATGAAGACAAAACTGGTGCATCCAACCATGAAGCAACATCTATCGCAGAAGATGCTCAAGTCCCTTACGAATTTTGATAACCTCTTCTATCTTGCTTAATAGGAAGAATTATGGTAGTAGCAGCCTCATTATGCTATATCAGTATCACTGGTCTATGGAACTATGTATAGATTAGCATTTAATTAAACTACTTAAAAAAATAAGTATTCTACAGGATATGGTAAATAATACAATTAGTTCAGTTCTATAAGACCACCATACTGTAGCTCCATGTCATAAGCAAGCATGAATTAACGCTAAATCGTGGTTGGACATGGCTGCATTGAGGAAAAGGAATGTAGCATGTTAACATCCAACTCTAATAGTGAATATGGGTGAAGAGAAGAAATAAAAGATAAAGTATAATCTGTAGAATATCATTTCCCATTCGAACCACTTTAGCTACATGCAAAAATATCCTTGAAGCAAAATTACTACATGTTCTTTCAGTCAAAGAAGACTTACTCACCCCTCTCGCCACCAACCTCACCAAAGAAATGGAATCTCAATGACGATCGCCCTCAAGTTTCAGGTGCACTGTGCAAACATCTCGCTTCCAAATGCAGGTTTTTGCTAGAAATGCCAAGGATAAGACTTAGTTGAAGAACAAAACTCACAAGTCAAATAGTAGCAGAATTATAAGTAAACATGCATCCACCTTCCTTGACAACTAACCATGGTACCAGATTGTTTATTTCCCTTCAGGTTCTAACCTAACCATGGTCCTGTTATTTGATTATAGAAATTATACAAATAAAGTTGGACGCCACAGCCATACCCAAATTCACTGAAATAGAAATAAGTCGCATACATGACAGATTGAAACCGAGAAGGTGCACAAAAATCTGTAACACCGTAAGAAAATCCAGGAAGGGAAAAGGTAGATCACGATTGAAACCTATCCATGATTATTTTTCTCTCCTTGGTTGTCCACAATCATCAAAGGAATTGGTATGTACTGCACCTTGTCTACTTGAGCCGTCATGTGAGCACTCTATTCCAGATCGAGCGCCATCTCGCAGGTTGGCCATTGAGAATTGGGTTAAAACCCGCCACCGCCATGAATCAACCCCACTCTCTCTCTCTCTCTCTCTCTCTCTCTCTCCATCTCCTCTCTCGACCAGGGCGAGACCGGAGGATGCAAACACGGGAGTAGGGAGTGGGGAATACGTCGAGTGCGCGACGGCGTACCGGTCTTCGCGCGCAGACGCGGGTGGAGATGGCAGTCAGTGCGCGCCACGCCGGGAACCTTCTTCCGCCACCATGCCATCACCATGCGGACGGCGCTTAGCATCCTCTCAGCGCGCACCAGCCTCGACACCCCTCTTGCTCTTCCTTTCGCTGTCATTAGGGATCCTTTTTCGGTCGCTTTATTGTGCAACATCGCGCCACAAGGGCTAAACGGGCTTGGCGCCAGCCTCCCGCCGCCAAGGCCACCGCCGCCTTTGGTTAGGGTTAGCGAGCACACCAATAGCTTCCTTTGCTTCAGCCGGCGGTTATGCTAGGTGGGCTGCTTGGCCCAGTTAACCAGGTTACTCCAAAAATGTTAGGGGAATAGCTGCCTCATGAAGCTGCGGAACGGAACCATTCAGAAAAATTCATCGCAGATCCGACAGCCAGAGACGATCATTACGTGAAATCGAACGGCTCGTAAGGCTGATGCCCTCGTGGATCTCCTAGGGTGCTCAGTTATAATATTTTAAAATTTGATGGCGACGAGGCATGCCGCACGTCCAAGCTGTAGGCTGGCAGGTCTCGATGTAGACTGCAGGTCTGCTTGACATGCATGAACAGTAGTATTATGTCTCCTCACGCCTTCTTCCCTCTCACATACTCTCTCTCGTGGCACTTGCATGCACGCCTCTTTTCACTTCTCTAGAAAAGTACTCTCTCTCTCTAGTTTTATCAAAGCTAAGTCTGGGTCACATGTCGTTTTGTGTGTGTATGAAGCTGATGTGATGCATGAAGGGCCCCACATCATCTCTCTCAATGGAGTGAGCGCTGACAGCTGTGGGGGAATCTGCCTATGATGAATAGTACCCTACGAGATGACCAGCTCGGTTTTGAATTTTGTACTCCCAATCTTACTGTTCACTAGGCCTGCTAATGCAACCTGCTGTAGAAAACTTGGCACAGATCTTGATGACTCGGAATCTGCATGGACGGCAGGATAAGTGGGTGCATAGACCCCCGGGTGCTAAAAGGCCACTCTCCATAAAACATATGAAATTCTCTGCTACGACACATACAGGTTTTTCAATACCGATCGCTAGCGCTTAGTTTTGCATCTTGTTGTGTTTGCTTTGTATGTACTAAAAGAGTTGTACAACCTTGTTCCTCTCTTTGTGTGTTCAGTCCTTGATCAAGCTTAAATAGTTAAGTAGTACCGACAGCCGCCTATTTTTTTAACACAACAGCAGCTAAATGTTCTCTTATTAAAGAGAATAGTATAGTAGTCCACATCCTAGGCAGCACCGCCACCCCACGGCCACCCCATCGCCGCCGCCTAGCGATTGTCTCCACCCGATTTCCACCGGCAGCCCGCTCGATTCTCGCCAGAGCTTAGCACGTCGGCCACGCCCATTGAGCTCATGATCGTGGACGGAGCTCACTAGGTCGGCCCCTTCCCCCGAGGTAGCCAGGTTCACCTCGTGCATCCTGATGTGCCTTTTTCAACGTTCTGTCAATCAGCACAGCGGATTAGATTCGTTTGAGGCCAAAGGGTCGTTCCAAGTTGACCTAGGGCATGCTTAGAACCGCCCTAGCTTCTCAAAATCTGCGTAACAGGCTTCCCTCGTTTGCCTGTTCGTCTGCACTTTGGGCCGGACGAAACCAGCTCATTTCGAAGGCATCTCTACAATTGCTGGAAGAGGGAGGTCAGACGGGATAGATTGATTACACAGAGAAGGCATGGTTGCTTCAGAAAGAGAAATGCAATATTTTGTTGCTTGGCACCCTCTGATTCGTGTGCAGAAAGGAGTATTTACCCAGCAAAATTTTCCGAGTGTCTTCCAATCCCACAAAAATGTATCACGATACTCACTCTCTTGCATCAACACTTGGGTAGAGGAAAATTTGCACTTTGTAGTGATACTTGCAACATGGTCGAAACTTGGGTTAGAAGCAATGACATATATAAAACCCGCTTAGCTGTAATTGTCTAGTACCGCTTCATCGGGCAACGATCTATGTATGAATCAATGATAATAGTACTTCTGTTGCCAATGAATTTAATCTACTCTATTACATCTCCAACAGCTTTCCACATGACAACCACGTGCTGTTTTCAGTTTGACTCAACAATCTTGGAAATAAAAATATGTGACAGGTCAATCAGACAAAAGAGAAAAATAATAAACAACAATTAAAGAGAAGGACATCTAACAGTTGATTCCGTAAAGCCAATAATTGCAACAAGTGAAAAAATAGCGTGTTATAGCAAAATAGCGCTGTTCTTAATATCCGCTTATCAGCGTGATACAAGCAAGACATTGTATACTGATTTATTTAGCGAGACATTGCTCGTAAGACTATAGTGTGGTATTATCGGGACTAGAGCATCCTTTTTTCAATGATTGCAATTGGTAGTCAAAATAGCATACCTAGGGAGTAAAAAATTCACAAATGTTCTCAATTAGATATAGTTGCAAAATAATTCCAAGTTAAAATTTCCTTCAAGCTAGGAATCTTAGCAAATGAAAATCTTAGTCAACACCCTTCTCTTACCGCCTCTTTGCCACAACCGTTGGTGCAAGAACTGAAAGGAACGCTCAGGTGTCTAGATCTCACACCTGTATCCATTCCACGTTGTCCTTCCTTGCATTCCTTCCATCTCCTTGGGCCCATTGATATAACATATTGGATCAAGCTGCCGGCCTCTTCTTTTTGGTCCACCCCAGCCAGCAACCACAATCGTTAACTAAATTAGATTACTGCTATAACGTCTCACAATTATTTGATGGTAGACTGTTGCATTGATAATTATAGTGCCCTGATTTTTTCAAGGTTGTCGAGATACTAGCTAGGCATTGGATGTGATGGCTCCGTTGAAAACAAAATGGTGATGGTCATGAAAACTAACCTTGAATCATGAATATTCCACTATATCGATTTGTTCATTCTTTTCTCTAAAAGGAGGTTGATACACATAACCTCTGTGTCAATGTGATGCACACAACCATTACTATTAAAGTTGATGTTAGAAAATGAAGCAAAAATCATGAACAAATGGAGAGAAATTTTCTTATTTCAATCATCAAATGTATGCAAAAACTTGTGGAATATTGTGGGAAGCATCTCAACCCTCCATACAGGAGACCCCGTGATTATATATTGATTCATAAGGAGAGACGTCTCATGAAGTTACAAGATGCAGTCGTTGGACCAACCGACAGATACAATCGGGATAGGCAGAAGAGATAGAAATATAAGAGGAAAAAAATCAAGGGTGGTCTCTCTCTCTCTCTCTCTCTCTAACTACCTAAGCATGTTACACAAGATAATGTTTAAATTTCTCCCTTAATCACAACTAAGCTTCGTGTATGTAATGCCTTTGTGAATCCATCTCCAAGCTAGTCCTTCGAAGGAATAAATGTGATTTCTAATTACTTGTTCGCAACTCTTTCTTTGACAAAATGAAAGTCTATGTCAATATATTGAGTTCTCGCATGAAAAACTGGGTTGGCAGATAAATAAGTTGCACTAAGATTATCATAGAAAATACAAGGAGTTTGAGCTCGTAAGACTCCAAGTTCTTTTAGTGTCGATGTGTTTGCATCGTTATCTTCTTGTAGGCATTGTTCAGATATGCTTGGACTTATTCTTCCAGGTGAAAACTTAGAATTTGGTCGTTGGTGGTTGGATATGGTGACAACGACACTTGTGCGTCGTTCCCTTCCTAGAGGCGTTGTTGTTAACGAACATTGTTGTCCTTCAAGTGTCACAAGATGGTTGGTGCAAACAAGGTCGTTGTTTGTAATTTACTGATTGTTGTTGATTTCTTCGGGGTTTTGTCCTTTTCGTTTTGCTAAGGCATAGCTTTCGTCTTGCATGACATTGCTCTATGCCGGTGTGTTTATTTGTGTGAGTGTGCTCTTGTCGGCTGTGAGCATCCTAGCTATGCTGAGGCTGGGTGTGTCCTCATTGGGTTTGTATACTTTTGATGCTTCATCTTGAGTTAATAAGATCCATGCTTTATCCAAAAGGTTCATTTAGTATAGACTGAACCCAAATTACTTCAGCTCTAACATTTGCTAATGCCTTATATTCTGCCTCTCATCGACCCGGAAACAATAGCTTGTTTCTTTGCACACCATGAATTAAATTGGGTTCACAGAAATGGCACTTCCCATAATGATCTTCTATCATTCAAGCAACCAGCCCAATCAGCACCAGAAAAACCACTAATGGCCAGATCCTGGTTATCCTCAAACTTGATGATGACTGGGTGTCTAGATGGGAGGAGACCAAAAATGCTTTCAGCATGTTTGGTTGCATTGCTGGTGCAATCGATGTTGACATTCAAATATAACATAGCACGAGCCAATGAATCTTGTTACCCGTGCGGGATCCTATAGACTATTGTCTTCTTGCCTCTACCGTGATATCGCACTTGAGCTTACAAAAAGCCACATGCTTGAATATAACCCAAGATTTATCTGGACATCTTCAACAAGTGTAAGCAACATGAATTCTGGATGAAGATCTTCATTCATGCTTTGCACGCCAACCGCAAAAGGAGCAATGAAGAGCTAATCAAGTTGCACAAAGCCCTGCAGCTGGTGCCTAAAGCTTCACACACATCTGCACACAACTCATTGGACAACAATATCATTGCTAAGGAATAAAAGTCCTGCTTGCTATATCTAGCAATTTTCCTCAAGACACCACATTAGGCGGTCAACCTTGATAGAACGGTGGGTTGTAGCGTGGTTGATAACCTAGCAAGACTGGGCCAGTTCTGTTCGACATGCCAATCGATGTTTTGGTGCGCTTATTAACCGGTGGCTTGTTTTTCCCGCTGATATTGGTGCTACAGGACAAGTGAAGAGATGTGTGATAAGTGATGTAGTTCATGGATTCGTAACCAAGATAGCCAGGAAACAGCACATTATAGAAACACGCCTGACACACTACTTGGCTCGCCAGTTCTCCATTTTCAACAATCTCCGAATCCGCCGCCCGATAAAATCAACAGATTCTTTGAAAAGCTCTATGAAGAATCATTTCGAGTATCCATTATCAAGGTGCTAGATCTAGAAGGTTGTAAATGCTTTGGTGGTAAGAACCAACGGTACCTCAAGGACATCCGCAGGACGATGTTATCGCTCAAGTATCTCGAGTCTAAGAGGAACAGATGTTAAACAGCTGCCGAGTGAAATCAGCAACCTCCGTGGAGCTGGAAGTATTGGATATCCGGGACACCCATGTGCCTGAGTCTGCAATAGTAAATGTCCTACTCCTGAAGTTGAAGCGCTTGTTGGCTGGACACGCTGTGCTGAACTCAAGGGCAGGCAAGATCGAAATATCTTATGTTCCCGACAAGATCGGAAAAATGTTAAACATGGAGGTATTGTCCAATGTCAAGGCACGGAATCATCAAGTTTTGAAAGATATTGGAAAGCTATGGCAGCTGAGGAAGCTTGGTGTGGTTATTGAAGACAATGACAAACTCATTAGGAATTTGCTTCGAGCTATCAGTGACCTGCATGAGTGCCTCAAGTCTTTGTCAATCACTCTTCCCATGACTGAGCAAGATCCTTCCAACGAAGATTTTTCAGATATTGTTCTCAATTATTATAAAAAACCTCCCAAGCTTCTTCTTGAGAGCCTAAGCATTACTGGAACCACAAAAAAGGGGAAACTTCTTCAACTGCTGATCAAACATAGTGACGACTTCCAACTTGCGAAGATAACTCTAATCGAACCCGATCAAGCAGGATGATCTAAAGGTCCTCAACGAGCTTCCCAATATTGTTTGTCTCAGGCTCCAGGACAAAGCATACACCGATGGCAAGCTCACCTTCAAGAAGGGCGAATTCAAAAATCTCAAGTGCTTTCTTGTTGAGGGCTCCAACATGACTGACATCTTGTTTGAAGGTGGAGCAGCCCTTAAGCTCGAGAAGATCATTTTATGCTCCACTGATATCATACAATCTCTTTACGAGTCGAAGACCTTCCAGAACTGAAGGAAGTCGAGTTGAACAACAACAATAAGCTTTCATTATTTGACAAGGCCGAGAAAGTTTCCAAGGTGACTCTTTGTGGTACCAAACTGAGCAAAGATGATCTAAAAATGTTTGCCAAGATACAGTATATGAGCTGCCTAGTGCTGAAGGAGAAAGCTTGTGTTGAAAATGAGATTTTGTTCAACAAAGATGAGTTCCCAAGGCTCAACCTTCTTATTGTCGACGGTTCATCTAATACCAAGATCGAGTTTGCCAGCGGATCTGCTCCCAAGCTGGAGAAAATCACCTGGTCCTCCACAAGGGGCACTGTCGAGAGTCTCCTCGGCATTGTCAACCTTCCAAAATTGAAGGAGCTCGAGTTCAATGGCGATTTGATCCCTGATGAGTTGAAAGAAGCAATTAACAAACACAAGAACAAACCCAAGCTTATGCACAACCAACCAGAAAACCAATACCTAGAAATGGGAAACATAGAAGAAATGGGCAAGGCCGCAAGATTCCCATCCTGCTGGAAGAGCCAGGATTGATGCCAGAGGTGTCGTTCCTATCATATCCATTCATCATCAACTCCAGTCCCATCCCATGGTGTGGTTTGTGTGTGCTATTTGGCTTGATGTTGTGTGTTTCTGTCCACAGTGCACGTGTGGACATATATATTCTGTATCTATGTATGTTGACTGACTGAGTGTGTGCCCCTGCTACTTATTATAAATTTGTGCCTTGTAACTAAGATTGAGCATATGTAATGGTGTGTACGGGTGTGTCCTGTAACTAAGATTGAACAAATGAAATGGTGTGTTGTTTGAGGTCATGGATTTGGGTGTCTACTGTCTGTTTGAATACCTGAGTGGTTCATCTAAGCTCCAGAAACTATCTATTGAATGTGATCTCGCACCAAATCCCTGTAATCTATTGTGCGCTCTCTGTTTTTGAGTTCCCGCGGCAGACATGGCCAAATCCCGACACCAAATTCCCTCTAATCTATTCATGGCCCAACCAATCAGATCCCCGTGGCTGCATTATTTGCATCCCATCTCAAATCGGTCGAGATCGAATCGACATCCCACACCCACACGCGCGGTGCGGGGAGCTCACCGTGCGGACCGTGCTTGAAGGTGGCGGCGCAGAGGGACTCCCGGGAGGAAGCAGGAGGTCCGTGAGGAAGGCGCCTGCTCGTGCGGCGTCGCCTTCAGGGCCCCGCCCTATACAGCCGCCTCGCCGCCAGCCGCCATGGCTCTCCTCTGCATCGGGCCGAAGCTACCCAGGGTGACCACCAGCTCGTCGGCCACGCCTGGCCGCCCAGCAACCATCGCCGGGCCCCTCCGACTGCCACCTCACAGTCTCGCCGGAGATTGGCTTGACCAAGCAGGGGGCGGAGATGGGGACGAGACGGGGCGCTGGATGGTCCAACTTATCGTGTTGACTTTATTTACCGTACCATACCACGTGGCCTGAGGACTGGGCTCAATATGTCATAATTGTCCTTCCTTTTTTTAGGATCAGCTGTTCTTAATTTTAACCGAGTGAACAACTCGAGTTTTTTTAAACCACCAACCAAATATTGTGATAGTATTTTGAGAAATTTACAAAACATGTGGTTTTCTCAAACTCTACCACGAAAGTGTTACTAATTTTTGCATTCAAATCACTTAAACAGTACAAAGTAGTGGACCCTTACAAGCATACTGAAACGCAAACACAAAGGACCATGAACACCTAGAGTACCCTAAGACAATCATAACACAAGAAGATCTCCGGAGCATTGTGTCATCATCCCTGAATCTTGATAGAAGACCCTTGCAGCAGAAGGATCTGCAAGCAGGCGCAAGCAGGTCATCATCGTCGACCATGGTACAATTACCGCCACGCTGCTTCCTCCTTCCTTGACGTCAGCGCTGAGAGGGCATGGACATCAATCCAACACACCTGCAACAACTGTCACCATCTTTGGCTTTGAGTACCGCAAGTGTCCCTTGCGGAAGGAAGAGAACTCAAGTCATTCGACCGGTCCAGCACCGCGGCCGGGCCATCCGCCCGGGCAAAGCAGGATCTCCCTCCAGCATCAGCGCAGAGGAAGAAGAAGAACAACAGCAACAAATCAGACCGACAAGGAAGAAGAAGGGTCTTCGTCTCCCTGCATCCATCGCCCATGTGATGACCCAAACGGCCAGTATCGATGGACCTCCAGCCACCATAGCCTGCGACCTTGACAAGATCTGAGGATCCCCCACCCCGCTGGCTCCTAGACGAAGGCAAAAGCCTCGCCTGACCACGAACGGAGCCCGAAGAAACTTATTCCAACGCGACACCACCGCAATGGCCTCGGCAGCGTCACCCTCAACCCTAACCCTACCACACACCCACCTAGCGGATAGGCTCGAGGTTCCTCTCCCTCCGCCGCGCCGAGCGCCAACGGAGAGAGAGGGAACCGGCGGCGCCACAGGTGGCGCGCAAGGGAACCCTCGTCGCCTCCTTTGATCGCCTCATGTGATCCTGATTTTTTTCATGTAGTTAATTGATGATTAGTTGGAGCACGTCGGCAGTGGTTAAGACGAGTACATGTATGTAAAGGTTCTGTTTCCGTCGAGTTAAACACTATTGTTCATACAAGTGCGTACTACTGGTTGCTATGTTGATTGAGTTAATTACTGCCGGATGCGGATTTGATGAACATGGATGCGCGCGCACTCTTTATGAATAGTAATTCAAAAAATATTGAAAAAGTAAATAAAAATCTGAATTTATTTTTCTAATATACATAGTCAACAGGTATACTCACCTATGAAGTTTTATGAAGAAATCACATCCGTGGTAATCTGAGAAAAAATGATAAAATCAAGCTATATTAAAAAACATTGTTTAATGAATAGTAGGGTCACATTTGTATTTTTTTCACTAAGAATACCATGGGTGTCAATGCATCATGAAACTTCACACATGAGTAGAATGGTTGACCAAGTTTCATACCGCGAAATTTCGGAATTTTTTATTTTTATAGTATTTTTTTATGATTTTACTATTCACGTGAAAGCGTATGCAGCTATGTTCACCTTTGTATTTTCGAGCAATATACACATTAAGTTAAGAAGAAGAAGTCCGTGCAAGTCTGGCCATCATCCTAGCAAGCTAGTGGGACATTCCAAGATCTATCCAAAGCACTCCTACTGCCTAGAGACGCTCGAGCCGTTGAGACATTCAAAGTGGCAAAGTACAAAAACGAGAACACGAGAACACGAGAGGTTAGCAGCAGTGCTTTCAAAAACTCCAGTGTGATCACAGTAGACAGGATCCATTTCTGGTGAATTCCGTAGAGACATGCGCTATCTGGAAGGCCATTAGAATTACTGAGTAAGAATTAATTTTCTTCTGATGCCTCTAATTCCTAAGTTGTTGTGCTCTTTTGTTTATTCTTTTACATGCATTTTTTCCTACTCACGTGTTTGTCACCTTCGGAATGCAAATTAAAGGTGTAGTGACTATTGATGTGTGGACTAAAAACAATCGAACCTTGCAATCGACTCTATGGAGATGTAGTTATATATCAAAGAAGTGTAATTTACACATGTGAAGGTTGGTGCACTATTATTTATTTTTCCTTTTCTTTCTGTAGAGCATCTTTCATTGTAAAATGCATGTGCGATCCTGCAGATGGATGTTATGCCGGCTTGCCTATTTTAACTCCATTGTCAATCTATCGCTTTCTTTTTTTCCAATATTATGGTTATTGGATGCCAAACTTCATTTAGATGTTGAACAACTTTCAAATGCCAACATATCTCATTAAAAGACTAAATACCCTCGTGACATTACAACTCCAGAGGCCAACTTCAACTAGGATGTAATGGAAGTCTCTAATTTTTCTTCCTATCCCTTTGGTGAAGGCCTCGGGCTAGAAAGATTCGTTAAATTGTTCTTCAGAGTATGTTAGGATGTCATCAAAAGTGGCCCCACACTTCCATTCACAAGGTCGATGAATTTAAGACATTATATTTGGGCTTTGTTAAACTCATCAAAAATCATCTTGGTTCACTAAAATGTGGATACGTTTAAGCTACTTAGATTGTTCCATAGCTTTGCAACATAAAAACCAAGCTATTGGCCATGAAGAAATCGCCCACCCATTAGGATATTGTGTCAGCACCCCCTCCATGACTTCCACTGAAGGTCATTTCAGGATATTCATCAAATTAAACATCAAAATCATTTTACATGGTTAGCTAGACTTTCTTGCCGGAGGTGCTTGCCACTTTCAGTTGTGGTCAAAACATACATGAACTAGCTATGTTTTCTTTTCACCATGATCACATCCGAGGTACTCCAGAACGATGGTCTGGCATGTCGTTTGACAAGGATTGAGGTCTCCATCATGCTGTTCATCCTTCTACAGCCTCCCTGCAAAAGCGGATTATGCGGGAGTGAAGTATGGATTGGAAAGCCTATCATATCAAAATGCATTTTTTTTGTCATGCTCTCTCTTTATGTGGGTGATGGGGAAATGCTTTTTGATGTGGGCGTTCATGAGATTCTTACAATTGTGAAAATCTTAATAAAGTGCTTTGATGGTGGCTACTTACCAACCTAGAAAGAAAAGAATTTTTTTTTATAAGATCCCAAATGGGCGATTTAAATGGATGCACCTTTCTTTCCATGCGAAGATGGGATGCTTACTATTACTACGGTTGTCCGTGCACTTTAGGAAGCCCATCAACTTTGATTTCTAGCCACAAACTAATAGTGTGGGCTGAAAACTCAAAGGATGGAAGGAAGAATTTTACTTGTGCTAAAAGAATTATTCTCGCTAAATCTAGGTTCTGGTGATTGGTATTTATAAAACTTTTGGTTCTTCATCCTCTGAAAAGGTTCAACTAGAAGATTAATAAGATGGGTTGTAAAGTAGACATTGGAGATCAAGCATGTCATGGCCACTCACTCGTCAACTGGGGCATGGTTTTTCATGCCAAGGATATAGGTGGCCTTCAATCCTCAATTTTGGTGAGCTCGGCATGGTCCTCCACCTTGAATCCATGTAGAGGAAAGTCCTACAGTGACTCCAAATAATTTGTACATGGTACTGGAGTAAGTAGCAGCATGGAGCACGAGTATGCACTAGTTGAGGTTTGGCAGTGATTTTACCCTTTTCAGTGGGGATTGTTATCACGTAGTACTAGTTTGCATCACTGTCTGTGCTTTACAAAACACAATAGTAACAGCTTCCAGCTCCCACGAACAATTTTTCTGGATTCAGATTCAGCTCCTTTTCCGCAAGGCTGATTTCAATACCTTATCTGCCACGGTACTTTTTGAGACGCTTATCGAATTTTTTGTGTGTGTATCAAGTTATATGCTACGATTCATTCAACCGGGGGATATGCTTGCGTGAGGTCATTCAAGTCAAACCCTGCTCAACATAGCATCATTTGCTGCAGCGTCTACTACCGTAGGTTCTTACTTTGTGTTGTCACCTTCCTATGACTTGGGCCGACATGGTAAACAAATGGAAATGAAAAGACTTTGACTACTGACGGCACCAAGGGTGAATGATAAGCGTCCTCCTAACATGGAGAGCATAAATAGTTGATGGAGCCAATCGTCTTAACGAGCAACCTACAAAAGGTCAATTTGTGTGAGTTGCTTAAGAGATATAGTATCCAGCAAACAATGGCATAGTTCAATACAATTCCGTTATATGCTAATGTGTTGATTTTCATTTAAAAAGGCTAGTTTGTGACACTTCTATAGCTTGGTTATATGTTTTTAAATTTATTATCACATCATTGAAGAAGAGGATAGTTTATTTTATGGAACCGGCCTGCTTTGTGGTCTATTTCCTCCGGCCAACCAGAGTGTTCAAACCGCTAAAAAATAATGTCCGCAATAATAGGCTGTACTTAAAACAAAACGTGAATGTTTTTTTCACATGTTCAACTAACTCAAGTTAGGCCCATTTATTGTCTACAAAAGAATCAATACAACTATATCGACTCAAGAAGGGCGTGGTAGAAACTCCTACCAGGACGACGTTAGAGAAGGCATGGCTGCATAGAAACCCAGGAGATAGATGTTGTGTGCAAGGACCCTCTGGTTCATGCGGACATACATGTTTGTACCTAACACAGTTTGCCCAAGGTCTCCCGATCGCACTTTATAAGCATCCAGACGCTTATAACCTTACACGCACAATCGTTGAATGTATGTATATGGAGGATATGAAAAGCGTGCTATTTGGAAAGTTGCTTGTGGCCTATGCGACATGGAAATCTAGTTTGGAAGCAATGGCACTTATAGTGCCCAACTAACAGTAATACATTAGTATTATATCACAGCGCAATGATCTATGAATGAATGTTCACATTATTTCCATTGACCATGAATTTACGTTACTCTATTAAGATCTCTGATGTAATTTTTATGGTGTGTTTGTTGGCATATGATGAATTGTTAATTTATGATTAGATTGTTTATTGAATATTATTGAATCTTTTAAAGTTTATTTTTGTGTAATTGAGTAGCCATGTATGCTTTTCGAGTTATTTGCCTTCTCTGATCAAGATAAATGGGTAGTTCTTTAGGGGCAATGGTGCATAGTACTAGGTTCAATCTTTCGGTGATATATATCCCAATGAAGAATAGGGACAAGACATGTATTTGTATTGTTTCTATTAAGGATAAAACAACAGGGTTCAATATTATTACTAGATTCCTTTCTATCTACATTATCTCATCTTACTTACTGTGTTTCTCTATTTTTATAAAACTAATACCTTAAAATGCATGCTGGAGAGTGTGATGCAACGTATAGCCCATGTCCATGTGCGAGTACAACGGATAGCAGTATCAAGAATCTCGGGAGAGCGTGATTTAATCGAAGCCGCTGCAGCCTGGGCAAACTGATAAAATGCTGGCTCGCCATGGCTACGCTTACCGTCAAGAAGATGTCAGTCGTTGGTGTTGCATCGAGCGCAGTAGAGTGGAGGCCTGACGGAAGGTGGGTGGATGGTGGACACCATGTTGTTCAATGACCCCTACATTGATCCCTTCGACATGACCAAATCCCTTCTGGAGCTAGTCCAAGCAAGACAGGAAGCATGGCATGCTCAAGCTCAACTCATTTCCATGGCTCTCGAATGGGCATGCAAATCCATGCGTGTGTACTCAAAGCATAGGAGAAAACCTTACCACAAATGGCTGCTCCTTCCCATTAGTTTGGACTACTTCTTCAACAATTATACCCAATACTTTAATGTATACTACTGCCTCTGTTCTGAATTATAAGATGTGATGGATACTTTAATATAAACTAGATAGAGACAGAAAAGAGTGAACAAACACACTAAATGCATCTATATCAGAGTTTTGGTAACCCGCTGGAGAAATTTGGTTACTGGGCGGTAAATCAGAGATCTTGGTGCGCTTAGAAGTAAATCACCTTAACGAGCAAAATATCCCCAAAAAAATTGAATTTAAATGAAATTTAACTGGAATTCAGTAAGTGCTCGGTACTTGTCCGTTACCGCGGTAACCGAAAAACTCGATGTCTCATGTGATTTTTTAAGGATTCGGTAGCCAAAACCCTGGTCGATATACATGTGATTCTGAGAAAAGTTAAAACATGTTATAACAGTGAATGGAGGGAGTTGCTTACAAGCAGTATTTTCAATGTTCATAATACCCGTGCCTCAAAACATTTTCTGACGTATTGGTGGAAAATGGTTCATTGCTAAATTTGCACCTAACGAAGCACACTGGATACTATGAGATGTACGCAACTATTCCCACAAAAAAAAAAAGAACCATGCCACAATTCTTTTCATTGATTTATAGCGACCTTCACTTCATGAATTGTATAGAAAAATGCTACTACACTACTCGTAGTAGAGGAAGCCATTTTCGTCCATTATACATAATGAGAAATCCACAAGTTTTAGTTTCAAATATTTCTATATTTTTTAGGACTGAAACTTTCTGATGAATATATGTGTGGTTTACAACGGAGATTGATATCAAAGAATCACAAGCGAGAGACCACGGCAGAAGCAACAACTTGTGTCAACATCGGCCCATTGCTCACGAGGGAGTTGCCCATGCCAGAGAACTACATCGTCAGGGCACATCTTCGGACTCGGTGAGAGAGACGGTTCCAACATTGCTACCACCGAGTGCAGATGGAACATGCCGAGAGTAGATGAAACAGAGCGCTATAGTCGGGCGACAAATGTGAAGCCCAGTGCTAGCTCGTCAACCATCGCTAGATTTTGTGGGCACCGAGGGCACCCACCATCCTTGGGGTCAACTATTTCCTTTTATATGAGCATTACTCCGATGTGGATGGAACCTTGACCAAGCAACCAACTGAAGAATCAGACGTGGGAAGGCATGCATCTGCTCCAAATGAAAGTGGCACAGTTTTACAGCGGGACAGTCCTGATCGCGCTGACGGCAATCAAGCAGTGGTGGAAGCGGCTTACATCAAGAATTCTGGTTAGCAAGACCGATGTGATGCAGTTTTCTAGTCTTCTGATGTCTCTAATTCCCATATACATGTCGTCTCTCTGATTATGTCCTCATCTTCCCTTCTGGGTATGACATGTTTACAGATTTATGCTAAAACCAATCGGCTGCTTATAACATTTTGAACACGATTATGACATGAGCCAATTACATACCGTTAAAGTTTTATTTTGCAAAAGGACCCCTAAAAAAAGAAATCGGGTCCTCCAGCCTGTCATAGCCGCCGGGGAGGAAAGTGGCGCAGTGGGCGAACACCATGCAGCTCGGGTAACAAAAGCTGGTGGAGGGCGACATCGACCTCGTGTACATTGGATGTAGCATGGCGTTCATGGGCCTGGTGTCCCGTGCTGTGCACGGCGGTGACAGGCGCGTCACATGCGTGGTGCAGCAGTTGGTGCTCCTTCTGAGGCTCATGGCGAGATGCCCAGCGGCGGGAAGATGAAAGCAGGCTGCGGCATGCAGCAGCGCAACGCAAGTATGGCTCACCGAGCAGACGCTTTCATCGTCCTCCCCTGAGGCTACGACACTGATGCAGTAAGGGGAGGCCGAGGCCGGGGAGCGGGAGGTAGGTGGAAGCGGGGGAGAGAGGAAGAGGAGGAGGCGGGGCGTTGTGGAGGTGAGCAGCACACGGAGCTCGCCGGGCGGGAGCTCAATGGGGCATCATAGAAAAGAGGCACGTCTGGGGAGAAGAAGAAGGAGCCAGTAGTGACCTTATCCTATCTTTTTTGCAAGGAGGACCTTATCACTTTATGCCCTTTTACAATTTAGTCATGTCACGTCACCCTTATAGGTGTTATATATATATATATATATATATATATATATATATATATATATATATATATCATAATCGTGCTCAAAACACTATAAGCCACTGACTAGTGCTTTCCACAAAATAGAATTCGGCGCAGAATTAATTGTTTTTGGCGCAAATCTATAAACATGTGTTACGTTGCCTCCAATTTCGATGGTTTTTGCAATTCACTCCATTTTTACTTGATGTATCACCTGACCGAGCAGGAGCAACACCGCTTCGTCACTGTAAAATAGAAATAGAGCGGCTTCATTTTGTTTTGTTTGTTTTCGAACAGAATTGATTATCGATCCATATCTTGCATTTCACCTCAGCGGAATGCTGCTGCGCCTTGGGCATGAAGAAAGTCTAAATAAATACCCCCTTTGTAAACTAAGATAAGACATTTTAGATCACCATAGTTTAAAGAGGTAGTAGATGGCGGCACATTGATGGATGAACTGAATATAATTTTCAATCAGATATCCAAATAAAACAATTATTATAGTACTCCAGAAAAACTTGATTGCAGAGAGATGCGACAAACAAATTATTAAAAATAATCTAAGTGGTGAATACAAAAAGAACATACCAGTGATGTGCCTTAAGGGGTTGATAGGAAAAATAGGTATTGGGATGTATACTTATTTAGTGACGTAAAGGCAAGCCACTTTGTGTTATTGTTGCTAATGCATGACGATTGATATATAACACCAGATTTGCACTGTTGCTAATGCATGTAATCTTTTTAGGGAGTTTTAAACATGTAATAATGCATGCATGATCGGTCAAGACAATTTAATCATGCCTTCGAGCAATAATACATGTATGTATATTCAATTATTCAGCGCCCGGCAGCAAACAGTGAACGGCAGGAGAGACGGTGAATGCTTTGCTCTCCACGTTCCAAGTTCCAAGGACAATTGAAAAGTTAATTCTTTTTGACATGGTGGCAGGGCCGCGATTTCGCCGAGGGGAGGAAACGGAATATGGTGATGATGAATTTCACATGATTGATCGCATTCGTGTTCGCGGTGAGCGCAGTCACAGGAAATACGTTGTGTGCGTGGTGATGTTTATGCCCGTGGGCTCGATTCGCTGCATCCTAGACTTCCCACAGCAGCGCTTATCTATTGTACCGATGTTTCCAATTCCTGCTTGTCCTTGCATGTCCCAATATTTTCCGTTCTCATTGTGCTGATATATGTAAACAAAGGGCAAATAAAAGTGTGGAGGGTTGAACAACATAGTAGCATGCTTCTTGGAACCGGTGTGGCACATGTAAGAAATGCTCAAGCGGATAACATCATTCGCACCAGTCTTAAAGTTCAGTGCATGTTTAGTATTTACACAGTGTTCACAAGAGAGGGAAGTACTACTATCACCGATCCTTGTTACTAATTGTTATTGGTTTAGTACAAGACTGTACATTAAACCAGTGACAATTAATACGGATCGAAGGAAGTTGTTTGGTGTGCGTCGTGCTCATAAACGTTTGAGGAAATGGTTCGTTTTCTTTACTGCATGCCAGCGAGCGCTGGCCAATATATGGCTCGTACCAAAGAGGCGCTGCTATATATCGCTTACAACGATCGCCGTGGAATGCATCACCCATGATTATTCTCTCTCGCTGCTCCCGTTCCAGAGAGTGCTCGCAAATATACGGCTGGCCCAACGAGCTATAAAACAAGCGCACAACCCACAACCAGCTAGTGAGCTCACCTAAAAAAAGCCAGCCAACAAGCACTTTCTACTGTTTTTATTTTTGTAAGATTTTATTTCAATTACAAAATATTTATAAATTTTAAAACCTTGAATTTGAGGAAGTTCATGATTTTAAAAATATTTGGATTCAAAAATGTTGGTTAATTTTGATAAAATCTTTGTGAATTAAAATAATATTCTTCAATCTGATTTTTAAATAGATTCATGAATTTGAAAAATGTTTGTGAATCCAAGAAAATAGTAAACTTGGAATAATGTTCTCCGATTCAAAAAAATCACATGAATGCAAACAATGTAGTGAATTCACTAAAAGATTATCATATCAAAGAAGTTCATGAATTGGTAAAATGTTTACCCGTATATAATAAATTAAAACTAACAGTCTTTCAAAGATTATGATCAATTTTTTTTAAAAATGTGAACTATTTTTAAAATTCATGAAAATGGTTTGAAATAACAAATTTGAAATTCGGACAATTTTTTGATAAACATGTATTTTTTGAAAAACAAGTGATTTTTTTTGAAAATTCAAGCATCTATACAATAAGCCGACACAAAATTTTAAAATATGAGCAATTTTCGTCGTCTCCGCATTGTTTTCCAAAAAGTAAACAGTATTTGTAATTTCGAACATTTTAAAAAAAATTGAAAAAAATGAGAAAACAAAAAGAAAGGAAAAGAGAAACAGAAAAACATAAAAAGGAAGAAAAATAAAATTGAGGAGAAAAAGAAAAGTAAGAATGACAAAGAAAAAATAAAAAAAATAAATAAAAGCAAAGAAAAAGCCAGAAGGATAACTAGGAAACGCATACAATGAATGTAAGAAAAAGAAAGAAAAACCAGATGGAAGCTTCCTAAAACCGGATGGAATGTTCTAAAACCGGACAAAAAATGCTCTCGGACGACCCCTTCACATCTTATAATAGGCCCCACAAGAGCCACTATGGTGAGTGATTGCTGTCTTATATCAGTTGTTGTACCAAAGAACCACTATAGAGTTTCGAGCTCCTCCTCATGGGCCAGGTTGAGTGTTCGTAACTTGAGAGGCTTGTAGCTAATAAGAAATGTGTGGGCTGAAACTCAGCAAAATTCAACATCTTTGTATATTAGGCCCTGGGCCGTAGCCCTTGATGTCGTGGCCCTGTATTTCTATATACTAAAAGGGTGACTGGGTCCTAGCTCCACCCCTGGCGACAATAATGTTGTATCTTCACCTATCTGGGTAAAAGTTTCATTTTGTTCTTTCCACCTTCGTGACAATGGCCACCAGTACATCGACTTCAACACATCCATTTTTCTTAAATCGCGTGGGGATGTAGCAATAGTCGGTCATGAGGCACAACAGTTGCGATGACGCAACGTGTGTCATGGCCCCAACCACTACACGGTGGCCTTGGCTGCGGTGCTTTGGCTTAGAGATTCCGGGAGGATGGGGTGTATGTGAAAGGAGTTGGAGGGGCCGGCGTGAAGGCACGGTCAACATTCTGGTGGTGGTCGTTAGTCAATCATACGGACTCCAGGAAGCTTTTGGCTACTGGGTGCAACCAATGAGAGACAATCGCATGTGTTATCTATAACCTGTTTGGATGGTAATCCAATAATAGAATATGTGTTTAGTCATCTAGCCTTTTTAGGTCACCGTTTGTGGCTGTTTTCATTTGTGCTCCTTTTGCGACCTGTACTGAATTGCAGACTAAAGGTGGGATCTACAACCGGTTTGGTCATCTAGCATTTTTAGGTCGCTGGTTGTGGCTTTTTTTATCCTTTGTTTACATTTGTGCTCCTTTTGCACCTGTACTGAATTGCAGACTTTTTATATTTGGATTTTAATAATATTGCCACATGCATCGTTACTTATGCAGAGGCCGGGGTCATCCTCCTTTTTTTGTAAAAAAAGTGTTGGCCGATGGAGGTGGGAACTGAAGTTTGAGCAACAAATAAACATGATGGTAGCCGGCCTATATGGAGGATGTTAGCTGAGAATATAGGTCGGGCCTCTAATAAAATAGGTACTGAGGATGGAATTGGCAGTCTCCTGGAACACTAAAGATTGATTTTGTATGCCAGTGTTTATACTATGAGAATGAAATTTTCGTTTAGAAAAGGAGGAAGACCCCTGGCCTCTGCATCTGGACGATGCATACATCCATTTTATTAATTATTACACAAGAGCTTACAAATTCATACTACACTAATACTAAAGCCACCGTCTAAGCAACATATGTCGCTACTCCTATCCAGTTGATGAAGGGGCGCTGATAGTCTGGGTCTAATACCAAACAGACCTTGCAGCCAAATCTAACATCTAAGACCTGAGGTTCCAACCAGGATGCCTGTCGGGTATGGGCACCCACCAGTCCGGCGTGCTCCTCAACCAGGACGCCTGCTGGGTATGAGGCCGCCGCAGCCACCTGCCAGCAATCTATCTTTAGAGGTGTAGTGCTGCATCTACCTTGCTCGGTCTAGCTGCCGCCGACGCCACCACAACGCCAGGCAACGTCACCCTCCTGCGCGAGTCCATCTTCACCCATCGGACGCCGAGTCAACACAGTGCCATGCCACCGAGATCCGCCGCCATCAACGAGTGGGAAGAAGCACCACTCCATCAAAGAATCCGTCCTCTGGTCCATCGATAACGTGTGTACCTTCAAAAATGACGCCCCAAAGGGTGAACGACACTAGAGCGCCGCCGTCATCCGATCATCCGATCTAGGGTTTCCCCCGGAGGTAGCAGAGAGTGGCCTTGAACTTCTTCACGGCAATATCTTCAAGAAGGGAATGATGCAGATCAACCGAAAGCAAGTTTTCACCCAGATCTGTTGAAGCGAATCCAACTCCGTGCACGGCCGCCGCCACAACCAGGCTAAGCACTGCCGCCGCCGGGACCTCCACGATGACCAGAAGCCGCGAGACTCGTCGCCACCACTCCTAGGCCGCCGCCACCGCTGCCAATACCAACCCCACAATCGACCAGATCTGGGCAGGGATCCCAGGTCCATTCCCACCACCCACCACCAAGGAGGGGAGGTGGCGTCGCCAGCGAGGGACGCCAGGAGTGGGAGAAAACCGAGGCAGGGCCAGCTCGACGCCCGGCACCACCAGGAAGATGGGAACGCCCCGTGGAGTCCCCAACTGCGTGCTGGAGAGAGCCGCCCCGCCGCCGCCAACGCCACTCGGCCTTTGGCCGGCGACGCCCCAGGCGGCGGCGAGGGAGGGGTTGAGGCAAATGGGGCGACGGTGGCGGCGATAGGGTTCCTGCCGGGGGCGCCCGCGGGAGCGCCTCGGGGAGAGGAGGGGAGATCTCGAGCCCAGTCACAGTCGTTTTATCTTAAATTGGGGTGAGAATTTCACTTTCCCGGCCTCTGCACCAACTAGGGATGCATAAGGCCTTTTTTAAGTATAAGTACTAGGATTTTTAATCTCGGTTATGCACTGAGCCTAGTCCTCAATAAATGCGTGAGTATCAGAAAAGCCTGGTCGTCAACAATAAATAGGAATCTAAATTCGCCTCCGTGAGAATGAGATTGTTAAGCTAAAGCCACTGTATATGCTAATCCGTGCAAAGTCTACTGTAGCAGTGGCGCCATGGCAATGGTTGCAGTATGTAGGCAGTAGTGGTGACCGAAGGCTCACCCTGATATACCTACGGTTCAACTTGAGTTTAGTTAATCACTATTTTTTCGCATGAAAAATTAAGAGTTAATCAGTAATGCAATACTGTTCATTCAAGTCCATACTCAATTCTATACGGTACGGCCAAATAATATGGTATATTCGTTGGTGTAGAGTGAACAAAAAAGAGGAAGCCGTCCAGATCCCTAACATGAATTCGAACCATCAGGCAAACAGCTGAGCCAGTGTGAGCACGTCAATCCAGCTAACTACCGAACTTGTACTACTGTTCGGAGCCCAAGAATTCGATGCCTACAAGAGAACTTCAGCAGCTGGCACGAATGCTTCCGAAAACTCTCGCGAGAAGCTTATCTGAGGTAGGCCTATTAATACAGGCAGAGATGTCTCCCGTATTCCGTACAAATATATACACACAGGAAGGCCATTAGATTTACTGAGAAAGGATTGATTTTCTCCTGATGCCTCCGGTTCCCAAGTGCTTGTGCTATTTGCTTATTCTCCTGCATGCCATCTTCTCCGCCTTCGTGTTTGTCACCTTTGACAGGCAAATGAAATGAGGAGTGACTTCTGAGTGTGGCGAACAAACCACTTAACTTTCTATCGCCTCGGTGAAGATGGAGTTATATGTCGGAGAAGTATTATTCACACAAGTGAAGGTTGGTGCACTATTTATTACGGTCTCACAATCTGAGAAAACCAAGTTACCTGTGAGGAGTAGAACGTTGGCCAAACCAATGCTTCCCAACTTGCATATATATATTAAAAGTAGTTTACAGTCTATCAAAAAAAAGGAAAATTATACTAGAAAATCATAGAATAATCATAAATATCCAGCCTCTCGTTATGTGGGTCTATTTCATAAATAACATAATTTCATAAATACCATAATTAACGGTTGAGATCAACATTCAGGGATGAAAGCTCACGTTGTTATGGATGAAAAGCTCACGTTAGAACTTGGGAGCGTAACATCGGCCTTCATATCCAAATCTTTCTCCCACACCTAAAAAATATCTATTCCATGAATTTTTAAAACATAGTATGTATACACTCATCTCTATGAACACATACACGCACACCCTACCCCTATGAGCACCCCCCGAGAGACTGAGCAGGCATATCATTTTGAGATTGCCGAAGTCACCAAAGACGCCTAGTAGTCGACGGGAACGTCTCCTCCCACTGAACATGCACCAGGACTTGAAACCTGTTCGGCTAAGAATACCACTGTCTATCTAACCATCCAAACACAGATTGGTTTGCTAATTGTTTACTCTTTGAGCCTATACCGGTCTATCCATTTCCATCCATTCATAATTGCTTTTGCTAGATGTAGAGGTCTTAGCACGTACTGCCTCCGTTCCTAAATATAAGTCTTTCTAGACATTTTAAATGGACTACAACATATGGATGTATATAGACATATTTTAGAGCGTAGATTCACTCATTTTGCTCCGTATGTAGTCACTTGTTGGAATCTCTAGAAATACTTATAATTAGGAACGAAGGGAGTACAAGCAAACAATTCGACCTATTTCAGTTTTTGCATGCATGTACTCATCACCATATGCAAGTACGATCGTCTAGCATTTGGTCTCCACCATGTATATCTCCACGAACATCAACTCTCTGCAAGTATCCTAATGTTAGTTGAATGTGAATTGCTATTTTCCAGTTGAACTTTTTACATTATTATTTTTTATCTAGCCATTACTTCAATATGCAATCTATTACTTGGTGTTTAAAGTTAGTACAAGTTAAGCTTACCTTCTGTTCCAACTTTTCAGTCATAAATATATGTTTTTATGTAGAGCTAGCATGCGGGATGTATTTATTTAGGGGCACCCCTAGCCATCAGATTATTGATGGTAGCATTCTGTCAAACCAGTCCACAGCCGTAGGATTAGTTCCACCATGGACGTTAGATCCCTTTACTGTAAGATCCTGCTATTATTACGTGAATGCTACAACAGATCCTGAAACATCCTGCTGTTATTACGTGACTCCTATAACTGCTCCCGAAATGTACGTTTGTAGCCAGCTTGCTTCTTTTTCACGACGTACGATGTACATGCTGCTTCTGCTTCCATCGTTGAACTACGTCAGAATGTCTCATCTGATACAAGTAAATATTTCAATATATGTTTATTTCAGCAAAACTTTATTCAATGATTTTTTGATGTTTTCAAAATTAAATTAAATTGCTTCGATGTAACACTTCATTGTTTTGTTTCCAACACAATCTTTTTGCCTCCACCGAGGACACAATTTACTTCTATTGGAAATGAAATTTGTTTGGACCTAACAATTTTTTGTGCGAAGAACTTTGCTTCCATGTAATTTATTTTTGCATCCAGGTAGTTGTTTTTATGTGCTAATCTTTTAGTCCTGTCTATCTTTTTATTATACTTTAGACACAAGATTTTTTTTTTTGCTTCCATCTACTACAAAAGTGTTTCCACCACAAAATAACTTGCTTCCAGTCAAACATAAGTTTTCTCCATGCTTCAACCGTTCATACAACATGTTTTGGATCCAATGTACAGTGCTTCCAAAATATTACTAGATTTATGTTCCCTAATACTTTCAGGTTCATACAACAAATTTGCTTTTTCAAGCCACAAAGGGTACAGTGCTTCCCAAGTTCATACTGTATTTCCCTAAAGACTGTGGATTCGCTACCCTTCATCTAGTGTATGCGGTCTTCTTAATTCTGAGTTAGATCTAGATGTCGCCACGCTTCTTAGTGCATGCACTAGTTGCCTCCATATATACATGTCCCGTCTGCATAGATCAGGACCAAGCCATCACACAACTGCTTGAAGCTTAAATCGGTTAGGCAAGATGCATACTTATCGAAGGTAGGAAGCAACAAATGGAACTATATGTACGCTGCAGCACTGATGAAGAGAATGTATACAATAGAACAATACATACATGTTAAAAGCAAAATTTGGAACCTAGAAACAAGGAAACAAACTACCTAAAACGAAGAAACATATGTAATATTAGAAGGGAGCATGCATGCCACGTTCCAATGGTGATAACAAGGAGAATAACTAAGTTGCAAAATAAGATGCAGGAAGCATTGGTAGCAATAACTATCTATACTTCAGAAGCATTTGCAGCTTCATATGTAGGAAGCATGTAAAGGTAATATCTCACCAATTCTCATCTTCGTTGGAAGCTCTGAATTTTGAAACTAGGTAATTAGTCCGATTGCACCAACATACCTATGCAATTTCTGTTGATCTAAATACCGAGACATGAAGATGTTCACTAAACATAGGGGTATGGAAGCAAAGCATTGGAATTAAGAATCTTATCCTATGTACCTATAAATAGTTTATTAAACACAGTATGGCAATCAGTAGGAAGCATGAAAATATGACAGCTCAACATTATTCGACTTGGTTGGAACCATGGGAATTGATAATGGAAACAACTAAGATTGCTGCCAATATGAGGATGCATGCTTTATGTCATTTACATACAAATTTAACCAAAAAATTGTTGACCAATGGAAGTTATTTTCTTACCCAAAGAAGCATGAAAGAGTGTGTTGGGTACATATGTGTTGTTACTTGGAAGCATTGAAAAGTGAAAAAAGGGCCCAAATACTAATATTGCTGCCAACCAAGGAGGCATATTTGTGTGATGCATCTACCCAATTCACAAATTGTGAATGATTTAGGTATCAACCAAGGTACTGACATGTAGATATCAAACGAAGTCAGCGATTTTTGGAGCAGACAACAAGATACAAGTTGTATTGAGAATCACATGCTTGGTTTTCTACATTTTTCTACATATTTATAGTGCACTTCCACATTGTTATCATTCCATAGAGTTATTGCAGGAAACAATTCTATGAAATTATTTGGTAATCATGCACTTCTCCGTAAGTTATTCAAAATATTAAGTTATTCACAATATGTTTATAGAACCATCCCCATAGTTTTCATACTAAATGTGACAAGATAAAAAAAAATATTTCCAAGGAACACTTTTATCATCTAATCATATTAGGTTCATCTGCTAGGTAATCACAATGGGCTCCGTCTAATAAATTATGCAAGGGAAACTTGAAGAGAGATATAGAGTACTACAAATATTCATGTTTCGTCTAGCTACATGTGTATCTTTGTAAATACCCCTAATATGTGTGCTACTCTTCCATCACAAATTAATGTGACACAATGGGTTAACTTTTTAATGCGAGTGTACGTGCAGACATGTATACTATTGAAATAGTAACCAACCTATTTTATCACACACAAAAACTACCTATTATTTATTGGTTATCAATCCACCGGACACTTTGAAAATTGCAATAGTAGAAAAAGGGGCTATCGTTGAGGCCTGTTTTGCCCATTAGTCCCGGTTCCATCCAGAACCGGGACTAATGCGAGCATTTATCCCGGTTCGTGAGCCCAGGGGGCCGGCCGGGCCACGTGGGCCATTGGTCCGGGTTCGTCCGGACCTTTTGGTCCCGGTTGGTGGGACGAACCGGGACCAATGGTCCTGGCTCCTGTCCCACCACTATTGGTCCCGGTTGGTGGCATGAACCGGGACCAAAGGCTTCCCTTTAGTCCCGGTTCATGCCACCAACCGGGCTAATGGTGCTGTTTATATATAGCCCCTCGCGCAAGAGCGAGCACACCGCCTGCTTTTTCCGGCCGAGGGGAGGGGTCTTGGTGGTGCTCTAGCTCACCTCCTATGCACACAAGGTGTTCGATGGAATGCCCGAGCAACACTACTTAAGCTTTCTCCTCTCCAAGCTCGACCTCTAACCTCCATTTTCCTCAATATTTGTCTAGGTTTAGCGGTCCGTCACGCCTGGCCCCTGCCTTTCACCGCCGCCGATCACCCACGGCGATCTCATCGCCAAGACCACCGTGGTGAGCCTCTTGTTCTTATCTTCTTCCGAAAGGAAAAATATTCTTACTTGTATTATTTTCTTACTTTTATTATTGCATCTTATATAGTGCGATGGTTTTGGTATCCGCCCGTCGGCCATCGTCCCTGTCTATGATTCGGATGTGGTATATATTATCTTTTCATAACTATTGGTTCATTTATTGTTTATGAAAATTAAGCCACCAACGTGACAAAGATTTTATTTATCTAGGAGGTTGTTGAACCGAAATTCCAACCGACCCTATTGTCGAGAGGTTAAATTTAGTTGAAGAAGAAAACAATTTCTTGAAGGAAAAAATAAAAAACTTGAGGAGGAGAAGATGATATTGGAGTTGCATGTTATGGATGTCGCCGATGATCACAAGATCAAGATGGATGCAATGCGCTTGAAGATGAGAAAGATTAGAAAATATGCCATTCATACCGAGGCTTGGTATCATTATGCCGTTGGATCAGTTGTTACCTTGGTTGCGATTATGATCGTATTTGTTTTCACATTGAAATGTTTTACATAGTTTCAATGTATGGTTTAATTAATTTAGATGCTCTGCAGAGCTTTATGTTGTTAGATGAGAACTATGTATGTACTGTGGTTTTTATGTGATGATGAACTTCTATTAATTTGGTCATTTAATTATCTATTCATGATGTTCTGTAATGATTTTTGACACACTTAATTATATATAATGCACGCAGATAAACCGGCAATGGATGTACGGTGACGTACACCTCCGAGTACATTAAGGGCGTGCATGCTTTTCTCGAAGTGGCTGAGGCAAACAAGCAGAATGGTTTTATGTGTTGTCCATGCCCTATATGTGGGAATCTGAAGTCTTACTCTGACCGGAAAATCCTTCACACCCACCTGCTTTACAAGGGTTTCATGCCACACTATAATGTTTGGACGAGGCACGGAGAAATAGGGGTTATGATGGAAGACGGCGAGGAAGAAGAGTACGATGACAACTATCGCCCCTGAATACGGTGATGCTATCGAACATCAAGTTGCACCAGACGATGTGCACGATGGTGCTGTGAACGCTAAGCTGCTGAAGATCAATATGAACCAGACGATGTGCCCCATGATGATGATCTCCGCCGGTCATTGTCGATGCAAGGACACAATGCGAAAGTCAAAAGGAGAAGCTGAAGTTCGATCGCATGTTAGAGGATCACAAAAAGGGTTGTACCCCAATTGCGAAGATGGCAACACAAAGCTCGGTACTGCATCGAATTGCTGCAGTGGAAGGCAGAGAATGCTGTGCCTGATAAAGGATTTGAGAAGCTACTGAAATTAATGAAGAAGAAGCTTCCAAAGGATAACGAATTGCCCGACAGAACATATGCAGCAAAGAAGGTCGTATGCCCTCTAGGATTGGAGGTGGAGAAGATACATGCATGCCCTAATGACTGCATCCTCTACCGTGGTGCCTACAAGGATCTGAACGCATGCCCGGTATGCGGTGCATTGTGGTATAAGATCAGACGAGATGACCATGGTGATGTTGACGGCGAGCCTCCAGGAAGAGGGTTCCTGCGAAGGTGATGTGGTATGCTCCTATAATACCACGGTTGAAACGTCTGTTCAGAAACGGAGAGCATGCCAAGTTGATGCGATGGCACAGTGAGGACCGTAAGAAAGACGGGAAGTTGAGAGCACCCGCTGACGGGTCGCAGTGGAGAAAAATCGAGAGACAGTACTGGGATGAGTTTGCAAAGGACCCAAGGAACGTATGGTTTGCTTTAAGCGCGGATGGCATTAATCCTTTCGGGGAGCAGAGCAGCAATCACAGCACCCGGCCCGTGACTCTATGTATGTATAACCTTCCTCCTTGGATGTGCATGAAGCGGAAGTTCATTATGATGCAGTTCTCATCCAAGGCCCTAAGCAACCCGGCAACGACATTGATGTGTACCTAAGGCCATTAGTTGAGGAACTTTTACAGCTGTGGAATGGAAACGGTGTACGTACGTGGGATGAGCACAAAAAGGAGGAATTTGACTGAAGGCGTTGCTGTTCGTGACAATCAACGATTGGCCCGCTCTCAGTAACCTTTCAGGACAGACAAACAAGGGATACCACGCATGCACGCACTGTTTACTTGACACCGATAGTATATACCGGGAAGCTGCAGGAAGAATGTGTACTTGGCTATCGCCGATTTCTTCCGACCAACCATCAATGTCGAAAGAAAGGCAAGCATTTCAAAAGCGAGGCAGATCACCGGAAGAAGCCCGCCATGCGCATCGGTGATCACGCATTTGCTATGGTCAATGATTTACACGTAATCTTTGGAAAGGGTCCCACGGACTAGCTGTTCGAATGACGCCGAGAATCACGCACCCATGTGGAAGAAGAAATCTAAATTTTGGGACCTACCCTCTGGAAAGACCTAGAGTCCGCTCTTCGATCGACGTGATGCACGTGACGAAGAACTTTTGCGTGAACCTGCTAGGCTTCTTGGGCGTGTATGGGAAGACAAAAGATACACATGAGGCACGGGAGGACCTGCAACGCTTGCACAAAAAAGAGGGCATGCCTCCGAAGCAGTATGAAGGTCCTGCCAGCTATGCTCATTTAAAGAAGAGAAAGAAATATTCTTTCAATGCCTGCTCAAGATGAAGGTCCCGACTGGCTTCTCGTCGAATATAAAGGGAATAATAAATAAGCAAGAGAAAAAGTTCCAGAACCTAAAGTCTCATGACTGCCACGTGATTATGACGCAACTGCTTCCGGTTGCATTCAGAGGGCTTCTACCGAAAAACGTCCGATTAGCCATTGTGAAGCTATGTGCATTCCTTAATGCAATATCTCAGAAGGTGATCGATCCAGAAATCGTAGCAACGCTAAGGAGTGATGTGGCGCAATGTCTTGTCAGTTTCGAGCTGGTGTTCCCACCATCCTTCTTCAATATCATGACGCACGCCCTAGTTCATCTAGTCGACGAGATTGTCATTACGGGGCCCGTATTTCTACACAATATGTACCCCTTTGAGAGGTTCATGGAGTCCTAAAGAAATATGTTCAACACCGTGCTAGGCCAGAAGGAAGCATCTCCATGGGCCATCAAACAGAGGATGTCATCGGGTTTTGTGTTGACTTCATTCCTGGCCTTAATAAGATAGGTCTCCCTAAATCGCGGTATGAGGGGAGACTGACTGGAAAAGGCATGCTTGGAAGAGACTCAATAATATGCAGGGACGGATATTCTTGGTCTCAAGCACACTACACAATTCTACAGAACTCTACCTTGGTGACCCCGTATGTCGATGAACACAAGAACAGTCTACGCTCCAAACACCCGGAGCAGTGCGACGACTGGATTACATGTGAACACATCAGGACTTTCAGCAGTTGGTTGGAAACACGTCTCAGAGGTGACAGCACTGTTTGTGATGAGTTGTACTTGTTGTCCAAGGGACCATCTTCGACTGTAATGATTTGGAAAGGATATGAGATAAATGGGAATACATTTTACACGATTGAACAAGATGAAAAGAGCACCAACCAAAACAGCGGTGTCCGCTTTGATGCAGCAACCGACAAGGAAATGACACATATTATGGTTACATAGTAGACATATGGGAACTTGACTACGGAGTAGATTTTAAGGTCCCTTTGTTTAAGTGCAAGTGGGTCAATCTGTCAGAGGCGAGTGCAGGTAGACCCACAAAGACGGAATGACAACAGTGGATCTGAAAAATCTTGGGTACACCGACGAACCGCTCGTCCTAGCCAATGATGTGGCACAGGTTATCTATGTGAAGGACATGTCTACCAGACCGAGGAAAAGAAAAGATAAGGAAGCGAATACATCATACAATGAGCCAAAGCGCCACATAGTTCTTTCAGGAAAAGGGACATCCCGGGAGTGGAGGGCAAGACAGACATGTCCGAAGAGTATGAAAAGTTTCATGAAATTCCCCCCTTCAAAGTCAAGGCTGACCCAAGCATCCCGATAAATGATGAAGATTATCCATGGTTACGGTAGCAATAAGCAAGCGACACAAGCGAATAAAAATTGAAGACTTTCTCCCGCAACTATTTTGATGATACCATGCCAACTTTGTAACACACGAGTATGATACCATTGTCCGTATTGTTCATGAACATACTATGCCAACTTTGAGAACCTCGCCAACCGAAGGGCGCTCACACCGGTTTATAAGCCCGTCCCTCTATGCCTTGTTGAGCTCACAAACTTGTGATTCACACAAATTTCAAAGAATTCAAATTTTATAAAACTAATGGCACAAACAGAAAGTTTATAATTGTTCTAAAACAAATGGCACTAACAGAAAGTTTATAATTTTGCTGACCTAAAAGCAAAAAGAATTAAAAATAAAGCAAAAACCAAAAGAAAATAAATAATGCAGGAAACAAAACAAAAAACTTGAAAAAAATAATAATAATAGCAACAATAAGCATTTTGTTGTAAGTAGAAACAAAATAAAATAAATAAAGCAACAAAGAAAACAAAAAAGTGTTTTTGAATTTTAAAACTAATGGCACAAACAGAAACTTTATATTTTTTCTAAAACTAAAAGCACTAACAGAAAGTTTATAATTTTGCCGACCTAAAAGCAAAAAGAATTAAAAATAAAGCAAAAACCAAAAGAAAATAAATAATGCAGAAAACAAAACAAAAAAACTTGAAAAAATAAAAATAGCAACAATAAGTATTTTGTTGTAATTAGAAACAAAATAAAATAAATAAAGCAACAAATAAAACAATAAAGTTTTTTCAAATTTTAAAACTAATGGCACTAATAGAAAGTTTATATTTTTCTAAAACTAAAAGCAAAAAGAAATAAAATATAAAGCAAAAAACTACCACCTACTAGGCCCCCACGGCCTGAATACGACTAGAAACCCTACATGGGCCAGGATTCAGGCCCGCAGAGGCCCAATAGGCCCACAGGCAGTAGCATGATTAGGCCCGAAAGCCTGCATTTGAGAGGAGCTCGAAAGGGGACGCACACCAGCGCTTATAAACCAGTGCCAGCGCCCTTCAACTAGCGAGGTGGGACTAAACATTTGGCGGGCAGCACAGGCCATTGGTCCGGTTGGTGGCACCAACCGAGAATAACGGTGGGTTTCGTCCGGGTTGGGGGCACGACCGGGGACTAATGCCCCCCTTTAGTCCCGGTTGGTGCCACCAACCGGGACCAAAGGCCGCCGCTTCCCGCCCTTTGGGCTGCTGAAATTTGGGCTTTGGTCCCGGTTGGTGGCACCAACCGGGACTAAATGGGGGCATTAGTCCCGGTTGGAGCCACGAACCGGGACTAATGCCCTTGTTATATAAGAAAACACTTGGGATATTTCAGATTCATCGCCCATTTGCCCCCAACCTCCCCGATGCCGCCAGGCTGCCCCGACGCCGCCGATGCCGTCGCCGTCATACGCGTCGTCACCATCGCCGTCGTCGCCAGCGCCCGTTATCGCCCGCCGTCGCCCGTCATCGCCGCCGTCTGCCCCCGCCGTCGTCGCCGCACCGCATCTGCCCCAACGACGTCGCCCTGCCTTGTCGTCGCCGTCCCCGGCCCCGTCGCGCGCCCTACGCCGTCGCCGCCCTGCCTCCAGCGACCTCGCCGACCTCGCCGACCTCGCCGACCTCCCGTCGCCGCCCTGCCTCCCGACCTCGCCGTCGTCTCCGCCTCCCGACCTCGCCGTCGCCTCCGCCTCCCCGCGCCTCCGTTGCCGCGACCTCGCCGTCGCCTCCGCCCTGATGAGCCTCAGCGCGCACCTGCCCTGCCCCTGCGCCGCCGCCATGAATTTTTTTAAGATACAAAATAGAATTGTCATTAGAAATGTTCATGATACAAAGCTTGGAGAAGAAGTGATTTCAGATAAGTATGTAGCTAGTGTTATACAATGAATTGTATTTCCAATGTAGCTAGTGTTATACACCAGGCAAAGTCAAGGATGGGCAAGGGCTGTAGCAGATCATGGTATTTGCAATGTTTAGGTTTATTAATCTGGCATGTGGGACATTTCTTAATGAAGTCTACAATGAATTGTTTCATGCCTAGCCAATGGAAGAGAAGCTTCACTCTTTGATAAGTAGCTCTATGTCCATAATGTCCTCCAATTTCAGAATTGTGCAATGCAAGCACTAGTTTAGTTCTGAGATCATTGTATCTTAAGATTTTTTTTTCATAAATGTTCATGATTTTTTCATAAATGTATATATATTGATGTATGGATATATGTATGATGCTTTTTGCAGTGTTGATCTAATGTGTTTTTTCTGCATATATATGTGATTTTTGCAGTGTTGATCTAATGTTTTTTTTCTGCATGTATATGTGATTTTTCTGCATATATAGATATGATCATATATATGATGTATGCATGGATCGATGTGGATGGAATATGATGTTTTTTGTTCATAGAGTATGATGTTTTTTATTCATAGATTTTATTTTGTTCATTAGAGAGAGGCGGGACGTCGAGGAAGTTGTACTGTTTAGAGTTAGGGTCGCCGAGGAAGAAGGAAAATAAGGAGAAAGAATAAAAGAGGAAGAAGGAAGAAGGAGAAGAAGAGGAGAAAAAAATAAGAAGAGGAAGTAGAAGGAAAAAGGAGAAGAAGAAGGAATAGAGGAGAAGAAGAAAAAAAATTCTATTTTTTCTTCTTCTCCTCTTTTCCTTCTTCTCCTCTCTTTTTTTCTTCTATTTTTTCTTCTTCTTTCTTCTTCTTCTCTTTTTTCTTCTTCTCATTTCTTCTTCTTCTTCTTCTTCTTCTTCTTCTTCTTCTTCTTCTTCTTCTTCTTCTTTTTATCGGGAACGAGGGTGTCGAGGATCGCTGAGGGGTCGACGGTCGGGAACTAGGCTAGAGGGTCGAGAGGGTCACAGAGGGGTCGAGGGTCGTCGAGGCCGGTCGAGGGTCAATGTTTTGAGGGTCGAGGGTCGTCGAGGCCGGTCGAGGTTTCGAGGCACAAGGGTTTGAGTGTTTGAGGGTTCTAGGATCCGAAGGAAGAAGGAAGAAGAAGAAGAAAAAGAATGAGAGGAAAAAGAAGAAAAAGAAGAGGAGAAGAAGAAAGGAATAGAGGAGAAGAAGAAAAAATAGAATTTTTTTCTATTTTTTGTTGTTCTCCT
The DNA here is from genome assembly GCA_021605145.1 of Aegilops bicornis. Classification (NCBI taxonomy): domain Eukaryota; kingdom Viridiplantae; phylum Streptophyta; class Magnoliopsida; order Poales; family Poaceae; genus Aegilops; species Aegilops bicornis. The sequence continues at coordinate 56,999,421 of CM038675.1, read as the reverse complement.
CTATTCTTTTCTTGTTCTCCTCTTTTTTTTCTTCTTTTTTTTCTTCTTCTTCTTCCTTCTTACTTCTTCCTCTTTTCTTCCTTTTCTGATAGGGTACCGATAGTGTCAAAGTATTGAAGAAATCCATGGCTTCATCATTAGCGGAAGTAACCATAGCATGATGGTACGAAGTCCTCCAAAGTTGTTACGAATGGAGTCCCGGATAGGATAATTTGCCTTTTGCTGAACTTTGTACCAAAAAGCGAATTATCCTATCTCGGGACTCCGCTCCAAAACAACTTTGGAGAGCTTCGCATCATCATGCACCACATTTTCGCCTAATGATGAAGACATGGTTTTGTTGAATCCTTTGACACTAGGCAACCTCCCGACCTCGGCGATCTTCGACCCCTTGACCTCGACCGCCGGGCGATCCACGACCCTCTACCCTACTTGTGGGACATAGATGTACTGTTCAACGCCGACCCCTCCCGATAGCTTCAACACGTGGGGGTCGATATTATGTACCCCCTCCTAGCTTGAAGCGTTCTCGAGGCCACCCCCTAACCCTTGAAGCGTTGTCGAGGCCACCCCAAACCCTAGAGAAGCAGCGTCGAGGCCACTAATATGATTCATTATTGTGATTAGCTAGCTAGTTCTGCGTTGGCACTAATATATCCATATCTGTCATGTTTGAATAATAATTGCCATGTTGTAAATATTTGTAGAAACTATGGACACCCCGAGACGAAGCACAAGAAGCGTTGTTGAGGGACATAATCGCACACGGAAGTGATGTCGTCTCCTCGATGATGTTTCTCAGCGTCGATAACGATGGTCTGGAAGGAGAGGGTGAAGAAGCAGCTGGCTATGATTTACATGGCTCTGATGACCCAATGCCGGTGCAAGAAGTAGACCGTGAGGACGGCTCGGTGATCACCAAACCGAGTCCGGCCAGGTATATATATTAGTTAAGCCTGTGCTGACTAGCTCTCGTCTTTGTTTTGGTATATATATATGTACACATATTAATTAACTCTCGTCTTTGTTATTTTTTCTAGCCCTCCGGATCGAGCACAACTTCGGTAAAGAGACGAGGCCCGAAGAAAAAGTTGAGCTCGGATGAAAAGTTTGAGATCATAGAAATCGCGCGCGACGACCAACCGATTGAACCCTACCGGACAAAGAAGGCATTTGTTGCTCAGTGCGGGTTACGGTTAGGGACAAGATCCCGATCAGCATCCACCAATGGTATTAGCCTAAGAACGAAGACCACGAGGTGTCTTATGTCAATGATATGCAGAAAAATGATCTTTGACTGAGCTGAAGTCAAATTTTACCCTACCGCCAGAGGATGATCCGGAGAAGCCAGTAATAGAGCCATTAATCAAGTCTTTTCCTCTTAAGAAGATGGCAGAACTATTCAGGAATTGGAAGAAAGAGCTCAATACGTATGTCGAGAAAAATGAGACACCAGAATTCACGGGCAAATATGAGAAGATCAGAGATGACTGGCCCGCATTTGTGGCCTACAAGACATCGGAAAAGAGTAAAAAGATGTCAGCGACAAACAAGAGAAATGCTGCGAAGAAGAAGCTTCATCATCGCACGGGGTCGTGGCTACCTCATAGCCCGCCTAAGTGGTCCAAGGCTGAGAATGATCTGCTTGATAAAGGGATCGAACCCGAGACAATGAACTGGCCAGACCGTTGCCGGACTTGGTTCTTCGGGGCCGGCGGATCCTTGGACCCTATAATGGGGAAGTGCATTTGGACGGACGAACAATTGGACATACCAGTCAAGAGGCTTAAGCATTATATCGAAGCAGCGCAGCAAGGGAAGTTCGTTGCAGACAGGGAGAAGGCCGAGCTCACAATGGCCCTCGGGAATCCTGAGCACCCTGGACGGACACGAGGCACGCCAGGCTCCCTTTCGTGGAAGGCTGGATTTCCGGACGCAGGGGGTTACAAAACCCATGAGAGGAGGAAGAAACTGGAGCAGAGCCTAATGCAGGCGCTGCACGAAAGGCTAATGGGGCTAGAGGAACGAGAAGAGGAACGAGAAGCAGCCGATCACAACAAACGACCTGCCGAAGCTTCCCGGTTACCCCGCCATCTCGGTGGAGAAGCAGCGTGGCTTCCACCGAAGCTGCTTCAGCCAGAGCAGCATGCCTTGACGGCCTCGCCAGCTATCCCGTGGATGCTATCACGGATGCTGAAAGTTGCCACCTTATGGCGCAATGGAGCAACTTAAAGGTCAAGGCGGCTGTTGGCTCTGCTTATCCCACTAAACCCGACTCAACTTTTCACCGCCGCCGATTCCGAAGGATATGCTAAGGTGATGGTCGATGAAATAACGGAGGGATTTGAGGAGCTCCGCTTGACCACCATACCGGTGAAGGGAGTATCGGCTGGGTTCTGCTCTGAAGACTCCATGCCTATGGCGGAAGGATCTCATCAACCTTCCGAACTGGACGCCTCCGCCTCCTCCTCCTCCTCTGGCGAGTCAGGGCACTCCGCCTCCTCCACCGCCTCCTCCTCCTCCTCCGGCGAGTCAGGGCACTCCGCCTCCTCCACCGCCTCCTCTTCCGACGAGTGACGATCAGAGCACTCGGCCGGCTCCTTCTCCGGCGCGTGGCGGCACTCCGTCTCCTTCTCCGCCTGCACCGGCGCGTCCGGGCAGCCAGCCTCCTCCTTCTCCGCCTCGTCAGCAAGGGCGGAAGAGACCCACCGCCGCTCCGGCTGCTCCGGCGCGTCGTAGTCCTTCTCCTCCGCCTCGTAAGCAAGGAAAGAAGACATCCGCCTGGCTCGCTCTGGCCGGCGTCTAGCAATCTTGCCAAAGGCGGGAGGAGATACAGATTCGGTCCTTCTCTCAAGACTCCAGAGAAGTTACCGTGACGAGAGGAGCGAGGAGGAAAACGCGAAGATCGCGCAGACCAAGTGGATGACTGGTTTCAAGGGTTGAAAGCAAAGAGACATCCACCTCCGGAGGAGAAGGTAGATCCGGTCAAAGCGAAGCGCATTGCTGCCCTGACAAAACCACCCAAGTCTCCGCCGAAAGGCAACTATGAGCGCATTATTGGAAAGGCATTTGCCGAGGCGGAGAGATCGGGAAGTACTGTCAGTGATCAAAGGATGAAAGAACGACGAGCTAGGAAACAAATTGCCCAGCTCGGCGAACAAGCGAAGGAATCGTGCCCCCCGCTCAAGGTGCCTGCTAGCGACATCGTCGATCCGAGGATGGTGCCCGGTTATGGCAATCCTGAAGATTACCTGCCCGACGATGTACAATTTGATTTCTTGGAGGTGCAGATACAAAGATACGAGTACGGGAAGCCTCTCGTCAAAGATGAAAGCTCTCTAACAACGATGATGTGAAGATTGCATGATTGGTACATGAAAACCTGCAAAGAGTCTGAGGGGAGGAGTACTTTGTATTTGAGAGTTAAAAAGGAGCATGACCTCCTTGGAATTGAACTGTTGCCTATTCCATTTGAGGAGTTCTATCAGTTTTTCAATCAATTGGCCCTCGATAAAACAACGGTCACCTGCCATCGTCTGTAAGTAGTACTACCTCTGTCATTAAGTATCTCTATATAACTCAGCCCTTTCATTGCATGTATTTATAAATATCCTCACTATATTATGCAGATTGAAGATCGCCGAATTGAAGAAAAGACAAGTGGGTGATATTAGGTTCATTAACACATATCTCATAGATGCAAATGAGGTTGAATTTCGTGCCAAAGATACCGAGGCCAAATTGCTACAATCGTTGGTAATAAATGAACACAAAGATATAATACTCTTTCCTTACAACTTCAAGTGAGTGTTACTGTCTTGTGGCATATTCGGTTTCCTTATTAGTCCAGGTTATAGTAATGTAATATTGATGAGTTATACATGTGTGCAGCTACCACTATATTCTCCTAGAGATTAAGCTTGAGAAGGAGTAGTAACTGTCTTTGACTCGAGACGAAAAGATCCCAAGGAGTATGCGGACATGACTGAAATGCTCGAGAAGTAAGTTAAATCGATCATTATCCACCATATCAGCAACTTTGTTCATTTCTGATATCAAGTAATTTTTTTCTTTGTATGGCAGGGCTTGGGGAAAATTCACCAAAAAAGCTCCGGGACTACCGAAGAAGCTGCAATTTAGACACCGGAAAGTAAGTACTATATAGTAGCAGATTCCACGCGCATCTCCTAGTGATTCAAGCACTAGTTTCATCTATACCATTTAGCATGCTTGCTAATTATCAGTTTGATTGACCTCTATTTCTTGTAAAGTGGTTGCGACAGGAACAAGGGAATGATTTCTGTGGATACTACGTTTGCGAGTCCATCCGCCACACGACCTGTGAGAGGGGCTACTCCGACAAATAAATTGAAGTGCATAAATAAAAATATTCACAATTTTATTTTATTACCATCATTTGTGTTGAGTTTCATTCATTCACATATATATATATATATATATATATATATATATATATATATATATATATATATATATATATGTATTGACCCCTTTCTTAAAATTAGATGTTTCGGGCAATGGGATGAACTCCTAGCACCAGATCGCATGCGAGCAATTCAAGAGGAATTGGCGGCATTCTTTCTTGACTATGTGATCGCTGAAGACGGGGAATAACATGTGGACCACGCGTCCGTATTTTAAAAGATAATTATTGTATATATGTAGCCGGTAGCGTCGGATAGATATACGAGAACTTGTTGTTCGACCAATCTCTCGGAGAAGGAGAGGTGGTCGATATCACTTCTCTGTATGCATAAATATGTTCATGACGATCTTCTGTTTGCTTAATTACTAGCTAGCTAGCATGTCTAGTTAGTCCTCTCTATACGTATGTATAGTACGAAGCGTCGACCAAGCACGGACAAAAGAAAGGACACTTTTCTCTATTAATTAGCTAGCTATAGCACAATATATGAAACACCTAAATTAACCCCCAAAACCCCCAAACCCCCCTCTTTTGAAAAAAACAAAAACCAGAGCCAAAGAAATGCTGACGCGTGGATGCCTATTGGTCCCGGTTGGTGCCACCAACCGGGACCAAAGGCCCTCCTGCCTGGGCTCAGCGGACAGGCCACGTGGAGGCCCACCTGTCCCGGTTCTGGATAGAACCGGGACTAAAGGGTGAGGGTATTAGTACCGACTTTTAGTCCCGGTTCACGAACCGGGACTAAAGGCCCTTATGAACCGAGACTATAGGCCCTTTTTCTACTAGTGTTGATAAAGATCATTTTCTTAACCATCCTGCATTCATAGCTCATAACTTGTTTTATCGGTTCATTGCAGTTGTTTATCTCTGATGTACATAGTGGAATAATGTTTGAGTTGTCCACCAATATTTACGAAATAATATTGTGGAAGTTGTTGGTTTTTCTCTTCAACTTGAGGAAGCATTAAGGAAATATTCTTTAGACGTATAATAGTTGTAATATTCTATTTTATTTCTGATATATATTAACATGTCAACTACCTGAGAAATGTACTATTGGACCATGTCATAGGTTCATTATCTTGGAAGTGTTTCATTATGGCTCATACAAATAAAAATATCAAATATTGTTCCAAAAAAGGCATAAAAGATTCTCTCCTAGAATTGTGATACTTTATTTGGCATGATAGCTGTACTGTTTCCTAACCCATAACGAGATCATCCAGTACATCAAAAATTTATTTTCAACCACTTCAATGTTCGAACACACTTCAATGTTCAAAAATAGCGGCGGTCCTTCAAATCAGCTATAGCGGCCGGTGCTATAGCCGGCTACTTCAAAACTTTTTTGAACAATTGTACATGAATCATATAGCCTATCATTTAGTGGCACCCTTCTCAAACCGCTATATCGGCCCTATAGTTGGACTATAGCCAGGTATTTAAAACTTTGGTTTGCACAAACAACCACATTGTGTGTGTAAAAGAACTGCAGAACTGAAATTAAATATTGAATATTTATATTATATCTTCAAACAAAAACTTGAAAAGAAAAAAAGAATCTGCACAAACCGGCGTGGTGCAAATATTGGATGAGGACAGTAAGTTGTACAGATTTGGCAGCGGTCTCATTCAGGTAGTACTACTCAGTACTCCTAATTGAAACGAGTTTGATTGTGAAATGTTTGATACCCTTGTTACGGGAAGGGGCAATAAATTGGAGGGAACTAGGTGTGGTGTGGAACCCTGCACAACATCAACTTGAGGGCCCCCGTCCCAAATCGGTTTTGCTGCACCGCCGCATGCAGAGGAAGTTTCTTCAACTAGTACAATGCATTCGGATCCGTCGCATTTAACTAGATTAGGTAAGTACTCTAGCACATACTCATGTTCGTAACTAGTTTATTCATAAAACATCAAAAAGGTGTGATGGCACCCGGTGTCCCGACCCCTTCTATCTTGTCCGCTCATGCTAGCTAAGATTCATACCGTGGTCAGTCCGAACAATGATCATTTGCAGCAGTTGCGTGCTTATCCATGTACTAGATCATCGATGGCGTTGCGTTGCTACTGTCTATTTGTATAATAAGATGATAGTCCTTATAAATATAGAGGCACATAACATATAACTTAAATTTGCATGAATTGAACAAGATTTGAAGGAAATGCACATGATTGGAACTGCAGTGTCTCAATATAACTGAATTCTGCCATTGGATGGTCAAATGTTTAAGACTGAATAGCAAATAATATTCAAGCACACAAAAGTGCAAGTAATATAGTATATGCAAAGAGGGAGAAAAACTAGCTAACAAACATGATCTCTTTCTTATAGTCTATAAGTTAAATGTGAAGAACAAAACAATGGTTTAACTGTAAGATACAATATTATGTTGTACTCACATCTGCAATTGTCTAAATATGGAACAACCATACTGATCTTTCTCAAGCAACTGCAATAGGGCAATTGAAAAAGGATTTCTATTTGGTGTCACCAATCAGGGAGGCTCCAAGCATACATAATTGTTTGAATGTGGTACCGCCATACCGATCTTTCAAGCCGCGGACCTGCCAAAAATGATATTTAGAGCACGGAACAAGGACATAGAAAAATCAACCACCAAAGATGAGATGACACTGAAGCAGAATATCATCTCAATAGATAAAGACATCAGGAAAATTCATTCCATGATAAATGTGAAGTTTTCATGCCTCATTGGCATGCAAGATATACCTTGTGTTAGCCTCACGACGCAAAATTACAAATGTTGCATTGAAACATAGACAACTTCCCCTTGAACTGAATAAAAGAATACAATATACCAGACCACTAAATTCATGACAATCACTTATCAGTATGATTATTTATTACTCACGTTACTTGTGAGATAATATGCAATGGGTTACAAACCACATACATACCTTCAATAGAAATTTCTCACGCCCAAGATAATATGCCTTCACAACATTCTCCAACGAATGAGCTTCTTTTCCACTACTACCTGGTAAGGAGATAAGTAATATTGTTAGATGCAATTTTCTATGGTAAAAATAGCAACACAATCAGTCGATAACGATCCATAGTCAAATGTAATGTTTGCGTATGTGTCAACTTGTTCTCACCCTAATAATACCGGGCTGCTAGCAAAACAAAACAATGACACCCACAATTTCACCAACATATTTACTGATCTTTTATGATTTTTTTTTCATTACGTAAAATAACAAGCATAAAGATCAACTACTTGGTTCTTCTCAGTTTTTTATTATGAAATCACTAAGGTAGTACATTGTTACATGGAACCAGGTCAGAAGTTTCAAACTTCATGCTCTGCTTTATCTATTCTCACCTATCCATGTGGAGGCACAATTGCAAGAATTAATAAATTCAACAAGCTGAACCAGAAAAAGGAAAAAAAATCCATAGACAATAAGGTAATCTCTCTGCAAGGTTGCGCTAATACCTTTGCTCTCCCTACCTGGACATGGAAAGAGTCCTTGAGTGGCTAACCCCATCGACTTGGCACTCTTCTACTTGTCCTTCTTGTACTAACCATCCTCGATGGAGCGGTCACCCTTCTTGCACCTATTGGGACTCCATTCATTTTGCTCCTCTGCCTGAAAGACATAATTCATGCAGCGTAGTCGTTAATGGCATGCAACAAGGGATCGTCCCAATTAGTGAAAAAAGCTGAGGCTCGTCTGTCTTCAGTGTATCTACTGGGCCTTCCAAACCCGAGTCCTAGAACAACCTGAGGAAGGTGTAAAGTGTCAACTTGAATGAAAATCACTACAAAAGTTCAAATAAATCATTTCTTCTTTCTTTAGGGACACATGTAAAACATTTCCATGGTGCAAGGAATTAGCTAAGAGTAGCAATAGTCCACGAAGACAAAAATGGTGCATCCAACCATGAAGCAACATCTATCGCAGAAGATGCTCAAGTCTCTTATGAATTTTGATAACCTCTTCAATCTTGCTTAATAGGAAGAATTGTGGTAGTAGCAGCCTCATTATGCTATATCAGTATCACTGATCTACAATTCAAATAAATCATTTCTTCTTTCTGCAGGGACACAGGTAAAACATTTCCATGGTGCAAGGAATTAGCTAAGAGTAGCAATAGTCCACGAAGACAAAAATGGTGCATCCAACCATGAAGCAACATCTATCGCAGAAGATGCTCAAGTCTCTTACTTAATTTTGATAACCTCTTCTATCTTGCTTAATAGGAAGAATTGTGGTAGTAGTAGCCTCATTATGCTATATCAGTATCACTGGTCTATGGAACTATGTATAGATTAGCATTTAATTAAACTACTTTAAAAAATAAGTATTCTACAGGATATGGTAAATAATACAATTAGTTCAGTTCTATAAGACCACCATACTGTAGCTCCATGTCATAAGCAAGCATGAATTAACGCTAAATCGTGGTTGGACACGGCTGCATTGAGGAAAAGGAATGTAGCATGTTAATATCCAACTCTAATAGTGAATATGGGTGAAGAGAAGAAATAACAGATAAAGTATAATCTGTAGAATATCATTTCCCATTCGAACCACTTTAGCTACATGCAAAAATATCCTTGAAGCAAAATTACTACATGTTCTTTCAGTCAAAGAAGACTTACTCACCCCTCGCCACCAACCTCACCAGCAAAATGGAATCTCAATGACGCATCGTCCTCAAGTTTCAGGTGCACTTTGTGCAAACATCTCGCTTCCAAATGCAGGTTTTTGTTAGAAATGCCAAGGATAAGATTCAGTTGAAGAACAAAACTCACAAGTCAAATAGTAGCAGAATTATAAGTAAACATGCATCCACCTTCCTTGACAACTAACCATGTTACCAGATTGTTTATTTCCCTTCAGGTTCCAACCTAACCATGGTCCTGTTATTTGATTATAGAAATTATACAAATAAAGTTGGTCGCTCACAGCCATACCCAAATTCACTGAAATAGAAATAAGTCGCATACATGACAGATTGAAAGGAACAAAAATCTGTAACACCAGAAGAAAATCCAGGAAGGGAAAAGGTAGATCACGATTGAAACCTATCCATGATTATTTTTTCTCTCCTTCGTTGTCCACAATCATCAAAGGAATTGGTATGTACTCGTACCTTGTCTACTTGAGCCGTCATGTGAGCACTCTATTCCAGATCTAGCGCCATCTCGCGTGCTGGCCATTGAGAATTCGGGTTAAAACCCGCCTTGCCATGAATCAACCCCACTCCTCTCTCTCTCTCTCTCTCTCTCTCTCTCCATCTCCCTCTCGACCAGGCGAGGCGGGAGGATGCAAGCACGGGAGTAGGGAGTGGGGAGTACGTCGAGTCTTGTGACAGGCGTGCAGTCTTCTTGCGCGCAGACGCGGGTGGAGATGGCAGCTAGCGCGCGCCACGCCGGGAACCTTCTTCCGCCACCATGCCATCACCATGCGAACGTGCGCTAGCATCCTCTCAGCGGCGACCAGCCTCGACACCCCCTCTTGTTCTTCCTTTCGCTGTCATTAGGGATCCCTTTTTCGGTCGCTCTTTTGTGCAACATCGCGGCCACAAGGGCTAAACGGGGCTTGGTGCCAGCTCCCCGCTGCCGCTGGCGTCACCGCTCGCCTTGGTTAGGGTTAGCGAGCACACCAATCACTCCTTTGCTTCACCCGGCGGCTATGCTAGGTGGGCTGCTTGGCCCAATTAACCAAGTTACTCCAAAAATGTTAGGGGAATAGCTGCCCTCACGAAGCTGCCGGAACGGAACCATTCAGAAAAATTCACTGCGCATCCGACAGCCAGAGATGATCATTACGTGAAATCGAACGGCTCAGAAGGCTGATGCCCTGAGGGATCTCCTAGGGTGCTCAGTTATAATATTTTAAAATTTGATGGCGACGAGGCATGCAGCAGGTCCTAGCTGTAGGCTGGCAGGTCTCGAGGTAGACTGCAGGTCTGCTTGACATGCATGAACAGTAGTATTATGTCTCCACCCGATTTCCACCGGCAGCCCGCCTGATTTGCATCTTGTTGTGTCTGCTTGACATGCCTGATTTTTCAGCGCTGACTGCTAGCGCTAGTTTTGCATCTTGTTGTGTCTGCTTTGTACGTACTAAAAGAGTAGTACAACCTCGTTCCTCTCTTTGTGTGTTCAGTCCTTGATCAAGCTTAAATAGTTAAGTAGTACTGACAGCAGCTCTATTTTTTTTAACACAACAGCAGCTCACTGTTCTCTTATTAAAGAGAATAGTATAGTAGTCCACATCCTAGGCAGCACCGCCACCCTGCGGCCACCCCATCGCCGGCCGTCTAGCGATTGTCTCCACCCGATTTCCACCGGCAGCCCGCCTGATTCTCGCCAGAGCTTAGCACGTCGGCCACGCCCATTGAGCTCATGATCGTGGACGGAGCTCACTAGGTCGGCCCCTTCCCTAGAGGTAGCCAGGTCCACCTCGTGCATCCTTATGTGCCTTTTTCAACGTTCTGTCAATCGGCACAGCGGATTAGATTCGTTTGAGGCCAAAGGGTCGTTCCTAGTTGACCTAGGGCACGCTTAGAACCGCTCCTAGCTTCTCAAAATCTGCACAACAGGCTTCCCTCGTTTGCCTGTTAAATGCACTTTGGGCCGGACGAAACCAGCTCATTTCGAAGGCATCTCTACAATTGCTGGAAGAGGGAGGTCAGACGGGATAGATTGATTACACAGAGAAGGCATGGTTGCCTCAGAAAGAGAAATGCAATATTTTGTTGATTGGCACCCTCTGATTCGTGTGCAGAAAGGAGTATTTACCCAACAAAATTTTCCGAGCGTCTTCCAATCCCACAAAAATGTATCACGATACTCACTCTCTTGCATCAACACTTGGGTAGAGGAAAATTTGCACTTTGTAGTGATACTTGCAACATGGTCGAAACTTGGGTTAGAAGCAATGACATATATAAAACCCCGCTTAGCTCTAATTGTCTAGTACCGCTTCATCGGGCAACGATCTATGTATGAATCAATGATAATAGTACTTCATTTGCCAATGAATTTAATCTACTCTATTACATCTCCAACAGCTTTCCACATGACAACCACGTGCTGTTTTCAGTTTGACTCAACAATCTTGGAAATAAAAATATGTGACAGGTCAATCAGACAAAAGATAAAAATAATAAACAACATTTAAAGAGAAGGACATCTAACAGTTGATTCCGTAAAGCCAATAATTGCAACAAGTGAAAAAAATAGCGTGTTATAGCAAAATAGCGCTGCCCTTAATATCCGCTATCAGCGTGATACAAGCAAGACATTGTATACTGATTTATTTAGCGAGACATTGCTCAGAAGACTATAGTGTGGTATTAGCGGCACTAGAGCAACCTTTTTTCACTGATTGCAATTGGTAGTCAAAATAGCATACCTAGGGAGTAAAAAATTCACAAATGTTCTCAACTAGATATAGTTGCAAAATAATTCCAAGTTAAAATTTCCTTCAAGCTAGGAATCTTAGCAAAATGAAAAATCTTAGTCAACACCCTTCTCTTACCGCCTCTTTGCCACAACCGTTGGTGCAAGAACTGAAAGGAATGTTCAGGGTGTCTAGATCTCACACCTGTATCCATTCCACGTTGTCCTTCCTTGCATTCCTATCATCTCCTTGGGCCCATTGATATAACATATTGGATCAAGCTGCCGGCCTCTTCTTTTTGGTCCACCCCAGCCAGCAACCACAATCGTTAACTAAATTAGATTACTGCTATAACGTCTCACAATTATTTGATGGTAGACTGTTGCGTTGATAATTATAGTGCCCTGATTTTTTAAAGGTTGTCGAGATACAAGCTAGGCATTGGTTGTGATGGCTCCGTTGAAGACAAAATGGTGATGGTCATGAAAACTAACCTTGAATCATGAATATTCCACTATATCGATTTGTTCATTCTTTTCTCTAAAAGGAGGTTGAGACCCATAACTTCTGTGTCAATGTGATGCACACAACCATTACTATTAAAGTTGATGTTAGAAAATGAAGCAAAAATCATGAACAAATGGAGAGAAATTTTCTTATTTCAATCATCAAATGTATGCAAAAACTTGTGGAATATTGTGGGAAGCATCTCAACCCTCCATACAGGAGACCCCGTGATTATATATTGATTCGAAGGAGAGCGTCTCATGAAGTTACAAGATGCGATCGTTGGACCAATCGACAGATACAATCGGGATAGGCGGAAGAGATAGAAATATAAGAGGAAAAAATCAAGGGTGGTCTCTCTCTCTCTTTCTCTCTCTCAAACTACCTAAGCATGTTACACAAGATAATGTTTAACACTCTCCCTTAATCACAACTAAGCTTCGTGTATGTAATGCCTTTGTGAATCCATCCGCAAGCTGGTCCTTCGAAGGAATAAATGTGATTTCTAATTACTTGTTCACAACTCTTTCTTTGACAAAATGAAAGTCTATGTCAATATATTGAGTTCGGCATGAAAAACTGGGTTGGCGGATAAATAAGTTGCACTAAGATTATCATAGAAAATACAAGGAGTTTGAGCTCGTAACACTCCGAGTTCTTTTAGTGTCGATGTGTTTGCATCGTTATCTTCTTGTAGGCATTGTTCAGATATGCTTGGACTTATTCTTCCAGGTTAAAACTTAGAATTTGGTCGTTGGTGGTTGGATATGGTGACAACGACACTTGAGCGCCGTTCCCTTCCTAGAGGCGTTGTTGTCAACGAACATTGTTGTCCTTCAAGTGTCACAAGATGGTTGGTGCAAACAAGGTCGTTGTTTGTAATTTACTGATTGTTGTTGATTTATTTGGGGTTTTGTCCTTTTATTTTTGCTAAGGCATAGCTTTCGTCTTGCATGACATAGCTCTATGCCGGTGTGTTTATTTGTGTGAGTGTGCTCTTGTCGGCTGTGAGCATCCTAGCTATGCTGAGGCTGCGTGTGTCCTCATTGGGTTTGTATACTTTTGATGCTTCATCTTGAGTTAATAAGATCCATGCTTTATCCAAAAAGGTTCATTTAGTATAGACTGAACCCAAATTACTTCAGCTCTAACATTTGCTAATGCCTTATATTCTGCCTCTCTACTGACCCGGAAACAATAGCTTGTTTCTTTGCACACCATGGATTAAATTGGGTTCACAGAAATGGCACTTCCCATAATGATCTTCTATCATTCAAGCAACCAGCCCAATCAGCACCAGAAAAACCACTAATACAATTTTTTTTTGTGATAACTCAATCCCATCTTTAGTTTTCTTTACTTCATTGTCTAAGAAGTAATGAAACTCTCCCAAATATTTAAGAGCAAAGTCTAACCTAAGATCTTTTAACAATAATGTTATTGCTTCATCAGATGAGTTAGTCACAATGATGTCATCAACATAAATCAGAACATAGATGGAAGTTGGAAATTTCGTGTCAATAAAAGGTGAGGGATGGAACAAACCCAAGTACTTGTATTTTCATACATAACCGAGACGAACATGCTTGGGTGGCTTATCTCAGTCCATACAAAGCCTTGTCAAGCTTGCACACATGGAAAGGCGCATTTTTATTCTCAAACCCAGGAGGTTGCTGCGTATATACCTCCTCCTCTGGAACAACATGAAGGAACATGTTCTGCACGTCTTGTTGTCTGAGATTCAATCCCCTAGAAACCGCACTGGATAGCACAAGTAGTTGCAACCTTAACAACATGACTAAAAGTGTCATCATAGTCAACAACATGACTGAATGTAATCACCATGGTTGATCAATGAAAGTTCCTTTCCCACAAAAGAAAAAAAATAGGAATCTAAATTCGCCTCTGTGAGAATGAGATTGTTAAGCTAAAGCTACTGTAGATGCTAATCCGTGCAAAGTCTAGTGTAGCAGTGGTGCCACCGCCATTATGGTTACAGCATGTATAGGCAGTAGTGCTGACGGAAGGCTCACCCTGATATACCTATGGTTCAACTTGAGTTGAGTTAATCACTACTTTTTCACAAGAAAAATAAGAGTTAATCAGTAATTCAATACTGTTCATTCACGTGCATCCTCAGTTCTATACGGTACGGCCAAATGATATGTTCGTTGGTGTAGAGTGAACAAAAAAGACGAAGCCGTCCAGATCCCTAACATTAGTCCGAACCATCAGGCAACAGCAGAGCCCAGGTGAGCACGTCAATCCAGCTAACTACCGAACTTCTACTACTGTGGGGAGCCCAAGAATTCGATGCCTACAAGATAATATCAGGAGCTAGCACGAATGCCGGGAAACTCTCGCGAGAAACTTATCCAAGGTAGGCCTATTAATACAGGCAGAGGTGTCTCACGTATTCTGTACAGATATATACACACAGGAACGCCATTAGATTTACTGAGAAAGGAATGATTTTCTACTGATGCCTCCGGTTCCCAAGTGCTTGTGCTATTTGGTTATTCTCACGCATGCCATCTTCTCCGCCTTCGTGTTTGTCACCTTTGACAGGCAAGTGAAATGAGGAGTGACTTCTGAGTGTGGCCGAACAAACCACTGAACTTTCTATCGCCTCGGTGAAGATGGAGTTATATGTGGGAGAAGTATTATTCACACAAGTGAAGGTTGGTGCACTATTTATTACGGTCTCACAATCTGAGAAAACCAAGTTACCTGTGAGGAGTAGATCGTTGGCCAAACCAATGCTTCCCAACTTGCATATATATATATATTAAAAGTAGTTTACGGTTTATCAAAAAAAAGGAGAATTATACTTGAAAATCATAGAATAATCATAAATATCCAGCCTCTCGTTATGTGGGTCTATTTCATAAATAACATAATTTCATAAATACCATAATTAACGGTTGAGATCAACCTTCAGGGATGAAATCTCACGTTGTTATGGATGGAAAGCTCACGTTAGAACTTGGGAGCGTAACATCGGCCTTCATATCCAAATCTTTCTCTCCCACACCTAAAAAAATATCTATTCCATGAATTTTTTAAAACATAGTATGTATACACTCATCTCTATGAACACATACACGCACACCCTACCCCTATGAGCACCCCCCGAGAACCTGAGAAGGCATATCATTTTGAGATTGCCGGAGTCACCAAAGACGCCTAGTAGTCGACGGGAACGTCTCCTCCCACTGAACATGCACCAGGACTTGAAACCTGTTCGGCTAAGAATACCACTGTCTATCTAACTATGCAAACACACATTGGTTTGCTAATTGTTTACTCTTTGAGCCTATACCGGTCTATCCATTTCCATCCATTCATAATTCGTTTTGCTAGATGTAGAGGTCTTAGACGCATTGCCTCCGTTCCTAAATATAAGTCTTTCTAGACATTTCAAATGGACTACAACATATGGATGTATATAGACATATTTTAGAGCGTAGATTCACTCATTTTGCTCCGTATGTAGTCACTTGTTGGAATCTCTAGAAAGACTTATAATTAGGAACGAAGGGAGTACAAGCAAACAATTCGACATATTTTAGTTTTTGCATGCATGTACTCATCATCATATGCAAGTACGATCGTCTAGCATTTGGTCTCCACCATGTATATCTACACGAACATCAACTCTCTGCAAGTATCCTATTGTTAGTTGAATGTGAATTGCTTTTTTCAAGTTGAAATTTTTACATTATTATTTTTTATCTAGCCATTACTTCAATATGCAATCTATTACTTGGTGTTTAAAGTTAGTATAAGTTAAGCTTACCTTCTGTTCCAACTTTTCAGTCATAAATATATGTTTTTATGTAGAGCTAGCATGCGGGATGTATTTATTTAGGGCACCCCTAGCCATCAGATTATTGATGGTAGCATTCTGTCAAACCAGTCCACAGCCGTAGGATTAGTTCCACCATGGACGTTAGATCCCTTTATCGTAAGATCCTGCTATTATTACGTGAATGCTACAATAGATCCTGAAACATCCTGCTGTTATTACGTGACTCCTATAACTGGTCCCGAAATGTACGTTTGTAGCCAGCTTGCTTCTTTTTCACGACGCATTTATGTACGTGTTGCTTCTGCTTCCATCGTTGAACTACGTCAGAATGTCTCATTTGACACAAGTAAATATTTCAATATATGTTTATTTCAGGAAAACATTATTCAACGATTTTTTGATGTTTTCAAAATTAAATTAAATTGCTTCGATGTAACACTTCATTGTTTTGTTTCCAACACAAACTTTTTTTTTTGCTTCCATCTACTAAAAAAGTGTTTCCACCACAAAATAACTTGCTTCCAGTCAAACATAAGTTTTCTCCATGCTTCAACCGTTCATACAACATGTTTTGGATCCAATGTACAGTGCTTCCAAAATATTACTAGATTTATGTTCCCTAATACTTTCAGGTTCATACAACAAATTTGCTTTTTCAAGCCACAAAGGGTACAGTGCTTCCCAAGTTCATACTGTATTTCACAAAAGACTGTGGATTCGCTACCCTACATCTAGTGTATGCGGTCTTCTTAATTCTGAGGTAGATCTAGATGTCGCCACGCTTCTTAGTGCATGCACTAGTTGCCTCCATATATACATGTCCCGTCTGCATAGATCAGGCCCGAAGCCATCACACAACTGCTTGAAGCTTAAATTGGTTACGCAAGATGCATACTTATCGAAGGTAGGAAGCAACAAATGGGACTATATGTACGCTGCAGCACTGATGAAGAGAATGTATACAATAGAACAATACATACATGTTAAAAGCAAAATTTGGAACCTAGAAACAAGGAAACAAACTACCTAAAAGCGAAGAAACATATGTAATATTAGAAGGGAGCATGCATGCCACGTTCCAATGGTGATAACAAGGAGAATAACTAAGTTGCAAAATAAGATGCAGGAAGCATTGGTAGCAATAACTATCTATACTGCAGAAGCATTTGCAGCTTCATACGTCTGAAGCATGTAAAGGTAATATCTCACCAATTCTCATCTTCGTTGGAAGCTCTGAATTTTGAAACTAGGTAATTAGTCCGATTGCACCAACATACCTATGCAATTTCTGTTGATCTAAATACCGAGACATGAAGATGTTTACTAAACATAGGGGTATGGAAGCAAAGCATTGGAATTAAGAATCTTATCCTATGTACCTATAAATAGTTTATTAAACACAGTATGGCAATTCAGAGGAAGCATGAAAATATGACAGCTCAACATTATTCGACTTGGTTGGAAGCATGGGAATTGATAATGGAAACAACTAAGATTGCTGCCAATATGAGGATGCATGCTTTGCGTCGCCTACATACAAATTTAACCAAAAAATTGTTGACCAATGGAAGTAATTTTCTTACCCAAAGAAGCATGAAAGAGAGTGATGGGTACAAATGTGTTGTTAATTGGAAGCATTGAAAAGTGAAAAAGGGCCCAAATACTAATATTGCTGCCAACCAAGGAGGCATATTTGTGTGATGCATCTACCCAATTCACAAATTGTGAATGATTTAGGTATCAACCAAGGTACTTGACATGTAGATATCAAACGAAGTCAGCGATTTTTGGAGCAGACAACAAGATACAAGTTGTATTGAGAATCACATGCTTGGTTTTCTACATTTTTCTACATATTTATAGTGCACTTCCACATTTTTATCATTCCATAGAGATATTGCAGGAAACAATTCTATGAAATTATTTGTTAATCATGCACTTCTCCGTAAGTTATTCAAAATATTAAGTTATTCACAATATGTTTATAGAACCATCCCCATAGTTTTCATACTAAATGTGACAAGATAAAAGAAATATTTCCAAGGAACACTTTTATCATCTAATCATATTATGTTCATCTGCTAGGTAATCATAATGGGCTCCGTCTAATAAATTATGCAAGGGAAACTTGAAGAGAGATATAGAGTACTACAAATATTCATGTTTCGTCTAGCTACATGTGTATCTTTGTAAATACCCCTAATATGTGTGCTACTCTTCCATCACTAATTAATGTGACACAATGGGTTAACTTTTTAATGCGAGTGTATGCGTGCAGACTTGTATACTATTGAAATAGTAACCAACCTATTTTATCACACACAAAAACTACCTATTATTTATTGGTTATCAATCCACCGGACACTTTGAAAATTGATAAAGATCATTTTCTTAACCATCCTGCATTCATAGCTCATAACTTGTTTTATCGGTTCATTGCAGTTGCTTATCTCTGATGTACATAGTGGAATAATGTTTGAGTTGTCCACCAATATTTACGAAATAATATTGTGGAAGTTGTTGGTTTTTCTCTTCAACTTGAGGAAGCATTAAGGAAATATTCTTTAGACGTATAATAGTTGTAATATTCTATTTTATTTCTGATATGTATTAACATGTCAACTACCTAAGAAATGTACTATTGGACCATGTCATAGGTTCATTATCTTGGAAGTGTTTCATTATGGCTCATACAAATAAAAATATCAAATATTGTTCCAAAAAAGGCATAAAAGATTCTCTCCTAGAATTGTGATATTTTATTTGGCATGATAGCTGTACTGTTTCCTAACCCATAACGAGATCATCCGGTACATCAAAAATTTATTTTCAACCACTTCAATGTTCGAACACACTAAAGATGGTGGCCTCACATTTGCGAGGGCATCTCTGTTAGTTGATATAAATAGTGGATTATGCAAAATAGCGGCGGTCCTTCAAATCAGCTATAGCGGCCGGTGCTATAGCCGCTACTTCAAAACTTTTTGAACAATTGTACATGAATCCTATAGCCTATCATTTAGTGGCACCCTTCTCAAACCGCTATATCGGGCCTATAGTTGGACTATAGCCAGGTATTTAAAACTTTGGTTTGCACAAACAACCACATTGTGTGTGTAAAAGAATCGCAGAACTGAAATTAAATATTGAATATTTATATGATATCTTCAAACAAAAACTTGAAAAGAAAAAAAGAATATGCACAAACTGGCATGGTGCAAATATTGGATGAGGACAGTAAGTTGTACAGATTTGGCAGCGGTCTCATTCAGGTAGTACTACTCAGTACTCCTAATTGAAACGAGTTTGATTGTGAAATGTTTGATATCCTTGTTAGGGAAGGGCAATAAATTGGAGGAACTAGGTGTGGTGTGGAGCCCTGCACAACATCAACTTGAGGGCCCCGTCCCAAATCGGTTTTGCTGCACCGCCGCATGCAGAGGAAGTTTCTTCAACTAGTACAATGCATTCGGATCCGCTGCATTTAACTAGATTAGGTAAGTACTCTAGCACATACTCATGTTTGTAACTAGTTTATTCATAAAACATCGAAAAGGTGTGATGGCACCCGGGTGTCCCGACCCCCTTCTATCTTGTCCGTTCATGCTTGCTAAGATTCATACCGTGGTCAGTCCAGCAACAGATCATTTGCAGCGATTGCGTGCTTATCCAAAGGTACTAGATCATCGATGGCGGCGTTGCTGCGCTTTGTCTATTTGTATAATAAGATGATAGTCTTGATAAATATAGAGGCACATAGCATATAACTTAAATTTGCATGAATTGAACAAGATTTGAAGGAAATCCACATGATTGGAATTGCGGTGTCTCAATAT
This sequence comes from Aegilops bicornis, assembly GCA_021605145.1. Classification (NCBI taxonomy): domain Eukaryota; kingdom Viridiplantae; phylum Streptophyta; class Magnoliopsida; order Poales; family Poaceae; genus Aegilops; species Aegilops bicornis. Next base: position 56,979,434 of record CM038675.1, on the reverse strand, counting down.
AACTGAATTCTGCCATTGGATGGTCAAATGTTCAAGACTGAATAGCAAATAATATTCAAGCACACAAAAGTGCAAGTAATAGAGTATATGCAAAGAGGGAGAAAAACTAGCTAACAAACATGGTCTCTTTCTTATAGTCTATAAGTTAAATGTGAAGAACAAAACAATGGTTTAAGTATAAGATACAATATTATGTTGTACTCACGTCTGCAATTGTCTAAATATGGAACAACCATACTGATCTTTCTCAAGCAACTACAATAGGGCAATTGAAAAAGGATTTCTATTTGGTGTCACCAATCAGGCGAGACTCCAAGCATACATAATTGTTTGAATGTGGTACCGCCATACTGATCTTTCAAGCCGCGGACCAGCCAAAAATGATATTTAGAGCATGGAACAAGGACATAGAAAATCAACCACCAAAGATGAGATGACACCAAGCAGAATATCATCTCAATAGATAAAGACATCAGGAAATTTCATTCCATGATAAATGTAAAGTTTTCATGCCTCATTGGCATGCAAGATATACCTTGTGTAGCCTCACGACGCAAAATTACAAATGTTGCATTGAAACATAGATAACTTCCCCTTGAACTGAATAAAAGAATACAATATACCAGACCACTAAATCCATGAAAATCACTTATCAGTATGATTATTTATTACTCATGTTACTGTGACATAATATCCAATGGGTTACAAACCACATACATACCTTCAATAGAAATTTCTCACGCCCAACATAATATGCCTTCACAACATTCTCCAACGAATGAGCTTATTTTCCACTACTACCTGGTAAGGAGATAAGTAATATTGTTAGATGCAATTTTCTATGGTAAAAATAGCAACACAATCAGTCAGATAACGATCCATAGTTAAATGTAATGTTTGCGTATGTGTCAACTTGTTCTCACCCTAATAATACCAGGCTGCTAGCAAAAGAAAACAATGACACCCACAATTTCACCAACATATTTAATGATCTTTTGCGTATTTTTTCATTACAGAAAATAACAAGCATAAAGATCAACTACTTGGTTCTTCTCAGTTTTTTATTATGAAATCACTAAGGTAGTACATTGTTACATGGAACCTGGTCCGAGAAGTTTCAAACTTCATGCTCTGCTTGATCTATTCTCACCTATCCATGTGGAGGCACAATTGCAAGCATTATAAATTCAACAAGCTGAACCAGAAAAAGGAAAAAAATCCATAGACAATAATGTAATCTCTCTGCAAGGTTGCACTAATACCTTTGCTCTCCCTACCTGGACATGGAAAGAGTCCTTAAGTGGCTAACCCCATCGACTTGGCACTCTTCTACTTGCCCTTCTTGTACTAACCATCCTCGATGGAGCGGTCACCCTTCTTGCACCTATTGGGATTCCATTCATTTTGCTCCTCTGCCTGAAAGACATAATTCATGCAGCATAGTCGTTAATGGCATGCAACAAGGGATTGTCCCAATTAGTGAAAATGCTGAGGCTCGTCTGTCTTCAGTGTGTCTACTGGGACTTCCAAACCCGAGTCCTAGAACAACCTGAGGAAGGTGTAAAGTGCCAGCTTGAATGAAAATCACTACAAAAGTTCAAATAAATCATTTCTTCTTTACTCAGGGACACAGGTAAAACATTTCCATGGTGCAAGGAATTAGCTAAGAGTAGCAATAGTCCACGAAGACAAAAATGGTGCATCCAACCATGAAGCAACATCTATCGCAGAAGATGCTCAAGTCTCTTACGAATTTTGATAACCTCTTCTATCTTGCTTAATAGGAAGAATTGTGGTAGTAGCATCCTCATTATGCTATATCAGTATCACTGATCTACAGTTCAATTAAATTATTTCTTCTTTCTGCAGGGACACAGGTAAAACATTTCCATGGTGCAAGGAATTAGCTAAGAGTAGCAATAGTCCATGAAGACAAAACTGGTGCATCCAACCATGAAGCAACATCTATCGCAGAAGATGCTCAAGTCTCTTACGAATTTTGATAACCTCTTCTATCTTGCTTAATAGGAAGAATTGTGGTAGTAGCAGCCTCATTATGCTATATCAGTATCACTGGTCTATGGAACTATGTATAGATTAGCATTTAATTAAACTACTTAAAAAAATAAGTATTCTACAGGATATGGTAAATAATACAATTAGTTCAGTTCTATAAGACCACCATACTGTAGCTCCATGTCATAAGCAAGCATGAATTAACGCTAAATCGTGGTTGGACACGGCTGCATTGAGGAAAAGGAATGTAGCATGTTAACATCCAACTCTAATAGTGAATATGGGTGAAGAGAAGAAATAACAGATAAAGTATAATCTATAGAATATCATTTCCCATTCGAACCACTTTAGCTACATGCAAAAATATCCTTGAAGCAAAATTACTACATGTTCTTTCAGTCAAAGAAGACTTACTCACCCCTCTGCCACCAACCTCACCAGCAAAATGGAATCTCAATGACGCATCGTCCTCAAGTTTCAGGTGCACTGTGCAAACATCTCGCTTCCAAATGCAGGTTTTTGCTAGAAATGCCAAGGATAAGATTTAGTTGAAGAACAAAACTCACAAGTCAAATAGTAGCAGAATTATAAGTAAACATGCATCCACCTTCCTTGACAACTAACCATGGTACCAGATTGTATATTTCCCTTCAGGTTCTAACCTAACCATGGTCCTGTTATTTGATTATAGAAATTATACAAATAAAGTTGGACGCTCACAGCCATACCCAAATTCACTGAAATAGAAATAAGTCGCATACATGAGAGATTGAAACCGAGAAGGTGCACAAAAATCTGTAACACCGTAAGAAAATCCAGGAAGGGAAAAGGTAGATCACGATTGAAACCTATCCATGATTATTTTTCTCTCCTTGGTTGTCCACAATCATCAAAGGAATTGGTATGTACTGCACCTTGTCTACTTGAGCCGTAATGTGTGCACTATATTACAGATCGAGCGCCATCTCGTGTGCTGTCCATTGACAATGCGGGTTAAAACCCGACACCCCCAAGAATCAACCCCACTCCTCTCTCTCTCTCTCTCTCTCTCTCTCTCTCTCCATCTCCCTCTCTGACTAGGGCGAGACTGGGAGGATGCAAACACGGGAGTAGGGAGTGGGGAATACGTCGAGTGCGCGACGGCGTACCGGTCTTCGCGCGCAGACGCGGGTGGAGATGGCAGTCAGTGCGCGCCACGCCGGGAACCTTCTTCCGCCACCATTCCATCACCATGCGGACGGCGCTTAGCATCCTCTCAGCGGCGACCAGCCTCGACACCCCTCTTGCTCTTCCTTTCGCTGTCATTAGGGATCCCTTTTTCGGTCGCTCTATTGTGCAACATCGCGGCCACAAGGGCTAAACGGGGCTTGGCGCCAGCTCCCCGCCGCCGCTGGCGTCACCGCTCGCCTTGGTTAGGGTTAGCGAGCACACCAATAGCTCCTTTGCTTCAGCCGGCGGCTATGCTAGGTGGGCTGCTTGGCCCAGTTAACCAGGTTACTCCAAAAATGTTAGGGGAATAGCTGCCCTCGCGAAGCTGCGTGAACGGAACCATTCAGAAAAATTCATCAAGATCCGACAGCCAGAGACGATCATTACGTGAAATCGAACGGCTCAGAAGGCTGATGCCCTCAGGGATCTCCTAGGGTGCTCAGTTATAATATTTTAAAATTTGATGGCGACGAGGCATGCAGCAGGTCCAAGCTGTAGGCTGGCAGGTCTCGATGTAGACTGCAGGTCTGCTTGACATGCATGAACAGTAGTATTATGTCTCCTCACGCCTTCTTCCCTCTCACATACTCTCTCGTGGCACTTGCATGCACGCCTCTTTTTCACTTCTCTAGAAAAGTACTCTCTCTCTCTCTAGTTTTATCAGGCTAAGTCTGGGTCACATGTCGCTTTGTGTGTGTATGAAGCTGATGTGATGCATGAAGGGCCCCACATCATCTCTCTCAATGGAGTGAGCGCCGACAGCTGTGGGGAATCTGCCTATGATGAATAGTACCCTACGAGATGACCAGCTCGGTTTTGAATTTTGTACTCCCAATCTTACTGTTCACTAGGCCTGCTAATGCAACCTGCTGTAGAAAACTTGGCACAGATCTTGATGACTCGGAATCTGCATGGACGGCAGGATAAGTGGGTGCATAGACCCCCGGGTGCTAAAAGGCCACTCTCCATAAAACATATGAAATTCTTTGCTACGACACATACAGGTTTTTCAGCTGATCGCTAGCGCTAGTTTTGCATCTTGTTGTGTCTGCTTTGTATGTACTAAAAGAGTTGTACAACCTTGTTCCTCTCTTTGTGTGTTCAGTCCTTGATCAAGCTTAAATAGTTAAGTAATGACAGCCGCTCTATTTTTTTAACACAACAGCAGCTAACTGTTCTCTTATTAAAGAGAATAGTATAGTAGTCCACATCCTAGGCAGCACCGCCACCCCACGGCCACCCCATCGCCGCCGCCTAGCGATTGTCTCCACCCGATTTCCACCGCAGCCTGCCTCGATTCTCGCCAGAGCTTAGCACGCCGGCCACGCCCATTGAGCTCATGATCGTGGACGGAGCTAACTAGGTCGGCCCCTTCCCCGAGGTAGCCAGGTTCACCTCGTGCATCCCGATGTGCCTTTTTCAACGCTACATCAATCAGCACAGCGGATTAGATTCGCTTTGAGGCCAAAGGGTCGTTCCTAGTTGACCTAGGGCATGCTTAGAACCGCCTCCTAGCTTCTCAAAATCTGCAGAACAGGCTTCCCTCGTTTGCCCGTTCGTCTGCACTTTGGGCCGGACGAAACCAGCTCATTTCGAAGGCATCTCTACAATTGCTGGAAGAGGGAGGTCAGACGGGATAGATTGATTACACAGAGAAGGCATGGTTGCTTCAGAAAGAGAAATGCAATATTTTGTTGCTTGGCACCCTCTGGTTCTTGTGCAGAAAGGAGTATTTACCCAGCAAAATTTTCCGAGTGTCTTCCAATCCCACAAAAATGTATCACGATACTCACTCTCTTGCATCAACACTTGGGTAGAGGAAAATTTGCACTTTGTAGTGATACTTGCAACATGGTCGAAACTTGGGTTAGAAGCAATGACATATATAAAACCCCGCTAGCTGTAATTGTCTAGTACCGCTTCATCGGGAAACGATCTATGTATGAATCAATGATAAGAGTACTTCTGTTGCCAATGAATTTAATCTACTCTATTACATCTCCAACAGCTTTCCACGTGACACCCACGTGCTGTTTTCAGTTTGACTCAACAATCTTGGAAATAAAAATATGTGACAGGTCAATCAGACAAAAGAGACAAATAATAAACAACATTTAAAGAGAAGGACATCTAACAGTTGATTCAGTAAAGCCAATAATTGCAACAAGTGAAAAAAAGAGCGTGTTATAGCAAAATAGCGCTGCCCCTAATATCCGCTATCAGCGTGATACAAGCAAGACATTGTATACTGATTTATTTAGCGAGACATTGCTCAGAAGACTATAGTGTGGTATTAGCGGCACTAGAGCAACCTTTTTTCACTGATTGCAATTGGTAGTCAAAATAGCATACCTAGGGAGTAAAAAAATTCACAAATGTTCTCAATTAGATATAGTTGCAAAATAATTCCAAGTTAAAATTTCCTTCAAGCTAGGAATCTTAGCAAAATGAAAAATCTTAGTCAACACCCTTCTCTTACCGCCTCTTTGCCACAACCGTTGGTGCAAGAACTGAAAGGAACGCTCAGGTGTCTAGATCTCACACCTGTATCCATTCCACGTTGTCCTTCCTTGCATTCCTTCCATCTCCTTGGGCCCATTGATATAACATATTGGATCAAGCTGCCGGCCTCTTCTTTTTGGTCCACCCCAGCCAGCAACCACAATCGTTAACTAAATTAGATTACTGCTATAACGTCTCACAATTATTTGATGGTAGACTATTGCGTTGATAATTATAGTGCCCTGATTTTTCAAGGTTGTCAAGAAACTAGCTAGGCATTGGTTGTGATGGCTCCGTTGAAAACAAAATGGTGATGGTCATGAAAACTAACCTTGAATCATGAATATTCCACTATATCGATTTGTTCATTCTTTTAAAGTTACTATTAAAGTTGATGTTAGAAAATGAAGCAAAAATCATGAACAAATGGAGAGGAATTTTCTTATTTCAATCATCAAATGTATGCAAAAACTTGTGGAATATTGTGGGAAGCATCTCAACCCTCCATACAGGAGACCCCGTGATTATATATTGATTCGTAAGGAGACGTCTCATGAAGTTACAAGATGCAGTCGTTGGACCAACCGACAGATACAATCGGGATAGGCAGAAGAGATAGAAATATAAGAGAAAAAAAATCAAGGGTGGTCTCTCTCTCTCTCTCTCTCTCTCTCTCTCTCTAACTACCTAAGCATGTTACACAAGATAATGTTTAAAACTCTCCCTTAATCACAACTACGCTTCGTGTATGTAATGCCTTTGTGAATCCATCTCCAAGCTGGTCCTTCGAAGGAATAAATGTGATTTCTAATTACTTGTTCGCAACTCTTTATTTGACAAAATGAAAGTCTATGTCAATATATTGAGTTCTGGCATGAAAAACTGGGTTGGCAGATAAATAAGTTGCACTAACATTATCATAGAAAATACAAGGAGTTTGAACTCGTAAGACTCCAAGTTCTTTTAGTGTCGATGTGTTTGCATCGTTATCTTCTTGTAGCATTGTTCAGATATGCTTGGACTTATTCTTCCAGGTGAAAACTTAGAATTTGGTCGTTGGTGGTTGGATATGGTGACAACGACACTTGAGCGCCGTTCCTTCCTAGAGGCGTTGTTGTCAACGAACATTGTTGTCCTTCAAGTGTCACAAGATGGTTGGTGCCAACAAGGTCGTTGTTTGTAATTTACTGATTGTTGTTGATTTCTTCGGGGTTTTGTCCTTTTCTTTTGCTAAGGCATAGCTTTCGCCTTGCATGACATTGCTCTATGCCGGTGTGTTTATTTGTGTGAGTGTGCTCTTGTCGGCTGTGAGCATCCTAGCTATGCCGAGGCTGGGTGTGTCCTCATTGGGTTTGTATACTTTTGATGCTTCATCTTGAGTTAATAAGATCCATGCTTTATCCAAAAGGTTCATTTAGTATAGACTGAACCCAAATTACTTCAGCTCTAACATTTGCTAATGCCTTATATTCTGCCTCTCATCGACCCGGAAACAATAGCTTGTTTCTTTGCACACCATGAATTAAATTGGGTTCACGTAAATGGCACTTCCCATAATGATCTTCTATCATTCAAGCAACCAGCCCAATCAGCACCGTAAAAAACCACTAATGGCCAGATCCTGGTTATCCTCAAACTTGATGATGACTGGGTGTCCAGATGGGAGGAGACCAAAAATGCTTTCAGCATGTTTGGTTGCATTGCTGGTGCACTGATGTTGACATTCAAATATCACATAGCACGAGCCAATGAATCTTGTTACCCAAAGGCGGGATCCTATAGACTATTGTCTTCTTGCCTCTACCGTGATACTGCACTTGAGCTTACAAAAGCCACATGCTTGAATATAACCCAAGATTTATCTCGACATCTTCGACAAGTGTAAGCAACATGAATTCTGGATGAAGATCTTCATTCATGCTTTGCACGCCAACCGCAAAAGGAGCAATGAAGAGCTAATCAAGTTGCACAAAGCCCCGCAGCTGGTGCCTAAAGCTTCACACACATCTGCACACAACTCATTGGACAACAATATCATTGCTAAGGAATAAAAGTCCTGCTTGCTATATCTAGCAATTTTCCCTCAAAGACACCACATTAGGGCGGTCAACCTTGATAGAACGGTGGGTTGTAGAGGGTTGATAACCAAGCAAGACTGGGCCAGCCTGCTCGACATGCCAATCGATGTTTTGGTGCGCTTAATTAACCGTGGCTTGTTTATCCCGCTGATATTGGTGCTACCGGACAAGTGAAGAGATGTGTGATAAGTGATGTAGTTCATGGATTCGTAACCAAGATAGCCAGGAAACAGCGCATTATAGAAACACGCCTGACACACTACTTGGCTCGCCAGTTCTCCATTTTCAACAATCTCCGAATCCGCCGCTTCCGATAAAATCAACAGATTCTTTGAAACGCTCTATGAAGAATCATTTCGAGTATCCATTATCAAGGTGCTAGATCTAGAAGGCTGTAAATGCTTTGGTGGTAAGAACCAACGGTACCTCAAGGACATCTCGCAGGACGATGTTACCGCTCAAGTATCTCGAGTCTAAGAGGAACAGATGTTAAACAGCTGCCGAAAGTGAAATCAGCAACCTCCGTGAGCTGGAAGTATTGGATATCCGGGACACCCATGTGCTCGAAGTCTGCAACAGTAAAGAAATGTCCTACTCCTGAAGTTGAAGCGCTTTGTCGGCTGGACACGCTGTGCTGAACTCAAGGGCAGGCAAGATCGAAATATCTTATGCTCCTGACAAGATCGGAAAAATGTTAAACATGGAGGTATTGTCCAATGTCAAGGCACGGAATCATCAAGTTTTGAAAGATATTGGAAAGCTATGGCAGCTGAGGAAGCTTGGTGTGGTTATTGAAGACAATGACAAACTCATTAGGAATTTGCTTCGATCTATCGCTGACCTGCATGAGTGCCTCAAGTCTTTGTCAATCACTCTTCCCATGATCGAGCAAGATCCTTCCAACGAAGATTTTTCAGATATTGTTCTCAATTATTATAAAAAACCTCCCAAGCTTCTTCTTGAGAGCCTAAGCATTACTGGAACCACAAAAAAGGGGAAACTTCTTCAACTGCTGATCAAACATAGTGACGACTTCCAACTTGCGAAGATAACTCTAATCGAACCCGATCGAAGTGATGATCTGAAGGTCCTCAACGAGCTTCCCAATATTGTTTGTCTCAGGCTCCAGGACAAAGCATACACCGATGGCAAGCTCACCTTCAAGAAGGACGAATTCAAAAATCTCAAGTGCTTTCTTGTTGAGGGCTCCAACATGATCGACATCTTGTTTGAAGGTGGAGCAGCCCTTAAGCTCGAGAAGATCATTTTATGCTCCACCGATATCATACAATCTCTTTCGAGTCAAGACCTTCCAGAACTGAAGGAAGTCGAGTTGAACAACAACAATAAGCTTTCATTATTTGACAAGGCCGAGAAAGTTTCCAAGGTGACTCTTTGTGGTACCAAACTGAGCAAAGATGATCTAAAAATGTTGGCAAGATACAGTATATGAGCTGCCTAGTGCTGAAGGAGAAAGCTTGTGTTGAAAATGAGATTTTGTTCAACAAAGATGAGTTCCCAAGGCTCAACCTTCTTATTGTCGACGGTTCATCTATCACCAAGATAGAGTTTGCCAGCGGATCTGCTCCCAAGCTGGAGAAAATCATCTGGTCCTCCACAAGGGGCACTGTCGAGAGTCTCCTCGGCATTGTCAACCTTCCAAAATTGAAGGAGCTCGAGTTCAATTGCGATTTGATCCCTGATGAGTTGAAAGAAGCAATTAACAAACACAAGAACAAACCCAAGCTTATGCACAACCAACCAGAAAACCAATACCTAGAAATGGGAAACATAGAAGAAATTGGCAAGGTCAAGAGATTCCCATCCTGCTGGAAGAGCCAGGATTGATGCCAGAGGTGTCGTTCCTATCATATCCATTCATCATCAACTCCAGTCCCATCCCATGGTGTGGTTTGTGTGTGCTATTTGGCTTGCTGTTGTGTGTTTCTGTCCACAGTGCACGTGTGGACATATATATTCTGTATCTATGTATGTTGACTGACTGAGTGCGTGCCCCTGCTACTTATTATAAATTTGTGCCTTGTAACTAAGATTGAGCATATGTAATGGTGTGTACGGGTGTGTCCTGTAACTAAGATATAACAAATGAAATGGTGTGTTGTTTGAGGTCATGGATTTGGGTGTCTACTGGCTGTTTGAATACCCGAGTGGTTCATCTAAGCTCCAGAAACTATCTATTGAATGTGATCTCGCACCAAATCCCCTGTAATCTATTGTGCGCTCTCTGTTTTTGAGTTCCCGCGGCAGACATGGCCAAATCCCGACACCAAATTCCCTCTAATCTATTCATGGCCCAACCAATCAGATCCCCGTGGCTGCATTATTTGCATCCCATCTCAAATCGGTCGAGATCGGATCGACATCCCACACCCACATCGCTGCTGTGCGGGAGCTCACCGTGCGGACTGCGTGCTTGAAGGTGGCGGCGCTGCAGAGGGACTCCCGGAGGAAGCAGGAGGTCCGTGAGGAAGGCGCCTGCTCAGGCGGGCGTCACCTTCAGGGCCCCGCCTCTATACAGCCGCCTCGCCGCCAGCCGCCATGGCTCTCCTCTGCATCGGGCCGAAGCTTACCCAGGGTGACCACCAGCCTGCCGGCCACGCCCTGGCCGCCCAGCAACCATCGCCGGGCCCCTCCGACTGCCACCTCACAGTCTCGCCGGAGATTGGCTCGACCAAGCAGGGGGCGGAGATGGGGACGAGACGGGGCGCTGGATGGTCCAACTTATCGTGTTGACTTTATTTACCGTACCATACCACGTGGCCTGAGGACTGGGCTCAATATGTCATAATTGTCCTTCCTTTTTTTGAGGATAAGCTGTTCTTAATTTTAACCGAGTGAACAACACGAGTTTTTTTAAACCACCAACCAAATATTGTGATAGTATTTTGAGAAATGTACAAAACATGTGGTTTTCTCAAACTCTACCACGAAAGTGTTACTAATTTTTTGCATTCAAATCACGAAACAGTACAAAGTAGTGGACCCTTACAAGCATACTGAAACGCAAAAACAAAGGACCATGAACACCTAGAGTACCCTAAGACAATCATAACACAAGAAGATCTCCGGAGCATTGTGTCATCATCCCTGAATTTTGATAGAAGACCCTTGCAGCAGAAGGATCTGCAAGCAGGCGCAAGCAGGTCATCATCGTCGACCATGGTACAATTACCGCCACGCTGCTTCCTCCTTTCTTGACGTCAGCGCTGAGAGGGCATGGACATCAATCCAACACACCTGCAACAACTGTCACCATCTTTGGCTTTTGAGTACCGCAAGTGTCCCTTGCGGAAGGAAGAGAACTCGAGTCATCCGACCGGGTCCAGCATGGCCGGGCCATCCGCCTGGCAAAGCAGGATCTCCCTCCAGCATCAGCACAGAGGAAGAAGAAGAACAACAGCAACAAATCATACCGACAAGGAAGAAGAAGGGTGTTCGTCTCCCTGCATCCATCGCCCATGTGATGACCCAAACGGCCAGTATCGATGGACCTCCAGCCACCATAGCCCGTGACCTTGACAAGATCTGGGGATCCCCCACCCCGCTGGCTCCTAGACGAAGGCAAAAGCCTTGCCTGACCACGAACGGAGCCCGAAGAAACTTATTCCAACGCGACACCACCGCAATGGCCTCGGCAGTGTCACCCTCAACCCTAACCCTACCACACACCCACCTAGCGGACAGGCCCGAGGTTCCCTCTCCCTCCCGCCGCCGGAGCGGCCAACGGAGAGAGAGGGAACCGGCGGCGCCACAGGTGGCGCGCAAGGGAACCCTCGTCGCCTCCTTTGATCGCCTCATGTGATCCTGATTTTTTTCATGTAGTTAATTGATGATTAGTTGGAGCGCGTCGGCAGTGGTTAAGACGAGTACATGTATGTAAAGGTTCTGTTTCCGTCGAGTTAAACACTATTGTTCATACAAGTGCGTACTACTGGTTGCTATGTTGATTGAGTTAATTACTGCCGGACGCGGATTTGATGAACATGGATGCGCCAAGACTCTTTATGAATAGTAATTCAAAAAATATTGAAAAAGTAAATAAAAATCTGAATTTATTTTTCTAATATACATAGTCAACAGGTATACTCACCTATGAAGTTTTATGAAGAAATCACATCCGTGGTAATCTGAGAAAAATGATAAAATAGAAGCTATATTAAAAAACATTGTTTAATGAATAGTAGGGTCACATTTGTATTTTTTCACTAAGAATACCATGGGTGTCAATGCATCATGAAACTTCACAGATGAGTAGAATGGTTGACCAAGTTTCATACCGCGAAATTTCGGAATTTTTTATTTTTATAGTATTTTTTATGATTTTACTGTTCACGTGGTGCGTGCGCAGCTATGTTCACCTTTGTATTTTCGAGCAATATACACATTAAGTTAAGAAGAAGAAGTCTCTGCAAGTCTGGCCATCATCCTAGCAAGCTAGTGGGACATTCCAAGATCTATCCAAAGCACTCCTACTGCCTAGAGACGCTCGAGCCCTTGAGACATTCAAAGTGGCAAAGTACAAAAACGAGAACACGAGAACACGAGAGGTTAGCAGCAGTGCTTTCAAAAACTCCAGTGTGATCACAGTAGACAGGATCCATTTCTGGTGAATTCAGAGAGACATGCGCTACCTGGAAGGCCATTAGAATTACTGAGTAAGAATTAATTTTCTTCTGATGCCTCTAATTCCTAAGTTGTTGTGCTCTTTTGGTTATTCTTTACATGCCTTTTTTCCTACTCAAGTGTTTGTCACCTTCGGCATGCAAATGAAAGGAGGAGTGACTATTGAAGTGTGGACGAAAAACAATCGAACCTTGCAATCGACTCTATGGAGATGTAGTTATATATCGAAGAAGTGTAATTTACACATGTGAAGGTTGGTGCACTATTATTTATTTTTCCTTTTCTTTCTGTAGAGCATCTTTCATTGTAAAATGCATGTGCGATCCTGCAGATGGATGTTATGCCGGCTTGCCTATTTTAACTCCATTGTCAATCTATCGCTTTTTTTTCCAATATTATGGTTATTGGATGCCAAACTTCATTTAGATGTTGAACAACTTTCAAATGCCAACATATCTCATTAAAAGACTAAATACCCTCAGACATTACAACTCCAGAGGCCAACTTCAACTAGGATGTAATTGAAGTTCTAATTTTTTCTTCCTATCCCTTTGGTGAAGGCCTCGGGCTAGAAAGATTCGTTAAATTGTTCTTCAGAGTATGTTAGGATGTCATCAAAAGTGTCCCCACACTTCCATTCACAAGGTCGATGAATTTAAGACATTATATTTGGGCTTTGTTAAACTCATCAAAATCATCTTGGTTCACTAAAATGTGGATACGATTAAGCTACTTAGATTGTTCCATAGCTTTGCAACATAAAAACCAAGCTATTGGCCATGAAGAAATCTCCCACCCATTAGGATATTGTGTCAGCACCCCTCCATGACTTCCAATCAAGGTCATTTCAGGATATTCATCAAATTAAACATCAAAATCATTTTACATGGTTAGCTAGACTTTCTCGCCGGAGGTGCTTGCCACTTTCAGTTGTGGTCAAAACATACATGAACTAGCTTATGTTTTCTTTTCACCATGATCACATCCGAGGTACCCGTAACGATGATCCGCATGTCGCTTGGACAAGGATTGAGGTCTCCATCATGCTGTTCATCCTTCTACTGCCTCCCTGCAAAAGCGGATTATGCGGAGTGAAGTATGGATTGGAAAGCCTATCATATCAAAATGCATTTTTTTCATGCTCTCTCTTTATGTGGGTGATGGGGAAATGCTTTCCGATGTATGCTCATGAGATTCTTACAATTGTGAAAATCTTAATAAAGTGCTTTGATGGTGGCTACTTACCAACCTAGAAAGAAAAGAATTTTTTTGATAAGATCCCAAATGGGCGATTTAAATGGATGCACCTTTCTTTCCATGCGAAGATGGGATGCTTACTATTACTACGGTTGTCCGTGCACTTTAGGAAGCCCATCAACTTTGATTTCTAGCCACAAAATAATAGTGTGGGCTGAAAACTCAAAGGATGGAAGGAAGAATTTTACTTGTGCTAAAAGAATTATTCTCGCTAAATCTAGGTTCTGGTGATTGGTATTTATAAAACTTTTGGTTCTTCATCCTCTGAAAAGGTTCAACTAGAAGATTAATAAGATGGGTTGTAAAGTAGACATTGGAGATCAAGCATGTCATGGCCACTCACTCGTCAACTGGGGCATGGTTTTTCATGCCAAGGATATAGGTGGCCTTCGAATCCTCAATTTTGGTGAGCTCTGCATGGTCCTCCACCTTGAATCCATGTAGAGGAAAGTCCTACAGTGACTCCAAATAATTTGTACATGGTACTGGAGTAAGTAGCAGCATGGAGCACGAGTATGCACTAGTTGAGGTTTGGCAGTGATTTTACCCTTTTCAATGGGGATTGTTATCACGTAGTACTAGTTTGCATCACTGTCTGTGCTTTACAAAACACAATAGTAACAGCTTCCAGCTCCCACGTAACAATTTTTCTGGATTCAGATTCAGCTCCTTTTCCGCAAGGCTGATTTCAATACCTTATCTGCCACGGTACTTTTTTGAGACGCTTATCGAATTTTTTGTGTGTGTATCAAGTTATATGCTACGATTCATTCAACCGGGGATATGCTTATGTGAGGTCATTCAAGTCAAACCCTGCTCAACATAGCATGATTTGCTGCAGCGCCTACTACCGTAGGTTCTTACTTTGTGTTGTCGCCTTCCTATGACTTGGGCCGACATGGTAAACAAATGGAAATGAAAAGACTTTGACTACTGACGGCACCAAGGGTGAATGATAAGCGCCTCCTAACATGGAGAGCATAAATAGTTGATGGAGCCAATCGCCTTAACGAAAGCAACCTACAAAAGGGCAATTTGTGTGAGTTGCTTAAGAGATATAGTATCCAGCAAACAATGGCATAGTTCAATACAATTCCGTTATATGCTAATGTGTTGATTTTCATTTAAAAAGGCTAGTTTGTGACACTTCTATAGCTTGGTTATATGTTTTAAATTTATTATCACATCATTGAAGAAGAGGATAGTTTATTTTATGGAACCAGCCTGCTTTGTGGTCTATTTCCTCCGCCAACCAGAGTGTTCAAACCGCTAAAAAATAATGTCCGCAATAATAGGTTGTACTTAAAACAAAACGTGAATGTTTTTTGCACATGTTCAACTAACTCAAGTTAGGCCCATTTATTGTCTACAAAAGAATCAATACAACTATATCGACTCAAGAAGGGCGTGGTAGAAACTCCTACCAGGACGACGTTAGAGAAGGCATGGCTGCATAGAAACCCAGGAGATAGATGTTGTGTGCAAGGACCCTCTGGTTCATGCGGACATACATGTTTGTACCTAACACAGTTTGCCCAAGGTCTCCCGATCGACTTTATATGCATCCAGACGCTATAACCTTACACGCACAATCGTTGAATGTACGATATGGAGGATATGAAAAGCGCATATTTGGAAAGTTGCTTGTGGCCTATGCGACATGGAAATCTAGTTTGGAAGCAATGGCACTTATAGTGCCCAACTAACAGTAATACATTAGTATTATATCACAGCGCAATGATCTATGAATGAATGTTCACATTATTTCCATTGACCATGAATTTACGTTACTCTATTAAGATCTCTGATGTAATTTTTATGGTGTGTTTGTTGGCATATGATGAATTGTTAATTTATGATTAGATTGTTTATTGAATATTATTGAATCTTTTAAAGTTTATTTTTGTGTAATTGAGTAGCCATGTATGCTTTTCGAGTTATTTGCCTTCTCTGATCAAGATAAATGGGTAGTTCTTTAGGGGCAATGGTGCATAGTACTAGGTTCAATCTTTCGGTGATATATATCCCAATGAAGAATAGGGACAAGACATGTATTTGTATTGTTTCTATTAAGGATAAAACAACAGGGTTCAATATTATTACTAGATTCCTTTCTATCTACATTATCTCATCTTACTTACTGTGTTTCTCTGTTTTTATAAAACTAATACCTTAAAATGCATGCTGGAGAGTGTGATGCAACGGATAGCCCATGTCCATGTGCGAGTACAACGGATAGCAGTATCAAGAATCTCGGAGAGCGTGATTTAATCGAAGCCGCTGCAGCCTGGGCAAACTGATAAAAATGCTGGCCTCGCCATGGCTACGCTTACGTCAAGAAGATGTCATTCGTTGGTGTTGCATCGAGCGCAGTAGAGTGGAGGCCTGACGGAAGGTGGGTGGATGGTGGACACCATGTTGTTCAATGACCCTACATTGATCCCTTCGACATGACCAAATCCCTTCTGGAGCTAGTCCAAGCAAGACAGGAAGCATGGCATGCTCAAGCTCAACTCATTTCCATGGTTTCGAATGGGCATGCAAATCCATGCGTGTGTACTCAAAGCATAGGAGAAAACCTTACCACAAATGGCTGCTCCTTCCCATTAGTTTGGACTACTTCTTCAACAATTATACCCAATACTTTAATGTATACTACTGCCTCTGTTCTGAATTATAAGATGTGATGGATACTTTAATATAAACTAGATAGAGACTGAAAAGAGTGAACAAACACACTAAATGCATCTATATCAGAGTTTTGGTAACCCGCTGGAGAAATTTGGTTATCAAGGTAAATCAGAGATCTTGGTGCGCTTAGAAGTAAATCACCTTAACGAGCAAAATATCCCCAAAAAATTGAATTTAAATGAAATTTAACTGAATTCAGTAAGTGCTCGGTACTTGTCCGCTATCATGTAACCGAAAAACTCGATGTCTCATGTGATTTTTTAGGATTCGTAGCCAAAACCCTGGTCGATATACATGTGATTCTGAGAAAAGTTAAAACATGTTATAACAGTGAATGGAGGGAGTTGCTTACAAGCAGTATTTTCAATGTTCATAATACCCGTGCCTCAAAACATTTTCTGACGTATTGGTGGAAAATGGTTCATTGCTAAATTTGCACCTAACGAAGCACACTGGATACTATGAGATGTACGCAACTATTCCCACAAAAAAAAAACCATGCCACAATTCTTTTCATTGATTTATAGCTACCTTCACTTCATGAATTGTATAGAAAAATGCTACTACACTACTCATAGTAGAGGAAGCCATTTTCGTCCATTATACATAATGAGAAATCCACAAAATTTAGTTTCAAATATTTCTATATTTTTTAGGACTGAAACTTTCTGATGAATATATGTGTGGTTTACAACGGAGATTGATATCAAAGAATCACAAGCGAGAGACCACGGCAGAAGCAACAACTTGTGTCAACATCGCCCGTTGCTCACGAGGGAGTTGCCCATGCCAAAGAACTACATCGCCAGGGCACATCTTCGGACTCGGTGAGAGAGACGGTTCCAACATTGCTACCACCGAAAGTGCAGATGGAACATGCCGAGAGTAGATGAAACAGAGCGCTATAGTCGGGCGACAAATGTGAAGCCCAGTGCTAGCTCGTCAACCATCGCTAGATTTTGTGGGCACTGAGGGCACCCACCATCCTTGGGGTCAACTATTTCCTTTTATATGAGCATTACTCCGATGTGGATGGAACCTTGACCAAGCAACCAACTGAAGAATCAGACGTGGGAAGGCATGCATCTGCTCCAAATAAAAGTGGCACAGTTTTACAGCGGGACAGTCCTGATCGCGCTAACGGCAATCAAGCAGTGGTGGAAGCGGCTTACATCAAGAATTCTGGTTAGCAAGACCGATGTGATGCAGTTTTCTAGTCTTCTGATGTCTCTAATTCCCATATACATGTCGCCTCTGATTATGTCCTCATCTTCCCTTCTGGGTATGACATGTTTACAGATTTATGCTAAAACCAATCGGCTGCTTATAACATTTTGAACACGATTATGACATGAGCCAATTACATACCGTTAAAGTTTTATTTTGCAAAAGGACCCCTAAAAAGAAATCGGGTCCTCCAGCCTGTCATAGCCGCCGGGAGGAAAGTGGCGCAGTGGGCTAACACCATGCAGCTCGGGTAACAAAAGCTGGTGGAGGCGACATCGACCTCGTGTACAATGGATGTAGCATGGCGTTCATGGGCCTGGTGTCCCGTGCTGTGCACGGCGGTGACAGGCGCGTCACATGCGTGGTGCAGCAGTTGGTGCTCCTTCTGGGGCTCATGGCGAGATGCCCAGCGGCGGGAAGATGAAAGCAGGCTGCGGCATGCAGCAGCGAACGCAAGTATGGCTCACCGAGCAGACGCTTTCATCGCCCTCCCCGAGGCTACGACACTGATGCAGTAAGGGGAGGCCGAGGCCGGGAGCGGGAGGTAGGTGGAAGGGGAGAGAGGAAGAGGAGGAGGCGGGCGCCAGGAGGTGAGCAGCACACCGAGCTCGCCGGGCGGGAGCTCAATGGGGCATCATAGAGAAGAGGCACGTCTGGGGAGAAGAAGAAGGAGCCAGTAGTGACCTTATCCTATCTTTTTTGCAAGGAGGACCTTATCACTTTATGCCCTTTTACAATTTAGTCATGTCACGTCACCCTTATAGGTGTTATATATATATATATATATATATATATATATATATATATATATATATATATATATCATAATCGTGCTCAAAACACTATAAGCCACCGACTAGTGCTTTCCACAAAATAGAATTCGGCGCAGAATTAATTGTTTTTGGCGCAAATCTATAAACATGTGTTACGTTGCCTCCAATTTCGATGGTTTTTGCAATTCACTCCATTTTTACTTGATGTATCACCTGACCGAGCAGGAGCAACACCGCTTCGTCACTGTAAAATAGAAATAGAGCGGCTTCATTTTGTTTCGCTTTGTTTTCTAACAGAATTGATTGTCGATCCATATCTTGCATTTCACCTCAGCGGAATGTTGCTGCGCCTTGTGCATGAAGAAAGTCTAAATAAATACCCCCTTTGTAAACTAAGATAAGACATTTTAGATCACCATAGTTTAAAGAGGTAGTAGATGGCGGCACATTGATGGATGAACTGAATATAATTTTCAATCAGATATCCAAATAAAACAATTATTATAGTACTCCAGAAAAACTTGATTGCAGAGAGATGCGACAAACAAATTATTAAAAAAATCTAAGTGGTGAATACAAAAAGAACATACCAGTGATGTGCCTTAAGGGGTTGATAGGAAAAATAGGTATTGGGATGTATACTTATTTAGTGACGTAAAGGCAAGCCACTTTGTGTTATTGTTGCTAATGCATGACGATTGATATATAACACCAGAGTTGCACTGTTGCTAATGCATGTAATCTTTTTTAGGGAGTTTTAAACATGTAATAATGCATGCATGATCGGTCAAGACAATTTAATCATGCCTTCGGAGCAATAATACATGTATGTATATTCAATTATTCAGCGCCGGCAGCAAACAGTGAACGGCAGGAGAGACGGTGAATGCTTTGCTCTCCACGTTCCAAGTTCCAAG
Organism: Aegilops bicornis; assembly: GCA_021605145.1. NCBI lineage: Eukaryota > Viridiplantae > Streptophyta > Magnoliopsida > Poales > Poaceae > Aegilops > Aegilops bicornis. The sequence continues at coordinate 56,960,120 of CM038675.1, read as the reverse complement.
GACAATTGAAAAGTTAATTCCTTTTGACATGGTGGCAGGGCCGCGATTTCGCCGAGGGGAGGAAACGGAATATGGTGATGATGAATTTCACATGATTGATCGCATTCGTGTTCGCGGTGAGCGCAGTAACACGAAATATGTTGTGTGCGTGGTGATGTTTATGCCCCGTGGGCTCGATTCGCTGCATCCTAGACTTCCCACAGCAGCGCTTATCTATTGTACCGATGTTTCCAATTCCTGCTTGTCCTTGCATGTCCCAATATTTTCCGTTCTCATTGTGCTGATATATGTAAACAAAGGGCAAATAAAAGTGTGGAGGGATGAACAACGTAGTAGCATGCTTTTTGGAACCGGTGTGGCACATGTAAGAAATGCTCAAGCGGATAACATCATTCGCACCAGTCTTAAAGTTCAGTGCATGTTTAGTATTTACACAGTGTTCACAAGAGAGGGAAGTATTACTATCACTGATCCTTGTTACTAATTGTTATTGGTTTAGTACAAGACTGTACACTAAACCAGTGACAATTAATACGGATCGAAGGAAGTTGTTTGGTGTGCGTCGTGCTCATAAACGTTTGAGGAAATGGTTCGCTTTTCTTTACTGCATGCCAGCGAGCTCTGGCCAATATATGGCTCGTACCAAAGAGGCGCTGCTATATATCGCCATAACGATCGCCGTGGAATGCATCACCCATGATTATTCTCTCTCGCTGCTCCCGTTCCAGAGAGTGCTCGCAAATATACGGCTGGCCCAACGAGCTATGAAACAAGCGCACAACCCACAACCAGCTAGTGAGCTCACCTAAAAAAAGCCAGCCAACAAGCACTTTCTACAGTTTTTATTTTTGTAAGATTTTATTTCAATTACAAAATATTTATAAATTTTTAAAACCTTGAATTTGAGGAAGTTCATGATTTTTAAAAATATTTGGATTCAAAAAATGTTGGTTAATTTTGATAAAATCTTTGTGAATTAAAATAATATTCTTCAATCTGATTTTTTAAATAGATTCATGAATTTGAAAAATGTTCGTGAATCCAAGAAAATAGTAAACTTGGAATAATGTTCTCCGATTCAAAAAAAAAATCACATGAATGCAAATAATGTAGTGAATTCACTAAAAGATTATCATATCAAAGAAGTTCATGAATTGGTAAAATGTTTACCCGTATATAATAAATTAAAACTAACAGTCTTTCAAAGATTATGATCAATTTTTTTAAAAAATGTGAACTATTTTTAAAATTCATGAATGGTTTGGAATAACAAATTTGAAATTCGGACAATTTTTTGATAAACATGTATTTTTTGAAAAACAAGTGATATTTTTTTTGAAAATTCAAGCATCTATACAATAAGCCGACACAAAATTTTAAAATATGAGCAATTTTCGTCGTCCCGCATTGTTTTCCAAAAAGTAAACAGTATTTGTAATTTCGAACATTTTAAAAAAAATTGAAAAAATGAGAAAAAAAGAAAGGAAAAGAGAAACAGAAAAACATAAAAAGGAAGAAAAATAAAATTGAGGAGAAAAAGAAAAGTAAGAATGACGAAGAAAAAATAAAAAAATAAAGAAAAGCAACGAAAAAGCCAGAAGGATAACTAGGAAACACATACAATGAATGTAAGAAAAGAAAGAAAAACCAAATGGAAGCTTCCTAAACCGGATGGAATGTTCTAAAACCGACAAAAATGCTCTCGGACGACCCCTTCACATCTTATAATAGGCCCCACAAGAGCCACTATGGTGAGTGATTGCTGTCTTGTGTCTTGCAATAAGTTGTCTTATATATATATATATATATATATATATATATATATATATATATATATATATATATATATATATATGTGTGTGTGTGTGTGTGTGTGTGTGTGTGTGTATCAGTTGTTGTACCAAAGAACCACTATAGAGTTTCGAGCTCCTTCTCATGGGCCAGGTTGAGTGTTTGTAACTTGAGAGGCTTGTAGCTAATAAGAAATGTGTGGGCTGAAACTCAGCAAAATTCAACATCTTTGTATATTAGGCCCTGGGCCGTAGCCCTTGATGTCAGGGCCCCTGTATTTCTATATACTAAAAAGGGTGACTGGGTCCTAGCTCCACCCCTGGATACAATAATGTTGTATCTTCACCTATCTGGGTAAAAGTTTCATTTTGTTCTTTCCACCTTCGTGACAATGGCCACCACTACATCGACTTCAACAGATCCATTTTTCTTAAATCGCGTGGGGATATAGCAATAGTCTGTCATGAGGCACAACAGTTGCGATGACGCAACGTGTGTCATGGCCCCAACCACTACACGGTGGCCTTGGCTGCGGTGCTTTGGCTTAGAGATTCCGGGAGGATGGGGTGTATGTGAAAGGAGTTGGAGGGCCGCGTGAAGGCACGGTCAACATTCTGGTGGTGGTAGTTGTGGGCAATGGACCTGTACGTGGTCGTTAGTCAATCATACGGACCTGTGAAGCTTTTGGCTACTGGGTGCAACCAATGAGAGACAATCGCATGTGTTATCTATAACCTGTTTGGATGGTAATCCAATAATAGAATATGTGTTTAGTCATCTAGCCTTTTTAGGTCACCGCTTGTGGCTTTTTTATCCTCTGTTTTCATTTGTGCTCCTTTATGCACCTGTACTGAATTGCAGACTAAAGGTGGGATCTACAACCGGTTTGGTCATCTAGCATTTTTAGGTCGCTGGTTGTGGCTTTTTTATCCTTTTGTTTACATTTGTGCTCCTTTTGCGACCTGTACTGAATTGCAGACTTTTTATATTTGGATTTTAATAATATTGCCACATGCATCGTTACTTATGCAGAGGCCGGGGTCATCCTCGTTTTTTTGTAAAAAAAGTGTTGACCGATGGAGGTGGGAACTGAAGTTTGAGCAACAAATAAACATGATGGTAGCCGACCTATATGGAGGATGTTAGCTGAGAATATAGGTCGGGCCTCTAATAAAATAGGTACTGAGGATGGAATTGGCAGTCTCCTGGACCACTAAAGATTGATTTTGTATGCCAGTGTTTATACTATGAGAATGAAATTTTCGTTTAGAAAAGGAGGAAGACCCCTGGCCTCAGATCTGGACGATGCATACATCCATTTTATTAATTATTACACAAGAGCTTACAAATTCATACTACACTAATACTAAAGCCACCGTCTAAGCAACATCTGTCGCTACTCCTATCCAGTTGATGAAGGGGCGCTGATAGTCTGGGTCTAATACCAAACAGACCTTGCAGCCAAATCTAACATCTAAGACCTGAGGTTCCAACCAGGATGCCTGTCGGGTATGGGCACCCACCAGTCCGGCGTGTTCCTCAACCAGGACGCCTGCTGGGTATGAGGCCGCCGCAGCCACCTGCCAGCAATCTATCTTTAGAGGTGTAGTGCTGCATCTACCTTGCTCGGTCTAGCTGCCGCCGACGCCACCACAACGCCGCATAACGTCACCCTCCCGCGCGAGTCCATCTCCACCCATCGGACGCCGAAGTCAACACAAAGGCCATGCCACCGAGATCCGCCGCCATCAACGAGTGGGAAGAAGCACCACTCCATCAAAGAATCTGTCCTCCGGTCCATCGATAACATGTGTACCTTCAAAAATGACGCCCAAAGGGGGAACGACACTAGAGCGCCGCCATTATCCGATCATCCGATCATCCGATCTAGGGTTTCCCGGAGGTAGCAGAGAGTGGCCTTGAACTTCTTCACGGCAATATCTTCAAGAAGGAACGATGCAGATCAGCCAAAGCAAGTTTTCACCCAGATCTGTTCGGCGAATCCAACTCCGTGCACGGCCGCCGCCACAACCAGGCTAAGCACTCGCCGCCGCCGGCACCTCCACAATGACCAGAAGCCGCGAGACTCGCCGCCACCACTCCTAGGCCGCCGCCACCGCTGCCAATACCAACCCCACAATCGACCAGATCCGGGCAGGGATCCTGTGTCCATTCCCACCACCCACCACCAAGGAGGGGAGGTGGCGCCGCCAAATGAGGGACGCCGGGAGTGGAGAAAACCGAGGCAGGCCAGCTCGACGCCTGCACCACCAGGCAGATGGGAACGCCTGTGGAGTCCCCAACTGCGGCTGGAGAGAGCGCCTCACGCCGCTTAACGCCACTCGGCCTTTGGTCGGGCGACGCAGGCGGGCGGCGAGGGAGGGGTTGAGGCAAATGGGGCGACGGTGGCGGCGATAGGGTTCCTGCCGGGCGCCAAGGAGCGCCTCGGGAGAGGAGGGGAGATCTCGAGCCCAGTCACACAAGCTTTTATCTTAAATTGGGGTGAGAATTTCATTTTCCCGGCCTCTGCACCAACTAGGGATGCAAAAGGCCTTTTAAGTATAAGTACTAGGATTTTTAATCTCGGTTATGCACTGAGCCTAGTCCTCAATAAATGCGTGAGTATCAGAAAAGCCTGGTCCTCAACAATAAATAGGAATCTAAATTCGCCTCCGTGAGAATGAGATTGTTAAGCTAAACCCACTGTAGATGCTAATCCGTGCAAAGTCTAGTGTAGCAGTGGCGCCATGGCAAAGGTTGCAGCATGTAGGCAGTAGTGGTGACCGAAGGCAAAGTCTAGTTAATCACTATTTTTTCGCATGAAAAATTAAGAGTTAATCAATACTGTTCATTCAAGCCCATACTCAATTCTATACGGTACGGCCAAATAATATGGTATATTCGTTGGTGTAGAGTGAACAAAAAAGAGGAAGCCGTCCAGATCCCTAACATGAATCCGAACCATCAGGCAAACAGCTGAGCCAGTGTGAGCACGTCAATCCAGCTAACTACCGAACTTGTACTACTGTTCGGAGCCCAAGAATTCGATGCCAACAAGAGAACTTCAGCAGCTGGCACGAATGCTTCCGGAAACTCTCGCGAGAAGCTTATCTGAGGTAGGCCTATTAATACAGGCAGAGATGTCTCCCGTATTCCGTACAAATATATACACACAGGAAGGCCATTAGATTTACTGAGAAATGATTGATTTTCTCCTGATGCCTCCGGTTCCCAAGTGCTTGTGCTATTTGGTTATTCTCCTGCATGCCATCTTCTCCGCCTTCATGTTTGTCACCTTTGACAAGAAAATGAAATGAGGAGTGACTTCTGAGTGTGGAAGAACAAACCACTTAACTTTCTATCGCCTCGGTGAAGATGGAGTTATATGTCGGAGAAGTATTATTCACACAAGTGAAGGTTGGTGCACTATTTATTACGGTCTCACAATCTGAGAAAACCAAGTTACCTGTGAGGAGTAGATCGTTGGCCAAACCAATGCTTCCCAACTTGCATATATATATTAAAAGTAGTTTACAGTCTATCAAAAAAAAGGAAAATTATACTAGAAAATCATAGAATAATCATAAATATCCAGCCTCTCGTTATGTGGGTCTATTTCATAAATAACATAATTTCATAAATACCATAATTAACGGTTGAGATCAACATTCAGGGATGAAAGCTCACGTTGTTATGGATGAAAAGCTCACGTTAGAACTTGGGAGCGTAACATCGGCCTTCATATCCAAATCTTTCTCTCCCACACCTAAAAAAATATCTATTCCATGAATTTTTTAAAACATAGTATGTATACACTCATCTCTATGAACACATACACGCACACCCTACCCGTATGAGCACCCCCCGAAAGACTGAGCAGGCATATCATTTTGAGATTGCCGAAGTCACCAAAGACGCCTAGTAGTCGACGGGAACGTCTCCTCCCACTGAACATGCACCAGGACTTGAAACATGTTCGGCTAAGAATACCACTGTCTATCTAACCATACAAACACAGATTGGTTTGCTAATTGTTTACTCTTTGAGCCTATACCGGTCTATCCATTTCCATCCATTCATAATTGCTTTGCTAGATGTAGAGGTCTTAGACGCATTGCCTCCGTTCCTAAATATAAGTCTTTCTAGACATTTCAAATGGACTACAACATATGGATGTATATAGACATATTTTAGAGCGTAGATTCACTCATTTTGTTCCGTATGTAGTCACTTGTTGGAATCTCTAGAAAGACTTATAATTAGGAACGAAGGGAGTACAAGCAAACAATTCGACATATTTTAGTTTTTGCATGCATGTACTCATCACCATATGCAAGTACGATCGTCTAGCATTTGGTCTCCACCATGTATATCTACACCTAACATCAACTCTCTGCAAGTATCCTAATGTTAGTTGAATGTGAATTGCTATTTTCCAGTTGAAATTTTTACATTATTATTTTTTATCTAGCCATTACTTCAATATGCAATCTATTACTTGGTGTTTAAAGTTAGTACAAGTTGCTTACCTTCTGTTCCAACTTTTCAGTCATAAATATATGTTTTATGTAGAGCTAGCATGCGGGATGTATTTATTTAGGGCCCCCCTAGCCATCAGATTATTGATGGTAGCATTCTGTCAAACCAGTCCACAGCCGTAGGATTAGTTCCACCATGGACGTTAGATCCCTTTACTATAAGATCCTGCTATTATTACGTGAATGCTACAACAGATCCTGAAACATCCTGCTGTTATTACGTGACTCCTATAACTGCTCCTGAAATGTACGTTTGTAGCCAGCTTGCTTCTTTTTCACGACGTACGATGTACGTGCTGCTTCTGCTTCCATCGTTGAACTACGTCCGAATGTCTCATCTGATACAAGTAAATATTTCAATATATGTTTATTTTAGGAAAACTTTATTCAATGATTTTTTGATGTTTTCAAAATTAAATTAAATTGTTTCGATGTAACACTTCATTGTTTTGTTTCCAACACAATCTTTTTTGCCTCCACCGAGGACACAATTTACTTCCATTGGAAATGAAATTTGTTTGCACCTAACAATTTTTTGTGCGAAGAACTTTGCTTCCATGTAATTTATTTTTGCATCCAAGTAGTTGTTTTTATGTGCTAATCTTTTAGTCCCGTCTATCTTTTTATTATATTTTAGACACAAGATTTTTTTTGCTTCCATCTACTACAAAAGTGTTTCCACCACAAAATAACTTGCTTCCAGTCAAACATAAGTTTTCTCCATGCTTCAACCGTTCATACAACATGTTTTGGATCCAATGTACAGTGCTTCCAAAATATTACTAGATTTATGTTCCCTAATACTTTCAGGTTCATACAAAAAATTTGCTTTTTCAAGCCACAAAGAGTACAGTGTGCTTCCCAAGTTCATAATGTATTTCCCCAAAGACTATGGAATCGCTTCCCTTCATCCAGTGTATGCGGTCTTCTTCATTCTGAGGTAGATCCAGGTGTCGCCACGCTTCTTAGTGCATGCACTAGTTGCCTCCATATATACATGTCCTGGCCTGCATAGATCAGGCCCGAAGCCATCACACAACTGCTTGAAGCTTAAATCGGTTAGGCAAGATGCATACTTATCGAAGTTAGGAAGCAACAAATGGAACTATATGTACGCTGCAGCACTGATGAAGAGAATGTATACAATATAACAATACATACATGTTAAAAGCAAAATTTGGAACCTAGAAACAAGGAAACAAACTACCTAAAACGAAGAAACATATGTAATATCAGAAGGGAGCATGCATGCCACGTTCCAATGGTGATAACAAGGAGAATAACTAAGTTGCAAAATAAGACGCAGGAAGCATTGGTAGCAATAACTATCTATACTGCAGAAGCATTTGCAGCTTCATACGTAGGAAGCATGTAAAGGTAATATCTCACCAATTCTCATCTTCGTTGGAAGCTCTGAATTTTGAAACTAGGTAATTAGTCCGATTGCACCAACATACCTATGCAATTTCTGTTGATCTAAATACCGAGACATGAAGATGTTCACTAAACATAGGGGTATGGAAGCAAAGCATTGGAATTAAGAATCTTATCCTATGTACCTATAAATAGTTTATTAAACACAGTATGGCAATTGTGAGGAAGCATGAAAATATGACAGCTCAACATTATTCGACTTGGTTGGAAGCATGGGAATTGATAATGGAAACAACTAAGATTGCTGCCAATATGAGGATGCATGCTTTATGTCCGCCTACATACAAATTGAACCAAAAAATTTTTGACCAATGGAAGTAATTTTCTTACCCAAAGAAGCATGAAAGAGTGTGCTGGGTACATATGTGTTGTTACTTGGAAGCATTGAAAAGTGAAAAAAGGGCCCAAATACTAATATTGCTGCCAACCAAGGAGGCATATTTGTGTGATGCATCTACCCAATTCACAAATTGTGAATGATTTAGGTATCAACCAAGGTACTGACATGTAGATATCAAACGAAGTCAGCGATTTTTGGAGCAGACAACAAGATACAAGTTGTATTGAGAATCACATGCTTGGTTTTCTACATTTTTCTACATATTTATAGTGCACTTCCACATTTTTATCATTCCATAGAGTTATTGCAGGAAACAATTCTATGAAATTATTTGGTAATCATGCACTTCTCCGTAAGTTATTCAAAATATTAAGTTATTCACAATATGTTTATAGAACCATCCCCATAGTTTTCATACTAAATGTGACAAGATAAAAAAAATTATTTCCAAGGAACACTTTTATCATCTAATCATATTATGTTCATCAGCTACGTAATCACAATGGGCTCCGTCTAATAAATTATGCAAGGGAAACTTGAAGAGAGATATAGAGTACTACAAATATTCATGTTTCGTCTAGTTACATGTGTATCTTTGTAAATACCCCTAATATGTGTGCTCTTCTTCCATCACAAATTAATGTGACACAATGGGTTAACTTTTTAATGCGAGTGTACGTGCAGACATGTATGCTATTGAAATAGTAACCAACCTATTTTATCACACACAAAAACTACCTGTTATTTATTGGTTAACAATCCACCGGACACTTTGAAAATTGATAAAGATCATTTTCTTAACCATCCTGCATTCATAGCTCATAACTTGTTTTATCGGTTCATTGCAGTTGTTTATCTCTGATGTACATAGTGGAATAATGTTTGAGCTGTCCACCAATATTTACGAAATAATATTGTGGAATTTGTTGGTTTTTCTCTTCAACTTGAGGAAGTATTAAGGAAATATTCTTTAGACGTATAATAGTTGTAATATTCTATTTTATTTCTGATATATATTAACATGTCAACTACCTGAGAAATGTACTATTGGACCATGTCATAGGTTCATTATCTTGGAAGTGTTTCATTATGGCTCATACAAATAAAAATATCAAATATTGTTCCAAAAAAGGCATAAAAGATTCTCTCCTAGAATTGTGATATTTTATTTGGCATGATAGCTGTACTGTTTCCTAACCCATAACGAGATCATCCAGTACATCAAAAATTTATTTTCAACCACTTCAATGTTCGAACACACTAAAGATGGTGGCCTCACATTTGCGAGGGCATCTCTGTTAGTTGATATAAATAGTGGATTATGCAAAATAGCGGCGGTCCTTCAAATCAGCTATAGCGGCCGGTGCTATAGCCGCTACTTCAAAACTTTTTGAACAATTGTACATGAATCCTATAGCCTATCATTTAGTGGCACCCTTCTCAAACTGCTATATCGGGCCTATAGTTGGACTATAGCCAGGTATTTAAAACTTTGGTTTGCACAAACAACCACATTGTGTGTGTAAAAGAATCGCAAAACTGAAATTAAATATTGAATATTTATATTATATCTTCAAACAAAACTTGAAAAGAAAAAAGAATCTGCACAAACCGGCATGGTGCAAATATTGGATGAGGACAGTAAGTTGTACAGATTTGGCAGCGGTCTCATTCAGGTAGTACTACTCAGTACTCCTAATTGAAACGAGTTTGATTGTGAAATGTTTGATATCCTTGATACGGCAAGGGGCAATAAATTGGAGGGAACTAGGTGTGGTGTGGAGCCCTGCACAACATCAACTTGAGGGCCCCCGTCCCAAATCGGTTTTGCTGCACCGCCGCATGCAGAGGAAGTTTCTTCAACTAGTACAATGCATTCGGATCCGCTGCATTTAACTAGATTAGGTAAGTACTCTAGCACATACTCATGTTTGTAACTAGTTTATTCATAAAACATCGAAAAGGTGTGATGGCACCCGGGTGTCCCGACCCCCTTCTATCTTGTCCGTTCATGCTAGCTAAGATTCATACCGTGGTCAGTCCCAAAGAATGTATCATTTGCAGCAGTTATGCGTGCTTATCCAAAGGTACTAGATCATCGATGGCGCGCGCTGTTGCGCCTGTCTATTTGTATAATAAGATGATAGTCTTGATAAATATAGAGGCACATAACATATAACTTAAATTTGCATGAATTGAACAAGATTTGAAGGAAATCCACATGATTGGAACTGCAGTGTCTCAATATAACTGAATTCTGCCATTGGATGGTCAAATGTTTAAGACTGAATAGCAAATAATATTCAAGCACACAAAAGTGCAAGTAATATAGTATATGCAAAGAGGGAGAAAAACTAGCTAACAAACATGGTCTCTTTCTTATAGTCTATAAGTTAAATGTGAAGAACAAAACAATGGTTTAACTGTAAGATACAATATTATGTTGTACTCACATCTGCAATTGTCTAAATATGGAACAACCATACTGATCTTTCTCAAGCAACTGCAATAGGGCAATTGAAAAAGGATTTCTATTTGGTGTCACCAATCAGGGAGGCTCCAAGCATACATAATTGTTTGAATGTGGTACCGCCATACTGATCTTTCAAGCCATGGACCTGCCAAAAATGATATTTAGAGCACGGAACAAGGACATAGAAAATCAACCTCCAAAGATGAGATGACATCAAGCAGAATATCATCTCAATAGATAAAGACATCACGAAAATTCATTCCATGATAAATGTGAAGTTTTCATGCCTCATTGGCATGCAAGATATACCTTGTGTAGCCTCACGACGCAAAATTACAAATGTTGCATTGAAACATAGACAACTTCCCCTTGAACTGAATAAAAGAATACAATATACCAGACCACTAAATTCATGACAATCACTTATCAGTATGATTATTTATTACTCACGTTACTTGTGAGATAATATGCAATGGGTTACAAACCACATACATACCTTCAATAGAAATTTCTCACGCCCAAGATAATATGCCTTCACAACATTCTCCAACGAATGAGCTTCTTTTCCACTACTACCTGGTAAGGAGATAAGTAATATTGTTAGATGCAATTTTCTATGGTAAAAATAGCAACACAATCAGTCAGATAACGATCCATAGTCAAATGTAATGTTTATGTATGTGTCAACTTGTTCTCACCCTAATAATACCAGGATGCTAGCAAAACAAAACAATGACACCCACAATTTCACCAACGTATTTATCGATCTTTTATGTATTTTTTTCATTACGTAAAAAATAACAAGCATAAAGATCAACTACTTGGTTCTTCTCAGTTTTTTATTATGAAATCTTTAAGGTAGTACATTGTTACATGGAACCAGGTCCTAGAAGTTTCAAACTTCATGCTCGCTTTATCTATTCTCACCTATCCATGTGGAGGCACAATTGCAAGCATTAATAAATTCAACAAGCTGAACCAGAAAAAGGAAAAAAATCCATAGACAATAATGTAATCTCTCCGCAAGGTTGCGCTTAATACCTTTGCTCTCCCTACCTGGACATGGAAAGAGTCCTTGAGTGGCTAACCCCATCGACTTGGCACTCTTCTACTTGCCCTTCTTGTACTAACCATCCTCGATGGAGCGGTCACCCTTCTTGCACCTATTGGGATTCCATTCATTTTGCTCCTCTGCTTGAAAGACATAATTCATGCAGCATAGTCGTTAATGGCATGCAACAAGGATCGTTCCAATTAGTGAAAAAGCCGAGGCTCGTCTGCCTTCAAGCAGGTGTCACTGGGCCTTCCAAACCCGAGTCCTAGAACAACCTCGAGGAAGGTGTAACGTGTCAGCTTGAATGAAAATCACTACAAAAGTTCAAATAAATCATTTCTTCTTTCTCAGAGGGACACAGGTAAAACATTTCCATGGTGCAAGGAATTAGCTAAGAGTAGCAATAGTCCACGAAGACAAAAATGGTGCATCCAACCATGAAGCAACATCTATCGCAGAAGATACTCAAGTCTCTTATGAATTTTGATAACCTCTTCTATCTTGCTTAATAGGAAGAATTGTGGTAGTAGCAGCCTCATTATGCTATATCAAGATCACCGATCTACAGTTCAAATAAATCATTTCTTCTTTCTGCAGGGACACAGTAAAACATTTCCATGGTGCAAGGAATTAGCTAAGAGTAGCAATAGTCCACGAAGACAAAAATGGTGCATCCAACCATGAAGCAACATCTATCGCAGAAGATGCTCAAGTCTCTTATGAATTTTGATAACCTCTTCTATCTTGCTTAATAGGAAGAATTGTGGTAGTAGCAGCCTCATTATGCTATATCAAGATCACTGGTCTATGGAACTATGTATAGATTAGCATTAAATTAAACTACTTAAAAAATAAGTATTCTACAGGATATGGTAAATAATACAATTAGTTCAGTTCTATAAGACCACCATATCTGTAGCTCCATGTCATAAGCAAGCATGAATTAACGCTAAATCGTGGTTGGACACGGCTGCATTGAGGAAAAGGAATGTAGCATGTTAACATCCAACTCTAATAGTGAATATGGGTGAAGAGAAGAAATAACAGATAAAATATAATCAGAGAATATCATTTCCCATTCGAACCACTTTAGCTCCATGCAAAAATATCCTTCAAGAAAAATTACTACATGTTCTTTCAGTCAAAGAAGACTTACTCACCCCTCTCGCCACCAACCTCACCAAAGAAATGGAATCTCAATGACACATCGTCCTCAAGTTTCAGGTGCACTTGTGCAAACATCTCGCTTCCAAATGCAGGTTTTGTTAGAAATGCCAAGGATAAGATTCAGTTGAAGAACAAAACTCACAAGTCAAATAGTAGCAGAATTATAAGTAAACATGCATCCACCTTCCTTGACAACTAACCATGGTACCAGATTGTTTATTTCCTTCAGGTTCCAACCTAACCATGATCCTGTTATTTGATTATAGAAATTATACAAATAAAGTTGGTCGCTCACAGCCATACCCAAATTCACTGAAATAGAAATAAGTCGCATACATGACAGATTGAAAGGCACAAAAATCTGTAACACCAGAAGAAAATCCAGGAAGGGAAAAGGTAGATCACGATTGAAACCTATCCATGATTATTTTTTCTCTCCTTGGTTGTCCACAATCATCAAAGGAATTGGTATGTACTGCACTTTGTCTACTTGAGCCGTCATGTGAGCACTCTATTCCAGATCGAGCGCCATCTCGCGTCAGGCCATTGAGAATTCGGGTTAAAACCCGCCATCGCCATGAATCAACCCCACTCCTCTCTCTCTCTCTCTCTCTCTCTCCCTCTCCCTCTCCCTCTCTGACCAGGGCGAGACTGGGAGGATGCAAGCACGGGAGTAGGGAGTGGGGAGTACGTCGAGTGCGCGACGGCGTACCGGTCTTCGCGCGCAGACGCGGGTGGAGATGGCAGCCAGCGCCCGCCACGCCGGGAACCTTCTTCCGCCACCATGCTATCACCATGCGGACGTGCGCTAGCATCCTCTCAGCGGCGACCAGCCTCGACACCCCCTCTTGCTCTTCCTTTCGATGTCATTAGGGATCCCTTTTTCGGTTTCTCTTTTGTGCAACATCGCAGCCACAAGGGCTAAACGGGCTTGGCGCTGCTCCCGCCACACAAGGCCACCGCCGCTTTGGTTAGGGTTAGCGAGCACACCAATCGCTTCCTTTGCTTCACCCGGCGGTTATGCTAGGTGGGCTGCTTGGCCCAATTAACCAGGTTACTCCAAAATGTTAGGGGAATAGCTGCCCTCACGAAGCTGCCGGAACGGAACCATTCAGAAAAATTCATCGCGCATCCGGCAGCCAGAGACGATCATTACGTGAAATCAAACGGCTCGGAAGGCTGATGCCTCGAGGGATCTCCTAGGGTGCTCAGTTATAATATTTTAAAATTTGATGGCGATTTAGGCATGCAAAGGTCCTAGCTGTAGGCTGGCAGGTGTCTCGAGGTAGACTGCAGGTCTGTTTGACATGCATGAACAGTAGTATTATGTCTCCTCACGCCTTCTTCCCTCTCACATACTCTCTCTCGTGGCACGTGCATGCACGCCCTTTTTCACTTCTCTAGAAAAGTACTCTCTCTCTCTTCCTCTCTCTCTCTAGTTTTATCAGGCTAAGTCTGGGTCACATGTCGTTTTGTGTGTGTATGAAGCTGATGTGATGCATGAAGGGCCCCACATCATCTCTCTCAATGGAGTGAGCGCTGACAGCTGTGGGGGAATCTGCCTATGATGAACAGTACCCAACGAGATGACCAGCTCGGTTTTGAATTTTCTACTCCCAATCTTACTGTTCACTAGGCCTGCTAATGCAACCTGCTGTAGAAAACTTGGCACAGATCTTGATGACTCGGAATCTGCATGGATGGTAGGATAAGTGGGTGCATAGACCCCCGGGTGCTAAAAGGCCACTCTCCATAAAACATATGAAATTCTTTGCTACGGCACATACAGGTTTTTCAATACCGATCGCTAGCGCTTAGTTCTGCATCTTGTTGTGTCTGCTTTGTAATGCATTTAAAAGAGTAGTACAACCTTGTTCCTCTCTTTGTGTGTTCAGTCCTTGATCAAGCTTAAATAGTTAAGTAGTAATCGACAACAGCTCTATTTTTTTAACACAACAGCAGCTCACCGTTTCTCTTATTAAAGAGAATAGTATAGTAGTCCACATCCTAGGCAGCACCGCCACCTCAAGGCCACCCCATCGCCGGCCGTCTAGCGATTGTCTCCACCCGATTTCCACCGGCAGCCCGCCTGATTCTCGCCAGAGCTTAGCACGTCGGCCACGCCCATTGAGCTCATGATCGTGGACGGAGCTCACTAGGTCGGCCCCTTCCCTAGAGGTAGCCAGGTTCACCTCGTGCATCCTGATGTGCCTTTTTCAACGTTCTGTCAATCGGCACATCGGATTAGATTCGTTTGAGGCCAAAGGGTCGTTCCTAGTTGACCTAGGGCATGCTTAGAACCGCTCCTAGCTTCTCAAAATCTGCAGAACAGGCTTCCCTCATTTGCCTGTTAAATCGCACTTTGGGCCGGACGAAACCAGCTCATTTCGAAGGCATCTCTACAATTGCTGGAAGAGGGAGGTCAGACCGGATGGATTGATTACACAGAGAAGGCATGGTTGCTTCAGAAAGAGAAATGCAATATTTTGTTGCTTGGCACCCTCTGATTCGTGTGCAGAAAGGAGTATTTACCCAGCAAAATTTTCCGAGTGTCTTCCAATCCCACAAAATGTATCACGATACTCACTCTCTTGCATCAACACTTGGGTAGAGGAAAATTTGCACTTTGTAGTGATACTTGCAACATGGTCGAAACTTGGGTTAGAAGCAATGACATATATAAAACCCCGCTTAGCTGTAATTGTCTAGTACCGCTTCATCGGGCAACGATCTATGTATGAATCAATGATAATAGTACTTACATTGCCAATGAATTTAATCTACTCTATTACATCTCCAACAGCTTTCCACATGACAACCACGTGCTGTTTTCAGTTTGACTCAACAATCTTGGAAATAAAAATATGTGACAGGTCAATCAGACAAAAGAGAAAATAATAAACAACATTTAAGGAGAAGGACATCTAACAGTTGATTCCGTAAAGCCAATAATTGCAACAAGTGAAAAAAATAGCGTGTTATAGCAAAATAGCGCTGCCCTTAATATCCGCTATCAGCGTGATACAAGCAAGACATTGTATACTGATTTATGAGACATTGCTCAGAAGACTATAGTGTGGTATTAGCGGCACTAGAGCAACCTTTTTTCACTGATTGCAATTGGTAGTCAAAATAGCATACCTAGGGAGTAAAAAAATTCACAAATGTTCTCAATTAGATATAGTTGCAAAATAATTCCAAGTTAAATTTCCTTCAAGCTAGGAATCTTAGCAAAATGAAAAATCTTAGTCAACACCCTTCTCTTACCGCCTCTTTGCCACAACCGTTGGTGCAAGAACTGAAAGGAACGTTCAGGGTGTCTAGATCTCACACCTGTATCCATTCCACGTTGTCCTTCCTTGCATTCCTTCCATCTCCTTGGGCCCATTGATATAACATATTGGATCAAGCTGTCGGCCTCTTCTTTTTGGTCCACCCCAGCCAACAACCACAATCGTTAACTAAATTAGATTACTGCTATAACGTCTCACAATTATTTGATGGTAGACTGTTGCGTTGATAATTATAGTGCCCTGATTTTTTCAAGGTTGTCGAGATACTAGCTAGGCATTGGTCGCGATGGCTTCGTTGAAAACAAAGTGGTGATGGTCATGAAAACTAACCTTGAATCATGAATATTCCACTATATCGATTTGTTCATTCTTTTCTCTAAAAAGGAGGTTGAGACCCATAACCTCTGTGTCAATGTGATGCACACAACCATTACTATTAAAGTTGATGTTAGAATATGAAGCAAAAATCATGAACAAATGGAGAGAAATTTTCTAATTTCAATCATCAAATGTATGCAAAAACTTGTGGAATATTGTGGGAAGCATCTCAACCCTCCATACAGGAGACCCCGTGATTATATATTGATTCAGAAGGAGAGACGTCTCAAGAAGTTACAAGATGCAGTCGTTGGACCAACCGACAGATACAATCGGGATAGAGCGGAAGAGATAGAAATATAAGAGGAAAAAATCAAGGGTGGTCTCTCTCTCTCTCTCAAACTACCTAAGCATGTTACACAAGATAATGTTTAACACTCTCCCTTAATCACAACTAAGCTTCGTGTATGTAATGCCTTTGTGAATCCATCCGCAAGCTGGTCCTTCGAAGGAATAAATGTGATTTCTAATTACTTGTTCGCAACTCTTTCTTTGACAAAATGAAAGTCTATGTCAATATATTGAGTTACGGCATGAAAAACTGGGTTGGCAGATAAATAAGTTGCACTAAGATTATCATAGAAAATACAAGGAGTTTGAGCTCGTAACACTCCGAGTTCTTTTAACGTCGATGTGTTTGCATCGTTATCTTCTTGTAGGCATTGTTCAGATATGCTTGGACTTATTCTTCCAGGTGAAAACTTAGAATTTGGTCGTTGGTGGTTGGATATGGTGACAACGACACTTGAGCGTCGTTCCCTTCCTAGAGGCGTTGTTGTCAACGAACATTGTTGTCCTTCAAGTGTCACAAGATGGTTGGTGCCAACAAGGTCGTTGTTTGTAATTTACTGATTGTTGTTGATTTCTTTGGGGTTTTGTCCTTTTCTTTTGGCTAAGGCATAGCTTTCGTCTTGCATGACATTGCTCTATGCCGGTGTGTTTATTTGTGTGAGTGTGCTCTTGTCGGCTGTGAGCATCCTAGCTATGCTGAGGCTGGGTGTGTCCTCATTGGGTTTGTATACTTTTGATGCTTCATCTTGAGTTAATAAGATCCATGCTTTATCCAAAAGGTTCATTTAGTATAGACTGAACCCAAATTACTTCAGCTCTAACATTTTCTAATGCCTTATATTCTGCCTCTCATCGACCCGGAAACAATAGCTTGTTTCTTTGCACACCATGAATTAAATTGGGTTCACAGAAATGGCACTTCCCATAATGATCTTCTATCATTCAAGCAACCAGCCCAATCAGCACCAGAAAAACCACTAATACAAATTTCTTTTGTGATAACTCAATCCCATCTTTAGTTTTCTTTACTTCATTGTCTAAGAAGTAATGAAACTCTCCCAAATATTTAAGAGAAAAATCTGACCTAAGATCTTTTAACAATAATGTTATTGCTTAATCAGATGAGTTAGTCACAATGATTCTATCAACATAAATCAGAACATAGATGGAATTTGGGAATTTCGTGTAAATAAAAGGTGAGGGATGGAACAAACCCAAGTACTTGTATTTTCATACATAACCGAGACGAACATGCTTGGGTGGCTTATCTCAGTCCATACAAAGCCTTGTCAAGCTTGCACACATGGAAAGGCGCATTTTTATTCTCAAACCCAGGAGGTTGCTGCGTATATACCTCCTCCTCTGGAACAACATGAAGGAACATGTTCTGCACGTCTTGTTGTCTGAGATTCAATCCCCTAGAAACCGCACTGGATAGCACAAGTAGTTGCAACCTTAACAACATGACTAAAAGTGTCATCATAGTCAACAACAGGACTGAATGTAATCACCATGGTTGATCAATGAAAGTTCCTATCCCACAAAAGAAAAAAAATAGGAATCTAAATTCGCCTATGTGAGAATGAGATTGTTAAGCTAAAGCTACTGTAGATGCTAATCCGTGCAAAGTCTAGTGTAGCAGTGGTGCCACCGCCATTATGGTTACAGCATGTATAGGCAGTAGTGATGACGGAAGGCTCACCCTGATATACCTACGGTTCAACTTGAGTTGAGTTAATCACTACTTTTTCACAAGAAAAATAAGAGTTAATCAGTAATTCAGTACTGTTCATTCACGTGCATCCTCAGTTCTATACGGTACGGCCAAATGATATGTTCGTTGGTGTAGAGTGAACAAAAAGACGAAGCCGCCCGGATCCCTAACATTAGTCCGAACCATCGTGCAACAGCTGAGCCAGTGTGAGCACGTCAATCCAGCTAACTACCGAACTTCTACTACTGTGGGGAGCCCAAGAATTCGATGCCTACAAGATAATATCAGCAGCTAGCACGAATGCCGGGAAACTCTCGCGAGAAACTTATCCAAGGTAGGCCTATTAATACAGGCAGAGGTGTCTCACGTATTCCGTACAGATATATACACACAGGAACGCCATTAGATTTACTGAGAAAGGAATGATTTTCTACTGATGCCTCCGGTTCCCAAGTGCTTGTGCTATTTGGTTATTCTCCTGCATGCCATCTTCTCCGCCTTTGTGTTTGTCACCTTTGATACCAAGTGAAATGAGGAGTGACTTCTGAGTGTGGCCGAACAAACCACTGAAATTTCTATCGCCTCGGTGAAGATGGAGTTATATGTGGGAGAAGTATTATTCACACAAGTGAAGGTTGGTGCACTATTTATTACGGTCTCACAATCTGAGAAAACCAAGTTACCTGTGAGGAGTAGATCGTTGGCCAAACCAATGCTTCCCAACTTGCATATATATATTAAAAGTAGTTTACGGACTATCAAAAAAAAAGGAGAATTATACTTGAAAATCATAGAATAATCATAAATATCCAGCCTCTCATGTGGGTCTATTTCATAAATAACATAATTTCATAAATACCATAATTAACGGTTGAGATCAACCTTCAGGGATGAAAGCTCACGTTGTTATGGATGGAAAGCTCACGTTAGAACTTGGGAGCGTAACATCGGCCTTCATATCCAAATCTTTCTCTCCCACACCTAAAAATATATATATTCCATGAATTTTTTAAAACATAGTATGTATACACTCATCTCTATGAACACATACACGCACACCCTACCCCTATGAGCACCCCCCGAGAGACTGAGCAGTATATCATTTTGAGATTGCCGGAGTCACCAAAGACGCCTAGTAGTCGACGGGAACGTCTCCTCCCACTGAACGTGCACCAGGACTTGAAACCTGTTCGGCTAAGAATACCACTGTCTATCTAACCATACAAACACAGATTGGTTTGCTAATTGTTTACTCTTTGAGCCTATACCGGTCTATCCATTTCCATCCATTCATAATTCGTTTTGCTAGATGTAGAGGTTCAAGACGCATTGCCTCCGTTCCTAAATATAAGTCTTTCTAGACATTTCAAATGGACTACAACATATGGATGTATATAGACATATTTTAGAGCGTAGATTCACTCATTTTGCTCCGTATGTAGTCACTTGTTGGAATCTCTAGAAAGACTTATAATTAGGAACGAAGGGAGTACAAGCAAACAATTCTACATATTTTAGTTTTTGCATGCATGTACTCATCACCATATGCAAGTACGATCGTCTAGCATTTGGTCTCCACCATGTATATCTACACGAACATCAACTCTCTGCAAGTATCCTAATGTTAGTTGAATGTGAATTGCTATTTTCCAGTTGAAATTTTTACATTATTATTTTTTATCTAGCCATTACTTCAATATGCAATCTATTACTTGGTGTTTAAAGTTAGTACAAGTTAAGCTTACCTTCTGTTCCAACTTTTCAGTCATAAATATATGTTTTTATGTAGAGCTAGCATGCGGATGTATTTATTTAGGGGCACCCCTAGCCATCAGATTATTGATGGTAGCATTCTGTCAAACCAGTCCACAGCCGTAGGATTAGTTCCACCATGGACGTTAGATCCCTTTACTATAAGATCCTGCTATTATTACGTGAATGCTACAACAGATCCTGAAACATCCTGCTGTTATTACGTGACTCCTATAACTGCTCCTGAAATGTACGTTTGTAGCCAGCTTGCTTCTTTTTCACGACGCATTTATGTACGTGCTTCTGCTTCCATCGTTGAACTACGCCGTAATGTCTCATCCGATACAAGTAAATATTTCAATATATGTTTATTTTAGGAAAACTTTATTCAATGATTTTTGATGTTTTCAAAATTAAATTAAATTGCTTCGATGTAACACTTCATTGTTTTGTTTCCAACACAATCTTTTTGCCTCCACCGAGGACACAATTTACTTCTATTGGAAATGAAATTTGTTTGGACCTAACAATTTTTGTGCGAAGAACTTTGCTTCCATGTAATTTATTTTTGCATCCAAGTAGTTGTTTTTATGTGCTAATCTTTTAGTCCGTCTATCTTTTTATTATATTTTAGACACAAGATTTTTTGCTTCCATCTACTACAAAAGTGTTTCCACCACAAAATAACTTGCTTCCAGTCAAACATAAGTTTTCTCCATGCTTCAACCGTTCATACAACATTTTTTGGATCCAATGTACAGTGCTTCCAAAATATTACTAGATTTATGTTCCCTAATACTTTCAGGTTCATACAACAAATTTGCTTTTTCAAGCCACAAAGGGTACAGTGCTTCCCAAGTTCATATTGTATTTCCCTAAAGACTGTGGATTCGCTACCCTTCATCTAGTGTATGCGGTCTTCTTAATTCTGAGGTAGATCTAGATGTCGCCACGCTTCTTAGTGCATGCACTAGTTGCCTCCATATATACATGTCCCGTCTGCATAGATCAGGCCCGAAGCCATCACACAACTGCTTGAAGCTTAAATCGGTTAGGCAAGATGCATACTTATCGAAGGTAGGAAGCAACAAGTGGAACTATATGTACGCTGCAGCACTGATGAAGAGAATGTATACAATATAACAATACATACATGTTAAAAGCAAAATTTGGAACCTAGAAACAAGGAAACAAACTACCTAAAACGAAGAAACATATGTAATATCAGAAGGGAGCATGCATGCCACGTTCCAATGGTGATAACAAGGAGAATAACTAAGTTGCAAAATAAGATGCAGGAAGCATTGGTAGCAATAACTATCTATACTGCAGAAGCATTTGCAGCTTCATACGTAGGAAGCATGTAAAGGTAATATCTCACCAATTCTCATCTTCGTTGGAAGCTCTGAATTTTGAAACTAGGTAATTAGTCCGATTGCACCAACATACCTATGCAATTTCTGTTGATCTAAATACCGAGACATGAAGATGTTCACTAAACATAGGGGTATGGAAGCAAAGCATTGGAATTAAGAATCTTATCCTATGTACCTATAAATAGTTTATTAAACACAGTATGGCAATTCGTAGGAAGCATGAAAATATGACAGCTCAACATTATTCGACTTGGTTGGAAGCATGGGAATTGATAATGGAAACAACTAAGATTGCTGCCAATATGAGGATGCATGCTTTATGTCATTTACATACAAATTTAACCAAAAATTGTTGACCAATGGAAGTAATTTTCTTACCCAAAGAAGCATGAAGGAGTGTCTGGGTACATATGTGTTGTTACTTGGAAGCATTGAAAAGTGAAAAAAAGGGCCCAAATACTAATATTGCTGCCAACCAAGGAGGCATATTTGTGTGATGCATCTACCCAATTCACAAATTGTGAATGATTTAGGTATCAACCAAGGTACTGACATGTAGATATCAAGCGAAGTCAGCGATTTTTGGAGCAGACAACAAGATACAAGTTGTATTGAGAATCACATGCTTGGTTTTCTACATTTTCTACATATTTATAGTGCACTTCCACATTTTTATCATTCCATAGAGTTATTGCAGGAAACAATTCTATGAAATTATTTGGTAATCATGCACTTCTCCGTAAGTTATTCAAAATATTAAGTTATTCACAATATGTTTATAGAACCATCCCCATAGTTTTCATACTAAATGTGACAAGATAAAAAATTATTTCCAAGGAACACTTTTATCATCTAATCATATTATGTTCATCAGCTACGTAATCACAATGGGCTCCGTCTAATAAATTATGAAAGGGAAACTTGAAGAGAGATATAGAGTACTACAAATATTCATGTTTCGTCTAGTTACATGTGTATCTTTGTAAATACCCCTAATATGTGTGCTCTTCTTCCATCACAAATTAATGTGACACAATGGGTTAACTTTTTAATGCGAGTGTGCGTGCAGACATGTATGCTATTGAAATAGTAACCAACCTATTTTATCACACACAAAAACTACCTATTATTTATTGGTTATCAATCCACCGGACACTTTGAAAATTGATAAAGATCATTTTCTTAACCATCCTGCATTCATAGCTCATAACTTGTTTTATCGGTTCATTGCAGTTGTTTATCTCTGATGTACCTAGTGGAATAATGTTTGAGCTGTCCACCAATATTTACGAAATAATATTGTGGAATTTGTTGGTTTTTCTCTTCAACTTGAGGAAGCATTAAGGAAATATTCTTTAGACGTATAATAGTTGTAATATTCTATTTTATTTCTGATATATATTAACATGTCAACTACGAGAAATGTACTATTGGACCATGTCATAGGTTCATTATCTTGGAAGTGTTTCATTATGGCTCATACAAATAAAAATATCAAATATTGTTCCAAAAAGGCATAAAAGATTCTCTCCTAGAATTGTGATATTTTATTTGGCATGATAGCTGTCTTGTTTCCTAACCCATAACAAGATCATCCAGTTACATCAAAATTTATTTTCAACCACTTCAATGTTCGAACACACTAAAGATGGTGGCCTCACATTTGCGAGGGCATCTCTGTTAGTTGATATAAATAGTGGATTATGCAAAATAGCGGCGGTCCTTCAAATCAGCTATAGCGGCCGGTGCTATAGCCGGCTACTTCAAAACTTTTTTGAACAATTGTACATGAATCCTATAGCCTATCATTTAGTGGCACCCTTCTCAAACCGCTATATCGGGCCTATAGTTGGACTATAGCCAGGTATTTAAAACTTTGGTCTGCACAAACAACCACATTGTGTGTGTAAAGAATCGCAGAACTGAAATTAAATATTGAATATTTATATTATATCTTCAAACAAAAACTTGAAAAGAAAAAAGAATCTGCACAAACCGGCTGGTGCAAATATTGGATGAGGACGATAAGTTGTACAGATTTGGCAATGATCTCATTCAGGTAGTACTACTCGGTACTCCTAATTGAAACGAGTTTGATTGTGAAATGTTTGATATCCTTGATACGGCAAGGGCAATAAATTGGAGGAACTAGGTGTGGTGTGGAGCCCTGCACAACATCAACTTGAGGGCCCCGTCCCAAATCGGTTTTGCTGCACCGCCGCATGCGAGAGGAAGTTTCTTCAACTAGTACAATGCATTCGGATCCGTGCATTTAACTAGATTAGGTAAGTACTCTAGCACATACTCATGTTTGTAACTAGTTTATTCATAAAACATCGAAAAGGTGTGATGGCACCGGGTGTCCCGACCCCTTCTATCTTGTCCGTTCATGCTAGCTAAGATTCATACCGTGGTCAGTCCCAAAGAACAGATCATTTGCAGCAGTTGCGTGCTTATCGATTGTACTAGATCATCGATGGCGTAGCGTTGTTGCGCTTTGTCTATTTGTATAATAAGATGATAGTCTTGATAAATATAGAGGCACATAACATATAACTTAAATTTGCATGAATTGAACAAGATTTGAAGGAAATCCACATGATTGGAACTGCGGTGTCTCAATATAACTGAATTCTGCCATTGGATGGTCAAATGTTTAAGACTGAATAGCAAATAATATTCAAGCACACAAAAGTGCAAGTAATATAGTATATGCAAAGAGGAGAAAAACTAGCTAACAAACATGGTCTCTTTCTTATAGTCTATAAGTTAAATGTGAAGAACAAAACAATGGTTTAACTGTAAGATACAATATTATGTTGTACTCACATCTACAATTGTCTAAATATGGAACAACCATCTTGATCTTTCTCAAGCAACTGCAATAGGGCAATTGAAAAAGGATTTCTATTTGGTGTCACCAATCAGGGAGGCTCAAGCATACATAATTGTTTGAATGTGGTACCGCCATACCGATCTTTCAAGCCGCGGACCTGCCAAAAATGATATTTAGAGCACGGAACAAGGACATAGAAAAATCAACCACCAAAGATGAGATGACCTTTGAAGCAGAATATCATCTCAATAGATAAAGACATCAGGAAAATTCATTCCATGATAAATGTGAAGTTTTCATGCCTCATTGGCATGCAAGATATACCTTGTGTAGCCTCACGACGCAAAATTACAAATGTTGCATTGAAACATAGACAACTTCCCCTTGAACTGAATAAAAGAATACAATATACCAGACCACTAAATTCATGGCAATCACTTATCAGTATGATTATTTATTACTCACGTTACTTGTGAGATAATATGCAATGGGTTACAAACCACATACATACCTTCAATAGAAATTTCTCACGCCCAAGATAATATGCCTTCACAACATTCTCCAACGAATGAGCTTCTTTTTCACTACTACCTGGTAAGGAGATAAGTAATATTGTTAGATGCAATTTTCTATGGTAAAAATAGCAACACAATCAGTCAGATAACGATCCATAGTCAAATGTAATGTTTGCGTATGTGTCAACTTGTTCTCACCCTAATAATACCAGGCTGCTAGCAAAACAAAACAATGACACCCACAATTTCACCAACGTATTTACTGATCTTTTGCGTATTTTTTTTTCATTACAGAAAATAACAAGCATAAAGATCAACTACTTGGTTCTTCTCAGTTTTTTATTATGAAATCTTTAAGGTAGTACATTGTTACATGGAACCAGGTCCGAGAAGTTTCAAACTTCATGCTCTGCTTTATCTATTCTCACCTATCCATGTGGAGGCACAATTGCAAGCATTAATAAATTCAACAAGCTGAACCAGAAAAAGGAAAAAAATCCATAGACAATAATGTAATCTCTCTGCAAGGTTGCGCTAATACCTTTGCTCTCCCTACCTGGACATGGAAAGAGTCCTTGAGTGGCTAACCCCATCGACTTGGCACTCTTCTACTTGCCCTTCTTGTACTAACCATCCTCGATGGAGCGGTCACCCTTCTTGCACCTATTGGGATTCCATTCATTTTGCTCCTCTGCTTGAAAGACATAATTCATGCAGCATAGTCGTTAATGGCATGCAACAAGGGATCGTTCCAATTAGTGAAAAAGTGAGGCTCGTGCATCTTCAAGGTGTCTCTTGGGCCTTCCAAACCCGAGTCCTAGAACAACCTGAGGAAGGTGTAACGTGTCAGCTTGAATGAAAATCACTACAAAAGTTCAAATAAATCATTTCTTCTTTCTGTAGGGACACAGGTAAAACATTTCCATGGTGCAAGGAATTAGCTAAGAGTAGCAATAGTCCACGAAGACAAAAATGGTGCATCCAACCATGAAGCAACATCTATCGCAGAAGATGCTCAAGTCTCTTATGAATTTTGATAACCTCTTCTATCTTGCTTAATAGGAAGAATTGTGGTAGTAGCAGCCTCATTATGCTATATCAGTATCACTGATCTACAGTTCAAATAAATCATTTCTTCTTTCTGCAGGGACACAGGTAAAA
The DNA here is from genome assembly GCA_021605145.1 of Aegilops bicornis. NCBI lineage: Eukaryota > Viridiplantae > Streptophyta > Magnoliopsida > Poales > Poaceae > Aegilops > Aegilops bicornis. Next base: position 56,934,007 of record CM038675.1, on the reverse strand, counting down.
CATTTCCATGGTGCAAGGAATTAGCTAAGAGTAGCAATAGTCCACGAAGACAAAAATGGTGCATCCAACCATGAAGCAACATCTATCGCAGAAGATGCTCAAGTCTCTTATGAATTTTGATAACCTCTTCTATCTTGCTTAATAGGAAGAATTGTGGTAGTAGCAGCCTCATTATGCTATATCGGTATCCTTTGGTCTATGGAACTATGTATAGATTAGCATTAAATTAAACTACTTAAAAAAATAAGTATTCTACAGGATATGGTAAATAATACAATTAGTTCAGTTCTATAAGACCACCATACTGTAGCTCCATGTCATAAGCAAGCATGAATTAACGCTAAATCGTGGTTGGACACGGCCGTCATTGAGGAAAAGGAATGTAGCATGTTAACATCCAACTCTAATAGTGAATATGGGTGAAGAGAAGAAATAACAGATAAAGTATAATCTGTAGAATATCATTTCCCATTCGAACCACTTTAGCTCCATGCAAAAATATCCTTCAAGAAAAATTACTACATGTTCTTTCAGTCAAAGAAGACTTACTCACCCCCTCTGCCACCAACCTCACCAGCAAAATGGAATCTCAATGACACATCGTCCTCAAGTTTCAGGTGCACTGTGCAAACATCTCGCTTCCAAATGCAGGTTTTTGTTAGAAATGCCAAGGATAAGATTCAGTTGAAGAACAAAACTCACAAGTCAAATAGTAGCAGAATTATAAGTAAACATGCATCCACCTTCCTTGACAACTAACCATGGTACCAGATTGTTTATTTCCCTTCAGGTTCCAACCTAACCATGATCCTGTTATTTGATTATAGAAATTATACAAATAAAGTTGGTCGCTCACAGCCATACCCAAATTCACTGAAATAGAAATAAGTCGCATACATGACAGATTGAAAGGCACAAAATCTGTAACACCAGAAGAAAATCCAGGAAGGGAAAAGGTAGATCACGATTGAAACCTATCCATGATTATTTTTTCTCTCCTTGGTTGTCCACAATCATCAAAGGAATTGGTATGTACTCGTACCTTGTCTACTTGAGCCGTCATGTGAGCACTCTATTCCAGATCGAGCGCCATCTCGCGTGCTGGCAAATTGAGAAGTCGGGTTAAAACCCACCACTGCCATGAATCAACCCCACTCCTCTCTCTCTCTCTCTCTCTCTCTCTCTCTCTCTCCCTCTCCCTCTCCCTCTCTGACCAGGGCGAGACTGGGAGGATGCAAGCACGGGAGTAGGGAGTGGGGAGTACGTCAGTCTTGTGACGGCGTGCATCGGTCTTCAAGAGCAGACGGGTGGAGATGGCAGCCAGCGCCCGCCACGCCGGGAACCTTCTTCCGCCACCATGCTATCACCATGCGGACGTGCGCTAGCATCCTCTCAGCGGCGACCAGCCTCGACACCCCCTCTTGCTCTTCCTTTCGATGTCATTAGGGATCCCTTTTTCGGTTTCTCTTTTGTGCAACATCGCAGCCACAAGGGCTAAACGGGGCTTGGCGCCGGCTCCCCGCCGCCGCTGGCGTCACCGCTCGCCTTGGTTAGGGTTAGCGAGCACACCAATCGCTCCTTTGCTTCACCCGGCGGCTATGCTAGGTGGGCTGCTTGGCCCAATTAACCAGGTTACTCCAAAAATGTTAGGGGAATAGCTGCCCTGACGAAGCTGCCGAACGGAACCATTCAGAAAAATTCATCACAAGATCCGACAGCCAGAGACGATCATTACGTGAAATCGAGCGGCTCGAAGGCTGATGCTGAGGGATCTCCTAGGGTGCTCAGTTATAATATTTTAAAATTTGATGGCGACGAGGCATGCAGTAGGTCCTAGCTGTAGGCTGGCAGGTCTCGAGGTAGACTGCAGGTCTGTTTGACATGCATGAACAGTAGTATTATGTCTCCTCACGCCTTCTTCCCTCTCACATACTCTCTCTCGTGGCACTTGCATGCACGCCCTTTTTCACTTCTCTAGAAAAGTACTCTCTCTTTCTTCCTCTCTCTCTCTAGTTTTATCAGGCTAAGTCTGGGTCACATGTCGTTTTGTGTGTGTATGAAGCTGATGTGATGCATGATGGGCCCCACATCATCTCTCTCAATGGAGTGAGCGCTGACAGCTGTGGGGGAATCTGCCTATGATGAACAGTACCCAACGAGATGACCAGCTCGGTTTTGAATTTTCTACTCCCAATCTTACTGTTCACTAGGCCTGCTAATGCAACCTGCTGTAGAAAACTTGGCACAGATCTTGATGACTCGGAATCTGCATGGATGGCAGGATAAGTGGGTGCATAGACCCCCGGGTGCTAAAAGGCCACTCTCCATAAAACATATGAAATTCTTTGCTACGGCACATACAGGTTTTTCAGCTACCGATCGCTAGCGCTAGTTACGCATCTTGTTGTGTATGCGCTTTATACGTACTAAAAGAGTAGTACAACCTTGTTCCTCTCTTTGTGTGTTCAGTCCTTGATCAAGCTTAAATAGTTAAGTAGTACTGACAACAGCTCTATTTTTTTAACACAACAGCAGCTCACTGTTCTCTTATTAAAGAGAATAGTATAGTAGTCCACATCCTAGGCAGCACCGCCACCCTGCGGCCACCCCATCGCCGGGCCGTCTAGCGATTGTCTCCACCCGATTTCCACCGGCAGCCCGCTGATTCTCGCCAGAGCTTAGCACGTCGGCCACGCCCATTGAGCTCATGATCGTGGGCCGGAGCTCACTAGGTCGGCCCCTTCCTAGAGGTAGCCAGTTCACCTCGTGCATCTGATGTGCCTTTTTCAACGTTCTGTCAATCGGCACATCGGATTAGATTCGTTTGAGGCCAAAGGGTCGTTCCTAGTTGACCTAGGGCATGCTTAGAACCGCTCCTAGCTTCTCAAAATCTGCAGAACAGGCTTCCCTCATTTGCCTGTTAAATGCGCACTTTGGGTCGGACGAAACCAGCTCATTTCGAAGGCATCTCTACAATTCTTTGGAAGAGGGAGGTCAGACCGGATGGATTGATTACACAGAGAAGGCATGGTTGCTTCAGAAAGAGAAATGCAATATTTTGTTGCTTGGCACCCTCTGATTCGTGTGCAGAAAGGAGTATTTACCCAGCAAAATTTTCCGAGTGTCTTCCAATCCCACAAAAATGTATCACGATACTCACTCTCTTGCATCAACACTTGGGTAGAGGAAAATTTGCACTTTGTAGTGATACTTGCAACATGGTCGAAACTTGGGTTAGAAGCAATGACATATATAAAACCCCGCTAGCTGTAATTGTCTAGTACCGCTTCATCGGGCAACGATCTATGTATGAATCAATGATAACAGTACTTACATGCCAATGAATTTAATCTACTCTATTACATCTCCAACAGCTTTCCACATGACAACCACGTGCTGTTTTCAGTTTGACTCAACAATCTTGGAAATAAAAATATGTGACAGGTCAATCAGACAACAGAGAAAATAATAAACAACATTTAAAGAGAAGGACATCTAACAGTTGATTCCGTAAAGCCAATAATTGCAACAAGTGAAAAAAATAGCGTGTTATAGCAAAATAGCGCTGCCCTTAATATCCGCTATCAGCGTGATACAAGCAAGACATTGTATACTGATTTATGAGACATTGCTCAGAAGACTATAGTGTGGTATTAGCGGCACTAGAGCAACCTTTTTCACTGATTGCAATTGGTAGTCAAAATAGCATACCTAGGGAGTAAAAAAATTCACAAATGTTCTCAATTAGATATAGTTGCAAAATAATTCCAAGTTAAAATTTCCTTCAAGCTAGGAATCTTAGCAAAATGAAAAATCTTACTCAACACCCTTCTCTTACTGCCTCTTTGCCACAACCGTTGGTGCAAGAACTGAAAGGAACGTTCAGGGTGTCTAGATCTCACACCTGTATCCATTCCACGTTGTCCTTCCTTGCATTCCTTCCATCTCCTTGGGCCCATTGATATAACATATTGGATCAAGTTGTCGGCCTCTTCTTTTTGGTCCACCCCAGCCAGCAACCACAATCGTTAACTAAATTAGATTACTGCTATAACGTCTCACAATTATTTGATGGTAGACTGTTGCGTTGATAATTATAGTGCCCTGATTTTTTCAAGGTTGTCGAGATACTAGCTAGGCATTGGTCGCGATGGCTCCGTTGAAAACAAAGTGGTGATGGTCATGAAAACTAACCTTGAATCATGAATATTCCACTATATCGATTTGTTCATTCTTTTCTCTAAAAAGGAGGTTGAGACCCATAACCTCTGTGTCAATGTGATGCACACAACCATTACTATTAAAGTTGATGTTAGAAAATGAAGCAAAAATCATGAACAAATGGAGAGAAATTTTCTTATTTCAATCATCAAATGTATGCAAAAACTTGTGGAATATTGTGGGAAGCATCTCAACCCTCCATACAGGAGACCCCGTGATTATATATTGATTCAGAAGGAGAGACGTCTCAAGAAGTTACAAGATGCAGTCGTTGGACCAACCGACAGATACAATCGGGATAGACAGAAGAGATAGAAATATAAGAGGAAAAAAAATCAAGGGTGGTCTCTCTCTCTCTCTCTCTAACTACCTAAGCATGTTACACAAGATAATGTTTAACACTCTCCCTTAATCACAACTAAGCTTCGTGTATGTAATGCCTTTGTGAATCCATCTGCAAGCTGGTCCTTCGAAGGAATAAATGTGATTTCTAATTACTTGTTCGCAACTCTTTCTTTGACAAAATGAAAGTCTATGTCAATATATTGAGTTCTGGCATGAAAAACTGGGTTGGCAGATAAATAAGTTGCACTAAGATTATCATAGAAAATACAAGGAGTTTGAGCTCGTAACACTCCGAGTTCTTTTAATGTCGATGTGTTTGCATCGTTATCTTCTTGTAGGCATTGTTCAGATATGCTTGGACTTATTCTTCCAAGTGAAAACTTAGAATTTGGTCGTTGGTGGTTGGATATGGTGACAACGACACTTGAGCGTCGTTCCCTTCCTAGAGGCGTTGTTGTCAACAAACATTGTTGTCCTTCAAGTGTCACAAGATGGTTGGTGCAAACAAGGTCGTTGTTTGTAATTTCCTGATTGTTGTTGATTTCTTTGGGGTTTTGTCCTTTTCTTTTGGCTAAGGCATAGCTTTCGTCTTGCATGACATTGCTCTATGCCGGTGTGTTTATTTGTGTGAGTGTGCTCTTGTCGGCTGTGAGCATCCTAGCTATCTTTGAGGCTGGGTGTGTCCTCATTGGGTTTGTATACTTTTGATGCTTCATCTTGAGTTAATAAGATCCATGCTTTATCCAAAAGGTTCATTTAGTATAGACTGAACCCAAATTACTTCAGCTCTAACATTTGCTAATGCCTTATATTCTGCCTCTCTCTTGACCCGGAAACAATAGCTTGTTTCTTTGCACACCATGAATTAAATTGGGTTCATGAAATGGCACTTCCCATAATGATCTTCTATCATTCAAGCAACCAGCCCAATCAGCACCAGAAAAACCACTAATACAATTTTCTTTTGTGATAACTCAATCCCATCTTTAGTTTTCTTTACTTCATTGTCTAAGAAGTAATGAAACTCCCCCAAATATTTAAGAGAAAAATCTGACCTAAGATCTTTTAACAATAATGTTATTGCTTAATCAGATGAGTTAGTCACAATGATTCTATCAACATAAATCAGAACATAGATGGAAGTTGGGAATTTCGTGTAAATAAAAGGTGAGGGATGGAACAAACCCAAGTACTTGTATTTTCATACATAACCGAGACGAACATGCTTGGGTGGCTTATCTCAGTCCATACAAAGCCTTGTCAAGCTTGCACACATGGAAAGGCGCATTTTTATTCTCAAACCCGGAGGTTGCTGCGTATATACCTCCTCCTCTGGAACAACATGAAGGAACATGTTCTGCACGTCTTGTTGTCCGAGATTCAATCCCTAGAAACCGTGACCTTTGGATAGCACAAGTAGTTGCAACCTTAACAACATGACTAAAAGTGTCATCATAGTCAACAACAGGACTGAATGTAATCACCATGGTTGATCAATGAAAGTTCCTATCCCACAAAAGAAAAAAAATAGGAATCTAAATTCGCCTCTGTGAGAATGAGATTGTTAAGCTAAAGCTACTGTAGATGCTAATCCGTGCAAAGTCTTGTGTAGCAGTGGTGCCACCGCCATTATGGTTACAGCATGTATAGGCAGTAGTCTTTGACGGAAGGCTCACCCTGATATACCTATGGTTCAACTTGAGTTGAGTTAATCACTACTTTTTCACAAGAAAAATAAGAGTTAATCAGTAATTCAGTACTGTTCATTCACGTGCATCCTCAGTTCTATACGGTACGGCCAAATGATATGTTCGTTGGTGTAGAGTGAACAAAAAAGACGAAGCCGTCCAGATCCCTAACATTAGTCCGAACCATCAGGCAACAGCTGAGCCAGTGTGAGCACGTCAATCCAGCTAACTACCGAACTTCTACTACTGTGGGGAGCCCAAGAATTCGATGCCTACAAGATAATATCAGCAGCTAGCACGAATGCCGGGAAACTCTCGCGAGAAACTTATCCAAGGTAGGCCTATTAATACAGGCAGAGGTGTCTCACGTATTCCGTACAGATATATACACACAGGAACGCCATTAGATTTACTGAGAAAGGAATGATTTTCTACCGATGCCTCCGGTTCCCAAGTGCTTGTGCTATTTGGTTATTCTCCTGCATGCCATCTTCTCCGCCTTCGTGTTTGTCACCTTTGACAGGCAAGTGAAATGAGGAGTGACTTCTGAGTGTGGCCGAACAAACCACTGAACTTTCTATCGCCTCGGTGAAGATGGAGTTATATGTGGGAGAAGTATTATTCACACAAGTGAAGGTTGGTGCACTATTTATTACGGTCTCACAATCTGAGAAAACCATGTTACCTGTGAGGAGTAGATCGTTGGCCAAACCAATGCTTCCCAACTTGCATATATATATTAAAAGTAGTTTACGGTCTATCAAAAAAAAAAGGAGAATTATACTTGAAAATCATAGAATAATCATAAATATCCAGCCTCTCGTTATGTGGGTCTATTTCATAAATAACATAATTTCATAAATACCATAATTAACGGTTGAGATCAACCTTCAGGATGAAATCTCACGTTGTTATGGATGGAAAGCTCACGTTAGAACTTGGGAGCGTAACATCGGCCTTCATATCCAAATCTTTCTCTCCCACACCTAAAAAAATATCTATTCCATGAATTTTTTAAAACATAGTTTGTATACACTCATCTCTATGAACACATACACGCACACCCTACCCCTATGAGCACCCCCCGAGAGACTGAGCAGGCATATCATTTTGAGATTGCGGAGTCACCAAAGACGCCTAGTAGTCGACGGAACGTCTCCTCCCACCGAGCGTGCACCAGGACTTGAAACCTGTTCGGCTAAGAATACCATTGTCTATCTAACTATCCAAACACAGATTGGTTTGCTAATTGTTTACTCTTTGAGCCTATACCGGTCTATCCATTTCCATCCATTCATAATTCGTTTTGCTAGATGTAGAGGTCTTCGCACGTACTGCCTCCGTTCCTAAATATAAGTCTTTCTAGACATTTCAAATGGACTACAACATATGGATGTATATAGACATATTTTAGAGCGTAGATTCACTCATTTTGCTCCGTATGTAGTCACTTGTTGGAATCTCTAGAAAGACTTATAATTAGGAACAGAAGGGAGTACAAGCAAACAATTCGACATATTTTAGTTTTTGCATGCATGTACTCATCACCATATGCAAGTACGATCGTCTAGCATTTGGTCTCCACCATGTATATCTACACGAACATCAACTCTCTGCAAGTATCCTATTGTTAGTTGAATGTGAATTGCTTTTTTCAAGTTGAAAATTTTACATTATTATTTTTTATCTAGCCATTACTTCAATATGCAATCTATTACTTGGTGCTTAAAGTTAGTATAAGTTAACCTTACCTTCTGTTCCAACTTTTCAGTCATAAATATATGTTTTTATGTAGAGCTAGCATGCGGGATGTATTTATTTAGGGGCACCCCTAGCCATCAGATTATTGAAGGTAGCATTCTGTCAAACCAGTCCACAGCCGTAGGATTAGTTCCACCATGGACGTTAGATCCCTTTACTATAAGATCCTCCTATTATTACGTGAATGCTACAATAGATCCTGAAACATCCTGCTGTTATTACGTGACTCCTATAACTGCTCCCGAAATGTACGTTTGTAGCCAGCTTGCTTCTTTTTCACGACGTACGATGTACGTGTTGCTTCTGCTTCCATCGTTGAACTACGTCAGAATGTCTCATCTGATACAAGTAAATATTTCAATATATGTTTATTTCAGGAAAACTTTATTCAACGATTTTTTGATGTTTTCAAAATTAAATTAAATTGCTACGATGTAACACTTCATTGTTTTGTTTCCAACACAAACTTTTTTGCCTCCACCGAGGACACAATTTACTTCTATTGGAAATGAAATTTGTTTGGACCTAACAATTTTTTGTGCGAAGAACTTTGCTTCCATGTAATTTATTTTTGCATCCAAGTAGTTGTTTTATGTGCTAATCTTTTAGTACCGTCTATCTTTTTATTATATTTTAGACACAAGATTTTTTGCTTCCATCTACTACAAAAGTGTTTCCACCACAAAATAACTTGCTTCCAGTCAAACATAAGTTTTCTCCATGCTTCAACCGTTCATACAACATGTTTTGGATCCAATGTACAATGCTTCAAAAATATTACTAGATTTATGTTCCCTAATACTTTCAGGTTCATACAACAAATTTGCTTTTTCAAGCCACAAAGGGTACAGTGCTTCCCAAGTTCATACTGTATTTCCCTAAAGACTGTGGATTCGCTACCCTTCATCTAGTGTATGCGGTCTTCTTAATTCTGAGGTAGATCTAGATGTCACCACGCTTCTTAGTGCATGCACTAGTTGCCTCCATATATACATGTCCCGTCTGCATAGAAGGCCCGAAGCCATCACACAACTGCTTGAAGCTTAAATCGGTTAGGCAAGATGCATACTTATCGAAGGTAGGAAGCAACAAATGGAACTATATGTACGCTGCAGCACTGATGAAGAGAATGTATACAATAGAACAATACATACATGTTAAAAGCAAAATTTGGAACCTAGAAACAAGGAAACAAACTACCTAAAACGAAGAAACATATGTAATATTAGAAGGGAGCATGCATGCCACGTTCCAATGGTGATAACAAGGAGAATAACTAAGTTGCAAAATAAGATGCAGGAAGCATTGGTAGCAATAACTATCTATACTGCAGAAGCATTTGCAGCTTCATACGTAGGAAGCATGTAAAGGTAATATCTCACCAATTCTCATCTTTGTTGGAAGCTCTGAATTTTGAAACTAGGTAATTAGTCCGATTGCACCAACATACCTATGCAATTTCTGTTGATCTAAATACCGAGACATGAAGATGTTCACTAAACATAGGGGTATGGAAGCAAAGCATTGGAATTAAGAATCTTATCCTATGTACCTATAAATAGTTTATTAAACACAGTATGGCAATTCGTAGGAAGCATGAAAATATGACAGCTCAACATTATTCGACTTGGTTGGGACCATGGGAATTGATAATGGAAACAACTAAGATTGCTGCCAATATGAGGATGCATGCTTTGCGCCGCCTACATACAAATTTAACCAAAAAGTTTTTGACCAATGGAAGTAATTTTCTTACCCAAAGAAGCATGAAAGAGTGTGCTGGGTACATATGTGTTGTTACTTGGAAGCATTGAAAAGTGATAAAAGGGCCCAAATACTAATATTGCTGCCAACCAAGGAGGCATATTTGTGTGATGCATCTACCCAATTCACAAATTGTGAATGATTTAGGTATCAACCAAGGTACTGACATGTAGATATCAAACGAAGTCAGCGATTTTTGGAGTAGACAACAAGATACAAGTTGTATTGAGAATCAAATGCTTGGTTTTCTACATTTTTCTACATATTTATAGTGCACTTCCACATTTTTATCATTCCATAGAGTTATTGCAGGAAACAATTCTATGAAATTATTTGGTAATCATGCACTTCTCCGTAAGTTATTCAAAATATTAAGTTATTCACAATATGTTTATAGAACCATCCCCATAGTTTTCATACTAAATGTGACAAGATAAAAAAAATTAGTTCCAAGGAACACTTTTATCAACTACTCATATTATGTTCATCTGCTAGGTAATCACAATGGGCTCCGTCTAATAAATTATGCAAGGGAAACTTAAAGAGATATATAGAGTACTACAAATATTCATGTTTCGTCTAGTTACATGTGTATCTTTGTAAATACCCCTAATATGTGTGCTCTTCTTCCATCACAAATTAATGTGACACAATGGGTTAACTTTTTAATGCGAGTGTACGTGCAGACATGTATGCTATTGAAATAGTAACCAACCTATTTTATCACACACAAAAACTACCTATTATTTATTGGTTATCAATCCACCGGACACTTTGAAAATTGATAAAGATCATTTTCTTAACCATCCTGCATTCATAGCTCATAACTTGTTTTATCGGTTCATTGCGGTTGTTTATCTCTCGATGTACATAGTGGAATAATGTTTGAGTTGTCCATCAATATTTACGAAATAATATTGTGGAAGTTGTTGGTTTTTCTCTTCAACTTGAGGAAGCATTAAGGAAATATTCTTTAGACGTATAATAGTTGTAATATTTTATTTTATTTTTGATATATATTAACATGTCAACTACCTGAGAAATGTACTATTGGACCATGTCATAGGTTCAATATCTTGGAAGTGTTTCATTATGACTCATACAAATAAAAATAGAACTTGGGAACGTAACATCGGCCTTCGATCCAAATCTTTCCCTCTCAAACCTTAAAAACTATCTATTCCACGTATTTTTTTTGGACAAAGCACATACGCAGTCGCTCATATATACACGCATACACTCATCTCTATGAACACACACGCACACCCTACCCTATGAGCACCGCGGAGAGACTGAGCTGGCATATAATTTTAAGGTTGAATAAGTCAGCAAAGACGCCTCGTAGTCATCGGGAACGTATCCTCGCACTGAATGCGCACCAGAACTTGAATCCTGGTGTGCTGAGGATACCACTGTCCATCTAATAACCATCCAACCACAGATTGGTACTCTCAGTTTTCTCTCCTTCTGCCTATACCGATCTATCTATTTCTATCCATTAGAGGTCTCTATCCATTCATAATTCACATTCCTAGATGTAGAGGTCTTAGCACGTGCAAGCAACCAATTTGACATATTTCAGTTTTTTCATGCATATACTCATCACCATACAAGTATGATCCTCCAGCTTTTGGTCTCCACCATCTATATCTACACGAACATCATCTCTCCGCAAATATCCTATTGTTAGTTGAATGTGAATTGCTATTTTTAAGTTGACATTTTTTACATTATTTTTTATCTAACCATTACTTCAATATGCAATCTACTACTTGGTATTTAAAGTTAGAAAGTTATGCTTACCTTCTGCTCCAACCTTTCAGTCATAATTATATGTTTTATGTAGAGCTAGCGTGTGTGATGTTTTTATGTAGAGCTAGCATGTGCTCCACTGATGAGTGATACACACGGTTCTTGATTATAAGTCAAATCATGTTTCTATTCACAGATGGACAAATCGTTGCTGCATCATATACTTGATTGAGCGTGCTTTCGGTGATTTTTGGAGTAGACAACAAGATACAAGTTGTATTGAGAATGACATGCTCGGTTTTCTATACTTTACTACATATGCAGTGTACTTCCACATTTTTGTCATTCCATAGAGTTATTGCAGGTAACGATTCTAAGAGATTATTTGGTAATCATGCACTTCTCCGTAATGGTGGCAAATGTAATCTTACGTTATTAAAGATATTTGTATAGAACCATCCCCATAGTTTTCATACTAAATGTAACAAGATAAAAAAAATTATTTGCAAGGAACACTTTCATCTATTAATCATATTATGTTCATCTGCTAGGTAATCACAATGGGTTCCGTCTACTAAAATTACGCGAGGGAAACTTGCAGAGAGATATATAGTACCACAAATATTCATGTTTCGTACGTCTAGTTACATGTGTACCTTTGTAAATACCCCTAATATGCGTGGTACTCTTCCATGACCAATTAATGTGACATAATGGGTTAACATTTTAATACAAGTGTACGCAGAAATTTATGCTATTGCAGTAGTAACCTACCTATTTTATCACACACAAAAACTACCTATTATTTATTAGTTATCAATGCACTGGACACTTTGTGAGTTAAAAATTGATAAATATCATTTTCTTAACCATCCTCCATTCATAGTTCATAACTTCTTTTATTGGTTCATTGCAGTTGTTTATCTTTGATATACACAGTGGAATAATGTTTGAGTTGTCCATCATTATTTACAAATAATATTGTGGAAGTTTTTTTTCTCTTCAACTTGAGGAAGCACTAAGGACATATTCTTTAGACGTATAATACCTGTAAGATTTTATTTTATTTGTGATATACATGAACATGTCAACTATCTGAGAAGTGTACTCTTGGTCCATGTTATAGGTTCATTATCTAGGAAGTGGTTCATTATGGCTCATACAAATAAAAATATCAAATATTGATCCTAAAAAGGCGTGAAAAAATTCTCTCTTGGAATTGTGATATTTTATTTAGCATGATAAATGTAATGTTTCCTAACCCATAACGAGATCATCCAGTACATCATACAATTATTTTCAATCACTTCAAAGTCCGAACATAATAAAGATAGTACCCTGACATTTGTGAGGGCTTCTCTGCTAGTTGTTATAAATAGCTGGTTATGCAAAATAGCGGCGGTCGTCCAAATCAACTATAGCGGGGCCATAGCCAACTACTTCAGAACTTTTTTGAAGAATTGTAAATGAATCCTATAGCCTATCATTTAGCGGCACCCTGCTCAAACCGCTATATTAATACAGGCAGAGATGTCTCACGTATTCCGTACAGATATATACACACAGGAACGCCATTAGATTTACTGAGAAAGGAATGATTTTCTACTGATGCCTCTGGTTCCCAAGTGCTTGTGCTATTTGGTTATTCTCCTTCATGCCATTATCTCCGCCTTCGTGTTTGTCACCTTTGACAGGCAAATGAAATGAGGAGTGACTTCTGAGTGTGGCCGAACAAACCACTGAACTTTCTATCGCCTCGGTGAAGATGGAGTTATATGTCGGAGAAGTATTATTCACACAAGTGAAGGTTGGTGCACTATTTATTATGGTCTCACAATCTGAGAAAACCAAGTTACCTGTGAGGAGTAGATCGTTGGCCAAACCAATGCTTCCCAACTTCCCAACTTACATATATATATATATATATATATATATATATATATATATATATATATATATTAAAACTAGTTTACGGTTTATAAAAAAAAAGGAAAATTATACTAGAAAATCATAGAATAATCATAAATATCCAGCCTCTCGTTATGTGGGTCTATTTCATAAATAACATAATTTCATAAATACCATAATTAACGGTTGAGATCAACATTCAGGGATGAAAGCTCACGTTGTTATGGATGGAAAGCTCACGTTAGAACTTGGGAGCGTAACATCGGCCTTCATATCGAAATCTTTCTCTCCCACACCTAAAAAAATATATATTCCATGAATTTTTTAAAACATAGTATGTATACACTCATCTCTATGAACACATACACGCACACCCTACCCCTATGAGCACCCCCCGAGAGACTGAGCAGGCATATCATTTTGAGATTGCCGAAGTCACCAAAGACGCCTAGTAGTCGACGGGAACTTCTCCTCCCACTGAACATGCACCAAGACTTGAAACCTGTTCGGCTAAGAATACCACTGTCTATCTAACTATCTAAACACAGATTGGTTTGCTAATTGTTTACTCTTTGAGCCTATACCGGTCTATCCATTTCCATCCATTCATAATTCGTTTTGCTAGATGTAGAGGTCTTAGCACATACTGCCTCTGTTCCTAAATATAAGTCTTCCTAGACATTTCAAATGGACTACAACATATGGATGTATATAGACATATTTTAGAGCATAGATTCACTCATTTTGCTCCGTATGTAGTCACTTGTTGGAATCTCTAGAAAGACTTATAATTAGGAACGAAGGGAGTACAAGCAAACAATTCGACCTATTTCAGTTTTTGCATGCATGTACTCATCACCATATGCAAGTAAGATCGTCTAGCATTTGGTCTCCACCATGTATATCTACACGAACATCAACTCTCTGCAAGTATCCTATTGTTAGTTGAATGTGAATTGCTTTTTTCAAGTTGAAATTTTTACATTATTATTTTTTATCTAGCCATTACTTCAATATGCAATCTATTACTTGGTGTTTAAAGTTAGTATAAGTTAAGCTTACCTTCTGTTCCAACTTTTCAGTCATAAATATATGTTTTTATGTAGAGCTAGCATGCAGGATGTATTTATTTAGGGGCACCCCTAGCCATCAGATTATTGATGGTAGCATTTTGTCAAACCAGTCCACAGCCATAGGATTAGTTCCACCATGGATGTTAGATCCCTTTACTGTAAGACCCGCCTATTATTACGTGAATGCTACAACAGATCCTGAAACATCCTGCTGTTATTACGTGACTCCTATAACTGCTCCCGAAATGTACGTTTGTAGCCAGCTTGCTTCTTTTTCACGACGTACGATGTATGTGCTGCTTCTGCTTCCATCGTTGAACTACGTCAGAATGTCTCATCTGATACAAGTAAATATTTCAATATATGTTTATTTCAGGAAAACTTTATTCAACGATTTTTTGATGTTTTCAAAATTAAATTAAATTGCTTCGATGTAACACTTCATTGTTTTGTTTCCAACACAATCTTTTTTGCCTCCACCGAGGACACAATTTACTTCTATTGGAAATGAAATTTGCTTGGACCTAGCAATTTTTTGTGCGAAGAACTTTGCTTCCATATAATTTATTTTTGCATCCAAGTAGTTGTTTTTATGTGCTAATCTTTTAGTCCCGTCTATCTTTTTATTATATTTTGGACACAAGATTTTTTTTGCTTCCATCTACTACAAAAGTGTTTCAACCACAAAATAACTTGCTTCCAGTCAAACATAAGTTTTCTTCATGCTTCAACCGTTCATACAACAGGTTTTGGATCCAATGTACAATGCTTCCAAAATATTACTAGATTTATGTTCCCTAATACTTTCAGGTTCATACAACAAATTTGCTTTTTCAAGCCACAAAGGGTACAGTGCTTCCCAAGTTCATACTGTATTTCCCTAAAGACTGTGGATTCGCTACCCTTCATCTAGTGTATGCGGTCTTCTTAATTTTGAGGTAGATCTAGATGTCGCCACGCTTCTTAGTGCATGCACTAGTTGCCTCCATATATACATGTCCCGTCTGCATAGATCAGGCCCGAAGCCATCACACAACTGCTTGAAGGTTAAATCGGTTAGGCAAGATGCATACTTATCGAAGGTAGGAAGCAACAAATGGAACTATATGTACGCTGCAGCACTGATGAAGAGAATGTATACAATAGAACAATACATACATGTTAAAAGCAAAATTTGGAACCTAGAAACAAGGAAACAAACTACCTAAAACGAAGAAACATATGTAATATCAGAAGGGAGCATGCATGCCACGTTCCAATGGTGATAACAAGGAGAATAATTAACTAAGTTGCAAAATAAGATGCAGGAAGCATTGGTAGCAATAACTATCTATACTGCAGAAGCATTTGCAGCTTCATACGTAGGAAGCATGTAAAGGTAATATCTCACCAATTCTCATCTTCGTTGGAAGCTCTGAATTTTGAAACTAGGTAATTAGTCCGATTGCACCAACATACCTATGCAATTTCTGTTGATCTAAATACCGAGACATGAGGATGTTCACTAAACATAGGGGTATGGAAACAAAGCATTGGAATTAAGAATCTTATCCTATGTACCTATAAATAGTTTATTAAACACAGTATGGCAATTCGTAGGAAGCATGAAAATATGACAGCTCAACGTTATTCGACTTGGTTGGAACCATGGGAATTGATAATGGAAACAACTAAGATTGCTGCCAATATGAGGATGCATGCTTTGCGTCGCCTACATACAAATTTAACCAAAAAATTGTTGACCAATGGAAGTAATTTTCTTACCCAAAGAAGCATGAAAGAGTGTGCTGGGTACATATGTGTTGCCAACCAAGGAGGCATATTTGTGTGATGCATCTACCCAATTCACAAATTGTGAATGATTTAGGTATCAACCAAGGTACTGACATGTAGATATCAAACGAAGTCAGCGATTTTTGGAGCAGACAACAAGATACAAGTTGTATTGAGAATCACATGCTTGGTTTTCTACATTTTTTTACATATTTATAGTGCACTTCCACGTTTTTATCATTCCATAGAGTTATTGCAGGAAACAATTCTATGAAATTATTTGGTAATCATGCACTTCTCTGTAAGTTATTCAAAATATTAAGTTATTCACAATATGTTTATAGAACCATCCCCATAGTTTTCATACTAAATGTGACAAGATAAAACAATTCCAAGGAACACTTTTATCAACTAATCATATTATGTTCATCTGCTAGGTAATCACAATCGGCTCCGTCTAATAAATTATGCAAGGGAAACTTGAAGAGAGATATAGAGTACTACAAATATTCATGTTTCGTCTAGCCACATGTGTATCTTTGTATATACCCCTAATATGTGTGCTACTCTTCCATCACAAATTAATATGACACAATGGGTTAACTTTTTAATGCGAGTGTACGTGCAAACATGTATGCTATTGAAATAGTAACCAACCTATTTTATCACACACAAAAACTACCTATTATTTATTGGTTATCAATCCACCGGACACTTTGAAAATTGATAAAGATCATTTTCTTAACCATCCTGCATTCATAGCTCATAACTTGTTTTATCGGTTCATTGCAGTTGTTTATCTCTGATGTACATAGTGGAATAATGTTTGAGTTGTCCATCAATATTCACGAAATAATATTGTGGAAGTTGTTGGTTTTTCTCTTCAACTTGAGGAAGCATTAAGGAAATATTCTTTAGACGTATAATAGTTGTAATATTTTATTTTATTTTTGATATATATTAACATGTCAACTACCTGAGAAATGTACTATTGGACCATGTCATAGGTTCATTATCTTGGAAGTGTTTCATTATAGCTCATACAAATAAAAATATCAAACATTGTTCCAAAAAAGGCATAAAAGATACTCTCCTAGAATTGTGATATTTTATTTGGCATGATAGCTGTACTGTTTCCTAACCCATAACGAGATGATCCAGTACATCAAAAATTTCTTTTCAACCACTTCAATGTTCGAACACACTAAAGATGGTGGCCTCACATTTGCGAGGGCATCTCTGTTAGTTGATATAAATAGTGGGTTATGCAAAATAGCGGCGGTCCTTCAAATCAGCTATAGCGGCCGGTGCTATAGCGGGTACTTCAGAACTTTTTTGAACAATTGTACATGAATCCTATAGCCTATCATTTAGTGGCACCCTTCTCAAACCGCTATATCGGGCCTATAGTTGGACTATAGCCAGGTATTTAAAACTTTGGTTTGCACAAACAACCACATTGTGTGTGTAAAGAACTGCAGAACTGAAATTAAATATTGAATATTTATATTATATCTTCACACAAAAACGTGAAAAGAAAAAAAGAATCTGCACAAACTGGCATGGTGCAAATATTGGATGAGGACAGTAAGTTGTACAGATTTGGCAGCGGTCTCATACAGGTAGTACTACTCAGTACTCCTAATTGAAACGAGTTTGATTGTGAAATGTTTGATATCCTTGATACGGGAACTAGGCGTGGTGTGGAGCCCTGCACAACATCAACTTGAGGGCCCCCGTCCCAAATAGGTTTTGCTGCACCGCCGTATGCAGAGGAAGTTTCTTCAACTAGTACAATGCATTCGGATCCGCTGCATTTAACTAGATTAGGTAAGTACTCTAGCACATACTCATGTTTGTAAGTAGTTTATTCATAAAACATCGAAAAGGTGTGATGGCACCCGGGTGTACCGACCCCCTTCTATCTTGTTCGTTCATGCTTGCTAAGATTCATACCGTGGTCAGTCCAGCAACAGATCATTTGTAGCAGTTGCGTGCTTATCCAGTGTACTAGATCATCGATGGCGCTGCTATCGCGCTGTCTATTTGTATAATAAGATGATAGTCTTGATAAATATAGAGGCACATAACATATAACTGAAATTTGCATGAATTGAACAAGATTTGAAGGAAATCCACATGATTGGAACTGCAGTGTCTCAATATAACTGAATTCTGCCATTGGATGGTCAAATGTTCAAGATTGAATAGCAAATAATATTCAAGCACACAAAAGTGCAAGTAATAGAGTATATGAAAAGAGGGAGAAAAACTAGCTAACAAACATGGTCTCTTTCTTATAGTCTATAAGTTAAATGTGAAGAACAAAACAATGGTTTAAGTGTAAGATACAATATTATGTTGTACTCACGTCTGCAATTGTCTAAATATGGAACAACCATACTTGATCTTTCTCCAAAGAACTGCAATAGGGCAATTGAAAAAGGATTTCTATTTGGTGTCACCAATCAGGCGAGGCTCGAAGCATACATAATTGTTTGAATGTGGTACCGCCATACTGATCTTTCAAGCCGTGGACCTGCCAAAAATGATATTTAGAGCACTGAACAAGGACATAGAAAAATCAACCACCAAAGATGAGATGACACAGAAGCAGAATATCATCTCAATAGATAAAGACATCAGGAAAATTCATTCCATGATATATGTAAAGTTTTCATGCCTCATTGGCATGCAAGATATACCTTGTGTAGCCTCACGACGCAAAATTACAAATGTTGCATTGAAACATATACAACTTCCCCTTGAACTGAATAAAAGAATACAATATACCAGACCACTAAATCCATGACAATCAATTATCAGTATGATTATTTATTACTCACGTTACTTGTGAGATAATATGCAATGGGTTACAAACCACATACATACCTTCAATAGAAATTTCTCACGCCCAACATAATATGCCTTCACAACATTCTCCAACGAATGAGCTTCTTCTCCACTACTACCTGGTAAGGAGATAAGTAATATTGTTAGATGCAATTTTCTATGGTAAAAATAGCAACACAATCAGTCAGATAACGATCCATAGTCGAATGTAATGTTTGCGTATGTGTCAACTTGTTCTCACCCTAATAATACCAGGCTGCTAGCAAAAGAAAACAATGACACCCACAATTTCACCAACATATTTACTGATCTTTTGCGTATTTTTTTCATTACAGAAAATAACAAGCATAAAGATCAACTACTTGGTTCTTCTCAGTTTTTTATTATGAAATCACTAAGGTAGTACATTGTTACATGGAACCTGGTCCGAGAAGTTTCAAACTTCATGCTCTGCTTGATCTATTCTCACCTATCCATGTGGAGGCACAATTGCAAGCATTAATAAATTCAACGAGCTGAACCAGAAAAAGGAAAAAAAATCCATAGACAATAACGTAATCTCTCTGCAAGGTTGCGCTAATACCTTTGCTCTCCCTACCTGGACATGGAAAGAGTCCTTGAGTGGCTAACCCCATTGACTTGGCACTCTTCTACTTGCCCTTCTTGTACTAACCATCCTCGATGGAGCGGTCACCCTTCTTGCACCTATTGGGATTCCATTCATTTTGCTCCTCTGCCTGAAAGACATAATTCATGCAGCATAGTCGTTAATGGCATGCAACAAGGGATCGTCCCAATTAGTGAAAAAGCTGAGGGTCGTCTGTCTTCAGTGTGTCTACTGGGCCTTCCAAACCCGAGTCCTAGAACAACCTAAGGAAGGTGTTAAGTGTCAGCTTGAATGAAAATCACTACAAAAGTTCAAATAAATCATTTCTTCTTTCTGTAGGGACACAGGTAAAACATTTCCATGGTGCAAGGAATTAGCTAAGAGTAGCAATAGTCCACGAAGACAAAAATGGTGCATCCAACCATGAAGCAACATCTATCACAGAAGATGCTCAAGTCTCTTACGAATTTTTATAACCTCTTCTATCTTGCTTAATAGGAAGAATTGTGGTAGTAGCAGCCTCATTATGCTATATCAGTATCACTGATCTACAGTTCAAATCAATCATTTCTTCTTTCTGCAGGGACACAGTAAAACATTTCCATGGTGCAAGGAATTAGCTAAGAGTAGCAATAGTCCACGAAGACAAAAATGGTGCATCCAACCATGAAGCAACATCTATCGCAGAAGATGCTCAAGTCTCTTACAATTTTGATAACCTCTTCTATCTTGCTTAATAGGAAGAATTGTGGTAGTAGCAGCCTCATTATGCTATATCAAGATTATCACTGGTCTATGGAACTATGTATAGATTAGCATTTAATTAAACTACTTAAAAAATAAGTATTCTACAGGATATGGTAAATAATACAATTAGTTCAGTTCTATAAGACCACCATACTGTAGCTCCATGTCATAAGCAAGCATGAATTAACGCTAAATCGTGGTTGGACACGGCTGCATTGAGGAAAATGAATGTAGCATGTTAACATCCAACTCTAATAGTGAATATGGGTGAAGAGAAGAAATAACAGATAAAGTATAATCTGTAGAATATCATTTCCCATTCGAACCAATTTAGCTACATGCAAAAATATCCTTGAAGAAAAATTACTACATGTTCTTTCACCAAAGAAGACTTACTCACCCCTCCGCCACCAACCTCACCAAAGAAATGGAATCTCAATCATGCATCGTCCTCAAGTTTCAGGTGCACTGTGCAAACATTTCGCTTCCAAATGCAGGTTTTTGTTAGAAATGCCAAGGATAAGATTCAGTTGAAGAACAAAACAAGTCAAATAGTAGCAGAATTATAAGTAAACATGCATCCACCTTCCTTGACAACTAACCATGGTACCAGATTGTTTATTTCCCTTCAGGTTCCAACCTAACAATGGTCCTGTTATTTGATTATAGAAATTATAAAAATAAAGTTGGACGCTCACAGCCATACCCAAATTCACTGAAATAGAAATAAGTCGCATACATGACAGATTGAAACCGAGAAGCAGGAACAAAAATCTGTAACACCAGAAGAAAATCCAGGAAGGGAAAAGGTAGATCACGATTGAAACCTATCCATGATTATTTTTTCTCCTTGGTTGTCCACAATCATCAAAGGAATTGGTATGTACTGCACCTTGTCTACTTGAGCCGTCATGTGAGCACTCTATTCCAGATCGAGCGCCATCTCGCGTGCTGGCCATTGAGAATTCGGGTTAAAACCCGCCACTGCCATGAATCAACCCCACTCCTCTCTCTCTCTCTCTCTCTCTCTCTCTCTCTCTCTCTCTCTCTCCATCTCCCTCTCTGACCAGGGCGAGACTGGGAGGATGCAAGCACGGGAGTAGGGAGTGGGGAGTACGTCGAGTCTTGTGACGGCGCATCGGTCTTCAGCATACCGACGCGGGTGGAGATGGCAGCCAGCGCGCGCCACGCCGGGAACCTTCTTCCGCCACCATGCCATCACCATGCGGACGTGCGCTAGCATCCTCTCAGCGACGACCAGCCTCGACACCACCTCTTGCTCTTCCTTTCGCTGTCATTAGGGATCCCTTTTTCGGTCGCTCTTTTGTGCAACATCGCAGCCACAAGGGCTAAATGGGGCTTGGCGCCAGCTCCCCGCCGCCGCTGGCGTCACCGCTCGCCTTGGTTAGGGTTAGCGAGCACACCAATCGCTCCTTTGCTTCAGCCGGTGGCTATGCTAGGTGGGCTGCTGTGACGCCCCCGATTCAATCGTACACTAATCATGCACGCAAATGTGTACGATCAAGATCAGGGACTCACGGGAAGATATCACAACACAACTCTACAAATAAAATAAGTCATACAAGCATCATAATACAAGCCAGGGGCCTCGAGGGCTCGAATACAAGTACTCGATCATAGACGAGTCAGCGGAAGCAACAATATCTGAGTACAGACATAAGTTAAACAAGTTTGCCTTAAGAAGGCTAGCACCAACTGGGATACATATCGAAGAGGAGCAGGCCTCCTGCAGGATCCTCCTAGCTACTCCCGGTCGCCGCCGGGCTGCACGTAGTAGTAGGCACCTCCGGTGTAGTAGTCGCCATCGACGGTGGCGCCTGCCCTGGGCTCCATCGTCTGCATTTGCAGCAATCGTGTAGAGAGAGGGGAAGAGGGGAACAAGGCAACCGTGAGTACTCATCCAAAGTACTCGCAAGCAAGGAGCTACACTACATATGCATGGATATATGTGTAAAGGGCCATATCGGTGGACTGTACTGCAGAAAGCCAGAATAAGAGGGGGATAGTTAGTCTTAACGAAGACTACCCTTCTGGTCTCCGGTCTTGCAACAGGTAGAAGAGGACGATCCAAGTCCTCCAAGTAACATCACATAGCAATAATCCTACCCGTGATCCCTCCTCATATCCACGAGAGAGAGCGACCATCGGTTGTATCGGCACTTGGAAGGGTGTGTTTTATCAAGTATCCGGTTCTAGTTGTCATAAGCTCAAGGTACAACTCCAAGTCGCCCTGTTATCAAGATCACGGCTATTCGAATAGATTAACTTCCCTGCAGGGTGCACCAACTTACCCAACACGTTTGATCCCATTTGGCCGGACACACTTTCCTGGGTCATGCCCGGCCGCGGAAGATCAACACGTCACAGCCCCACCTAGGCACAACAGAGAGGCCAGCACGCCGGTGTAAACCTAAGCGCGTAGGGGTCTGGGCCCATCGCCCTGAGCACACATGCACATTTGCGAGGGCGGCCGAAAGCAGACCTAGCCTAGTGGCGTTCCAGTCCAATTCGGCGCGCGCCGCTCCGTTGCTGACGTCTGAAGTGCTTCGGCTGATACCACGACGCCGAGTGCCCATATCTTTCCCACGTAGTTGGTTAGTGCGTATAAGCTCAGAGCCAACTCAGATCAAATACCAAGATCTCGTTAAGCGTGTTAAGTAACATGAACGCCCGATCAGGCCAGGCCCACCTCTGTCCTAGGCGGTCTCAACCTGCCTGTCGCTCCACCTCAAGATCCACTCATGGTGCTCCACCAGCCGACCCTACTTTAGTCTCCACATGTATCATGTATAAAGTATATAGTATATACCCGTGATCACCTCCCGAGTGATCACGGCCCGATAGTATAGCACAGCAGACGGACAAGAATGTAGGGACACAGATGAAAATACTAGCATCCTATACTAAGCATGTAGGATTGCAGGTAAAGGTAACAACAGTAGTAGCAAGGACAGGCTATGCATCAGGATAGGTATAACAGAAAGAAGTAACATGCTACACTACTCTAATGCAAGCAGTATAGAGTAGAATAGGCGATATCTGGTGATCAAGGGGGGGGCTTGCCTGGTTGCTCTGGCAAGAGAGAGGGGTCGTCAACACCGTAGTCGAACTGGGCAGCAGCAGCGTCGGTCTCGTAGTCTACCGGAGAGAAGAGGGGGAAGAAACAATGAATAACATGTAAACAGATGCATATAGATGCATGACATGACAAGTAACGATGCTAGGCGTGCCCTATCGTGGTATGAGGTGGTACTGGTTAAGGGGGGAAACATCCGGGAAAGTATTCCCGGTGTTTCGTGTTTTCGGGCAGAGGAGCCGGAGGGGGAAAGTTGCAGGTTCGATAGGTTAGGGGTGTGTGGCGGACGAACGGACTGCGTATCCGGATTCGTCCCGTCGTTCTGAGCAACTTTCATGTTGAAAATATTTTAATCCGAGTTACGGATTAAAAAATATGATTTTTTTGAAGATTTTATTAATTTCTGGAATTTAATTAATTAATTAATTAATTCGAAAAATGTAATTATGACGTCAGCATGAGGTCATGCTGACGTCGGCAGTCAACAGGGTTGACTTGGTCAACCTGTCAAGTGGGTCCCGTTCGTCAGTGGCTGTTCACTAATTACCCTAGTTTAGTTTAATTAACAGTAGTTAATTAGGTTAATTAGCCATTAGGTTAATTAATCAGGATTAATTAAATTAATTATTTACTTATTTAATTAATTAATTAATTTTATTCATTTTTATTTTTATTAATTATATTTATTTAATTTCCTTTTCCTTTTTCTTTTATTTTAAAAAGCGTTACGGGGTGGGGCCCCCATGTCATAAGCGTGGGGTGCCACCTTGGCCGACCGGTCAAGGTCGGCCGGGCCCCTAGGGCCCACGGGTCGATGACCTGTGGGTGGCCCGGTCGCCACGTCGGCCGGCGTTAGGGGATCTCCGTGGGCGTTCCTGGCGGAGGGGCGCCGGACCTCGCCGAATCCGTCGTCCGTGCCAAAAAGCGCGGGCGGGTGCGTTAGAAAGTGGGGAGGATGGTGCGTCCTTCGGTGGCAAGGGCACGGCCGGACTCGGCCGGAAACGGCGCCGGCGAGCGGCGGAGGCGGCGGGGTGGTTCGGGAACTCGTCGGGAGCACGCTACGGGGGCCGGGGGGTGGCCAGGACGGGGCGAGAGGGAGGCGCTTGAGTGCGGCAGCAAGAACCCGGCGTGGCGGCGACGGGCGGCCCTCGGGCGCGGGCGTGCTTTCGCCGGGGCCGTGGTTCAGACGGGCCTCCCGAGCTGGCGACGGGGGCGCGGTGGTGGCGCACGGGAGGGGGACGAGGGGAGTACGTGGGGATCGATTCCCAGGGGGATCGGGGGAGAGAAGGGGGGAAGGGGAGAGCTCACGGTGGGGGACGCGTGGGGTCTCGGAAGCTGGCTCGGGGTGGTCGGGGCGACCGGCGAGGAGGAGGGCGGGAGGCGCCGACGAGGCGGATCCGGCGGGGTGGGCGTCGGGGGCGGCCCCGAGGCGGCGAGGGGGGTTCGGGCGCCCTGCGCGGCCGGTCGGGGAGGAGGGGAGGAGGTGCGGACGGGGCGGTGGGTCGCCGGCGTCGGGGGGCGACGGGATCGGCGGATCCCGATCCAGTCGGCGGGGGAGGGAGGAGGAGGGGATCGGGGGGGGGGGGGAATGGGTGCGGGCTAGGGTTTCCACCGACCGGGGGGGAATAAGGGGAAGGCCGGCTGGGCCGGGCCAGGGGCTGGCCGGCTGGGCCAGGTGGGGGCTTGGCCCAGTTGGGCCAGTGGGGTTTTTTTTCTCCCCCCCCCCCCCATTTTTTTCTTTTCTTTACCTTTTCTTATTTTTTTTCTTTTCTGTTTTAATTTATTTAAAATATCCAGACACTTTATAAAAATGTGTGCACACCACCATAATTAACTTTGTAATATTAGACAACCACCGAACTTTTTAGCTTTAATTTTTTGAAAACTTTTATTGTCATCATAAATTTGAATTTGAATTTCGAAACAGTTTTGAATTAACCCGTGCTTAACTACAGTGACAGAGGTGACGTGGCATCATTAGCGGGGATTACTGTAGCTTAATTACCCGGGCGTCACAGCTGCTTGGCCCAATTAACTAGGTTACTCCAAAAATGTTAGGGGAATAGCTGCCCTCACGAAGCTGCGGGAACGGAACCATTCAGAAAAATTCACTGCGCATCCGACAGCCAGAGACGATCATTACGTGAAATCGAACGGCTCAGAAGGCTGATGCCCGAGGATCTCCTAGGGTGCTCAGTTATAATATTTTAAAATTTGATGGCGACGAGGCATGCAACAGGTCCTAGCTGTAGGCTGGCAGGTCTCGATGTAGACTGCAGGTCTGTTTGACATGCATGAACAGTATTATTATGTCTCCTCACGCCTTCTTCCCTCTCACATACTCTCTCTCTCGTGGCACTTGCATGCACGCCCTTTTTCACTTCTCTAGAAAAGTACTCTCTCTCTCTCTAGTTTTATCAGGCTAAGTCTGGGTCACATGTCGTTTTGTGTGTGTATGAAGCTGATGTGATGCATGAAGGGCCCCACATCATCTCTCTCAATGGAGTGAGCGCTGACAGCTGTGGGGGAATCTGCCTATGATGAACAGTACCCAACGAGATGACCAGCTCGGTTTTGAATTTTCTACTCCCAATCTTACTGTTCACTAGGCCTGCTAATGCAACCTGCTGTAGAAAACTTGGCACAGATCTTGATGACTCGGAATCTGCATGGACGATAGGATAAGTGGGTGCATAGACCCCCGGGTGCTAAAAGGCCACTCTCCATAAAACATATGAAATTATTTGCTACGGCACATACAGGTTTTTCAGTGCTGACTGCTAGCTAGTTTTGCATCTTGTTGTGTCTGCTTTGTACGTACTAAAAGAGTAGTACAACCTTGTTCCTCTCTTTGTGTGTTCAGTCCTTGATCAAGCTTAAATAGTTAAGTAGTACTGACATCAGCTCTATTTTTTTAACACAACAGCAGCTCACTGTTCTCATATTAAAGAGAATAGTATAGTAGTCCACATCCTATGCAGCACCGCCACCCTGCGGCCACCCCATCGCCGGCCGTCTAGCGATTGTCTCCACCCGATTTCCACCGGCAGCTCGCCTGATTCTCGCCAGAGCTTAGCACGTCGGCCACGCCCATTGAGCTCATGATCGTGGACGGAGCTCACTAGGTCGGCCCCTTCCCCCGAGGTAGCCAGGTTCACCTCGTGCATCCTGATGTGCCTTTTTCAACGTTCTGTCAATCAGCACAGCGGATTAGATTCGTTTGAGGCCAAAGGGTCGTTCCTAGTTGACCTAGGGCATGCTTAGAACCGCTCCTAGCTTCTCAAAATCTGCAGAACAGGCTTCCCTCGTTTGCCTGTTCGTCTGCACTTTGGGCCGGACGAAACCAGCTCATTTCGAAGGCATCTCTACAATTGCTGGAAGAGGGAGGTCAGACGGGATAGATTGATTACACAGAGAAGGCATGGTTGCTTCAGAAAGAGAAATGCAATATTTTGTTGCTTGGCACCCTCTGATTCGTGTGCAGAAAGGATTATTTACCCAGCAAAATTTTCTGAGTGTCTTACAATCCCACAAAAATGTATCACGATACTCACTCTCTTGCATCAACACCTGGGTAGAGGCAAATTTGCACTTTGTAGTGATACTTGAAACATGGTCAAAACTTGGGTTAGAAGCAATGACATATATAAAACCCCGCTAGCTGTAATTGTCTAGTACCGCTTCATCGGGCAACGATCTATGTATGAATCAATGATAATAGTACTTTTGTTGCCAATGAATTTAATCTACTCTATTACATCTCCAACAGCTTTCCACATGACAACCATGTGCTGTTTTCAGTTTGACTCAACAATCTTGGAAATAAAAATATGTTACAGGTCAATCAGACAAAAGAGAAAAATAATAAACAACATTCAAAGAGAAGGACATCTAACAGTTGATTCCGCGTAAAGCCAATAATTGCAACAAGTGAAAAAAATAGCGTGTTATAGCAAAATAGCGTTGCCCTTAATATCCGCTATCAGCGTGATACAAGCAAGACATTGTATACTGATTTATTTAGCGAGACATTGCTCGAGAAGACTATAGTGTGGTATTAGCGGCACTAGAGCAACCTTTTTCACTGATTGCAATTGGTAGTCAAAATAGCATACCTAGGGAGTAAAAAAATTCACAAATGTTCTCAATTAGATATAGTTGCAAAATAATTCCAAGTTAAAATTTCCTTCAAGCTAGGAATCTTAGCAAAATGAGAAGTCTTAATCAACACCCTTCTCTTACCGCCTCTTTGCCACAACCGTTGGTGCAAGAACTGAAAGGAACGTTCAGGGTGTCTAGATCTCACACCTGTATCCATTCCACGTTGTCCTTCCTTGCATTCCTTCCATCTCCTTGGGGCCATTGATATACCATATTGGATCAAGCTGCCGGCCTCTTCTTTATGGTCCACCCCAGCCAGCAACCACAATCGTTAACTAAATTAGATTACTGCTATAACGTCTCACAATTATTTGATGGTAGACTGTTGCGTTGATAATTATAGTGCCCTGATTTTTTCTAGGTTGTCGAGATACTAGCTAGGCATTGGTTGTGATGGCTCCGTTGAAAACAAAATGGTGATGGTCATGAAAACTAACATTGAATCATGAATATTCCACTATATCGATTTGTTCATTCTTTTCTCTAAAAAGGAGGTTGAGACCCATAACCTCTGTGTCAATGTGATGCACACAACCATTACTATTAAAGTTGATGTTAGAAAATGAAGCAAAAATCATGAACAAATGGAGAGAATTTTTCTTATTTCAATCATCAAATGTATGCAAAAACTTGTGGAATATTGTGGGAAGCATCTCAACCCTCCATACAGGAGACCCCGTGATTATATATTGATTTAGAAGGAGAGACGTCTCATGAAGTTACAAGAAGCAGTCGTTGGACCAACCGACAGATACAACCGGGATAGGCAGAAGAGATAGAAATATAAGAGGAAACAAATCAAGGGTGGTCTCTCTCTCTCTCTCAAACTACCTAAGCATGTTACACAAGATAATGTTTAACACTCTCCCTTAATCACAACTAAGCTTCGTGTATGTAATGCCTTTGTGAATCCATCCGCAAGCTGGTCCTTCGAAGGAATAAATGTGATTTCTAATTACTTGTTCACAACTCTTTCTTTGACAAAATGAAAGTCTATGTCAATATATTGAGTTCTGGCATGAAAAACTGGGTTGGCAGATAAATAAGTTGCACTAAGATTATCATAGAAAATACATGGAGTTTGAGCTCGTAAGACTCCAAGTTCTTTTTAGTGTCGATGTGTTTGCATCGTTATCTTCTTGTAGGCATTGTTCAGATATGCTTGGACTTATTCTTCCGGTGAAAACTTAGAATTTGATCGTTGGTGGTTGGATATGGTGACAACGACACTTGAGCGTCGTTCCCTTCCTAGAGGCGTTGTTGTCAACGAACATTGTTGTCCTTCAAGTGTCACAAGATGGTTGGTGCAAACAAGGTCGTTGTTTGTAATTTACTGATTGTTGTTGATTTCTTTGGGGTTTTGTCCTTTTCTTTTTGCTAAGGCATAGCTTTCGTCTTGCATGACATTGCTCTATGTCGGTGTGTTTATTTGTGTGAGTGTGCTCTTGTAGGCTGTGAGCATCCTAGCTATGCTGAGGCTGGGTGTGTCCTCATTGGGTTTGTATACTTTTGATGCTTCATCTTGAGTTAATAAGATCCATGCTTTATCCAAAAAGGTTCATTTAGTATAGACTGAACCCAAATTACTTCAGCTCTAACATTTGCTAATGCCTTATATTCTGCCTCTCTACTGACCCGGAAACAATAGCTTGTTTCTTTGCACACCATGAATTAAATTGGGTTCACAGAAATGGCACTTCCCATAATGATCTTCTATCATTCAAGCAACCAGCCCAATCAGCACCAGAAAAACCACTAATACAAATTTCTTTTGTGATAACTCAATCCCATCTTTAGTTTTCTTTACTTCATTGTCTAAGAAGTAATGAAACTCTCCCAAATATTTAAGAGCAAAGTCTGACCTAAGATCTTTTAACAATAATGTTATTGCTTCATCAGATGAGTTAGTCACAATGATGTCATCAACATAAATCAGAACATAGATGGAAGTTGGAAATTTCGTGTAAATAAAAGGTGAGGGATGGAACAAACCCAAGTACTTGTATGTTCATACATAACCGAGACGAACATGCTTGGGTGGCTTATCTCAGTCCATACAAAGCCTTGTCAAGCTTGCACACATGGAAAGGCGCATTTTTATTCTCAAACCCAGGAGGTTGCTGCGTATATACCTCCTCCTCTGGAACAACATGAAGGAACACGCTCTGCACGCCTTGTTGTCCGAGATTCAATCCCTAGTAACCGTGACCGGATAGCACAAGTAGTTGCAACCTTAACAACATGACTAAAAGTGTCATCATAGTCAACAACATGACTGAATGTAATCACCATGGTTGATCAATGAAAGTTCCTTTCCCACAAAAGAAAAAAAATAAGGAATCTAAATTCGCCTCTGTGAGAATGAGATTGTTAAGCTAAAGCTACTGTAGATGCTAATCCGTGCAAAGTCTAGTGTAGCAGTGGTGCCACCACCATTATGGTTACAGCGTGTATAGGCAGTAGTGCTGACGGAAGGCTCACCCTGATATACCTACGGTTCAACTTGAGTTGAGTTAATCACTACTTTTTCACAAGAAAAATAAGAGTTAATCAG
The DNA here is from genome assembly GCA_021605145.1 of Aegilops bicornis. Lineage (NCBI taxonomy): Eukaryota > Viridiplantae > Streptophyta > Magnoliopsida > Poales > Poaceae > Aegilops > Aegilops bicornis. The sequence continues at coordinate 56,903,703 of CM038675.1, read as the reverse complement.
TAATTCAGTACTAGTTCTATACGGTACGGCCAAATGATATGTTCGTTGGTGTAGAGTGAACAAAAAAGACGAAGCCGTCCAGATCCCTAACATTAGTCCGAACCATCAGGCAACAGCTGAGCCAGTGTGAGCACGTCAGTCCAGCTAACTACCGAACTTCTACTACTGTTATTCAATCTCTATTTCAAAATCGAGCTCTGGCACCTCTACAAATCCCTGCTTCCCTCTGCGAAGGGCCTATCTATTTACTTTTATGTTGAGTCATCATCCTTCTTATTAAAAGCACCCGCTGGAGAGCACACTGTCAATTGCATTCATTATTACTAGTTTATATTGGGTATGACTTGACTGGATCTCTTTTACCATGAATTACAATGTTTAGTTAGTCCTTGATCTTTAAAGGTGCTCTGCATTTATGTTTTGCGGTCTCAGAAAGGGCTAGCGAGATACCATTTTATTATATCATGTTATGATTATTTTGAGAAAGTGTTGTCATCCGAGTTCTATTATTATGGCTCGCTAGCTGATTATGCTATTGATATGAGTAATTGTGAGAGCTAAGTGTTATTGTAAGTATGGTTAGTTCATAATATTTGCTGAAACTTTAATGCTGGCTTTTCATGTTTACAACAACAAGAGCAAACGGAGTTTGTAAAAGTTTTTCTTTATCACTTTCAGTTTATCAACTGAATTTCTTGAGGACAAGCAAAGGTTTAAGCTTGGGGGAGTTGATACGTCTCCAACGTATCTACTTTTCCAAACACTTTTGCCCTTCTTTTGGACTCTAACTTGCATGATTTGAATGAAAATAACCCGGACTGACGCTGTTTTCAGCAGAACTACCATGATGTTGTTTTATGTGTAGAAAAGAAATGTTCTCGGAATGTCCTGGAAATCCACGGAGGCACTTTTTGGAATTAATAAGATTTTTTGGCGAAAGAATTAATGCCAGGGGGCCCACAGCCTGTCCACGAGACAGGGGGCGCCCCCCTAGGGCGCGGCCTCCTATCTCGTGGGCCCCCTGGACCTCCTCCGACCTCAACTCCAACTCCATATATTCCGTCTCGGGGAGAAAAAAATCAGAGAGAAAGTTTCATCGCGTTTTATGATACGGAGCCGCCGCCAAGCCTAAATCTCTCTCGGGAGGGCTGATCTGGAGTCCGTTCGGGGCTCCAGAGAGGGGGATTGGTTGCTGTCGTCATCATCAACCATCCTCCATCGCCAATTTCATGATGCTCACCGCCGTGCGTGAGTAATTCCATCGTAGGCTTGCTGGACGGTGATGGGTTGGATGAGATTTACCATGTAATCAAGTTAGTTTTGTTAGGGTTTGCTCCCTAGTATCCACTATGTTCTGAGATTGATGTTGCTATGACTTTGCTATGCTTAATGCTTGTCACTAGGGCCCGAGTGCCATGATTTCAGATCTGAACCTATTATGTTTTCATGAATATATGTGTGTTCTTAATCCTATCTTGCAAGTCTATAGTCACCTATTATGTTTTATGATCCGACAACCCCGAAGTGACAATAATCGGGATACTTCTCGGTGATGACCGTAGTTTGAGGATTTCATGTATTCACTATGTGTTAATGCTTTGGTCCGGTTCTCTATTAAAAGGAGACCTTAATATCCCTTAGTTTCCACTAGGACCCCGCTGCCACGGGAGGGTAGGACAAAAGATGGCATGAAGTTCTTTTCCATAAGCACGTATGACTATTTACGGAATACATGCCTACATTACATTGATGAATTGGAGCTAGTTCTATATCAGCCTATATTATAACTATTGCATGAGGAATCGCATCCGGCATAATTATCCATCACTGATCCATTGCCTACGAGCTTTTCATATATTGTTCTTCGCTTATTTACTTTTTCGTTGCTACTGTTACAACTACTACAAAAACCCAAAAATGTTTATCTTTACTATTGCTACTGTTACAATTATTATCATACTACTTTGCTACTAAATACCTTGCTGCAGATACTAAGTTATCCAGGTGTGGTTGAATTGACAACTCAACTGCTAATACTCAAGAATATTCTTTGGCTCCCCTTGTGTCGAATCAATAAATTTGGGTTGTACTTCACCCTCGAAAGCTGTTGCGATCCCCTACTTGTGGGTTATCACACGTTCACGCCGATCTGGCCGCGATGTCGGCGCCGTTCTACTTCTCGCATCTGTTACCGATGAAGCTCACGCCAGACAATTACTTGTCCTGGCGTGCTCAGGTGCTGCCTCTTCTGCGGAGCCGCTATCTGGAGGGCTACGTTGACGGATCCATCCCGTGTCCGCCCCCTCATCACCGGCGTATCACACCTGGGTGGCCCAGGATCAGACCATCCTCTCCGCCATCCATTCCTCGCTCACCCCGAGCGTCTCATCGATGGTCATCTTCGCTGCTACGTCCCGGGAGGCGTGGGCGGCGCTTCACACCAGTTTCGCCTCTCAGTCTCAGGCGCGTGCTCACTCTATACGCACCGACCTGGGTGAGACTAAGTTTGGTGACCTCAGCATCACGGACTACTTCAACAAGATGTGCGGTCTCGCCGACACGTTGGCCTCAGTTGGCCAGTCGCTGAAGGATGAGGAGTTCACCACCTTCGTGCTTAATGGGCTTGATGATGATTATGACAACCTTGTTGAGAATGTCCATGGCCGTGATGATCCGCTCCCACCTCGGGAGCTCTATGCATGACTCCTTGGTCGTGAACAGCGCATTATGGCGTGCCGCGCCTCCCCCGGTTTCGCCTCCGCCAATGCCGCGACTCATGGCAAACCCACGCGGGCATCATATTCGGGGGGCAGACCGGCGTCATCTTCACAACCGGCCTCGCGGGGCAATGCTTCGACCATCACGGGTGGTAACCGGCCGGTGGCGTGCTGTTCTTCTTGCGGGGCTCCGCGGGCCTGCCAGCTATGTGGCATTGAGCGCCACATTGCTTCTCGCTGTCATCGTCGCTACAAGCAAGACTTTCTAGGCCTCGGCAACAGTGGCAAAGGGAATGACAAGCAGGCCGCCGCCGCAGTGACGAGTCATGATCATGGCCGCACTCTGTCTTACTCCATTGATCCTACATGGTACATGGACACGGGAGCTACGAACCACCTCACCAATGACATGGGAAAGCTCTCCACTCAGGAGCCATATCATGGCCACGATCAGGTGCACACCGCTAATGGAGCAGGTATGCGCATCTCTCATGTTGGTCACGCATCACTTCTTGCACACAATTCACGAAAACTGCATCTTTCTAATGTTCTTCGTATTCCCACTGCTTCACGTAGTTTGTTATCTGTTCCAAAATTTACTCGTGATAATAATATCCTTACTGAGTTTCACCCTTTTCGTTTCTTTATCAAGGATCAGGACACGAGGGCCGTTCTGCTTAGCGGTCGTCTTCGCGGTGGCTTGTACGCACTTGACGCGCCAACCGCATCTCCTACGCAGTTTTCTCCTCAGGTGTTCAGTGGTGTTCGTGTGTCACCTACACATTGGCATGCGCTCCTTGGTCATCCTGCTGCTCCTATAGTTCGTCATGTGTTGCATCACCATGAACTACCAGTTGTGTCAAATAATACTGCTGAAACTATTTGTGATGCCTGTCAGCAGGGCAAGAGTCATCAACTTCCGTTTTCAGAGTCTAGTCGTGTTGTCAAACATCCTCTTGAGCTTGTGTTTTCCGATGTGTGGGGTCATGCCCAAACATCTGTCAGTGGCCACAATTATTATGTCAGTTTCATTGATGCTTATAGTCGGTTTACTTGGCTTTATCTTATTAAGAAAACGTCTGATGTGTTTGATGTTTTTCTACAGTTTCAAGCACACGTTGAGCGTCTCCTTAGACAGAAAATTATTCATGTTCAAACAGACTGGGGGGTGAATATCACAACCTCAACTTGTTTTTTAACAAACTTGGGATCACACATCGTGTGTCTTGTCCTCATACACATCAGCATAATGAAACCGCTGAACGTAAGCATCGTCATCTTGTAGAAACTGGCATTACTTTATTAGCTCATGCCTCCGTTCCTTTTAGGTTCTGGAGTGATGCTTTGTCCACTGCCTGTTTTTGATCAATAGGCTGCCCTCACGACTACTGAATATGAAAACTCCACTTGAACTCTTGCTCAATGAAATTCCAGACTACACCTTTCTCCAAGTTTTTGGGTGTGCTTGTTGGCCTCATTTACGTCCATATAACAAACATAAGCTAGAGTTTTGGTCGAAAAAGTGTGTTTTCCTTGGGTATAGTTCCCTTCACAAAGGGTACAAATGCCTACATGTTCCCACCAATCGCGTCTACATCTCTAGTGACGTTGTATTTGATGAGAATGTGTTCCCCTTTCGTGCACTTCCGAACAATTCTATCACTCCTCTACCGGACGTTTCTTCTACTACACCCTCGCCTGATCAATTTGTCTCCTGTGTTGCTTCCTAACCATGCTGCAGGTGTTGGACGTGGTGCTCGTCTTGAGCTCCTTGAGGAACAGACACCGATGGATGCTTCGGATCTGGACGTCGATCTTCTGCATGGGGCATGCATATCGGGTGGCGCCATCGACCCGCGGGCACGGCACCCGCAGCCGCCTCGCGGGCATCGCCCCCGCCTACTTCGCGGGCGTCATCCCCCCCCCCTGCCTCGTGGGCATCCCCCACGCTTGCCTCGGTGATGGCCTCTCCTGAGCTGGCTGCTTCCTCGCCTGGCCCAAGCACTGTCTGCGGATGCCGGGTCCGGCTCCTGATGGGCCGGCCTCGCCGAGCCCAACACCGCCTGCCTTCCCAGCACCAGAGGGATCTGGCGCGAGCTCGAGTGGCCCGGCCTCGCCTCTGTCCTCGCCCGCATCGGGTGGCTCGTCCTCGCCTCTGTCGCCGCCCGAGTCAAGTCCGGTGTTGCAACCACCTGCTGCTGCTCCTCGAGTTCGCACACGCAGCCAGACAGGGGTGTTCCAGCCAAAGATTCGTACTAATGGGACTGTCGTGTGGCTCGCTGCTTGTATGGCTCATGTTGCTGAGGATCCTACTGCTGAGCCTCACCACTTGCAGGCTGGACTGAGCATTCCTCACTGGCGTGCTGTGATGGAACAGGAGTTTCAGGCGTTGTTGACGAATGACACTTGGCAGCTTGTTCCTCCAGTATCTGGGATCAACATCATTGACTCTAAATGGGTGTTTAAAGTCAAGAGACATGCTGATGGCTCCATTGAATGCTACAAAGTAAGGCTCGTTGCTAAGGGTTTCAAACAGAGGTATAGTCTTGATTATGAAGACACATTCAGTCCAGTTATCAAGCCCACTACTATTCGTTTGCTGTTGTCCCTTGCTGTTACTCGAGGATGGTTCCTTCGTCAACTTGATGTCCAGAATGCTTTCTTGCATGGAGTCCTGGAGGAGGAGGTTTATATGCGTCAGCCGCCGGGGTTTGTAGATCCTGCACGTCCTCACCATCTCTGTCGTCTTGTTAAGGCGCTCTATGCGCTCAAACAGGCTCCCCGTGCATGGCATGCATGTCTCGGCTCTGTTCTGCGGGCGCTTGGGTTTATTCCCTCCACTGCTGACACATCCTTGTTTCTTCTTCAGCGACCTGAGGTTACGATGTATTTGCTGGTCTATGTTGACGATATCATACTCATCAGTTCCTCAGATGCTGCTGCAGATTGTCTTGTGGCTGCTTTGAGCGGTGATTTTGCTGTCAAGGATCTAGGTGCTCTGCACTTCTTCCTTGGATTGGAGGTTTCACGGTCTTCTGCTGGGTTAACTCTTACTCAGAAGAAGTATTCTCTGGACCTGTTACGTCATGCTGGTATGCTGAAGTGTAAACCTGCTAGTACTCCGATGTCTGCCACTGATCGGTTGTCTGCTCTTGATGGAGACCCTCTTTCACCTGATGATGCTACTGAGTACCGCAGTCTTGTTGGAGGTCTGCAGTATCTTACTGTCACCAGACCAGATGTCTCTTATGCAGTCAACCGTGTCTGTCAGTTTCTCCATGCACCCAGACATCTCATTGGTCAGCTATGAAGCGTATCATGCGTTATGTTTGTCTCACTACTTCTTATGGTTTGCTCCTCCAACCTGCGCCGTCTTATGAGATCTCAGCCTTTTCGGATGCAGAATGGGCTGGTAGTCCTGATGACCGGCGATCCACGGGCGGGGGGGGGGGGGGGGTATGTAGTGTTTCTTGGTTCTAACTTGGTTGCTTGGAATGCCCGCAAGCAGGCTACGGTGTCTCGCAGCAGTACGGAAGCTGAGTACAAAGCAGTGGTTGATGCGACGGCTGAGATCATTTGGGTTCAGTCCTTATTGAGAGAGCTGAGAGTCTCTTCAGCTCATCCTCCGGTACTTTGGTGTGATAACATTGGTGCTACATATTTGTCATCTAATCATGTGTTTCATGCTCGGACGAAACACATTGAGGTATATACACCTTGTATATTATACGTACCCTTTGATAATTATATATAATGAGATAGCGGCACCCCCTTGAGGTGTCGAGCAGTCCCTCAAATTATTTGTCTTACAAGCATCTCCGCCACATTTCTGCCCGCAGCCCGCCCGATTCACGCCAAACCTTACCACGTCGACCCCATCCCTCGAGCTCGGGTTCGTCCACGGAGCTCGCTAGGTCGGCCGTTCCCCAAGCTAACCGGGTTCACCTCGTGCAGCCTAGCCTGTCTCCCCTCCCTCTTCCAGCCATTTTGGAGATGCCCCCGAAATGAGCTCCTTTCAGCCGGCCCAAAGTGCAGCCGAACAGGCTAACGAGGGAAGCCCGTTCTGCATATTTTCAGAAGCTAGGAGCGGTTCTAAGTATGCCCTACGTCAACTAGGAACGACCCTTTGGCCTTAAACAAATCTAATCCGCTGTGCTGATTGACAGAACGTTGATACAGGCACATCAGATTGATTACACAGAGAAGGCATGGTTGCCTCGCAAAGGTAAATGCAATATTTTGGTGTTTGGTACCCTCTGATTCGTGTGCAGAAAGGAGTATTTACCTAGCATAATTGTCCCAATGTCTTCCATTCCCACAACATATGTATCATGACACTCACACTCCTGCACGAACACTTTGGTAGATGCAAATTTGCACTTTGTAGTGATATTTGCAACATCGAAACTTGGGTTAGAAGCAATGACATTTATAATACCCCGCTAGTTGTAAGGCTGCCAATGCATCAGTGCTTAGATGAGGTGCTAAGTACATTAAATAGTTTGGCAACTATACTCCCCAATGCATAGGTGTTTAGTTTATGATAGCTAAGCTTGCTTCATTTAATGATTTAACAACTAAAGCTTTTCATATATTGATAGGCTTCCTTCATTTAAATATGTGTCAGGATAATCAGACAAAAGAGAAAAATTGATTCAGTATCCCCGCAAAAAAAATTTGATTCAGTAAGTCAATAATTGCAACAAGTGAAAAAAACAGCGCTATATCAAAATAGGGCCACCCTTAAAATCCGCTATTAGCATGTTACAAGAGAAACATTGTATACTGATTTATTTAGCAAGACATTGCTAAAAAAGCTATAGCAATGTATTGGCAGCGCTAGAGCCCGCTATTTTTTTAACTAAGTGCAACTGGCACTACTAGAATTACACCCCGCGCCGAGGGCTGCGAATACTCGGCAAAGGCCCAAATACAGTCGGAAAAGCCATTACCAAGAATTGTTCTCGGCAGAAACCACCTTTTTTTCGAAGAACGGCAAAGACCACCTAACGTACACCTCTCAGGCAAACAGTACTTTGCCGGGAACCAAACATCGGGCACTCGACAAACAGTTTGCCGAGAGCCAAACAGTGTATCTCGACAAAATAAACTGACTTCACAGTCGCTGGTTCCGTAATGTCTTTGCCGAGAGCCAGCACTCGGCAAAGTGGTACTCATTACCGAGAGGCCCTACTCAGTTTAGTTGAAACAGACGAGTTCCAGCAAGTCTCCTTTTCTGAGTGCGATTGTTTGCCGCTTGGCAAAGTCACAACCAAAATGCCAGCGCACGCCACATGTACCACTGAGCGTTGCTCTCGACAAAGGTTGTCCTGCCGGGTGCGGCTCTCGGCAAAGATTCATTGCCAGCATTTTTTCGCATCTTTTTCCTCTAACCCTGCAGCAAAAACAGATTTACAACACACAAGCTTCATATGAAGTCACATTCTTAACAACAAACTCAAAAAGGGCTTATATATGGTCAAGCCAAGCTTAGCAACAAAGTCACGAAGGCATTATACATATAGTTCACACAAGTTTCATATGAAGTCACAAAGTAGTTCTTTAGCACAAATGCTTACTTATTAAGCAACAAAGTGGCCAGTGCTTGTCTACATGCGGCCACATGATAAAACCAACACCACAATTAGGACGAAACTGAAAGAGAATTATCAAGTTCTTAAGCCGATAAGCCCAAGCACATACTGATTGTAATGATTCTCTGCCTCCTCTCTACTATTGAACGAATCGTGGCAGCTGCCTTTGTAACGATGCCCTTGTTCATTGCATGCGGACCATTAATCGTAGATTCCTGGACAAAACCTCCGTAAACCGCATACCACTTCATCTATAAAGAAAGAGAAAAAGATTTCAAGAAGGAATGCAAAATAAAAATAACACATCATTCATAATCCACATAAGCATTCATCACTCTTATACCCAAAAGCATCACAAGTGGTAATCGAAGTCCACATCAGCAGCTACACAACTATATCACTAAATCAACGCCAAATTATCTAGGTGGACTACTTCGAGGTGTAATCAGTGAAACCAGTGATCGTTGAGTCAGAGCACGTGGGGCCACCCCCACAGTGGAGGACCAAGCGTCGTCGGGAATGATGGTACGTGGACTCAACGGCACTGGGTCGTCACTCTCCTTACATGGAGGGCCTAGCTCTCCTTAGTTGGTGGACTCTTCTTGACAAAATTCGGAAAACAAACTTTATCAAGACCAGCTGCAGGTTCTCCTCAATGAGCGCGCCAAGGGGTCCTCACCGGCGCGCTTCTCCTTGACCGTGGAGTCGACCATAACGGAATTTGCGTCATTGTAAGAAGCCATAACCGCGAAATCGATTGGTGCTAACACCTTTCATCACACAATGAAAAATAACATAAGAATCAAATATCAAAGATCGATTTGGGCACTCTCGTGGGTATTTCGACTTTCAGTGATGATCGATTTGGGCGAGCTCATCATGCATACTCAAGGTATCACGGGATGAACTCGCCCAAATCAACCGTTATCGACAAAAGTCGCTTTTTTTTCCTTGGGAAGATCTCTTACAACTCTCATCTCTCCGGTGGTTGTATATATGGTGGATACTCTCTCACCGGTATTTTGACTTTCGGTGATGGTCAAGCTGGGCGAGTACATCGTGCGTTACGAAGATATATCACAGGAAGAACTCGCCCAGATTGACTGGCATCGTCAAAAGTCGATTTCGTTCCTCCAAGAACAACTCTCATCGAGTGTCGGTGATGGTCACTCTTTCTCTGCTCTTCCTGCTTTACCAAGAGCTCAGAGGAAGAGCAGAGGAAGAGAGACCCCCTACAAAAACAGTCGGTAACATCTCTCATCTGTCAAATATGATGGACACTCCCTCACTTACCCACGCGTTGGACACAATTCAGTGGCGGCCTGCTGTGTTAATGGAACTGATGGTGTCCAACGGGAGTCCCTATGTGCTGCTCAATGTGTCCTGGAGCAGCCGGATGCACATAGGACGATGCGACTGGGCTGACCCATTCGCGGACAGTACTGTAGTAGCACTGTTACGACACGGGGTTTAGCAACTGTTTTGACGTGTGCTGTATCAACACGTGTTGTAGTGTTTTTTCTGCACATTATAGCAACACGTAATTCCTGTAAAAAGGCAACACAAAATGTTGCGGTTTAAAAAAAACACATGGCCATTTTTAATACTCCCTCCGTTCCTAAGTATTTGTTTTCTAGAGATTTCAACAAATGACTATATACGGAGCAAAATGAGTGAATCTACACTTTAAAATATTTCCATATACATACGTATGTGGTAATTCATTTGAAATCCCTAAAAAGAGAAATATCTAGGAACGGAGGGAGTATTTGCAAAGATTTTTTTTAAAAAATTGTGACATTACTAAGACAAGAACATTTTTCAAAAAGATTTAACAATTTTTCAAAACACGAACAATTTTTAAAAACAATGACATATTTGAATTAATTCTAAATTCTTCATACAAATTTTTATTAATGTGAACATTTGTGAAAAGTTTTTTGAAATCATGTAGAAAAAATTAAAAAATTGAGAGAAAAATACTAAACTCGGAAGATTTTGTTGAAAAGACGAACAAAATTTTAAATTCTGACCATTTCCCCAAAAATTGTGATTGTTTTAAAATTTCGCAAACATTTTTCTAAAGCATGGACATTTTCTGTTTTGTTTTGAAAAATCTAAGAATTGGAATTTTTTTTGTACTTCTTAACCAAATTTTAAAAAACACAAACGTTTTTATGAAAACACAGACGTTTTTAATTTATGAGATCATTTTGAAAACCCAATCGATTTTTTGAATTGTGAGTAATCTTTGAGAAGAATAATTTTATTTTGAAATTCCGGATCCTTTTAGAAAATGTGAAGATTTTTCTGAAATTCTGAACATAATATGAAAACAAGAAAAAGAAAACAAAAAAAGAAATAGACCCCAAAAATCGAAAGAAAGCTCGCTGTTAAAATCGGCCGTCCCAGTTTGGGGCACCCCTGTCCGTCGGGCTCCTATAGACGCGCTGAATGTCATATAAGAAATTCGGAGTCCAACGCGCACGTACAATTGGGCCGGACCATTAAAAATTACAGCATCGGTCCCTGGATTCGCAGCGCTCGCTCAGAAGAGAAAAAGACCGCTCTCGATCGCACACAGATAAGTTTGCTCTCGAACGAACACCCTCAAAAAAGTTTTTTAGGAAAAATCCCAAAATAAAGTATATCAATTTTGAAGAAAAATCACAAAAATGAAAAAGTTCATTGATTTGAAAGAAAAGATCATCAATCTGAAAAGGAGTTCATCGATTTTGAAAAAAACTTCATCAGTTTGAAAAAGTTCATCAAATTTGATAGAAAGTTCACTAAGTTTGACAAAAAGTTCATCGGGTTTCAAAAAAGTTCATCGAGTTTGACAAAAAGTTCATCGAGTTTCAAAAAAGTTCGTCGAGTTTGGAAAAAAAGTTCATCGATTTTTGACAAAAGTTCATCGAATTTGAAAGAAGTTCACTGATTTTCGCCGCCTTTGAAAAAGTTCACGAGTTTTAAGAAAAGAGAAAAAAACAAAGATAGAAAAAAAGAAAGGAAACAGGGAAACCAGCTGCCTTTTTCTCATTTTGTAAAGAAAAGAAAAAGAAAGATACTATCGTATCTGGTCATCTAGTTCAACTGGTTGGTGCGATCGCTAGGTGAACGAACGGGCGGGGTTGGAGTCACGGCAGGCCCTCCTTTTTTGGGGTTTTAAGAGACAAACAGGAAAGCAGGATGGGCCGGCCCGCTATAAAACCAAGTGTAAAGCGGAGGTGTGCGCCCTGTACAAAACAGCCTATATTCGGCGCTCAAGGCGCCGAATAGGATTTGGGCAGTTCAACTGGGCTTTGCGAACTGGCCATGCTTTCCCTCAGATTGCTTTGCCTCAACCAAAAAAAAACCCTCAGATTACTGCTCTGAATTGATTTCTGTTGCGACCAGTTATCCTTGGGTGTAAGTCTGTCATGCTGCTCGAGTCTATAATTTCCACCTTGCAGCAAACATAACATCCCAGGTATCTTCCAATCAGCATTAACTGTAGGTAAAATTATGCTAGTTTCTGTGGCATCCCCAATGGCTTTTTTTCTGTGCGGAAAATCCCCAAATGGCATTTGCAATATATATATAGGTAGAGGTGGGTTAATGCGCAAGTGGTACATATATATAAGTACCACCCGGTAGCTTTATTTTTGGCAACCGGCGGAAGCTCTAAATTTTTATATGTACAGGAGAATTGGCTGACAAAAAAAAGATAAACTAGCTTACAGATCATTACAAACTAAGGTGGATGCGCACTTCAGTGTATTGGCTAAGTTCCATGACTTCCCGTTGTGCATGATCACATCATTGTTTGGCTAGATTCCTCCTAGTACCGCACCCCTTGACTTTTCCATGACATAGAAGTTTCGAGAGCATAACTTTAACGAAAGATAAAGAATCTAATTAAAGGTTGTCCTTGGCGTGATTTTTTGGGTTCAATAAAGAATCAAAGATAGGGAAATAGTGTGTTGTCTATATGCCGATCTACTATAATCAGAAGTGGACTATAGTGGTTATAAATGACATGGCAATATATATTTTATAGATATAAGTTGATTATACTATTATCTTTGCTCCAAGAATTGGAAATACATGTCGGGATGCAACGACTGACATGAATCATGGAGCGGCAGGTCGTTTATGCATCATGCATTTGAATGTGGTATTGGGTAAGTGCCACGGCAAGCATCGCCAATAAACCCTCGATCAGTTCGCACTTCAATATTGCTTGGCTATGTTCCTCATTCCTCGAAGTACTGCACCCCGTGGCTTGTGTGTGGCATACAAGTTCAAGAGAGCAAAACTTTAATGAAAGAGAAAGAATCAAATTAAAGGCTGTCACTAGCCTGAGTTTTGTTGGTTGGATAAAGAATCAAAGATGGAGATAGAGTGATGTTGTCCATATGCTAATCTAGGACCATTCTGATTTATCACTTCCTTTAAGAAAGACTCAGGTCCCCTACCTCGTATGTCATCATGCAGGGTTGTCCTTCCTTCACAGTTACTTTATATTGTGCTGGATTGTGAGCCTAACTCGGTTCACGGCTCAAGCTTTGGCTCGTGACCTGTGAGGATGGTTTAACTTAATGAGCATCGATGCTAAGTTCAAGTATTCCATAGATAAACAGCAAAACTATGATATGAAAAATTAGAACATGTATCCATAAATACAAAGAACATAAATTCAACTCGTTGGTCTGACAGAATATACCAAGTGGCACCATGGATTTTTGGATATCAGCCACTATTGTTTTATTAACGGCCCTCCACGAGGTTTTTTCTTTTGAAAAGAAGGGTAGCCCTACGTGTCTACACTGGTCCATGCTCACAGCCATATTTATTAGAGCAGCGTAAAATTCGTCGGAGTTGCTATACAAACGAGAAGAAGTTTAGGGAACTTTGATAGATAATAAGATCACATGACTCATTCTCATATCCTATAACCGATTTAGTCCTTCCGTCCTGATTGCACGCGAAATCCATTGATGCCCTGCAGGAAACACCACATCCAGTTTGTATCTCTCAAAATAACCTGCAAGAAAGTTTTAAGGACAAAACAAATATGACTAGAAAAACCTTCCTATTAGGAAAATGAAACGGTCAAAGGGCCATAAGGTTTGGGCTACAGCTACACGTAATGTGGTTATTCACGGCGACCAGGGAAGAGGTGATGCACCTTCGACTTGCTATGAAAACGAACTACAAAATAGGAGGCTCGCGGCTCAAATTGATCAAAACAAACTAAGCCAAGACAAGCCGAGTTGAGCATATGTTCTTCCAGCCTGTAGATCTGTGTCATAGAACCACACGTCTTATGCTATCACAAGGTATGTATTCTTTTCTTTTTGGAGGAAGGAAAAGCTAGCTAGGTACGTATACTTGCCTTCAGCATGCGAACAAGAACAAGTACTACTTGCCACGTACATGGATGCATACAGAATTAGTACATCGCCAGTCGGTCTGTAGCCCGAGTAAAACCGATTTGAACTAGACACGAAGCCACAGGCCGGGCGGAGGGAGGAGCTAGCCATGGCGGAGCTCGCGTCAGGCGCCGTGAGCTCGCTGCTGGGCGTCATCCGCAACGAGGCGCTGCTGCTGGGCCGCGTCCGGCACGACGTGCAGTTCATCCAGGAGGAGATGGAGAGCATGCAGAGCTTCTTGACTCATCTGTCAAAGAAGGCACCCGCCGGCGGCGAGCACGACGAGCAGATTCGCACCTGGATGAACCAGGTCCGGCTGCTCGCCCAGGACAGCAACAACTGCATCGATCTGTACCTGTACCGCGGCAACCCCGAGATCCATCTAGCCAGGGGCGGCCTCCGGCGGTACATCGCGTGGCTTCCCTGGTTTGTGCACAAGATGGTGGCGCAGCATCGTGCGGCTATTCAGCTGCGTGCGCTCAGGGAACGGGCGCGTGACATCGGTGAGCGGCGATTGAGGTACTACCTACATCCTCAAAATACCACGTTTTGGATTCAAAGTATTTTAGACCCTACATTGTCAAAACACTGGCCACGTTTTGGATACAAAGTAGTTCCTTTTTTTACGACAAAAATTTCTGATCTATTCATCAATAGTCATGATAGTACAAATTACATCAAAAGTAACATAAATTACATCATCTATTTATTTCATCAACAATAAGTTGACATGGCTCATCATCTTCATCCGAGAAAGTTTATTTCATCAACAACAAGTTTACGTTGGTTCATCCTCTTCATCCAAAAGTGGGATAGATTCACTCATTGAATGATTTAGCAATTCCATCATCGGGTTATCTTCATCAAACAATGCAACATCCATCATCATGGAGCCATGATCAAGTTCCTTCTCCTCCCGCTCAATCTCTTTTTGTGATTTTTTTTTTCAAAACTATCACGTTATTTGAAGCAAATTCGGAAACTACAGCATGCTTTGGAGAAATATCAAGTCTAGCACCCCGTCGGCCAGGTGTTGGCCGAAAAGGTGTTCGCCACCTCTTGGCGAAATAGGGTTTTCGCCATGCCTTGGCGAAAAGGTGCAAAGCTGGCGAAGAGGGGTGTTTTCGGCCACCTTTGGCGAAAAGGACTTTTGGCCTAGTGTAGGCCGAAAAGTACTTGTTGGTCAATCGTAGGCCGAAAAGTACTTTTTGGTCAAGTTTAGGCCGAAAAGTCCCTTGGGCGACCTTTTTCCGTTAACTGTTGGCCAATGTATTTTCCCGCCAACCCCTTCCGCCACCCGTTTCCCGCTAACCCCTTCCCGCCACCCGTTTCCCGCCAACCCCTTCCCGCCAGCCGTTTCCCGCCAACCCCTTTCCGCCACCCGTTTCCCGCCAACCCCTTCCCGCCACCCGTTTCCCGCCAACCCCTTCCCGCCATCCGTTTCCCGCCAACCCCTTGCCGCCATTTTCTCCTCTCTACCTATAAACCCCCCTTCAGGCGGAGGTGGATAAGCATTCCAGTGTAGTGTAGTCGAGATGTCCCATTATCCATTCGATCGTAGTTCCTGGGATGAGCGGGACTCTTCTGAGTCTAGTTACTGATTTCAGGATGGACAATAGGATAGTTTCATGGGATGAACTCACCGGTAGTGACACCATAATGAATGAGTTGGCTCACCAATTACGTAGGTCTGGGTGGCCTGAAAGGACCTATGAGGAGGTTGGCGGGAAAGAGTTGGCGGGAAGGGGTTGGTGGGAAAATACATTGGCCAACAGATAACGGGAAGGTGGGCCCAAGGGACTTTTCGGCCTACACTAGACCAAAAAGTACTTTTCGGCCTAGTGTAGACCAAAAAGCATTTTTCGGCCTACATTTGACCAAAAAGACCTTTTCGGCCAAACAGCAGCCGAAAACAGCCATTTCGGCCAGCTCAACCACTTTTCGGCCATGGCAAGGCCGAAAACCCTACTTCGGCCAACAGTTGGCCGAAAACTACCTTTTCGGCCTGCACGTGGCCGACAGGGTCATAGTTTTGCATTTTTTTATTATGTGCTACAGTTTCCGAAATTGCTACAAAATACGTCATAGTTTTGAAAAAAAAAATCTCTTTTTGTTGGATACAAAGCCTCAGGTTGAAATTCAAATCAAGTTTTTTTTTCACATTCTCGGTGTTTTACCGGGACGGCCTGCAAGAACTGGTTTCGTAAATATCTTCACAATTTTGTACGTTTTCATCCGAAGGTATTCAAACAATTTATTAATTCATATTTTTAAGAACAATATATAGTGTACCTACTCTGTTTTTAGTGAAATGCCATCATGGCTTAGTTCATTAAAACTTAACAAAAGCTTACATCGTTCAGAAGGCAGCCAAGAATAAAATCAGGGGGTTCGTCAACCCAAGTACAAGATACGTTATTAACAAAACTAAATTTAGTTATCCCGTGAGCAGCCTGATTAGTTTCTCGTAAGCAATGACTGAACTGGACTTAGTCAGTATGCAAAGCCAGAAGTATTGTAGTGATCACTGCATGTTCAAAAGATCACTGCATTTAGTATTCCTATCTAGTTTTAGCCGGCCAGTTGTGGCGTCTTTTCTTGGCTAGTTGGTGTTCCTAGCCCTTTATGGCTCTGTGTGAGCTTTCTGTGCTTTCTTTATTACTTTTGGAGACCTTTTGAACCAATGTTGGCAGTACTTTATTTGGTTAATAAGATGGCCGTATGCATTTTTCTGATGCAGAGGCCGGGGAATCCCCCCTTTTCAAAAAAAAACTGCATATTCAGTTGGGAAGGTCATTAGTTTGCCTGCTTAGTGGTTCCGTTTTAATTTCAGTCTTTCCCTTTGGGCCAAGGAAGCAGTAACAGTATGAGCGGAAATAATAATACTAGCAGAGATGAGCCCAGAACATGCGACCTCGCCCACCGTGATAGAAGACATTTCCAACGCACCACCAACGCCTATGTTGGGTTACCGTAGGCATTCGCACCCCATATATATAGTTCAGTCACAACTTTTAAATTCAAATTTAAACAACAAAAATTGGGCAGTGGTCCAACTTACCTGGAATGAGCCAAGAACTGGTAACCGGGCGGTTCCCGAAATTCACAGCCCAATAAAACTTTGATTCACACACATAAGATCATCCCATTTTTCCTAACCCACCCTGTTTCTTAACTTTTTGTGGACCAAGGAGAATGCACTCCAATTGCGTTTGCGCCGTTGGATGATACACACTGAGAAATAATCCGAAGGGCATACTTTTGCATGATCGGCACCTCTCTTCCACACAGTAACCGTGAAGCAGCTATGAAGTACAATGCAAAATATCAAGAGAGGCCAAACCAATTTAAATTTTAGGACAACCGTCAAACAGTCTACCGCCATATGTTTCATTGTTTGATAGAAAAAGCAACCTCGTTCGAGTTACGAGCCAAAGATATACAAGTATTGCTAGTGTTGAAAGATATGTGCATATTAGGAACTGAAGTAATTGAATTGCGACCGAGTACCTTTTGGAGTGTCCAAGTTGTGCCCAGCCTTAGTATGGATCCCTCCCCTGTCGGATGCGAGTTGTCCTGAGAAGTTGCACAGAGACCACTTGAGTCGACCGCCACTGTGAGGGTAGAGAGCTCCGACATAATTGAAACTGAGAGCGTATACTGTGAAATGGCCGAACTAGTGCACCAGATGCACCTACTCCTTACCCGCCATTGGATGTGGGAAGAAGGAACATGATGCAATGTCGTCAAGTGTGATTGCAGGGGAGTTGTTGGGGGCGTGCGGTGGTACAACACTGCACGTGCCACCATACGTTGGATCCGCATGCCATCCGCCTTGCACGTGTGCCACACTCAAGTTGTTGGAGTCAAAGCATCAGTGCAAATGTGATGCATTGGGACAGTGTCACAGAATCACCGTCTGATGAGTCAGAGCCGAGCGGGTTCGCGCCCTCGCCATGCGTCTACTAAGTGAGCTCTGTGGCTTTCACAACCTTGATCCTATTGATGGGGGGGCTTTATGAGGATCTCATATGAGGTTAGCCTGTCTGTCTGTGCGAGGACGAGAGCGTGAACCTAGGTGTGTAGTCCACGCCATCAAGGTAGAATTGGTCGAAGATGCACAAATCCTCGACGAAGTTGGAAGCGAAGTGGATGCCCTCATCGTTTGATACCTCGTGTGGGCACTTCGTGGCTTCCACCTTGACGTGGTCGGTGAAGATAGTAATCGAGTGGTATGTGTAATCCACGCGGTCGAGGGTGACTACGTTGCCCTAGAACTCAAGAGGCCGTGCAGGTAGATGTCGTCGCGGACCATGGAGAGGATGTGAACATGAGGGAGGAATCTACTCGCGAGATTCCATCAATGATGAAGCCCGGGTTGCTGGTTAACATCTGGATGGGGGTTGTGGACGAGGGTGCGGATGTGCGCGAAGGCGAAGCGATGCGGGCAACACACAAGGCAAGATGGTGCGATTATTAGTAACATCCTGTCATAGGGCAGGAAAGAGTGAAGCCTCTGGCACATCGCACAACACCTCGTCTGTCCCCACATTGGACGAGTACCAAACTCATAGTGCGATGCCATGAAGACATCTTGGAGATGAGCATGCATGGTCGATGTTATGGCGGGGGAGAAGCCACGAGTAAGCGATGTTGGAGCCACCACCACGTCTGCTACAGGAGCAGAAACCGCACACATCGATCCAACCGGAGTTCCGTAGACGATAGAGGCCGTCAGCATCGGTGATGGGCCCTCTAGCGTGGGGAAAGGCCAGGAGATGATTATCGATAGACACCCTATGAGGATCTGGTGAGGCACGGCCAGGCCAACATCGTTGTCGTTGGCATTGTCCAAGGTGCGGCGTGAAGAGAATGAAAGTTACATGTCGGAAGATCCGGGAGCTAAGGAAAGATAGAAAGTCAAACTAACCCACAGTCATGGCTGCGATGGCTAGAGTGCCAACAACGAGCGCAATGAACGGGTCGCAACAGTGTTCCACCTTGTGGTCAGTAGCAACGCAGCGGAAGTAGCGTCTCTTTTATGCAGGGGTATATTGTCGGTGACCGCGTGTAATGTTGTGTGTTGGTGTGGCTGAGCATACAATGCAATGGCAAGTCTTCGGGAGGTAGGATATCTATGGAGGAGAGAGATGGGATGAACAGGAGAGGGTGCAAGGGAAGAAGGGAATCTCTAGGGGAGTGAGGACAAGAATTTGGAGAGCAAGAAATGGGGTGATGTATGTGGCGGTAACACAGGCCATCTGCGAGCATTGCTTTCGTTCTTATATTGCAAGCCTATGTACTTGTGATCAAGGACGGGCCGCTATAGGCAGGGCAAGGAATTATATGTGCGGGGGGTGAAGGAAACAATAACCTCTCGAGAGGTAGAACATCAAAATATAACTAGTTTTATGGTAATCATGTAGTTGTATTAAATTTAGGACGCGATAATGCCCACACGTATGGGCGTTAAGATGTTTGCCCACACGTTTTGTGTGGTGTCTAAGAGGATCAACCCACAAGCCTACGTGTGGGCAAAACAAGTAATGCCCACATGTTTTTTTTTCCTCGCGGTCCCTCTCACACGCCTACGTGTGGGCAAAATAGATAACGCCCACACGCCCGTACGTCAGGCCTCCTACCTCATGGTCCCGCACGCCCCGCGTGACAGTCACCACGCGCCCCGCAGTTGCCATGGTCCGGACCCTCTTCCATGTTCGTTTAACTGCAGTTGCCATGTCGCTGAACTACAGTTGCCATGTCGGACAACTACAGTTGCCATGGTTGCTCAACTGCAGTTGCCATTTCAGGTCAAGTGCCAGATGCCATTTTTGGACAACTGCAGTTGTTGCCATGTATGGTCTGGTTTACTATAGTTGTCATGAGTTGAAAACTTTAGGGATTGCCACCTACTAACACTAGGCAGTTGCCATGTATGGTCTGGTTTACTGCAATTGCCATGATTTGAAAACTTTAGGAATTGCCACCTACTAATACTAGGCAGTTGCCGTGTAGCGCGACAAAGAGACATGGAAAAATAACATGTTCGGATAAAGAGAGAGTTGTCATCTGCTTACAAGCACACTAGGGCAGTTGCCATGTACCCTGCAAAACACATGGCAACTGACATGTTCGGGTAAAAGAGAGAGTTGCCATCTGCTTACAAGCACACTAGGGCAGTTGCCATGTACCCTGCAAAACACATGGCAACTGGCAGCTTTGGATGTGGGAGAGGAGACGGGCGTGTGGGCGAACTGATAAATGCCCACACACCAGCCCCTGTGCGTGAGTGAAAACCGACGTGTGGGCGAACTGCTAAACGCCCACACAGTGGTCCCTCCGTGTAATGAAAATAGACGTGTGGACAATCGAATGAATGCCCACACACCAGCCCAGTTCTACGTGGCACCACAAACATGCCAAGATTCATGCAACCACAAACGAACGTGGATCCACGGGTGTGGGCGAGATGCAAACGCCCACACGTTTGGCATTAGTATTTTCGTAAATTTATGTGTTCTCAACAAAAAAACTATCTCTATTATGTAGGAGTATTATATAGTAAAAGAACAATATGGAAAAAATCAACAAATTCCCATAAAAAGCAAAACTTCCGACCATTAAGCTAGCGAGCCATCTCTTTATTGTTAGACACAACCATTAGTGCATAAATGTATCTAAACAGGCCATACGTGTTAGTTCTACATAATTATATATCAACAAATTATATCCATGAGATTTTCATATTTTAAAAAATGAACCACGACTTTTATATTTCTCAAATAATAAGTGCCACATGTGTGACACCAAGCACTCTGGCCCTGACGTTTTTTACAACTAAAGTTGCCACCAAAAAAAAAAACAAACCCCCTAAAAACTGAAACTTGCCATCCGAAAAGAAAGTTGTCATGCTTGACAACTAAAATTGCCATCCTTACATCACTAAACTTGCTATAAAAAATGTCCGGAGTTGCGATGTGTTCATGCACATATATGGCACTTATCAGGGTTCTTATATTTATGACAATTAGATTGACCTACTTAACCCAATATAGTGCATATCTAGATAGGGTGCACAATCAAACAATTTGGCTAAGATGAGATTCATCTTACCGTGGGTGGCTGGGCGTTCAAGACAATGCTCAATGCATGTATCTCTATCGAGAGCTATATATCTTTTTGCCATGGTGGCGATTGGGCCTTTCTGTGTGCATATTCGTTTGACGTGAATGACACAACACACGTGATATCATGTCATGCCCCAGGATTTGGTGCATGCATAAAATCAAGAAAATAAATGTTTATCTAGAGAAATATGACTCACGCGTTGCCTGATGATCCTGTTAATTCATCATAACTAGGTTATCATGATTCTTTTGTCTAATTGGTTGCCTGATATGTCACACAAACACTTAGCACAACACAACATGCATACATGAATTGCACAACTCCAACACTAAGTGCGTAATAGAAGTTCTTTTCCTGTAGGTTCATACAAACTTTAATGGAGTAATTGATGTTTCCAACCGGTTAAGCGTTGGATACTTTTATGTCAAAGCAGTTTAAAAAATGTCATGGTGCAATTATCCACCATAGTTTTATTATTTAAGTTTTTACTATTCCTATGATGACTAAGAAATAACTATCTTATGTCATCTTTAAGAATGATTCCGTGAGGAAGAACATATAGATTTTATTATTTTGAACCATTTTCACGGCTTAGAATTGATTGTTTGCTTAGCTTAGAGATGTACATGGATATCAAATAACTCTATAAATTGTCAAAACTGCTTGGCAGAATCGTAAAATAGCATTCTCTTGCCGAAAAGCATACTACAGTAAAGAACATGCTAAAAAGTAAAAAAAAACATGAAACCACTAGTTTTGTGACTGCTAAAAATCATAACCAAGAAAATATCAATCTGGCAACAAGATTTGTTGTATATAGTGTTTTGCTGGTCCAGCTTATGCTCAACTGCAACCTCACAGCTGTATGCAAATTATCAACTACACTGATTATATAATTGTATTAGATGCAATTTACATTGGGTCAAGAGGAAAGAGGGCTAGTTCTCACTTAGTTCAATGTTCCAGTCTAAGATGCAACCAATTACAACACGGCTACATGGCAATTACATGCAACAAAAGTTGTAACTTTACTTTAGGACTGTAAAAATACAGCATAATGTCAACTGTAATATATATACATTAGGACTGTAACAATTATGGACTGACAAAAATAATTCAGGGACTAGAAGACTAGTAATTTTTTTTTGTAAATTTAGAACATAGTCAAAAAGGGTCCCAAACATAGACATAACCCAAAAATAAACATGAGACATCAGGTATATGGTTACAACGGAAATGATACAACTCTACATAGAAAATTTCTGAAAGATATGAAATTAAATTTATATAACCAAACATACAAAAATTTAAAATGATAAGGGAAATTATATAACCCAGCATAAAAGAAATCAACTATGAAATACATGAGATATATACACACATGAGAAAATAATGACCTGAACTCGGGACAAAAAACCTCCTACTACATTTTGCGGCATGAATTGCAGTGTGCAGTCGGATGGCCACAAAATTCGAATGAGGATGAATTGATATCAGTTGAATGAAAAATAGTAAATCTGGTATATTCTAATATACTACTCATCAAGGTTCTTTATTTCGGAAACAAAATAATTTCCGACCTCACTGAAATATGCGAAATACATGCTGCTCCCCCTTCTCTTCACCACTGGCTATGGGTGCCTCGTCAATGGTCATCAGTGGTGTTGACAAACCAGGACCTCTGGCCGTCTCTCCATTGACGAACACTGAAGTCCCTTCGGGCTGGCGTCCGCTTTGTCTCCATGGATCGACGTACGCCCATCTCTCCATGGACCATTCGCCCATCGGTGGTCTATTGTACCACTATCGAGCATGCGAGCCCTCGTCAATGGAAACCAGTCAGTAGAGCGGTAATCTTGCGTAGTGTGGCACGCGTAAAATTAGTCAGTTCTCGCAATTCCAATGTTGATAAAGTCGGTGAAGGTGTGAGGAACTCGCCATGACCCATGTCCTCATCAAGGACTCACATCCCGCATGGATGTGAAATCCTGAGTTGAGTCAATTCCGCCGTTGTCAACATCCTCAGCGAGACAAGAGAAACGAGTTTCGCTTGAAGCTATTGATACGCCCATGGCCCATCACAGGCAAGCTACGGGAAGGTAGCGTGAGTCATTGACTAGACGTTGTCTTCTTTCAAAAAGGAGGGTGTATGGATTCTTATGGCTCGCTTACCCTCAATGTGGCAGTTCTTCAACACAACATGTACTTTCCCCTTCACACTGTAATTAAGTATCAAAAGCTGGTCATATAAAAAAGGGTGTAGAGACCTGGGTTAGCTGCCGCTGGTGGCAGAACAAGGGGCAGGTGGATTGATGTGTTTCCGCAGTGTCGCACCAGAAATAGCTAGAAACAGAAGCTCCCAGGGAGCTGGAGGAGGCCAAATACAACATGCACATTAAGTAATTTTAACTTCCTACCTCCTACCCACTTTCTCCTATTCTGATCCAGACTCTCTAAAAAAAAAACCACCACGCCCTTTTGACAGTTTTGACGAGATAAATGTAACAAAAAGGTCTCTAAATTTCCATAGAAGGCTTACGCCTACTTCTATTGATCCATCGTTCAAGTTATGGTCAAACTTTTCCTTCTAACTTAATTATTCCTACCTGTTATAGGTACGGTGTTGAGGTCCCAGCGAAAGGGGCGGGAGCGGGGCAGTCGCCTGCAGGGGCTGGTCCCACGCTGGCAGCGATAGGTTCGCCAGTTGTGCATGTAGCCACAACATCTACTGCTTCAGGAGGTGAAGAGGATGACAGTGACGATGAAGACGTCATGGCGTTGGTGGTGACAAATCGCTCTCATCCAAGAGGGGCGTGTTTCGAGCCTCGTACGCCAGAGGAGAACGTTAGGGTGAAGCTAGCGGAATGGATAAAGAATGTTGCACAATGCAACACTGTTAAGGGGGGATCAGTACCATCCGTGGCCATTGTGGCACCGGATAAGCATGAAACCCTTGCTATTGCAAAGGAAGCTTCAGCCATGTGGAAAAAATGCAGTGTCTTGGTCGACATCCCAGCGGTGCACTTCTATTCTCGTGCCCTAAGAACCGAGGATATCTTGTACTATATCCTGCGGGAACTTCAGCTCGCAAAATCCCAACCCCAGCAACAGGAAGTTCAAGGTGGGGGCGATGAGGCTATCAACAAAACAAAAAGGGAGATTCTCTCCCAAAAAGGGGAGGTTATGAGAGAAATCACAAAAATTATCCAAGGAATGAAGGTTAACAAGAAGATTTCAGAAATCAAGAGCACTCTTCAAAACATGAAGGACAACCAGCCGCAACTCAATTTGACAGAAATGAGTAAGGATGAGCTGGGCCTGCTGGAACTGCAAAAGATGAACCCTTGGGCATATTCCTCCGAGCATTGTGGCTGCTAAAGCTCAAGCTAGCTAAAGGTGCTCCTGCACCCAAACAAGTCCAAGAAAGGAAGGGAGAGACATGTTCACGCGACGATGTCATTAAAGAAACAGCTAAGATGCTTAAAAAGCATATGGAATTACACGCAGAAGATGAAAAAGAAGAACCACACACAAAGCAGATTCTTCTCAAGCAAGCCCAGTATGAAGACCTCCTACGTGAAGTGTTCCCCCCGGTGACCATCAGGAAGGACCCGCAGAACCAGGAGCAAGACTCCAAGCAAGCCACAGCCATCACCACCACCGCTGGCACTACAATTATATTGGTCGAGGACCAATTCAAAGATATGATCCGCAAGATACTGCAGGAGCTGCAGGAAGACAAATCCATGAAGAACAAGAAATTAGATACAACTGAGCTGCCGGAAGACATATCTCTGAAGGACAAAAAAATAGATACAACTGAGCTGCAGGAAGACAAATCAAAGAAGAAACTAGACACAACTGAGCTGCAGGAAGTAAAATCCATGAAGAAACCAAGTCAAGATTTTATACTGGATGCTCTTATTGAAGAAACCATGGAGAGGTTTTGGGAAATCGAGTGGGAGATGAATCAACAGCTCGTCATCAAAGGGATCATGGACAAAATTAGGGATTGTTTCGACAGAAAAGGTGATGAGATAATCCTAGTTATCCTCAAACTCGATTATGACTGGGTATCCGGATGGGAGGAGACCAAAAAGGCTTTCTGCATGTTTGGTTGCATAGCCGGTGCACTGATGTTGACCTTTGAAGAAAACAGAACACGAGCAAAAGGATATTGTTGTCCGTCATGGAGCCTATTGACTATTCTGTTCTTGGGCTCTACCATGATATCGCACTCGAGCTTACAAACCAGCAGATGAATAAAGAGAGCGCCCAGATTTTTCTCGGCATCTTGGAGAACTGTCACCAACATGAATTCTGCATGAAGATCTTCGTTCATGCTTTGTACGCCAATCCCAAGAGGAGTGATGAAGAACTAAGCAAGTTGCACAGA
This sequence comes from Aegilops bicornis, assembly GCA_021605145.1. Taxonomy (NCBI): domain Eukaryota; kingdom Viridiplantae; phylum Streptophyta; class Magnoliopsida; order Poales; family Poaceae; genus Aegilops; species Aegilops bicornis. The sequence continues at coordinate 56,878,454 of CM038675.1, read as the reverse complement.
ACCCTGCAGAAGGTTACAGACAAATCATTGGACAAAATTGCTAAGAAGATACTCAAGTTCTCTTATAGTGATATGCCTAAAGAATACAAGTCTTGTTTGATGTACCTAGCAATTTTCCCTCGACGACAACCCATCAGGCGGTCAACCTTGATAGGACGGTGGGTTGTCGAAGGGCTGATAACCAAGGAAGACTGGGCCAGTTCTGTGCATCATGCCAGTCGATGTTTTGATGCGTTGATCAACCGGTGGCTTGTTTATCCTGCCGATATTGGGGCTACAGGAAAGATAAAGAGTTGTGTGATAGGTGATCTTGTTCATGAATTCATTACCAAGATCGCTAGAAAGCGGCGCATTGTGGAAACACGCCTGTCACATCACTTGGCTCTCCGCTTCTCCATTTTCAATGACCTCCGACTCCGTGGCTCCGATAAAATAGATAGATTCTTCGAAAAGCTCCATGAAGAATCATCTCGAGTATCCCTGATCAAGGTGCTAGATCTCCAAGATTGCCAGTGCTTTGGAGGGAAGAATCAAATCTACCTCAGGGACATATGCAGCAAGATGTTACTGCTCAAGTATCTGAGCCTAAGGGGAACAGATGTTACCCAGCTGCCGACTGAAATCAACAACCTCCGTGAGCTAGAAGTATTGGATATCCGAGAAACCAGTGTGCCTCCATCTGCAACAGTAAATGTCTTACTACTGAAGTTGAAGCGTTTGCTGGCTGGTCGCATTGTTCCAAGTTCAGGGGTAAGTAGTACTGAACTATTTAGTGTTGAGATCCCTGATAAGGTCGAAAAAATGGTAAACATGGAGGTATTGTCCAATGTCAAGGCACGGACGAGACAAGATATGAAAGATATTGGAAAGTTGTGGCAGCTCAGGAAGCTTGGTGTGGTTATTCAATACAAGGAGCCACACCTCAGGAATTTCCTTCGAGCTATCAGTGATCTGCATGAGTGCCTGAAGTCTCTGTCAATCACTCTTCCCAATATAGAGGACAACAAAGAGATCAGAGATTGGGTTCTTGAACACTATAAAAACTCTCCCAAGCTTCTCGAGAGCCTAAGCATTACTGGAACCACACAAACAGTGCAACTTCTTCGGTTGTTGACCAGAGATATTGACCAACTCCAACTTCGCAAGGTAACTCTATCTGGTACCCGGCTGTATCAGCCTGATCTGAAGGTCCTTGCCAAGCTTCCCAAATTAATATGTCTCAGGCTCCGAGATAACGCATACATCGATAGCAACCTCACCTTCAACAATGATGAATTCGAAAATCTCAAGTGCTTTCTTATTGAGGGTTCCAACATAACTGCCCTCATCTTTGGAGGTGGAGCACATAAACTCGAGAAAATCGTTTTGTGCTCCACCGATGGACTGTCAATTTCTGGAGTCGAAGACCTTCTGGAACTGAAGGATGTCGAGCTGAAGAACAGCAATAAGTTATCATTGTTTGACAAGGCCAAAAACATATCCAAGGTGACTCTTTGGCATACCTCTCTGAGTCAATATGAGGTAGAGATTCTCGCCAAGATACCTAACATGCGCAACCTAGTACTCAAGGACATATTTTGTGTACAAAGCCAGCTTATCTTATACAAAGATGACTTCCCAAAGCTCAACCTTCTTACAGTCGACTTCTCTGGCACCCCCAAGACTATCATTACCGACGGATCAGCTCCTAAGCTCGAGAAAATCATCTGGTCCTTCACAAAGGATACGGTGGGTACTCTCTCCATCTCCGGCACTGACATCCTTCCAAACCTGAAGGAGCTCGAGATCAATGGTGATTTTATCCCTAGGGAGGTGGAAGAAGCATTGAAGAAACACAAGAACAAACCAAAGTTTACATACAACAAACCGGAAAACCAATACCAGGAAGCCGGAAACATACCAGAAAAGAAAGATCCTCCAAGATTCACATTATTGAGGAAGAAAGAGGATTGATGCCGGATGTGCCGTTCCATCATCCGTTCATCATCATCGGCTCCCATCCCATGGTGTGGTTTGTGTGTGCTCTTTGGTTTGCCGTTGTGTGTTACTGTCTGCCGCACATGCGTGGGCAGATATATTATGTATGTATATATGTGGATTGAGTGAGTGTATGTCCCTGCTACTTATTCTACATCTGTGTCCTGTAAATAAGAATGAGCATAAGTGATGGTGTGTACATGTGTGCCCTGTAACTAAGAAGGAGCAAATGTAATGGTGTGCCCTGTAACTAATTAAGATTGAGCAAATGTAATGGTGTGCCGTTTGTGCCCATGGATTTGGAGGTCTCTACTGTCTGCATGAATGAACGATCAGAAGGTTTGAGGATTAATCCCCTCGTCTCCAGGTTGCCGAGTTGTTCATCCAAGAGTGCTCTCTGTTTTTTAGTTCCCGCAGACTCTACTAGAGATCTAGGCAAAGGGACCAAATGAATCAGATCCCCGTCGCTGCGTTCCTTGCATCGCGTCTCGAATCGATCAAGATCGACTCCCTTCCCACTCAAGATAAACCTACTTTCTCTTAACATCTCAATCCCATACGGATCGGATCCACTGGGCTGACATCAACATATCCCGCTACCCCAAGCACCAGAATTCATACCTTTCAGAGCCGAAATCCCTCTTCCGGTCGAGAGCTGCTGGCCCTGGAGTGCCGCCGACCGGCCGTGTAGCCCTTAATTTTCTCGCGGTCTACTCACGAGTAACCTGTCTTTTTTGCAACTGTGCACTTCCAAGCACCGGTCAGGACTGTGGTGGTGTTTTGAGTTTCGGGTGTGCACTCTGTACTACTGATTCCTCCCTATCCAAAACAGCAAAAGCAACCTTTGGACGTTGCAAAACCCTAGCGCCGCCGTGTCCTCGTCCATCCCCCGACCTCTCCTCCTCGCCGCCGCCCGGGCGCACCGCCGGGCACAGCCCGGTTGGCGTTGGCGGTAGCGGGATCTCTTCTCCCACGGCTCGCTGGATCTGGCGCGGGCGGATCGCGGCGGTGGTTGGCGGCGCGCTGGAGGCGGGGCGCGCCGGCGCGAGTTTGGGGGCGACGACAGTTTCCCCTTGTGTGCGTGGGAGTCTGTTCGTGGCGTTCGGCGGCGGCCCTCGGCAAGCGGTGGCCGGCGCTGGTCAAGGGCGGCGCCCGACGTGCAGGCGGCGAAGGTCCCTATGCACGGTCGGCGGCTCCGTCTCTGACCCGGACGGCGCGGGGGATGGCGGCGGCCCGGCGTGGCTGGCGATCATGATGCGGTGGTGCCGGCGGCTCGCTGATCTGCCGGTGCTCCAGGATTCTGCCTGGCGGTGCTGGTGGTGACGGCGGCCTGTGCACGAGAGTTGGATCCTTTCGAACTGATCTGGGTAAAAACTTGCCTTCGGCGTCTGCTAAGGCCGGCGGTGGTGGCGTTATCTGCGCAATTCCCTTCTTGAAGGCATCATCGTGGAGAAGTTCAAGGCCACTCTCTGCTACCTCTGGGGGAAACCCTAGATCGGATGATCGGATGACGGCGGCGCTCTGGTGTCGTTCCTCCCTTGCGGGCGTCATTCTTGGAGGTACACACGTGATCGAGGGACCAGAGGACGGATTCTTTGGTGGAGCGTTGCTTCATCCTACACACTGATGGCGACGGATCTTGATGGCGTGGCGCAGTGCAGATTCGGAGTTCGCTGTGGGTGGATGGACTCGCGCAGGAGGATGACGCTGTCGGGCTTCATGGTGGCGTCGATGGCAGAGAGACCTGACACGGTACATGCAACAATATAGCTCTGAAGATGGATTGATGGCAGGTGGCTGCGGCGGCCTCATACCCGGCAGGCTTCCTGGTTGAGGAGTGCGCCGGACTGGTAGGTGCCCCATACTCGGCAGGCGTCCTGGTTGGGACCTCAGGTCTTAGATGTTTAGGTTTGGCTGCGATGTCTGTTTGGTATTAAGCCCGGACTATGTGCGCCCCTTCATCAATTGGATAGGTGTAGCGACTGCTGTTGCTTAGACGGTGGCTTTAGTCTTGCTGTTGTATGGCTTTGTAAGGTCTTGTGAGAATAATTAATAAAGTGGCTGTATGCATCGCCCAGATGCAGAGGCCGGGTGTCATCCTCTTTTTCTAAAAAAAACCAAGTGTCATTCTTCCTGGCAATAACAGAATTTGGCAGGCTCTGGCTCCATCGCCTATAGTATCTCCTCCACTGAACCTCTTTTCACAACCGATGACGAGCAGACATTCGTCCTCGATTATGTAGCAAGCAGAAAAAATATTAAGATGGCGTGTGATCCATGAACCAATGGTTGCAACAATAAATATGTCTATGACTTGCCTACATAGCAGATAGAGCGAAACAAGAAGCTCTGACCGCAGTCGTACGAACCAAGCCACCAAAGCTAAAATTCCTGACTTTCTTAGGGAAGCGAAAGCATGTGTGGAATATTGCACCACGTCGATCAAAGAGGGCCCCGGTCTTGCTGCACCACCCTCGCACATAGAGGAATATTTGAGGAAATGTGGATCCTAGAAATCTCCATATGCACTAGCTTGCATCGTACAGTGAATGGCGATACAATCATACAACTCGTTCAGATTCGGCAGTGTCTTCGGAGACATGCATGTTTCCATCTGCCGTTTGCACAAAGCAAGCGACCAAAGCTCAAGTCCTGTAAAATTTCGTACAGACATGTCCATGAAGCAGTTACATTCGAAAGAGGCTGGTTAAATGGCAATTCCTTAGCATGCTTTTTTTACTTCGAATTTATTTTCATTTGAATGAGGCTATCTGATCACAATTCATTTGCACGCTTACGAGTCTTGATTTGATTTTCCTCTCACAGAAAACAGGTACAGTTCATTTGTGCGACCTACTACCTGTTTTGTTGCCACTTTTTTATCTAGCCAAACAGTGTAATTATCCGCCAAGCTAAATAATTGTTGTGCCAATATGGTGTAGTTATCATCATTGGTCAATGTGTACCCACATATTAAACTAAGTCAACTTGGAACTACCCATTGGCCATAAAAGAATGTAACTAACTCTGTCGATAGAAAGGATGTTGATAGAGGTGCTCAGATGACAGGTAGAAGGCATGGTTGCCTCGCACAGAAGATGAAGACACCTGGTGCGAGGCACATAGGAGAGTTTTTACATTGTACAATTCTCCCAGTATCCACCAGTCCCACCACATATGTATCAATATACTTACACGAACATGTTTATAGAGGCAACATTTGTAGGGCCATTTGAAACATGGTTAGAAGCAACTAGTCGTCAACCCATGCTTCTGCACGGGCTAGCATTAGGAAAACATGATAGTGAATCTTATTGAACAACATTTGTTGTATGAGTAACATAAGACTTTGATTGATTTTTTTATAAAAACCTTGGCGATGCTGCAGTAACATACTAATTGTCAAGACTACACATTGGTGTAATAACTATGAAGGTGCATAAATTGTTTGTATGGAAGATTTATGCCAGCTTCTCCAAACTTCTAAGCACATAAAACATAATAACACAATGCTATAAAGGAAGTTGAAATTTATCTGAGGTACAATTTATCGGTTTCACTAATCCTTTGAAGTAGATAGAATGACAAAACTTTCCAATATTCAGATGTAACGTATCATCATATAGAAATAACAACATTTCATTGGCTGTAACTAAGCCGTGCTCTTCACAACAAATTACACTCCAAAAGAGGGAAACTTGGCAATGGTGATAGCCAGCAACAATTTGGGAGACATTTTTGTATGTTCCTGACTGATTTATTTTACCCGCGAAAAAATTATTTATTTATGTGGGCAAGTCTTCCATTTTGCGCCACGTTTCCTTTTGTCAATCAGGCATATATGCCATTTCTTTTACGCAGTACTTAAGTATTCCTGATTTTTATGGGTCTTATTTTCTTCAATTAGACTCGCAAGTGGATTTTTGCTTCCATGATAATTGTGATATGGGTTTTTATTACCGTCGGGCATGAATATTTTTCTTGTCCTTTTTCACTTTTGCAAGGAGAAGGCACGTGATTCTTTTGGAATGGGGACGTCGTTGTTTTTCTTTTCAGATCCTGCAATTTCAAAAAAATCAATCAGGCATATAGTCTCATTTCTTTTATGAGGCGCTTGAGGATTATGAATTTGTACGGGTGTAGTTTTTCTTCAATTAGACAGACACGTGACTTTTGCTTGAATTGTGATCTCAGATTTTATTAGTGTTGGGCTATTTTTTCCTTGTGTATTTCTCCCCCTTTGTAAGCAAAAGGCTTTGCTAAGAAAAACGAAAGTAGAAGACACGTGCTACTGGGACATGATTTTTTTTAGATACTCGTGTTTAATTTTTTTTCAATCAGGCATATAAACTCATTTATTTTATGTGATATTTAAGTATTCCTAATTTATACGGGTCTTCTTTTCATCAAGTAGGCATGCACATGTTTTTTTCTTCTTTCCCTGAGAATTAATATGTGTTTTCTGAGCGTGGGGTGTCAAGATTTTTTACGTGTCTTTCTTTCCCTTTTGCAAGGAGAAGACACATTCGTGGGAGTTGAGGACTCCTTTACGGATGTGGTAGTTTTTTTTTTTGAGAATCAATATGGAGGTGGTAGTTTAGTCCCTTTTCTTCATGGCACCGGTTAATCCTTTATGTACGTGTGTTCAAAACAAAATCCATTGTATACGTGCCTGTTCCTTTACGCATGTGCTGTTTTTTTAGTTAGTTATTTGTCCTAATAGATCTCGACAATTAAAATTTAAATCAAATGGCTAATTTAATCTTGATGATGTGGATTAACGTGGAGCCTCGTATGGTGCCTCCAATTAGTAAATATAAGATGCCATTTATAGTACCCGGCTAGCCATAGTTGTCTAGTACAACTTCATGGAGAAATGGTCTATGAATCAATGATAGCAGTACTTGCATTGCCCATGAATTTGTCTTTACTCTCGAATGCATTTCCATATGTAGCTTTCAGCTTGACTATATAAACTTGAAAATCCATACATGTACTCAAAATGCATTGCCGGAAGAAGAGAAAAATTCTAAACAAACTAAATAAAACAAAAGATGTAACAGTAAGTTCAATAAGTCACATTATGCATTAGATATTACAAATACTATACCTTGGATGTTAATACATTCTCACTAATGCCACAATCTAAAATACATAGATCTACACAAATCCTAGTCGCGGCATCTCCTTGTTGCCACATCACTGCCCGCTGCGTTGCAGCAAGAAAGAGTCAAGTCTAGATCCTAAACTAACCATGTAGTTCAGGAATAAACCCTCTTCTCGGTTTTGACTTAGTCAAGCGGTTTTGACTGCTGACTATGTAGTGCCAAGTCAGCTTTCCTAGATCGGGTAACGCCCCTCCGACCAGCTCCCCCCAGCAGTCAACGCGGTCGTAACTGCTTGACTGAGTCAAAACCGGTGAGAAGGTTGATTTGTGAACCACATGGTTAGTTCGGGTTGTAGATCAACTGGTTTTGAAATTTACGGTTGAATTTTAAGAGGGGTGATTAGTTGAGGGTTGAAACGTGGACTTCTCTCATAAAAATATAGGGACGTCACCAACTTCACCATTTGTCGTGACCAGCTTTTGACAATGCCCTGAGTGGTGATGCTGGCTTTTCTTCTGTCGATCCATAACTCCCACCGCAAAATAAGAACGAAAATGGAAGGAACTTCAAAGCACTGGAAAATATGGATCAGCTTGAGCTTCACATGTCTCACAAGGTTTTCAATCAACGATGCTGATATTTCTAAGTCTGTACAGGTAAATCATTCTTTATAGATCTAATCGGGTTGTTAGAAAAAGTACTTGTTTTCCTAATTGCCAAAAGTCACAAGTGCCAGGATTTCACTTAAAGGCTTAGCCGTAGGATGCATGCCAATATTCATGCAACTGAATTCTCGACACTCCCAAGGCGAAATTTAACTGAAATTAGTGTACGTTGGATCAAAATGATATCTTGTCAGCGGCGGTTCACGGTCTTGTGTCACAGATGACACCCACCCACGACGATATATATAATAAATTAAATTAGTCGTGTGGGATGATTGACATAAGGTCGGGCCAGAAGGAAACCATCACATATGTGTGCAACTTACATGATAGTTTGTTGATGAAGATTGTCGTATATGTAATAGTGACAATTTTCTGCAAGAAGACATTTGTGATGAGTACCCCTCCCCCAAACCAGGTTTCATGGTTTCCATGGAGAAAAGCAGGTGTGGAGTACTACACCGTGTCGATCAGAGAGGGGGCCCGCTCTTGCTACACCACCCTCCCATGCAAAGGAAATTGCTACCGTGGGTATGAGAAAAGTGATTCTACCATGCACGGGATATCCAGTGCATGGCTGAGGCGTCCATCTTTGTTAGAGATTAGTGCACCCATGCCACATAATCAAGCTTTTATCTGAAGTACTGCGATGCAGTTCATTCCTCTCTGCCACCTACTGGTTCTCTATCCTGCACACTAGTACATGGATTTTATTTTTATTCCTAAACTTCAAATAACCATATTTTTTTCAAAAATATAGGATAATCCATCTGTTTGAACGTGTCTTTCTTTCAATGATATCTTGGAAACAAGCTCAATAATAAATGTGTTTTGAAAATTTTGAATTATGAGTTTTCTCAAACAAAGTGAAATATGTAGGAAATGGTGTGCAACACAATGAAATATACAAGAATAAGGTTAAACCAACGTACATATTACACTGACACAGAATATAACATTATAATGCTCTCCAAAACAGGATGAAACAAGAAATTTTTGTTTACTCAAACAATCACAGTTTTTATAGTTTCATCATGTTTCGAAATACATATTTCAAAAATTATGGAAATATAGTCATGGTTAGTCTTGTTGAAAAGATCTCGTCGCCATGAACACAAATATGTAAACAATTCAGAAAGCAAAAAAATTGTTTAAAAACTATGACGGTTTTTAATTTGGGATTGAACTTAGAATGCATGGGTGCATTGATGAGAGAGGTGAATCTAGGTAGGGGACAGGGTAAAGTAGGTGTGTTGACTGTCATAATGAAGTTGATCGGTCATGCACACTATCTCCCGTGCATGGTAGAAAAGCCGGTCTCCAGTGGGTATGCACTAACTTGCATGGTACAATGATTGGTGTTGGCAAGTCGTTATGATTTGGCACCGACTTCCTAGCCTAGAGCATATGCATGTTATAAGGTAAGTAGTACTCGCTAGGTTCTTGCTTTGCACTCTCTTCGTATCCGTTCAATCCTTAATAATGCTTAGTAGTGATGAATCACAACAACTCTATTAATACTGTTCTTCTAGTGGACAACTACCTGCTCCGACAAACAAATCTTATGGAATCAGACATTACACGATAGCTTCAATCTCTTATATCCCACGGCTGATTCCAAGATGCAAACCGTCACAAAACTTTTTCAACTTTTGTACTGAGCCGCGTTGTAGGAGCTATTGCAGTCAGTGGCGGAGCTAGCTCCCGGCGACCTGGGGCAGCTGCCCGGGCTGCTCCAGCCATTCTTCACTAGACAATACAAAGAAACCATGATTAGCATTACTAATTACTTGGGAAAATGCTGGGCAACATCGCTGTGTTAAGACTTTGCCCCGGCTTCTTCAGTTGGCTGGCTCCGCCACTGATTGCAGTGGACGCGGTTGTTCTGCTCACGAGCACAGGTGAGCTCTTTGTCTGGGTGGCAGGACTTGGCTTCGGGATGTGTAGCGCTCAATTACTGAGCCAGTCAGTCGTCTTTTTTAATTCACATGGTCAGGGAATATCATATACAACTGCGTAGTTCGTCGCGCCTGAGTCGGGTCTCACACTTGCCGCCGTGACGGCTAAAAAGTTCTTGGCTTGGGATTGTGGTCTCTGCCTGATCCGTGGCTCAGGAACTGCGCTTTACTGTAGGCGGCGGTATGGACGCTAGTAAATGACAAACGTGGAGATGTCTCCCACCTCTGGCTAAGGTTTGTGGATCGCCATTGACGCCCCGTGCAGAACTGCGGTGGAGCAAAACCAGGCGGCGCTTGTTGGAATGGAGTTCCTGCTGCAACTGATTAGGAGGTAAGACGAAAAATCCCCTCTGCCCGCCGCCGCCGTCCCAATACTTAGTCCGTAGGTTTTGTTTCTCAATCTTGGCAATGGATCTGTATGCCTGACGCACAGAGCTTGCCACCTGCAGCACTGCGGTGATGGAAGAAGTGAACGGCAGCCAGCTTCCAATGGAGCCGCTGCACTACCCCATGGTGGCGACTGAAGCTGTGCACCTACCACCCATAGCGGCTGGTAGCGTTGATGGGCAGATGTGTGAGGCCGAGGGGGAGTCGCAGCCTAAGGGGATGCTGAACCGCAAGCATCTGAGTAATCTATTGGACATATTGATGCAAAAACTTTAGGCTGGACTCGCAGGTAATCTATATGTATATGTCAATGCTGCTTGCAATTCATGTTGTTTGATTGATTTTAGGTGTATTGCAGACCAGGCATGGCCTGACTTGCAGTTATGCTGGGCATGTTTACAGGACCTTTTAGTTTCAGATTTGTTTAGTAGGTTGACACATGATAAATTGAAATGTAGAATTACATATTTTTCTGAAAGACAGTGTACTGTACTGCTTGCGAGTGGTTCAGATACTAGCAGCTCCATTTGATAACAAAAATAGAGCATTCCAACGTAAGGCTGTTTTATGCGTACTGGATTATAGACCCAGGGAAAAATAAATGGCAAAAGTGACCTGAAACATAGAAGGCATGGCTTCCTAGCAACAAAGGATACATATCTGTTGTATGACGTGCCCTCTGGTTCATGTGTACATATCAATTTGTACCTAGCACAATTTCCCAAATGTCTTCCAATCCCACAATATGCATGTATCAAGATACTCAGATACTTGCTCGCACATGAGTTGATAGGGCTAGCATTTGTAGTTGCATTTGTAACATGAAAACCTAGGTTAGAAGCAATGACATATATACTGCCTACCAATAGTTGTACAGTGCCACATAATGGAGCTATGATCTGTGAATCATTGAGTACTCCTATTACCAATGAATTTAATTAACTTTATTAAATATCCATGGGGTATCCATATGACAACCACCTAGGGTCTATCATATACTCAAAACTCAAAACACTTTAATCGGGAAAGAGAGATTCGTGCTAAAATTTTCAAAGAAACAAAGCATCAAATAGTCGATTCAATAAATCAATAAGCATAGAAAATAAGTTAATATTTTCTAAAATAACATAGAACTCAGTCGAATGAGTCTTAACGAAGTCTCAGTCGAGTGACGTCAGCTTAGTTGTGGTGCTACGATCGACACGGCTGGATGTTGCAAACGATGATGAAAAATGTTGCAACAGTACTGCAAGCAACGACAACAATTCTGACTAAATTGATACTACCATGAATGGAGGATGTTGCGACCGGTGAGATGACATGCTTGTTGCGACCGGTTGGAAGAAAAGTTGCAAACGATGGGACAAAATGTTGCAGGTTGACCGAGATATGGTCACATCTCAGTCGACTGAGTTTTAGCATGCACGTTATTATACACTATGGACACATTTAAAAAGCACACCCTGACCTTGAGGCAAACTGTACTTCGTACAGTGGCCGACAAAATGAGTAGAAACATCTAAAAGAACACATACTCTCAGGAAAGTTGTACTTAGAATAAGAAATGAGAGAAAGTAAAAAGGAAGTGATCAAGAAAGAGTAGCAGCGGAGAGTTAGAATTAGTTGGAGTCTGTACTTTGGATAGTGACCATGATACTTAGTAACATTTCCGTTGTGTTCCTAATTGATTAAAGAGGCTACTTTGTGACAATTCAATTGCTTTGACTATGTGTTTTTAATTGATTTTCGTGGCATGGAAGAAATAGATGGGTCATCTATGGGACCTTCCTGACTTCTTCTATCACCTAGCAATATCAATGTCACGTCAACAGGTCATAGTTAAAACACATGATGATTATGTTGATGTCGATGTAGAAGCTCCTGACTTGCTAGAGATGGGATGGTTGTCTGGCAACCAGGGAGATGGGTCCGGTGTGCGAGGTACTCTCTGGTTCATCTCGACATACATGTTTATAACTAAGTCAATTTTCCTAATATCTTCCAATCCCCAAACATAAGCAACAAGAAGCTCACAGTCATGTACGCATACTTTAGAAGCATGTTGGTAGACGGCCGAAAAAATGTGCTACGTGTTGTAGCGTTTGTTCTGACATTTGGAATATTAGAAAAATGGTAGAACCAATGTCATTTATAGTCCCCGGACGTTGATAGTCTTCTAGTACCATATCAGATATAGTAATTATCTATGAATCAATGATCACAATACTTCAACTGACCAAAATCAAATTGATTACATATCCAATAATTTTCAGCTTTGATATAATCACGAAAATTGCTACAATAGTACGTGTTTACAATGTTATGACAGGTTAGTCAAATGTACCAGGTATACAAGCATGGCGCCTAAATCATAACATTAGTTGTCAAGCTTCAACTACTTATGGCACTGAAGGTGAATCAAATGTATCGAGGTTCAATAAAAATATAGGGACCTGGCCTACTTTGCCTTTGTTGTGACTTGTTCCTGACACTGCCCCGGTGGCGATTCTGGCTTTCCTTCTCTCGATCCATCCCTGCCCGCACAAATAAGAATGGAAACGGAAGGAGCCCAAATGCACTAGAAAAGACGGACGAGCTTGAGCTTCACACAGCTCGCCAGGTTTTCACTCGGCAATGAACAGAACTACCTGAAGGCTGATGTTTCTAAGTGTGTACATGTAAATCATTATGTACAGAGATAAACAGGTTCGTAGCGAAACTACTTGTTTTCCTCATTCATAAAAGTAACAAGTGTCAGGATTTCACTTATTAAAGGCTTAGCCATATTGGTACGTGCCAGTATTCATGCAACTGAATAGTTGAGCCTCCAAAGTCTAAATTCAACCCAAACTATAGTAGGTTGTATCACACGGCAACTCCTCAGTGATGGTTTGGGGTCTTGTGTCACGAGCTAGAGCCTCACTAATTAGTGGTGTGCATGATTGGCATAGGGCCGGGCCAGAACGAAGTCATCACAGATGAGTGTAACATATTCCCTCTATTCCCTTTCATAATACATTTAGAAAATTCAGACAGAGGACAAAACAGTTCAATGTCACCTGTCCAAAACGTCTTATAAAAAAGAACGAAGGGAGTACATGTTAATTTTGTGATGAAGCCTGTCATATATGTGTAAGGGACGATTTTCTGCAAGAAGCCGTTTGGGACAAATCTCCCATCAGTCTTGCTGCACCACCCTCGCATGCATTGGAAATTTGTACTGCGCTAGCTTGCATGCTACATTGAGCGGCGACGACAGGTCGTTCTGATTCGGTATAGTGAACAACGACAGCAAAAGAATCCTAGCAACGAAGGATACAAATTTTTTGTATGAGGTACCCTCTGGTTCATGTGTGCATATGAATTTGCACCTAGCACAATTTTCCCAATGTCTCCCAACACTAATAGAAAAAGGGCCTATAGTCCCGGTTGGTGAGGGCCTTTAGTCCCGGTTCATGAACCGGGACTAAAGTGTCGGTACTAATGCCCTGACGCGGTTACGAACATATTTTTTTATGACTCTCATGAACCTCTCAAGGGGGTACATATTGTGTAGAAATACGGGCCCCAGAATGACAATCTCGTCGACTAGATGAACTAGGACGTGTGTCATGATATTGAAGAAGGATGGTGGGAACACCAGCTCAAAACTGACAAGACATTGCGCCATATCACTCCTTAGCGTTGGTACGATTTCTGGATCGATCACCTTCTGAGATATTGCATTGAGGAATGCACATAGCTTCACAATGGCTAATCGGACGTTTTCCGGTAGAAGCCCCTTCAATGCAACCGGAAGCAGTTGCATAATAATCACGTGGCAGTCATGAGACTTCAGGTTCTGGAACTTTTTCTCTGGCATATTTATTATTCCCTTTATATTCGACGAGAAGCCAGTCGGGACCTTCATACTGAGCAGGCATTGAAAGAATATTTCTTTCTCTTCTTTCATAAGAGCGTAGCTGGCAGGACCTTCATACTGCTTCGGAGGCATGCCCTCTTTTTCATGCAAGCGTTGCAGGTCCTCTCGTGCCTCAGGTGTATCTTTTGTCTTCCCATACACGCCCAAGAAGCCTAGCAGGTTCACGCAAAGGTTCTTCGTCACGTGCATCACGTCGATCGAAGAGCGGACCTCTAGGTCTTTCCAGTAGGGTAGGTCCCAAAATATAAATTTCTTCTTCCACATGGGTGCGTGATTCTCAGCGTCATTCGGAACAGCTAGTCCGCCGGGACCCTTTCCATAGATTACGTGTAAATCATTGACCATAGCAAGTATGTGATCACCGGTACGCATGGCGGGCTTCTTCCGGTGATCTGCCTCGCCTTTGAAATGCTTGCCTTTCTTTCGACATTGATGGTTGGTCGGTAGAAATCAACGATGGCCCAGGTACACATTCTTCCTGCAGCTTCTCAGGTATATACTATCAGTGTCAAGTAAACAGTGCGTGCATGCGTGGTATCCCTTGTTTGTCTGTCCTGAAAGGTTACTGAGAGCGGGCCAATCGTTGATGGTCACGAGCAGCAACGCCTTTAGGTCAAATTCCTCCTTTTTGTGCTCATACCACGTACGTACACCGTTTCCATTCCACAGCTGTAAAAGTTCTTCAACTAATGGCCTTAGGTACACATCAATGTCGTTGCCGGGTTGCTTAGGGCCTTGGATGAGAACTGGCATCATAATGAACTTCCGCTTCATGCACATCCAAGGAGGAAGGTTATACATACATAGATTCACGGGCCAGGTGCTGTAATTGCTGCTCTGCTCCCCGAAAGGATTAATGCCATCCGCGCTTAAAGCAAATCATACGTTCCTTGGGTCCTTTGCAAACTCATCCCAGTACATTCTCTCGATTTTTCTCCACTTCGACCCGTCAGCGGGTGCTCTCAACTTCCCGTCTTTCTTACGGTCCTCACTGTGCCATCGCATCAACTTGGCATGCTCTCCGCTTTACGAACAGACGTTTCAACCATGGTATTATAGGAGCATACCACATCACCTTCGCAGGAACCCTCTTCCTGGGAGGCTCGCCGTCAACATCACCAGGGTCATATCGTCTGATCTTATACCGCAATGCACCGCATACCGGGCATGCGTTCAGATCCTTGTAGGCATCACGGTAGAGGATGCAGTCATTAGGGCATGCATGTATCTTCTCCACCTCCAATCCTAGAGGGCATACGACCTTCTTTGCTGCGTATGTACTGTCAAGCAATTCGTTATCCTTTGGAATCTTCTTCTTCATTATTTTCAGTAGCTTCTCAAATCCTTTATCAGGCACATCATTCTCTGCCTTCCACTGCAGCAATTCGAGTACGGTACCGAGCTTTGTGTTGCCATCTTCGCAATTGGGGTACAACCCTTTTTTGTGATCCTCTAACATGCGATTGAACTTCAGCTTCTCCTTTTGACTTTCCCATTGTGTCCTTGCATCGACAATGACCCGGCGGAGATCATCATCATCGGGCACATCGTCTGGTTCCTCTTGATCTTCAGCAGCTTCGCCCGTTCCAGCACCATCGTGCACATCGTCTGGTGCATCTTGATGTTCAGTAGCATCACCGTATTCAGGGGCACATAGTTGTCATCGTACTCTTCTTCCTCGCCGTCTTCCATCATAACCCATATTTCTCCGTGCCTCGTCCAAACATTATAGTGTGGCATGAAACCCTTGTAAAGCAGGTGGGTGTGAAGGATTTTCCGATCAGAGTAAGACTTCGTATTCCCACATATAGGGCATGGACAACACATAAAACCATTCTGCTTGTTTGCCTCAGTCACTTCGAGAAAATCATGCACGCCCTTAATGTACTCGGAGGTGTGTCTATCACCGTACATCCATTGCCGGTTCATCTACGTGCATTATATATAATTAAGTGTGTCAAAAATCATTACAGAACATCATGAATAGATAATTAAGTGACCAAATTAATAGAAGTTCATCATCACATAAAAACCAAAGTACATACATAGTTCTCATCTAACAACATAAAGCTCTGCAGAGCATCTAAATTAATTAAACCATACATTGAAACTATGTAAAACATTTCAATGCGAACAAATGCGAACATAATCGCAACCAAGGTAACAACTGATCCAACGGCATAATGATACCAAGCCTCGGTATGAATGGCATATTTTCTAATCTTTCTCATCTTCAAGTGCATTGCATCCATCTTGATCTTGTGATCATCGCATTTACATCCGCAACATGCAACTCCAATATCATCTTCTCCTCCTCAAGTTTTTTTATTTTTCCTTCAAGAAATTGTTTTTTCTTCAACTAAATTTAACCTCTCGACAATAGGGTCGGTTGGAATTTCCGGTTCAACAATCTCCTAGATAAATAAAATCTATGTCACGTTGGTCGGAATAATTTTCATAAACAATAAATGAACCAATAGTTATGAAAAGATAATATATACCACATCCGAATCATAGACAGGACGAGGGCCGACGGGGGCGGATACCAAAACCATCGCACTATATAAGATGCAATAATAAAAGTAAGAAAATAATACAAGTATCTATCTAAACAAACAAGTAATAATATTTTTCCTTTCAGAAAGAAGATAAGAACAAGAGGCTCACCACGGTGGTGCCGGGCGATGAGATCGGCGCTGGTGATCGACGGCGATGAAGACGGGACGGGCGTGACGGACCGCTAAACCAAGATAAATATTGAGGAAAATGGAGCTTGGCGGTCGAGCTTGGAGAGGAGAAACCTTAAGTAGTGTGGCTCGGGCATTCCATCGAACACCTTGTGTGCATAGGAGGTGAGCTAGAGCACCACCAAGCCCTCTCCCCCTTGGCCAGAAAAAACAGAGCAATGTGCTCTGCTCTTGCGCGAGGGGCTCTATATAGTAGCACCATTAGCCCGGTTGGTGGCATGAACCGGGACTAAAGGGAAGCCTTTGGTCCCAGTTCATGCCACCAACCGGGACTAATAGTGGTGGGCCAGGAGCCAGGACCATTGGTCCCGGTTCGTCCCACCAACCGGGACCAAAAGGTCCGGACGAACCGGGACCAATGGCCCACGTGGCCCGGCCGGCCCCCTGGGCTCACGAACCGGGGCAAATAGCTCCATTGGTCTCGGTTCTGGATTGAACCGGGACTAATGGGCTGAACTGGCCTGGACGAAAGCCCTGTTGTCTACTAGTGCAATCCCATAAAATATGCATGTATCAAGATACCAGGTTCTTCCTCACACACGAGTTGATAGGGGTAGGGTTTGTAGTGGCGTTTGCAACATGAAAACCTAGGTTAGAAGCAATGGCATATATAGTGGCTACTAATAGTTGTCTAGTGCCACATCATGGAGCTATGATCTGTGAATCATTGACTGCAATACTCCCATTGCATATGAATTTAATTTACTTTATTGCCTCTCGGGTGGTTTTGCATATGACAACCACCTATGGTCTACCATATAATCAAAATTCAAACAGTTCAATTGAAAAAACAAAGAATAGTGGTAAACATTTCCAAAAAAAATAAAGCATCGATTCAATAAGTCAATAATTGTAGCTAATACATTTTGAAAATTGTACTCCTTCCTTTCACAAATATGAGATATTTTTGGACATTTCAATATACTGCATATGGACTGAAATTACTGAACAAAGATACTAAAATGTGTCTATGTACATTCGAATAATAAAAAGTTAGAACATCTTATTATAGTAGTGAACAGAGGGAGTATTATACCACTAAGGATAAAATGTTACTCACCAAGTCCATGGTTTAAATTCACAGATCTGCACTCTAATCCTTAATTCCTTCGAGCTACCAATCTTTAAAAAAAAGTTGTGTCGCAACATCTCCTTCTGGCCACCTCACCACCATCATCATTGGTGAAGCACTCACCGCCCTCACCTTGGGTTCATTGACACGCCATATCAGATCAAGTTGAAGCCTTCTCTAATCTACACCCCAGCAGGCAACCACATATACCTTACTTAGATGGCTGCTACGATATCTCCCCATTGCTTAATGGTAGAGTGTCGCCTTGAATATGATGATGCATTATTTTTCTGGAAATGGAGACAAAAGAATTGTGTCGACTATGTAGAGGAGCGTTGCCCAGTTAGTTAGCAAAAAAGGGGCAA
This sequence comes from Aegilops bicornis, assembly GCA_021605145.1. Taxonomy (NCBI): domain Eukaryota; kingdom Viridiplantae; phylum Streptophyta; class Magnoliopsida; order Poales; family Poaceae; genus Aegilops; species Aegilops bicornis. The sequence continues at coordinate 56,860,253 of CM038675.1, read as the reverse complement.
AACCCGTTACAAACATGATAGAGAAAGGCGATCAATCCACAACCCAACCCAATATCTAGACTAATCTAAACCACCATGAACACAAAGCAGTCCGATCAACACTCCCCAGGTGCTACTTCTGCAAGCACACGACATATGTGTCCCAAAATCACACACAACTGATTGGCTGCAACAAACATAATGAATGCCATGATGAGAATCCAAGAGACTCAAAACCCTCCATCAAGATGCTGAAGTAGGCATCCCTATAAGGCTTATTTCTTTTGCTCCTGCAAGATTTCTCTTTTAGAAACCCACATCAAGGGCTACTGCCCATTATGGTTTTGTCCTTGATTTCCTTCTCTCCAGGGAGGCAACCGATCATTTTGTGAAATCCCGGGCTAGTTTCTGCCAAGCTAGCGATTAAATTGTAAAGCTCCTTGGCGATGAGAGAACCAGGAACAGGAACATATGACATGAACTAGATGTGGTAGCCTTACAGACCATAGAAACCAGATGCCGCAATGGACTCCAGTGAGTGAATGATAGAATCAGCCAAGCCATCATCGTCCAGGGAGACGAGCATCTGGGGTGAGGATGATATACCCACCATCGAGGTCTCATTGGAGCTAACTTTCAAATGCGTTGTCAACAAAGGTAAAGCAGGCTCCCGATACAACTCTTGTAGCTCAGGGATGAACTACAACACCGGACTCACCGACCCCAACGATCACCTTGCTTCCTAAGGCAATCGACACGTCAGGCAACGATGACATGAATGTCTTAGTATGAACAAATAAATAACCATAGAGGTTTTCTCCCCTCCTGTCAATGGAGGCAACCTAGAGCTCGGCCAGAGGGGAGACAATGGTCACAACTTGAAGGCTGCGAAGAAAAACCTCAGCTCTCGCCAATAAACTTCCAACTCATGCCAGATAGTCTTGACACACATAGCCAGAGCCTCCCTCAGGTATACTCCTTGCAGCCCATAGAACCAAGTGGTGAAGTCACCATCTCCACCATGGAGCCTGTCGGGCAGCCAACCATGTAGCCCACCATCTCGGGCCACCACCCCGATATTCATGTCCCGAGACAACGCCAACCATTCTCATCTCAACGCAGCAACTACGGTAGGAACATTGGAAGGCACCTCCTTCAAATCCTAGCCCGGTATCAGTCACTGGGTCTGGGTCAACACCTCCACTATAGGAGGCCTGCACACTTGTGTCCCGAGCCAGTCCCTATGGACTGGAAGGAACACATGCTAGAGGTGGCTGTTCACCGTTGTCGAGGAAGCCTCAGACCTGGCCCTCTGACCTAGGCCAAATCAAAGTTGCACAACGCCACACACGTAGCCATTTCCACCGATCTAACCGACACGACACAACAACATCAGGGCTCTACACTCGGGGCTGACGCCTCAACTGAGCTGCAGGGAGGAGAGCACTAACGTGAGGGACTCTCCCTATCTACGCGCCAACGAATGTTATCCACTACCACCTACGCGCATATCCATACTGCAAAAATGGCCGATGCTTCGCCATCTTCTTCTAGGAGTCTCCCCTACACCACCTTATCAGAGCAAGGCGCCTAGCCATAAGCATCACCGCCTCGAAGGCACCACACACAACGAGAGGCCGCCACCATAATAGAGCACGCCCAACACATAGAGCCCTCCGGGTCATCATCAGCACCCAGTGCCGCTTGTTGTCGTCCGATCATCAGATCCAGGTGGATCCGACAGGATTCCGGCGTTGCAACCTACCGCTAGAGTCCTCCCACCACCATGTGCATTGTCCTCATCCCGCGCCCGCCGCACATGAGACCGAACGAACGTCGCACACAACTGCATGCCCCTGCCGACACTGTCACACGGGCACGCACCACCAACCGCACTTTGTGCCGCTGCAGACGCTCTTATGCAACTACACCACACATGCTAGTCATCGCGCTGCCGCACCCTGTTCTAGTGTCGCTTCTAGGCTATACAGCACCTCCCCGTGCGAATCTACCACGCGAGGAGACGCAGAGGTCTTGCCACCGTCGGAGTCGACGAGGCTTTTTCCGCCCTCTGGTGGCGGCAGGGAGGGTATAAAGAGCTTGGGTGTTGGTGATTAGGGTTCCCTCCTGGTCGCAAGCGGGGACGGCAATAGGTAGTTGGGGAGATTTGGGTCAAATTATAAGAGGTCTTAGGTAAAATTGAGTAAAAAAAACAGACATACCAGGTCGGTCAACAAGTCAACTCTTGGACATGGTACCAACCGACAGGTCACACCACGGCCAGAGAAGGCAGCAGCACTGGACACGCGAAGCCCCGACAAGCCACGGTGTGCATATGCATCACGAGTGAGGGAGTCCCGGACTAGGGGGTGTCCGGATAGCCGGACTATCGTCACAGCCGAACTCCAAGACCATGAAGATACAAGATTGAAGACTTCGTCCCGTGTCCGGATGGGACTTTCCTTGGCGTGGAAGGCAAGCTTGGCGATACGGATATGTAGATCTCCTACCATTGTAACCGACTCTGTGTAACCCTAACCTATCCGGTGTCTATATAAACCGGAGAGTTTTAGTCCAGAGGATCTAACAACAATCATACTATAGGCTAGCTTCTAGGGTTTAGCCTCCTTGATCTCGTGGTAGATCTACTCTTGTACTACCCATATCATCAATATTAATCAAGCAGGAGTAGGGTATTACCTCCATCGAGAGGGCCCGAACCTGGGTAAAAACATCATGTCCCTTGTCTCATGTTCCCATCTGCCTAGACGCACAGTTCGGGACCCCCTACCCGAAATCCGCCGGTTTTGACACCGACATTGGTGCTTTCATTGAGAGTTCCTCTGTGTCGTCACCAATAGGCCCGATGGCTCCTCCGATCATCAACAACGACATGGTCCAGGGTGAGACTTTTCTCCCCGGACAGATCTTCGTGTTCGGCGGCTTTGCACTGTGGGCCAATTCGCTTGGCCATCTGGAGCAGATCGAAAGCTACACCCCTGGCCATCAGGTCAGATTTGGAAGTTTGAACTATACGGCCGATATCCGCGGAGACTTGATCTTCGACGGATTCGAGCCGCAGCCAAGCGCGCCGCACTGTCTCGATGGGCATGATCTAGCTCTGCAGCCGAACAGTGCCCTAGAGGCCACACCAGCATCCGCTCCGACCGTTAATCCGGAGCCGGAATCCCCGATCGAGGACGAGTGGTTGGACACCGCCTCGGGGGCTACAATCTCTACGGCGATTGAGCCGAACTCCATCCCTGTCCTTTGCGAAGACCTCGACCTGTGGTGCCGGACTCCTCTCCGGACTCAACCCTCCGCCCTTGCCAATCGAATCCGATTGGGCGCCCGTTATGGAGTTCACGGCCGCGGACATCTTTCAGCACTCGCCCTTTGGCGACATTCTGAATTCGCTAAAGTCTCTCTCTTTATCCGGAGAGCCCTGGCCGGACTACGGATAGGAAGGTTGGGATGCGGACGACGAAGAAATTCAACGCCTACCCACTTTGTAGCCACTGTCGATGATTCAACCGACATGCTAGACTTCGACTCCGAAGAAATCGACGGTATGGACGACGATGCTGGAGACGACCAAGACCCAGCGCCTACAGGGCACTGGAAGGCCACCTCGTCATACAACATATACATGGTGGATATGCCAAAAGATGGGAACGACGATGGAACAACGGAGGATGACCCCTCCAAAAAGCAACCGAAGCGCCAAGGCCAGCGCGCCGCCTAAATCCCGCCACAGCAAAAGCGGTGATTCCGCACGGGAGATAATAACACCGGACAGTACGAAGACAACCCCTCCGGCAGGACTCAGCGCAGGAGGAGGGAGAAGCAAGTCCGCACGACGGCGGCGTAAAGAGAGGTTGAGGACGATAATTAAGCGCCTCCTCCAAAGATGAGGCAAGCCTCGACGACGATGAATTTGTCGTGCTCGAGGATCCCGCCGAACAGGAGCTGCTTTCAAACGCAGGCTTATGGCCACGGCAAACTGCCTCAAGAAAAGCAGCAACAGCTTAGAGCTGACCAAGACCTGCTAGTGACAGATGGACTGAAGTCCTTGCAAATCAAGAGTATGAACTCAACGCCTCCAAAAGCTACCCCAAACGCAGACCGTTGCCTCGATCAGAGGAGGAAGCACCCAAGTCACCAGCAAGACGACATGGCAGACCGGCCACCACAGCGCATGACGAAGAAGCCTCTCGGCCCTCCGCTCTAGCCACACCCCGACGCCGCTCAATAAGTACCTAGGCACGGGAAAACTCGCCGGACTTGCGAGATATATTGGAGGATAAGGCAAAACATACAAGATCGATCCATTTAATCGCGTGGGCGCCCAACGACGCGGGATGATTACCGTCGCGCCGGATATAGCAAACCCGGTCGGGCAGAACACAGTAGACAAAGCTCATATGAGCTACGTCGTGATATAGCCCAATATAGAGGCGCCGCATACCCACTATGTTTCAGAGATGAAGTAATGGATCATCAAATCCCGGAGGGCTTCAAACCCGTAAACATCGAATCATATGATGGCACCACAGATCCTGCGGTCTGGATCGAGGACTATCTCCTCCATGTCCACATGGCCCACGGTGATGATCTACATGCCATCAAATACCTCCCACTCAAGCTTAAAGGACCAGCTCGGCATTGGCTCAACAGCTTGCCAGCAGAATCAATTGGTTGTTGGGAGGACCTGGAAGCCGCATTCCTGGATAACTTCCAGGGCACATATGTGCGACCACCAGACGCCGATGACCTTAGCCACATAATTCAGCAGCCAGAAGAATCGGCCAGACAATTCTGGACACGGTTCCTAACAAAGAAAAATCAAATTGTTGACTGTCCATATGCAGAGGCCCTTACAGCCTTCAAACATAACATCCGCGACGAGTGGCTTGCCCGACACCTAGGACAGGAAAAGCCAAAATCCATGACAGCCCTCACAACACTCATGACCCGCTTTTGTGCGGGAGAGGACAGCTGGCTAGCTCGAAGCAACAACTTGGCCAAACATCCTGATAGTTCGGATACCAAGGACAACAATGGCAGGTCGCGTCGCAACAAGAACAAGCGCCGCATTAACGGCGATAATACTGAAGATACAACCGTCAATGCCGGATTCAGAGGCTCTAAACCCGGTCAGCGGAAGAAGCCATTCAAAAGAAATACCCAGGGCCCGTCCAACTTGGACCTAGTAATCGATCGCTTGTGCCAGATACATGGCACCCCCGAAAAACCAGCCAATCAAACCAACAGGGATTGTTGGGTGTTCAAGCAAGCAGGCAAGTTAAGTGCCGAACTCAATGACAAGGGGCTACATAGCGATGACGAGGAAGAGCCCCGGCCGCCGAACAATAGAGGGCAGAAGGGTTTTCCTACACAAGTGTGGACGGTGAACATGATATACGCAACCCACATACCCAAAAGGGAGTGGAAGCGTGCACTAAGGGACGTATATGCGATGGAGCCAGTCGCCCCGAAGTTCAACCCATGGTCTTCCTGCCCGATCACCTTCGATCGAAGGGACCACCCCACTAGCATCCGTCACGGCGGCTTCGCCGCATTGGTTCTTGACCCAATTATCGACGGATTTCACCTCACCAGAGTCCTGATGGACGGCGGCAGCAGCCTGAACCTGCTTTATCAGGATACAGTGCGCAAAATTGGCATAGACCACTCAAGGATTAAACCTACAAAGACGACCTTTAAAGGCATCATACCGGGTGTAGAGGCCAGTTATGCGGGCTCAGTTACACTCGAAGTGGTCTTCGGATCCCGGATAACTTCCGGCGAAGAGTTAATCTTCGACATCGTCCCCATTCCGCAGCGGCTATCATGCATCGCTCGGACGAACCACATTTGCAAAGTTCAATGTGGTGCCGCACTACGCATACCTCAAGCTCAAGATGCCAGGCCCTCGAGGATTAATCACGGTCAATGGAAACACCGAACGCTCTCTCCGAATGGAGGAGCACACGGCGGCCCTTGCGGCGGAGGTACAAAGCAGCCTCTCACAGCAATTCTCGAGTCCGGCCACTAAGCGTCCGAACACTGTCAAGCGCGCCCGGAGTAACCTACAACAATACCGCCTGGCATGATTCAAGCACGCGTAGCAATCCGGCCCCAACCCCCGCCCTCGCGAAATCGCGAAGCTAGTATTACGCGTACATAATTACGCTCTGGAAATACCATGGCCATATGGGGAGGGGCAAGACCACGGCACGCCAAGAATGCGGCTCGACCGCACCAGGGGCTCCCGATTGTGTCATTCTTTTCCTTTTTTCCTTTTTTCTTCCTTTTTCTTACTTTCAGGACTCCGTCTTTGAGAAGTCCTGTCCGACACTTGAATCGCCGAACTCACGATGCAACAGCCAGGGAAGCGGAAAGCCACATCGAATGTTCAGGTGGTCTCTATTACGAGCATTATACCTGTTTTACATATCATCCCACAGCCTACCCCTCGAGGGGGACATATTAGACAATCCCATTCCTTGCTTATCGCACTATTTTGTATCGTTCTGCTTTCATTGCAGTACCTTTTTGAATAAACAATGCATAGCTTTTGCCTATTATTGCACTCTTTTATCTATCCATATACATGTTCATTTCATGACATGTTATACCCGTACACTTTGGTACGGCCAATACACCAGGGTCTTAAGTATCCCAAAATTATGGTGTGATAAGTCCGAACACTTTCACAAGTGCGACACCCCGAACTTATAGCATTATATGAATCGGCTCCGAATCATGTCTTGGGTCAATAGTTGGGTTTGCCCGGCTCCGTGTTTTGGTACCTTACGCCCGTTATATCGGCTAAGGTAGCACCGGGAGAACCATCGCGATTGTGCCCAGTTAAGCTGGGTCGAGCACCTCGGTGGAGAAAGCTAAAACTGACCGTCATGATAGGGCGAGAGCCGTCACTGTTCGAGAGGTTTTTCGGGTCCCTAAAGACTTATGCCGCTTAGAGCGAGGAACCGGAATTGTCCGGCCAAGGCGTGGATAGCGCCCCGAACTCGGTCTTCCGAATACTAGGGGCTTCGCCGAAATTTAAAATTATAGAATTCTATGGCTAAGTGAGAGTGTTCAAGCATTATAAGTCCGGTTGCATTGTTCGTTGTGTTGAGCGCCTCCATAGATGGACCCAAGAATGGGAACAAGAGTGCTCAAGTTTATCCCGAACACCCCATCACTCGTGGCATGGGGGCTGAAGCCAACGACTTGCCATCTCTCAAATTTGATAAACGGCCGCACAGAAGGCAATATTTTAAATTAATAAGCGTTGCTTTAGCGATATGAACAAGTTTTCAGCGACATGGATAACAAATTTGAGTTTATTCAAAAATTACATCTTTGGAGCACTCATCCGCTTATTCGGCGGGCACCCTTCAGAGGCCCTCATAGTACATTTCGGGCGGCGATGCTCATGGCCCTTCGGTGGCCCGTCCGTCACAAGCTTCTCCACATCCAGCTTGCCCCAAAGCAGCACTTTAGCACGGGCAAGGGCCCGACGGACACCTTCAATGCAGACGGAGCGCTTGATGACTTCAATCCGTGGACAGGCATCCACCAGCCGCTGCACCAAGCCGAAGTAACTCAAGGGCATGGCCTCCAATGGCCACAGCCGCGCTATAAGGCCCTTCATGGCCTGTTCGGCGACCTTGTGGAGCTCGACTAGCTGCTTCAGCTGGTCGCTCAGGGGCACCGGATGTTCGGCCTCAGCATACTGAGACCAGAACACCTTTTTCATCGAGCTCCCCTCCTTGGCGGTAGAGAATGCGGCAGCATCGCATACACCACGGGCAAATCTGTGAATGCTCCCGGAGAGCTCGAATCCGGGTAAGTAATAGATAATTCACTTTCAGATGCTTGCTTTGCATAAAGAATGCCTTACCAGCCGCTATCTTCTTCAACGACTCAATTTCTTGGAGGGCTTTTTGGGCCTCGGCCTTAGCAGCTTTGGCACTCTCAAGAGCCGAGGCGAGCTCGGACTCTCGAGTCTTCTAGTCACGCTCCAAACCCTCGTGTTCTTCCACGAGAGCTTGGAGCTCTTGCCGTAACTTGGCCAGCTGTGCCTCCCCCTTCTCTCGCTTGGTGCGTTCCACAGCCGCTTTGTTTTCGGCCACGGACACCGCTTCCTTCAGGGTCGCCACCTCGTTCGTGGCCCCTGTAGTACCCAAGTTATTCCTGTTATTTTTTGCAACCAAAACCTTTTCTATAAGGTATTTCTTTAATAAGGTACTACTTACCTTCCTTGTCCTCGAGCTGCTTCTTGGCTTGGCCGAGCTCGTTCTCGGACCGCTCGAGGTTCTGCTTCAATGCATTGACCTCCGCAGTCAGTGCGTCAGAGGTCAGCAGCGCAGCCTGCATACCCATATTGACATACTTATGTAAGACTCCTGCGTATATCTTTTTAGATCCTTTGTCCGGCTTTTTCTTTCCGAATGCCGAACTAAGCATCAGGGGCTACTGTCTATGCGGTAATATTTTTACATATTCTAAACTTACCTCAAAGCCTGTTAGAAGGCTGGTACAGGCTTCGGTCAGCCCGCTCTTGGCGGTCTGAACTGTCCGGATCACTGCACTCATAATAGTGCGGTGCTACTCCTTGATGGAGGCGCTGTTGAGCGCCTCCAGTAAGCTATCCGGTGCCTCCGGTTGGACGGAGGACACCGGTGTCTTACCCTTCTTGCGAAGGATCCGCTGGCCGGACTTCGGAACCGCTGATGGTTCCGGCATGGAGTCCGGACGAGGGTCGGGCTTAGAGCCCCTGGGGGTCTTGCCCCCTGCGCGCCTGGAGTCCGGGAGGTTGCCTTGTGGCACCTCCTGTTGGGGAACGTAGTAATTTCAAAAATTTTCCTACGCACACGCAAGACCATGGTGATGGCATAGCAACGAGAGGGGAGAGTGTCTGTCCACGTACCCTCGTAGACCCTAAGCGAAAGCGTTATAACAACGCGGTTGATGTAGTCGTACGTCTTCACGATCCGACCGATCCAAGTACCGAACGTACGGCACCTCCGTGTTCAGCACACGTTCAGCTCGATGACGATCCCCGGGCTCCGATCCAGCAAAGCGTCGGGGATGAGTTCCACAAGACGACGGCGCAGGACGATGATGATGCTCCACCGACGCAGGGCTTCGCTTAAGCTCCGCGACGATATGACTTCACCGGCGCAGGGCTTCGCTTAAGCTCATGACGATATGACCAAGTGGAATATGGTGGAGGGGGCACCGCACACGGCTAAGGAACGATCCGTAGATCAACTTGTGTGTCCATGGGGTGTCCCCTGCCCCGTGATATAAAGGAGCAAGGAGGAGGTGGCGGCCTAGGGAGGAGGCGCACCAGGGGGAGTCCTACTCCCACCGGGAGTAGGACTCCTCCTTTCCTAGTAGGAGTAGGAGAGAAGGAAGGGAAGGGAGGAAGGTGCGGCCTCCCCTAGTCCACCCGGACTAGGCCTTGGGCGCGCGGCCTGCCCTAGGCAGCCCTCTCTCTCTTTCCGCAGGGCCCAACAAGGCCCAATACTTCTCCCGGCGAATTCCCGTAACTCTCCGGTACTCCGAAAAATACCGAATCATTCGAACCTTTCCGAACTCGAATATAGTCGTCCAATATATCGATCTTTACGTCTCGACCATTTCGAGACTCCTCGTCATGTCCCCGATCTCATCCGGGACTCGAACTCCTTCGGTACATCAAAACTCATAAACTCATAATATAACATCGCCATCGAAACCTTGTTGCAAGCGGACCCTACGGGTTCGAGAACTATGTAGACATGACCTAGAACTATTCTTGGTCAATAACCAATAGCGGAACCTGGATGCCCATATTGGCTCCTACATATTCTACGAAGATCTTTATCGGTCAAACCGCATAACAACATACGTTGTTCCCTTTGTCATCGGTATGTTACTTGCCGAGATTCGATCGTCGGTATCCAATACCTAGTTCAATCTCGCATCTGGCAAGTCTCTTTACTCGTTCTGTAATACATCATTTCATAACTAACTCATTAGTTACAATGCTTGCAAGGCTTAGGTGATGAGTATTACCGAGAAGGCCCAGAGATACCTCTCCGACAATCGGAGTGACAAAACCTAATCTCCAATCATGCCAACTCAACATATACTTTTGGAGACACCTGTAGAGTACCTTTATAATCACCCAGTTATGTTGTGACGTTTGGTAGCACACAAAGTGTTCCTCCGGTAAACGGGAGTTGCATAATCTCATAGTTGCAGGAACTTTGTATAAGTCATGAAAAAAGCAATAGCAACATACTAAACGATCAAGTGCTAAGCTAACGGAATGGGTCAAGTCAATCATATCATTCTTCTAATGATGTGATCCCATTAATCAAATGACAACACATGTCTATGGTTAGGAAACATAACCATCTTTGATTAATGAGCTAGTCAAGTAGAGGCATACTAGTGACTATATGTTTGTCTTATGTATTCACACATGTATTATGTTTCCGGTTAATACAATTCTAGCATGAATAATAAACATTTATCATGATATAAGGAAATAAATAATAACTTCATTATTGCCTCTAGTGCATATTTCCTTCAGTCTCCCACTTGCACTAGAGTCAATAATCTAGTTCACATCATCATGTGATTCAACACTAATATTCACATCTGTATGTGATTAACACCCGTAGTTCACATCGTCATGTGACCAACACCCAAAGGGTTTACTAGAGTCAATAATCTAGTTCACATCTCTATGTGATTAACACCCAAAGAGTACTAAGGTATGATCATGTTTTGTTCGTGAGAGAAGCTTAGTCAACGGGTCTGTCACATTCAGAGCCGTATGTATTTTGCAAATATTCTATGTGTACAATGCTCTGCACGGAGCTACTCTAGCTAATTGCTCTCACTTTCAATATGTATCCAGATTGAGACTTAGAGTCATCTGGATCAGTGTAAAAAGCTTGCATCGATGTAACACTTTACGACGGGCTCTTTTATCACTTCCATAATCGAGAAATATTTCCTTAGTCCTTACTAAGGATGTTCTTGACCAATGTCCAGTGATCTACTCCTAGATCACTATTGTACTCCCTTGCCAAATTCAGAGCAAGGTATACAATAAGTCTGGTACATAGCATAGCATACTTTATAGAACCTATGATTGAGGCATAGGGAATGACTTTCATTCTCTTTTCTATTTTCTGCCGTGGTCGGGATTTGAGTCTTACTCAATTTCACACCTTTGCAACACAGGCAAGAACTTTTCTTTGACTGTTCCATTTTGAACTACTTCAAAATCTTGACAAGGTATGTGCTAATTGAAAAAAAAACTTATCAAGTGTCTTAATCTATCTCAATAGATCTTGATGCTCAATATGTAAGCAGCTTCACCGAGGTCTTTCTTTGAAAAACTCCTTTCAAATACTCCTTTATGCTTTCCAGAATAATTCTACATTATTTCCGATCAACAATATGTCATTCACATATACTTATCAGAAATGCTGTAGTGCTCCCACTCACTTTCTTGTAAATACAGGCTTCTCCAAAAGTCTGTATAAAACCATATGCTTTGATCACACTATCAAAGCGTTTATTCCAACTCCGAGATGCTTGCACCAGTCCATAGATGGATCGCTGGAGCTTGCACATTTTGTTAGCTCCTTTAGGATTGACAAAACCTTCTGGTTGCATCATATACAACTCTTCTTTAATAAATCCATTAAAGAATGTAGTTTTGACATCCATTTGCCAGATTTCATAAAATGTGGCAATTGCTAACATGATTCGGACAGACTTAAGCATCGCTACGAGTGAGAAAATCTCATCGTATTCAACACCTTGAACTTGTCGAAAACCTTTTTGCAACAAGTCGGGCTTTGTAGATAGTAACACTACTATCAATGTCCATCTTCCTCTTGAAGAGCCATTTATTCTCTTATGACTTGCCGATCATCGGGCAAATCAATCAAAGTCCACACTTTGTTCTCATACATGGATCCCATCTCAGATTTCATGGTCTCAAACCATTTCGCGGAATCTGGGCTCATCATCGCTTCCTCATAGTTCGTAGGTTCATCATGGTCTAGTAACATGACTTCTAGAATAGGATTACCGTACCACTCTGGTGCGGATCTTACTCTGGAAGACCTAGAGGTTTGGTAGTAACTTGATCTGAAGTTTCATGATCATCATCATTAGCTTCCTCACTAATTTGGTGTAGGAATCACTGGAACTAATTTCTGTGATGAACTACTTTCCAATTCGGGAGAAGGTACAAATTACCTAATCAAGCTCTTACTTTCCTCCCACTCACTTCTTTCAAGAGAAACTTCTTCTCTAGAAAGGATCCACCTTAGCAATGAATAACTTGCCTTCGGATCTTGTGATAGAAGGTGTACCCAATAGTTATCTTTGGGTATTCTATGAAGACGCACTTCTCCGATTTGGGTTCGAGCTTATCAGGTGAAAACTTTTTCACATAAGCATCACAACTCCAAACTTTAAGAAACGACAACTTAGGTTTACTGTTTAAACCATAGTTCATACGGTGTCGCCTCAACGGATTTAGATGGTGCCCTATTAAACGTGAATGCAGCTGTCTCTAATGCATAACCCCAAAACGATAGTGGTAAATCGGTAAGAGACATCATTGATCGCACCATATCAAAATAAAGTACGGTTACGACGTTCGGACACACCATAACGTTGTGGTGTTCCAGGTGGCGTGAGCTGTGAAACTATTCCACTTTGTTTTAATTGAAGACCAAACTCGTAACTCAAATATTCATCTCCACGATCAGATCGCAAAAACTTTATTCTTTTGTTACGATGATTTTCTACTTCACTCTGAAATTCTTTGAACTTTTCAACTATTTCAGACTTATGTTTCATCAAGAAGATATACGCATATCTGCTCAAATCATCTGTGAAGGTCAGAAAATAATGATACTTGCCACGAGCATCAAAACTCATTGAATCGCATACATCGGTATGTATTATTTCCAATAAGTCAGTAGCTTGTTCCATTGTTCCGGAGAACGGAGTTTTAGTCATCTTGCCCAAAAGGCACGGTTCGCAAGCATCAAATGATTCATAATCAAGTGATTCCAAAATTCCATCAGCATGGAGTTTTCTTCATGCGCTTTACACCAATATGACCTAAACGGCAGTGCCACAAATAAGTTGCACTATCATTATTAACTTTGCATCTTTTTGGTTTCAATATTATGAATATGTGTATCACTATGATCGAGATCCAATGAACCATTTTCATTGGGTGTGTAACCATATAAGGTTTTATTCATGTAAACAGAACAACAATTTATTCTCTTACTGAAATGAATAAATCAGATTGCAATAATCATGATCAAATCATATTTATGCTCAACACCAAATAACACTTATTTAGGATCCACACTAATCCCGAAAGTATAGGGAGTGTGCGATGATGATCATATCAATCTTGGAACTACTTCCAACACTCATCGTTACTTCCCCTTCAACTAGTTTCGCTCATTCCGCAACTCCTGCTTTCAAGTTACTACTCTTAGCAACTGAACCAGTATCAAATACCGAGGGGTTGCTACGAACACTAGTAAAATACACATCAATAATCTGTATATCAAATATACCTTTGTTCACTTTGCCATCCTTCTTATCCGCCAAATACTTGGGGTAGTTCCGCTTCTAGTGACCAGTTCCATTGCAGAAAAAGCACTTAGTCTCAGGCTTAGGTCCAGGCTTGGGCTTCTTTACTCGAGCAGCAACTTGCTTGCCGTTCTTCTTAAAGTTCCCCTTCTTCCCTTTGCACTTTTCTTTGAGACTAGTGGTCTTGTCAATCATCAACACTTGATGCTCTTTCTTGATTTCTACCTTCGTCGATTTCAACATCACGAAGAGCTCGGGAATCGTTTTCGTCATCCCTTGCATACTATAGTTCATCACGAAGTTTCTAGTAACTTAGTGATGGTGACTAGAGAATTCTGTCAATCACTATCTTATCTGGAAGACTAACTCCCACTTGATTCAAGCGATTGAAGTACCCAGACAATCTGAGCACATGCTCACTAGTTGAGCGATTCTCCTCCATCTTTTATCTATAGAACTTTGTTGGAGACTTTATATCTCTCAACTCGGGTATTTGCTTGAAATATTAACTTCAACTCCTGGAACATCTCATATGGTCCATGATGTTCAAAAACGTCTTTGAAGTCCCGATTCTAAGCCGTTAAGCATGGTGCACTAAACTATCAAGTAGTCATCATATTGAGCTAGCCAAAACATTCATAACGTCTGCATCTGCTCCTATAATAGGTCTGTCACCTAGCGGTGCATCAAGGACATAATTCTTCTGCACAGCAATGAGGATAAACCTCAGATCACGGATCCAATCCGCATCATTGCTACTAACATCTTTCAATACAATTTTCTCTAGGAACACATATAAAAACATAGGGAAGCAACAACGCGAGCTATTGATCTACAACATAATTTGCAAAATACTATCAGGACTAAGTTCATGATAAATTAAAGTTCAATTAATCATATTACTTAAGAACTCCCACTTAGATAGACATCCTCTAATCTTCTAAGTGATTACGTGATCCATATCAACTACACCATGTCCGATCGTCACGTGAGATGGAGTAGTTTTCAATGGTGAACATCACTATGTTGATCATATCTACTATATGATTCACGCTCGACCTTTCGGTCTCCGTGTTCCGAGGCCATATCTGCATATGCTAGGCTCGTCAAGTTTAACCTGAGTATTCTGCGTGTGCAAAACTGGCTTGCACCCGTTGTAGATGGACGTAGAACTTATCACACCCGATCATCACGTGGTGTCGGGTACTCTGAACTTTTAGCAATGGTGCATACTCAGGAGAACACTTCTTGATAATTTTAGTGAGAGATCATCTTATAATGCTACCGTCAATCAAAGCAAGATAAGATGCATAAAGGATAAACATCACATGCAATCAATATAAGTGATATGATATGGCCATCATCATCTTGTGCTTGTGATCTCCATCTCAAGCACCGTCGTGATCACCATCGTCACCGGCGCGACACCTTGATCTCCATCGTAGCATTGTTGTCGTCTCGCCAACTATTGCTTCTACGACTATCGCTACCGCTTAGTGATAAAGTAAAGCAATTACATGGCGTTTGAATTTCATACAATAAAGCGACAACCATATGGCTCCTGCCAGTTGCCGATAACTCGGTTACAAAACATGATCATCTCATACAATAAAATATAGCATCACGTCTTGACCACATCATATCACAACATGCCCTGCAAAAACAAGTTAGACGTCCTCTACTTTGTTGTTGCAAGTTTTACGTGGCTGCTACGGGCTGAGCAAGAACCGTTCTTACCTACGCATCAAAACCACAACGATAGTTTGTCAAGTTGGTGCTGTTTTAACCTTCGCAAGGACCGGGCGTAGCCTTTTCGGTTCAACTAAAGTGAGAGAGACAGACACCCGCCGGTCACCTTTAAGCAACGAGTGCTCGGAGCGGTGAAACCAGTCTCGCGTAAGCGTACGCGTAATGTCGGTCCGGGCCACTTCATCTCACAATACCGCTGAACCAAAGTATGACATGCTGGTAAGCAGTATGACTTATATCGCCCACAACTCACTTGTGTTCTACTCGTGCATATGACATCAACGCATAAAACCAGGCTCGGATGCCACTGTTGGGGAACGTAGTAATTTCAAAAAATTCCCTACGCACACGCAAGACCATGGTGATGGCATAGCAATGAGAGGGGAGAGTGTCTGTCCACGCACTTCGTGAGACCGTAAGCGGAAGCGTTATAACAACGCGGTTGATGTAGTCGACGTCTTCACGATCCGACCGATCCAAGTACCGAACGACGGCACCTCCGTGTTTAGCACACGTTCAGCTCGATGACGCATCCCGGGCTCCGATCCAGCAAAGCGTCGGGGATGAGTTCCGTCAGCACGACGGCGTGGTGACGATGATGATGCTCCACCGACGCAGGGCTTCGCCTAAGCTTCGCGACGATATGACTTCACCGGCGCAGGGCTTCGCCTAAGCTCCGCGACGATATGACCGAAGTGGAATATGGTGAAGGGGGCACCGCACACGGCTAAGGAACGATCCGTAGATCAACTTGTGTGTCCATGGGGTGCCCCTGCCCCGTGATATAAAGGAGCAAGGAGGAGGTGGCCGGCCTAGGAGGGAGGCGCACCAAGGGGGAGTCCTGCTCCCACCGGGAGTAGGACTCCTCCTTTCCTAGTAGGAGTAGGAGAGAAGGAAGGAAGGGAGGAAGGGTGCGGCCCCTCCCTAGTCCAATTCGGACTAGGCCTTGGGCGCGGCCTGCCCTAGGCAGCCCTCTCTCTTTCCCGCAGGGCCCAACAAGGCCAAATACTTCTCCCGGCGAATTCCCGTAACTCTCCGGTACTCGAAAAATACCGAATCATTCGAACCTTTCCGAACTCCGAATATAGTCGTCCAATATATCGATCTTTACGTCTCGAACATTTCGAGACTCCTCGTCATTTCCCCGATCTCATCCGGGACTCCGAACTCCTTCGGTACCTCAAAACTCATAAACTCATAATATAAGCATCGCATCGAAACCTTAAGCGTGCGGACCCTACGGGTTCGAGAACTATGTAGACATGACCTAGAACTATTCTTGGTCAATAACCAATAGCGGAACCTGGATGCCCATATTGGCTCCTACATATTCTACGAAGATCTTTATCGGTCAAACCGCATAACAACATACGTTGTTCCCTTTGTCATCGGTATGTTACTTGCCCGAGATTCGATCGTCGGTATCCAATACCTAGTTCAATCTCGTTCTTGGCAAGTCTCTTTACTCGTTCTGTAATACATCATTTCATAACTAACTCATTAGTTACAATGCTTGCAAGGCTTAGGTGATGAGTATTACCGAGAAGGCCCAGAGATACCTCTCCGACAATCAGAGTGACAAAACCTAATCTCGAATTATGCCAACTCAACATATACTTTTGGAGACACTTGTAGAGTACCTTTATAATCACCCAGTTACGTTGTGACGTTTGGTAGCACAAAAAGTGTTCCTCCGGTAAACGGGAGTTGCATAATCTCATAGTTGCAGGAACTTTGTATAAGTCATGAAGAAAGCAATAGCAACATACTAAACGATCAAGTGCTAAGCTAACGGAATGGGTCAAGTCAATCATATCATTCTCCTAATGATGTGATCCCATTAATCAAATGACAACACATGTCTATGGTTAGGAAACATAACCATCTTTGATTAATGAGCTAGTCAAGTAGAGGCATACTAGTGACTATATGTTTGTCTTATGTATTCACACATGTATTATGTTTCCGGTTAATACAATTCTAGCATGAATAATAAACATTTATCATGATATAAGGAAATAAATAATAACTTTATTATTGCCTCTAGGGCATATTTCCTTCACCTCCTGCGCTACCTCCTCTTGACCAAGCCCCCCTTGGGGCCCCACCGCGGCGTCGTCTGCAGCATGAGGCGAGGAGGCGGTCGGAAGCGAAGCACTCTCCATTTCCGACGAGCCCAGGGACCCGCTCGATGAATCGGCGAACTCGCCCTTGGGCGTGCTGCACGGTTGTTCGACATTAGAGAACATTCTGCGATAATAAAAAGCCAGGAGTATCCGACACTTACGATCTCGCCAGGGGCTTGGCCCTTGTAGGCCAATCCTCCTCGTCGTCGTCGACGTTGGTGGAGAAGTCCGGAGGAAGGGTTCTTCCCTTCTTGGACCCTCCGGCCTCCCCAGTTGGGGCGGCCTTCCTTTTCTTCTCCTCCCCCGCTGGGGGAGGAGTTTCTTCTTCTTCCTCCTCGTCCTCAGGAGAAGATTCTGCATCAGAATCTGACAGCACCTGGCGTCGGGAGCTCCTTCGAGTTCCCGTGGCCTCCTTCTTGGCCTTCTTCTCCGGCACCACATGCGGCGCCGGAGCCAGCAGCCCCGTCAATCGGGCGTCCTCCGGGTCTTCCGGCAAAGGAGCCGGACAGTTAATCTGTCCGGACGTCTTCAGCCAGTCCTGTCAAAGATTAGGGAGTTTTAGATCCCACCTAGAGTCAATCTATGAAAAAAGAGTCCCGTAAAGGGTAAAATAACTTACCTCGCCGGCTTGACGCCGCGAGCTGTATCCGCGATCTTTGTTAGCGGATGCTGGGGCTTCGGCGCCCTTGAACAGCACCTTCCAGGCGTCTTCGTACGTAGTGTCGAAGAGCCGGCTCAAGGTTTGGTGCTGTGCCGGATCGAACTCCCACAAATTGAAGGCCCGTTGTTGGCAGGGGAGAATCCGGCGGATGAGCATCACCTGGATTACGTCGACAAGCCTGAGATTCTTGTCCATCAGGTTTCGGACGCATGTTTGGAGTCCGGATAGCTCTTCCGAATTCCCCCACGTCAGGCCCGTCTCTTTCCATGACGAGAGCCGTGTGGGGAAGCCATATCTAAATTCAGGGGCCGCCACCCATTCGGGGTCGCGTGGCTCGGTGATGTAGAACCACCCCGGTTGCCACCCCTTTATTGTCTCCACGAAGGTGCCCTCGAGCCATGGGACTTTGGCCATCTTGCCAACCATGGCGCCTCCGCACTCCGTTGACGGCCGCCCACTACCTTCGGCCGGACGTTGAAGATCTTCAGCCATAATCCGAAGTAGGGCTGGATGCAGAGGAAGGCCTCGCACACGAAGATAAACGCCGAGATGTTGAGGATGAAATTCGGGGCCAGGTCGTGGAAGTCCAGGCCGTAGTAGAACATGAGCCCCGGACAAATGGGTGAAGTGGAAAACCTAGTCCATGGAGGAAGTGGGGGAGAAACACCACCCTCTCATGGGGCCTGGGGGTTGGAATGAGCTGCCCCGCATCGGGCAGCCTGTGCGCGATGTCGCTGGACAAGTATCCGGCCTCTCGCAGTCTTGTGATGTGCCCCTCCGTGAAGGAGGAGGCCATCCACCTGCCTCCCTCTCCTGACATGGTTGGAGAAGGTTGAGGTGGAATGTGCGGAGTTGGGCGCTGGAGCTCGAGTGCGCGGAAATGGATAAGCAAAGGAGGAAGAAGGCGTAGGTGAAAAGGGTGGATCCTTATCCCCTTATATGGACGGACAAATTTATGCGTCCCCCACCAGCCTGGTAAAACTCGCTTATTTCCCAAGCGCCGTAATCAATGGCTTGGATGGGTTACCCACGTCCGTATTGATGAGAAACCCGGAATAAGGGGGGCACGATCTATGCTTTGATAAGACGTGCCAAGGAAACCGCCTCGCTAAACAGCTGAGGTGGAACAGTAAAAAACGATTCATTTAAAGGCCTGGCCGTGGTGTGATGTCACGCCGCGGAATACGTCAGCAGATCTGTGCAAAAATTATTCTCGCTACGGTGTTATGTGGAACTTGTTTTGCAGAGCCGGACACTATCCTTGTGTTCAAAACCTTCTATGAAGTATTCGGAGGAGGAACCCGCCTCGCAATGCCGAAGAAAATCAACGCGCCGGACTCGTCGTCATTGAAGCCTGGTTCAGGGGCTACTGAGGGAGTCTCGGACTAGGGGGTGTCCGGATAGCCGGACTATCGTCACGGCCGGACTCCAAGACTATGAAGATACAAGATTGAAGACTTTGTCCCGTGTCCGGATGAGACTTACTTGGCGTGGAAGGCAAGCTTGGCGATACGGATATGTAGATCTCCTACCATTGTAGCCGACTCTGTGTAACCCTAACCTATCCGGTGTCTATATAAACCGGAGGGTTTTAGTCCGTAGGACGAACAACAATCATACCATAGGCTAGCTTCTAGGATTTAGCCTCCTTGATCTCGTGGTAGATGTACTCCCATATCATCAATATTAATAAAGCAAGAGTAGGTATTACCTCCATCAAGAGGGCCCGAACCTGGGTAAAAACATCGTGTTCCTTGTCTCCTGTTACCATCCGCCTAGACGCACAGTTCGGGACCCCCTACCCGAGATCCGCCGGTTTTGACACCGACAACGAGCTCAGCTCGCGTTCACGAATAGTATGGACTCCTCCAGCGCAAGTTACCGCCATGTCCAAATTTTCCTCGATGCTCCGACATATATAGGCGACGCTCCCATCATCCTTCCTCCCTTCACCAACCTTATCAAGACAGAAACCAAGCCTAGACCACCGAAGCTGCTGCCGGAATCAATCACCCGTCTCTGACCGGTCATGGAAAAGATGCTCGCCTTCTCTATCCTGAGCGCATTCCTTTGCCGATATCGCCCCCGGCTGCGGCAGCAGCTGGGCGCGGCTTTCCTGGCGGGGCAGGCCGCAGGATGACCAGCCGCCGGAGGCTGAGCAGCACCAGCAGCAGCTTGGAAAGGGGAAACCCCAGTCGTAGCTTCCGCCGCAGTGGGATGAGATGCGGCGGTCGTGATTCGCGCCGGAGTTCGATGGGATTCACTGCTTCGAGACCATCATCTGGCGTCAGTGAACCTGTGTTGCGTGTGTAATTCTTGATTCTTTCTTCATTTGACGAAGCTGTGTTGCGTGTGTGGCGATTGGTCGCCGGAGGACCGATGCATCCAATTTGTCCTCTGTTTTTATACCGAAAAAGGCTTTTGTCCCGCTTTATATATAACAATGACCCTCGTACAACCGAACCATATAACACATCAGCCAAACACACACACAGCAAGATACAAAGGTGTTCGAGATCAGCTAAGCCAACTCGAAGCGGACAACAAATGTGTAACAAGCATCACTACGAAGATGACGGAGCTCTCCACCGAGAACAGGCCACCGTGAAGAACATAGTTGACCGCCGACGAACCGCGAGCTTCAAGGTAGTGCCTTCAGGAAGGTCACGACACCGAAGCGCCGACACCACCCAATCCAAAGGTCAAGATTTTCATCCGGAGCAACAAGGAGAGACAGGAGAGACCGCGACGGAGCCTACAGGAAGGGGACGACGCCCGCGGACGCCACCACCTTCGGTCTGATCGTGGTCAGACAAGGATTTCACCCCAGTATACTTCTCCATCTCCGATCACCACGGGTCGCCGAGCCCGAGCCACCCCGCCGCCCACGCGACCAAGGTCACCAGTCCGCACCCGAGCTGCGAGCTCCGCTCACGAACACCGCAGCTCCCACCGCAGAGCCGCCGCCCTGCCACCCGACACCCCCAACGACCGCCCAAAGGAACGAATCACCACCACCAGCAGACCCCCACCATCGTTGGAGCCGCCAGCGCCTCGACAGATGGAGCCCGAGGCAACCAGGCCAGTGAGAAGAGGAAGGAGCGGAGCGGTGCGAGACCTCGACCGGCACACCCCCGCGCCGGTGACGGTTGGGCAGACCACCCACCCCTCCAGCCAGCCTCCTCACGTTGCCCCCTGCAACGGCCCACTACGGCCTCCAGATCAGATCAGCGAGGAGCACGTCGAACACCCGGCTGACGGCAAGCACGCGCGGACGGTCAGATCCGTCCTCGAGATGACCACAGGAGGTGCCAGGCGGGGCCTTGCACATCGGCCACCGGCAGCCGCGAGCCGCAGCAGATGCACCGCGATCCACCGGCGAGATGGCCCACGCCGTCCAAAGCCGCCGAGCTGCGGATCTGGCCGAGCCAGACCCAGCAGCCGCCCCAGCCCAGGACGGGCGCACGCCCGCGAAGCCCACCATGTCGCCGCCACGTGCTCGCGACCGCGCCGCCAGAGCTCGCCGCTGCGCCGCGCCCTCGCCAGCACGACGTAACGCCCGCCGCCGCCGCCCCGCGCCAGCCGCCGCAGGGCGTAAGGATGAAGGGGCCCCGCCGCCGCCGCCGCCGCCCGCGGGCTTTGCCCTCCGGCGCTGCCTGGCGGTGGCGAGGAGGGGAGGAGGGGGGCTGAGGGGAGGCGGTTAGGGTTTCCCCCGGTCGCTCGCGGGAGCGAGGCCAGAAGTTGTACGGACTTATACATGTATATAAGTGCGACCAAACTCTTTCTTTCTTTTGATTTGAGATCACATTCATCTGATAACATGGATGCATCGATCATTGGCTGGGTACAAATTATAAGCCTCATCATCGCTTAGAAACAAAAACATACAGATGGAGAAGGATGTTGCCAAAGAATTTAATATGCACTCCCTCCGTAAATTCATATAACGGCGTTTAGATCACTACTTTAGTGATCTAAACTATTAGTTTACAAGGGAGTACTAGATTGGTTGGTCAACTTAGCCTTAAGATGGAACTAGCTAAGTTGGTAAATGTCAATCACAATTGCCATTCAACTCTTATTTTTGAATTGAGGAGCTTTTCTCCCCTAAATCAATAAACAAGAGTCTTCCCCACAACCACAAGAGAGGGAGTAAATCTTTCAGGTTGTGCCATCTTTCGCTGATGACAACTCATTTCCAACATGTGACATGTTTCCTGGATTTTGTAGAGAATGTGGATGCATCATAGGTTACTGAATTCACCGAGTACAAACTGCTTTGCTCCTGATGCTTCTGATTCCCAACTATTTGGGGAACCGTTTGGATCATCTCTCACCACTTTTCTCTGGCTACATATCATCTATTTTCTTGCACTCCGAAGGAAGAGTAAGTATCAAAGTGTTTACGAACTATTGGACCTTGATGTATGAATGTAGACTTATATATATCACAAGCATTACTCACAAAAGTGAAGGTTGGTGGAGTATGTACTTTCATTGTTTATCTTCCTGTGGCATTTTCCCCATTTTCCACTTTGGGAGTTGGGGGCAGGGTGGGGACTCGAAGGAATTCATCTTTTTAAAAAAAAAATCTTACGCTTAGTAGAATTATGGCTTTGAGTCAGCAGTACACAATATCCGCATAAAGCGTATGAGCAGTAATTCATTGAATTCCCTGTGGATATTACATGTCTCATCATGACTAATTATTAAGGAACCAAAAAATAGACATGAAGCTCAATAACCATCCCGGGACAGCAGCTGGTGAACCGCTCAAAAGGAGATGATGGACTCGAAGCAGTTGATGCCGTCAAACTCCGGGGCGAACCGCACCTCCCGCTTCTTCTCCCGTCGAGAGCCCTGGCCGACCTTCTCCTGCTGGAGCTGCTGCTTCCTCTCCGTCGCTTTCTCCGGCTGGTCCCCTCCATGGCTCCACCAGGAAAGGCGTGTGGGTGTGGCGTAGCCGGCGCCAGCAATGTCCGCCGGCGACGAGCTGAGGATCGAGAAAGCCAAGATCCTGTCCATGGTCAGCGGTGCCTAGAGTTGATGGTTTTTGGTTTCCTGCTATGCGAGTGTGCTGCGTTGATGAATGATTTTGTTTCGTATATGACTCTGCTCCCGCTCTGTATATATACGCGGAAACAGGGGCAGGGAAGCAGGGCAGGAAAGTGGAGCCCTGACGCGGACGAGAGAGTCCGAGAAGGAAAAACGACGTGAGACGCGGTCGACTGTTGACGGAGTCGGATAGGCGGCTCCGAGTTGGTCAACATGAGTGGGATGAGGACCTGACTTGGATCGGAGGTGTGGTCGTGGGTCCGCGTTGCTGTCCACTTGGACTTGGTGAGGAGCAGTGAGTGCTTGCTGCCACTGTCCCCCGATGCGCTGCCACTTTCGTATCTTTTTTTTTAAATGTTACTGTTTTCTTAACAAATCCCAAACTAGGCCCTAGATGTCCAAATTCATAAATTGCACTTCTATTAGGGAGCCCCTAGTCGGCGGGAGCTCCTAACGGGCGCCTTTGGCGCCGGTTCCCGTTCTGGCGCCCACACCGTCCGTGAACTGGGCCGGCCCAGCTTGCCTCGTTCGCTTGTTCCACTTCTGCTCGTTCGCTCCCCTCGCTCCCTCTTTCATTCGGGAGGAATTAGTTAACGAGCGCTCCTTCGAAGCCAGGGAATACCAGGTGGCGTGGTTGGTTCCCGGTTTTCCCTTTTTGGTTTGTGGTTTCATGCGTTTTACAGTTTGACCCTCATACTACCATATTTTTCCGTTTTTCCTTTCCGCACGAAAACAAAAAAAATACCAGTTCGCGAGCTTGGTTCCTTGTTTCCCTTTGTGGTTTCCCTTTTTGTTCCCATTATATTTCCAGGTAATGAAGATTTCTGGGTAGTTACGGGCGGGGACTACCAACACTATCAAATGTGACCTTTCAAGTAATGAAAAAAAAGCAACTTTTTAATGTAAAATGGCAGTCTTCAGAATTGTTCAATCGTGTGACTTCTTTATAGGCACAGGTGAACACTAGGAGAGGCACGGGTGTATAACTTTACTAAATTGAAGAAAAGCGCCTCCGGCGCGAGGGAACCTCCTGCTCGCCTTCGGCTCGTTTAATTTTCATAAACATCTTGAAGGGGGGCACAGGTCGAAGTGTGTGTTGGTCATGCAGCGTGCTGGTTTGTACGGCGCGTTGTTCTTCGTGGTGTGACACGGCGCCTCCGGCGCGAGGGAACCTCCTGCTCGCCTTCGGCTCGTTTAATTTTCATAAACATCTTGAAGGGGGTCATAGGTCGAAGTGTGTGTTGGTCGTGCAGTGTGCTGGTTCGTACGACACGTTGTTCGTCGTGGTGTGACACGGCGCCTCCGGCGCGAGGGAACCTCCTTCTCGCCTTCGGCTCGTTTAATTTTTATAAACATCTTGAAGGGGGGGGGGGGGCATAGATCGAAGTGTGCGTTGGTCGTGCAGCGTGCTGGTTCGTACGACGCGTTGTTCGTCGTGGTGTGACATGGCGCCTCCGGCGCGATGGAACCTCGTTCTCGCCTTCGGCTCGTTTAATTTTCATAAACATCTTGAAAGGGGGGCATAGGTCGAAGTGTGCGTTGGTCGTGCAGCGTGCTGGTTCGTACGGCGCATTGTTCGTAGTGGTGTGACACGGCGCCTCCGACGCAAGGGAACCTCTTGCTCGCCTTCGGCTCATTTAATTTTCATAAACATCTTGAAGGGGGGCATATGTCGAAGTGTGTGTTGGTCGTGCAGCGTGCTGGTTCGTGCGACACGTTGTTCGTCGTGGTGTGACACGGCGCCTCCGGCGCCAGGGAACCTCCTTCTCGCCTTCGGCTCGTTTAATTTTCATAAACATCTTGAAGGGGGGCATAGATCGAAGTGTGTGTTGGTCGTGCAGCGTGCTGGTTCGTGCAGCACATTGTCCCTCGTGGTGTGACACGGCACCTCCTGCGCGAGGGAACCTCCTAGCTGGTCGTGCAAAAGGCAAGCTGCTTTGTTTCGGAACACACGGGTTTGAAGAATGTGCAGTCTTAAGAGCTAAGATTTGTTGACGATATATAGGTTTGTGCGTGAATTGACATGTGTGCATACTACGAAGGCATTGGTATGTTGCCTCCGGAGGCACGGGTTTGAAGCATGTGAAGTCACGTGTGCGTAGGAACTAGCCAAAGTTGAGGCGCTCTTGGTATGTGTGTGTGTGGATATTGCCCGGAGGCATGGTGACCCAGGGTTTGGTGGGACAAGGCCATGTCGCCTTTGGAGGCACGGGAGGGTGCTCTCCAGGTCATGCGTAAGGGTATGTGTGTGTTTCGATATTGCCCGGAAGCATGGTGACCCAGGGTCTGGTGACACAAGGCCATGTCGCCTCTGGAGGCACGGGAGGGTGCTTTCCAGAGTCACGCGTAAGGGTATATGTGTGTGTGGATATTGCCCGGAGGCATGGTGACCCAGGGTTTGGTGGCACAAGGCCATGCCGCCTCTGGAGGCACGGGAGGGTGCTTTCCAGAGTCACGCGTAAGGGTATGTGTGTGTGGATATATTGCCCGGAGGCATGGTGACCCAGGGTTTGGTGGCACAAGGCCATGTCGCCTCTGGAGGCACGGGAGGGTGCTTTCCAGACTCACGCGTAAGGATATGTGTGTGTGGATATTGCCCGGAGACATGGTGACCCGGGGTTTGGTGGCACAAGGCCATGTCACCTTTGGAGGCACGGGAGGGTGCTTTCCAGAGTCACGCCTAAGGGTTCGTTTTGGGAGTCATTGCTGTCGTACAAATAAGAAGAGGCATTGTTGTTTATAGTTTACTGACACACTCTGATGATGTAAGAGGCACTGTTGTCGAAATAGTTCTCTTTTCAACATGAACATGCAATTTCTAATTACATTACATAGAAATGTGAGTTATTGACAAACTGTTTTGTCACGTCTAGATAGAATTAGCCTCACGGGCTAAATCAAAAGTTTTAGTCTTCATATTTGCTTAAGATCTTGCTAATCTCGTCACCCATTTCACTAGCTTTGACTTGATTCATCTCGCTATTTAAGAGAGCTAGCAAAGTGGCCCGATCGATGCGCGGGCTAGAACTTTATAAAGTTTAACACTGAACACATATTATTATATTTGTCTATAGAAAATGGAACCAAATGTGATGACATTTACAAATTGCGAGTGCATCATCCTTAATGTGTAGAAAATGTTTGAGAAATAAATTTATGATTTCATAAATATCCAAATTTTGTCACTCATAATTTATAATATAGATTTCTAACTACAGCAAATTGTGTACTTTGTAAAATATAATACAGAAAACATATTCAACCATCTTTAATTTTTTTATATTATTTTAGATTAGCATGTGATGTAAGAATAGAAGTATTGATCATGTACACTTACAAAAACAATGTATAGTCCAACTTCAAAATATATACGTAGTTGGATGAGCAATATCTTGAATTGTTTAGGTCATCAGAGGAATTATGTAATGGTCACTTATTGAGGCCTAATATTATGCTATGTTGTGTGTATATAGTTTTCAAAAAACTTTCAGAAATCTATGTTTTCTAAAGTGACACGTGAAACCTTAGAACATGTAAAACTATACTCTCGCTTTGTTAATCTCTCATGCAAATTACTTTGAGAGGAAAGGTTGTACTTAAATGTCTTGGATGTAGGAAACAGACATACACGTACATTGACCTATCTTTTTGTCATGCATGCAACATCTTGAATTGGTTTGGTCATCGGAAGTAATTAAGTAATGGTCACATATTGATGACTAATATTAAGCTTAAAACATTTATAGCTATACTTTCACATCATTAATCTCTTCAAACAAAATTTAAGAGGAAAATCTATAATTATATGTTTTGGATGTAGCAAAGACATAAACATGTATGTTGACCTGTTTTCATGTCATGCTGAGCAATTGGCCAGCCACACAATTTTCTCCTTCTTGGCCAGCTCCTTCATATTTCATTTGCCACCGTTGCTGAAGAAACACACCAACATACTTCTATATGTTCCCATGCAAATAAGTAGCTCTAGTTATATCCATGAAGAAAGACCATGTTGCCAATCTCCTCTCCTTGCCACGACAACAATTAGCGCTACACCAATTTACAGTACAAGGATCCACCCATGTTGATTTTAACCCCCACATACATAAAGTGGACTTCAAATCGAATAAGTATCCCTCCTCCTTTGTTCAATATAGTTGTATCTTATCGCAAGCATTTCTAGAGACTATTTTTTTCTTTCTTTCTTTCAGTGACGGCATCATCTTTAATATCTCAAAAGTTCAAGGATTTTATAGTTGTGCTAAGAATTTACAAAAATTAGCTATGGAACATCTTTGTCAAAGCAAGTGAGGTATTATTGATCTTATCTATTTTTTATTTTCTCATTTCTAAGTCACACTCTTTTTAGTTCAACCGCTACGCTCATGGTCACATTTATATAGGCTATCTAATGTAAAATGGCTACACCGGCTTGGACATCATATATAGTGCTGACAACAATCATACTTCTCAAGCAATCATTGATTTCACTATTATATCAAACTCAACCAAGGCAATTCACCATCTCATAATATTAAGTCACTATGTTGGATTTTAACCACAAGTTGGGTGGTTGCTTATAAGTGATATTAGATCTATGGGCATTTTTCTTATTAGATTAGAGTTCGAGATATGATCCAAACTAAGTTCAACATAAGCTGTAATGAATTTTCTGCGTGAAATATATATATAGACACACACACACACACACACACACACACACACACACACACACACACACACACACACACACACACACACACACACACACACAAATGGTCGTAGTTAGTATTCACTGCAATCATCTGATTGATTGTGTATGCGTTATTGTTGTATATGTTCACAATGTTCCGTCATTTGTTATCTGTTTAGACCGAACTAAGGAGATCTAGTGTTCATCATTTTTCTACGACTAGTTTGAAGATCCCAATTCACATCCACACATAAAAGGAGGTCAATCTATCAGCTAAATGAATTATTAGCTAGATGATAGTTATGTGTAGTTATGAAACATAAATGGTTCCCATCTATCTACCTGCAAAATGTAAATCCTTTGACCTATGAAATAATCTATATTAAAATAGGATTGTTTTAATAGTATGACCAAGTATGGCAGAACACATAGTCGGGAAACACATTGAACCATTTCCTAGTTTAGTTTGACTTCTATATGTATTTATTATTATATTGGACGACAATACTATGATTTATGTAATTTTAACCTAGTACATCGTAAGCAACTGCGAAATTTTTAGACAATATTTAGTTTCTTACTATAAAAAAAGGAGACATCACATGCATATGCACATTTGAAAACTGAAAAGTTTGGTCACTTGGCTTTTAAGTGGGTTTAGATTGTCATGCATTTTACCGAGACTAAGTGAAAGGCCACAAATTTCATATAATACATATCAACATTATACAGAATTGATATTTTTAGAACTTTATTTTATTGTGATCTGCCTATTGGCTAACTCCGTAACCTTCTCCAAATTAAGAATTTATAATAATCATTCTTCCATGTTAACATCTGCCATCAGTCGCAACCAAATTGCCACATATAAGTATGCCACTTGTACAATAGTTCAAGCAGTTAGTTTTTCCTAACCAACATATAAAGATGTTAGATCTACATTTTAAACTCTACATAAAGTACATGTAACCTCAAGCACATTCCACTTGTACAACCATTTGGTATTTCTATGGGAAATTATCTAAAACTTATAGGATGAAATCAGAATTATGACATTGGAAATAAATTCATATAAGCTTCTATAAATCAGATAAACATGCATTACCACAATCATGATGGAAATCTAACGCAACCAAAAAAACGTAGTAGCAAGCATCTTGGCATATGGACTCAAGAAAAATTAAAAAAAGCAACCAATCATAGAAGTGTGCATATGTACCTATTTTTAGCTAGCCAGTTGGGTACATGCTTTCATCTTGCATCCCTGTCGTTGCCAAGGAGGCACAGGGTGTCTTGGCATCTTGGGAGTCCAACTAAAAATCTGATGGCGATGTACTCTTGTGAAAATCCTATTACTTCAGTGCAGATGAACCTGTAGTGCAAGTACTTTGGCCATAGATGTTGTGATATTTTCTCTTAATAAATAAAACCCGGTCTTGCTGCTATATTTGCGTGAGAATTTGGAAAAGAAGTCCTGGCTTACAGCTTGGCCAGTGTATGTCTCGTAGGTAGTCCCTCCATGGGCGCCCATATAACAATATAAGAGGAAAATTTGGAGCTTGGACAATGGACATTGGGGGCAACTATCTTGGACGTTGATTTCCCCATCTGGATGGCACATTAACAATCTGGATTCCAAGAAAATATTGGTTGGCACGTTATTCTAGTGTGTCTGGCAGTGCTATAAACTTGGATGTCCATGGTGCCTTGATTTTTGTCTGCTGGAACATATGCAAGGCAAGATGAAGGTGGGGAATACATGATCATTAGTATTGCAAGTATTTTCATGAACCGCTGAAGAAGGAGATGGACACATGCATGCATGTGAACTTGAGAAGACAGTACCACATCAGTGAACTCGTCATTGGGCCCACGTAATTCTAGTGATGAAGTTACTGATTTTGGCGGCCGCCGACGCAGTCTTGCCGTATGGTGCATACGCTTCACTGGTGCGCATTGAAATCAAGGGTTAGTCTTTGCTGAACCATACTTGGAGCAACAACGGAGACTTGTCAGTATCTGCAGCCTCGTTAGTCTTTGCTGCTAAAGTGCTCAGGCTGGGATTTGAAGCATGTACCTGGAGCCAACAATCTTGGACGATGCTAAGAAAACCGCGGAAGGGCATGGCTGGTAACTTGTGCGGCGGCGCTCACCTTTCTTATGACTATTTCTTAGAGTATCTCGTATGTTTTTTTGGGAACATGATTACTCCTATGTGCAGTTAGATTTTTTGAGGGGACTTTTCTTTCACTGGGATGGAGGGATGCGTAAAGACGTGTGGAGGCTGGTGGCGAGCATATTGATTTGCTTTCCGTTAGTTTGTCCAGTTTTTTTTTTTTTTTTTTTTTTTTTTGAGGATCCTTCGTTCGCTTAGATGGGAAGGGAGGATGGGCACTCGTACGTGCGCTTAGATGGGAGGGTGGACGTGCTTTTAGATTTTTTTTTCTTTTTTAGAACAGAACGTGATTTTAGATGGGAGGGAGGATGCGTACACGGACGTGCGGAGGCCCGTCACGTGAATAGTTTTTTTCTACTTCAACAAAGTTAGATCTAGTCCGTTAATTACATACCTAAAGATATGGGTCCACCAAAATTAATGGCCAGATTTATCTAATTATTGTGGGATTTTCTAGACTATTTCACTTTTTTCTGGTTACCCCATAAAGCACTTTTTATATATAAATAGATGTACATTGCCTCTGCCCTCCAGTCTTCGACCTCATCCTGTGAAATTTTGCCGAGAAGAGAAGTATATTATTAGAGTTTGTAAATATAAGTTGTTTATAAGTAAATATATATAAACTTACTGTCAAAACTTCCAGGTCTTCGACAAACTTTTCACCATTGTAGAGGAATGCAAGCTTTAAAACAGCAAATGTTGATTCTCTCTTTTCTACCAATGGAACATCTTGCACGGTATGAGTCTGCCATCTTGTACCCTTGGCATTCATTGTTTGTCCTAGTATGATGTTGAAGACTTCTTTAAACCTAGGTACCTGGGAGTATTGCATTTTGTAATTAATTGTTTTAATATTGCAACTTATAAAACTGAAAAAAATTGTTGTGTATAAATGCTTACGATTGCCGACTTATGAACATGATATTGCTGAAACTGTCTTTCTCTTTCTTCTTTAGCATCTTCATTTTCCTGAAGAACTCGACATGCTTCTTTTGGTTTCAATTTTCCGATGTCTATCTTTTCTTTCTCAAATTCCTCGTGAGTCGTTTCTTGAGGATCAATAATGTGAACTTTGTGTTTGTATTTGTCCAGCACATATAGTACATAGAGGTCATGCTTCTCCATTGAAATGAATATCTGCGTACAAAATACTTGTTGCTTAGATGACAGTTTAATATAAAGTAATTTAATAGAACACATATTTACTGATTTTTTCATGGAAGAAAGGGTTGTTACCATGTTTGTTGTTGAGAGCTTTTTCCGTTGATTTTCCTTGAGATACATGGGAACCACCTGATTCTTTGTTTTTTGCAATTCATTTTTAAATTTTGTAATACTAGTTTTGTGTTCCTTTAAATCCAATATATGCTGCAAACAATATTTATGATGAAAAAAACTGTTAGACAAAAGAGCTGTGTAACAATATAAAAAGAGTAGTTGTTGCAATACACACAAGACTTTGCTTTTTAAAAGTTTACCTCTGCAAAGTTTGGGCCTAATATTGCTCTGTCACTCTATTTTGAATATTTTCTGCTTTCCCAGATTTCTGCTATGTCATCGAGGACCCTCTTTTCCATATGATGTGGTATGTTCGTCTGTGCTGGTCTTGAACCAAATACTGCCTTCAGTTGGGCTCCAGTAAGTTGCGTGCTTTCACTGTCCCTACGGATGCGCCTAAATATAGTTTTGTTGCGACAGGAAGATAAAATAATTTTGGAGGTCACGGTCAGTGAGAAACAGATTCTTACATTATTTTTGGCCTCTGTCCAACTATTTTGAGGTGCGATAGAAAACAACTCACTTTTTGTATTCCTCCTGCCAGCTGTCTCTCATGACTAGATGGAAGAGGTTGGACGCCTCCTTTGTGTGTTGGAAGCAATGGGAATGTTTTGGATATGGACTGGTGCTTTGTCTTTTTTTTCCTTTTTGTTTCATCTGTTTCTGTCAGCGGAAGCAGATATGTAATATGTAAGCTCTCGTGGTACGAAATACATTGGTGAACCGTGGGATGGGTAGGTTATTACAAAAAAAAGATAAGTAGAAATGATTTTCTTATCTATGTTGGTGGAAAAGAACTTTGAAGTTTCTGGTTTGAATTATTTGATTCTTCCAGGTAGTTGCTACCACTTTACTTGGTTTGTTTCACCAAATATGGCTGTAAAAAGGAACTCTGGTTTCCACACGGCATCTACGTTGCTTTGCTGCATGGAGGTCATCGGATATTCTTTAATTTTTTTCATGAGATAATTGAAGTATTCAAGTAGTGCTGCTTGTAAAAATTAAAAGTTTTGCTCTTGTACTATTCACTTACATTGAAATCATCATCATCTTTTATGAGATCAATGTCGTTCCAGTATTTTGCAAATTGAACCATGAAGTGTCCGCATTGGGTACCCTGTTGTTTTGGCACGCAAACTCTGTTAGGTGTTTCTGCTATCCTCGACCAGTTCGGTTCGCTGTTGTCTCGTAGCTCCGCTTCGCCGTAATGCTTCTTCATGAGTGCATGCATCCTTTTAATCTGTGTTATTGTTGGGTTTTACCATTAATAAAGGGAATGCAGGAATTGGAAAACCAATTAGAAAACAAGGTTGAATTGACGTACCAGTTCTTGGTGATCCTTATGGCGTGTTTTCCATGTATTTTTCCGTCTCGATGTCTGTAATTCAGTGAGTCAAGTATGTCGATGGAGCTCGTGTACTTGTTGAGCACGTACAATGTGTAGTGTTTAGATGTGTTGTGAGGTATCATAATCTGTAGTGTTTGGAGACAGAGTGAGTTAAAGTTCATTCTTGTCAGGAGAATTAGATGACATGTGAATGTGCAATCTGTAGGAAGAATGAATTATGTTTCTATATTTCTATTAACTTACCAGCTTTTTTTTAAGTTCCTTCCCTGTTACAAGGGGTGCAAACTGTTTCAATGCTTCTTCCTCATTGGATTCTGCTAGTCCTCCTTCTTCTCCAATTTTAACACCGAGCACGATCCGCGACCAAAAAGTTTTCTACTTTTTGGTTCGATCATTGTAATCACTTAATTGATGCAAGTGTTTTTGTCAAATTGGACTTCATACGTTTGCAAATTCTGCGGGAAGTATGGCTTTTTGGTTGTGTTGTATTGTTGCTGCACTGTCCATTCGTCGAACAATGCATTTGCGATGGAGCCCTCCATCTGTCCATGATCTCCTTTCTGTAACTGCTCCATTGTTTGTTTTCCTGTAATCCAATCGGGTCGCATCGAGCTAATATATACGTTTAGACTGCAAGCAGAAAAAATTTATACATTAGTTAGGTTGGTTTAAAAAGGGGCAACATTTCTTTGTTTTTTTGTTTATGCAAGAGAAAGTACTTACTCTCCGCATTCGTCATGTCCTTCTTTGCTGAATTGTTATTCACTGAGTGCTCTGGCTTTGTTCATAAAATTGAAATCTCCTCGGACAAAAGTAGGAATCATGATTTCTCCAAGGAGCCTTCTTGAAGGATTTACCAGCCTTTTCTTGACCGAGATTTCTTGTCTGAGCTGTTCTCAGATGATTGAGGCATTGAATGTTCTCCTGATTCTTGTTGCAAGATTGTCAGATATGGCTTGGCATCTTTGTTGAATTCATAGCTTTCATAGTCGTTCAGCCATGTTTTGAATACATCGAACTGATAGCCCATCTTTACATAGTCGTTGTATACATCTAGTTGTAGCGGGTTAAGGCTTGAAAGAAATTCATTAACTTCTTCGTGCTTTTGCATTGTTTTTGGTTTTAGGAAGTCTAAAGAGATGGTGCTGGAGGTGCCTTGTTGATTGCTTGTCGAGCCTGTTTCTTCTTGAAGAAGAACAGGCTGTTTCTTCTGCTCGGAATCCTGTTGTTGTGTATTTGGTACGTCGTTGATTCTGTCATCCTCTTTTAAATCAGTGTCTGTTTGTTCCAGTTGCTCTGTGCTCGTGATATTGCTGTTGATATTTTGTTCGTACGTTTCCTCTTCGGCATGGTATGGTATCTTGTCGTCTGGTGGTGGTTGATCTGGTTCTATTGGTGGATCATTTTGTTCGTGGTCTGTGCAAGATTGTTGGGCGACGGCGTGGCTGCTGACATCCATAATCTCTTTGCGTTTACTGGATATATCAATAACTTCATGCTCTTGTGTGGTTGTCGCATGCATAATATGTTCTTTTGGCTCGGGAGTTGGCGGAAACTCTTCTAGTACGCAACATTCTCCATGTTGCATTTCTTTGTCTTCCATATGTACTTCATAGTTCAGCTCTGTGCTTAGGTGCTTCCAGATTTTCATTAATTTGTTGGTTACATTGTTGAAGAATTCTATTGTGCCTGAATATGCAGTTGAAGAGTCAAGGAGTTCAAAGCACTGTTTTTGCATGTTAACTGTAATGGTGAAGTAATGACTTATAGTTTCGTCTTGCTCAAACCCGCACAACACTACGGGAAACAGCTAATTTGTCGTCAGGAGGCATCTTTGCCGTCAGCTTTTCATCGGGCATACGACAAAGAAAGGGTTTGCCGTCATTATAAGACGACGAAGAAAAACTAACGGCAAAATAAAATTTGCATTCTGCAAAAAAAACACAGACATCAAAATGCTCACTTTGCCTTCTACCACAAAAATCACAGACGGCATAGAATCTTTGCCGTCTGTGTTTGTTATGGCAGACGGCAAAGAGTTTTTGCCGCCTGTATTTTGTTTCGCGGACGGCAAAGAAAAAGCACACCACGCGCATTGGTCACACGGATCGATGACTTGGCAATATCTTAGACGCACATCCCACCCACTCTGAGCCGCCGGACGCACGCTCCCACCAACCGCAACGATGCACGCGCCCCCACCCGCGATGCCAGGACCGTACCTGCCCACCCACGACTCCCTTCTTCTCGCTCGTGCTCCCTCCTCTCTCCATCTCGTACGCTCTCTCCTGCTCCCTCCTCCCTCCTCCCCCGAGAAGCCACACGCCGCCGGCCAACGCCCGCCCACAAATCCGGCGCCCCCGAGAAGCTGCCCCCTAGGCCAGCGACCGCCTGCCCCTGAGGAGCAGCACACCGGGGCCAACGCCAGCGTGCCCGTCCGTCCGCCGTGGCGCCCAACACCGCGTGATGCTCCAGCTCGCGAGGTCGTCCTCACCCGCCGGCCGGCCGCAACCTAGCTCCTCCGGCCGCGCATCTGAGCCCGTGCACACCCCGAGCTCCTCCTCACCCGCCGTCCGCACGCTCCGCCTCGCGAGCTCTGCCGCTAGAACAGCAGGGAGCTCCGCTGGTCGAGCACCTCCCATGACCGACGTCCATCGCGTGCGTCCTTGCGGCACCGGAGCGATTCAGCTCCCGAGCGCGGCTGGGCCCGAGCGACGCGACTGAGCAGGGCCGTCACCGGCGGTCAAGCACTGCCTATCCCCTGCCTCCTCGCGCCACTGGAGCGAGTCAGCTCCCCAGAGTGGCTGCGGAGGAGCGACGCGGCTGAGCAGGGCCGAGCGACGGCGCAACGAGCGGAGCACGGCAGAGCGGTGCGGTGAGCGGGACGGGCGGCGGGGCGAACAGAGCACGACAGTGGAGAAGAAGGACCCGATTGATTTTTAGTTTTACTTTTTAGGGTCCTTTTGTTAATTTCCAGGACTATTCTGTAACTTTGGTTTTTGCGAATCATGTTTGCATATTGTACTGGAGTAACATTGAATGAAAGGCACTAAACACGGCTGGGCCTTTCCCTGTTAAAAGAAAAAGAAGAAACAGTGCACTACATGCATTAATCGCATTCCTCGGAAGATGTGTTTTTTATTTGACCCTTTTCTTTGCTGTCTTTGATATCCGAGGCTGACGGCAAACTCGCGAATAGCTGACGGCAAAGATGTAGTCTGGCTGACGACAATAGTACTTTTTTTGCCGTCTGTGATTTATAAGGCTGATAGCGAAGCAAATTTGACTGCAAAGTCTTTGCCGTCTGCCAGATGAACAGCTGACGGCAAAGTATTCTTTGCCGACTTATCTTTGCCGCCTGAGTTTGACGTCTGCTTCCTGACGACAAAATCTTTGCCGTCTGTATTTAGGTCTCTGCCGTTTGTAATCCACAGACGGCAAATTACTTGTTTCCTGTAGTGCAACGAACATGGTAGAAGGAACTGCAAAACACAAAATAAAAATAAAACATTTGGAAATCTTCTTATATTTAGAAACATCAAATAAAAACAGAAGTTTGCATAACATATATGCAATTTGTATTTTGTTTTTGAAACAGCTGATCTCCTTACCATGTTATAATCTTGCAGTTTTTCTTCTTCTTGCATGTTGAAAAATGATCTAAGCCTTGCAGGTAGTAAGTTTTTTGTAATGTGTTGTTGATCATTATTTTTGTAGCACATTGGATCTTCGTCGTCGGCTTCCCTTATTGAGTGCTGCTTGTTTCGTCACAGATACACAAAGGGAATTTGTCAGTTCAGCTATAGGGGAAGTTTATCTATTTATAAAGTCATATATATTGTTTTAAACGTGATTCTTTTGCCGTGATATTTACTTACAGTGTTTCTTAACTACAGAATCTTTCTCCGTGTGCTATTGAGTTGTTTTCTCAAGATTTTTAGCATGGGCTCGATTGCTTCGGTGCGTACTGATTTACCAACCTTGAAGCTTTCGGTGACATGGCCTAGATTTACATCAAACTTGTATGTTGTAATTAAAAGCTGATCCCTGCAAAGTATATTTAGAAAAATGTTTTAGTTCACACATGATACAATCAAAATGATCGTGTGTAAGAATTTTTTCTGTGTTAGTTGCATGAACTTACATTTCTCTCTTTGTCCATGGCTTGCATACAGCGTTGTACAGGTCTTCGATGGCTTTGTTGACGGAATCGCTATCTTTGCCCCCTTTCTCCATTGTGCCTGCGATGATTTTGAATTTAATGTAAATAATTCCAAGTCACAAAGATCACAAGATAGCAATTATGTTTCTATTATCTTGCCTACTTCGATGCTGGAAGATATGTCCTGTCCAGTGTTGTTCCTTTCTTGTTCTCCATCTGCTTCCTGCGGCATGTTTTGTTCTTCTTTTTGTGTTGTACCCTTTTGTTCAGTTTCTGCTCCATCCTTATTTGGATCGGTTGTGCTTCTCTTAGCATCATGTTTTTCCTTGTCAACCGTTACGTCTTGCTGGTGGTCTTTTCCGTCTTGTTTTCCAGTCTCGACCTGGATGGCACTGACCTCTCTGCCAGGGGAATTGGCTTCGTACAACGGCGTAGGGTTTTCTTTGATAGTTTCTGGTTCTTTCTCTGGAACAATTTGTGTGTTTGCTTCATTGGTTGTATCCCTGTGGTTGCCTTCTTCGTGTTTCTGCGTTATTATTTAAAACCATTGAAATAATTTAACTTGCTACTTTATTTTAATTATAGCAGCTGTTTTGGGAAAATAGCGAAGCGTTCGGTGCGTCCGTTGAGCTATTTTGATTGTGATTAACTTGTCATTTTCTGGAAACATTTTGTGCAACTTCACCTGTTGAGCTATCGTTGGTGATGCTGACTGTTCCACCCGTTCTTCGTTGAGTGTTGTTTCTTGGGTATCGTCTTGTTCTTTGTTTTGGTGTTCATCGTCACTCTCATGGTTTTTGTCTTGCAGCCGTTCAATCATAAAGGTGGTAAGTTTCAATCATGGAACTACTTTATATTTTTGTAGAATCAGCTTATGTAACTTTACCTCCTCAGTCGTTGCTGCTTATGTTGTCTCTGCTTCTGTTCTCGTTGCTGCTGCTGACTGTTGTGCTTGTTCTTTGTTTAGTGGAGGTTTTTTGGGCATCTTCCTGTTCTCTCTTTTGGAGTTCATCGCCACTGCCGTCGTTTTTGTCTTGTAGCTTTTGAAACACACAGGTGGCTAAGTGGCAGTGCATTTGAGGTTCAACTGAGCTATTTTATACTTTCAGAGGATCAGCTTATGTAACTTTACCTTTACAGTCGTTGTCGCTGCTGCCGTCTTTGCTGCGTGTTTTTCGGTGAGTGAATATTTTGGGGCTTGGTCTTCTTTGACGTTGATGTCTGCCGTTTGAAGAACATGTTGCCCTTCTTCAGTGGCCTCGTTTTGCTCATTTGTCTCCTCTCTCTGGGATGGAGGAAAGTAGTGAAATGTGAAATGCGTATTTTTGAACTATAAGATCATTCAGAGGTATTCTGTGTTCTCACCTCTGTACTTGTTACTGTTGATTGTTCTATGTGTTCTTTGTTGAGTGGTGTTTTTGGGTCCTTCCCTTGCTCTTTATTTTGATGTTCATCGTCACTGACCTTGTTTTTCCAATCAAATAAACAAATATAGAGGTGGCAAAGTGAGAGTGCATTGGAGTGAATACAAGTGTGGTAGGTTAGAGTTTATTTGATTGTGCATGCAGCAATTTTATAATTTCATAGTTGCAGGTTTCGTAAGTTTACCTTTTCAATCGTCGACGCTGCCGTTGTCTCTGGTAGCTGTTGTTTGGTGAGTGAATTTTTCGTGGCTTGGTCTTGAGTGGCATTTTTGTCTATCGTTGGAAGAACATGTCCAGGTTGTTCATTGGGCTCCTCTGGTGTGTTTGAGGGTCTTGATTGTTGGTGCTCTCTTGAGCTTCTTGTGCCTGCACCAACACAAAAAGTATTTAAGAAATGGGTGCATCTCTGATTGTTGAGTTACAATTTTTTTATAAGACCTCTTTCTCTGGATTTGCAGGACTGTCTACTGCTAGAACTACGGCTTCTGCTTGTCTCATGTTGTCCTCTTGTTTTTCTTGTTCAATGTCTATGCGAGTACTTTCGCTTGCTTCCTCTTCCTGTTTAATAAAAGTTGAAATTATAGTTTCAACTTCATTTGTGTCTCAGCTTTGTAACCTCACCTCTTCAGATGTTTTTGTTTGAAGTTCTATGTGCTTTCCAGTTTCCTTTGGTTGCGCTGCTTCTTGATCTTCGAGATTGAGGTACTTGTTTGTTTCCTGCATTTGTTCAAAGAAAAGGGTCAGACATCCCTTATAATCCTTGTATTGCAGTGGTGGGGTGTATTACGTAGTTCAGACATCATAAATGGTTTGAAAAGGGTTTGTTGTTGATTTTTTACCTCCGTGTTGATGACTTGGTTATTCGTGCCTGCATCGACTGTTTCTTTGTCAGGTATAACAGTCTCTAGTTTCTCATCAGCTTGGATGTCTTGGGTTTTCTGCTTTGTACTCGTGATGGTGATCTGCAATGTTGTGGCACTGGAAATCTCTTGTGCACAAACGTCCTGTTCTGTGATGTTTGAGGTTCACTATGGGGTTCAATTTCAACAAGGGTTGTCTCTTGGCCTTGCAGTGATTGTGATACCTGGAGTTCAAACAATATGAGTTTGTGGTTCACTTTCTTTCCTGCCATTATGAGTTTCCGGTGTGGGGTGTAGTGGGCTGTGGAAGTTTACCTCCTCTTCGTTGTTTTCTTCTTCTTTGTCGTTTGTTATGCTAACGGTTGATTGTGGGTCCGCCTCTCGTATTTGGTTGACTAGACTCCAGACCTGATTGTTCTCCAGCTGAGCCTATATTTTGTTCGAGGTTTGTCAGTTAACTTATAACTCTATCCAGTTTTGAAAGGAAAAATGGATGTTCATACTGACCTCTTCACTGGTTCTGACGTCGATCGTATCTTGTGCTTGTGTTGGGGTTGTTGTTGTAGCACTGTCTGTTGTGAGGTTGCTTTGTTTGTTGCGTTCATTCTTGTTTTTGGGGTTGTTGACACCATCCTGTTGTTCGAGTTCATCTTGGCCTGGCGTTCTATTGGTACGTTCCTGAAAGCATTGAGACAGTTCTTTTCAGTTGAGGTATGAAAACAGGGGTTTGCTTTAGTGTGCGGATGGCACCATGCATTACTATTTATTTACCTGTTTCTGCCGCTTTATCTTCTTCTTGTCAATGCCCATGTCCCTTGATTTTGTTCTTCTCTTCCTTTCTTTGTCCTCTTCTTCTTTCTTTCTTTTTTCCCTTTCTCTTTGTTCTGCTTGCTCTAGTGCCTACAGGGTCACATTGCATGTGAGGTACCTTGTGCAAACTATGTCCTGAAATTGTCTGAGTTGTTCTAGAGAATCCATCACGACAATTGTTTGTTGCACGACTTTGTCCTTGTTTTTTTCATCCAATCTCTCGTCTTTTTCGTTGCATCGGTGTTTAGCCCTGGTGGTTACTGCGGGTAACTGTTCTGCTTCATGGAGCACTTTTTCCAACAAATTGTTTATCCTTTGGAATCTTTCCTCTGGTCCTGTGTTCATGCTTTTGTTTGGTTCAGTGCTTCCACTGGTGCCAATACGTGGTTCGCGCCGGCGTTTGGGTGGAGGTGGTAGCAGTTTGGTTGTGTGCTGGTGTTGCTGTTCTTTACGATGTTCTCCTGCTATCTGGTGAATTGAAGACGAAGTTGATGCTGTGCTGGTATAGAAGATCCTCTCTGCTGTTCCTTTCCATGTCTGCATCGTTTCGGTGGAATGGAGTTGATTAGAATGGAAACTATTTTCAAAAAGGGAAGGACTGATTTATGTACAATAGAGCTATACCTATATCTTGCCAAATTTATGGTCATCTGGTCGTGCTTTTCCGTCCATTTTCATGTCTGCTCTAGCTATTTTCGCTAGGTCACTCTCTTTGAGATGGTTTGCTCGTGGTAATGAGGTTTTGTCCATTGTCTTTGCAATCTTCGGTTGGCAGCAGCAGGGAGTCAAGGTACATGATTACTGGTCCCTATGCCAAACCATTGACGTGCTTTTTGTTCTTTTCTTCCTGAGGCAACATCATGTGCTTCTTCCATGTCTTGGCTCCTTCCCTGATACATTCAACGATTACCTCGCAGAAATCCATCTTTGCCATTTTTGGATAGTCCATGTCCTTGACCATTCTAGCTGTTTGGGCGAAGATAGCGGCGCTTGACCCGTAGACAACATTGTGAAAAAAATAAGGAATTTTTTTAACTGATTTCCTGTTTGACTGTTCGTCATCTATTTCCACCAATATTTGTAGCTTCTCGAACAGTTGTTTTGGCGCGAATTTTGTATCTTTGAAGCCAAGGTCTAACATCGGTTCTTTCATTGAAGCCGGGCTAGTCTCTGCCTTGGTGCTGACCTTTGCGTGCCATTTGGGTATCCAAACACCTTGTGGATAGCTTCCTTTGTAATCTTGATTTTTTTGTCTTCGGTACGATCACCAAAGGTTATTGTCATCGTTTCCGTGTCGAGGTTGTCGTAGATGTATGCTGCAAGCGGTCTGCAGATGGAGCCCATTATTTTGCAGTTCTCTATGTTGCCAAATCCTGCCGTCCTAATATCTTTCTTGTGACGGTCTTTTAGTAAATTCCATGCTTTCTTGACATGAGCGAATGCTGCCCCAGCCTTGATTTGGCATTTCTCTTCGTCTGTTTCTTGTTGTTCTTCGTCAACTGTTGGTGCTGCCAATTCTTTCCCGCTTGTCTTTCTTCTCTTTCTGTCCTTCTTGCCTGATTTGGGCTGTTTCAGAAGAAAAAAAGAAAGGGTTTTGTTAGAAAGGAACGTTAGATCCCTAGTGCTGAATAGTGGTATTCAAAATTAGTGCATAAGTGTGTTTTTACATCGTCGTCATGTTCTGCGTCGCTGTCGTGCTCTTCGGCATCATCGCCGTCTGTAGGAATGAAATCTGCATCATGCTGTCTGTCATCGTCGTCGTCATTGGTATCTGAACCTTTGCTGTTGGTATCGTCTTGTTCTTTTTCTACCCTTTGTGGTTTGTTTTTCATCTTGCGTTCACCTTGTTTCTTCGAGCTGGTTGGTTCTGTTGGCGGGAGTACCATTAGAGGTAATGGTTGATGCTGCAAGGTACCAGTGTCGATGATGTTTTCAGCATTGTCCTTTTTCTTTTGCCTTTTTTCTCCAGGAGTAAAGACAGTGCTGGTATCTGATTTTCTCTTTTTTTTTGCTTGTTGCTAGGTGTTTAATCCTGTTGAGCCTGGTGTAAGTTACCATTTCTGCCGCAGGTGGTTTGTTCCTCATGTTCTGTTCTGTGTCCTTTTCTTTTCTGATGAATGAGGAGACCTGCTTTGTGTTTGTGTGCTCTCAATATCAACGTCTCTGTGTCCTTCATAATGACCAGGTAAAGAAAAATGATATTCTTTTGTCCGAAAATAATTTATACACATTTAAAATATACATCTTCCATGATTATGCATAAGGAATGTGAAATTCCCAAAGGTAGTTTTCTTTTTTGGTTTAAGAAAGGTTATTTCTACTGTTGCCGATTGAGCTAATCAGGGGATTGAAAAAAATATATTAATTATGGTTATGAGTGGAGCTGGGGAAGTGAAGTTAGGGTGAAGTATTTTCTGAGACAAAAATGCACTCTGCAGGTGATATTTCATAATGGGAGGAATATCATTAATGAGAGTTGAAGATTTATTTAGTAAGTTAAACTGTTTTTTAATTAAATATAAGATAGTGTGCGAACATTTTTAATGTTTTCTATAAAGAAATATATAAAAAGTGGCAGGTAGTTTTATTTGTAGACATAGTTAAGTTATTGTTGTCAAGGATAGCAGTTAAGTTATTAATGTCTCAATACAGTTTTTTGCAGATAGACAGTGGACTCTTTTGGTCAAACCTTTGACAGGAGCTTGCTGGATTGCATGCTCTTCAGCAGGGTCTTCGTCAGTATTTTGCTGGGTTTTAGCTTCTTCGTGAGGATTTCTCATTGCTGCATAAAAAATGGGTAGGTGTTAGAAGCAGAGTCGAGTGTCACAGAAAAAAAAGTTGCGCGCTGTGAAAACAAATTTGTATGGATAGAGAGGCACGGGTTGTTTTACCCTAGAAGCACAGGGTACAACTATTTTTTGTTCACGGTTTTTCAGACCAGAGGCACTTAATTTGAAAAACGGTTACATTGAAGGGACAAGCATGTAGAAAATGTCATACGGTTATCAGGTTTTGGCCTCCCAGGATGCTTGCGGGGTTTGGATATATCGACGTATTCTAGTTAGTGACATTTCAAGTTTAGTACATTTGAGCACATATCGTATGGCAAAAATTCCAGGGCGGAGAGCTGTAGCATTTCTGTTAAATCTCATCTCTCCGCCAGTTCAATTTGTTAGACAAATTGATTTTAGGTTATTGGAAAATTCCTTGGTAGCGGTGGCTAGGGTTGTTGTTCCTTGAAGTTGAAAAATCACTACGATCTACCCGGTGGAATGGAGTGGGATAGAATGATAATTACCTTCAATTAGTTGTGCGGTTCCATCCGCTTATTGTGTCGTTGCTCTTTTTTTGTTGCGATTTCCGCCACCGCTGTCGAAGTCCTCGTCGTCGGTCGCCGCAGCCGGCAGGGTTATTGGTGTTCTCGCGGGCAGTGTGTGGCTGGGTGTATGTCGGATTGGAGGGTGGTTGGTGAATGCGGCGGCTGTTTCTTCGGTGCCGCAAACTCGATTTTGAATTTGTGTTTGTGTGCAGAAGGAAGGAGGAGAGCGTGCGGGAGTGATGATGGTTTTGAGATTCACTTTGCGGAAGTGGAAGCAAGCTAGTAGAAGAGGGAGGGAGAGATGGAAACCATCGAACCATCTCTAATCTTCAACCGTGCGTTTGAGCATCAAGATCCGTTTTTCTGTTGTTAGGCTCGGAAGTGTAGGTTCTACAGGGACGTAGATGCAGGCATAGGAGGCACGGAAGTGTAGGTTCTACAAGCAGGTAGAGAACCACGAGACAGGCAAGAGTCGTGTGAGGCACGTGCATGTAAGAATAGGAGGCACGGAAATGAAGGCAATACAGGCACAGACATGCTGCTTTTCGAGGCACGGGTATCAACCCTGAGGATGTACAAGGGTGTTGTGGCAGATGCATGTGTTAGAATGCTCGGTTAAAGAGGCATGGTTGTGAAGTCTCAGGAGCGACGCGGGCGTGGCACTGGGTCCATTAAAGAGTCACGTCGTATGTTCTGTTAGGCACGTGAGGCACGTGGGTTCAGGCACGGAAGGGAGAAAAGGTGAATCCACAACAGGCACGTACGTGTGTTTTCTTAAGTCACAGGTGTGCATTCTGTGGATGCACAAAAGTGTGGCAGCAGAGGCATAGGTCTGACTACTCGGTTACAGAACCACGGTCGTGAAGTCACGTGGATGTGCACTACGGGGCACGTAAGAGTCTCGGCAAGTGTCACGTTGTAGACGTGGGTGCAGGTACGCAAGGCACAGTAATCGAGGCACTACAGTTACCTACGTGCACTCTCTGGATGCACGAAATTTTTTGTGGCAGAGGCATGGGTCCGAGTACTCGGTTAGAGAACCACGATTGTGAAGTCACGTGGGTGTGGCACTACGGGTCACGTAAGTGTCGCGGCATGTGTCACGTTGCGCACGTGGATGTAGGCACAGGAGGCACGACATTCAAGGCAATGAAGGCACGGACTTGCGGCTTCTTGAGGCACGGGGTATCAACCCTGCGTATGCAAAAATCTAGTGCATGCAGTGGCAGACATACGTGTCAGGATGCTTGGTTACAGAGGCATGGTTGTGAAGTCTTAGGAGCCACGCATGTCACGTTGCGCACGTGAGTGCAGGTACGTGCAGGCACAGAAATGAAGGCACCACAGGCACGTACGTGCACTCTCTGGATGCACAAAAGTGTGGCGGCAGAGGCATGGGTCCGAGTACTCGGTTACAGAACCACAGTTGTGAACTCACATGGGTGTGGCACTACGGGGGACGTAAGAG
This sequence comes from Aegilops bicornis, assembly GCA_021605145.1. Lineage (NCBI taxonomy): Eukaryota > Viridiplantae > Streptophyta > Magnoliopsida > Poales > Poaceae > Aegilops > Aegilops bicornis. Next base: position 56,815,492 of record CM038675.1, on the reverse strand, counting down.
TCTCGGCAAGTGTCATGTTGTGCACGTGGGTGCAGGTACATAAGGCACAGAAATGAAGGAACCATAGGAACGTACGTGCATTCTCTAGATGCAAAAAAAGTGTGGCGGTAGAGGCATGGGTCCGAGTACTCTGTTAGAGAACCATAGTTGTGAAGTGACATGGGTGTGGCACTACGGGGCACGTAAGTCTCGGCAAGTGTTGCGTGAGGCACGTGGGTGCAAGGACGTAAGGCACAGAGATCAAGGCACCACGGTTGTGAAGTCACGTGGTAGTGATGAAGTGGAGCCTCTCTACAGCCATGTGGATCCAGGCACACGAGGCACGGAAGTGCAGGTTCTACAGGCACGTAGATGCAGGCACAGGAGGCAGGGAAGTGTGGGTTCTACAGGCAGTTAGAGAACCACGGGACAGGTAAGTGTCGCGTGAGGCACGTGGCTGTATCGGAGGCAAGGAAATGAAGCGAACGCGGGCACAGACATGCTGCTTCTCAAGGCACTGGTATCAACCCTGTGGATGTTCAAGAGTGCGGTGGCAGAGGCATGTGTTAGAATGCTCGGTTAAAGAGGCACGGTTGTGAAGTCTCAGGAGGGAAGCGGGCGTGCCAGTGGGGCCATGTAAGAGTCATGACGCATGTTATTACGTTAGGCACGTGGGTGCAGTTTCGGAAGGCAGTATTGGTGAATCCACAACAGGCACGTACGTGTGTTTTGTGAAGTCACGGTTGTGCACTCTCTGGATGCACAAAAGTGTGCCAGCAGAGGCATGGGTCCGACTACCCGGTTAGAGAACCACGTTTGTGAAGTGACGTGGGTGTGGCACGACGGGCCCCGTAGGAGTCACGACAAGTGTCACGCGAGGTACGTGGATGTAGGCACGTGAGGCACGGCATTGAAGGCACAGGAGGCACGGATGCAGGTACAGGAGGCATTGAAGTACTGCACCTAGGAGGAGACCTTGTGTGAGTGCGGAATGTTTCGAGATTTACTATGGAAGAGAGGAAGCAAGAGAGTAGTGGAGGTGGGAGAGATGGAAATGATGGAACCGTCTGTAATCTTCGATGGTCTGATTTTAGCATCAAGATTCGTGCCGCTTGGCTTTGTTTTTCTTTGTTCACTGTAGCGTCTTAATACACGTGTTAGGCACGGAACACCAGGCTCTACATGCACCGACGCTGGAATTATGGAGGCACTGGTATCGACTCTGTGGATGCACAATTGTGTAGTGGCAGGGGCATGCATCTGAAGACTTACTCAGAGAGTCACGGTTGTGAAGTCTTTAGAGTTACGAGCGTGTGTCACCACGGGCACGTGAGAGTGATGCGTCGGGAAAAGTGTGGTACTAGAGGCATCAGTGTGAATAGTAGTCAGAGAGTATCGCTTGTGGGTCCACATATGTGAAGTCTGTGCAGCATTGGTCGTGCGGTAGTAGCGGCGTGCGTCGGGAAAGGTGCGAGGAGTTCAACATACTACATGCTTAGTATCTGAACGCAGTGCACACTATCTAAGCATGTCAGTGCAGTGTCTGCTTGAATGGTTTATGCAAAAACATTTGTTACGTGCTTAATTGGACGATTTGACGGTTGCTTTTTCCCGGCAATCGCGAGCACTGCCACTCGGCGGTTGCCCCGGCGCACAGCAACCACGAGCGCATGTCAACTGCCCTCATTACCACGACGAGGCCGCGACCAACCGCCTCCTCCACGACCGAAACCTTGGCATAAAAGGGCAACTACGCTCCCATAGCCGCTCAATTCCGAAAACACTATTGCCGCTCCATCTCAACTAGCAACTCCTCACAATCTCTGTGCCAAGGCCTCTATCGCTAGAGGAGCGTAATGGCGGAGGAACTGTCTGCCAAGCGTCCCCGTGGTGAGACGTCCAACCAGAGCACCGAGGTTGACGACGTTCAGGGCTTGGTCAGAAGCACGACTACAAAGTGCACCTCAAGGAGGTTGGCATCCATGGCAAGGAAAAGCTGGATGTCGTATGCACCAGCAATCCTCACGAAGCCGACAAGATGATCAGGAGGATACTGAAGAGGGTCTGCGGCTTCTACCCTCAGTACATCGGCGTTGATGTCGAGTATACCAGGGAAGACGAACCTCCGCAGAGGGAAGCGGTTCTGCACTTATGCATGGAGGAACTCTGTCTGGTATACCACATCACCGCGGCAACAAAATGGTGAACCATCCTATAGCTTCAACCTCTCCATGCTTTTGTTTAATTAGCATTTCACCCTGAAATTTGATTAAATTGGTTTATTGAATTGATGTATCAATGAAGTTTCTGAAGTAGATGCAGCAGAATAGATTTTGAACTTGACTCACCAGATCAGTTTATGTATTTGATGCACTAGATTAATTTATGAATTTGATGTATGAGATTATTTTTTGAACTTGATGTTCTAGTGCACTTTCTGTTCTAGTGTACTTTCTATATTTGATGTTCTAGTGTAGTTCAGTTTCTTGAATTGATGTGTTAACAAGGGTAAGGAGTAGATAGGTCATTTATTCAAGAGTAAATACCAAAAAAAAAAAATGACATGTTGTGCTTGTATTTTATTTCTGAACTCTGCATAACAGTTTCTGAAATTTTTTCGGCCATGAATTATACGTACTATATAAGTATTTACTTGATGGATACTTGATGGATCCACCTTAAATGTGTCATCCCCTTTGCAGGCCGTTCCTGAAGGAGGACAGGTTCTACACCTTTGCCGGCTTCAGTATTGATGGTGACAAAGAGATGCTGCGAAGTTCTGGTTTGGAGATCAACCCCGACAAGTACATTGACATCCAGCGCAAACGGAGATATCCGTTCAAGGGAAGAAAGAGGTACTACTCTTTGGCTGATGTTGCAGGGAGCGTGATCCACCCATTCTACAAACAGATGAAGGATAAGATTGACAGGGTTGAAGACCATAAACTATGGGGGATCAGGCCACTGCCAAGTTACCTCATCGAGTATGCAGCGATAGATGCGTACGCCACCTACGAGTCTTGGAAAAGAATTGAAAACATCAGAGAAGGACTGGAGAATGCAAAAGAGGCAGAGAAGAATTATGACGATCCTTACTACGTCTACTAGTGATGATGAAAACATAGAAAAATGGTCGTGGAGTTGCTTGTGTTTCTACTTGTGATCCTTACTACGTCTATTGTTTCAGGTTCGTAGTTTACTTCTGTTAGAACGAAGCAGTTTCTAATGTCATCTGTATCAGGTTAAACAAGTTTGCTTATGTCAAGTTTGTAGTTTGTTTATGTGATTGAACAAGTTATTTAGCTTGCTAAGTACTATGTTTATTCAGCAATCATGTGATTTTGAAGTAGTAATGTTGCTTTTTAGTCTAAAAACAACTAAATACAAAGCAGTCTTTTTATGCTAAGTACAGTTTAGTTGCGCACACAAGCCCGGCTTCTTGAGGAGTGGCAGGAGTGGCATGGGTTGGAATACGCAGTTAGAGAGGCACGGGTTTGCAGTCTCTAGAGCCACCAGCGTGTGTTACTGCAGGTGTCAGAGGCACGGAATTGAAGTCTCTATAGAAATGAAGGCACCAAAAGCATCCATCCAGAGGCACGTGGACGGAGTAGCAGAGGTGAGCTCCGAATACATAGTTACAGGGTCACGGTTTGGAAGTGTGCAGAGGCAAGGTTGTGCGACACAATGGGGCATGTAAGGGTCATCGCAAGTGTCATGTGAGAGAGGCACCTGGATGCAGGTACACAAGGCACGGGATGCACTGTTGTGACGTTTGTGAAAAGACACGGGCGTGGTACCGCGACCATGTAAGTGTCGCGGGGTGTGACACGTTAGGCACGTGGATGCAGGCACATAAATCACGGAGGTGAAGACTCAATAGGCACGGAAGTTGGGTTTTTGTTGTTTCGAACAGCTATCAATACTGTGGATGTTCAAAAGTGTGGTACCAGAAGCATGCTTCCGAATACGCAATTAGGGAGTCATGATTGTCAAGCCTCTAGAAAGTCACGCGTGTCTGGCATCACGGGCATGGAGTGGTGTGGGGCTTCGAGAGGCATCAGTGGCCCTCAACCCTCTGGATCCATGGTGGTGTGGTAGGAGAGGCACCATTGTGGATGCACAGGAGTGAGGCCCCTAACGGCGTGAGTGGGTGGCACCACGTGCATTTGTTTGAATACTCATTTAGAGAGTCACGTCTGTACTCACGCCAGATGCATGCTGTAGGTTGGTGGCATTCGGCAGCACACGGTTGCAGAGAGGAAGAATGTTTTTGAAACATCAAAGTCACCGGCGGTCACGTGTGAGGATTATGTAGAGTAATTGCGCGTCGACGTGATGCACGTATGTCTATGGACAGACTTGGGGCAGTGGCTTGTGTTTGAATGCTTGGTTAATGAAGAATCAAGGAACTACATCAATAAAAAGAGTTTGCTGCTTCATTATCACAATATGATCTGCGGTTAAACCGTTTTCTGATGTTTTGACGGAGCTAGGCTTATCAACAACTTTTTATTCCTTGATGTCGTCATAGATCTTTCTAATCTCATCGCCCATTTCGTTGGGTTCTATTGTATTCTGATTGCTAAATAGTAGCCTGCACAGTTGTTGTGCTTTCCATTGTTCCGTGCCATCCTATAAAAAATTCAGTGAAAAACAAGGAGAAAAAACACATCATAATTAGGTCATGCAGTTGTATGATATCTTGCAGATTTATAGCGAGTTTTAAGCGAAAACTTACATCGAATTTATCTATCTCTTCAACGAAGTGGTTGCCATCAAAGAGATGCGCGAACCTTAGAACAGCAAACGGGGTTTCACCTTTGTTCACCTTTGGCACACCCTTTAAAAATTGAACTTCCCATTTAGTCCTTTCCTTTTCGAATTTTTCACTTAGTAATATTTCGTATACTTCCTTGAACCTAGGCACCTGGGAATTGCATTTTCTTTTTGTTTTAGAGAGACATGTAGTGTAATTTGTAAAACTAAAAGACGTTGTTATTTACAATTCTTACCAGTTTGTCTTTATGGTTGTGGTATTTGTTATGCTCCTTTTCTTTCTTGGCTTCATTGATTTCCATGTCAGCAATTTGCTTACTGAGTTTGCCATCATGCACGTGGTGAGCACGTTGTTTTTTCAGGTATTCTTGCCTCTTCAATTCTTCAAGAGAGGTTTCTTCAGGCCCGATGATCTGAAGCTTCCTTCTATATTTGTCGAGCACTAATAGTGCGTATCGGTCTTCCATTTCAAATGGCATGAATACATGCGGTACAAAAGTTTTATTGCTAGAGGAGAGTTTAAAATATAGTATTTTGTTTGAAATGCTTATTTTTATTTTGTTAGAGGAGAGTTTTATTGTTAGAGGAGAGTTTAGAATATAGTTTTAACGCTATTACCATTTTTGCTGTTTTGAGCTTGTCTGATTGACATTTCTTAAGGAACAAAGGAACCAAGGTATCCTTGTCTCATGTGAAATCATTTGTGAACTCCGCCATAGATTTTGTTTTACCCTTTAAACCCAGAATATTCTGCAGGCAACAAATAAAAAACCATAAAAACAAATTAGAAAGAATAGATCGGTACCAAGAGATTAAACAATCGTTGCAAAAAGATGAGTTTGTATGATCATTGTGGTTTTTTTTTAAATTTACCTGTGCAAAGCTTGGGCCAAATAATAGTCTATGTCTTTTGTGTGTAGTTTGCTTGCTTCTCTCCCATGCTTCTGCTAACTCATCGAGCACCTTCTTTTCCATTCCTTGACGTTTTTTCTTGTTGGCAGGCCCAAATATTTCCTTTAGGTTTGATCCAGTGAAAGTTGTGCTGTTCCCCTGTGGTTCTTCTCTTGAGAATACTACTTCTCTGCTTACAGGTAAAACAGTAGAAGAAAATTTTGTTGAGAATGTCACTTACAAGCAAGTTGATAAACAGGAATTCAAGGTTCTTTCTAGTTTCTGTCTTATTTATGTGATTTCCGCGTAACTTTAACTAATTTTAGTTGGAAAAGGAACCAAGTCACCTTTTGAATTTGTCCTGACATGTGTCACTCATGACTATGTCGTAGAGCTCGTTTGCCTTACACACGTGTCTGAACGAATGTCGGTGTTGCGGGTATTTGTTGGTGCTCCTTGATTGATCCTTGTTTTTTTCGTCTTGCTCTGTCAAAGCAGGTAAAAAATTTATGGATGTTGTTTCTAAAAGATATATTTGAAGCTCCTGTCATGTTGACTGATGGTAAAAATGAAAATAGTTATATTACCTTTCATGGGCGAAAAAAGGTTTGTAGTCTCTGGTTTGAAAACTTTGATTTTTTCAGGAAGTTGATGGTGCTTTATTTGGTTGGTTTTACCGAATATGAGTGTGTATACTGACTCTAGTTTCCATTCGGCATCCACCTTGCTGTGCTGCAGGCATGTCAAAATGTATGGTTTGTAGTTACGTGTTGTCCACAATTGTGAATAAACTAATTCTGGTAATAAAGAAATCAAGTAATTTGACGTGTATGTACTGGTAACTTACATGAAAATCCTCTCTGTCCTTGACCAGTTCTTTCCCGTTCCAGTGTTTCGCAAATTGGGCATTGTGTTCCTTCTTGCTTTGGTGTGTAGATCCTGTGAGGCCTTTCTGCTATCCTTGCCCAGTCTGGTTCGTTCTTGTGTTTTAGTTGGTGGTACTTGTTCATCAACACCGACATCCCTCTCATCTGTGATTGCATTTTTGTTGTTGTTTGGGTGCGGCATTAAGAGTATCATACTATCGTGAGGAAAATAATAAATCAATGTACGAAAAGTATGTACCAGTTCTGCTCGATGCACATGGTGTTTACTCCAAGACAAATCGGCGTAGTTTACATAGTTCAGTGACTCAAGGATGTCGATGCTATCTCTGTACTTGTTCATTACATATAGCGTGTAGTGCTTGTATGTGTGGTGAGGTATCATGATCTACGTTGAGAGAGGAGATCGTTGTTGATGTAAAAATTGAATTTCATTTAATTGTTGAAGCTCAAGGAGAATAAGTCATGTGTTCAGTAATAGTTCCGAACTTACTATCTTCGAGTTCAGGGTGTTTTTACCTCGCACGAGTTGTTCAAATGCTTGTAGTGCATCGTCTTCGTTGAATTCTGATAGCTCTCCTCTATTATAATTGAGACCTAGCACCATCTTCAAGAGAGAGAGAGAGTGTGTGGTATTAGTTAAATATTCTACCATAGTAATGACAGTGGTGTTTTGTGGGTGAGGTATGCATACATTTGCGAATTCTGCAGGGAGTATAGTTGTGACGTCTGGGTTGAACTGTTCCTGTTCTGTCCATTCGTCCAGTAACGCGTTTAGCATGGAGCCCTCCATTTGTGCATCTCCTTTCCGTGCCTGTTCCACGAAGGATTTTCCTGAAATGTAGCCTTCACTCTTTGAGCTTTTATATAGTTGTTCTCTGCAAGCAAGGAGGCTTTAGAAGTAGGTGAGTGAATGGTTAGTTAGATGTTAGAGAATGTGCAACTCTATGTAATCTTTTCCATGAAACAAGGAGAATCTGCTTAACGTCCGCATTCTTTCTGTCCTTGTCGGCTCATCAGATATCTAGAGTTGCATGGCCTTTTCTTTCTAAATAAAATCACCTGGAACAAGTGCTGGAGCGTTGACTTTCTCAATTTCCTTGCTTCCTCACTTGAATGGCCTCTTAGTTGAGATTATGTTTGCGGCGCACTGGCTTTCCAATGTCGAAGCTTTGTGCCATGTGGCTGACCGTTACTGTTGTCGTCTCTGTATTTATTAAAATCTCGTTCCTGCAACACACACACACACACACACACACACACACACACACACACACACACACACACACACACACAAACAAATATATATATATATATATATATATATATATATATATATATATATATATAGGGAAAATCCATCCTACCACCCGGTGGTAGTTATCCGACATGTCTCATAGACTACCATGTGGTACTATATATACTATTTTATTATTTTAAATATGTTCATATAATATATCTAAGATATTGCAAAGCAAGTTACATGAAAAAATTGCATATGAGCCTATAGTTTTTTTTATTTGTGAAATACCTACATATTTGTACGTAAAAAAGAGCATACTCAAAAAATGGTAAATACGACCTAAAAATTAGTATATATACTATCTAATCATTTTTATATACTACATACTACACGTACATACTCTCGGTTTCGACAGATACTACATACAACATACAAAACGCAAGTGATGGTAACTACCACTGCTTGTAGGAAACATATATATATATATATATATATATATATATATATATATATATATATATATATATATATATTTACAGGTATACATATGAAATGTTTAAGGTAGGAAATCATTGGAAGAAAATAATTCTTTGGTGTTAACATGAACTTACCCTTTGTCCTTATTCGCTGTCATGACGTTGTTGTACAGGTGTTCGATCCCTTCATCTTTTGTCCCTTCTTCGATGGCTAGGTTTTGTATGATCAACGGTTCACGTTCTGTTTGAGTGCTGTCCTGGGTTACCGCCGTGTTTGTGGCGGCAACATCTTTTACAACACAATGTTTCTTGTCTGATGGTGCGGCCTTTTTCTTGTTGTTGTCTGACTCTCTCTCTGGAATGTTTGCTGCATGGTTTTCCAATGCACTGTGGCCCTTTGCTTCTTTACTTGTGTCTGCGTGCTTGTCCTGTTGAGGTTTCTGCGTTATCGAGTAAAAGCGTGGTTAAAAAATAAATAAATACGCACGGTATTTTCATTGTAGTTTATTGTCCGTTCCCTAAGAAAAATACTCAAATGTTTAGTGTGTCTTTTGAACTTTTTTATTGTAGCTTCACCTTCTCAGTCGTTTCTGCCGGTGCTGCCTCTTCGACCTTTTCTTCGGTGAGTGGAGCTTTTTGGACGTCCTCTGGATCTTTTTTGTTTTGTTCATCCGTGGTGTCGTCGTTTTTGTCTTGTGGCTGTTGAGACATAGAGGCAGGTAAATGAGATTGCATTTGTGTCTTTGTTCACTCAAATTTCTAATTTCCTTAAAAGCAGGTTATCTCACTTCACCTTTTCAATCTTTTGCGTCGACGTTGCCATCTCTGTTATTTCTTGCACGGACAACGAAGGTTTTCTGGCTTGGTCTACGGCGGATAGGCTATCCGTTGTTGGAAGAACATCTTCTGCTTGTTCCATTCCCTTGTGTTGTTGTGTTTGTTTTTCTTGAATATTGGTGCTCTCCTCTGTTTCTTGCATCTGTCGCAACGCAAAAAGTAATTAAAATGTGTCTATGTTTCTTTGTGGTGAATGCATCTTTTTATATGCTATAGAAAGAGGTTTTGTAGCTTGACCTCTACGTTCAATCTCTCTGGTGCCGTGCCTGTCACTTCTTCTCTGTCTTCTGGAGTTTTTGTACATTGTCGAGTGGTAGCAGCACTTTCTGTCGCTTCTTGAGGCACATCTTCTGCTTCATTTGTTTCTTTTTTCTGTTCAATCAAAAAAATTAAATATAGTTTGGACTTCATCTGTGCAGGCATAACTTTTTTGTTTTAACGTTGTAGGAGTATGTGTGTGTAGCTTTACCTCGTTGGTCTTTGATGATGGTGTACTGGGTACCATTTTAGTCAGCATTTGCCATTGTTTTTTGGTTTGTTCTGTTTGTACTCCTTGATGTTCTTTGGCATGACCGTTCTTGTTTGTTTCCTGCGTTTCATGAAAAAGGAAAAGCATGATTCATTGCTTGTAATTCTTGTATTACTGTGACAGGTTGTACTGGGCAGTACATTTCTTATAAATTTTGGAAAAATGGTTCTTGTTGAATTTTACCTTTGCGCTGGTGGTTGGGATATCCGTTTGTGCGTCCACTTTTTCTTTGCTTTGTATGCCAGCCTTGGGTGTGTCACCAGGTGGAGTGTCTGAGGCTTTCTCCCCTGTATCGGTCATCTGAAATGCTCTTGTGCTGAAAAGCTCTTCTATATGAACTTTCTGTTTTGCATGGGCATCCTCTTCTCTTTGCTTTGCTTGTAATACCTGATAGTTGAAACAATATGAGTTGACGGTATTCGGGCAAAGTGGGTTTGGAAGTTTTACCTCTTCTCTGTTGTTTTCTTCTTTTTTTTCTGCCGTGCTATTAACGGTCGATGCTAGATCAGCCCGTGACTCGTTTGCGAGAGCGTCGATATGATACTTGTCCGGCTGACTGTATATTTTGTTGCAGATTTGTCAGTTAACTCAAAGACCGTTTCTAGTTTAGAGAGAAGAGACTGATTTTTTATACTCACATCTTTACTGAACTTCTAGTGTTGTCGTCGTGGATGATGAAGCCGCACAAAGCCGGAGGCGCAAAAAAAAGCGCTATGTTGTAGATGACGAAGCTGCAGTCGTGGACGATGCACCTTGCGGATGTGAGAGGGTGCCGTCGGAGATGAGTCCACCGGTTTTGCCAAGACCGGAGGAAGCCCATCGAGCACACAACGGTTTTGCCAGAACCGTGTGACTGTGTAGGATCGTCACTGTAGCGATGCCGTGTCGATGCAGTCGTGCCGTCGTGGATGACGCGGTCGATGCCGTCGTGGATGACGCGGTTGATGCCGTCGTCGAGGTCGCGTCTTGCAGAATAGTCTGCCAGAAGACGCTAGGTGTCCATCTTGTGGACGAGGTGGCGAGGTAGCGGCGATGTGCTGACGATGATGATGATGAAGACAACATTGATAAAGACCTTGGCGATGAAGTGTCGGCGATGGCGTTGCAGCGGCGTGTCGACGATGATGCGTCGCTTGAAGGCATCCCTCGTGGCGACGGGGTGTCGGCGCCGTGTCGTGCCGAAGAAGTCGATCAAGAATTGCTCGCTTTCCACACCGACGTGTTGGTGGTACATGTCGTGGTCGCTTATGTAGATGTGCTCGACGAAGAATTTTCTGCGCTACGAAGTCATACAACTTGGTGTCGCTCGGTTCGGAAGATGTCGGTGCAGGTGCAGATCGGCTCGGTGAAATCAGACTTGATGTAGATTGCTCGGTACAGGCGCGGGTCGGCGCCGCGGCTGGTGTGTCGCTCAGTCGCGCGGCTCTCCCGGGGTCGATTTCTTGTATGTGCGAATGGAGGTGTAGCTGGCGGTTGGCGAAAACTTATGTGGAACTGCGGGCCCGTCGGCTGTGGATGCCGCTCCTGTCTCGCCGATCGAAGTACATGTGTACATTGATTTGCGTGGCCATGTGCATGATTCATGGATGGATATGTTAGCATGCAAGCTTGATTTGCATGAGCGTACCTACGCATGGCTCGACGAACCATTGGTGAAGCTTGATGTCGAGGCGCAAGATGATGTGGCGTTGATGAAGATCGGATCGCATGCCTCTAGGAGGAGCCGGCGGCCGCTGTTCTGATCGCGCTCGCACGATGGTATCCACGCCTGTGCGCTTGGCCCGATTGAGTAGCCACCGTGCCGCGTGTAATAGATCGATCCGTGGCATTGTTGACATCGTAGCCGAGGGATCGATCCGCTGCTTGTAGGCGGGTGTGCACTATCTCCGACACGTGGCTCGGAGCAGCTGCATGTGGCACCCGTGTCCATTGTTGCTGGCTTGAAGTTGTTGGCGCGCAGGAGGTCATTGGCACCGGGCCGCCAAAGCACCGATTTCTGCTTAGAAGGTTTTCGCCGGATAATGGGGTGGATCAATAGGTTTATTTGAAGGCTACGGAAGTAGTCTAATAGGATCTCGAAAACTGAAATTGATCTATAGAATCAATCTAATGATAGGAACTCAAAAATTGGATCTAAACTACAAGACCGATCTAATTTTTGATTGACCGGCTGCCGCGCACCCAGGAGAAGAAATTAATCTCTTCGGGGGCGGCGTGCTGCGGAAGTGGTATAGAAACCTAGGATCGGCGTCGCTGGACTAACCGCTCTAATACCATGTGAAAAATATGGGTCCCGATAACTGCCACACGTGTGGCATAGAGAGGAACCCGCCCGCACGCCTCGTGTGGCATGGACAGGAACCCGCCCGCACGACCGCGTACGGGCGCCAAATTGCACAGCCCGCACGTCCGGTGTGTGGCAACCCCGCCCGCACAACCCCGTCCAGGCCAGACGACCCCGTGCCCGCACGACCCAGCCGTTCCCGGCCTCCAATCGATCCCCACTCTAGACTGCCGCCATCGTCCCCCACCTCTCGAACCGCTACCTCCGTCGTCGGCCTTCTCTGGTTGCCATGGCAACCAGAGCAGATCCGTAGGGCCTTCCCACCGCAAACCACACCCCAACCCTCCTCCACCCCCAGCCCCCCACTCCAACCCCGGCCTCCAAAGACGATCAGCTAAAAGCAGGTGAAATCTCCCGATCTCGTACTCCTTCTCATCCTTCTTCTGGGCAAAAAATTGCAAATTTACAGATGAAGGTGGCGACTGGATCCATGCTATAGGGGTAAAACACCTCATGGTTCGGTGTATCTTCGCATTTGCTAAGCAGAATACACCAGATCTGCCATGTACTACGCTTGAGATTAACTTAAGTTCCTAGTTTGATTGACGTAGGTAGTTGGTAATGAAATGGATTAGTAGGAATCCCTAAAAAAAGGAGAGGAATGACAAAGTTGGAATAAAGGGGGTGGGAAAAATTAATTGCCACTTGTGTATAACGTCAGTTGCCACCTTTCGTTGTCAGTAACTGCCACCAAGTCGACCTATTGCTTTCCATCCTATTGTAGTGGTTGTTGCCATCTAATCGAACGGATAGCTAGCACCCAAAAATTTAGAAAAAAGAGTGTTCATGTGCATGTCCTACTTGCCGCGATGTGTTGGTTGCCTACGCATGAAAATGTGATAACACTGATGTGTTATCTTCTATGTGCAAGCAGCGGAAGAATACAATTCTTGTGGATTGTTGATGTGTTCTTGTTCATGCAGTGATTGAGAACACATTGGAAGAAGCGAGACGCGGAAAAGAATGAGTCACGAAGATGGCGCTGATACTTGGGGTTCTCAAAGGCCAGAAACGCCCCCTTGGGAGGCATCAGAGTACAGTCAACTCATTTCTGCAGGGCCGTTGCTGCCACTACTAGAACAGTATGCAGGCATTGGTATGATGCGTGATAACAAAACAAAAGAACAGTTGCCATGTTTGCAACGATGAAGATGACATTCTACTTATGTCGTACACTGTCATTTTTTCGCAGGTTCTTATGACCAAAACACACTCAGTGGGCCTCCGTGGCAAGTTCAGACACAGGGCGCTAACACTGACAAATGTACGGGCAGCCAACTTCAACTAGCTAATATGGCTAATCAAGGTAACGCATACGAAAAAGAACACATACTGGTCTGGACATGAAAAATAAACTTGCAAAAGTTGGCAAAAAGACTCACGAGTTATGACGGGTGAAAATGCAGAGCCTTCATGCAGCACGTGGCATCAGGCAGCACCCATGTACCTGCCATCGACGTCATACACAGGTGAGTCCATAAAAAAGTGAAGTTGCGGACGGTGAATTAGCAGAAGGAGCATAGTTGACAACTGCAGTTGCCATGACTGGACAACTGCAATTGCCATGGATAAATAACTGCAGTTGTCATCCCTGGACAACTGTTGTTGCCCTCCCTGGACAACTGCAGTTGCCATGGAGGAACAACTGCAGTTGCCATGCCAGGGCAACTGCAGTTGCCATGCTAGCACAAACTGCATTTGCCATGTATTGACCAACTACTACGATGCTTACAAGTTATTATGGTGGTGGTAACCCGGCAAACATCTCGTGGCAAGCTTCACAGATTGTAGATAGAGCACATCAATTTGGTGTCACAGACCACACAAGATGGGCAAATGCAGCACAACAAGGTAAGGAAAAAATTGAACCACAAAAGAGCACTAAATTTGTTTTTGTGGCAAAAAAATAGCACGTGACGAAAAAGAAGATTTGTAGAAGTGATGGTGGACAAAACCAAGCATAAAACGCTAACAAGTGGTTGTGTGTAATGAGTCATGTATTGTCTTCGAAAATTTCCCAACTGCTAAAAGCATGTGTGCAACACTAATGGTTGATCGCATTTGCCTAGTGAGATCAGGCTTAGAATGCAATAGTTTTGATGCTAGAACACAGTGGTTGCCATGTGTTGGTAGCAGTATTTGCCATGTAAGCAGGACTGCAGCTGCCATGCATATGTAACCCAAGTTTTCGTACTAAAAAGGAGCTGGTTGTCGTGCATTGGCAAACAATAGTTGCCATGTTTGTTGGACTGTAGCTGCCATGACTGGACAACTACAGTTGCCATACATGTCCACGCGCAGACTCACGGCTTGCTGTTTGAATGATGTCATGCCAAATCACTCGAAGTTGATGTGATCCGTTGCGATAAACATGTTATTCAAACAAAAATCTTACTCTCGTACCTGTTTTTTCTATTACAGGGCCTACAACTTCTGATGAACAGCGGCGGGGACATCTACTGGGGAGCTACGGCGCACGGAAGACGCGTTCCACCAGCCAGCAGACAATCATGCCGCAAACAATGCCGAGTCAGAGTCGGAAATGGCAATCATTCCAGCAATGCCGACAGGCACCCCTTTGAACACAAGCACTGGCAACACTCAAGTAGATGAAACTGCCGCCGATACTGAAGTGAATGATGAAACTGACGACGAAGCACAAGGGGATGAAGATGGTGGGCAATCAGAGATCGTGGTACCTCAGCCACCGTACGTTGGGCAGAGATTTGAATCGTTCGAAGAAGCAAAGGAATTCTACCAGACATATGCAAAGTTCCATGGATTTGCGGTCAACACCGAATACCATAGGAAAATTAAGAAAACTAACGAGTACAGCAGAGGTGACATGAGGTGCCACAAGGCACGGAGGAACAAGAAGGGGAAAGGTGTTGCGCCTGTCGTTCCGGAACGAAAGAGAGGTATCATTCTCAAGACAGAATGCCCTGTCCGGTGTAAGCTAAACGTAGATGGAGCACAGTGGGTGGTCACTGAATATTTTGACGAGCACAACCACAAACTCATAAAGAAGTTCGACCTGGTAAAATTTCTGACCGCCCACAGAGGATTCACCCCCGTCGAAAGGCAATTCGTAAAGCTGCTACATGATTGTAACGTCGGTCCATTAAGAATGGTCCAGATACTATCATTCATCCACAGCAAAAAGGGGACTCTGAGTAGCATGCCCTACATACCAGCTGACGTCACAAACCTACAGGCAAAGTACCGTAGAGAGAGCAAGTTGGCTGACATAGAGGCAACAATGGCCTACTTCGATGAGAAAGCTAAGATCCAGATTTCTTCTACATGATAAGGTTGGATGATGAGGACCGTGTCAGGAACATGTATTGGGTGGATGGTGCTGCAAGGAGAGCCTACAAACATTTCCGAGATTGCATTTCATTCGACGCGACGTATCTCAATAATATGTACAAGATGCCATGCGCTTCGTTCATAGGAGTAAATAACCACAATCAGTCGTTGCAGTTCGGCTGCGGGCTCGTTCGGAATGAAGACACGGATGTGTACGTTTGGCTGTTCAAGACATTTTTGGAGTGCGTTGATGGACTTGCTCCGATGAACATAATAACAGACCAGGATTTCAGCATGCGTGCAGGCATAGAGGAGGTCTTTCCGTTGGCAGTGCACAGGCACTGCAGGTGGCACATTATAAAGAAGGCTGAGGAGACGCTAGGACCGTTCTTTGCTGACCGTCCAGAGCTGCACAAGGCATTCGAGCTGTGCGTGGACCACAGCTTGACGGTGGAGGAGTTTGAAAGGAGCTGGATGGCCATGACTGAAACACATCAAGTCCAAGACAACGAGACTCTTGTTAGCCTGTGGGAGAAGCGAATGTACTGGGTGCCGGCCTACTTCATGCAGTGCTTCTTCCCCTTTCTGCAGACTACACAGCACAGCGAGGGGTTCAATGCTGTTTTGAAGCGGTACGTGAGCCCTGGCAACTCATTGCTACAGTTTGCCAAGCAGTACACAACTTTGCAACAAAAAATTCTGGGATCTGAGCTACAGCAAGAAGCGACCACAGCACTAAAGCAGCCAAAATTGCTAACGTATTTACCGATGGAGAGGCAAATGAGCAAGATATACACCAACAAGATCTTTAACAAGTAAGTCAGTTGCATTACAGTCTTATTTGCGCAAAAGCACTAAGGCAGTAGGTGCCATATAGAGTGCAATGCAGTTGCCATGATATGCAGTTGCCATGTTTAATGAAATACTGTTTGCCATGCTTACTCAGCTGCAGTTGCCATGTTCAATGAAAATTCTGTTTGCCATGCTTGCTCGGATGCATTTTCCATGTTCAATGAAGTGCAGTTGCCATGTTTAATGCACTGTACTTCCATTAGGGCATGTTGGTATGCAAATGCGAATGTCAACTAAACAATGTTATATTGTCGACACATATGCTGAAATGCAATTGCCATGTTTACTAAAATGCAACTGCCATGTTTGTTGAAATGCAATTGCCATGTTTACTCAACTGTAGATGCCATGTTTAATAAAAATGGAGTTGCCACGTTTTATGCAATGTGCTTCCATTGGGTAATGTTGGTGTGGAAATGACGACGTCCAGTTGAAAATGTACTACAATTGCCATGTCTAGTGTACTGCAGTTGCCATATACGATGTCTGCGATTACCATGTCTAATATGTCTGATTGCCATGTTCAAGGTACTATATTTTCCATGTTCAATGTACTGAAGGAAATATGCCCTAGAGGCAATAATAAAGTTATTATTTATTTCCTTATATCATGATAAATGTTTATTATTCATGCTAGAATTGTATTAACCGGAAACATAATACATGTGTGAATACATAGACAAGCAGATAAGTCACTAGTAAGCCTCTACTAGACTAGCTCATTAATCAAAGATGGTTATGTTTCCTAACCATAGACATGTGTTGTCATTTGATTAATGGGATCACCTCATTAGAAGAATGATGTGATTGACATGACCCATTCCGTTAGCTTAGCACACGATCGTTTAGTATATTGCTATTGCTTTCTTCATGACTTATACATGTTCCTATAACTATGAGATTATGCAACTCCCGTTTACGGAGGAACACTTTGGGTACTACCAAAGCGTCACAACGTAACTGGGTGATTATAAAGGAGTACTACAGGTGTCTCCAAAGGTACTTGTTGGGTTGGCGTATTTCGAGATTAGATTTTGTCACTCCGATTGTCGGAGAGGTATCTCTGGGCCTTCTCGGTAATACACATCACATAAGCCTTGCAAGCATTGCAACTAATGAGTTAGTTGTGAGATGATGTATTACGGAACGAGTAAAGAGACTTGCCAGTAACGATATTGAACTAGGTATTGGATACCCACGATCGAATCTCGGGCAAGTAACATACCGATGACAAAAGGAACAACGATGTTGTTATGCGGTTCTGACCGATAAAGATCTTCGTAGAAAATGTAGGAACCAATATGGGCATCCAGGTCCCGCTATTGGTTATTGACGAAGATGTGTCTCGGTCATGTCTACATTGTTCTCGAACCGTAGGGTCCGCACGCTTAAGGTTTCGATGGACGGTTATATTATGAGTTTGTGTATTTTGATGTACGAAGGTTGTTCGAGTCCGGATATGATCACGGACATGACGAGCAGTCTCGAAATGGTCGAGACATAAAGATTAATATATTCGACGGATATATTTGGACACGGAAAGGTTCGGAGAAGTTTGGAGCTCGGGAGGTTACTGGAACCCCGGGAGGTATATGGGCCTTATTGGGCCCATGTAGGAGGAAGGAGAAGGAACAAGGGAGGCGCGCCCCAAGCCCAATCCGAATTGGGGAGGGGGCGGCCCCTTCCTTTCTCCTTCCCTCTCTTCCTATTCCTACTACTAGTACTACTTCCTAATACTAGTACTCCTTCCTTCCCCTCCAAATAAGATAAGGAAGGAGAAGGAAACCTACTTGGAGTAGGTTTCCCCCTCCCTATGGTGCGCCCCCCCTTGTGGCCGGCCACCTCCTCCCTCCCTCCTTTATATACGGGGGTGGGGGGGCACCCTAGGACACACAAGTTGATCCTTGAGATCGTTCCTTAGCCGTGTGCGGTGCCCCCCTCCACCATATTGCACGTCGGTCATATCGTAGCGGTGCTTAGGCGAAGCCCTGCGTCGGTGAAACATCAAAATCGTCACCACGCCGTCGTGCTGACGGAACTCCCTCTCCCCGGAGCTTTGCTGGATCGGAGCCCGAGGAGCGTCATCGAGCTGAACGTGTGCCAAGAACTCGGAGGCGCCGGAATGCTGGCGCTGGGATCGGCTGGATCGCGAGGAGAACGTCGACTACTTCCTCTACGTCATCACCGACTCGGAGGTGCGAGATGTAACCTTTGGGATCGGCAGGATCGCGAGGAGAACGTCGACTACTTCCTCTACGTTGTGATCGCTTACGCTTTGGTCTCACGAGATGCGTAGACAACACTCTCCTTCTCGTTGCTATGCCATCACCATGGTCCTGTGTGTGCGTAGGAAAATTTTGAAATTACTACGTTCCCCAACAGTGGCATCCGAGCCAGGTTTTATGCGTTGATGTCATATGCACGAGTAGAACACAAGCGAGTTGTGGGCGATACAAGTCATACTGCCTACCAGCATGTCATACTTTGGTTCAGCGGTATTGTGAGATGAAGCGGCCGGACCGACATTACGCCAGACGCATACGCGAGACTGGTTTCACCGTTACGAGCACTCGTGCTTAAAGGTGGCTGGCGGGTGTCTGTCTCTCACTTTAGTTGAACCGAGTGTGGCTACGCCCGGTCCTTGAGAAGGTTAAACGGAGTCTATTTGACGAAGTATCGTTGTGGTTTTAATGCGTAGGTAAGAACGGTTCTTGCTCAGCCCGTAGCAGCCACGTAAAACTTGCAACAACAAAGTAGAGGACGTCTAACTTGTTTTTGCAGGGCATGTTGTGATGTGATATGGTCAAGACGTGATGCTATATTTTATTGTATGAGATGATCATGTTTTGTAACCGAAGTTATCGGCAACTGGCAGGAGCCATATGGTTGTCGCTTTATTGTATGAAATGCAACGCATACTGTAATTGCTTTACTTTATCACTAAGCGGTAGCGATAGTCGTAGAAGCAATAGATGGCGAAACGACAACGATGCTACGATGGAGATCAAGGTGTCGCGCCCGGTGGCGATGGTGATCATGATTGCTTGCCGGAGATGGAGATCACAAGCACAAGATGATGATGGCCATATCATATCACTTATATTGATTGCATGTGATGTTTATCCTTTATGCATCTTATTTTGCTTTGATTGACGGTAGCATTTTAAGATGATCTCTCATTAAAATTATCAAGTAGTGTTCTCCCTGAGTATGCACCGTTGCCAAAGTTCGTCGTGTCGAGACACCACGTGATGATCGGGTGTGATAAGCTCTCGTCCATCTACAACGGGTGCAAGCCAGTTTTGCACACGCAGAATACTCAGGTTATACTTGACGAGCCTAGCATATGCAGATATGGCCTCGGAACATGGAGACCGAAAGGTCGAGCGTGAATCATATAGTAGATATGATCAACATAAGATGTTCACCATTGAAAACTACTCCATCTCACGTGATGATCGGTTATGGTTTAGTTGATTTGGATCACGTGATCACTTAGATGACTAGAGAGATGTCTGTCTAAGTGGGAGTTCTTTAGTAATATGATTAATTAAAAACTTAAATTTATCATGAACTTAGTACCCGATAGTATTTTGCTTGTCTATGTTTTTGTAGATAGATGGCTCGTGTTGTTGTTCCGTTGAATTTTAATGCGTTCCTTGAGAAAGCAAAGTTGAAAGATG
This sequence comes from Aegilops bicornis, assembly GCA_021605145.1. NCBI lineage: Eukaryota > Viridiplantae > Streptophyta > Magnoliopsida > Poales > Poaceae > Aegilops > Aegilops bicornis. The sequence continues at coordinate 56,795,689 of CM038675.1, read as the reverse complement.
ATGGTAGCAATTACACGGACTCGGGTCCGTAACTTGAGGATTATCCTCATTGCTGCCTGAGAAGAATTACGTCCTGGAAGCACCGCTGGGTGCCAGGCCTGCTTGCAGAACAACGCCGAGAAGTTGTGAGCGTCTGGCGAGCAAAAGCTGATGACTACTCTATAGTTCGGTGTGCCATGCTTTACGGCTTAGAACCGGGTCTTCAACGACGTTTTGACCGTCATGGAGCTTATGAGATGTTCATATAGTTGAAGTTAAGATTTCAAGCTAATTAGCGGATTGAGAGATATGAAGTCTCCAATAAGTTCTATAGCTGCAAGATGGAGGAGAACAGTTCTGTCAGTGAGCACATACTCAAAATGTCTGGGTATAATAATCACTTAATTCAGCTGGGAGTTAATCTTCCGGATGATAGTGTCATTGACAGAATTCTCCAATCACTGCCACCAAGCTACAAGAGCTTCGTGATGAACTATAATATGCAAGGGATGACTAAGACAATTCTGAGCTCTTCGCAATGCTAAAAGCATGGAGGTAGAAATCAAGAAAGAGCATCAAGTGTTGATGGTCAACAAGACCACTAGTTTCAAGAAAAAGGGCAAAGGGAAGAAGAAGGGGAACTTCAAGAAGAACAACAAACAAGTTGCTGCTCAAGGAAGAAACCCAAGTCTGGACCTAAACCTGAAATCGAGTGCTTCTCTTGCAAGCAGTTGGTCCTTTGGAAGCGGAACTGCCCCAAGTATTTGGCGGATAAGAAGGATGGCAAGGTGAACAAAGGTATATGTGATATACATGTTATTGATGTGTACCTTACTAGAGCTCGCATGATAGCACTTGGTATTTGATACTGGTTACATTGCTAATATTTGCAACTTCGAAGCAGGGGACTCTGATTAGCGAACAACGGCAAAGGACGAGGTGACGATGCGCGTGGGAAATGGTTCCAAAGTCGATGTGATCACAGTCGGCACGCTACCTCTACATCTACCTTCGGGATTAGTTTTAGACCTAAATAATTGTTATTTGGTGCCAGCGTTGAGCATGAACATTATATCTGGATCTTGTTTGATGCGAGACGATTATTCATTTAAATCAGAGAATAAAGGTTGTTCTATTTATATGAATAATATCTTTTATGGTCATGCACCCTTGAAGAGTGGTCTATTTTTAATGAATCTCGATAGTAGTGATACACATATTCATAATGTTGAAACCAAAAGATGCAGAGTTGATAATGATAGTGCGACTTATTTGTGGCATTGCCGTTTAGGTCATATCGGTATAAAGCGCATGAAGAAACTCCATCTTGATGGACTTTTGGAGTCACTTGATTATGAATCACTTGGCACTGCGAACCGTGCCTCATGGGCAAGATGACTAAAACCCGATCTCCGGTACTATGGAGAGAGCAACAGATTTGTTGGAAATCATACATACAGATGTATGTGGTCCAATGAATGTTGAGGCTCGTGGCGGATATCGTTATTTTCTCACCTTCACAGATGATTTAAGCAGATATGGGTATATCTTCTTAATGAAACATAAGTCTGAAACATTTGAAAAGTTCAAAGAATTTAAGAGTGAAGTTGAAAATCATCGTAATAAGAAAATAAAGTTTCTACGATCTGATCGTGGAGGCGAATAATTGAGTTACGAGTTTGGTCTACATTTGAAACAATGCGGAATAGTTTCGCAACTCACGCCACCCGGAACACCACAGCGCAATGGTGTGTCCGAACGTCGTAATCGCACTTTACTAGATATGGTGCGATCTATGATGTCTCTTACAGATTTACCGCTATCGTTTTGGGGTTATGCTCTTCAGACGGCCGCATTCACGCTGAATAGAACACCGTCAAAATCCGTTGAGATGACACCTTATGAACTGTGGTTTAGCAAGAAACCAAAGTTGTCGTTTCTTAAAGTTTGGGGATGCGATGCTTATGTGAAAAAGCTTCAACCTGATAAGCTCGAACCTAAATCGGAGAAATGTATCTTCATAGGATACCCAAAGGAGACAGTTGGGTACACCTTCTATCACAGATCCGAAGGCAAGACATTTGTTGCTAAGAATGGATCCTTTCTAGAGAAGGAGTTTCTCTCGAAAGAAGTGAGTGGGAGGAAAGTAGAACTTGATGAGGTAACTGTACCTTCTCCCTTATTTGAAAGTAGTTTATCCAAATAGTGAGGAAGTTGATGATGTTGATCATGAAACTTCAGATCAAGTTACTACAGAACCTCGGAGATCAACCAGAATAAAATCCGCGCAGTGGTACGGCAATCCTGTTACGGAAGTCATGCTACTAGATCATGATGAACCTCACGAACTATGAAGAAGCGATGGTGAGCCCAGGTTCATAAAATGGCTTGAGGCCATGAAATCTGAGATGGGATCCATGTATGAAAACAAAGTGTGGACTTTGGTTGACTTGCCCGAGGGTCGGCAAGCAATAGAAAACAAGTGGATCTTCAAGAAGAAGACCGACGACGGTAATATTGCTGTCTACAAAGCTCGACTTGTCGCAAAGGGGTTTCGACAAGTTCAAGGGATTGACTACGATGAGACCTTCTCACCCGTAGCGATGCTTAAGTCTGCCGAATCATGTTAGCAATTGCCGCATTTTATGATTATGAAATTTGGCAAATGGATGTAAAGACCGCATTCCTGAATGGGTTTACGGAAGAAGAGTTGTATATGATGCAACCAGAAGGTTTTATCGATCCAAAGGGAGCTAACAAAGTGTGCAAGCTCCAGCGATCCATTTATGGACTGGTGCAAGCATCTCGGAGTTGGAATAAACGCTTTGATAGTGTGATCAAAGTATTTGGGTTTATCTGAGACTTTTGGAGAAGCCTCAGATTTACAAGAAAGTGAGTGGGAGCTCTGTAGCATTTACGATATTATATGTAGATGACATATTACTGATCGGAAATGATATAGAATTTCTGGATAGCATAAAGGGATACTTGAACAAGAGTTTTTCGATGAAAGACCTTGGTGAAGCTGCTTACATATTGGGCATCAAGATCTATAGAGATAGATCAAGACGCTTAATTGGACTTTCACAAAGCACATACCTTGATAAAGTTTTGAAGAAGTTCAAAATGGATCGTGCAAAGAAAGGTTTTTACCTGTATTACAAGGTGTGAGATTGAGTCGGACTCAATGCCCGACCACTGAGAAGATAGAGAGAAAATGAAAGATGTTCCCTATGCTTCAGCCATAGGCTCTATCATGTATGCAATGCTGTGTACCAGACACTGACGTATGCTTAGCTGTAAGCTTGGCAGGAAGGTACCAAAGTAATCCAGAGTGGATCCTTTGGACAGGGGTCAAGAACATCCTGAAATACGAAAAGGACTAAGGATATGTTTCTCGTATATGGAGGTGACAAAGAGCTAGTCGTAAATGGTTACGTCGATGCAAGCTTTGACACTGATCGAGACGATTCTAAATCGCAAACCGGATCGTGTTTTTGTTAAGCGGTGGAGCTGTCGGTTGGCGCGATTCTAAACAAAGCGTCGTATGGGATCTACATGTGAAGCGGAGTACATAGCTGCTTGGAAGCAGCAAATGAAGGAGTCTGGATGAAAGAGTTCATTTCCGATCTAGGTGTTGTACCTAGTGCATCGGGACCAATGAAGATCTTCAGTGACAATACTGGTGCAATTGCCTTGGCAAAGGAATCCAGATTTCACAAGAGGACCAAGCATATCAAGAGACGCTTCAATTCCATTCGGGACCAAGTCCAAGTGGGAGACATAGAGATTTGCAAAATACATAGAGAACGTTGCAGACCCATTGACTAAGCCTCTTCCACGAGCAAAACATGATCAGCACCAAGACTCCATGGGTGTTATAATCATTACTGAGTAATCTAGATTATTGACTCTAGTGCAAGTGGGAGACTGAAGGAAATATGCCCTAGAGGCAATAATAAAGTTATTATTTATTTCCTTATATCATGATAAATGTTTATTATTCATGCTAGAATTGTATTAACCGGAAACATAATACATGTGTGAATACATAGACAAACAGATAAGTCACTAGTAAGCCTCTACTAGACTAGCTCATTAATCAAAGATGGTTATGTTTCCTAACCATAGACATGTGTTGTCATTTGATTAATGGGATCACCTCATTAGAAGAATGATGTGATTGACATGACCCATTCCGTTAGCTTAGCACCACGATCGTTTAGTATATTGCTATTGCTTTCTTCATGACTTATACATGTTCCTATAACTATGAGATTATGCAACTCCCGTTTACGGAGGAACACTTTGGTACTACCAAGCGTTACAACGTAATCGGGTGATTATAAAGGAGTACTACAGGTGTCTCCAAAGGTACTTGTTGGGTTGGCGTATTTCGAGATTAGGTTTTGTCACTCCGATTGTCGGAGAGGTATCTCTGGGCCTTCTCGGTAATACACATCACATAAGCCTTGCAAGCATTGCAACTAATGAGTTAGTTGTGAGATGATGTATTACGAACGAGTAAAGAGACTTGCCAAGAACGAGATTGAACTAGGTATTGGATACCGACGATCGAATCTCGGGCAAGTAACATACCGATGACAAAAGGAACAACGTATGTTGTTATGCGGTCTCGACCGATAAAGATCTTCAGAGAAAATGTAGGAACCAATATGGGCATCCAGGTCCGCTATTGGTTATTGACCAAGATGTGTCTCGGTCATGTCTACATTGTTCTCGAACCGTAGGGTCCGCACGCTTAAGGTTTCGATGGCGGTTATATTATGAGTTTGTGTATTTTGATGTACGAAGGTTGTTGAGTCCCGGATATGATCACGGACATGACGAGGAGTCTCGAAATGGTCGAGACATAAAGATTAATATATTGGACGGATATATTTGGACACGGAAAGGTTCCGGAGAAGTTTGGAGCTCCGGAGGTTACCGGAACCCCCGGGAGGTATATGGGCCTTATTGGGCCCATGTAGGAGGAAGGGAGAAGGAAAGGGAGGCGCCCCAAGCCCAATCCGGTGGGGAGGGGGCGGCCCCTTCCTTTCTCCTTCCCCTCTTCCTATTCCTACTACTAGTACTACTTCCTAATACTAGTACTCCTTCCTTCCCCTCCAAATAAGATAAGGAAAGGAGAAGGAAACCTACTTGGAGTAGGTTTCCCCTCCCTATGGTGCGCCCCTTGTGGCCGGCCACCTCCTCCCTCCCTCCTTTATATCACGGGGTGGGGGGCACCCTAGGACACACAAGTTGATCCTTGATATCGTTCCTTAGCCGTGTGCGGTGCCCCCTCCACCATATTCCACCTCGGTCATATCGTAGCGGTGCTTAGGCGAAGCCTGCGTCGGTGAAACATCAAGATCGTCACCACACCGTCGTCCGACGGAACTCCCTCTCCCCAGAGCTTTGCTGGATCGGAGCCCGAGGAGCGTCATCGAGCTGAACGTGTGCCAAGAACTCGGAGGCGCCGGAGTAACGGCGCTGGGATCGGCTGGATCGCGAGGAGAACGTACGACTACTTCCTCTACGTCATCATCGACTCGGAGGTGCCGGAGTAACGGCATTGGGATCGGCAGGATCGCGAGGAGAACGTACGACTACTTCCTCTACGTTGTGATCGCTTCCGCTTTGGTCTACGAGGGTACGTAGACAACACTCTCCCTTCTCGTTGCTATGCCATCACCATGGTCCTGTGTGTGCGTAGGAAAATTTTGAAATTACTACGTTCCCCAACATGTACTATGTTTGCCAGGTTCAAACAAAATGTATTTCTATTTCCATGACAACATAAGGTGCTACAAAAAAAGAGCGCACGATAGTTTAACAGAAAACACACAAAACTTGCAGATTCCAGGAAGAAATAAAGCGTGCCAGCATGTTCACGGCTTTCCAGGTGGACGAACATACGTTCAAGGTGTGTTCTATTTTGGACATGTCAGATTCAGAACCTGAAGACCCGGAGAAAGGAAGGAACTACTTCATCAAAGCCTTGATAGGCGAAGGCGAGTACTACTGCCAATGCTGCAAGTTTGAACGGGACGACATTGTGTGCTGTCACATACTAAAAGTAATGGACATGAACGCTGTGACACGGATGCCCCGCCATTTCATAAGGTGGCGATGGACTTGGGACGCTGACGACGCGTTGGCGCCACAGACAACAAACGCAGTTCTGGCTGTGCATGACGAGAGACCTGAGTCAACCATGGAAGCCGTGAGGCATGTTGTGCTGACAAAGAACTATGCTAAGCTAATTGATGAAGCGTGCAAGAGTGATCAGACAGCGAGAGTCGCAGAAAAACACAGGAAGGCCCTGAAAAGAGAGTTTGATGAGATCAAGAAGAGGAAAGCTGAGGAAGCCTTACACCGGTTCCCCCGCACATCAAGTGTGCCTTCATCCACGGGGCCATCATCTGAAAACTCGGAGATAGGATCTGGAACAGCAAGCACACAAACCCAGGTCAGGAACCCACCCCGTTCCATCACAAAGGGTCGTCCAAGAGAGGTAAGGTACAAATCGGGATTGGAGATTCAAGAAAAACACAAGAAAACGAAGAAAGGGACGGGCAATCCATAAGCAAAAATTGGGGCGTTGAGACATGGTCCTTGTGGACAGTTTGTTGTGTACCCTAGATGTTGTGATTTTTCTAAATTGGGATAATGACTCTTGAGGGCATCAGAAGTTGAAGGAAAATACATTGAATGGATAAATGCAGTTGCCATGTTATGGGTACTTAATCTGCCATGTTATGTGTAGTTAATCTGCCATGCTATTTTATACTAAATATGCCATTTTAGTTGTACTGGATCTGCCATGTTAGTTGTACTGGATCTGCCATGTTAATTATACTGGATCTGCCATGTTAATTATGCTGGATCTGCCGTGTTGTTTGTACTGAATCTGCCATGTTAGCTGTACTGAAATATGACATGGTATTTGTAATGACTCTGCATCGCATATATTTCCATGATAATTCGACGCGGTTTAGTCACACATAGTGTGTTGTGTGCAATGTATGGGAAACAAATTGAAAAAAGCGTAACGTGCATCAACCACAGGAAAAGGTTATGGCTACATGATCAAACTACCATGCTAGCCGGTACAATTAGCGATGAAAAAGAAGAAGAAAAACAACCAAATGAAAAATTACGATGACTTTCACTAACCATATCTGATCAACTACATTTTGCAATGTTTTAGAACATCGTAGACGCATTCGACGCAGCAAACTGCTGCTACAAATGATGAAACCATAGTAATAATTGTAAACATAAAATGTATCTGCTGTCACGCCTAAATAGGTTCACATCCACACATATATTACAGAAAATATTCAAATGTCACTCACACACCACCACTACATACTAGGCTACGCGGGGTTTAATTCATAACATAGCACGCGACCATAGTTTTGACGAGAACAAAAGATAGTACCTTACATTCCTCGTCAACAGAATGTAAGGTGTGCGTCCTGGTGTGTAACGGAACGTGATCACTTGTACTTATTGATGACTTTCTTGACAGCTTCCTCCACGAACTCGCATGCTCCAGACCGCTTGTTGAAATCTTCATTCGTCAACCAGTTCCATGTGTAAATTTTCCGGAGCTCAACGACCGTTGCAGCTGTGACAGCAGGGACAAGTCTACCTTCCCACTTTGCAAAGTATTCCAACGTGTGAAAGCCACAGTCCGTCCTGCACAAGAAAAAGAGTCAGGTGAACTCGCAAAAAGGACAGACATAACAATTATAAACTTCAATTCAGATGTAACAACAAAATAGGGGTGGGATTGATGTAAATGGCACATGAAGGAGGGGGTAGGAAATTACGTGTTCCCTTGATTCGTAGTCGCCACGTACTCAGTCGGGAAATGTATGATCTGGACCTTTGAATTTTCGTAGTGATGGTTCCATGTCTCTTTGACGTTGTTGATGAAGAATTCAGCATGCGAAGTAAGGTCTGCTTCAGCTGCCGAATGCATTGAATCAAGCACCTCAAAACGTTGGTTCTTCAGGTCAAGACAGATCGCATAGCGGTGACCACACTTGTCATGTGGGTCGTGTGGTGCAAGCTCCTGGAACATGGGGAACATGACCTGCATTTAAAAGTGAAGGAAATGAGAAGCAGAGTTCACATGAAGAACAACAGAGGGACAAAAAAAGTAGAATCATGTAGAATGTTTTAGTTATGGTGGGGGTAGTTGAAAGAAAGTTGTCGTCCATGTATGAACAATATTTGCCGTGTATTTTACTATGAAGTTGCCACATAGTTTGCACGGGATGCAAAAATCAAAGTCAGTCTGCACGGCAGCTATTGCCACATGAAACATCTGCCACATAAACAGAGTGCAGATGATGGCGAAAAACCATACCATGTGAAAAAAGTGCAAACAGGGAAGGAGTACTCACATATTTCTTCAGTGTGAGCTTGAATTCACCGTATTGAGAGAAATTCTTCCTCAGGATTTTGTGGTGGAAGTCACCATCCCATATTTTGCAGGTCACACTGTAATGCATGATTGTTTTGTCGGCACACACATCCATATGATTGTTGATGTAGTCAATCCCGCATGCAACTACATTCGTCGACATTTTACCGTTTGGCCTCACGGACTCGGCAAGATCACCCAGGTCGACGTACGTCGCTTCGCATTGAATGACCTTGGTTCTGTCCAAACATGAGTTGTATGAAAATGATATAACATGAAAGAATCATGCCTACTAAGTAAAAAAATAAAAGAACTAAAACGTAAGCGGATCATGTATAGAAAGTACGAAGAAGATGAATGGTAAAAAGAGAGCAAAGCAAACTGAGAGATTATGTGGTGTGGTCATTTACGCTTTCAGCTCCTTCATGTGCTTGCTGCTGGCCCTCGCATTTCCAAACCGCTTGACAATATCGTACAGCTGGGTCTGTTCCTTTGTGGCCCTGAATTCGGGCTCGTAGTCTTCCGCGGGAGGTGGGTGAACTACCCTCTGCTGCCTCACAGAACCAGGGGTGGCACTCCTAATGGTATCCTCAGATACCGTATTTGCAGGCATGTTGGAACTTGATTGCCCCTGCCCTCATGAGGACCTCCTCTGCAATGCTGCCTCCTCGATCCTGCGGTAAGCTTCATCAAGTGACGGTGAAATCTCCTCATGGGTGCCTGCAAGGATCAAAAAAGTGGATTAGGATACCTAGAAATCAAAAACAGATGGATTGTGAGAAGATAGGGTGCATGATGTGAAATGTAGGCACAAAAAGTGGGGAGTTGCCATGTGTGGTGCAACTACAGTTGCCATGTCACAGCAACTACAGTTGCCATGTAGTTGCACTGTAGTTGCCATGTTGTGTCAACTCCACTTGCCATGTGCTTGCCGTATGGAAAAATGCAGCATGGAAACAAAAAATGCAGGTGACATGGTGCAGCAAATCCAGTTGCCATGCTGAATCAACTTCAGTTGCCATGTGGTTGCCCAATGTAAAATGCAGCATGGCAGCAAAAAAATGTAGGTGACATGGTGCATCAAATCCAGTTGCCATGTCATCACATATCAGTTGCCATCACAAGTGAGAACCCCAAAAAATATGATTGGGACAAAAGTCAAACTACAAAGATTTATAAAAGAAAATGATAAGGACATGATAAATGTACCTTGGACTATAGGCTCAGCGAAATTGACAGCCTTCACGCCTTTCGACCATTGGCTGCGCCAACATTGCAGGCATGCCTCCCGGAAAGCAAAGGCAATCGGCATAGGATCTGGCACCACCGGGTTGATCTTATGCGATGCCAAGGCTGAAGCTCGGTGGGGTGAAGGCCATTGGGTGCCTCTCATGCCTACTGGCCGGACCACGAACAACTTGCGGGGCAGAATCCAAGGGTGAAAGATCGACAAACATATCTGAATCAGCCGCTACAGAATGATCGGGCTTATTTGTAGGGCAGGGCGTGTTGTCAGCGGTAGCAGCCACAACTTTCTTGACAATCTTCTTGTTTGGGCTGTAGGGGACACCCACATTGAGTGGGAGCCTTGAAGTGCGCAGATTTAAGCTGGGGATTTCCACTGCGGGTAAAGACGCAGTCTGCTCCGGACATTCACCTGCGTCGCTTGTGCCCGGCTTGACACCTACATCAGTTGTGCTACGGTCTTCCGGTTTCTCCATCACATTGCTTTTGGCAGGTGGCGGGAACAGTGTGGACGCAGGAACATAACCAGACTCGTCTCTGCTGCTCCTAGCTACAGCTGGTGCGTTGGGTATGTCTGTTGATTGCTTGCGGGGGCTACGACGCCTAGGTGGAAGACCAGCACGCGAAACAGTCGCCTTAGCAGTATCTGCACCGACAGGAGCTGGAGCTGTTGTGCCAAGACTCTCACCTGTAGATGGCATATCATTGTGAACTGCCGCCTCAGCCGCTTCTGTCGTGGACACAGGAGTGCCACCACGCACGCGCTTGGAATCAGTGTCAGATGAGCGGGAATCTTCCTTGCTTAGGTTGGACTCGGGAGCGTCCACTTCAACGCTTGCTGATGGGGTGGCATGGCTCACAGCAGCATGCTTCATTGCCAGAAGAGTTAGAAATATGTCAGCTGTCCTAGTAGATACCGACTCGTCACTCCCCGATGTACGGATGCCAGTTGTTCTAGCCTGCACATCTGCAACCGGCGGAGATAGTCGGCCACTTGCGTCAGAGTTAGTGGGAGAAGTTGACGGTGCAGCAGCAGTTTTGTCGCCTGGCGCCTCATGAACATCTGAGTTGCCCCCTATTGAAAACTTTGAATGAAGACGTTCTAGTGGGTCCTTGCTGATATGCTTGGCCCCGCGTGTAGTAGTCTTCTTCACCCTGCAAAAAAAGAAAGCACATGAAAAGGTATTAAAAGTGAACAAAATATATTTGCCATGGTAGAAATCTAAAAAAATGAAAAATAAGTGGAAAAGCTGGTAGTTGCTATGTAAGCGGAATACGTGTTGCCATGTGGCATAGTTAGCAGTTGCCATGCAAATCCAGCAATAATTGCCATGTTAGCCAACTTGAAGAATGGTAAAAATGTCTGACCTGCCATGAATGCAATTTCAAAACTAGGTATGGGATGAGCACACAAGCCAATGGAAAAGATGGCAGTTGCCATTAGGTACAATAAGAGTTGCCATTTGGCCTAGATGGCAGTTGCCATGTAAAAACAAGTAGGAGTTGCCATGCACTTAAAAAATGAAGGAAAAAATCATTTGAAAAACAGCAGTTGCCATGTGGGGATGATGACAGAAGCCCATGTGACAAGCTAAACGGATGCATTGAAAAATCAAAAAAATATAGCACTATGTCAATGAAAGCGCATGGAAAACCTACTTCTTGACTGGCTTTCTCAGGTCTGGCAACACGACAGGATCCCCGGTGTTGGACGTCGTCGTACGAGGAGATGACCTGGTGGAAGGGGTGTCACCAGCAATGGGGGCACCTTTGTTCAACCGAGCAGAAACACGGGTTGGCGTTGGCGCCTGTTTCTTCGTAACTGCTCATCCACCAGCTGTCGGCTCCTTGCACGTATGAGATGGAGGAAAAAAGGTGGCAATTGTCAGACAGCAAACTCGTTGCCGCGCTTGGCAAAAACAAGTGCAAAAAGGATCAGTCTGTTCCAAAAATATAGACAAAGCAAAAAACTAAAATTAAAGTCGAACCTCCTCCTGGCAGCTATGGGATCGGTCCCAGACCTCTTGCCAGGAGAACCCTTCCCAACATCCTCTGGAGCCCTCCCCCTTTTTGATGGCAACACCCCCTCACCTCTCGCAGCCGTATGTTCTTTGACTTTCTCCGGTGGGGGGACATCTGATGCATCCTTTCCCTTGTTACCACCTGCACGAACTTCAACATGTTAAACATCATCGGTGTCCTGTTGCACGTTCTCCATGTCATCGTCGTCATCGTTGCTGAGACCAGCGTCTCCATCTAATTCGTCTTGTGTGTCAGCAGGCTCTTGGGAACTGTTGTAGTCATACCGGCCATGGCAACCAGTTGGCCGATGTGTCCGTTCTGGGACAAATGAAGTGAACTGCCTCGCAACCGCTGTCATTGCCGAGCCAGCGAGGGACGCCCACCTCAACCAACTTCCCGAGCAAGCCGGTCATTCCGGATGTAAACTGCCCTATTAGATGCTCAACAGGTGCCCTCGCCTATGCACGAAACAAGAAGCACAATAACCACCCATATTACAGTCACTTGCGCGACATCAAAAATAATCCAAGGCAACCATAGATGTAGATCTTTTGATTACCTCAGTAGGGCAATACGGAGCTGAGTGCACGTCCATCCACTTTCCAAAGTATTGAGGCCCCCCAAACACGTTGTAGTCTATAGCATGCTTGGCCATCAGCTGGAAAGAACAAAAAAATAGCTAGGATGTAAGAGAGAGAATGATTAACATTGACTAGCAGTTCATGTGTTGCAAAATGCAACAACAAAAGAAGACGCGAATATAAGTTTCAGCACGAATGGCAGAGTTGCCATGTGGAGTGAGATCATGGCAACAATACAGAGAGAGCCATGGCTAACAAGGGTAGTCATCTCTTGTGAACCACAGACGGTTGCCGCATGACGTTTTTTTCATATGTTATGCGCAAAAATTTGTAAGCATGCCGTGTAGAGAAAGAAACATGAACTAACCTGCAGTTTTCCATATTTGGTATCAGTTACCCTGTCTGCAGCAAGCATAGCCTTGACAGCATCGATAGTCCATGCAGAAACAGCAAACTTGTGCATAGGCGGCGGGCCACCTGTCCCAGTGAAATCCATGGTGGACAGATCAAGACAGTCGACGTACATGAGCTGATGTACAAAAATTTTAAAAAGAAAGAAATATCAGTTGCCATCACGGTACTTTGCAAAAAAAAAAAACAGGATAATCTATGTTCCCATGATAATCAAGTTGAAGTGCATGAAAAAGAGAAAAAGAAGAAGTTGCCATCTATTTGTGCTAGTTGCCATCATAGTGTGAAGGCAGTTGCCATGTTGTCATGATGGCAGTTGCCATCATAGTATGTTGACAGTTGCCGTCATAATATGATGGCAGTTGCCATATTGTCATTATGGCAGTTACCATCTTGTTATGATCAGGTTGCCATGCATGAATAGAAGGTGTTAAAAGAAGTGTTCACAGAAAAGGACTGGTAAAAAAATACCATTAAATGCAGCCAACAACCCTTTTGGTACATCTTGCTTGAGAATGCATCGTGCAGGAAGTCGGCAATAAACTTACACCAATTCATGTTCTTCACATTTTTCAGTTCCGCCTGCACCGCACAAAATTTCAGGACACGAGTTGCTGCAACAGAAATCAAATGGGAAAAAACATCAAAAAACACTGGCAGTGACTAGCATTACACATGACATCGGAGCCAAAAGATTGAAGAAAAATGAAGTAGTAAAGATGGATCATTCACTAGGATGGGGAAGCATTTGTTGCTTGGGCGAAGAGAAGTGGTCGGCGCGAAAACAGCTGAGATGAGGTACATGAGAAGCTTCATCTTAAAAACATCTCCATGGGCTGTCATGGCCTGCAGCGAATCTTCCAGTACAGATGTGTTCGGCATGGATGCCAACCCAGGAAACAAACGGGGGAACAGCGCTTCCTCAATCTTGTTATTGACCTTGTACGGGACTTTGATCTGTCCACGAGGCACCCGCAAAGTGCAGAACACGGATTCCTCGTTCAACGGTAGTCTTCCACGTCCCGGAATCACAAATTCCCTGGAGGCGGGGTCGTAAATCTAACCAAGCCAGTCGCATACAGGGTTGACAAGATTCGTGCACCGGACATTCATCAGAGCCTGCATACCCATCTCAGCAGCCGCTCCCTTCTGAACGTCGGTAAATCTGTCAGTCAATGTAGTCAGTCGTTCTTGGGAGGCCACATTGCGAATACGTTTCTTCTTACGCAAAAACAAACAAAAAAGTGATCAGTTGTTGCCATGTTTTGCACTATCATGAAATTTTAGTTCATGACAGACGACTGCAAGCTCAAGGTGGCAACCAATAACATAAACAGGAGGAGGAGGGGTGTGTGGACAGTTACCTCATCGCCCTCTTTTCTCCGTCCAGTTGCCCGATTCTGCTGTGGTGGATCCATGAAATCATCATCATCATTTTGATGATCACCGCGAGCCATTCTGCTGAGATAGGAACAGAGCAAATTGTCACGGTGGACATGAAAATGCAGGATGTAAGCAGTTGCCACCTAACAGAGAATGTCAACTAGTGAATGCAAAATATCACATGAACACGCACGCACCCCCCCTATGATTGTCGAAAACATAAATGTGGCAATTAAGCACATTGGTTACATTTTGAAAAAAAAGTGTATAGATCGTAAATGCACTTGAAAACAAAAATGTTGAAGTTGCAATGTTAGCCCAAGATAGTAAGATAGAAAGTCACAAAATCATCCACTGCACAAAAACTAAGATGTGGCAGCTCACACCCTGTGCTAAATACACCAATGAAATGCCATATGTTCAGCGGCAAAAATGTGCTAGGTTGAAATTGCCATGTTAAAATGCAACACATAATACAAAAAAGCGATAAAAAAATTATACTGAAAACATTATACAAAATCCTCCACTGCACAAAAGCAGACGCAATACACTAATGAAGTCATCATGGCAAAACACGAAAATTGCGTCTGCAGTACAATGAATTTGCCACATTATACTGACTGTAACAAGGCAACAGACATGCTGTGGTCAAACAAAATACTTGCCACGTGCAAATTAGTTGCCATGTTATGCAGCCAATTTGCCACATTGTCCTGTCTATAATATGGGAACAGACACAGTGTGTTCACATTCTATTTGCCACAAGAATATACTATCCATGTGGCAACAGGCACAGTTGATGTGCAGATTAGTTGCCATCCAGTGCAGTTGGTTGCTGAAACTGCAGTGACTACCGATTTACTACACATTACCATTCATACAGTGTGGCAACTATCAAAATCATCCAGGAAAATTAGTTGCCACAATGAAAAAGCAGGTTTGTGGCTACTATCACAGTAATTCAGGAAATTAGTTGCCACATGGAAAAGCGTGTGTGTGGTAACTATCAGAGTCATTCAATAAATTAGTTGCCGCATGGGAAAGCTTGTTTGTGGCAACTATCACAGTCATTTCAGTAAGTTAGTTGCCCATGGGAAAGCATGTTTGTGGCAACTATCACAGTCATTCAGGAAGTTAGTTGCCATACAGTCATGATAGTTACTCAAACTACCACGTTTGCCTTCATACTGCAGTTTCAAAAACAACTAACTAGATCTAGGGTTCAATGGCAACTACAACGACTTCAAATTCAACCTCAAGATTCTCCCCGAACTGATTACAAATACCAATTAGAACCAATGCGCAACTAACAGACCGGGAAACAACGGCCCAATCCCAAGGCACAACCAGCGTGTGCTCCGGACATGCAGAACCACACCGACGAGGCCGCCGCGGAGGCTGCGATGAAACTGCCCAGTGCCACCAAAAACGGCTAGCACAGGACTCCGCCGCCGGCGGGAAAGCCGACGCATCGCCAAATCGCCTGAATCTCTACGAATCTCGAGCGAAGAATCGAACAGGGAGGGAAGGGGGAAAATGCAGGAAAGGATTGTGAGAGTTGGAGCGAGCATTACCTTTAATCTGCAGGCGCTCCGGCGAAGCCGCTCCGATCCGGCGAGCAACACCGACGGCCGCGAACACCGTCGACTCTTCCACCTCCGCTGTCGCCTTCTCCTCTCGTCTTCTCCTCCAATGGTTTGAAATGCAAAGTGGGTTGTGCGAGTAACTGCGGGGGTGAGTAAATGGAACCGTGAGGGAGAGGGGGGCGAAGTGCGCGACGTGTTTGACGTCAACCACGGTCGGCGCGTGGCGTGCGGGCGCATAGCAGTTCCACCGCACGCCCCCGAGTGGCAACCGCTGACCGCAGGAGGGCAACCAATGTGCGGGCGAATAGTCTAACACACCACACATGCGCCTTGTCCTACGTGACGCAGAAAATCGACCAGATTGTGCCAAGATTCGTGTATAAAGTACTCGATGGTGATGGATGCGTGTGGACGAGATGCTGAACGCCCACACGTGTGGGCGTTAACATTTCCGAAAAATATTGGATGGCTAGAATTATTGTGTTGTTGTATTGTGTATTGATCTAACCCTTATACGGGGTATATATAGAATACACGAGGGGATAGAGGTTTGGAGTACAAGATAAGTAATACATGATTTAAGCCTATTCGATCTACTCCTTATCTCTATCTTTAAACCCAAACTTTATTCTAACAAGTGTCGCATCCAACGATTCTCAGATTTATCCTTGATCTTGGGACCAACACAACGTGATACATGCAGAACAGTAATGTTGTATCTTCCTAAGTTTGTCCCATCATTCACAAGGACATACGGAAGAATAATAGTTTAAGCCAACGCAGAAGTAACATTTATCACATTTCAAGGAGACTACTTTAAAATTCAGCCCTATGTTTCCAATATAGGGCAAACCCTGTAGTAAGGAGAGAACTTTTTGTGCCCCATGCACTAGTAGAAAAGGGGGCAATGGCCCATGCCAGTTCAGCCCATTAGTCCCGGTTCAATCCAGAACCGGGACCAATGGAGCTATTTGCCCCGGTTCGAGAGCCCAGGGGGCCGGCCGAGCCACGTGGGCCATTGGTCCCGGTTCGCCGGACCTTTTGGTCCCGATTGGTGGGACGAACCGGGAGCAATGGGCCTGGCTCCGGTTGGTGGCACGAACCGGGACCAAAGGCTTCCCTTTAGTCCCGGTTCATGCCACGAACCGGGAGCAATAGTGCTGCCTATATATACCCCTCGCTCGCGAGCAGAGCACTCCAGTGCTCTATTTTTCTCTTGCCGGCGTGGGGGGGCTTTGTGGTGCTCTAGCTCACCTCCTATGCACATGAGGTGTTCGATGAAATGCCCGAGCCACACTACTTAAGCTTTCTCCTCTCCAAGCTCGACCTCCAACCTCCATTTTCCTCAATATTTGTCTAGGTTTAGCGGTCCGTCACGCCCGTCCCGTCTTCACCGGCCGTCGATCACCCGCGCCGATCTCATCGCCAGCACCACCGTGGTGAGCCTCTTGTTCTTATCTTCTTTCTAAAAGGAAAAATATTCTTACTTGTATTATTTTCTTACTTTTATTATTGCATCTTATATAGTGCGACGGTTTTGGTATCCGCCCCCGTCGGCCCTCGTCCTGTCTATGATTCGGATGTGGTATATATTATCTTTTCATAACTATTGGTTCATTTATTGTTTATGAAAATTATGCCGACCAACGTGACATAGATTTTATTTATCTAGGAGGTTGTTGAACCGAAATTCCAACCGACCCTATTGTCGAGAGGTTAAATTTAGTTGAAGAAGAAAACAATTTCTTGAAGGAAAAATAAAAAAATTGAGGAGGAGAAGATGATATTGGAGTTGCATGTTGCGGATGTTGTCGATGATCACAAGATCAAGATGGATGCAATGCGCTTGAAGATGAGAAAGATTAGAAAATATGCCATTCATACCGAGGATTGGTATCATTATGCCGTTGGATCAGTTGTTACCTTGGTTGCGATTATGATCGCATTTGTTTTCACATTGAAATGTTTTACATCTCTTGCCAGAACAGTTCAGTTGGTGCTCGGCGAGGTGGTGGCTCGACAAGTGTGGGCAACAGCAGTAGGGTCCCCCTTGAAGGGGAGCCTGATGACTACAATTCTAGGGTTGATGAAGAGAAGCTATATTCTGATGTTTTTCAGAATTTATGACGGGCACCTCTGGCTGAAAACCAAGATGAGGCTCACAATGCAGTCCGTGTGGATGATGACGCGGTGGGGGAGGACGAAGACCTTGCAGTTGTTGAGTGGGACCCTTCGAACCCTCATATGGAAGAAGGTACAGTTTTTGCATCCATGAATGAGTGTAGAAATGCACTTGTGACATACTGCATCAAGGTAGAACGTACTTTCAAAGTTGACAAGAGCGATCAGGTACGTTGCAGAGTGCACTGTCCGACTGAGGGTTGTCCATGGAGGTTGCTCGCATCTAGAATGTGAAATAGCACTAATGTTCAGGTCAAAGTGAATCCTTTTAAGCACACATGCCAGGAATCAACCCTTAGGAAGGATACAATCAGTAGAGCCAAGTCAAGATGGGTGGCAGAAGAAGTAAAGAAGTGGGTGAAAGAAAACCAGCAAGTGGGTCCAAAGGAATTGCAGAAGAACATCAAAGATAAGTTCAAGATAGATTTACCATACATGAGGTTGTTCAATGGTAAACAACATGCTCTGGATTCTATTTATGGTAACTGGCAGGAAAGTTTTCAATTGTTGTATTCATTCAAAGGTGAAGTGGAGAGGACAAGCCCAGGTAGTATTGTAGATATTGATCACCACACCGTGGAGTACACATTCAGGGGAGTGACAAAGACCAAGGAATGCTTTAGGAGGGTTTTTGTCTGCTTTGAGGCTTGTCGCTGGGGTTTTTTGGCAGGCTGCAGGCCTTATTTGGCTATTGATGCCACTTTTCTCACAGTGGAGGTTTAAAGGATGCTTAGTAGCAGCTTGTGTAGTTGATGCACACAGTTTTGTATTTCCAGTTGCCTACGGTGTGATGGAGACAGAGTCTGAGGAGTGCTGGACTTGGTTTTTGCATAATCTACGCCGGGCTATTGCAATCCCAATGGGTTGGTCATTCATACATATGCCTGCAAAGGTTTCGAAGTGGCCATGGACAATGTGTTCCCTGGAGTAGAGCATAGGGAATGCATGTGTCACCTTGTTGCAAATTTCATGAAGAAATTCAAAGGAAAGGTGTATACCGACAATTTATGGCCAGCATCTTTGACTTGCAGTGTGAAGAAGCACAACTACCACTTGAGGCAGTTATACATGAATCCCAAAGTGAAAGAATACTTGGAAACACACCACTCCAAGTTATGGGCGAGAAACCAATTCGATGAACTGAGCAAAGTTGACTATGTGCACAATAATCTAGCAGAGTCTTTCAACTCAATGATCCGGAAACTAAAGGGTCATTATGTGGTGGATTTGCTTGACAGGATAAGGATAGAATACATGCAGAAATTTTATTATCGTGCAGGAATAGCCGAGGCAAAATTCATGGGCCACATTATCATCACTGCCGTGATGAATGAACTGAAGCAGAAAACAACAGGCTTGGAAATCAACATGACTCTTTGCTCGGGTACCACAGCAGAGATATCATATTTGGATAAAGAGAAGAGGGAATGGAGATACCCAGTGGATTTAGAAGCTAGAACTTGCAGTTGTAGGCAATGGCAGATAACTAGGTTGCCATGCATTCATGCCTTGTTTTTCATCACTTCTCTCCTGTGTCCAAAGAGGGAACATACTGCAGATGTGCATGATTACTACTCTGTTACAAGGTTCAAAGCCACATATGCTTATGCCTTGCCTGGTATGGAAGGAAAACAACAATGGGACATGGTGGACCTTGGATTCAAGCTTTGCGCTCCAGTTCTAAAGAGAGGAGCGGGTAGACCAAGGAAGAGTCGAATCAGACCTCGCAGCGAAGGAGCTGGACTTGGAGCGAGGAAGCGTAAGTTCACAAGGTGTGGTGGGTCTGGTCATTTCGGTAAGTATTGCGATAACACGGTAGATCGAGCGTTCGGAGAGAGTTTTGATGAAGGCTTCGATAAAAATGTTGGTCAGCAGCCGGTTGCCTCAACAGATGATGAAAATGATGGTCAACAGCCGTTGCATCAGATGAGGATTTTGACGAGGTTCCAAATGGTGATGGTCAACATCCGCATGATTTTGACGATGATCCAAAATATCCTCCAAATAATGATTCAAGTGAGGCTTCAAATGGCGATCCAAGTGAGGCTCCAAATAGTGATCATGGTGATCCAAGTGAGGTTCCAAATGGTGATCATGGTGATCCAAGTGAGGCTCCAAATAGTGATCATGGTGATCCAAGTGAGGTTCCAAATGGTGATCATGGTGATCCAAGTGAGGCTCCAAATAGTGATCATGGTGATCCAAGTGAGGTTCCAAATGGTGATCATGGTGATCCAAGTGAGGCTCCAAATGATGATCCAAGAGTGAGGCTCCAAATGGTGACCAACCTTCTGTTGTTGTGAGTTCTGCTAGGTATATAAATCTTGCAAGGGTCAAATACTACTGTACATTTGTCACTTGACATGATCTCATTACCCTTTATGTTTTGCACAGCTCTATGATAGGTTTGAAGAAGACGCGCAAGGTACCGACAACCAAGAGGAGAAGAGAAGAAGCAATGAGCACAAGGTGCACGAGGAGCAAAGTGATGGCAAGAAGCTCAAGGAACAGACAGAAGCCCCAACGCTATATATGAATAATTATGAAACATTATGAATATTGTTGTATTTCTGTTGGATGGTGTTGGACCTATGTTAGAACTATGTTTGACATGATGTTTAAATCTGTTTCATGATGTTTGAATGAGCACATGGTTTTTGTTTTTTTTTATTTTTTTGCATTTTGTTTTGCTCATTTGAATTCTGGTCAAACCTAACTTTTAACAAGATTTAAACATGTCTAAAATATCGAAATGAAAAACTAAGCCTGGATCCTTCTTAGTCAATCCAAAATGAAGCTGTGGTGAGGTTTTTGAAATTTTCATGAAAAATGTGCTAAAAAGAGGGGTCCAAAGGTAGGGTAAACGGCCTCATTTCTAAGCAAGGTTTTTTCGACCTTGTCTAAATCAGCCAAATAACTTTCCTACAAATATATTCTATATATACAGACTATGTGCGCTGTTTTTTTTTTCATTTTTTTGATCTTTTTAATTTGTTTTGCTCATTTGAATTCTGGTCAAACTTAACTTTGACCAAGATTTAAACAAGTATAAAACATGAAAATGGAAAACTAAGCATCGATCCTTCTTAGTCACTCCAAAATGAAGTTGTGGTGAGTTTTTTGAAATTTTCATGTTCATTTCCCCAAAACACTTCTCTTCACTTCATACAGGAGAGTTTGAGATACTCGAGATATCACACAATACACATGAACTTATCGTTTGAGTGTATGTAAACCGTGTTTATCAACTTAAATTGTTAGTATATGACATAAGAAGACTATGTGCGGAGGTTTTTTATTTTTCTGATTTTTATTTAATTTATTATGCTCATTTGAAATCTGGTCAAACATAGCTTTGACTGCTCCAAACCCCTCCCAAACCCCGCTAACCCTAGCGCTGAACAAGGACCGTTCATCTAACCCTAGCGGCGATCAAGGGCCGTTGATCTAACCCTTCTAGAAGGAATTTGCAGGGAGGAGGGGGGCGAACCGCGAGATGCAATCTGATTGGCTGGGTGATTGTTTTTTTTTACAAATACCGGGCACGCTGGATGGACCGTTGGGCCGTCTCGTTGTCTGGGCCTGAGACCGCAGTAAATAGCCCGTCTCAGCCTTTCCAGGTCTTGCATGCATGGGAGGCGGTGACGTGGGTTTGCATGTGCGGGAGGCGGACGTGCATGCATGCGAGCAAGGCGAGATAGGCTAGCGAGGCGAGCTAGGTGGTTCGGGGCAGTCGTTCAGGGCAGCGAGTCAGATGCACCGCCCGGTCAAAAAGCTATGCAGTGATTCAGATGCACGCACGCGCCCCATGCATCGTTTTCGTCCAAAAATTAAAGAGTGCAAAACGTAACGGATACACACACGCGTCCGGATTCACACACGCACCGTTCTCATCCTTTCTCTCTTCCTCTCCCACCCACAAGCCTATAAATGGGGTGCCTCTCTTCCTCTCCCACTCACAAGCCAGATCCGATCCATTCTCTCCAACTTCAAACACCCAAGCGACCGAACCCTCCCCAAGCGAGACCAAGTAAAGATGCAGTTCAACGGGCCGACCTTCAACCATCCGCCTGTCATGCCGGAGCTGCGCTACCCACCGGACGTGCTCGTGGAGAGGCAGCTCCGTGTGTGGGCTATTTCAAGGTGGAGGGGTTCCGTCGAACTCACCCGCGCCTTCCTCAGAGCCGGCTATGCCCACCTCCCACGGGGCTCGCCGAGGATGTTCACCCTCAACGAGGTTCGTGCACTACTAGAAAAACCCCTACTAATGGCGCACCTACTATGGCTATTAATGGCGCATCTGTGGTGCGCCATTAATAGCACGCCATTAGTAATTTTTACTAATGGCGCACCACCTGGTGCGCCATTAGTATCTGGTATACTAATGGCACACCATGTAGTGCGCCATTAGTATAGCCCACGGTGCGCCATTAGTATCTGGTATACTAATGGCGCACCACATAGAAGTGCGCCATTAGTATCTGGTATACTAATGGCGCACCACATAGAAGTGCGCCATTAGTAACATTTTTTTTTAATTTTTTTTCAAAATTTTCTTAATCTCATTTCACTATGGCTTAATCTCGAGTCAATATGCTTAATCTCAGGTCAAATCGCACTCTGTGGTCAAACTTCCCGAAAGGTCACCCATCCTCACACTACTCCAGCCCAAGCACGCTTAACTTCAGAGTTCCATCCAACCCCAAAGAATTTCACTTCACGTGCACTTGTTGATATATCTAGCATATCAATCCTGTTATACCTTGTTGATGTCTAGGACTTTGTTCATGTTCATGACTATGATGAAATTTTGAAAATTATTTCAAACTTCCCGGTCATATTACGTATCATTTTTCGAAAAAAAAATTCAAAAAAAAATTCAAAACCAATTTTTTTTCTGTTACTAGTGGCGCACCACATCCAACGGTGCGCCACTAGTAAGTTTGAAATTTTTTGAAATTTTTTGCCGCTAGATCTTGAAAGCCCCGTAACTTTTTTTCTGTTAGGTTTTTGTGGATTTTGAAAATGTTTAACGGGGTTCCCCCGGTTAAATTTGGATGTAACTTTTCGAGTAGATGATTTTTCATATAAAAAACTTTTTCATCCGAGTTCGTATGCAAAAGTTATGCCCATTTTACAAATTTCCAGAGACATTTTGCAAATAAAGTCGAAATTCATATTTGTAATTTTTCCGAAAAACTAGAGCACATATCACATGGGAAACATATTTTCTTTTATTTTTTTTGACATTTCCATCATTTTCTTTTATTTTTTTTTAAAACTGAAAAGGCGATCCAGGGGGGTGCCAAGTTACTAATGGCGCACCGTGGCATGGTGCACCATTACTAGTTCAACTAGTAATGGCGCACCACTACCACGGTGCACCATTAGTAGTTTTGACAAAAATTTTAACAAAAATTGATTTTTTTTTTGAAAAAACTTAGTAATGGAGCACCAGTGAAAAGTGCGTCATTACTAGTTAAAACTAGTAATGGCGCACCGAGACATGGTGCGCCATTAGTAACAATTTTTTTTATTTTTTTTACTTTTTTTTTCAAAACTACTAATGGCGCACGACGGATGTGGTGCGCCATTACTATGTCAATTAGTAATGGCGCACTATGCAACGGTGCGCCATTAGTAACAAAATTTATTTTTATGTTTTTTTTCAAAACTACTAATGGCGCACCACACACCAGGTGCGCCATTAGTAATATATTACTAATGGCGCACCGAGACATGGTGCGCCATTAGAATATAGTAATGGCGCACCACATCACAGGTGCGCCATTAGTGGCCATTCCATCTATAGCCCTTTTTGTAGTAGTGGTGATCGCGGCGGCACCCTCCTACTGCTCACGGTCACCTTCACCAACCCGTTTGACGCGCGCGTGCTCCTCGGCCAAGTCTTTTTGGTGCGGCTGCGAGGCCATCTTCTTCACCGTGTACAACATCTACACCAACTATGAGAGCATCGTCCCCACTCCAGGCCAGATGCACTCCCTTTCCTATGAGGAGGGGGAGGAGGTGTGAAGATGAAGATGGTGTTGAAGGGGCGCGCGCGGCCAAGGTGGAAGAAGGAGGTCAAGATGAAGATGTTCAAGCCCGGAGTCAAGCTCGTCATGTTTCGTTTTTATTATGTTGCTTTTCTATGTCGTGTCGTATCGTGTCATGTTTCGTCATGTGTCCGTGAACTTATTGTTGTAATGGTACTGTGTGTTGCATCTTATCTAAGTTATTAGGGTTTATTACGTGTGTTAAAAAATGTCTTTGTCCAAACATATCATTTCTTCCCTAAACCAAGTCATGAAGTTCGAGAACTTGTGGTTTTCATTAATGAAAATCGGAGGGGGTGAGAAGCCCTCTGTTTCATTTAAAAAAAGTCATGAACTAACATGCAAATTTATTCCCTTTAAATCCTAAACAAAGTGCCACTCTAACCCTAAACCAAATGCCACTCTAACCAAAATCATGTGGCAGTGCAAACATACGTTTTCAACCTTCCAACCCTCCAAAATTTTAGTGCAAAACAAAGGAAAACCACTCTCACGCGTGTGAAAACATTCACGTTTTCACTATTTTTCTCACATATTTCACAGTCTCATAATGTATACCTTCCTTCCCTACCCATGTCAAAGTCTTGCCATCAGTCCTAGCGGTTACCAGCGCAACCCTAAACACCACAAACTCATGTGGTCCTGGGTTCGAGTCCCCAGCCGCACAATTTTTTTGTGTATTTTCCACCCTTCATTTTTTTAGACAAATTCTTTTTTCTCAATGTAATGCCATTAAAAAAGTTCATTTGTTTTGGCAGTAGGTGTAAACCTCTACCAGAGCTGAGCCAGATTTTCCATGACATTTTGGTCTTTGATTTAAATCACGGTGTATTTGAATTGGATTAATTAAATTGCTATTGAGTATTTACAGCTCCAAAAAATTTCTAACCTTAATTGTTTGGCTCTGGAATAATTCAATTAGCTTCCACAAAAAGTTTAAGCATTATGATTTACTGCCTAAATTAAATCAGAACAGAAAACAGAAAAACACGCAAGAGAACCCCCGAATGGGCCTAATTGGATGCAATTGGCCCATTAGTCTAGCCTGCACTTGGCTCTACGCTCTGAATTTGGCCCAAGAGCAACCTTTTTTTTGACAGAAAGGCGGAGCAGAGAGCTGCATTTCATTGATCAAAAATTTTTGAATTCCTCATTTCTTCTCTTTTTATCAACATATTTAAATGTTGGTCATTTTTTTTATTTTTCTTCAACATGTAAACAACTTTGACCAACATTTAAACTAGGTGAATTTCTCATACAATTTCAAGATTACAAATTCCTCCATAATTCATGCCTTTTCATACATTTTCAACATTACAACCAGTGCGATTACCATACCTACAAATACCCAAAAGTATTTGCAAATGGGTATTGGTAGTGCTTGATCTTCAAGCTTCCTAACCTTTTTCTTCAACATCCTAAACTCAACAGCTAGCTCTCTGTCAGTGCGTGCTTCGCCCTCCATCTCTTCTTCCGGACCTCGTGCTGCGGCCACTGCCGTTCGTGGCAGCATGCGCAACCATTCTTCATGCTCTTCTTGCAGTTCATTCATCAGAGTCTTGGCCAGAGCATCGACCCAAAGAAAGAAGCATGTCACCTGCATGAACACCAAATAGATCAACCCATTGCTCAAAGATCCCGACCACGAAAATGGTGAAATTGTCCCGATTCTTACCCCATTCTCGCTGCACACGTAGAACGGACGATTCTGGTTCCTCGGTGTGTGAGAAACCCTCCGATCAACGCCCGCCCGGCACCACGGACAGACGAAGACAGGCATGTCCACACGCGCCCGGCTCTGCATCTGCGAGGCGGCGCGGGAGCTTGAGGAAGACATGGAGCTCGGAGCCGAAGGGGATCTCAACGCCGACGTTCCCTCCATAGCTAGCTTCACACGCTGCGCCCTCGACAGCTAGCTTCCCGCTGCCGTGCTCTCTCTCTCTCTCTCTCTCTCTCTCTCTCTCTCATCGTGGTCACCGCCGTGCTCTCTGTCGCCGTGGTCACCGCCGCTGTCGCCCGCTTATATAGCACACCGGCAACAGCTCTCTGCTCAACGACTCTCTGTTGGGTCCCACAAGCCACGCGTGCAACGGTCTGAATAAAATTGGCCGTCTCTGCCGCCTGGTCCCACCTGTAAGGGCCCAGTCAAAAGGTTGACCTGACGGAGACGGCAGAGTTCACGGAACGAGTCAGTGCGCACGGACTAGGGGCAAAACTAAGCACAATTCGCATCTGAGGGCAAAACTGAGTACATGGACACCACTGAGGGCAAAAGGATAATTAACCCTAAATTTTATTAACATTGAATCCAGATTAGCCTATTTATTAGCAAAAAGAGCCCATATCTTGAAAAAGAAATTTTGTATTGGAAAATGCATTTGGAAAACTTCACACCAGAATAATGTAAAGTAGTGTAATTAAATAAACTACAGAGCAATGGAAATAATAGTAAACCTGATCAAGAAAATTTTGATTAACATGGTGCTTGTAAGGTAACACGACATGTAAGGCGAATGCTTACCTAAATATAATACAAAATCCTAAATGAGCTGAGAGCAGGAGACAAACGTCTTAAGCTCAACTGAACTGGAAGGACCACTACGAAAAATTTGATACAAAATCTTAAGATTGTTGTGCAAAAACATTGAGAGTAGCATTACTACATGTGGAAATCAAGCATATACCATGCGCATCCTTGATCACTACGTCGAACCCCGTTTTCTCGACAGGTGCCTCATTCGTGGAAGCTGATAGTACCCACCTGGGGTGTGTCCAAGATGGCTGGCACGATTTTCCAGCCCATGCTGCCATTCCAAGTTATAATGCGTGCACATCTATGAGTATTAGATGTAGATGCAGTTGGTAGCGGTCTACATATCACAGGCACGGTGCCTATATGAGATTATACCATGAATGATCATAGTCATAATTAAAAATATTGCAATTTAATAGCTGCCCAACTGTAATTTGTTCACCACACCATACTTGTATGATTGGCGAGATGCACTAGTGAACCTCTGGCCCCAGGAGTCTATCTTCTTATACTAAAAATTTTACCAAAAATAATATTTTCTTCTTGTATCATAATGTTTATTTTATCTATCTATAAATTCCTACCATACCATATAATTTATTTTTTTTGACTAGTAGAACAAGAATCTTGAAAACCTTCTTGAAGTTTGGGGACAAATTTGTTTTGTGTTTGGTGTGCAGGTTCCATTCACTTTTGCTAAAAGAACTCCTTCTGATTCGATAAACCTTAGTTCTCTATAGAGTGAAATACTTATTGCTACGTTGCCTCACTCTTATACTTAGGGTTACCCAACCACTCTTACGAGAGAGAAAGCAACGGTCATGAAGGCGCGCACCTGCACACACACTCTTGCCATGTCCGCTTGTTCGGGCAGAACTGTCATGTCTGCTGAACCTTGGGCGACACCATGGTGCTACCATCGTCTCTGCTCCCGTGCCGTAGCGTTGCCTCCACCGATGACCTACACTCTTGCTCTTTCGGCGTGAACATAAACCCCACCTTGATGGCGAACCCCGCGGCAGTCAAGAGTCTGAAGCAGCCCATGTTCGTGCATGAGTGCAATGAGTAGCGATGTCAATAATCACAAGAGAGCATGCATGACGCAATCAAAGCCTCTACGGCAGGGGCAAACTGATCGAGAACGCTGGCCTCCCGAAGGCTCGCACTGCTTCTAAAGAGGAGGTCAGCCATTGGCGTGACATCGAGCGTAGTAGAGCGGAGACCCGGCGGACGGTGGAGTGGATGGTGGACACCGTGCAGTTCAGTGACCCCTACATTGATCCCTTCGACGAGACCAAGTCCCCTCAGGACCTGGTCGAAGCAAGACATGAAGCATGGAGTGCTGAAGCTCAACTCATTGCCATTGGTCGTTGAAGGGGCATGCAAATACATGGATGTATGCTCAAGTGACCAAACTAGAGGAGAAAACCATACCCAGGTACCCGATCCTTCCCCTTTTGTTTGGACTGCTTCTTCAGCGATGATACCTTGATACTCTAATGTATACTACTCCCTCTGTTCTTAATATGTTTTGGATGTTTTAATATGAACTACATACAGACTAAAATGAGTGAACAAATACACTAAAACATGTCTATATCAGGGTTTTGGTAACCCGCTCAAGAAATTTGGTTACTAGGTGGTAACCGCAGATCTTGGTGCCCCGGAAGTACCTGAATTTTCGAATTTAACTAAATTTTTTATTAATTTTATATGGATTGAAAATCGATTTAAAATTTCGTTCTGTACTTGTCGGTTTACCACGGTAACCGAAAATCTCAGTGCTCCATGTGAGTTTTCTTGGGATTTAGTAGCCGAAACCATGGTCTATATACATCTGATTCTGAGAAAAGTCAGAACATGTTATAATAGTAAACGGAGGGAGTTTCTTACATGTAGTATTTTGAATGTTTGTAATAGCCAAGCCTGAAAACATTTTCCGACGTATTGGAGGAGAATAATCCTTTGCTAAATTTACACCTAATGAAGCACACTGGATTCTATGCAATGTATGCAACTGTCCACGCCAAAAAAAGAACCATGCCCCAATTCTTTTCATCGATTTATAGCTAACTTCAGTTCGTGAATTGTATAGACAAATGCTGCTACACTACTCGTAGTAGAGGAAGCCATTTTCGTCCTTTATAACTGATGAAAAATCCACAAAATTTTATCTAAAATATTTCTATATTTTTAGGACTCAAACTTTCTGATGAATATATGTATGGTATACAATGGAGATAGATAGCAAAGCATTACAAGCGAGAGACCGCGACAGAAGCAACAATAGGCATCAACATCGGCACGTTGCTCACGAGGGAGTTGGCCACACCAGAGAAATCATCAGGGCGCATCTTCAGACTCGGGGGGGGGGGGGGGGGGTGTTAGAGTTGGGTCGAATATTGTGTACACGGTAGGTTACAGTTGGACTCTGAGTAGTACTGTGTTTACATAGGATATGGAGTCATGTCCTAGTTGGACACTTGTATCCTAGCCCTCTCATATATAGCGGAGGTAGACACACGATATAACCTATGCCAACATAATAGCACCGGAACGCAGGGGAAGCCGGCGGCATGTGCCGGTGTCCAAGGCGACCGGGTGCGCTATTGTAGCGGTATCATTGGAGAAGCGCCCATAGTCAGGCCCCGGGGATGTAGCCATATCGGTGAACCTCGTTAACAAATCTCGGTACCATACTCGTGTGATTGCTTGGTCCTCAGGCGGATCAACAGTATGCTTCGGATTTATTCTAACAAGTGGTATCATGAGCTAGGTTGTTCAGAGGTTGCGATCGTTGATCTAGAGGTTGAAGCAAAACGTCAAGTTGGATCGTGGTTACCAAGACTTTGCACCCGAGCCATGAAGCTGAGACACGGCGACTTTGACGACGTGAAAAGCAGACAAGGATCGGGAGATCGGAAGCAGCGACGTGATTCATGTCGGCGACGAATTGTTTCGGAATAGCAGTATACATGCAAGAGCCAACATATCCGATGGAATCGGACGCGTACAGGCGGCGGCAGGACCAGATCAATTGTTTCGATACGTGGCAATCTTGGCGATCTGTGGATGGCAATGGCATGGATTTGGCCGTGCGAGGCCCAACACAGTAGGTTGCGGTGCCCAGGCTGGCCGAGGGGCAGTGTGGCGCGCTGGCCCAGGCGGGGCAAGGAGGCTGGCAGAAACTGGGTCGTGGTCGTAGTGCATGCTGGCCGAGTAGTGCTTGTTGCAGGGTACGTGCGAGATTTTGTTTGAGAAAACAAAGGGACCGAGTCCCTGGATGAGACGCGTTTCTCTTGGAGGCCGATACACGGACGTGCAAACATCAATAGAAAGTACTACATCGGAAGGGAAAAGGTTTTGGCAAGGCAAAGCTAGCATTGAAGTTGAGCCACGGGAGCCACTCTATGTGAAGACCAGAAGCTATCTTGTTGGATTTGCTACTAGTATACTCGGTGTACTTGGGGATCATGGAAAGAGTGCTCGATTTATTTTTCACAGGTCAGTCGTACAAAGAATCATGGTGCCAACGAGTACCAGGTTTGAGGTGGAGAAGTTCGACGAAACTGACGACTTTGGGTTATGGCAGACAATGGTGAAATTTTTTGTTGACACGGCAGGGATGCTTGAAGGCGTTGCTGGATGTCAGGCCAGACGGACGATGAGGACTGTGAGGAATTACATATGGTTGCAGTCGATATTTTCGGCTGGGTCGGACTTGTCAGCCTGACGGATCGACGCAAGTCGGTTGGTACAGAAGACGGTGGTGGGATCGGCGAAGACGACATAGGAGCGTGATGCTGATGGTGACCGACTTCTGGGCGTGGAAACACGTGGCGCAAGCCACGAGGTCTTGTGCGGCTCCGACAAGACTATGGCGCGGGATTGATTCAAGGTGGTGTATACACGGAGCTTGAAGTCGATGAGGCGCAGGGGTGGATTGATCATCTACCATGGAGTCATGTTGAAGGTGGAGCTGGATTGAGGGGCTACGGCCTAAGTCGACGGGGCCGAAGCCTATTCAGCAGGCAGGAAAAGCGAGGGACACGTAATTCGGACTGGAGCCCAGTGGTCTGATGGAAGCGTGAAACTCGTTATCGGTCTGTGATGATCGGTGATACTCTGTAGAGGGGGTTGAGTGGTGTGGGTTCGCGACCCTTGAGACTCGACCGGGACAGCGGAGGCTCGACGCGGTAATAGCGGCGAGGCGTGCGGTATGCACGGTGCATGGAGACGGACCAGGGCTCTGGTGGTCATACATGTGGTGAGACAACTGCGAATTTGACTCGGGATGACTACAAACAATGGTGAAATTCTTTTAAGTTTCAGACAGACGGTCAAGAAAGGAGCGGTGATGTTGAGTTCAGGTAACTCTTATGTGTGACACCCAATATGTGAGTTGTTCACTTTCATGCAGGTCAGTGATAGGTGTGTGATGGCATTAACGCATACTCCGGAAGTTGGGAGCACAATGTAGAGTAATGAGTAACTTAAGTTTGCTCGAGTGTTGACTGTGGTCAAGAAAAGAAGGGACTATAAGTTGCAGGTGAAGTTATATGGAGTCTTTGGAGTAGCAGCGGTGCTCATGGGATAAGCTCAAGTCCAATGTACATGTAAGTTTTATGCATTGACAAATTCAAGGTGGTGGAGAATATTCGCCAAGGTGGATTTGTTAGAATTGTGTCGAATATTGTGTACACGGTATGTTACAGTTGGACTCTGAGTAGTATTGTGTTTACATATGATATGGAGTCGTGTCCTAGTAGAACACTTGTATCCTAGGCCTCTCATATATAGCGGGGGTAGACACACGATGTAACCTATGCCAACATAATAGCACCGGAACGCAGGGAAAGCAGGCGACATGTGCTGGTGTCCAGGGCGACCGGGTACGGTATTGTAGCGGTGGAGAAGCGCCCATATTCAGGCCCCGGGGATGCAGCCATATCGATGAACCTCGTTAACAAATCTCGGTGCCGTGCTCGTGTGATTGCTTGGTCCTTAGGCGGATCAACAGTATGCCTCGAATTTATTCTAACGGGGGTGGACGGCTCCAGAACCCAAAACACAACACTGTTAGTGTGCTTCGAATATCGCCACCGCAGACACAATCAGCGGGTGCAGATGGCACATGCCGAGAGCAGAGGAAACAAAGCTGTAGAGTCGGGCGACAAATGCAAAACCGAATGCTAGCTGATCAACCATTGGCAGATTTTCTGGGCACCGAGGCAACCCGTCCTCCTTGGCATCGACTATTTCCTTTCGGATCAGCAAGTCTACGATGTGGACGAAAGCTTGAGCAAGCAACAAACCGAAGAATTGGACGTGGGAAGGCACACATATGCAGATCTGCTCCAAATGTAACTAGCACAGCTTGTAAAGCTGGACACTCACCATCACGCTGGCCGTCATCAAGCAGTGGAGGAGGGGTGGCTTACGTCCAGAGTCATGATCAGCAAGACCGATCTGAAGCTGTTTTCTAATCTTCCGATGACTCTAATTCCCATATACTACATGCCATCTCTCTGATTCTGTCCTCATCTTCCCTTCTGGGTATGTGAGTGTCACCTATCTGGTGTGCTAACATGTAGGATCACGTCCAAAAAGAAGGGATTCATATATCAGTGTGGAGGAATGAACATTGTGGACTTGTGGTGCATACTGTACTTTTGTGAGATGGCTTCCTACTTACAACGATGAAGATCGATCAGTATATGTATAGGGGAGAGGTGGTAGCATTATGCACACAAATGTGACAGATTGGTAGAGTATATCCATTATGTGTCCGTGAGCTGAATGACCATCTGTTTCTATATGGGGCCTTAAGTGTGGGTCCACGTCCAGCCTTCATTTTTTTCCTATATAAATGATTTTTATGAAAGCATCAATAGCATGCACACAATACCCAAATAAAGTAGCATGGTTGTCTGATCAAATACTAATATTTGGACGTTGTTCAATTTTTAGTTCCATGAGGCAGCGCTGCAATATCTTTGAAAGGATCCTACATCCGCTATATGTATAGGAACTTCTAGATATAACTTTTGGGAGATGGACTACCGTGCGACGTAGTATTGTGCGATGCCATTTGAAAATTCTGCAGAAACCTGATCATGCACGCCCTGCTTGGTGAGGTGATACATCCAATAAAAATGGAGTGAATTGTAAAACCATCGACATTGTAAGCAAGGTATGCAGGAAACACATGTTTACAAATTTATGCCAAAAACCACTCGCACCTATTTTTTGAGAAAATACTAGTTGGCTGCATATACCATTTTGAGCACCATTATGACATTGTGACCAACCTATAAAAGTTATGTCACATAAAAAGCCAATTACATACCGATACAATTTTCATTTTGCGAAAGGACCCCTCAAAAAAGCAATCGGGTTCTCCAGCATGTCATAGCCGCCGGGGAGGAAGGTGGCATAGAGGGCGGACACCGTGCAGCTGGGGCAGCAACAGCTGGTGGAGCACGACATCGACCTCGTGTACGGCCGCTGTGGCATGGGGTTCATGGGCCTGGTGTCCCGTGCTGTGCATGGCGGCGGCAGGCTCATGACGGGCCCGGTGCACCAGTCGGTGCTCCTTCGGGGGCTCATGGCGATATGCCCAGTAGTGAGGAGGTAAAGGAAGTCTTCGGCATGCAGCAGTGCAAGGCAAGGATGGCTCGCCGAGCAGACGCTTTCATGACCCTCCCCTGAGGCTACGACGCTGATGCAGTAAGGGGAGGCCGAGGGCGGGGAGAAGGTAGGTGGAAGCGGGGGAGAGAGGAAGAGGAGGAGGCGGGACGTCGTGGAGGTGAGCAGTACGCTGTCGACCATGCCGAGCTCGCAGGCCGGGAGCTGAATGCGGCGCCATAGAGAAGCGGCACGGCTGGAGAGAAGAAGAAAGAGCCCATAGTGACCTTATCTTCTCTTTTTGCAAGCAGGACCTTATCGTCATATGCCCTTTTACAATTTAGCCTCTGCTATTTTGTCTATTTGTGATCCATTATGCCATATGCCACATCACCCTTATAGGTGGGTCCTATATGTCATAATCATGCTCAAAATGGTTTAAGCCGCCGACTAGTGTTTTCTCCAAAACAAATAATTAGGCGCGGAATTAATGATTTTTGGCACAAATCTCTAAACTAGTGTTACCTTGCCTCCATTGTCGATCGTTTTTGGAATTCACACCATTTTTTGCTTGATGTGTCACCTCACGAAGCAAGAGCAACACCGTTTTGTCACTGTAAAATAAAAACAGAGTGGCTTCATTTTGTTTTGTTTTTTTTAGAAAAAAAGATTGTCGATCCATAGCTTGCATATCACCGCTGCCGCGCCTTGGGCATGAACAAAGTCTAAATAAACTAGTAAGATGCCCGTGCTATGCTACGGAATCACATGAAATAAATTGGAATCACAAAAGTACAAGCCCAAATATGAAGGTTAGTTACAAGAGAAGGTTAGTTTTTAGCCATATCAAGAAAGTCTTTGTTCAACGACGCTACAAACATCAGAGAGTTACATGGAGCCACACACACCATTTCATTTTGATTACATCTACCCTTAGCTAACACATGTGAACAACTATTTGCGACTCAACATGCCTCCAAGCTGTTACATTTTACTTTACCCAGAGATCACACCAACTTGATATGTTGTTCAAGTGGTCTTGGCATTACACTACCTTAAGATTTCACTTCATAAGTTAAACTCAGATTCAGTTACAACACGGATCACAAAAGCACTTCCCATCATTGTCCACGGCACCGTACACCCAAAATTAAGCTCCTCGGGGAAAACCCCAGCCGCCGCCCCTCGTCCGCCCTCGTCGATCTCTCCTCCCGCCGCCACCGCTGTAACATCCCAAAATTCTAAATTTTGAAATGTTACAAACAAGTAGATAGATTTGATTGATTGCTTGATTGATTGACTGAAAGTGAGTGAATTCGAAACTTTTTGAAAGTTAAATGAGAGGGAATAAAAGGACTTTCCCAAACTTTCATTTTGCTTTTATGATCTTCGAATTCAAATTCTTTTCATCACAAAACCCTGGAGAGAAGATGACATGACTTCTTCCATTTATTTAAATGACAAGGGGTGTTGAAAATATTTGAATTTCATTTGAGAATATTTCCAATCCTGAAACTTTATGCAAATCAATGATTTTCACGAGCGAAGATAAAATGACTTCTTCAAACATATGAAATATGAGTTGGGAGTTTCAAAGAATTAAATTCAAAGTTATTTTGAATTTATTTTCAATTTGGAGTTATTTGAGTTTTATTCAAATTATTTTTCTCCAAAAATAAAATATATGGAAAATAGGGTAACATGATTCCCTACATCAGAAAATTGGAGAGAAATTAATTTGAAATCATTTTGGTATTTTTAAAAATGATTTTCAGTGGATTTTATTAGGGCAGTAGCACTGTTTGAATTATTTGAAATTTTGTGTATTTTATTTGAAGCTAGAATAATGTTCAGGTTGTTGGAAATCTTTTTCTGAAAATTTTGATATATTATATGCCTATATAATATTTTCATTTTATTTTGTTTTATCATTTTGTTTTCCTCTCTGTTTGTTTAAAAAAAATATTCGCAGCGCCTTGGGCCAAAGGCCCAAGCCGCCAAGCCAGCGGCCGGCCAAGGCCAAGGCCATCCACCGCGCGCACCAGGGAGCCAGGAGGGAGCCGCCGCTCCTTTTTCCTAATCTTAGTAGGACTCTTGTCCTACTTCCGTTTATTCCGTTTATTTCTAGATCTTTTCCCTCTTTGTTTCCTAATCCTAGTCTATTTCTTGCCCCCTACCCCAATCCTAGACTTTTTCTTGCCCACTACCCCAAGCAAAAGCCACCCGTCCCCAAAATAAATACCCCAGCACCCCCTCCAACACATCAAACCAACACCTCTCCTCTCCTCTCCTCTCAAGAAGAAGCAGCAGCACCACCGCCGCCGCTTGCCACCTCCGCCGCCAAGTGCCGCCGCCGCCGGAGCCCCTCGCCTCTTCGAGGTACTAGCCCCGCGCCGCGTCACCTTTTTCTTTTCCTCGGTTCGGTTTTTCGTAAATCGTTCCCGTTTTCTAGATTGGTTTTTCATTTCGGTTTTCTTTCCGAAACCCTAGATCGGTTTTTCTCGCCGGTTTTACTTTCCGGTTTTGTTTAGCAAGCGTTCGCCGGACCATTCGTCCTAACGAACGAGATCACCGGTTTGCTTCGGTTAATGAACGTCCGTTCGTTCAACCGTTCGTCGTTTTCTATCTCATCGGATTTATTCCGCTGTTTTTCTGATAGCGATTTCAGATCCGATCTTCGTTCTAGTTTGTCTTCTCGCTCGTTTATCGGAATCAGGTGATTCAAGCGCCTGGAGTTTCGTTTCGAAACCGCCGTTCCAACTAATCAACTTAAACAAAGTTTTGCTACTGTAAAATTTGACTTAGTTTCAACTTGCTAGAACCGAGTTGTTTTCTTCCATCGTTGACTTTCGTTGCTTTATTTGATTCGATTCTTTTTGCAACCAGGGTTCTTAAGTTGAACTTTCTGTTTAGATCTTTTATTCGAGATTTACCCGTGCATTAGATGAGTACTTATTGTATGCTTGTTGTTGTCTGCGATAGATCACCTAGAGTGCGCCGCTTGTTACTTCAAATCTCTAGGTTTCGCGGATCCTCGACAAGGCAAGTAACACCTTGATCATACTCTTCTCATACCCAGTTTTTATGCATTAGATCTTTTCCTCAAACACTTGCATGATTAGGATCTAATTAAATTGTGGGTTATGGGAAGTAGTTGAGGTAGTACCTATTACCTGTTTTATTACAAAACCCTTGGGAGTTACTTCTACGTTTGCTTATTATGCCATGCTATGCTCGTAGACGTGGATTGGATTTGAGTGAATATCCATGACAGATGTGAGATTGATAATTAATGGTTTATCTAAGGTGGCAACTTAAACACACATCTGGGTGGATTGAGGCACCTGGTTACTCCAGGACTTGCCTGTCTAGGCACCTGGGTTTCCAGGACTTGCCTGTTTTTTTGGACCGCCACCCAGGCTCAAAGGGATCATGAGATTATTCAAACTAAAAACTTCGTGTGCAGCCACAAGCCATTATGGGCTCTGGCATAGTTGACTAAGTCATGCGAACTCTTATAGTGGTGGACTAGCAGATGTAGGGGATGTAGGTGTACCGGTCCACCCATCGTAAGGTGCTAGCGCTTCTGAAAGACTATGTCTCGGTCATCCGTTTCTCAAACACCATGTAGTGCGAGAAACCAAACGGAGGCGATCGAGTCTTGTGGGGAAAAGTGCGCAAACCTCTGCAGAGTGTATAAACTAATCATGATTAGCCGTGTCCCGGTTATGGACATCTTGAGTATCTAGTACTTGAATATCATGTGAATCTCATCACGCTACTTAATATAATTTGTTTGGGTTTAATGAGTACTTCTAATTGGGATTGAGGATGCTGTCAACCATTCTCAATGTTCAACAACCACCATGATAGTTAAATAAATTTTATTCCTTTGAAGTAGGGAAAAATTGGCTTTTCGCAAAAACTGTAACCATAGAGCTTTCCACCAGCCATATATGCATGTAGTATAGCCTATTCTTTCATTACTCTCTATGTGTTACATTGCCAGCATATTCCATGTGCTGACCCGTTTTGGGGCTGCAACTTTTCATGTTGCAGACTTTTCAGACGACGAGTAAGTGATACGTTAGGGTTACGATTTCCTATACTCAACTTTGCCGTTGGTGTTGATGGGAATCCACAACCTTGTTGCTTCCGCTATATTTTGGATCGAGGTAATAGTATTTACGCTACTTTATACATGTGATTTACCTCTGTTATAAATCCTTCGAGTACTGTGTGTGTCAGCATACCGATCCAGGGATGACACGAAAGCACAAAGACTTGATCCATTCGGGTCGGGTCGCTACAAGATGGTATCAGAGCACATGTTGACTGTAGGACGTGACCCTAGAAACTGACAAGCCCATAGGAAAGATTTTTCTCTACAACATCATTATCGAAAAGATCTTTTACCTCTCTTCTCTTCTGAGCAAATTCAAATATTCACTTATAGAGAGACCATACCCCTTTTCCCTTTTGACCACTCGAAGATGCGACTGATGAGACCACTCCAAGGAGACAAGATATCGGACAACTAAGACCATTTGGAATGAAGAGGATTTTACTGTGTAAATGGAAACTACAACTGTTGAAGACTCCGAAGACTAGGAGATTTTGAAGGCTCTGAAGAATTTCCAGATTTGGTCTGACCTAGGAAGGTTACGCTTATGGAATTTGACGGACTATGGAAGTTATCAATACCCGAGATCAAGGGGTATTGGAGTAAGACCGGAGCATGGAGAGTTAGTAACTCAAAGTTTTGTCAGGAGAACCCTAAGGCAGGAGATATCAACTATGGAGAGATAGCTCATGGAAATGACAAGAGCGTAAACACGCTATCCATGATGTTATTGCCCGCCTATGCTATTGTCACCGTGCTGAGTTAAGCATGCATATGCATGGAATGATTGGATGGTAGAAGGCTGATGGAGCACCTATCAGCAAAAGATGCAGTTTTAACCTTAGCTGGCATATCGCCAGGATCTGGAGTGTTACATCAAGAAGTTAAGATGGACCCACAAGAAGCAGTATTTGATAAGGAAGCAATTCGTGAAGAACTCAGGAACCAGAAGCTGAAAGTAGCCAAGCTAGAGGAGCAAAACCTTGAGACATCAAAGATTTGTCAGGAACTGAAGGATAGTAGGACCATGGTTCATGTCAAGGAAGTTGAAATCAGAAGTTTGGAATGCCACTCCAGAAATATTAAAGGATGTCGCAAGAGACTTCACGTCAACAAAGATGATCTGGCAAAAAGGACAAGCATGATCAGAAGAAGCCATCGGAGACATGAACATGACTTGAAGAGTTTGATGACTTTGAAGATTTATTGACCTTTAGAAGACCAAACCCCAGTTATATACCTACGTTAGATGCGACGATTGTGAGCTGTCATTTGTTTGATGTTTTTCCGACAGCCACAATAAAATCTGTTTTTCAAAAACTTTTGTTTGTATTGTGTGCATCCCTCTCGATCTCCCTTATCCCACCCCAAACCCATGGACCCGTTAGAAGATGAATGGAGAAGAGCTTATATTTTCTGGACCGATGAGTCAATTGGAGATGCACCGATGGATTCGTAACATGGAGGATCATATGGAGAACAACCCTATAGCTCAGAAGGATGACAAAGAGATTGCTGAGGTAAAAGAGAGGATGAGCAAAGGAAAAGCCAAAGGTTTTCGTAAGGATGAGCACGACACCTTATGGTTGAGGATAGTGTATATGTGCCCCATAATGCAAAGATCAGGAAGTAAGTACTTCATGAGGCTCATGACTCACCATACTCGATTCACCCTGGAAACACCAAGATGTATTTGGATTTGAAGGAGTGTTTCTGGTGGACTGGTATGAAGAAGGATATTGCCGAATATGTAGCCGTATGTGATGTATGTCAGAGTGTGAAAGCAGAGCATCAGAAGCCAGCAGGATCATTGCAGCCTATGCCGATACCCGAATGGAAGTAGGATAAGCTTGGCATGGATTTCATTACCGGATTTCCCAGAACCCGAACGGGATATGATTCTATCTGGGTAGTAGTTGATTCGCTTGACCAAAATGCCTCACTTTATCCGGGTGAAAACCACCTATACAAGTGCAAAGTTGGCCAAGATATATTTGACAAAGATCGTGTGTCTGCATGGAGTTCCGAGGACCGTTGTAAAGGAACCCAGTTTACTTCAAAGTTTTGGAATCAGTTGCGTGAAACTTTGGGTACTAGGCTAGAGTTTAGTACAGCCTTTCATCCGCAGATAGATGGATAAATCGAGAGAGTCAATCAGATTCTGGAGGACATGTTGAGAGCGTAAAGCGCTAAATTATGGATATAGTAGGGATGATAATCTACCTTACGTGGAGTTCGATACAACAACAGTTACCAAGCCAGTTTGAAGATGGCCTTTTGAAGCTTTGTATGGGAGAAGGAGCCGCAGACACCGCTGATATGGGATGAAGTTGGAGACCGTCGCTTGTTTGGACCAAATGTTACCAAGGATTCGGAAGAGAATGTTAAGTGGATTCGAGATAGATCAAGGTAGCTCAGTCCAGTGTAAGAGTTATGCAGACTCACAAACGCAAGGAGGTAGTCTATGAAACGGAGACATAGCATATCTTCGTGTGTCCCCTCTGCGAGGAGTTAAACGATTTGGAGTTAAGGGAAAGTTAGCCCCGAGATTTGTAGGACCATACCGAGTTTGGATCGTATGGGAGAATTGGCTAACAAGTTGGAGTCACCCGAAGGACTGTCAGGAGTTCATGATGTGTTTCATGTTTCCCAGTTGAAGAAGTGCCATGCAGAGATGGCCAATATTCCCTGTAAGGACGCTTGACCCTGGAAAGGATAATGATGTTACACGAAGTGGAGTATGGACTTCATAAGTATAAGTTTTTATCTCGGTATGTGGGACATCCCACGAGGATGAAGAGATGAATTACTATTGGATATAAAGGAGGTATGATGTTGGAAATATGGATCAATGGAAATTCCATGATGAGTCTGAGTAATCATGTCCTAGTTTGGTGCCAATAGAAGGAAGAAGAAAATACAATTGGATGGATTTTAAGTATGCCAGGAAGTTGTATGTTGGAATAACGATCAGTTGCCGCGATGATGTGTTCAAGGATTTTAAGTGATGAGGTGGGCCATAACCCACAGGCCCCAGGACCTGCCAAGAAGCAAGCACACTCTTGCTGAAGGAAAACCCTGGCAGAAGTTACGATTTTACCGACCGACGATTCTATAGGAGTTTACGCAAAACCTGAGAGTTGTTAAGGAACGATAGATGTTTGTTTGGCCTGCAGAATCAATGGATTTTCCGAACTTGGTTCATCGACAAGAGAAATTCTGCAATGCTCGTGAGGATGACTGAGAGTTAGAATGCGAGATTCGCTAAATCATGTACAAGGTAATGGTTTGGGTGCGGGATGGATTGATCACCATACCGACTTACTCTTATTATTCGCTTTGCTATATGGGATGGTAAATCTGAGTGACTTACCTATAGTAGAGAGACGACGATTTATCAAAACCTTGTTTAAACCTTAGAATGGTATAGGTATTTTTTCCTTGTACAAGGCAGTCGTTGCCAACCGTAGGATATACGGTGAGGATCAACCTGCACCCATTTCCTACAGGAGAAACCATAAATCGTTGACCACCATGAGATATTGATAGTTGTTTAGAATTGGCGCCCGGACCGTCGACTATGAAGACCCAGTTTGGGATAACCTTACCAAGATGAAAGGACAAAAGAATTGAGGAAAAGGTTATGTCGCTACCGGAAGATCGAGAGAAGGAATTATCCTTCCGACCGAGAAGACCGGCCATCACAACAATAAGGATGGAGTATATGAGTTTTGATGGAACCGTAATAATGCTTTTAAGGGTGGTAGCACCCGAGACCCCGGAGATGATCGGTGGATTTTGAAGACCCCCAAACCCTAACCTATTTCTTGTTAACATCTCCGAATCTCGAGGACGAGATTCATTTTTAGGGTGGTAGGTTTGTAACATCCCAAAATTCAAAATTTTGGAATGTTATAAACAAATAGATAGATTTGATTGATTGCTTGATTGATTGACTGAAAGTGAGTGAATTCAAACTTTTGAAAGTTAAATGAGAGGGAATAAAAGGACTTTCCCAAACTTTCATTTTGCTTTTATGATCTTCGAATTCAAATTCTTTTCATCACAAAACCCCGGAGAGAAGATGACATGACTTCTTCCATTTATTTAAATGACAAGGTGTTGAAAATATTTGAATTTCATTTGAGAATATTTCCAATTCTGAAACTTTATGCAACTCAATGATTTTCACGAGCGAAGATAAAATGACTTCTTCAAACATATGAAATATGAGTTGGGAGTTTCAAAGAATTAAATGCAAAGTTATTTTGAATTTATTTTCAATTTGCAGTTATTTGAGTTTTATTCAAATTATTTTTCTCCAAAAATAAAATATATGGAAAATAGGGTAACATGATTCCCTACATCAGAAAATTGGAGAGAAATTAATTTGAAATCATTTTGGTATTTTTAAAAATGATTTTCAGTGGATTTTATTAGGGCACTAGCACTGTTTGAATTATTTGAAATTTTGTGTATTTTATTTGAAGCTAAAATAATGTTTAGGTTGTTGGAAATCTTTTTCTCAAAATTTTGATATATTATATGCCTATATAATATTTTCATTTTATTTTGTTCTATCATTTTGTTTTCCTCTCTATTTGTTTAAAAAAAATATTCGCAGCGCCTTGGGCCAAAGGCCCAAGCCGCCAAGCCAATGACGGCCAAGGCCAAGGCCATCCACCGCACAAGCACTGGGAGCTGTGAGGGAGCCGCCGCCCTTTTTCCTAATCTTAGTAGGACTCTTGTCCTACTTCCGTTTATTCCGTTTATTTCTAGATCTTTTCCCTCTTTGTTTCCTAATCCTAGTCTATTTCTTGCCCCCTACCCCAATCCTAGACTTTTTCTTGCCCCCTACCCCTAGCAAAACCCTCCCCTCCCCAATATAAATACCCAAGCACCCCCCCCTCCAACACATCAAACCAACACCTCTCCTCTCCTCTCCTCTCCGCAGCAGCAGCAGTGCAGCACCACTGCCGCCGCTTGCCACCGCCGCCGCCAAGTGCCGTCGCCGCCGGAGCCCCTCGCCTCTTCGAGGTACTAGCCCCGTGCCGCGTCACCTTTTATTTTCCTCGGTTTGGTTTTTCGTAAATCGTTCCGGTTTTCTAGATCGGTTTTTCGTTTCGGTTTTCTTTCCGAAACCCTAGATCGGTTTTTCTCGCCGGTTTTACATTCCGGTTTTGATTAGAAAGCGTCACGGACCATCCGTCCTAACGAACGAGATCACCGGTTTGCTTCGTTAATGAACGTCCGCTCGCTCAACCGCTCGTCGCTTTTCTATCTCATCGGATTTATTCCGCTGTTTTTCCGATAGCGATTTCAGATCCGATCTTCGTTCTAGTTTGTCTTCTCGCCGCTTATTGGAATCAGGTGATTCAAGCGCCTGGAGTTTCGCTTTCAAACCGCCGTTCCAACTAATCAACTTAAACAAAGTTTTGCTACTGTAAAATTTGACTTTGTTCCAACTTGCTAGAACCGAGTTGTTTTCTTCCATCGTTGACTTTCGTTGCTTTATTTGATTCGATTCTTTTTGCAACCAGGGTTCTTAAGTTGAACTTTCTGGTTAGATCTTTATTCGAGATTTACCCGTGCATTAGATGAGTACTTATTTTATACTTGTTGTTTGTCTGCGATAGATCACCCAGAGTGCGCCGCTTGTTACTTGGAATCTCTAGGTTTCGCGGATCCTCAGCAAGGCAAGTAACACCTTGATCATACTCTTCTCATACCCAGTTTTTATGCATTAGATCTTTTCCTCAAACACTTGCATGATTAGGATCTAATTAAATTGTGGGTTATGGGAAGAAGTTGAGGTAGTACCTATTACCTGGTTTATTACAAAACCCTTGGGAGTTACTTCTACGTTTGCTTATTATGCCATGCTATGCTCGTAGACGTGGATTGGGT
This sequence comes from Aegilops bicornis, assembly GCA_021605145.1. Classification (NCBI taxonomy): domain Eukaryota; kingdom Viridiplantae; phylum Streptophyta; class Magnoliopsida; order Poales; family Poaceae; genus Aegilops; species Aegilops bicornis. The sequence goes on along the minus strand of CM038675.1, from coordinate 56,752,615 downwards.
TTGAGTGAATATCCATGACAGATGTGAGATTGATAATTAATGGTTTATCTAAGGTGGCAACTTAAACACACATCTGGGTGGATTGAGGCACCTGGTTACTCCAGGACTTGCCTGTCTAGGCACCTGGGTTTCCAGGACTTGCCTGTTTTTTTTTTTGGACCGCCACCCAGGCTCAAAGGGATCATGAGATTATTCAAACTAGAAACTTCGTGTGCAGCCACAAGCCATTATGGGCTCTGGCATAGTTGACTAAGTCATGCGAACTCTTATAGTGGTGGACTAGCAGATGTAGGGGATGTAGGTGTACCGGTCCACCCATCGTAAGGTGCTAGCGCTCGAAAGACTATGTCTCGGTCATCCGTTTCTCAAACACCATGTAGTGCGAGAAACCAAATGGAGGCGATCGAGTCTTGTGGGGAAAAGTGCGCAAACCTCTGCAGAGTGTATAAACTAATCATGATTAGCCGTGTCCCCGGTTATGGACATCTTGAGTATCTAGTACTTGAATATCATGTGAATCTCATCACGTTACTTAATATAATTTGTTTGGGTTTAATGAGTACTTTTAATTGGGATTGAGGATGCTCTCAACCATTCTCAATGTTCAACAACCACCATGATAGTTAAATAAATTTTATTCCTTTGAAGTAGGGAAAAATTGGCTTTTCGCAAAAACTGTAACCATAGAGCTTTCCACCAGCCATATATGCATGTAGTATAGCTTATTCTTTCATTACTCTCTATGTGTTACATTGCCAGCATATTCCATGTGCTGACCCGTTTTCGGGCTGCAACTTTTCATGTTGCAGACTTTTCGCATTTACCAGTAAGTGATACGTTAGGGTTACGATTTCCTATACTCAACTTTGCCGTTGGTGTTGATGGGAATCCACAACCTTGTTGCTTCCGCTATATTTTGGATCGAGGTAATAGTATTTACGCTTACTTTATACATGTGATTTACCTCTGTTATAAATCCTTCGAGCATCGTGGTGTGTCAAAGATACCGATCCAGGGATGACACGAAAGCACAGAGACTTGATCCATTCGGGTCGGGTCGCTACAACCGCACAGCGCCGCCGGGCAAAGACCGGCCGGCGTTGGTGGCGGCGGGGATCTTGCCCCTCTCCTCGTGGTTGGCGTCCGGCGGACGGCGCTGGGCGAGACGGCGCTGGGCTGGGCGGGGCTCAGCGCGCGCGGACGGCGTGTTGGGTGGCGGCGCCCCTCTTGAGGCCTCTCCAACGTGCGGCGGCTGTGGCTTCTCTGGCGGCGGCGCGAGTTATCCCGGCGGTGGCTTGGCGGCGTGGCGCGGCGGAGCTCCGGCGATGATTCGGTGGCGGGCTGGAGGGCTAGGCACCGTCCAGTGGTGCTGCCTCCGCGTTGGTTGCGACTTGGGGCCCTGGACCCCGATCCAATCTGGATCTGGTGGTGCCGGGTCCGCCATGGCGGCTGGCGAGGCATGGGTTCCGCCGGGCTTGTCGCCCTCTAGGCACCATGGGGGTGCCGGGCGGCGCTGCGTGCGGCGTGGTGACACTGGTGGACGTGGTGGTCATCTTCTTCCCGAGATGGCCGACCAGAGGCTTGGTGATCGGATCTCGAGATCCATCATCTTGTCCCAGCTGCGAGTAGGGACGACATGGTTGCCGGTGAAAACCGAGCCGAAGGCAGGCGATGGCGGCGTTCTCGTCGTTACCTTTATGAAGCCATCGTCATGTAACTATTGTCGACCCACTCGTGCTGCTCCGGGGGAAACCCTAGGATCTGGTGTTCCAGATCGGATGATGGCGGCACTGCGGTGTCGTTTCTCTCTTGGGAGCATCTTTTGCGGAGCAGCGCTGGATGTTAGAGGCAGGAGGTGGAGCGGCTTCGTCTTGCACCGAAGCCGGTGGTGATGTCAAGTCATGCCTGACCGACAGGTGCTACGCTTTGTCATGCCTGGTTGGCAGGTGCTACACACGACAGATCTTCCAAGGACTTCAAGCTATGTCGGCTGGTGATACCTGGCAGCATGGCGCTGAGGTGTATCAGTGGCGACCGCGACGTGCTCAACTGTTTGCGCCCAGGGAGGAGGTGCCGTTTGGCGTCGTGGTGGTGTCGACGATAGCTAGACCGAGCAAGGTTGATGCAGCAGTACAGTTCTGAAGATGGAGCGGTGGCAGTTGGCGACGGCGGCATCTGAGTGCACGCCGGACCGGTGAGACACATGCCCGGCAGGCGTCCTGGTCTCCTGGATGGGTTCTCAGGTCTTAGATGTTAGGTTTAGCTGCGATGTCTGTTTGGTATTAGGCCCAGGCTATCTGCGTCCTTTCATCAGCTGGATAGAGGTGTTTACACGGCGGCTTTAGTCTTACTGTTGTATTACTTTGTAAGGTCTTGTGAGAATAATTAATAAAGTGGTCGTATGCAGAGGCCGGGGGTCATCCTCCTTTTCTAAAAACCCAAAATTAAGCAAAGTGAAGTAACACGGTTCAAAAGTAGCTCAACCTAGCTTAAGTAACGCATTATCCTATTATTCTAAGACTTCACTTTTGCTTCACGACTCCATTCTTCATCTTCTTTTGATTCATGGAGGTGATTGTCCAGGAAGATCATTGTTGATCCTATAGATAATTATTTGTAAATATTTAATATACCATATAAAGCAAATAGTGGATAATTTCAACCAATTTTCCAATTACCTCTGCCTTAATTCACGCACTGCTGTGATGTTCGGGTTAAAGTGCATCCTACTTAAGTCTGTAGTATGCAGGCCACGATCTAGTTAATTAAAGACAAAACATCAATATATTAGCAAAATTTATTTTCACGTTATAATTATATGCATAGAAAAATGCATGGACTTAGACTTACCAATGCGCTCTGCACGTAACATTGTTGCCACGACAATAGCACGCTCCTCGGCGAGTTTTTCCCGTGCACTTAGATTATTAGTCACCAACTTGCCCCATACAACTAACTTGACAATATTATAGCTACAAAATCAATTAATATAGAAGAGAAATCTAAGAACTTTGACTCATTTCGATAACTGAAAATCATAAGATACACATACGTGTCATCTAGCAGAACAATATTTCTCACTGGGATCCTCTAATTGTAGAAACCGTCTTTATATCCCATAGAACTTACAAATAAAACCATGCCAATAACATCTAACATTTGAACAGAAAAATATTAATAGTTAATTTGTTACAAAAGAAACTGGAGCACTTACCAACATGTGTATCATTATCTAGGGTGAACTCCCAAACTCTGTCAAAAGGAACAAACATAGGGAACAATGGGATCAAGCGCTCATTCACATTTCTCAACTCATTAATTGTTCTTTTTTTCTTGGCCGTATGCATCGTTCTGATGCAGAAGCCGGGGAGTCCCCCCTTTTCGAAAAAAAAGAAAAAAAATGTTCTTTTGGTGTGGCCTCCTCCCTCTAGAAGTTCTTTTGGTTAATGTAATATCTGAATCAGTGATCTTTGGCAACTTTGCTAGTTTCTACTTTCTAGTGCCCCCATTTGCAACAGCCTACGGAATTGGTACACATGTCTGTTGCTATAATAGGTGGAAAGAGCATGTTTTATAGACTTTTTTCCAAGCATTATCTGACAATAACAGCCACTGTAGCAGCATTTGAAATTCTGAATTATACATAATTTAGCTATATCGGTCTTTTAAATACTCAATAATTAGGCCAATGTCATACCCAGTTCAGTCCCTGGTCATACCAGATCAACAAAATTACAAAATTGACGAAGGTATAAAGTAACAGCCGAAATACTTGAAGGTAATGCCTAAATCTATCAAAATTAGGACGAAAAGAGAAGCTCAAAATGCCGGCATCTGCAGTAATATAAGGACCCAAAAGCTTTTGGGAGACTTCAAGGGCGTCTTACGGCGTGGCGAGTGTGGACGGCTCGGTAGCAGCGTGGCTCGAGTCTGTCAGAAGCCTGCCCGGTAGATTTGGCGGATGTGTTCAATTTCAACAATAAACTGCAATTTTTACTACTAAGCTATAATCAAACTGATTCAGAACCAACATGGTGTCCCTTGTGGAGACGCATGAGAAGCGAGTCGAAGAGGCCGATGTGCTCGGATGGAAGGGGAAAGGGCAGCGCAGACCAAGACGAACTGTCCGCGCGATCGTTAGGGCAGCGCTGCAGTTCCCGACCGAGCTTGCCCGCAGGGGGTGCGACCTCAAAGCGGTCGAAGACGGCGAGCGGGCGTGCCGGCAGGGTAAGCGGCCTCCACGCAATCCTGGCACGACGAGCGAACACGCCGGCTGTGGGGTTGCGCTTTCCTCGCTTCGGGCGACGGTGAGCGGGCGACTCGGCAGCACCAGCGGCGGCGAAGCGAAAGGTGGCAGCGGAAACTGAGTATTCCGGGAGGCAGAGAAGAAAACAACGAGCATAAGGGATGGGGAACCCCGGGAGTAATATGCATGGCGGTGCGGCATTGACAGTTTGAATTTTGAAGGGAGGGGTGGAGCTGAAGAATGGGGAGTGGGATTGGAGGAGAGAAGCGGCAAGAGATACGGGATTGGGGGAGGTGAGAGGCGGCAAGAGATACAGGATCGGGGGAGGCCATGAGAGCAGGCGATGGGAGAGACGAGGCGGACAGATTTTGGGGGAGAAATGCCGATGCTGGCAGGTGCTTCGGGAGAATAGTAGTACTCGATTAGGATTCTTTTTTTTAGTTCGAGGTCGCTTCACGTAATGGAGAGGCAGGATGGCGGTTCCTCTTGTTGCTGCATTTTTTTTATCCCTATCCCATCAAAGAGGGCAGACGGACCATCAACACCAACTGGCTCTTTTAAAGAAGTAAAGAGTAAAGATACTCCCTGTGTAAACTAAGATAAGACGTTTTAGATCACTATAGTTTAAAGAGGTAGTAGATTGCGCCATATTGATGGATGAACTGAATATAATTTTCAATCATATGAGAAAATAAAACAGTTATTCTAGTACTCCACTAAAACTTGATTGCAGAGAGATACCACAAATAAATTATTAACAAAGATCTATACTGAGGAATGCAAAAAAAAAAATACCACTGAAATGGTTACGTTCAAAAGAATAATAATGTAGAAAGAAAAGAAAAATGGATTAGAGCAACAAGATACGGTCACTGGTGGAAAAACAGGCTTCCGTCCAGCCCCATAAGTCATGGGCTGTAGGAACCGCGATTAATGGGACCTTTAGTCATGATTACGAGGTGAACCGCGACCAAAGGCCCGGGCCTGTGGCGCTCGGTGGCCAGGCTGGCAAGACGTGAGATTTTTAGTCGCGGTTTGCCAGGACAACCGCGACTAAAGGTTTTCGGCACCTTTTTAGTCACGGTTTGCCGTGCCAACCGCAACTAAAGCCCCTCCCTATATATACCCATCCAGCAGCCAACACTTAGCCATTTGGAGCCATTCTCTTCACAAGTGGGTGTAGGTTTGCTTTTGGTTCCTCTTATGCACATAAGGTGTTTGATGAAATGCCCCAAGAGTATGAAACAAACATGACATGAAGTGTTGGAGCCACACTCCTCGATCGCGGTTAGCAACTTGATGAACCTTTGATGTGTCATTGATAAAATATGCATGTCTGTAGTTCATTGTTTAATTTATATTGTTTGTAGCTAGTTAGTTTAACAAATGCATGATGGTTAATTATATATTTTATATTATAATAATGCAGATGAATCGGCAATGGATGTACGGTAACCGACTCTCCGGCGAAGTTCACTACGGGTTTGAAAGATTTCCTCGTAGTGGCTAATGCGAACAAGCGGGGGTTTTGTTATCATCCATGTGTTATCTCAGAAGAATCGAAGGGTTACTCTTCCTCAAGAGATGTTCACATGCATCTGCTTCGGCACGGTTTCATGCCAAGCTATAATTGTTGGACCAAGCATGGAGAAAGAGGGGTTATAATGGAAGAAGATGAAGAAGGGGATGATTTCATCGATGAAAGCTATCTTGCTCATTTCGGTGATACTTTCATGGAGGATGCTCAAGGTGAAGGGAAGGTGAAGAAGAGGCACGTGATGATCCTGCTGATGATCTTGGTCGGACCATTGCTGATGCACGAGACGCTGCTAAACTGAAAAGGAGAGGGAGAATTTGGATCGCATGTTAGAGGATCACAGAAAGGCGCTGTACCCGGATGCGATGATGGTCTGAAAAAGCTGGGCTGCACAATCGGATTTGCTGAAATGGAAGGCAGAGGCAGGTGTAGCTGACTCGGCATTTGAAAACTTGCTGAAAATGTTGAAGAATATGTTTCCAAAGGATAACGAGTTGCCCGCCAAGACGCATTTAAGCAAAGAAGGTTGTCCGCCCTCTAGGTTTAGAGGTTCGAAGATACATGCATGCATCAACGATCGCATCCTCTACCGCTGTGAATACGAGAATTTGAATGAATGCCCGGTATGCACTGCATTATGCTATAAGATCGAGGCGATGACCCCGGTGACGATGTTGAGGGCCAGAAACCTGTGAAGAGGGTTCCCGCCAAGGTGATGTGGTATGCTCCTATAATACCACGGTTGAAACGTCTGCTCAGGAACAAAGAGCATGCCAAGTTGTTGCGATGGCACAAAGAGGACCGTAAGTCGGACGGGGAGTTGAGACACACCGCAGATGGAACGCAATGGAGAAAGATCGATGATGGTTCAAAGATTTTGCAGCTGACGCAAGGAACATAAGATTTGCTCTAAGCACGGATGGCATGAATCCTTTTGGCGCAGCGTAGCTCCAGCCATAGCACCTGCCCGTGACTCTATGCATCTACAACCTTCCTCCTTGGTTGTGCATGAAGCGGAAGTTCATTATGATGCCCGGTGCTCATCCAAGGTCCGAAGCAACCCGCAACGACATCGATGTGTACCTAAGGCCATTAGTTGATGAACTTTTACAGCTGTGGGGTGGTGTCCGTGTGTGGGATGAGCACAAACAAGAGGAATTTGACCCACGAAGCGTTGCTTTTCGTAACCATCAACGATTGGCCTGCTCTTAGTAACCTTTCGGGACTGTCAAATAAGGGATACAATGCATGCACGCACTGCTTACATGAGACTGAAAGTGTACATTTGCCAAATTGTAAGAAGAACGTGTACCTTGGGCATCGCCGATTTCTTCCAAAATTCATCCAAGAAGAAAGAAAGGCAAGCATTACAACGGCAAGGCAGATCACCGTCAAGCTCATGGAACGACCGGTGCCGAGGTATTTGATATGGTCAAGGATTTGAAACTCATCTTTGGAAAGGGTCCCGCGGACAATCAGTTCGAAGGGAGCCGACGGGCACGCAGCCATGTGGAAGAAGAAATCTATATTCTGGGAGCTAGAATATTGGAAAGTCCTAGATGTCCGCTCTGCAATCGACGTGATGCACGTTACGAAGAATATTTGCGTGAACCTCCTAAGCTTCTTGGGCGTGTATGGGAAGACAAATGATACAAAGGAAGCACGGCAGGACCAGAACGCTTGAAAGACCACGATGACCGCATCCGGAATGGTTTCAAGGTCGTGCCAGCTACGCCCGACCAAAGAAGAGAAGGTCATCTTTTTGAATGCCCGTAGCAGTATGAAGGTCCCGTCTGGATTCTCGCCCAATATAAAGGGAATAATAAACATGGCGGAGAAAAAGTTCCAAAACCTGAAGTCTCACGACCGCCACGTGATTATGACGCAATTGCTTCCGATTGCTTTGAGGGGCTCTCGCGGAAAATGTTCGAGTAGCCATTGTGAAGCTATGTGCATTCCTCAATGCAATCTCTCGGAAGGTAATCAATCCAGAAGTTCTACCACGGTTACGTAACGATGTGATCCAATGTCTTGTCAGTTTCGAGTTGGTGTTCCCGCCATCCTTCTTCAATATTATGACGCACCTCCTGGTTCACCTAGTCGAAGAGATTTTCGCTCGGTCCTGTATTTCTACACAATATGTTCCCTTCGAGAGGTTCATGGGAGTATTAAAGAAATATGTTCAGAATCGCATAGGCCAGAAGGAAGCATCGCCAAGGGCTATGGAAATGAGGAGGTAATTGAGTTTTGTGTTGACTTTGTTCCTGACCTTAAGCCGATTGGTCTTCCTCGATCGCTGCACGAGGGGAGACTAAGTGGAAAAGGCACGATCGGAATGAAATCAACGATATGTATGGACGGCCATTCTCGACTGAAGCACACCACACTGCATCGACCAATTCCAGCTTGGTGGCTGCATTTTGAGAAACACAAGAATATTTTACGCTCGACAACCCGGGAAGCCTGAATCCTGGATTAGGAAGGCCCACATGGAGACTTTCGGCAGTTGGTTGAGAAAACATTTAATGAATGACAATGATGTTGTAGATCAGCTGTACATGTTGGCCAAGACACCATCTTCGACTATAACGACTTTCCAAGGGTACGAGATAAATGGGAATACATTTTACACGATCGCCCAAGATAAAAAGAGCACCAACCAAAACAGTGGTGTCCGCTTTGATGCAGCAACCGAGAATGGGCAAGAGGTCACATATTATGGTTACATAGAGGAGATATGGGAACTTGACTATGGACCCTCCTTTAAGGTCCCTTTGTTCGGGTGGAAATGGTTCAAGCTAACAGGAGGTGGGGTAAAGGTGGACCAGCAATACGGAATGACAATGGTGGATTTCAACAATCTTGGTTACCTTGACGAACCATTCGTCCTAGCGAAAGATGTCGCTCAGGTTTTCTATGTGAAGGACATGAGTAGCAAACCGAGGAAACGGAAAGATAAGAAAACGATCAAGACATCATGCGATGATTCAAAGCGCCACATTGTTCTTTCAGGGAAAAGAAACATCGTGGGAGTGGAGGACAAGATGCAGACATGTCAAGATTATAATATGTTTGCTGAAATTCCGCCTACAAAGTGAACACCGACCCAAGCATTAAGTTAAATGATGAGGATGCTCCATGGATACGGCACAATCGTAAGCAAGCAGGGACACAAGGGAAGAAATGATGTGTAATAATTTATTGTACCAAACATTGTTGAATGGATCATGTGAATTATATTACCCGTGATGTGTTTGGTGTCCATTTTCGAATGATTCGAGATACCACTGATGATACATGAAATTTGGAGTGATTTAGTCATACTCCTGCCTAGGCGTATAATATGCATACCGTAGTCTTCATAGCCGGCCGCCGTTGTACTTGGTAGTCGCCGCCTTCTAAGTTGCCACCGTGCCGCCGTTGCTGTCGCCGCTGCCGCCGTCGCCGTTGCCGGGCGGGCGCTCGCGGGCTCGAATCGAGGGTAGCGCAGGCGGGGATATCGCCGCCGTGATGTAGTCCATGACGCTCTGCAGAGTCCGCCATACCACCATAGCCGACGGCCGCCTCGTGGAAGTTCCTGTGAGGCAGACCGCCCTCCTCATACTGGCGGCGCCTCTCACGCCGATTGATGAAGAAGGCGTCCCAAGTATGCTGGTTATCGGGATGCCAGCGGGATTCATCCGCTGCTCCGGCGTGAGGTCGAGGTAGTAGTGGTTCGTGATGGCTGCCCGCCAAGCAGCACTCGAGGGACGGGAGGGACTGCACGCCGCCGGGCGCTTAGGCTCCAGCCGGTGGGGACGCGGTAGCCCGGTGGACAAGGGTAGTTCGAGGCGCAAAGCTCCTCCACCTGCTGGTAGGTTAGAGTGGGTGTGGTGGAAGCCATGAGAGAGTGATGAGAGATTGTAGAGATGTGATAATGCTGGCCAAGCCGGGCTACATATATGTAGTGAGAAATGGCGGGAAAAATGGGAGCGGGAAGACAGGAGGCGGGAAGAAAGTGGCGGGAAGAAAGAGGCGGGAAGACAGGGAAGAAATGGCGGAAGAAGAGGAATCCAGAGTTGGTCATCTAACCTTTAGTCCCGGCTGGTTGGTGCAACCGGGACTAAAGGTTAGACAGACGCGTGGGTAGCGCCTGACATACTGTCGGAGGAACAAGACAAAGCAGAAGCGGCGCCGTGCCTATAACTGGAGCCTCGACACGCGCGAAGATAGAGGCGTGAAGAAATGGCGGGAAGACATAGGCGGGAAAGAACTGGCGGGAAGACTGGCGGGAAGAACTTGTGGGAAGACAGAGGCGGGGGAAGAACTTCTCTGAATTTTTGATATATTATTTGTATTTTTAGAATTTTGAAATGAATTAGTTCTATTTTTCTGAATTTTTGATATATTATTTGTATTTTTAACATATTGAATTGAATTAGTTTTATTTTTGACATATTATTTGTATTTGCCTCGTAGGGTTTGGAGACGGTTCGTAGATACAAAGGACGTAGAACTTTATATGCATTAAATTATGTATGGAAACTTGTTCAAAATTGTATATGGTCATCCGATGATATTGAATATATATTGTATATTCCTCTTGAATTCTTTTGGTTCTAATTTCAAATTTGTTTGAAATTGTACATTCATATGCATGTATGTAGTACAGTAGAATATGTGAAACTCCTTCAAAATTAAAATAAAGCACAAAAGAAATAAAACAATACAAATTAAACAGAAAACAATACAAATTAAAAAGAAAACAATACAAATTAAACAGAAAACAGGTTTGGGGGGGGGCTAAAACCCTAAACTGCGGCGGCCTTTAGTCGCGGTTGGCAAAAGGGAACGCATAAAAACTCGCTAAAAACCCTTTAGTCGCGGTTGGGCAGGCGACCCATGACTAAAGGGTACCTTTAGTCATGGGTCTCGCCGCCAACCGCGACTAAAGGGGGGCGGAACGCAAAAAACTCGCCAAAAACCCTTTAGTCGCGGTTGGGCAGGCGACCAGCGACTAAAGGGTACCTTTAGTCATGGTCTCGCCGCCAACCGCGACTAAAGGGGGGCTATAAATACAAGGCTCGATTCTCGTCTTCTCCGATTCGATTCTACTTTGTTCGTCTCTGCCCTCGACGCCGCCCGCCGTCGCCGCGCCTCGGCCGCCGCCCGTCGCCCTCGCCCTCGGCGCGCCGCCCGTCGCCGCTCGCCTACAGCAGCGGCCGGCCTCGGTCTTGCTGCCGCCTCGCCGCCCGCCCTCAACACCGACCCGGCCTCCCTCGCCAGCCGGCCGCCTCGCTACCGACGCAACCTGGTAGTGCATCCGGCCAAGGCCACCTCCGGCTACTTCCTGTCTGCCGCGCTCTCCAACGCCTCGACCCATTCTTGGGCTCACGCGGCGCGGACGCCCGCCACGACGTATCACCCCTTCCTTGGCTTCTCCAGCGTGCACGCCGGCGGCAAGCGGCGGCGCGTGCCCGGCGGTGAAGGCCGGCAATGGATAAGTGGCAGTGATGGCCGGCAATGGATAAGTGGCAGTGGTGGCAGGGGGTTTTCTATAAAAATAAAACATTATCTCATCAGGAACACACTTAAAGTAGGACTGTGGGTTGAATTCTCAGAAACGAAGGGACTTTCATGCAAAATAGCCGACGACGTACGACCAGAAACACTATTTGCTTTATTAAAAATTAAAAATTAAAAATAAAAAAAATTAAAAAATAAAAATAAAAATATTAATAAATTAGGGAATTAGGGATTAGGGATTAGGGAAAGATGTGTTAGCCTGTCCGTCTGCATCACCTATTTATTTATTAATTTTGTGGCTGCTTATTGGCCCTTATTAACTTTGGGCGAGATGTCGGGCCCGACTAATAAGAGGTGAAAAAGACCTTAAAGAAACAAGAAAAATCTCGAAAGTGGTATTGCGAGCTTGAGCTTACGTGAGCTCGAGTGACAAGTAAACCAAAAACAAATTGTATTTTTACCAAACATTGACAAATGTTTAATTGCTTGCAAAGTTTCATCACAAAATGACATTCGTGAAGACGTGGTTGTCTGTTGTCCTCGCCTCCTCTCCGTGTGTGTTGTCCTCGCCTCCCTCTCCGTGACGCCGCTGTCTGCCGCCTGCCTTGCGCTCTACCGCGACACCTCTCCCACCCCTTCCTCGCCTCCTTTTGCCACCGCCCTTTCGCCACCGCCACCGCCACCGCCCCTTCTTCACTTAATTAATTTGTTTTTACTACATGTTTTCAGGACTGACATAATGGCGGACGATAGAGCTGACCCGATTATGGACAACTATGATCCGGACGGTGAAGCACATATGTTCGGCATCATAAACGGCGATATTCTATATGTGCCGACCGGAGAAGAAGAAGATGATATCTCTTCTTATCTGAACCTTGACGGTGAAGATGAAGGGCGCCGTCAGCAAGATGATGTTTAACAAACGCCGATAAACGCATTTATCTTCAAATGGAAGTAGCAACCACCTCCGGCGCCGAGGTATATATATACATTGAGCCTCTTGTGATACAAACTAACTGATTTGAATAAATATGTGTGTACTAAAGAGCGCGACTCTCTTTCTTATTTTAGCACTCGGCGGATCGTCGAAACAATCGAGTACGTCGTCAAAGCGTGGGCGCAACCAAGACGATGAAACAAGGAGAAACATGCACCATCGAGGTTGTCGACGATGCAACCGGCAGGTCAGCTGGAGCCCGCAAGAACGCCACCAAGTTTGGCAGCCAATGCGGAGCCATTGTTAGAGACAACGTCTCGATCACCGTCCAGAGTGGAATGAGCCAAAGAAGGCACGAATTGATGGTTTCACTTTTGTCGATAAGAGAACAAAAAAGATTGCTTCAAGAAGCTTATGGAACATTTCGCTCTACCTCCGGAATACAACAAATTCGATGAGGAGGGTAACAAGATTGAGGAAAACAAGGAGAGGAGGAGGCTAGTCAAACAGTTCGCTCTTCATAAGATGGCCGACGCATTCCGGAAATTCAAGCAAAATCTAGCCCATGACTTTGTCAAGCAGAACAAGACTCCAGATTTCAAAGGACAATATGAGAAACTGAAACATGATTGGCCAGAATTTGTGAAGCAAAAGAAATCGGAGCAGTTCATTCAAATATCGAAAAAAATAAGGAAAATGCGGCTAAGAAGGAGTACAATCATGTTATGGGGCCAGGAGGGTATCGCATTTGGGTGCCTAGGTTGGAGAAGATGGAGAACGAGCTGAGGGCGCGAGGAATCCGTCCAACGGAGGGATGGGACCCAAGGGCCAAAAGCTGGTGGTACGGGCATGGGGAACGCTGAACCCGGAGATGGGGAGTGTGTTTACCGGGCAAATTAATTAAACCCACCCAAGCCCTTATTGACGCAATGAAGGATGCTCAACAGGGAAGATCAAGTTCAACAGAGAGAACGACGCTACCGACAAAGCCCTCGAATCCTGAACACGGAGGACGGTACGAGGCATGGGGCACATTCCGTGGAAAATAGGGTTCCCCTAACGATGACCCGTCTGATTCTGAAGCCGTAAGAGAAAGATGGATCGGGAATCAGATGTTGTGGCGCGGTTGGCATCGGAAATGGATGTGATGAAGAAAACCATGAGTGTACTAGTAGCCGAAAGAGATGCAGCTCGGGTGCAGCATGAAGATCATCCAGCGGATCTCGGAAGCCAGCAGCGGAGAAGCAGCGTGGCTTCCACGGAGGCCCCACCGGCTGGTGCATATGCACCGACGATCGAAATTACTGCACCGGAGCCTCTGGTGGTCGAAATTACTGCACCGGAGCCTCTGGTGGTCGAAATTACTGCACCGGAGCCTCCTCGCTACCCGTGGGCGATATAAAGGAGATGAAAGAATGTCATCTGTATTATCCTATCGGGGACATGTCCATGAAGGTAGCCATCGGCAGTGCTTTACCATGTTTACAGGAGCACTCCACCACAACAACCCCATTCAAGATGGCTATGCTCGTGTCACGGTGGAGGACATAGTCCAAGGGTTTGAGGACACGGAGATTGACATTGCTACACCTGAAGGGGAGAAAAGACTTGGAGATGTCAAGCGCCATTTCATTCTATGGCAAAAGAAGTTTATCAAGTTTCCAGCGAGGCGCCAAGGAGAATAAGTCCACCCCTCACGGTGGTGGTGGGGGGGGTGGGGGGGGTGGTGGGGGTGGGGGTGGTGGCGGTTCACCTACACCTCCGTCACGTCAGCCGACGCCGCCCCGATCCTAACGTCCGGCGGGTGATCAGCCGCCGCCCCAGTCCTCGTCCGTGGTGATCGACGCCGCCCCAATCCACCTCCGGCAAGAAGCGAAGCGGTCCTGGATTATTAACCCGGACCCTTATGTACCTAAGACCACAAAGGTACCGGAGCCATCATCAAGCCTCTCCCCACAAGGCCTTGGGAACGTAGTGCCGAGGAAGTCGACGCGGGCTGCTGCTGATTTGGAGAAATGGAAGGCGGACTGCAAGAAGAAAAGAGAGCCCGAGCCCAAGCCAGTATTTTCTGATGAGCAAAAGAAGTGGGCTAAGTCATTTTTGAGCACACCGTCCCAAGCCGCGAAGAATCTGCCTAACGACTATGCACGTGAACTTCGCAGGCAGGCACTCATGTTCAAGGAGAACAAAGAGCGGGAAAAGGCCGAAAGTAAAAAAAGCGTGAAACAAGTTGCCCAGCTCGGGGAACAAAGTAAACAATCGATTGCCCCGCTTATAGTGGAAGCCTTCTGTCCGGATGCCCCCGAGTTCATACAAGCTGCGGCAGCACAGGGATTGACTGTAACGAGTGCCAGAGAACAAGCGGCCAACTTAGGTATTACTCTTCGTGAACTGTTAGGCCTTGATGAGGCGCCAGTGAAGGAGGTAGTAATTACATATGTCAAGAATGGGCCTCTCGTCGAGCCTGCGCGAGAAAAGGATCTACCTCCACAAATGAAAGGTCTGCTGAAATGGTAGAAGGGCTACATAAAAAATAAAAACTCCAAAGAATATATTGATGCGGAAGTTAGACATGAGCATCACTTCAAACATTACTATGTACAAATTGAACTGAGTGAATTGTTCCAGCTTTTCAATCTCATGAGCTCGACAAATCTATCATCGGTTGCTACGCTACGTAAGTGATTTATTAATTTCTACCCCATCTCGCTCATATTGCCTGCACTATATATATGTCCTAACTATATTGTTGTGTCCGCTATTATACATGCAGAATGAAGATTAAGGAATGCAGAGTAAGGAACATCCATGATGTTGGGTTCATTGACCCACACATCGTTAATGGACATGTGTTGGAGCCGTCACCCGCCGACGTGGAGGCAGACCTGTGGCAGTTTCTTACAAAGCAGGAACTCAAAAGTGATATTCTATTTCCTTACCATTTTGGGTGAGTGTTTCTGTCTTGAGCACATTCTCTTTTGTTTACTCCATGCATGGTATGTGGCGGCTAATCGATGAGTTATGCATGACGTCTTGTGCATGTATCGTGTCCGCAGGTTCCACCGGATTCTGCTAGTAATTAAAGTTAACACCTCAGAATGTCTCGCCCACGACTCTCTGAATATGGATCCAAAGCTTTGGGGCGGCATGAGAAGAATGCTGCAGAAGTAATTATTTTCATTCATTTGCGCTCTATATCGATCGGCCTATTTCGTTCATTTCCTAATATCAAGTAACTAATAACTCTCTTGTTCATTTAATTTTCTTTGCCTCGTAGGGTTTGGAGACGGTTCGTAGATACAAAGGTCGATGAATTCAAAAAGAGCTAGAATTCAAAAGGTCAAAGCCTAAGAATGCTGGGGATATTCAGCCACCGGAGACCAATCTATGTGGATACTATGTCTGTGAGATGATCCGGAGATACACCTCTGAGCGGGTTCCGAGTGATACCAATGCTCAGAGGAATAACCTCCGGATGATGCTTAGTCCAGAAGCTCGCTTCCGACCACTTCAAGAGGAACTAGCTGGATGGTTCAGCAGGGAAGACTTCCATCCTAAAGGATAACACTATTACGAGGACGTAGAACTTTATATGCATTAAATCATGTATGGAAACTTGTTCAAAATTGTATATGGTCATCCGATGATATTGAATATATATTGTATATTCCTCTTGAATTCTTTTTGGTTTTAATTTCAAATTTATTTGAAATTGTACATTCATATGCATGTATGTAGTACCGTAGAATATATGAAACTCCTTCAAAATTAAAATAAAGCACAAAAGAAATAAAACAATACAAATTAAACAGAAAACAGGTTTAGGGGGGGGGGGCTAAAACCCTAAACCTGTGGCGGCCTTTAGTCGCGGTTGTCCAGAAGAACCGCGACTAAAGGTCCTCCTTGACGGCCGCTTTGGCGCCCACGTGGACGGGCCGTTAGTCGCGGTTCTTAAGCAGCCGCGACTAAAGGTGGGGGGCATTAGTCGCGCTTATTTGGTCGCGGTTGCCCAACCGCGACTAATGGCAGTTGCGAACCGCGACCAAAGGCCTTTTTTCCACCAGTGGGTTAGTTCGATGATGTGGCCAAATTAACATCTCATGATGTGCCTTAAGGATTTGATAGGAAAAATAGGTATTGGGATGTATACTTATTTAGTGACGTAAAGGCAAGCCACTTGTTGTTATTGGGGCTAATGTCTCACGATTTGATATATAACACCAGATGAAACTGTTTCAAACTGTGGTTTAAATATGTAATCTTATTTTGAGGGTGTTTTAAACATGTAATCATGCATGCATGATCGGTCAAGACAGTCTATGCGGCGGCGCAGGGGTTGCCTGCAGGGCGACACGGTGGTGTGGCTGGCCGGCGGCACCTGCGCGACTCCAGATATGTGCCCCAAGGGCCCATCTAGGTTGGTGCAGGCCAGTTGTCCTTCGCGCGCCGTCAACGCTCCATGGTTGTGGAGGTTGGGTGCCAGCCGGGCGGCGGCGATGCTGTGAGCCAGCCTGGTGCAACGCGGGGACGGGGCCTCGCGACCATCATTACAAAAGTAGCCACGCAGGGCGGAACACTATTACATAAGACACCATCGGACCTGGTATTAAAAGAAAATTTAGCAATCTCATGCGCGACCCTATTAGCCTGCCTGTCAATCTTCATAACCTTGAAATCCGCATCATCAAACTAACCGTATCATGTTGCTCTATTCCATTTTTCTTCCCTTTCTCCATTATTATTCTTTTGAACGTCCGATTAAATAACCATTCCTCTGGTATGTTTTTTTGTATTCCCCATTATAGATCTTTTGTTAATAACTTATTTGTTGTATCTCTCTGCAATCAAGTTTTTGTGGAGTACTATAATAACTGTATTATTTGGATATATGATTTCAGTTCATCCATCAATGTGGCACAATCTACTACCTCTTTGAAGATAAAGGGTTTCCCCCCGCTTAATATTATAAAGCAACCATCCGATACAAGAAGCTCACTGGGGCCGCAGCACAAGGAAGCCTAAACGAAAAAAAATGAGAGAGAAATAAAAAACAAAACAAATGACAACACTGGTAGATCAACGGAAGGAGATGACCGGTAACCGCTGCACCCTCCGGAGATGTCCCACCGTGCACCTGGCACTCCGAAGCATTGCGTACCGAGCAACACCTTCAAGAAGGAATGTGTGGAAGAGGTGTACCCGACGCCCTTCAGGAATGCTTGAAGGCGTTGCTGGATGTCAGGCCAGACGGACGATGAGGACTGCGAGGAATTACATATGGTTGCAGTAGATATTTTCGGCTGGGTCGGACTTGTTAGTCTGACGGATCGACGCAAGTCGGTTGGTACAGAAGACGGTGGTGGGATCGGCGAAGACGACATAGGAGCGTGATGCTGATGGTGACCGACTTCTGGGCGTGGAAACACGTGGCGCAAACCACGAGGTCTTGTGCGGCTTCGACAAGACTATGGCGCGGGATTGATTCAAGGTGGTGTATACACGGAGCTTGAAGTCGATGAGGCACAGGGGTGGATTGATCATCTACCATGGAATCATGTTGAAGGTGGAGCTGGATTGAGGGGCTACGGCCTAAGTCGA
Organism: Aegilops bicornis; assembly: GCA_021605145.1. NCBI lineage: Eukaryota > Viridiplantae > Streptophyta > Magnoliopsida > Poales > Poaceae > Aegilops > Aegilops bicornis. The sequence continues at coordinate 56,734,789 of CM038675.1, read as the reverse complement.
CGGGGCCGAAGCCTATTCAGCAGGCAGGAAAAGCGAGGGACACGTAATTCGGACTGGAGCCCAGTGGTCTGATTAAAGCGTGAAACTCGTCATCGGTCTGTGATGATCGGTGATACTCTGTAGAGGGGGTTGAGTGGTGTGGGTTCGCGACCCTTGAGACTCGACCGGGACAGCGGAGGCTTGACGCGGTAATAGCGGCGAGGCGTGCGATATGCACGGTGCATGGAGATGGACCAAGGCTCTGGTGGTCATACATGTGGTGAGACAACTGCGAATTTGACTCGGGATGACTACAAACAATGGTGAAATTCTTTCAAGTTTCAGACAGACGGTCAAGAAAGGAGCGGTGATGTTGAGTTCAAGTAACTCTTATGTGTGACACCCAATATGTGAGTTGTTCACTTTCATGCAGGCCAGTGATCGGTGTGTGATGGCATTGACGCATACTCCGGAAGTTGGGAGCACAATGTAGAGTAATGAGTAACTTAATTTTGCTCGAGTGTTGACTGTGGATAAGAAAAGAAGGGACTATAAGTTGCAGGTGAAGTTATATGGAGTCTTTGGAGTAGCAGCGGTGCTCATGGGATAAGCTCAAGTCCAATGTACATGGAAGTTTGATGCATTGACAAATTCAAGGTGGTGGAGAATATTCGCCAAGGTGGAGTTTGTTAGAATTGTGTCGAATATTGTGTACAAGGTATATTACAGTTGGACTCTGAGTAGTATTGTGTTTACATAGGATATGGAATCGTGTCCTAGTAGGACACTTGTATCCTAGACCTCTCATATATAGCGGGGGTAAACACACGATGTAACCTATGCCAACATAATAGCACCGGAACGCAGGGGAAGCCGGCAACATGTGCCGGTGTCCAGGGCGACCGGGTACGGTATTGTAGCGGTATCATGTGGAGAAGCGCCCATATTCAGGCCCCGAGGATGCAGCCATATCGATGAACCTCGTTAACAAATCTCGGTGCCGTGCTCGTGTGATTGCTTGGTCCTCAGGCGGATCAACAGTATGCCTTGGATTTATTCTAACGGGGGTGGACGGCTCCAGAACCCAAAACACAACACTGTTAGTGTGCTTCGAATATCGCCACCGCAGACACAATCAGCGGGTGCAGATGGCACATGCCGAGAGCAGAGGAAACAAAGCTGTAGAGTCGGGCGACAAATGCAAAACCGAATGCTAGCTGATCAACCATTGGCAGATTTTCTGGGCACCGAGGCAACCCGTCCTCCTTGGCATCGAATATTTCCTTTCGGATCAGCAAGTCTACGATGTGGACGAAAGCTTGAGCAAGCAACAAACCGAAGAATTGGACGTGGGAAGGCACACATATGCAGATCTGCTCCAAATGTAACTAGCACAGCTTGTAAAGCTGGACACTCACCATCACGCTGGCCGTCATCAAGCAGTGGAGGAGGGGTGGCTTACGTCCAGAGTCATGATCAGCAAGACCGATCTGAAGCTGTTTTCTAATCTTCCGATGACTCTAATTCCCATATACTACATGCCATCTCTCTGATTCTGTCCTCATCTTCCCTTCTGGGTATGTGAGTGTCACCTATCTGGTGTGCTAACATGTAGGATCACGTCCAAAAAGAAGGGATTCATATATCAGTGTGGAGGAATGAACATTGTGGACTTGTGGTGCATACTGTACTTTTGTGAGATGGCTTCCTACTTACAACGATGAAGATCGATCAGTATATGTATAGGGGAGAGGTGGTAGCATTATGCACACAAATGTGACAGATTGGTAGAGTATATCCATTATGTGTCCGTGAGCTGAATGACCATCTGTTTCTATATGGGGCCTTAAGTGTGGGTCCACGTCCAGCCTTCATTTTTTTCCTATATAAATGATTTTTTATGAAAGCATCAATAGCATGCACACAATACCCAAATAAAGTAGCATGGTTGTCTGATCAAATACTAATATTTGGACGTTGTTCAATTTTTAGTTCCATGAGGCAGCGCTGCAATATCTTTGAAAGGATCCTACATCCGCTATATGTATAGGAACTTCTAGATATAACTTTTGGGAGATGGACTACCGTGCGACGTAGTATTGTGCGATGCCATTTGAAAATTCTGCAGAAACCTGATCATGCACGCCCTGCTTGGTGAGGTGATACATCCAATAAAAATGGAGTGAATTGTAAAAACCATCGACATTGTAAGCAAGGTATGCAGGAAACACATGTTTACAAATTTATGCCAAAAACCACTCGCACCTATTTTTTTGAGAAAATACTAGTTGGCTGCATATACCATTTTGAGCACCATTATGACATTGTGACCAACCTATAAAAGTTATGTCACATAAAAAGCCAATTACATACCGATACAATTTTCATTTTGCGAAAGGACCCTCAAAAAAGCAATCGGGTTCTCCAGCATGTCATAGCCGCCGGGGAGGAAGGTGGCATAGAGGGCGGACACCGTGCAGCTGGGGCAGCAACAGCTGGTGGAGCACGACATCGACCTCGTGTACGGCCGCTGTGGCATGGGGTTCATGGGCCTGGTGTCCCGTGCTGTGCATGGCGGCGGCAGGCTCATGACGGGCCAGTGCACCAGTCGGTGCTCCTTGGGGCTCATGGCGATATGCCCAGTAGTGAGGAGGTAAAGGAAGTCTCGGCATGCAGCAGTGCAAGGCAAGGATGGCTCACGAGCAGACGCTTTCATGACCCTCCCCTGAGGCTACGACGCTGATGCAGTAAGGGGAGGCCGAGGGCGGGGAGAAGGTAGGTGGAAGCGGGGGAGAGAGGAAGAGGAGGAGGCGGGACGTCGTGGAGGTGAGCAGTACGCTGTCGACCATGCCGAGCTCGCAGGCCGGGAGCTGAATGCGGCGCCATAGAGAAGCGGCACGGCTGGGGAGAAGAAGAAAGAGCCCATAGTGACCTTATCTTCTCTTTTTGCAAGCAGGACCTTATCGTCATATGCCCTTTTACAATTTAGCCTCTGCTATTTTGTCTATTTGTGATCCATTATGCCATATGCCACATCACCCTTATAGGTGGGTCCTATATGTCATAATCATGCTCAAAATGGTTTAAGCCGCCGACTAGTGTTTTCTCCAAAACAAATAATTAGGCGCGGAATTAATGATTTTTGGCACAAATCTCTAAACTAGTGTTACCTTGCCTCCATTGTCGATCGTTTTTGGAATTCACACCATTTTTTGCTTGATGTGTCACCTCACGAAGCAAGAGCAACACCGTTTTGTCACTGTAAAATAAAAACAGAGTGGCTTCATTTTGTTTTGTTTTTTTCGAAAAAAAGATTGTCGATCCATAGCTTGCATATCACCGCTGCCGCGCCTTGGGCATGAACAAAGTCTAAATAAACTAGTAAGATGCCCGTGCTATGCTACGGAATCACATGAAATAAATTGGAATCACAAAAGTACAAGCCCAAATATGAAGGTTAGTTACAAGAGAAGGTTAGTTTTAGCCATATCAAGAAAGTCTTTGTTCAACGACGCTACAAACATCAGAGAGTTACATGGAGCCACACACACCATTTCATTTTGATTACATCTACCCTTAGCTAACACATGTGAACAACTATTTGCGACTCAACATGCCTCCAAGCTGTTACATTTTACTTTACCCAGAGATCACACCAACTTGATATGTTGTTCAAGTGGTCTTGGCATTACACTACCTTAAGATTTCACTTCATAAGTTAAACTCAGATTCAGTTACAACACGGATCACAAAAGCACTTCCCATCATTGTCCACGGCACCGTACACCCAAAATTAAGCTCCTCGGGAAAACCCCAGCCGCCGCCCTCGTCCGCCCTCGCCGATCTCTCCTCCTCACATCATTGTAACATCCCAAAATTCTAAATTTTGAAATGTTACAAACAAGTAGATAGATTTGATTGATTGCTTGATTGATTGACTGAAAGTGAGTGAATTCGAAACTTTTTGAAAGTTAAATGAGAGGGAATAAAAGGACTTTCCCAAACTTTCATTTTGCTTTTATGATCTTCTGGAATTCAAATTCTTTTCATCACAAAACCCTGGAGAGAAGATGACATGACTTCTTCCATTTATTTAAATGACAATGGGTGTTGAAAATATTTGAATTTCATTTGAGAATATTTCCAATTATGAAAATTTATGCAAATCAATGATTTTCACGGCGAAGATAAAATGACTTCTTCAAACATATGAAATATGAGTTGGGAGTTTCAAAGAATTAAATTCAAAGTTATTTTGAATTTATTTTCAATTTGGAGTTATTTGAGTTTTATTCAAATTATTTTTCTCCAAAAATAAAATATATGGAAAATAGGGTAACATGATTCCCTACATCAGAAAATTGGAGAGAAATTAATTTGAAATCATTTTGGTATTTTTAAAAATGATTTTCAGTGGATTTTATTAGGGCAGTAGCACTGTTTGAATTATTTGAAATTTTGTGTATTTTATTTGAAGCTAGAATAATGTTCAGGTTGTTGGAAATCTTTTTCTAAAAATTTTGATATATTATATGCCTATATAATATTTTCATTTTATTTTGTTTTATCATTTTGTTTTCCTCTCTGTTTGTTTAAAAAATATTACATGGCGTCTTGGGCCAAAGGCCCAAGCTATAGCTCCAGCTTGACGGCCAAGGCCAAGGCCATCCACCGCGCCCACCAGGGAGCCAGGAGGAGCCGCCGCTCCTTTTTCCTAATCTTAGTAGGATTCTTGTCCTACTTCCGTTTATTCCGTTTATTTCTTAATCTTTTCCCTCTTTGTTTCCTAATCCTAGTCTATTTCTTGCCCCCTACCCCAATCCTAGACTTTTTCTTGCCCCCTACCCCAAGCAAAACCCTCCCCTCCCCAATATAAATACCCAAGCACCCCCCCTCCAACACATCAAACCAACACCTCTCCTCTCCTCTCCTCTCCGCAGCAGCAGCAGTGCAGCACCACCGCCGCCGCTTGCCACCGCCGCCGCCAAGTGCCGCCGCCGCCGGAGCCCCTCGCCTCTTCGAGGTACTAGCCCCGCGCCGCGTCACCTTTTTCTTTTCCTCGGTTCGGTTTTTCGTAAATCGTTCCCGTTTTCTAGATTGGTTTTTCATTTCGGTTTTCTTTCCGAAACCCTAGATCGGTTTTTCTCGCCGGTTTTACTTTCCGGTTTTGTTTAGCAAGCGTTCGCCGGACCATTCGTCCTAACGAACGAGATCACCGGTTTGCTTCGGTTAATGAACGTCCGTTCGTTCAACCGTTCGTCGGTTTCTATCTCATCGGATTTATTCCGTTGTTTTTCTGATAGCGATTTCAGATCCGATCTTCGTTCTAGTTTGTCTTCTCGCTCGTTTATCGGAATCAGGTGATTCAAGTGCCTGGAGTTTCGTTTTGAAACCGCCGTTCCAACTAATCAACTTAAACAAAGTTTTGCTACTGTAAAATTTGACTTAGTTTCAACTTGCTAGAACCGAGTTGTTTTCTTCCATCGTTGACTTTCGTTGCTTTATTTGATTCGATTCTTTTTGCAACCAGGGTTCTTAAGTTGAACTTTCTGTTTAGATCTTTTATTCGAGATTTACCCGTGCATTAGATGAGTACTTATTGTATGCTTGTTGTTGTCTGCGATAGATCACCTAGAGTGCGCCGCTTGTTACTTCAAATCTCTAGGTTTCGCGGATCCTCAGCAAGGCAAGTAACACCTTGATCATACTCTTCTCATACCCAGTTTTTATGCATTAGATCTTTTCCTCAAACACTTGCATGATTAGGATCTAATTAAATTGTGGGTTATGGGAAGTAGTTGAGGTAGTACCTATTACCTGTTTTATTACAAAACCCTTGGGAGTTACTTCTACGTTTGCTTATTATGCCATGCTATGCTCGTAGACGTGGATTGGATTTGAGTGAATATCCATGACAGATGTGAGATTGATAATTAATGGTTTATCTAAGGTGGCAACTTAAACACACATCTGGGTGGATTGAGGCACCTGGTTACTCAGGACTTGCCTGTCTAGGCACACAGGTTTCAGTGACTTGCCTGTTTTTTTTTTTGGACCGCCACCCAGGCTCAAAGGGATCATGAGATTATTCAAACTAAAAACTTCGTGTGCAGCCACAAGCCATTATGGGCTCTGGCATAGTTGACTAAGTCGTGCGAACTCTTATAGTGGTGGACTAGCAGATGTAGGGGATGTAGGTGTACCGGTCCACCCATCGTAAGGTGCTAAGCGCTTACGAAAGACTATGTCTCGGTCATCCGCTTCTCAAACACCATGTAGTGCGAGAAACCAAACGGAGGCGATGGAGTCTTGTGGGGAAAAGTGCGCAAAACCTCTGCAGAGTGTATAAACTAATCATGATTAGCCGTGTCCCGGTTATGGACATCTTGAGTATCTAGTACTTGAATATCATGTGAATCTCATCACGTTACTTAATATAATTTGTTTGGGTTTAATGAGTACTTCTAATTGGGATTGAGGATGCTGTCAACCATTCTCAATGTTCAACAACCACCATGATAGTTAAATAAATTTTATTCCTTTGAAGTAGGGAAAAATTGGCTTTTACATAAAAACTGTAACCATAGAGCTTTCCACCAGCCATATATGCATGTAGTATAGCTTATTCTTTCATTACTCTCTATGTGTTACATTGCCAGCATATTCCATGTGCTGACCCGTTTTCTGGCTGCAACTTTTCATGTTGCAGACTTTTCAGACGACGAGTAAGTGATACGTTAGGGTTACGATTTCCTATACTCAACTTTGCCGTTGGTGTTGATGGGAATCCACAACCTTGTTGCTTCCGCTATATTTTGGATCGAGGTAATAGTATTTACGCTACTTTATACATGTGATTTACCTCTGTTATAAATCCTTCGAGTACTGTGTGTGTCAGCATACCGATCCAGGGATGACACGAAAGCACAGAGACTTGATCCATTCGGGTCGGCTCGCTACAAGATGGTATCAGAGCACATGTTGGTATGGGGCGTGACCCTAGAAACTGACAAGCCCATAGGAAAGATTTTCCTCTACAACTTCATTTTCAAAAAGATCTTTTACCTCTCTTCTCTTGTGAGCTTATTCAAATATTCCCTTTTAGTGAGACCATACCCCTTTTCCCTTTTGACCACTCGAAGATTCGACCGATGAGACCACTCCAAGGAGACAAGATATCGGACAACTAAGACCATTTGGAATGAAGAGGATTTTCTTGTGTAAATGGAAACTACAACTGTTGAAGACTCAAGACTAGGAGATTTTGAAGGCTCTGAAGAATTTCCAGATTTGGTCTGACCTAGGAAGGTTACGCTTATGGAATTTGACGGACTATGGAAGTTATCAATACCCGAGATCAAGGTGTATTGGAGTAAGACCGGAGCATGGAGAGTTAGTAACTCAAAGTTTTGTCAGGAGAACCCTAAGGCAGGAGATATCAACTATGGAGAGATAGCTCATGGAAATGACAAGAGCAGAAACACGCTATCCATGATGTTATTGCCCGCCTATGCTATTGTCACCGTGCTGAGTTAAGCATGCATATGCATGGAATGATTGGATGGTAGAAGGCTGATGGAGCACCTATCAGCAAAAGATGCAGTTTTAACCTTAGCTGGTGTATCACCAGGATCTGGAGTGTTACATCAAGAAGTTAAGATGGACCCACAAGAAGCAGTATTTGATAAGGAAGCAATTCGTGAAGAACTCAGGAACCAGAAGCTGAAAGTAGCCAAGCTAGAGGAGCAAAACCTTGAGACATCAAAGATTTGTCAGGAACTGAAGGATAGTAGGACCATGGTTCATGTCAAGGAAGTTGAAATCAGAAGTTTGGAATGCCACTCCAGAAATATTAAAGGATGTCGCAAGAGACTTCACGTCAACAAAGATGATCTGGCAAAAGGACAAGCATGATCGGAAGAAGCCATCGGAGACATGAACATGACTTGAAGAGTTTGATGACTTTGAAGATTTATTGACCTTTAGAAGACCAAACCCAGTTATATACCTACGTTAGATCTGACGATTGTGAGCTGTCATTTGTTTGATGTTTTTCCGACAGCCACAATAAAATCTGTTTTTCAAAAACTTTTGTTTGTATTGTGTGCATCCCTCTCGATCTCCCTTATCCAACCCCAAACCCATGGACCCGTTAGAAGATGAATGGAGAAGAGCTTATATTTTCTGGACCGATGAGTCAATTGGAGACAGACCGATGGATTCAGAACATGGAGGATCATATGGAGAACAACCCTATAGCTCAGAAGGATGACAAAGAGATTGCTGAGGTAAAAGAGAGGATGAGCAAAGGAAAAGCCAAAGGTTTTCGTAAGGATGAGCACGACACCTTATGGTTGAGGATAGTGTATATGTGCCCCATAATGCAAAGATCAGAAGTAAGTACTTCATGAGGCTCATGACTCACCATACTCGATTCACCCCGGAAACACCAAGATGTATTTGGATTTGAAGGAGTGTTTACGGTGGACTGGTATGAAGAAGGATATTGCGAATATGTAGCCGTATGTGATGTATGTCGAGTGTGAAAGCGAGCATCGAAGCCAGCAGGATTATTGCAGCCTATGCCGATACCCGAATGGAAGTAGGATAAGCTTGGCATGGATTTCATTACCGGATTTCCCAGAACCCGAACGGGATATGATTCTATCTGGGTAGTAGTTGATTCGCTTGACCAAAATGCCTCACTTTATCCGGGTGAAAACCACCTATACAAGTGCAAAGTTGGCCAAGATATATTTGACAAAGATCGTGTAATATGCATGGAGTTCCGAGGACCGTTGTAAAGGAACCCAGTTTACTTCAAAGTTTTGGAATCAGTTGCGTGAAACTTTGGGTACTAGGCTAGAGTTTAGTACAGCCTTTCATCCGCAGATAGATGGATAAATCGAGAGAGTCAATCAGATTCTGGAGGACATGTTGAGAGCGTGTGCGCTAAATTATGGATATAGTAGGGATGATAATCTACCTTACGTGGAGTTCTGATACAACAACAGTTACCAAGCCAGTTTGAAGATGGCCCCTTTTGAAGCTTTGTATGGGAGAAGGAGCCAGACACCGTTGATGTGGGATGAAGTTGGAGACCGTCAGTTGTTTGGACCAAATGTGATCAAGGATTCAGAAGAGAATGTTAAGTGGATTCGAGATAGACTGAAGGTAGCTCAGTCCAGGCAGAAGAGTTATGCAGACTCACAAACGCAAGGAGGTAGTCTATGAAACGGAGACATAGCATATCTTCGTGTGTCCCCTCTGCGAGGAGTTAAACGATTTGGAGTTAAGGGAAAGTTAGCCCCGAGATTTGTAGGACCATACCGAGTTTGGAACGTATGGGAGAATTGGCTAACAAGTTGGAGTCACCCGAAGGACTGTCAGGAGTTCATGATGTGTTTCATGTTTCCCAGTTGAAGAAGTGCCATGCAGAGATGGCCAATATTCCCCTGTAAGGACGCTTGACCCTGGAAAGGATAATGATGTTACACGAAGTGGAGTATGGACTTCATAAGTATAAGTTTTTATCTCGGTATGTGGGACATCCCACGAGGATGAAGAGATGAATTACTATTGGATATAAAGGAGGTATGATGTTGGAAATATGGATCAATGGAAATTCCATGATGAGTCTGAGTAATCATGTCCTAGTTTGGTGCCAATAGAAGGAAGAAGAAAATACAATTGGATGGATTTTAAGTATGCCAGGAAGTTGTATGTTGGAATAACGATCAGTTGCGCGATGATGTGTTCAAGGATTTTAAGTGATGAGGTGGGCCATAACCCACAGGCCCCAGGACCTGCCAAGAAGCAAGCACACTCTTGCTGAAGGAAAAACCCGCAGAAGTTACGATTTTACCGACCGACGATTCATAGGAGTTTACGCAAAACACGAGAGTTGTTAAGGAACGATAGATGTTTGTTTGGCCTGCAGAATCAATGGATTTTCGAACTTGGTTCATCGACAAGAGAAATTCTGCAATGCTCGTGAGGATGGTGAGAGTTAGAATGCGAGATTCGCTAAATCATGTACAAGGTAATGGTTTGGAGTGCGGGATGGATTGATCACCATACCGACTTACTCTTATTATTCGCTTTGCTATATGGGATGGTAAATCTGAGTGACTTACCTATAGTAGAGAGACGACGATCAAAACCTTGTTTAAACCTTAGAATGGTATAGGTATTTTTTTCCTTGTACAAGGCAGTCGTTGCCAACCGTAGGATATACGGTGAGGATCAACCCAGACCCATTTCCTACAGGAGAAACCATAAATCGTTGACCACCATGAGATATTGATAGTTGTTTAGAATTGGCGCCAGACCCGTCAGCTATGAAGACCCAGTTTCGGGATAACCTTACCAAGATGAAAGGACAAAAGAATTGAGGAAAAGGTTATGTCGCTACCGGAAGATCCCAGAGAAGGAATTATCCTTCCGACCTGAGAAGACCGTCACTGTCAACAATAAGGATGGAGTATATGAGTTTTGATGGAACCGTAACAATGCTTTTAAGGGTGGTAGCACCCGAGACCCCGGAGATGATCGGTGGATTTTGAAGACCCCCAAACCCTAACCTATTTCTTGCTAACCTCTCCGAATCTCGAGGACGAGATTCATTTTAAGGGTGGTAGGTTTGTAACATCCCAAAATTCAAAATTTTGGAATGTTATAAACAAATAGATAGATTTGATTGATTGCTTGATTGATTGACTGAAAGTGAGTGAATTCGAAACTTTTTGAAAGTTAAATTAGTGGGAATAAAAGGACTTTCCCAAACTTTCATTTTGCTTTTATGATCTTCAGGAATTCAAATTCTTTTCATCACAAAACCCTGGAGAGAAGATGACATGACTTCTTCCATTTATTTAAATGACAAGGGGTGTTGAAAATATTTGAATTTCATTTGAGAATATTTCCAATTCTGAAACTTTATGCAACTCAATGATTTTCACGGCGAAGATAAAATGACTTCTTCAAACATATGAAATATGAGTTGGGAGTTTCAAAGAATTAAATGCAAAGTTATTTTGAATTTATTTTCAATTTGCAGTTATTTGAGTTTTATTCAAATTATTTTTCTCCAAAAATAAAATATATGGAAAATAGGGTAACATGATTCCCTACATCAGAAAATTGGAGAAATTAATTTGAAATCATTTTGGTATTTTAAAAATGATTTTCAGTGGATTTTATTAGGGCACTAGCACTGTTTGAATTATTTGAAATTTTGTGTATTTTATTTGAAGCTAAAATAATGTTTAGGTTGTTGGAAATCTTTTTCTCAAAATTTTGATATATTATATGCCTATATAATATTTTCATTTTATTTTGTTCTATCATTTTGTTTTCCTCTCTATTTGTTTAAAAAAAATATTCGCAGCGCCTTGGGCCAAAGGCCCAAGCCGTAAGCCAATGACGGCCAAGGCCAAGGCCATCCACCGCACGTACCAGGGAGCCAGGAGGGAGCCGCCGCTCCTTTTTCCTAATCTTAGTAGGACTCTTGTCCTACTTCCGTTTATTCCGTTTATTTCTAGATCTTTTCCCTCTTTGTTTCCTAATCCTAGTCTATTTCATGCCCCTACCCCAATCCTAGACTTTTTCTTGCCCCATACCCCTAGCAAAACCCTCCCCTCCCCAATATAAATACCCAACCACCCCCCCCTCCAACACATCAAACCAACACCTCTCCTCTCCTCTCCTCTCCGCAGCAGCGGCAGTAGCACTTGCCGCCGCTTGCCACCGCCGCCCGCCAAGTTGCGTCGCCGGAGCCCTCGCCTCTTGCGGTACTAGCCCCGTGCCGCGTCACCTTTTATTTTCCTCGGTTTGGTTTTTCGTAAATCGTTCCGGTTTTCTAGATCGGTTTTTCGTTTCGGTTTTCTTTCCGAAACCCTAGATCGGTTTTTCTCGCCGGTTTTACTTTCCGGTTTTGATTAGAAAGCGTTCGCCGAACCATCCGTCCTAACGAACGAGATCACCGGTTTGCTTCGGTTAATGAACGTCCGTTCGTTCAACCGTTCGTCGTTTTCTATCTCATCGGATTTATTCCGCTGTTTTTCTGATAGCGATTTCAGATCCGATCTTCGTTCTAGTTTGTCTTCTCGCTCGTTTATTGGAATCAGGTGATTCAAGCGCCTGGAGTTTCGTTTCGAAACCGCCGTTCCAACTAATCAACTTAAACAAAGTTTTGCTACTGTAAAATTTGACTTTGTTCCAACTTGCTAGAACCGAGTTGTTTTCTTCCATCGTTGACTTTCGTTGCTTTATTTGATTCGATTCTTTTTGCAACCAGGGTTCTTAAGTTGAACTTTCTGGTTAGATCTTTTATTCGAGATTTACCCGTGCATTAGATGAGTACTTATTGTATGCTTGTTGTTGTCTGCGATAGATCACCCAGAGTGCGCCGCTTGTTACTTGGAATCTCTAGGTTTCGCGGATCCTCAGCAAGGCAAGTAACACCTTGATCATACTCTTCTCATACCCAGTTTTTATGCATTAGATCTTTTCCTCAAACACTTGCATGATTAGGATCTAATTAAATTGTGGGTTATGGGAAGAAGTTGAGGTAGTACCTATTACCTGGTTTATTACAAAACCCTTGGGAGTTACTTCTACGTTTGCTTATTATGCCATGCTATGCTCGTAGACGTGGATTGGGTTTGAGTGAATATCCATGACAGATGTGAGATTGATAATTAATGGTTTATCTAAGGTGGCAACTTAAACACACATCTGGTGGATTGAGGCACTGGTTACTCCAGGACTTGCCTGTCTAGGCACCTGGGTTTCCAGGACTTGCCTGTTTTTTTTTTGGACCGCCACCCAGGCTCAAAGGGATCATGAGATTATTCAAACTAGAAACTTCGTGTGCAGCCACAAGCCATTATGGGCTCTGGCATAGTTGACTAAGTCATGCGAACTCTTATAGTGGTGGACTAGCAGATGTAGGGGATGTAGGTGTGCGGTCCACCCATCGTAAGGTGCTAAGCGCTTACGAAAGACTATGTCTCGGTCATCCGTTTCTCAAACACCATGTAGTGCGAGAAACCAAACGGAGGCGATCGAGTCTTGTGGGGAAAAGTGCGCAAACCTCTGCAAAGTGTATAAACTAATCATGATTAGCCGTGTCCCTGGTTATGGACATCTTGAGTATCTAGTACTTGAATATCATGTGAATCTCATCACGTTACTTAATATAATTTGTTTGGGTTTAATGAGTACTTTTAATTGGGATTGAGGATGCTGTCAACCATTCTCAATGTTCAACAACCACCATGATAGTTAAATAAAATTATTCCTTTGCAGTAGGGAAAAATTGGCTTTTCGCAAAACTGTAACCATAGAGCTTTCCACCAGCCATATATGCATGTAGTATAGCTTATTCTTTCATTACTCTCTATGTGTTACATTGCCAGCATATTCCATGTGCTGACCCGTTTTCGGGCTGCAACTTTTCATGTTGCAGACTTTTCAGACGACGAGTAAGTGATACGTTAGGGTTACGATTTCCTATACTCAACTTTGCCGTTGGTGTTGATGGGAATCCACAACCTTGTTGCTTCCGCTATATTTTGGATCGAGGTAATAGTATTTACGCTACTTTATACATGTGATTTACCTCTGTTATAAATCCTTCGAGTACTGTGTGTGTCAGCATACCGATCCAGGGATGACACGAAAGCACAGAGACTTGATCCATTCGGGTCGGGTCGCTACAACCGCACAGCGCCGCCGGGCAAAGACCGGCCGGCGTTGGTGGCGGCGGGGATCTTGCCCCTCTCCTCGTGGTTGGCGTCCGGCGCGTGACGGCGCGGCGCGAGACGGCGCTGGGCTGGGCGGGGCCCAGCGGCGCGGCGGAGGGCGTGTTGGGTGGCGGCGCCCCTCTTGAGGTCTCTCCAACGTGCGGCGGCTGTGGCTTCTCTGGCGGCGGCGCGAGTTATCCCGGCGGTGGCTTGGCGGCGTGGCGGCGAACTCGGCGATGATTCGGTGGCGGGCTGGAGGGCTAGGCACCGTCCAGTGGTGCTGCCTCCGCGTTGGTTGCGACTTGGGGCCCTGGACCCCGATCCAATCTGGATCTGGTGGTGCCGGGGTCTGGGCCATGGCGGCTGGCGAGGCATGGGTTCCGTCGGGGCTTGTCGCCCTCTAGGCACCATGGGGGTGCCGGGCGGCGGCTGCGTGCCCGGCGTGGTGACACTGGTGGACGTGGTGGTCATCTTCTCCAGAGATGGCCGACCAGAGGCTTGGTGATCGGATCTCGAGATCCATCATCTTGTCCCAGCTGCGAGTAGGGGAGACATGGTTGCCGGTGAAAACCGGGCGAAGGCAGGCGATGGCGGCGTTCGTCGTTACCTTTATGAAGCCATCGTCATGTAACTATTGTCGACCCAATCGTGCTGCTCCGGGGGAAACCCTAGGATCTGGTGTTCCAGATCGGACGATGGCGGCACTGCGGTATCGTTTCTTTCTTGGGAGCATCTTTGCGGAGCAGCGCTGGATGTTAGAGGCAGGAGGTGGAGCGGCTTCGTCTTGCACCGAGCTTCGGTGGTGATGTCAAGTCATGCCTGACCGACAGGTGCTACGCTTTGTCATGCCTGGTTGGCAGGTGCTACACACGACAGATCTTCCAAGGACTTCAAGCTGTGTCGGCTGGTGATACCTGGCAGCATGGCGCTGAGGTGTATCAGTGGCGACCGCGACGTGCTCAGCTGTTTGCGCGCAGGGAGGAGGTGCCGTTTGGCGCCGTGGTGGTGTCGACGATAGCTAGACCGAGCAAGGTTGATGCAGCAGTACAGTTCTGAAGATGGAGCGGTGGCAGTTGGCGACGGCGGCATCTGAGTGCACGCCGGACCGGTGAGACACATGCCCGGCAGGCGTCCTGGTCTCCTGGATGGGTTCTCAGGTCTTAGATGTTAGGTTTAGCTGCGATGTCTGTTTGGTATTAGGCCCAGGCTATCTGCGTCCTTTCATCAGCTGGATAGAGGTGTTTACACGGCGGCTTTAGTCTTACTGTTGTATTACTTTGTAAGGTCTTGTGAGAATAATTAATAAAGTGGCCGTATGCAGAGGCCGAGGGTCATCCTCCTTTTCTAAAAAAAACCCAAAATTAAGCAAAGTGAAGTAACACGGTTCAAAAGTAGCTCAACCTAGCTTAAGTAACGCATTATCCTATTATTCTAAGACTTCACTTTTGCTTCACGACTCCATTCTTCATCTTCTTTTGATTCATGGAGGTGATTGTCCAGGAAGATCATTGTTGATCCTATAGATAATTATTTGTAAATATTTAATATACCATATAAAGCAAATAGTGGATAATTTCAACCAATTTTCCAATTACCTCTGCCTTAATTCACGCACTGCTGTGATGTTCGGGTTAAAGTGCATCCTACTTAAGTCTGTAGTATGCAGGCCACGATCTAGTTAATTAAAGACAAAACATCAATATATTAGCAAAATTTATTTTCACGTTATAATTATATGCATAGAAAAATGCATGGACTTAGACTTACCAATGCGCTATGCACGTAACATTGTTGCCACGACAATAGCACGCTCCTCGTGAGTTTTTCCCGTGCACTTAGATTATTAGTCACCAACTTGCCCCATACAACTAACTTGACAATATTATAGCTACAAAATCAATTAATATAGAAGAGAAATCTAAGAACTTTGACTCATTTCGATAACTGAAAATCATAAGATACACATACGTGTCATCTAGCAGAACAATATTTCTCACTGGGATCCTCTAATTGTAGAAACCGTCTTTATATCCCATAGAACTTACAAATAAAACCATGCCAATAACATCTAACATTTGAACAGAAAAATATTAATAGTTAATTTGTTACAAAAGAAACTGGAGCACTTACCAACATGTGTATCATTATCTAGGGTGAACTCCCAAACTCTGTCAAAAGGAACAAACATAGGGAACAATGGGATCAAGCGCTCATTCACATTTCTCAACTCATTAATTGTTCTTTTTTTCTTGGCCGTATGCATCGTTCTGATGCAGAAACCGGGGAGTCCCCCCTTTTCGAAAAAAAAGAAAAAAAATGTTCTTTTGGTGTGGCCTCCTCCCTCTAGAAGTTCTTTTGGTTAATGTAATATCTGAATCAGTGATCTTTGGCAACTTTGCTAGTTTCTACTTTCTAGTGCCCCCATTTGCAACAGCCTGCGGAATTGGTACACATGTCTGTTGCTATAATAGGTGGAAAGAGCATGTTTTATAGACTTTTTTCCAAGCATTATCTGACAATAACAGCCACTGTAGCAGCATTTGAAATTCTGAATTATACATAATTTAGCTATATCGGTCTTTTAAATACTCAATAATTAGGCCAATGTCATACCCAGTTCAGTCCCTGGTCATACCAGATCAACAAAATTACAAAATTGACGAAGGTATAAAGTAACAGCGAAATACTTGAAGGTAATGCCTAAATCTATCAAAATTAGGACGAAAGAGAAGCTCAAAATGCGGCATCTGCAGTAATATAAGGACCCAAAAGCTTTTGGGAGACTTCAAGGGCGTCTTCTGGCGTGGCGAGTGGACGGCGGCTCGGTAGCAGCGTGGCTCGAGTCTGTCGTAAGCCTGCCCGGTAGATTTGCGGATGTGTTCAATTTCAACAATAAACTGCAATTTTTACTACTAAGCTATAATCAAACTGATTCAGAACCAACATGGTGTCCCTTGTGGAGACGTACAGAAAGGAGTCTGAAGAGGCCGATGTGCTCGGATGGAAGGGGAAAGGGCAGCGCAGACCAAGACGAACTGTCCGCGCGATCGTTAGGCAGCGCTGCAGTTCCCGACCGAGCTTGCCCGCAGGGGTGCGACCTCGAAGCGGTCGAAGACGGCAAGCGGGCGTGCCGGCAGGGTAAGCGGCCTCCACGCAATCCTGGCACGACGAGCGAACACGCCGACAGGGGTTGCAGTTTCCTCGTTTCGGCGACGGTGAGCGGGCGACTCGGCAGCACCAGCGGCGGCGAGCGAGCAGGGCAGCGGAAACTGAGTATTCCGGGAGGCAGAGAAGAAAACAACGAGCATAAGGGATGGGGAACCCCGGGAGTAATATGCATGGCGGTGCGGCATTGACAGTTTGAATTTTGAAGGGAGGGGTGGAGCTGAAGAATGGGGAGTGGGATTGGAGGAGAGAAGCGGCAAGAGATACGGGATTGGGGGAGGTGAGGCGGCAAGAGATACAGGATCGGGGAGGCCATGAGAGCGGCGATGGGAGAGACGAGGCGGACAGATTTTGGGGAGAAATGCCGATCTTTGGCAGGTGCTTGGAGAATAGTAGTACTCGATTAGGATTCTTTTTTTTAGTTCGAGGTGGCTTCACGTAATGGAGAGGCAGGATGGCGGTTCCTCTTGTTGCTGCATTTTTTTTATCCCTATCCCATCAAAGAGGGCAGACGGACCATCAACACCAACTGGCTCTTTTAAAGAAGTAAAGAGTAAAGATACTCCTGTGTAAACTAAGATAAGACGTTTTAGATCACTATAGTTTAAAGAGGTAGTAGATTGCGCCATATTGATGGATGAACTGAATATAATTTTCAATCATATGAGAAAATAAAACAGTTATTCTAGTACTCCACTAAAACTTGATTGCAGAGAGATACCACAAATAAATTATTAACAAAGATCTATACTGAGGAATGCAAAAAAAAAATACCACTGAAATGGTTACGTTCAAAAGAATAATAATGTAGAAAGAAAAGAAAAATGGATTAGAGCAACAAGATACGGTCACTGGTGGAAAAACAGGCTTCCGTCCAGCCCCATAAGTCGCGAAGCTGTAGGAACCGCGACTAATGGGACCTTTAGTCGCGGTTCTGGAGGTGAACCGCGACCAAAACTGAGCCCAGGCGCTCGGTGGCCAAGTGGCGCCGCGTGAGGTCTTTAGTCGCGGTTTGCCGGGACAACCGCGACTAAAGGCCTTCGGGCACCTTTAGTCACGGTTTGCCGTGCCAACCGCAACTAAAGCCCCTCCCCTATATATACCCATCCAGCAGCCAACACTTAGCCATTTGGAGCCATTCTCTTCACAAGTGGGTGTAGGTTTGCTTTTGGTTCCTCTTATGCACATAAGGTGTTTGATGAAATGCCCCAAGAGTATGAAACAAACATGACATGAAGTGTTGGAGCCACACTCCTCGATCGCGGTTAGCAACTTGATGAACCTTTGATGTGTCATTGATAAAATATGCATGTCATAGTTCATTGTTTAATTTATATTGTTTGTAGCTAGTTAGTTTAACAAATGCATGATGGTTAATTATATATTTTATATTATAATAATGCAGATGAATCGGCAATGGATGTACGGTAACCGACTCTCCGGCGAGTTCACTCACGGGTTTGAAAGATTTCCTCGTAGTGGCTAATGCGAACAAGCGGGGGGTTTTGTTATCTGTCCATGTGTTATCTGTAAGAATCGGAAGGGTTACTCTTCCTCAAGAGATGTTCACATGCATCTGCTTGCACGGTTTCATGCCAAGCTATAATTGTTGGACCAAGCATGGAGAAAGAGGGGTTATAATGGAAGAAGATGAAGAAGGGGATGATTTCATCGATGAAAGCTATCTTGCTCATTTCGGTGATACTTTCATGGAGGATCTTTGAAGGTGAAGGGAAGGTGAAGAAGAGGCACGTGATGATCCCGTTGATGATCTTGGTCGGACCATTGCCGATGCACGGAGACGCTGCGAAACTGAAAAGGAGAGGGAGAATTTGGATCGCATGTTAGAGGATCACAGAAAGGCGCTGTACCCGGATGCGATGATGGTCTGAAAAAATTTGGGCTGCTGCTGGATTTGCTGAAATGGAAGGCGAGGCAGGTGTAGCTGACTCGGCATTTGAAAACTTGCTGAAAATGTTGAAGAATATGTTTCCAAAGGATAACGAGTTGCCCTTGATGCGTCTGAAGCAAAGAAGGTTGTCTGCCCTCTAGGTTTAGAGGTTACGAAGATACATGCATGCATCAACATTTGCATCCTCTACCGCGGTGAATACGAGAATTTGAATGAATGCCGGTATACCTTTGCATTGCGTTATAAGATCGAGGCGATGACCCTGGTGGCGATGTTGAGGCGAAACCGGGAAGAGGGTTCCGCCAAGGTGATGTGGTATGCTCCTATAATACCACGGTTGAAACGTCTGTTCAGGAACAAAGAGCATGCCAAGTTGTTGCGATGGCACAAAGAGGACCGTAAGTCGGACGGGGAGTTGAGACACACCGCAGATGGAACGCATAATGGAGAAAGATCGACGGATGGTTCAAAGATTTTGCAGCTGACGCAAGGAACATAAGATTTGCTCTAAATACGGATGGCATGAATCCTTTTGGCGAGCGAGCTCCAGCCATAGCACTGGCCCGTGACTCTATGCATCTACAACCTTCCTCCTTGGTTGTGCATGAAGCGGAAGTTCATTATGATGCCAGTGCTCATCCAAGGTCCGAAGCAACCCGGCACCGACATCGATGTGTACCTAAGGCCATTAGTTGATGAACTTTTACAGCTGTGGGGTGGTGTCCGTGTGGGATGAGCACAAACAAGAGGAATTTGACCTCTGACGTTGCTTTTCGTAACCATCAACGATTGGCCTGCTCTTAGTAACCTTTCGGGACTGTCAAATAAGGGATACAATGCATGCACGCACTGCTTACATGAGACTGAAAGTGTACATTTGCCAAATTGTAAGAAGAACGTGTACCTTGGGCATCGTCGATTTCTTCCGAAAATTCATCCCGTAAGAAAGAAAGGCAAGCATTACAACGGCAAGGCCGATCACCGGCCGAAGCCAGCGGAACGCACAGGTGCGGAGGTATTTGATATGGTCAAGGATTTGAAACTCATCTTTGGAAAGGGTCTGGCGGACAATCAGTTCGAAGGGAGCCGGCGAACGCAGCCATGTGGAAGAAGAAATCTATATTACGGGAGCTAGAATATTGGAAAGTCCTAGATGTCCGCTCTGCAATCGGCGTGATGCACGTTACGAAGAATATTTGCGTGAACCTCCTAAGCTTCTTGGGCGTGTATGGGAAGACAAATGATACAAAGGAAGCACGGCAGGACCAGCAACGTTTGAAAGACCACGATGACCGGCATCTGGAATGGTTTCAAGGTCGTGCCAGCTACGCTCTGACCAAAGTAGAGAAGGTCATCTTTTTTGAATGCATGAGCAGTATGAAGGTCCAGTCTGGATTCACGTCCAATATAAAGGGAATAATAAACATGGCATAGAAAAAGTTCCAAAACCTGAAGTCTCCACGACTGCCACGTGATTATGACGCAATTGCTTCCGATTGCTTTGAGGGGCTCCTGCGGAAAATGTTCGAGTAGCCATTGTGAAGCTATGTGCATTCCTCAATGCAATCTCTCGGAAGGTAATCAATCCAGAAGTTCTACCACGGTTCTGAGCGATGTGATCCAATGTCTTGTCGATTTCGAGTTGGTGTTCCGCCATCCTTCTTCAATATTATGACGCACCTCCTGGTTCACCTAGTCGAAGAGATTTTCGTTCTCGGTCCTGTATTTCTACACAATATGTTCCCCTTGAGAGGTTCATGGGAGTATTAAAGAAATATGTTCGTAACCGTGCTAGGCCAGAAGGAAGCATCGCCAAGGGCTATGGAAATGAGGAGGTAATTGAGTTTTGTGTTGACTTTGTTCCTGACCTTAAGCCGATTGGTCTTCCTCGATCGCGCACGAGGGGAGACTAAGTGGAAAAGGCACGATCGGAATGAAATCAACGATATGTATGGACGACCATTCTCGACTGAAGCACACCACACTGTCTTGACCAATTCCAGCTTGGTGGCTCCGTGCTTTGAGAAACACAAGAATATTTTACGTTCGACAACCCGGGAAGCCTGAATCCTGGATTAGGAAGGCCCACATGGAGACTTTCGGCAGTTGGTTGAGAAAACATTTAATGAATGACAATGATGTTGTAGATCAGCTGTACATGTTGGCCAAGACACCATCTTCGACTATAACGACTTTCCAAAGTGCGAGATAAATGGGAATACATTTTACACGATCGCCCAAGATAAAAGAGCACCAACCAAAACAGTGGTGTCCGCTTTGATGCAGCAACCGAGAATGGGCAAGAGGTCACATATTATGGTTACATAGAGGAGATATGGGAACTTGACTATGGACCCTCCTTTAAGGTCCCTTTGTTCGGGTGCAAATGGTTCAAGCTAACAGGAGGTGGGGTAAAGGTGGACCAGCAATACGGAATGACAATGGTGGATTTCAACAATCTTGGTTACCTTGACGAACCATTCGTCCTAGCGAAAGATGTCGCTCAGGTTTTCTATGTGAAGGACATGAGTAGCAAACCGAGGAAAGCGGAAAGATAAGAAAAGCGATCGGTACATCATGCGATGATCCAAAGCGCCACATTGTTCTTTCGGGGAAAAGAAACATCGTGGGAGTGGAGGACAAGACAGACATGTCGAAGATTATAATATGTTTGCTGAAATTCCGCCCTTCAAAGTGAACACCGACCCAAGCATTAAGTTAAATGATGAGGATGCTCCATGGATACGGCACAATCGTAAGCAAGCAGGGACACAAGGGAAGAAATGATGTGTAATAATTTATTGTACCAAACATTGTTGAATGGATCATGTGAATTATATTACCCATGATGTGTTTGGTGTCCATTTTCGAATGATTCGAGATACCACTGATGATACATGAAATTTGGAGTGATTTAGTCATACTCCTGCCTAGGCGTATAATATGCATACTCGTAGTCTTCATAGCCGCTTGCCGTCGTCGTTGTCTTGGTAGTCGCCTTCTAAGTTGCCACCGTGTAAATGCCGCTCTTTGTCGTCGCCGCTGTCGTCGAGGCGGCGTTAAGTGGCTCGAATCGAGGGTAGCGCAGCGGGGATATCGCCGGCCGTGATGTAGTCCATGGCGCTCTGCAGTCCGCCATACCACCATAGCCGACGGCGGCCTCGTGGAAGTTCCCGGAGGCGAACCGTCCTCCTCATACCTGGCGAGCGCCCTCTCACGCCGATTGATGAAGAAGGCGTCCCAAGTATGCTGGTTATCGGGATGCCAGCGGGGATTCATCCGCTGCTCCGGCATGAGGTCGAGGTAGTAGTGGTTCGTGATGGCTGCCCGGCGCGCAGTACCACGAGGACGGAGAGGGACCCGGCTGCTTGGCGTACAAAGCTCCGGCCGGTGGGGGCCTTGATAGCCCGGTGGACAAGGGTAGTTCGGCGCCAAAGCTCCTCCACCTGCTGGTAGGTTAGAGTGGGTGTGGTGGAAGCCATGAGAGAGTGATGAGAGATTGTAGAGATGTGATAATGCTGGCCAAGCCGGGCTACATATATGTAGTGAGAAATGGCGGGAAAAATGGGGCCGGGAAGACAGGAGGCGGGAAGAAAGTGGCGGGGAAGAAAGAGGCGGGAAGACAGGGAAGAAATGGCGGGAAGAAGAGGAATCGAGCTGGTCATCTAACCTTTAGTCCCGGCTGGTTGGTGCAACCGGGACTAAAGGTTAGACGAAGACAGCGTGGGTAGCGCCTGACATACTGTCGGAGGAACAAGACAAAGCAGAAGCGGCGCCGTGCCTATAAAAGGAGCATCGTCTGTGAAGATAGAGGCGTGAAGAAATGGCGGGAAGACATAGGCGGGAAAGAAGCTGGCGGGAAGATGGCGGGAAGAACTTGTGGGAAGACAGAGGCGGTAGGAAGAACTTCTCTGAATTTTTGATATATTATTTGTATTTTAGAATTTTGAAATGAATTAGTTCTATTTTTCTGAATTTTTGATATATTATTTGTATTTTTAACATATTGAATTGAATTAGTTTTATTTTTGACATATTATTTGTATTTGCCTCGTAGGGTTTGGAGACGGTTCGTAGATACAAAGGACGTAGAACTTTATATGCATTAAATTATGTATGGAAACTTGTTCAAAATTGTATATGGTCATCCGATGATATTGAATATATATTGTATATTCCTCTTGAATTCTTTTGGTTCTAATTTCAAATTTGTTTGAAATTGTACATTCATATGCATGTATGTAGTACAGTAGAATATGTGAAACTCCTTCAAAATTAAAATAAAGCACAAAAGAAATAAAACAATACAAATTAAACAGAAAACAATACAAATTAAAAAGAAAACAATACAAATTAAACAGAAAACAGGTTTGGGGGGCTAAAACCCTAAACCTGCGGCGGCCTTTAGTCGCGGTTGGCTGAAAGTCTTGAGGCATAAAAACCATAAAACCCTTTAGTCATGGTTGGGCAGGCGACCCGCGACTAAAGGTACCTTTAATCATGGTCTCGTCGCCAACCGCGACTAAAGAGAAGCTGTGAGCATAAAAAACCATAAAAACCCTTTAGTCGCGGTTGGGCAGGCGACCAGCGACTAAAAAGGTACCTGCTAATCATGGGTCTCGTCGCCAACCGCGACTAAAGGGGGGGGCTATAAATACAAGGCTCGATTCTCGTCTTCTCCGATTCGATTCTCGCTTTGTTCGTCTCTGCCGCGCCCTCGGCGCGCCCGCCGTCGCCCTCGCCCTCGGCCGCCCGCCGTCGCCCTCGCCCTCGGCGCCCGCCGTCGCCCTCGCCTACAGCAGCGCCGCCCGGCCGACCTCGGTACTGCCGCCTCGCTCGCCCGCCCTCAACACCGCCGAGGCCTCCCTCGCCAGCCAGCGCCGCCTCGCTTCGCCCGCCCTCGGCGCAACCTGGTAGTGCATCCGGCCAAGGCCACCTCCGGCTACTTCACATGCCGCGCTCTCCAACGCCTCGACCCATTCTTGGGCTCACGCTTGGCGTGACGCCCGCCACTGACGTATCACCCTTCCTTGGCTTCTCCGGCGTGCACGCCGGCGGCAAGCGGCGGGCGTGCCAGCGGTGAAGGCGGCAATGGATAAGTGGCGGTGATGGCGGCAATGGATAAGTGGCGATGGTGGCGGGGGTTTTCTATAAAATAAAACATTATCTCATCAGGAACACACTTAAAGTAGGACTGTGGGTTGAATTCTCGAAGCGAAGGGACTTTCATGCAAAATAGCCGACTGACGTCGACCAGAAACACTATTTGCTTTATTAAAAATTAAAATTAAAAATAAAAATTTAAAAAATAAAAATAAAAATATTAATAAATTAGGGAATTAGGGATTAGGGATTAGGGAAAGATGTGTTAGCCTGTCCGTCTGCATCACCTATTTATTTATTAATTTTGTGGCTGCTTATTGGCCCTTATTAACTTTGGGGCGAGATGTCGGGCCCGACTAATAAGAGGTGAAAAGACCTTAAAGAAACAAGAAAAATCTCGAAAGTGGTATTACGAGCTTGAGCTTACGTGAGCTCGAGTGACAAGTAAACCAAAAACAAATTGTATTTTTTACCAAACATTGACAAATGTTTAATTGCTTACAAAGTTTCATCACAAAATGACATTCGTGAAGGCGTGGTTGTCTGTTGTCCTCGCCTCCCTCTCCGTGTGTGTTGTCCTCGCCTCCCCTCTCCGTGGCCTTGCGTAAATCTGCCGCCCGTCTTGCGCTCTACCGCGACACCTCTCCCACCCTTCCTCGCCCCTCCTTTTGCCACCGCCCTTTCGCCACCGCCACCGCCACCGCCCCACTTCTTCACTTATTTACTTTGTTTCTACTACATGTTTTCAGGACTGAAATAATGGCGGACGATAGAGATGACCCGATTATGGACAACTATGATCCGGACGGTGTAGCACATATGTTCGGCATCATAATCGGCGATATTCTATATGTGCCGACCGGAGAAGAAGATGATGATAGCTCTTCTTATCTGAACCTTAATGGTGAAGATGAAGGGCGCCGTCGGCAAGATGATGCCGAACAAGCGTCGATAAGCAGCGATCTTCAAATGGAAGTAGCAACCACCTCCGGTGGCGAGGTATATATATACATTGAGCCTCCGGTGATACAAACTAACTGATTTGAATAAATATGTGTGTACTAGCAGCGACTCTCTTTCTTATTTTAGCCCTCGGCGGATCGTCGAAACAATCGAGTACGTCGTCAAAGCGTGGCGCAACCAAGACGATGAAACAAGGAGAAACATGCACCATCGAGGTTGTCGACGGTGCAACCGGCAGGCAGCTGGAGCCCCGCAAGAACGCCACCAAGTTTGTCAGCCAATGCGGAGCCATTGTTAGAGACAACGTCTCGATCACCGTCAGGAGTGGAATGAGCCAAAGAAGGCACGAATTGATGGTTTCACTTTTGTCGATAAGAGAACAAAAAAGATTGCTTCAAGAAGCTTATGGAACATTTCGTTCTACCTCCGGAATACAACAAATTCGATGAGGAGGGTAACAAGATTGAGGAAAACAAGGAGAGGAGGAGGCTAGTCAAACAGTTCGCTCTTCATAAGATGGCCGCGCATACCGGAAATTCAAGCAAAATCTAGCCCATGACTTTGTCAAGCAGAACAAGACTCCAGATTTCAAAGGACAATATGAGAAACTGAAACATGATTGGCCAGAATATGTGAAGCAAAAGAAATCGGAGCAGTTCATTCAAATATCGAAAAAATAAGGAAAATGCGGCTAAGAAGGAGTACAATCATGTTATGGGGCCAGGAGGGTATCGCATTTGGGTGCCTAGGTTGGAGAAGATGGAGAACGAGCTGAGGCGCGAGGAATCCGTCCAGTCTGGAGGATGGGACCCAAGGGCCAAAAGCTGGTGAAATGCGGGCATGGGGAATGAACCCGGAGGCAGGAGTGTGTTTACCGGGGCAAATTAATTAAACCCACCCAAGCCCTTATTGGCGCAATGAAGGATGCTCAACAGGGAAGATCAAGTTCAACAGAGAGAACGACGCTACCGACAAAAGCCCTCGGGAATCCACGAACACGGAGGGCGTGTCACGAGGCATGGGGCACATTCCGTGGAAAATAGGGTTCCCCGAGCGATGACCCGTCTGATTCTGAAGCCGTAAGAGAAAGATGGATCGGGAATCAGATGTTGTGGCGCGGTTGGCATCGGAAATGGATGTGATGAAGAAAACCATGAGTGTACTAGTAGCGAAAGAGATGCAGCTCGGGTGCAGCATGAAGATCATCCGGCGGATCTCGGAAGCCAGCAGCGAGAAGCAGCGTGGCTTCCACGGAGGCCCCACCGGCTGGTGCGAGATGCACCGACGATCGAAATTACTGCACCGGAGCCTCTGGTGGTGAAATTACTGCACGGAGCCTCACGGTGGTCGAAATTACTGCACCGGAGCCTCCTCGCTACCCGTGGGCGATATAAAGGAGATGAAAGAATGTCATCTGTATTATCCTATCGGGGACATGTCCATGAAGGTAGCCATCGGCAGTGCTTTACCATGTTTACAGGAGCACTCCACCACAACAACCCCATTCAAGATGGCTATGCTCGTGTCACGGTGGAGGACATAGTCCAAGGGTTTGAGGACACGGAGATTGACATTGCTACACGAAGGGAGAAAAGACTTGGAGATGTCAAGCGCCATTTCATTCTATGGCAAAAGAAGTTTATCAAGTTTCAGGCGAGGCGCCAAGGAGAACAAGTCCACCCCCTCACGGTGGTGGTGGTGGCGGTGGCGGTGGTGGTGGTGGTGGTGGTGGTGGCGGTTCACCTACACCTCCGTCACGTCGGCCGACGCCGCCCCAGTCCTAACGTCCGGCGGGTGATCAGCCGCCGCCCCGATCCTCGTCCGGCG
This sequence comes from Aegilops bicornis, assembly GCA_021605145.1. Taxonomy (NCBI): domain Eukaryota; kingdom Viridiplantae; phylum Streptophyta; class Magnoliopsida; order Poales; family Poaceae; genus Aegilops; species Aegilops bicornis. The sequence continues at coordinate 56,708,092 of CM038675.1, read as the reverse complement.
GGTGATCGACGCCGCCCCAATCCACCTCCGCAAAGAAGCGAAGCAGTCTGGATTATTAACCCGGACCCTTATGTACCTAAGACCACAAAGGTACCGGAGCCATCACTGAAGCCTCTCCCCACAAGGCCTTGGGAGCGTAGTGCCGAGGAAGTCGGCATGACGCGGCTGCTGATTTGGAGAAATGGAAGGCGGACTGCAAGAAGAAAAGAGAGCCCGAGCCCAAGCGGTATTTTACGATGAGCAAAAGAAGTGGGCTAAGTCATTTTTGAGCACACCGTCCCAAGCATGAAGAATCTGCCTAACGACTATGCACGTGAACTTGAGCAGGCACTCATGTTCAAGGAGAACAAAGAGCGGAAAAGGCCGAAAGTAAAAAGCGTGAAACAAGTTGCCCAGCTCGGGGAACAAAGTAAACAATCGATTGCCCGCTTATAGTGGAAGCCTTACGTCCGGATGCCCCGAGTTCATACAAGCTGCGGCAGCATGAGGATTGACTGTAACGAGTGCGGAGAACAAGCGGCCAACTTAGGTATTACTCTTCGTGAACTGTTAGGCCTTGATGAGGCGCCAGTGAAGGAGGTAGTAATTACATATGTCAAGAATGGGCCTCTCGTCGAGCCTGCGCAGGAAAAGGATCTACCTCCACAAATGAAAGGTCTGCTGAAATGGTAGAAGGGCTACATAAAAAATAAAAACTCCAAAGAATATATTTATGCGGAAGTTAGACATGAGCATCACTTCAAACATTACTATGTACAAATTGAACTGAGTGAATTGTTCCAGCTTTTCAATCTGCTTGTGAGCTCGACAAATCTATCATCGGTTGCTACGTTACGTAAGTGATTTATTAATTTCTACCCCATCTCGTTCATATTGCCTGCACTATATATATGTCCTAACTATATTGTTGTGTCCGCTATTATACATGCAGAATGAAGATTAAGGAATGCAGAGTAAGGAACATCCATGATGTTGGGTTCATTGACCCACACATCGTTAATGGACATGTGTTGGGCGTCACCCCGCCGACGTGGAGGCAGACCTGTGGCAGTTTCTTACAAAGCAGGAACTCAAAAGTGATATTCTATTTCCTTACCATTTTGGGTGAGTGTTTCTGTCTTGAGCACATTCTCCTTTGTTTACTCCATGCATGGTATGTGGCGGCTAATCGATGAGTTATGCATGACGTCCTGTGCATGTATCGTGTCCGCAGGTTCCACTGGATTCTGCTAGTAATTAAAGTTAACACCTCAGAATGTCTCGTCCACGACTCTCTGAATATGGATCCAAAGCTTTGGGGCGGCATGAGAAGAATGCTGCAGAAGTAATTATTTTCATTCATTTGCGCTCTATATCGATCGGCCTATTTCGTTCATTTCCTAATATCAAGTAACTAATAACTCTCTTGTTCATTTAATTTTCTTTGCCTCGTAGGGTTTGGAGACGGTTCGTAGATACAAAGGTCGGTGAATTCAAAAAGAGCTAGAATTCAAAAGGTCAAAGCCTAAGAATGCTTTGGGGATATTCAGCCACGGAGACCAATCTATGTGGATACTATATGCGTGAGATGATCCGAGATACACCTCTGAGCGGGTTCCGAGTGATACCAATGCTCGGAGGAATAACCTCCGGATGATGCTTAGTCCAGAAGCTCGCTTCCGACCACTTCAAGAGGAACTAGCTGGATGGTTCAGCAGGGAAGACTTCCATCCTAAAGGATAACACTATTACGAGGACGTAGAACTTTATATGCATTAAATCATGTATGGAAACTTGTTCAAAATTGTATATGGTCATCCGATGATATTGAATATATATTGTATATTCCTCTTGAATTCTTTTTGGTTTTAATTTCAAATTTATTTGAAATTGTACATTCATATGCATGTATGTAGTACCGTAGAATATATGAAACTCCTTCAAAATTAAAATAAAGCACAAAAGAAATAAAACAATACAAATTAAACAGAAAACAGGTTTAGGGGGGCTAAAACCCTAAACCTGTGGCGGCCTTTAGTCGCGGTTGTCCGGAAAGAACCGCGACTAAAGGTCCCTCACTTGACGGCCGCTGGCGCCCACGTGGACGGGCCGTTAGTCGCGGTTCTTAAGCAGCCGCGACTAAAGGTGGGGGCATTAGTCGGCGCTTATTTGGTCGCGGTTGCCCAACCGCGACTAATGGCAGTGCGAACCGCGCGACCAAAGGCCTTTTTCCACCAGTGGGTTAGTTCGATGATGTGGCCAAATTAACATCTCATGATGTGCCTTAAGGATTTGATAGGAAAAATAGGTATTGGGATGTATACTTATTTAGTGACGTAAAGGCAAGCCACTTGTTGTTATTGGGGCTAATGTCTCACGATTTGATATATAACACCAGATGAAACTGTTTCAAACTGTGGTTTAAATATGTAATCTTATTTTGAGGGTGTTTTAAACATGTAATCATGCATGCATGATCGGTCAAGACAGTCTATGCGGCGGCGCAGGGGTTGCCTGCAGGGCGACACGGTGGTGTGGCTGGCCGGCGGCACCCGCGCGACCCAGATATGTGCCCCAAGGGCCCATCTAGGTTGGTGCAGGCCAGTTGTCCTTCGCGCGCCGTCAACGCTCCATGGTTGTGGAGGTTGGGTGCCAGCCGGGCGGCGGCGATGCTGTGAGCCAGCCTGGTGCAACGCGGGGACGGGGCCTCGCGACCATCATTACAAAAGTAGCCACGCAGGGCGGAACACTATTACATAAGACACCATCGGACCTGGTATTAAAAGAAAATTTAGCAATCTCATGCGCGACCCTATTAGCCTGCCTGTCAATCTTCATAACCTTGAAATCCGCATCATCAAACTAACCGTATCATGTTGCTCTATTCCATTTTTCTTCCCTTTCTCCATTATTATTCTTTTGAACGTCCGATTAAATAACCATTCCTCTGGTATGTTTTTGTATTCCCCATTATAGATCTTTTGTTAATAACTTATTTGTTGTATCTCTCTGCAATCAAGTTTTGTGGAGTACTATAATAACTGTATTATTTGGATATATGATTTCAGTTCATCCATCAATGTGGCACAATCTACTACCTCTTTGAAGATAAAGGGTTTCCCCCCGCTTAATATTATAAAGCAACCATCCGATACAAGAAGCTCACTGGGGCGCAGCACAATGAAGCCTAAGCGAAAAAAATGAGAGAGAAATAAAAACAAAACAAATGACAACACCGGTAGATCAACGGAAGGAGATGACCGGTAACCGCTGCACCCTCCGGAGATGTCCCACCGTGCACCTGGCACTCCGAAGCATTGCGTACCGAGCAACACCTTCAAGAAGGAATGTGTGGAAGAGGTGTACCCGACGCCCTTCAGGAATGCTTGAAGGCGTTGCTGGATGTCAGGCCAGACGGACGATGAGGACTGCGAGGAATTACATATGGTTGCAGTAGATATTTTCGGCTGGGTCGGACTTGTTAGTCTGACGGATCGACGCAAGTCGGTTGGTACAGAAGACGGTGGTGGGATCGGCGAAGACGACATAGGAGCGTGATGCTGATGGTGACCGACTTCTGGGCGTGGAAACACGTGGCGCAAACCACGAGGTCTTGTGCGGCTTCGACAAGACTATGGCGCGGGATTGATTCAAGGTGGTGTATACACGGAGCTTGAAGTCGATGAGGCACAGGGGTGGATTGATCATCTACCATGGAATCATGTTGAAGGTGGAGCTGGATTGAGGGGCTACGGCCTAAGTCGACGGGGCCGAAGCCTATTCAGCAGAGCAGGAAAAGCGAGGGACACGTAATTCGGACTGGAGCCCAGTGGTCTGATTAAAGCGTGAAACTCGTCATCGGTCTGTGATGATCGGTGATACTCTGTAGAGGGGGTTGAGTGGTGTGGGTTCGCGACCCTTGAGACTCGACCGGGACAGCGGAGGCTTGACGGTAATAAGCGGCGTGCGATATATGCACGGTGCATGGAGATGGACCAAGGCTCTGGTGGTCATACATGTGGTGAGACAACTGCGAATTTGACTCGGGATGACTACAAACAATGGTGAAATTCTTTCAAGTTTCAGACAGACGGTCAAGAAAGGAGCGGTGATGTTGAGTTCAAGTAACTCTTATGTGTGACACCCAATATGTGAGTTGTTCACTTTCATGCAGGCCAGTGATCGGTGTGTGATGGCATTGTCGCATACTCCGGAAGTTGGGAGCTCAATGTAGAGTAATGAGTAACTTAATTTTGCTCGAGTGTTGACTGTGGATAAGAAAAGAAGGGACTATAAGTTGCAGGTGAAGTTATATGGAGTCTTTGGAGTAGCAGCGGTGCTCATGGGATAAGCTCAAGTCCAATGTACATGGAAGTTTGATGCATTGACAAATTCAAGGTGGTGGAGAATATTCGCCAAGGTGGAGTTTGTTAGAATTGTGTCGAATATTGTGTACAAGGTATATTACAGTTGGACTCTGAGTAGTATTGTGTTTACATAGGATATGGAATCGTGTCCTAGTAGGACACTTGTATCCTAGACCTCTCATATATAGCGGGGTAAACACACGATGTAACCTATGCCAACATAATAGCACCGGAGCATGGGGAAGCCGGCAACATGTGCCGGTGTCCAGGGCGACCGGGTACGGTATTGTAGCGGTATCATGTGGAGAAGCGCCCATATTCAGGCCCCGAGGATGCAGCCATATCGATGAACCTCGTTAACAAATCTCGGTGCCGTGCTCGTGTGATTGCTTGGTCCTCAGGCGGATCAACAGTATGCCTCGGATTTATTCTAACGGGGGTGGACGGCTCCAGAACCCAAAACACAACACTGTTAGTGTGCTTCGAATATCGCCACCGCAGACACAATCAGCGGGTGCAGATGGCACATGCCGAGAGCAGAGGAAACAAAGCTGTAGAGTCGGGCGACAAATGCAAAACCGAATGCTAGCTGATCAACCATTGGCAGATTTTCTGGGCACCGAGGCAACCCGTCCTCCTTGGCATCGACTATTTCCTTTCGGATCAGCAAGTCTACGATGTGGACGAAAGCTTGAGCAAGCAACAAACCGAAGAATTGGACGTGGGAAGGCACACATATGCAGATCTGCTCCAAATGTAACTAGCACAGCTTGTAAAGCTGGACACTCACCATCACGCTGGCCGTCATCAAGCAGTGGAGGAGGGGTGGCTTACGTCCAGAGTCATGATCAGCAAGACCGATCTGAAGCTGTTTTCTAATCTTCCGATGACTCTAATTCCCATATACTACATGCCATCTCTCTGATTCTGTCCTCATCTTCCCTTCTGGGTATGTGAGTGTCACCTATCTGGTGTGCTAACATGTAGGATCACGTCCAAAAAGAAGGGATTCATATATCAGTGTGGAGGAATGAACACTGTGGACTTGTGGTACATACTGTACTTTTGTGAGATGGCTTCCTACTTACAACGATGAAGATCGATCAGTATATGTATAGGGGAGAGGTGGTAGCATTATGCACACAAATGTGACAGATTGGTAGAGTATATCCATTATGTGTCCGTGAGCTGAATGACCATCTGTTTCTATATGGGGCCTTAAGTGTGGGTCCACGTCCAGCCTTCATCTTTTTCCTATATAAATGATTTTTTTATGAAAGCATCAATAGCATGCACACAATACCCAAATAAAGTAGCATGGTTGTCTGATCAAATACTAATATTTGGACGTTGTTCAATTTTTAGTTCCATGAGGCAGCGCAGCAATATCTTTGAAAGGATCCTACATCCACTATATGTATAGGAACTTCCAGATATAACTTTTGGGAGATGGACTACCGTGCGACGTAGTATTGTGCGATGCCATTTGAAAATTCTGCAGAAACCTGATCATGCACGCCCTGCTTGGTGAGGTGATACATCCAATAAAAATGAAGTGAATTGTAAAAACCATCGACATAGTAAGCAAGGTATGCAGGAAACACATGTTTACAAATTTATGCCAAAAACCACTCGCACCTATTTTTTTGAGAAAATACTAGTTGGCTGCATATACCATTTTGAGCACCATTATGACATTATGACCAACCTATAAAAGTTATAGAAGTTATGTCACATAAAAAGCCAATTACATACCGATACAATTTTCTTTTTGCAAAAGGACCCCTCAAAAAAGCAATCGGGTTCTCCAGCATGTCATAGCCGCCGGGGAGGAAGGTGGCATAGAGGGCGGACACCGTGCAGCTGGGGCAACAACAGCTGGTGGAGCACGACATCGACCTCGTGTACGGCCGCTGTGGCATGGGGTTCATGGGCCTGGTGTCCCGTGCTTTGCATGGCGGCGGCAGGCTCATCACGGGCCTGGTGCACCGGTCGGTGCTCCTTCGGGGGCTCATGGCGAGATACCCAGCAGTGAGGAGGTAAAGGAAGTCTTCGGCATGCAGCAGTGCAAGGCAAGGATGGCTCGCCGAGCAGACGCTTTCATGGCCCTCCCCTGAGGCTACGACGTTGATGCAGTAAGGGGAGGCCGAGGGCGGGGATGGGAGGTAGGTGGAAGCGGGGGAGAGAGGAAGAGGAGGAGACGGGACGTTGTGGAGGTGAGCAGTACGCTATCGACCATGCCGAGCTCGCAGGCTGGGAGCTGAATGCGGCGCCATAGAGAAGCGGCATGGCTGGGGAGAAGAAGAAAGAGCCCATAGTGACCTTGTCTTCTCTTTTTGCAAGCAGGACCTTATCGTCATATGCCCTTTTACAATTTAGCCTCTGCTATTCTGTCTATTTATGATCCATTATGTCATGCCACATCACCCTTATAGGTGGGTCCAAAATGGTTTAAGCCGCCGACTAGTGTTTTCTCCAAAAAAAAATTAGGCGCAGAATTAATTATTTTTTGGCACAAATCTCTAAACTAGTGTTACCTTGCCTCCATTGTCGATCGTTTTTGGAATTCACACCATTTTTTACTTGATGTGTCACCTCACGAAGCAAGAGCAACACCGTTTTGTCACTGTAAAATAAAAACAGAGTGGCTTCATTTTGTTTTGTTTTTTTTCGAAAAAAAGATTGTCGATCCATATTTTGCATATCACGCTGCAGCTTTTGGGCATGAACAAAGTCTAAATAAATACTCCCTGTGTAAACTAAGATAAGACGTTTTAGATCACTATAGTTTAAAGAGGTAGTAGATTGCGCCACATTGATGGATGAACTGAATATAATTTCCAATCATATGTCCAAATAAAACAGTTATTCTAGTACTCCACAAAAACTTGATTGCAGAGAGATACCACAAATAAATTATTAACAAAGATCTATACCGTGAATGCAAAAAAAATACCACTGGAATGGTTATTTAATCAGACGTTCAAAAGAATAATAATGCAGAAAGAAAAGAAAAATGGATTAGAGCAACAAGATATGGTTAGTTCGATGATGTGGCCAAATTAATATCTCGTGATGTGCCTTAAGGATTTGATAGGAAAAATAGGTATTGGGATGTATACTTATTTAGTGACGTAAAGGCAAGCCACTTGTTGTTATTGGGGCTAATGTCTCACGATTTGATATATAACACCAGATGAAACTGTTTCGAACTGTGGTTTAAATATGTAATCTTATTTTGAGGGCATTTTAAACATGTAATCATGCATGCATGATCGGTCAAGACAGTCTATGCGGCGGCGCAGGGGTTGCCTGCAGGGCGACACGGTGGTGTGGCTGGCCGGCGGCACCCGCGCGACCCAAATATGTGCCCCAAGGGCCCATCTAGGTTGGTGTAGGCCATCTGTCCTTCGCGCGCCGTCAACGCTCCATGGTGGTGGAGGTTGGGTGCCAGCCGTCTCCGGGCGGCGGCGATGCTGTCAGCCAACCTGGTGCAACGCGGCGACGGGGCCTCGCGACCAGTAGGGGGCTTGGTTGCCCCAGTTGACGCATCCGGACGGTTGCCGCTGCGGCTGTGGAGGATGTTCCCTCTCGCATATTTGTTGCGGTCCTGCTACCCTCGACTCTGGTGTTCGCTTCTTCTTCGTCTTGGCCTTGTGTCGGTGACCTCAGTGAGACGGCGAGGATGACGACGAGGATGACTCCAAGACCGTGGTGGTGCATGCTAGTGGGTGGCCGGCTGGGTGGAGCTTGATGGAGCGTCCAGGGCGTGGTGGTTTTTTGGGACGGGAGAAATCCCTGGCGGCTTGTCCGTCACCGACACGGTGACAGCTGCAGGCGCCGCCGTTCCTTCCTGAAGGGCGTCGGGTACACCTCTTCCACACATTCCTTCTTGAGGGTGTTGCTCGGTACGCAATGCTTCGGAGTGCCAGGAGCACGGTGGGACATCTCCGGAGGGTGCAGCGGTTACCGGTCATCTCCATTCCGTTGATCTACCGGTGTTGTCATTTGTTTTGTTTTTTATTTCTCTCTCATTTTTTTCGTTTAGGCTTCGTTGTGCTGCGGCCCCAATGAGCTTCTTGTATCGGATGGTTGCTTTATAATATAAAGCGGGGGGAAACCCTTTATCTTCAAAGAGGTAGTAGATTGTGCCACATTGATGGCTGAACTGAAATCATATATCCAAATAATACAGTTATTATAGTACTCCACAAAAACTTGATTGCGGAGAGATACCACAAATAAATTATTAACAGAAGATCTATAATGGGGAATACAAAAAAACATACCAGAGGAATGATTATTTAATCAGACGTTCAAAAGAATAATAATGGAGAAAGGAAAGAAAAATGGAATAGAGCAACATGATACGGTTAGTTCGATGATGTGGATTTCAAGGTTATGAAGATTGACAGGCAGGTTAATAGGGTCGCGCATGAGATTGCTAAGTTTTCTTTTAATACCAGGTCCGATGGTGTCTCATGTAATAGTGTTCCGCCCTGCGTGGCTACTTTTGTAATGAATGATTGTAAGAATCTTGGTTTTTCTAATTAATATATGGGTGAGTTTCAGAAAAAAAATATCGAGTGATGTGCCTTGAGGAGTTGATAGGTAAAATAGCTACTGGGATTGGGATGTATACTTATTTAGTGACGTAAAGGCAAGCCACACTTGGTGTTATTGGGGCTCATGTCTGACGATTGATAAATAACACCAGAGTTGCACTGTTTGAAACTGTGTTTTAAACATGTAATCTTTTTTTGAGGGGTTTTAAAACATGTAATCATTCATGCATGATCGGTCAAGACAGTCTATGTGCTATCTCGCAGAAAAAAAAAACAGTGTATGGGCTTATGGAAATGATTTGATATATTTTGATCAATGTAGCGGAAGCAATAATTAATACACGTATGTACATTCAATTATTCAGCGACGGCAGCAAACGGTGAACAGCAGGAAAGACGGTCAATGCTTTACTCTCCCCGTTCCAAGTTCCAAGGACAATGGAGAAGTTTATTCTTTTTGACATGGTGGAAGGAAATGGAATATGGCGATGATGAATTTCACACGATTGATCGGATACGTGTTTGCTGTGAGCGCAGTCGAGTTCAAGAGGCGGCATTGTGGTGACATGGCATGCCTAGCGTGACCGCGGCAGGAAATACGTTGTGTGCGTCCTGATGTTCATGCCCCGTGGGCTCAATTTCCTGCACTATAGAGTTCCAACCGCAGCGCTTATCTACCGTGCCGGTGTTTCAGATTCCCCCTTGCCCTTGCATGTCCCTATGTTTCTCTCATTGTATCTATAGTAGCATGCCTGTTGGAGCTGGTGTGGTATAGCGGAGGAAACCATTCGCACAGGTCTTAATTTTCATTTACCCAGTGTTCACAGGAGAGAGAAGTATCACTCTCTCCGATCTTTATTAACTGTCACCTCTTTAGGATACTATTGTATTGTATTAAATCAATGGCATTAATATGTCATGTATTATTAATCTTGTCAATAGTCAAAGGCGGTCTTAAAAACGCATTAGGCCCTATATAGATGAAAGGAGGGAGTATTTTTGTTTGGTAAGCGTGGTGCTCATAAAACGCTTGAAAAAATGGCATAGTTTCTTTAATGGACGCCAGCGAGCTCTGGCCAATATATAGCTCGTACGACAGGCGCGCTGCTATATATCGCTTGCAGCGATCGCCGTGGGATGTATCACCCACGATTTTCTCTGGTGCTAAAGCGCTCGCCAATATGGCCCTGGCCCAGCTAGCTATATAACGAGCGCCCAACCCACAACCAGCGACTGAGCTCACCTACAAAAAAGCCAGCCAGCCATCAATTTTTACTCTTTTTTATATTTGTAATATTTAATTTCAACTAAAAAAGATAATGAATTTTAAAAAATATGAATTTGAAAAAGTTCATCATTTTTTAAAAATATTTGTGAAGTCATTTTTCGGCAAATTGATAAAAATAGATTCATCAATTTGAATTTCTTTCTGAATTATAAAAAAAATCATGAACTTGAAAAAATGTTAACGAATTCAAAAAAGTTCACGCGAATACAACTTTTTTGGTGAATTCACTTAAAGTCCATGAAATCAAAGAGGTCGGCGAATTCATAAAATGTTTTCATGAATATAATAATTTTTTACGAACAATCTTTGAGGAATAGTGAACAAATTTTGGAAAATGTTAATAATTTTAGAAATTCGTGAAATGTCTAGAAATTACGAACAAATTTTGAAATTCTAGTCATTTTTTTATAAAAATATTAAAACAACTACCGAACGAAATTTGAAATCCCACACGGTTTCCAAAAAGTGAGCAATGTTTTGAATTTAATATATTTTTTAAATTTAGAAAGTTTGAAAAAATAAAAGAAAGTCAAAAAAAATAGATTAACATAAGAGGGGAGAAAATACAAATAGAAAAGAAAGAATGACAAAGAAAAATCCCAAAAATAAACAGAAAAGCAATGAAAAAGTCAGAACGATAACTAGGAACCCCATACAATAAACATAAAAAAAAGAAAGAAAAAAACCAGATAGAACCTTGATAGAATCGGATGGAGGATTCGAAAACCGGACGAAAAATGCTCTCGGACAACCCCTTCACGTCTCATAATGGGCCAGCCAACAAGAGCGTCTGCGGTGAGTGATCGCTGTCTTATGCGTTGCAGTAAACGATATATATCAGTTGTGGTACCAAAGAACCACTACAGAGGATCGAGCTTCTCCGCATCGGCCAGGCTGAGCGTTCGTACCTGGAGAAGCATGTAACAAATAAGAAATAAGTGGTCTGAACCTGGGCAAAATTCAACATCTTTGTATATTAGGCCCTGGGATGTAGCTCTCGATTTCTGGGGCCCTCTATATCTATATACTAAAAAGGGGTTCTTGGGTCCTAGCTCCGCCCCTCGCGATAATAATCGTGTATCTTCACACGTCTGGGAAAAAGTTTTCTTTTCGTTCTTTCCACCTTCTTAGTGACAATGGACACCACAACATCATCTTCGGCACATCCATTTTTCTTAAATCGTGTGGGGATGTAGCAATAGTCATTCATGAGGCACAGTAGTGGTGATGGCGCAAAGCATGTCATGGCAGCAGTCACCGTGTGGTGGCCTTGGCTGCGACACAGTGGCTTAGAGATTTCGTGAGGATGGGGTGCAGGTGGAAGGAGTTGGAGGGGTAGGTGAAGGCATGGTCAACCTTCGGGTGCAGGTGAAGGCATGGTCAACGTTCGGGTGGTGGGAGGGCGATGGAGGTGGGAATTGAAGTTTCAGCAACAAATAGACATGATGGTAGCTGGCCTATATGGAGGGTGCTAGCTGAAAATATAAGGTCGAGCATCTGAATAAAATAGGTACTGAGGATGGAATTGGCAGTCTCCTGGAACACAAAAGGTTGATTTTGTATGCCAGTTTTTATACTCTGAGAATGAGATTGTTAAGCTAAAGCTACCGTAGGTGTAAATCTGTGCAAAACTTAGTGTAGCAGTGACCCACGACAATGCTTGCAGCGTCTGGGCACTAGGAAGTTGTGGAGACCCAAGGCTCACCACTTGAGTGACTCGAGGTAATCACTATTTTTTTGGCTGTTCGGATCCCTAACGTCGATCCGAACCAGGCAAACAGCTGAGCGAGTGTGAGCCTTCTAAACACGAAATGCTAATACTACTGCTTGGATCACAAGAATTCGATGCCCACAAGAGGACATGGGCAGTTAGCACTAACGCTTCTGGAAACTCTAGTGAGAGTCGAATCCAAGGTAGGCCTATTAGTACAGGCAGCCATGTCTCGTGTATTCTGTACTGATGAAGGCCATAGATTTACTGAGTAAGCATTAATTTTCTCCTGATGACCCCCATTCCCAAGTGGTTGTGTGTTTATCAATTAGCATATTAATTAAAAAGGGACTATCCAAGTATGGCTGAAGGAACCACTGAACATTGCAATCTGCTCTGGGAAAATGGAGTTATATATGGAAATACCATTTAAATTCACACAAACTAAGTTTGGTGGAATATTTATTACTTATCTCGTTTATATTCGATGCCCACCGAGAACAAGTATAAAACTAGAAGTACTTTTTAGGTGTAACGAGATAGGTTTGCAAGAATATAAAGAGCACGCAAATAAAAACTAGGGGCTGTTTATGTAAACGAGCAGTAAAGTTAGTATAGCGAGTGTGGAAAAGTGGTGGTAGGAGTTTTGAAATTGTCCCTATGCAATTGACTATTTTACTAGACCGATAGTAAGTTTCTGTGGGAGAGGCCACTGCTAGCATGTCATCCCTGACTTGGAATTCTATGCACTTATAATTGGAACTATTAGTAAGCATCCGCAACTACTAACGTTCATTAAGGTAAAACCCAAGCATAACATTAAGATATATTGGTCCCTCTTCAATCCCGTATGCATCAATTTCTATGCTAGGTTGAAGCTTTTGTCACTCTTGCCCTTCAATACATAGTCCTATCGACATACAACTAACCATATGGTGTGATCCACACGCGCGCTCATATGATTGGCACCAAAGGACAGCAACATAACCACAAGCAAATTAAACCAATCATAGCAATTCACCAATTACCGATAGAACAAGGAAAATATACTCAGACATCATAGGATGGCAACACATCATTGGATAATAATATGAAGTATAAAGCACCATGTTCAAGTAGAGGGTACAACGGGTTGCGGGAGAGTGGACCGCTGTAGATACATGTGGGAAGGTGATGAAGATGTTGGTGAAGATGACGGAGGTGTTGGTGTAGATCGCCGTCACACGATGATGGCCCCGGCGGCGTTCCACTGGGAGAGAGGGGGGAGGGCCCCCCTCCTTCTTCTTCTTCTTTCACCTTCCCCCTAGATGGGAGAAGGGTTTACCCCCTGGTCCATGGCTTCCATGGTGGCGGAGAGGCGAGAGCCCCTCCGAGATTGGATCTGTCTCTCCTGTCTCTCTGTTTCTGCGCTCCAGATTCTGGCCTTTCACCATTTCTTATATTCCCGGAGACCCGTAACTCCGATTGGGCTGAAATTTTAATACAATTTATATCCGGATATTGGCTTTCTTGCGGCGAAAGAAGGGCACCAACCGCCTTATGGGATGGCCACGAGGGTCAGGGGCGCGCCCACCTCCCTGAGGGGAGGGGGAGCCAGTAGGTGTATAAGCGCCCATGGTCAGGATGGTGCAAGGATCCGGGGTCCAGAGGAGCGAGGAGATCCGGCGGCGTGCGTCGTGGCGGTGGGTGCAGGTGGCAGCGGCGGCGGGTCCCAGGGGAGGTCGGGATATGGATAACTGGCGACACAGAAGAAAAACTGAGAAGATAAGGCTCTTTGAGGTTGCGAACGAGACTCCAGCTGGAGGATAGCGACGCGGCAGCTGGTTTGTTCTAGACCAGCCCACGTGTGGCTATTTTTTTAGACACTTTTTTTATACTAGCATGCACGCATGTTCACAGTTTCTGTTTTTAATAGTTTTTGACTGTTTTTTTTTGCGAGATTAATACTTTGAATCCTTCAGGCACCGATAAAAATCTCCGGGTCCATCACGCGGACGTATTAGTGTGCACGTTTTTGTTCTCTCAACCTCTGTTGGAAAAGGCAATGCCTAAGAGGCGCTTAGGCACGCCTAGGCGCTAGGCAATGGCCAAATGCCTCGCCTAGGGCATAAATGGAGGTCTAGACAGGGCAAGTAAAGAATTTCCTATTCAAGCAAGAAATCATGCCACATACTGCACTTATATGCCAAATGGGTTATATTTCAATGATAGTAGACGGTAATTAACTTATTTATATGCCCTAAACTAACATCAACACCCATATAATAATCACAAACACTCTACGAGTAAAAACTACATTACCGCCTAGGCTGCGCCTAGGGAGCTTAGGCACCGCCTAGGCACTAGGCGAAGGCCAACCGCCTCGCTTACGCCTACCGCTTTTTCCAACCTTGACTGAACTATGCACACATTACCTTTTTTTAAGGTTGAATTTGACGCATGTAAAAGAAAAGAGCTGAATTTGACTCTTGTGTAGATCCATAATGAACTCATACTGGCTAGCTACTAGGGCGCAAGAACTGAAAAAGAAATAAATACCATACATACAAGAATAAGGATTAGACAATGTTGGACTAACATATACTCCCTCCTTCCAAAATAGGTGACTCAACTTTGTACTAATTTTATACTAATGTTAGTACAAAAGTTGAGTCATCTATTTTAAAATGAAGGGAGTATATACAGGTTATGGCACATATGACGAAAACATGTGCGCTTGCACATTCAGTAAATTAAATATAAAATAAATTTTCTGTAGCTGATCCCGGTTCATACAAGTGCATAATAAACCATTGTCGCCAAAACGACATTTACGTGTCATGGCAATAGAGGCTTTAGTTGATCTCAATGAGGCTATTGTTCCGGATTAGGAAAAGGATCCAATGCCTGACGTTCCTAAAGATGGACATGTTGAATGCATAAAAAAATTATTGTCTGATGGTAGTACAATAATTAATTTGTCGATGTGGTATGCATTTTCAATAGGCATCAATGATCTGATCTACAACATTGTAACATTTTTCTGGTTCCTAAATTATAGGACACTAGCAACACATGCATCATCATTAATTAACTCACTCATGCTTATTTGAAACTATATTTAGGTATACCATAGTACAAAAAAATCATTTAAAAAAAAGTAACTTACTTTAGTGAACTAGCTTACTTTCTTAAAAAAAGGTAATTACAGAAGTTGTTATATCCAACTATCATGATTTGAAGACATTAATAATTCTATGTAGGATAGCATTAACTTTACGTATGATAATCATCTAAAAGGATTTAGATAAATTATCATAGTTGGCTAATATAAACTTAAACTGCAAGCAAAAATGGTTGCACAATTTAAAAAGGGGCTGCCCAAAAGAAGTTAAACATTACTATACAAACAACATATATTTGATGCTTATCTGCAGGCTAATGAGATTAATTTATGAGTAGCTGTGTATGCTCTATTTATGATGCAGAATTTAATCTATTTCTTTTTTTAATCAACAACAAATTCTTAAGTTATACAAAAATCCCATGAAGGCAAGCAATTTGGGTCGCAATCTCCAGTCATAGATGCTAAGGAACAAAGAAGTAAACAAAAAATAGAGCGGTAGGCACAGATGGTCATGAATAAAAACCGAAAAAAACTGAAAAATCTACGTGAAGCCTATGAGCAAAACGAAAGAACTAAAGATTCAACCAATTTGCAAAAAAAATGTACAGAAGGGAGGAAAAAATATGCAAATATAAAGCCAACACAAAAGGCAAACAAATGCACATGAGAAAGGCAGAAATATGCAAATATGCAGCCAAACTAAGCAAATATTCAATTGCGATGGAGAATATGTCGCAACAGAACAGAATGTTAGAACATCTGTATGACAAGGACTTCACGGTTAGCACACACAACAGAAGCATGCATGCTTGGTCGTGGGATGAAGTATACCACATTTTTATGGTATGGTGTCGGTAATTCAAAATAAGCACTACGTCTATGAATTTTTATTATCCGTATGATAATGTAAAGATAAGTTTGTTCGTCCGATTAGTTGACTAGGATTGACTCCCAGGTTTCGAACTAACGCCCCAAAGAATCGTATTGTTAATTGATCCGTCAATTCTATACACTTAATTATCCATTTGGTTCATTTAGTTGCATCATCGCCTTCCGCTTGGTTTATCGCAACTGTTGTTTAGTCAATAGCGAAGCACGAAGCATGGGCGGATGGTTTTCTTCATCCCGTTGCAACGCATGGCCTATTTTCCTAGTATATATGAAGCAAAGTTGAATTAGAATTCTTATTATGGCTACGTGCGTGTTCAGCTAGCACACAACCTCCAAGTCTCGCTGTAGTCTACCAGAAAATAACTTTTTTTAATGTAGATCAACTAGCATACTCATCTGGCGAGCATGGTGGTTGTGTGCCGACGACACTCAAAGCAGCGTCAAATAATCGGTCGACATTTTGTGTGAGCAAAGACCTTTGCCGATAGAAAGGAACTGTCGCCTATAGTCCTGCTGGGAAAGGTCTTTAGCGACAAACAAATCTATGCCGACGGACAGTTTGACGTAGGTGGTGAGGGCTATAGCGACAGACAATTTTTCAGCGACAGATTGGGCTATGCCTACAGATCATTTGACAATGTGCTATACCGACAATTCATTTGATAATGTGCAGATAGTGCATCGGCCATTACTACGATGACAGTTTGTCTGTCAGTATGCTATGCCGACAGTCTTTGCGACCTCCAATACTTCTGCCGACACATTTGCTGCCAGGGTTATACATTTCAGCACAAATGCAAATGCACCATATATTAACATGAAATGAAATTCAAAATATTCAAATCATGTTCACTTTGCAGTAGACATACCAAAATTGCTCTCTTCTATTGATCACAAGATGCCATTGACCAACGCATTTATTCAACACATATAGAAGATTCATTAATTTTCCTCGCTACAACCATTAAAGAAATACTCAAGTCAACATACAAGTCGTGGCATATTACAAAATATGGGCCAAGTTCATAACAGACTAAGTGTTCAATCACTCTACATAACACTATGGAAGAACCAAGTCTTCGATCACCAAACCGACATCAACTTCCATTCGAAGAAAATAGAAGATAACCAAAAGCCATAATATCATCGACTTGATACTTCCCGCCATTTGATCCTACAAAACCACTCATATGTTTGAGCAATATTATCATAGTAGCATTTTGTTCAAACTTCTGAGTTACTCATGAGTCCAAAGAACCAAAAACAGAAGATGTACAACAAACTGGCTTGGTAGTGTTGTTATATGTATAGGTCAAAGCCCAAAAGATAAAATTATTTAAATGAAGTGAAGAAACCCAGTTACATGCACAGTTACCAGGAAGCAGCCGTGAACATTTCCCCCAACTTTCCAGAAAATAAAGCATCAGACCAGCATTCAACTTCTTTCAAACTCACTCGTACAAGTTCTTACAAACACATGTGTACAGATCCATGACAGTATGCATGTTACATGAGAGTTTTCATATGATGATAAAAGAAGTAGTGCCAAACCAAAGGTAAGTATGCATTTACATCGTTCAAAGTTAGCTAGAGTTTTAATCAAGCATACAACTCTGAACTGTAGCAATTGAGAACCAACATGTCATTGTGAAAATTTATCAGTTAGATTGCTAGACCTAGCAGTGCCTTCTAAACACTGATAACCTGTTCTTCTTTTTCTAGTATGGAAGTCATAAAGTTATTTATTTATTTTTTGAAATGATTAAAGTTATTTTTGACTACTACAACTACATTCAATGTAAGACTACATGTCAACATATGTGAATGACAAACTGTCGTATGTTGATGCATAAGTTTGCAGGATATTAAAATACTATTTTCTTTCATGCTCACTAGTCGCTGCTCAGAAAACTGAATCTGAAAAAATCGAACTAGATTCAGTTGCAAGTGAAGTCAAGCTGTTTCATAAACATAAGTTGGAATTTCAAAGAAAGCCTCAGCCCAGGAAAAGGAAAGCTTTAATTAGGAATAAAAAGAGGCAATGATCCAACTTGTACGTCAGTTGTAGGAAATTGACCCCTCTCTCGAAGAAACTATCACAAATCAGACACATGAATGGGAATCTAGCGTTCATCTTAACAAGGAATACTACATATCATGGGATAAAAGAATTAGCACTAGATCCATAAATTCTTACTGGAAATAATGAACATTAAAAGGAGAAAATCTCCTCGTGCAGGTTACCTACATCGTCCTGGAGGTGGGGCGGGACAAGGGGGTCGATCTCAAGGAAGTACGACGGTTGCTCCTCACCTTCGGATGGCTCCATGGAAGCGGATGCACGGGACGACGGCTCCTCGGCAGTGGGAAACACCAGGACTGGATGGAAGCTCCTCGGAAGCGGACTGGGCGGCGGATCCATGGCAATGGATGGCGGGGAAAATCCTATGACTTGACGGCGGGCTAAGGAAGGGGACGCCGGGGGTACGAGATGACATGGCTGGAGCTGATCAGCTTGCTGGTCGAGATCGGCGGCGGGGATATGGGGTCGGCGGCGCAGCTGGGTTAGGGTTTGGGATTCAGATGCCAGGGAAGGGGTGAGGGGGAGGGGGATAGAGGTGAGATGTGGGGAGTTCTTTTTTTTTTGGAGGGGTGCTGGCGTGGGAATGGGAGACTTGATGGCAATTTTGGGGTTTCACGTGGCTCTCTATTGCCGGGTCAATGTTTTCAGATGGGCCATTCCCAGGCAACACCGACACTTTTTCCATCGCAAAGAAATGCGGATAGACGATGCATTGGTAGTGAAACATACGCCGACACATGGTATGTCTGCAATCCTTTTCGAAAAAAAATGTCTGCAATCCTTTATGCATTGTCGACAGATAGATCATTGGCACTCTTGGGCAACCATGAGAATCAATGTGTCGGCATTGTTATGGACAGATAATGTGTCACTAATGCACAGTTATGCCAACAAATGCATGTCGTCTTTGTAGTGTCATGGTGTAGTGTGGGAGTTTGATCTTAGGTTGACCTAAGCACTGGTGGAAAAACAGGCTTCCGTCCAGCCCCATAAGTCCCGAAGCTGTAGGAACCGCGACTAATGGGACCTTTAGTCGCGGTTCTGGAGGTGAACCGCGACCAAAGGCACAGGCCAGGCGCTCGGTGGCCAGCTGGCGCCGTGAGGTCTTTAGTCGCGGTTTGACAGGACAACCGCGACTAAAGGCCTTCGGGCACCTTTAGTCACGGTTTGCCAGGCCAACCGCAACTAAAGCCCCTCCCCTAAATATACCCATCCAGCAGCCAACACTTAGCCATTTGGAGCCATTCTCTTCACAAGTGGGTGTAGGTTTGCTTTTGGTTCCTCTTATGCACATAAGGTGTTTGATGAAATGCCCCAAGAGCATGAAACAAACATGACATGAAGTGTTGGAGCCACACTCCTCGATCGCGGTTAGCAACTTGATGAACCTTTGATGTGTCATTGATAAAATATGCATGTGTGTAGTTCATTGTTTAATTTATATTGTTTGTAGCTAGTTAGTTTAACAAATGCATGATGGTTAATTATATATTTTATATTATAATAATGCAGATGAATCGGCAATGGATGTACGATGTAACCGACTCTCCGGCGAGTTCACTACGGGTTTCAAAGATTTCCTCGTAGTGGCTAATGCGAACAAGCGGGGGTGTTTTGTTATCTGTCCATGTGTTATCTGTAAGAATCGGAAGGGTTACTCTTCCTCAAGAGATGTTCACATGCATCTGCTTCGGCACGGTTTCATGCCAAGCTATAATTGTTGGACCAAGCATGGAGAAAGAGGGGTTATAATGGAAGAAGATGAAGAAGGGGATGATTTCATCGATGAAAGCTATCTTGCTCATTTCGGTGATACTTTCATGGAGGATGCTTTGAAGGTGAAGGGAAGGTGAAGAAGAGGCACGTGATGATCCGTTGATGATCTTGGTCGGACCATTGCTGATGCGGAGACGCTAAAACTGAAAAGGAGAGGGAGAATTTGGATCGCATGTTAGAGGATCACAGAAAGGCGCTGTACCCGGATGCGATGATGGTGCGAAAAAAGCTGGGCTGCACTGCTGGATTCTTTGAAATGGAAGGCAGAGGCAGGTGTAGCTGACTCGGCATTTGAAAACTTGCTGAAAATGTTGAAGAATATGTTTCCAAAGGATAACGAGTTGCCCGCCAGTACGTACGAAGGAGAACAAAGAGCGGGAAAAGGCCGAAAGTAAAAAAAGCGTGAAACAAGTTGCCCAGCTCGGGGAACAAAGTAAACAATCGATTGCCCCGCTTATAGTGGAAGCCTTCTGTCCGGATGCCCCCGAGTTCATACAAGCTGCGGCAGCACAGGATTGGTAACGAGTGCGAGAGAACAAGCGGCCAACTTAGGTATTACTCTTCGTGAACTGTTAGGCCTTGATGAGGCGCCATGAAGGAGGTAGTAATTACATATGTCAAGAATGGGCCTCTCGTCGAGCTGCTTGTGAGAAAAGGATCTACCTCCACAAATGAAAGGTCTGCTGAAATGGTAGAAGGGCTACATAAAAAATAAAAACTCCAAAGAATATATTTATGCGGAAGTTAGACATGAGCATCACTTCAAACATTACTATGTACAAATTGAACTGAGTGAATTGTTCCAGCTTTTCAATCTGCGCGAGCTCGACAAATCTATCATCAGTTGCTACGTTACGTAAGTGATTTATTAATTTCTACCCCATCTCGTTCATATTGCCTGCACTATATATATGTCCTAACTATATTGTTGTGTCCGCTATTATACATGCAGAATGAAGATTAAGGAATGCAGAGTAAGGAACATCCATGATGTTGGGTTCATTGACCCACACATCGTTAATGGACATGTGTTGGAGCATCACCCCTTGACGTGGAGGCAGACCTGTGGCAGTTTCTTACAAAGCAGGAACTCAAAAGTGATATTCTATTTCCTTACCATTTTGGGTGAGTGTTTCTGTCTTGAGCACATTCTCTTTTGTTTACTCCATGCATGGTATGTGGCGGCTAATCGATGAGTTATGCATGACGTATTGTGCATGTATGTATCGTGTCCGCAGGTTCCACCGGATTCTGCTAGTAATTAAAGTTAACACCTCAGAATGTCTCGTCCACGACTCTCTGAATATGGATCCAAAGCTTTGGGCGACATGAGAAGAATGCTGCAGAAGTAATTATTTTCATTCATTTGCGCTCTATATCGATCGGCCTATTTCGTTCATTTCCTAATATCAAGTAACTAATAACTCTCTTGTTCATTTAATTTTCTTTGCCTCGTAGGGTTTGGAGACGGTTCGTAGATACAAAGGTCGGTGAATTCAAAAAGAGCTAGAATTCAAAAGGTCAAAGGCTAAGAATGCTGGGGATATTCAGCCACCGGAGACCAATCTATGTGGATACTATATACGTGAGATGATCCGGAGATACACCTCTGGCGGGTTCCGAGTGATACCAATGCTCGGAGGAATAGCCTCGGATGATGCTTAGTCCGTAAGCTCGCTTCCGACCACTTCAAGAGGAACTAGCTGGATGGTTCAGCAGGAAGTCCTCCATCCTAAAGGAGAACACTATTACGAGGACGTAGAACTTTATATGCATTAAATCATGTATGGAAACTTGTTCAAAATTGTATATGGTCATCCGATGATATTGAATATATATTGTATATTCCTCTTGAATTTTTTTTGGTTCTAATTTCAAATTTATTTGAAATTGTACATTCATATGCATATATGTAGTATCGTAGAATATATGAAACTCCTTCAAAATTAAAATAAAGCACAAAAGAAATAAAACAATACAAATTAAACAGAAAACATGCTTAGGGGGCTAAAACCCTAAACCTGTGGCGGCCTTTAGTCGCGGTTGGCGGAAAGAACCGCGACTAAAGGTCCTCCCTGACGGCCGCTGGCGCCCACGTGGGACGGGCCGTTAGTCGCGGTTCTTAAGCAGCCGCGACTCAAGGTGGGGCTTTAGTCGCGCTTATTTGGTCGCGGTTGCGCCCCCGCGACTAATGGCAGTTGCGAACCGCGACCAAAGGCCTTTTTTCCACCAGTGAAGGTCATGAGTTCGAATTCTTTCATCGCCTTTCCTTTCTTTTTAGCTTTTCCTCGGATGTCTACTTTGATGGCCCATGGGAGCACGCGTGTCGTTGGGCCGAGAACCACTCATTTGTACGCGTTGGGCCTGTGCCCCAACAAAATTCACATTTGACGGGTGAAACCAAAAGGCTAATGACAGAGTTTTTCTCAAATCTTGGAGGAGGCAGAGGAATAGTACCACCTCGTAGGAACTGACCAAAGACACCACGTACGGAAGAATAGAAAAAATAAGGAGGATGACGGTGAACTGACGGAAGCAATAGCCCTTTTATTAATAGGTATAGGTATATTTATAGATATAGATTGCCGACTGTGCTTTGCAAACACAATAGTACATTACAGCCGCCAGCTATGGTGAACAAATCTTCTGGGTTCCGTTTTCTCTTACGGCTGATCTCTAAATGCGAAGCGTTGCAGCAATGTTTCCAGTATATATGATATGTAACGAGCTACGGAGCTAGTGCTACTGCTAAGAGGGGAGGTGAGTCAAATCCTGCTGAGGGTAGCAGTGTGCACTATACCACGCACCAGTCGACCTCAAGTCCATCTTTCCAAGTTGGTTGACGAAACTGTGACTGCAGGTTCAGACTTGGGCCGTAACCATTTGACTTGTGTATGACACAGCAGGCTCGCGTGGAGGTACATATTTGTACCTATCACAGTTTTCCCAATATCTTCCACTCCAACTGCCATCCACACGCTCACAATCCTGCATGCACACTGTCGAAGTAAGGATATAGAGGCCGGAAAAAGGGTGCCACTTGCAATAATCATGTTGTGGCCTTTGTGAAATATAGGACGCTAGGTTAGAAGCAATGACATTTAGGGCTCAGCCAATGGTAATTTTTGAATTCATTCCAAAAGTCCGAACTAATGGAGAGAGACTCAAGACCTCTTGGCTCGGATACCATATTGAATTCATGCTCCAACCAACTAATCCAAAAATCCGTATTGATGGAGAGAGACGGGCAATATATTTCAATAGTAATGACTAGTACCATATCTTTGAATCAATGTCTGTGGTACTTCCATTACCGTGAATTAATTTACTCCATTTGCATCGCCAATAGCTTTCAGTGTTAAGTAATAATCATGGTAATTGCTACAACACTACGTGTTTATTATTTTGATCGTTGGATCCAAATATTTTGTATTACGTAGTAGGTAGTACTGGAGCAAGCAGCAGCAGCATGGAGCACAATTTGCACTAGTTGAGATTTGGCAGTGATTTCCGAGTGTTGAACATGTTTACATGTTTCAAGGTACGCTTTCAGTAGGGATTACTATCCGGTAGAACTAGTTTCTATCGCTGACTGCTTTGCAAAACACAAGTGTGCATGCAAGCTGCCAGCTTAGGGAACACATTTTCTAGATTCAGAATCAGTTCGTTGTCTCCCACAGCTGATCTCAAAACGTGAACCATTGCAATACTGTTTCGAGTGTTACGCGTTTCGAGCTACCACTACTGGAATAGCGCTATACGCCGAGTGCCACGGACACTCGGCAAAGGCCCAAAAACCGCCGGCAATGCCTTTGCCAAGTGTCACCTTCGGCAAAAGCCACTCGGCGTACACCTCTTCGGAAAACAAGAATTTGCCGAGAGTCATAACACGGGCACTCGGCAAAGCCTTTGCCGAGAGCTAAACAACCCGTCTCGGCAAAATAAAGCAGCTAACGGATAAGTCCGTTAGCTCCAGACATGTGGGACCACGTAAACTTTGCCGAGAGCTACTCTTGGCAAAAGGAAATACTAGGAGGCTGACACGTGTCGTGTTCTGACATGTGGGTCCACGACAACAGGCCGAGGGACGACTTTGCCGAGAGCAACTCTCAGCAAAAAGACCCAGTAGGAGGCTGACACGTGTCGCCTCCTGACATGTGGGTCCACGACAACAGGCCGAGGGCCAACTTTGCCGAGAGCAACTCTCGGCAAAGGGAACAAGTAGGAGGCTGACACGTGTCACCTCCTGACATGTTGGACCACGAGAACAGGCCGAGGGCCAACTTTGCCGAGAGCAACTCTCGGCAAAGGAAACCAGTAGGAGGCTGACACGTGTCACCTCCTGACATGTGGGACCACGAGAACAGGCTGAGTGCCAACTTTGCCGAGAGCAACTCTCAGAAAAGGGAACCAGCAGGAGGCTGGCACGTGTCACCTCCTGACATGTGGGACCACGAGAACATGCCGAGGGCCAACTTTGCCGAGAGCTGCTCTCGGCAAAGAGAAGCAGTAGGAGGCTGACACGTGTCACCTCCTGACATGCGGGACAACGAGAACAGGCCGAGGGCCAACTTTGCCGAGAGCGCCTCTCGGCAAAGAGAACCAGTAGGAGGCTGACACGTGTCACCTCCTGACATGTGGGACCATGAGAACAGGCTGAGGGCCAACTTTGCCGAGAGCCACCCTCGGCAATCCTTTTCCCTTTACCGAGAGCCCTCTCGGCAAAGTTGTCAGGGGCACCACATGTTATTACCCTTTACCGAGAGGCCTCTCGGTAAAGGTGTCAGGTTTTACTGGTTGGTACATGTTTACCGAGAGGCCTCTCTGTAAAGGGTGCATTATGGTCCAGTTTCACAGTTATTACCGAGAGCCACCCTCGGTAATTGTGTGCCCAGGAGCCTTTTTTCCCTGTTTCTGTTTCTTTCCTGCAGCGAAACATATACAGCAGCAGCATATAGTTCATCACACATAGAACATGTCACATATATGCATCATTGAACAATAGAAGCAATGATTCTGAAAAGAATTCCACATAAAAGCAATAGTGCATAAAAGGTAAAATAGTAGTGAAGGCACTCGACTACCACAAGTTTACAAGTCTCAAGATGCAAGAGTTCTCAACATACAAGGAACAGTTTCAAACATAACATAACATGAAGTTCACGCGATTTTGGAGATTGGAGTGATAACATCAACATTAGAAGGCATCATTCCGTTTGCTGCCCCAACTCCATCAACCGGAGTGATAACATCAACATTAGAAGGCATCATTCCATTTCTGCCCCAACTTGAGGTGGAACTACCGGAACATTGTTCGATCCTTGTGATAGGTTGAGCTGTGATGGATTGACCCAATAGTGAAATGAATGAATATCGTAATGCCGAAAATGGTGATAGAAATAGTTTGGACGAAACTCACAATGTTCCACTCTGGCGTCGGTGGCATCTCTCGCACTGGTTGGCCTTGCATGGAATAAAGATTGGCCACCATATGTTGTAAAGACTTCACTAGATCATCTTGTGCCTTCAGCTTGGCCCGGTTTTCATCTCGTTCTTTCTCGGTGTCAATCAGTCGAGTCTACAATATGGCAATGCAAATGTCATTCATGTTGAAATGCGAATATGCAGGACCATG
Organism: Aegilops bicornis; assembly: GCA_021605145.1. NCBI lineage: Eukaryota > Viridiplantae > Streptophyta > Magnoliopsida > Poales > Poaceae > Aegilops > Aegilops bicornis. Next base: position 56,682,691 of record CM038675.1, on the reverse strand, counting down.
AAGGATCAATGAAGAAGCACTGACCTGAATATCCTCAATAATGCTCACGGAATGTGGTACATGACGCTCTACGGTAGGAGTAGAGCCAGTACTCATAGCACGGAGCGTGTTGACTCTCGGAATGGAGGAGGTTATGACAGAATCAAGGTGAACCGCCATCCGGACATTCGTTCTACCGCCTGCCGCGGCAATGGCCACAAGAGGGTCAAACGGTAGCACGTGAGGATCAGCGTCAGGCCCGTACGTCTCCTTCAATTTTTTGGTGTAGTTCTCTCCATCTGACCGGGCTTTAGAGCTGATCCAGTCCCTCTCCGGGTGGAGAGGGTCCTTGTCCTGTCGTCTTTGGTACGTTTGATGGTCCATGCCTCGAAGTAAGTGATATCCTTGCCAGTGTCTTCTTTCTGCAAAAGAAAGCGATCCAAACAATCAAGGGAATGCTCACAAATGAAAGAGAACATGATGAAAAGGATGTGGTTGCCTACATGTTTTGAGACGACACCTGGGATGGTGAGGTTGCCTTGACGGTGTCCTCGACCCCCCATCAACTTACGCCGTTCAGATATTACTTTGTGTTCATCCTGCCGCATACGGATCTGTCCACCATTCGACGATTTTCTCCCAAAGACGGACGTTTGTCGGCGCACCGAGGAATCACCTATAAATTAAACAAATACATCTTAGTAATGATACTAATTATTCGGTAATGTAGTGAATAGCAAGCATCCATTGTCACTTGCCTTGAAGTAATTGTCCCGTGAAAGATGCGTCCCTCGAGCCTCCTGTTTGGAAATCCTATGGTTGAGATAGTCTGCGTGATACTTGACCACTAACCGGACGCGCTCCTCATAGTGCATGTCATGGACTAGTTTCTTGGCAATATTCTCGACCACCACATTTGCACGATCCTTCTGACCCTCAACGCATGTATAGAAATCCTACAAACATGCATACATGTGAGAAGGGTTAAATCATGACTATGGCAAATTTAAACCTTTTGGTATTGAACTTTAGGTGTTTGAAAGGACTTACCCAGAAATCGTTGACCACTCGCATGGCTCTGTTATCATAAACCCTCTGACACATATCCAGGAAATCCGGTGCAAGTTTGTAGTGATCCCCTGACCAAGTTGGCTCAATGATACCGTTCGGCAAAGTGACCAGTCCAGGATAATTTAACCTACAAAGACCCCCAATGATGCCACTTTCGGCGTAGTGGCAGACGCCTCTCACCACCTTTTACTAAGCTTCTGCATTTAGAAGAGTGAAGTCATATTATATGTGAGGAAATGACAAAAGGTACAATTTATATGGGATGAGTCGAGATAACCACTTACTTCTCTCCCATTGTTTTAATCAACACGTCTCTATGCACATATGGACGTCTTGGAAGCTTTGAAGGACCACGCAGCCACACTTTCCCTTCGGAAGTAGTGCTGATAGTCAAACCGCTCTGTTGCGAACCGCTCACCTTGTGGTGCTCTATCAAACGTGAGGGTCCATCCCCACCCTCAGAAACCTGACGAACAACCAGCCTCCTCTCGGCGGCGGCGTCCTCCACCACCTCCTCCTCCTCCTCCTCCACCACCTCCTCCGCAAAATCCTCCTCGTCCTCCTCCTGAGCACGGTGAAGCACTGCATCAGAGGGTCGAGGAGAAGAAAGAGGTGCTCTACTCCGGGCTGCTTTACGTACTCCTCCTGCCTCACATACTCCCCCTCCTCGTCCGCCTCTTCGTCCGCCTCCTCCTCCCGCCTCACCTACTCCCCCTCCTCGTCCGCCTCCTCGTCAGCCTCCTCCTCCTGCCTCACCTACTCCCCCTCCTCGCCCGCCTCCTCGTCCGCCTCCTCCTCCTGCCTCACCTACTCCCCCTCCTCGTTCGCCTCCTCGTCCACCTCCTCCTCCTGCCTCACCTACTCCCCCTCCTCGCCCGCCTCCTCGTCCGCCTCCTCCTCCTGCCTCACCTACTCCCCCTCCTCGTTCGCCTCCTCGTCCACCTCCTCCTCCTGCCTCACCTACTCCCCCTCCTCGTCCGCCTCCTCGTCCGCCTCCTCCTCCTGACTCACCTACTACCCCTCCTCGTCCGCCTCCTCCTCCTCCCCCGCGTGGTATTCGACGTTGTTTCGCACGTTTTGCCGGACGGGTGTCTAGACCCGCCAATCCTTTGGCCTTCTTGGCGGTTGTGGCAACCGATGAAGGAGCGGCCACCGCTTCCACCGGTCGAGCAGGTTGATCATTGTACAGATCATTCACTTTTTTCAAACATACCTTTGGAATCTTCTTGCTACCTGTCATGTTTCAATCACCTGATACGAAGAAACCAGTTAGTACAGATGATACAACTTTATGTAAATACAATAAATATATCACATATGAAGAATAAATGGAATTGTCACAATAATACATATAGTTGTTACACACACAAATACATAGAGTTGTTGCACACACGAATACATAGAGTTGTTACACACACGAATACATAGAGTTGTGACACACATACATAGAGTTCTCACACGATTACATGGAGTTGTTAGAAATAAGGGTCAATATTAGGTGCAACATTTGGATCAGGGCTTTCATCATCGCTATCACGCCCGTTCATACATTCATCCTCGAAGTCTTCAGGGGGGCCCTCATCCTCATCTAGCCCCATGTGCCATCGCATAAGTAATGCCAAATCTCGAGGGTCAGAAACATCCTCGTATTCGTCCTCTGCATTATCTACTTCCATGTCATCCATGGCCTCATGTTCCATAGCATCATGTTCGTGATGCACGCCATCATCTTCCTTTGCATCATCTTCGTCTTCATCAGTGTTTGCTTCTTGAAAGAACTCTCCCTCGTATGTGTAGGGTTTATATGGTAATCGTCCTTGTTTGGGGTAGGTACCTTGATACGCGGGGGTACCTTGTACACGACATCCCACTTCAAGAGATTGATATATTCCGTAGATGTGCACGCGTATGGGAGAAAAAACACTTGTGTAGCCTGTTGAGCCATAATATAGACATCATTTCCTACATATTTCTGTTGGAAATATGCCCTAGAGGCAATAATAAATTAGTTATTATTATATTTCCCTGTTCATGATAATCGTTTATTATCCATGCTATAATTGTATTGATAGGAAACTCAGATACATGTGTGGGTACATAGACAACACCATGTCCCTAGTAAGCCTCTAGTTGACTAGCTCGTTGATCAATGGATGGTTACAGTTTCCTGACCATGGACATTGGATGTCGTTGATAACGGGATCACATCATTAGGAGAATGATGTGATGGACAAGACCCAATCCTAAGCCTAGCACAAAGATCGTAGTTCGTATGCTAAAGCTTTTCTAATGTCAAGTATCATTTCCTTAGACCATGAGATTGTGCAACTCCCGGATACCGTAGGAATGCTTTGGGTGTACCAAAGCGTCCTGGCAACGTAACTGGGTGGCTATAAAGGTGCACTACGGTATCTTCGAAAGTGTGCATTGGGTTGGCACGAATCGAGACTGGGATTTGTCACTCCGTGTAAACGGAGAGGTATCTCTGGGCCCACTCGGTAGGACATCATCATAATGTGCACAATGTGACCAAGGGGTTGATCACGGGATGATGTGTTACGGAACGAGTAAAGAGACTTGCGGTAACGAGATTGAACAAGGTATCGGTATACCGACGATCGAATCTCGGGCAAGTACAATACCGTTAGACAAAGGGAATTGTATATGGGATCGATTGAGTCCTTGACATCGTGGTTCATCCGATGAGATCATCGTGGAACATGTGGGAGCCAACATGGGTATCCAGATCCCGCTGTTGGTTATTGACCGGAGAACGTCTCGGTCATGTGCATGTCTCCCGAACCCGTAGGGTCTACACATAAGGTTCGATGGCGACGCTAGGGTTATAAAGGAAGTTTGTATGTGGTTACCGAATGTTGTTTAGAGTCCCGGATGAGATCCCGGACGTCACGAGGAGTTCTGGAATGGTCCGGAGGTAAAGATTTGTATATGGAAAGTTGTTGTTCGGGTTCCGGAAAAAGATCGGGTTTTTTCGGTATTGTACCGGGAAGCTTCCAGAAGGTTCCGGAGGATTCCGGAGGGGTCCGGAGGTCTGGAAATTGTTCCACCACGTCCAATACAGTAGCATGAGCTGTAGGGGGGCGCCCTAGCCTTAATGGGCCAGGGGCACAAACCCCCCCAAGGCCCATGCGCATGGGAAAGGGAAAACCCTAAAGGGGAGGCCTCCACTTGACTTGGGAGGCACTCCTCCCCCTTGGCCGCCCCTAGATGGGATCTAGGGCTGGCCGCACCCCTTGGGGTGGAAACCCTAAAGGGGCGCAGCCCCTTCCCTATATATACTTGAGGTTTTGGGGCTGCCCAACACATGAGAACTTCTCCTCTTGGCGCAGCCCTACTTCTCCTCCTCCTCTCCCGCGGTGCTTGGCGAAGCCCTGCAGGATTGCCACGCTCCTCCACCACCACCACGCCGTAGTGCTGCTGCTGGACGGAGTCTTCCTCAACCTCTCCCTCTCTCCTTGCTGGATCAAGGCGTGGGAGACGTCACCGGGATGTACGTGTGTTGAACACGGAGGTGCCGTCCGTTCGGCACTAGGATCATCGGTGATTTGAATCACGACGATGCACGACTCCATCAACCCCGTTCACTTGAGCGTTTCCGCTTAGCGATCTACAAGGGTATGTAGATGCACTCTCCTTCCCTCGTTGCTAGTTTCTCCATAGATAGATCTTGGTGACGCGTAGGAAAATTTTGAATTTCTGCTACGTTCCCCAACAGTGGCATCATGAGCTAGGTCTATTGCGTAGATTCTTTGCACGAGTAGAACACAAAGTAGTTGTAGGCGTTGATGTTGTTCAATATGCTTACCGTTACTAGTCCAATCTTGTTTCGACGGTATTGTGGGATGAAGCGGCCTGGACCGACCTTACACGTTCTTCGTGAGACAGGTTCCACCGACTGACATGCACTTGGTGCATAAGGTGGCTAGCGGGTGCCAGTCTCTCCCACTTTAGTCGGAACGGATTCGATGAAAAGGGTCCTTATGAAGGGTAAATAGCAATTGGCATATCACGTTGTAAGAAACGTTCTTGCTAGAAACCCATAGCAGCCACGTAAAACATGCAAACAACAATTAGAGGACGTCTAGCTTGTTTTTGCAGGGTATGCTATGTGATGTGATATGGCCAAGAAGAATGTGATGAATGATATGTGATGTATGAGATTGATCATGTTCTTGTAATAGGATTCACGACTTGCATGTCGATGAGTATGACAACCGGCAGGAGCCATAGGAGTTGTCTTTATTTATTGTATGACCTGCGTGTCATTAAACAACGCCATGTAATTACTTTACTTTATTGCTAACCGGTAGCCATAGTAGTAGAGGCAATAGTTGGCGAGACAACTTCATGAAGACACGATGATGGAGATCATGATGATGGAAATCATGGTGTCATGCCGGTGATGATGATGATCATGGAGCCCCGAAGGTGGATATCAATGGAGCTATATGATATTGGCCATATCATGTCACTACTATATAATTGCATGTGATGTTTATTATGTTTATGCATCTTGTTTACTTAGAACGACGGTAGTAAATAAGATGATCCCTTACAACAATTTCAAGAAGTGTTCCCCCCTAACTGTGCACCGTTGCTAAAGTTCGTGCTTCTAAGCACCACGTGATGATCGGGTGTGATGGATTCTTACGTTCACATACAACGGGTGTAAGACAGATTTACACCTTGAAACACTTAGGGTTAACTTGACGAGCCTAGCATGTACAGACATGGCCTCGGAACACGAGACCGAAAGGTCGAGCATGAGTCGTATAGTAGATACGATCAACATGAAGATGTTCACCGATGATGACTAGTCCGTCTCACGTGATGATCGGACACGGCCTAGTTGACTCGGATCATGTAATCACTTAGATGACCAGATGGATGTCTATCTGAGTGGGAGTTCATAAGATGAACTTAATTATCCTGAACATAGTCAAAAGATCTTTTGCAAATCATGTAAATGGCTCGGCGCTTTAGTTCCACTGTTTAGATATGTTCCTAGAGAAAATATAGTTGAAAGTTGAAAGTAGCGATTATGCGGACAAGAGAAAGCTTATGTCCTTAATGCACCGCCTGTCTTTGAACCCCAAAGCGTCGTTTGTGGATGTTGCGAACATCGGACATACACGTTTTGATAACTACGTGATAGTTCAGTTAAACGGTTTAGAGTTGAGGCACCAAAGACGTTTTCGAAACGTCGCGGAACATATGAGATGTTTCAAGGGCTGAAATTGGGATTTCAGGCTCGTGCCCATGTCAAGAGGTATGAGACATCCGACGATTTTCTTAGCCTACAAACTAAGGGAGAAAATCTCAATCGTTGAGCTTGTGCTCAAATTTTCTGAGTACAACAATCACTTGAATCGAGTGGGAGTTGATCTTCCAGATGAGATAGTGATGTTTCTCCAAAGTCATTACCACCAAGCTGCTAGAGCTTCGTGATGAACTATAACATATCAAGGATAGAGATGATGATCCTTGAGGTATTCGCGTTGTTTGACATCGCGAAAGTAAAAATCAAGAAGGAGCATCAATTGTTGATGGTTGGTGAAACCACTAGTTTCAAGAAGGGCAAGGGCAAGAAGGGACACTTCATGAAACGGCAAATCAGTTGCTGCTCTAGTGAAGAAACCCAAGGTTGAACCCAAACCCGAGACTAACTGCTTCTGCAATAAGGGGAACAACCACTGGAGCAGAATTACCCTAGATACTTGGTAGATAAGAAGGCTGGCAAGGTCGATAGAAGTATATTGGATATACATTAAGTTATTGTGTATTTTACTAGTACTCCTAGTAGCACCAGGGTATTAGATACCGGTTCGGTTGCTAAGTGTTAGTAACTCGAAATAAAAGCTACGGAATAAACGGAGACTAGCTAAAGGTGAGATGACGATATGTGTTGGAAGTGTTTCCAAGTTTGATTTGATCAAACATCGCACGCTCCCTCTACCATCAAGATTGGTATTAAACCTGAATAATTGTCATTTGGTGTTTGCGTTGAGCATAGACATAATTGGATTATGTCTGTCGCAATACGGTTATTCATTTAAGGAGAATAATTGTTACTCTGTTAATTTGAATAATACCTTCAATGGTCTAGCACCTAAAAGGAATGGTTTATTGAATCTCGATCGTAGTGACACACATTTTCATGCCAAAAGATATAAGATAGTAATGATAGTACCACGTACTTGTGGCACTGCCATGCAAGTCATATTGGTATAAAACGCATGAAGAAGCTCCATGTTGATGGATCTTTGGACTCACTCGTTTTTGAAAAGTTTGAGACATGCAAACCATGTCTATTGGTGTATACGCATGAAGAAACTCCATGCAGATGGAACGTTTGGACTCACTTGATTTTGAATCACTTGAGACATGCAAATCATACCACATGGGCAAGATGACTGAAAAGCCTCGGTTTCAGTAAGATGGAACAAGGTTGCAACCTGTTGGAAGTAACACACTTTGATGTGTGCAGTCCAATGAGTGCTGAGGCATGCAGTGAATATCGTATGTTCTGACTTCACAGATGATTCGAGTAGATGTTGAGTATATTTACTTGATGAAACACAAGTCTGAATTATTGAATGGTTCAAGTAATTTCAGAGTGAAGTTAAAGATCATTGTGACAAGAGGATAAAATGTCTATGATATGATCATAGAGATGAGTATCTGAGTTACGAGCTTTGGCACGCAATTAAGACACCGTGGAAATTGTTTCACAATTAATACCGCTTGGAACACCATAGTGTGATGGTGTGTCCGAACATCATAGTTGCACTCTATTGGATATGGTGCGTACCATGATATCTCTTATCGAATTACCACTATCGTTCATGGGTTAGGCATTAGAGACAACCGCACTCACTTTAATGGGGCACCACGTAATTCCGTTGAGACGACACCGTTTGGAGAAACCCAAGTTGTCGTTTCTTAAAAGTTTGGGGCTGCGACGCTTATGTGGAAAAGTTTCAGGTTGATAAGCTCGAACTCAAAGCGGACAAAATGCATCTTCATAGGACACCCAAAACAGTTGGGTATACCTCCTAATTCCGATCCGGAAGCAATAGGGATTGTTTCTTGAATCGGGTCCTTTCTCGAGGAAAAGTTCGTCTCGAAAAGTTGAGTGGGAGGATGGTGGAGACTTGATGAGGTTATTGAACCATCACTTCAACTAGTGTAGCAGGGCACAGGAAGTTATTCCTGTGGCACCTACACCAATTGAAGTAGAAGCTTATGATAGTGATCATGAAACTTCGGATCAAGTCACTACCGAACCTCGTGGGGCGACAAGGACGCATCGCTCGGAGTGGTACGGTAATCCTGTCTTGAAGGTCATGTTGCTAGACAACAATGAACCTACGAGCTATGGAGAAGCAATGGTGGGCCCAAATTCCGACAAATGGTTAGAAGCCATGAAATCCGAGATAGGATCCATGTATCGAACAAAGCATGGACTTTGGTGGACTTGCCCGATGATCGGCGAGCCATTGAGATAAATGGATCTTTAAGAAAAGACGGACAAGGACGGTAATGTCACCGTCTATGAAGCTAGACTTGTGGCGAAGAGTTTTTCACAAGTTCAAGGAGTTGACTACGATGAGATTTTCTCATCTGTAGCGATGCTTAAAGTCCGTCGGAATCATGTTAGCACAAGCTGCATTTATGAGATCTGGCAGATGGATGTCAAAACGAGTTTCCTTACCAGTTTTTGTAAGGAAAGGTTGTATGTGATAAAATCAGAAAAGTTTTGTCAATCCTAAGGATGCTAAAAGGTATGCTAGCTCGACAATCCTTCTAAGGACTGGAGTAAGCATCTCGGAGTTGGAATATGCACTTTGATAGGATGATCAAAGATTTTGGGTTTATACAAAGTTTATGAGAAACTTGTATTTCCAAAGAAGTGAGTGGGAGCACTATAGAATTTCTGATGAGTATATGTTGTTGACATATGGATGATCGAAATGATGTAGAATTTCTGGAAAGCATATAGGGTTATTTGAAAGATGTTTTCAATAGAAAACCTGGATTAAGCTACTTGAACATTGAGCATCGAGATCTATAAGGATAGATCAAAATGCTTAATAATACTTTCAAATGAGCACATACCTTGACATGATCTTGAAGCTGTTCAAGATGGATCAGTCAAAGAAGGAGTTCTTGCCTGAGTTCTAAGGTATGAAGTTAAGACTTAAAGCTCGACCACGGCAGAAACAGAGAGAAAGGACGAAGGTCGTCCCCTATGCCTTAGACGTAGGCTGTACAGTATGCTATGTTGTGTACCGCACCGGAAGTGTGCCTTGAGTCAGTCAAGGGGTACAAGAATGATCCAGGAATGGATCATTGGATAGCGGTCAAAATTGTCCTTGGAGTAAATAAGGACATGTTTCTCGATTATGGAGGTGATAAAGAGTTGGCGTAAAGGGTTACGTCGATGCAAGCTTTAACACCTATCCGAGTGACTCTGAGTAGCAAACCGGATACGTATAGTGGAGCAACCATTTGGAATAGATCCAAGTGGAGCGTGGAAGCAGCGTTTACAATATGGCCTAGAAATTTGCAAAGCACACACGGATCTGAAAGGTTCAGACCCGTTGACTAAAAAAAAACCTCTCTCACAAGCAAAACATGATCAAACCTGAGAACTCATTGAGTCTTAATCACATGATGATGTGAACTAGTTCTGAGACACTAGTAAACTCTTTGGAGGTTGGTCACATGGCGATGTGACCTATCAGCGTTAATCACATGACGATGTGAACTAGATTATTGACTCTACTGCAAGTGGGAGACTGTTGGAAATATGCCCTAGAGGCAATAATAAATTAGTTATTATTAGATTTCCCTGTTCATGATAATCGTTTATTATCCATGCTATAATTGTATTGATAGGAAACTCAGATACATGTGTGGGTACATAGACAACACCATGTCCCTAGTAAGCCTCTAGTTGACTATCTCGTTGATCAATAGATGGTTACAGTTTCCTGACCATGGACATTGGATGTCGTTGATAACGGGATCACATCATTAGGAGAATGATGTGATGGACAAGACCCAATCCTAAGCCTAGCACAAAGATCGTAGTTCGTATGCTAAAGCTTTTCTAATGTCAAGTATCATTTCCTTAGACCATGAGATTGTGCAACTCCGGATACCGTAGGGAATGCTTTGGGTGTACCAAGCGTCACAACGAATCGGGTGGCTATAAAGGTGCACTACAGGTATCTCCGAAAGTGTACATTGGGTTGGCACGAATCGAGATCGGATTTGTCACTCCGTGTAAGCGGAGAGGTATCTCTGGGCCCACTCGGTAGGACATCATCATAATGTGCACAATGTGACCAAGGGGTTGATCACGGGATGATGTGTTACGAACGAGTAAAGAGACTTGCCGTAACGAGATTGAACAAGGTATCGGTATACCGACAATCGAATCTCGGGCAAGTACAATACCGTTAGACAAAGGGAATTGTATACGGGATCGATTGAGTCCTTGACATCGTGGTTCATCCGATGAGATCATCGCGGAACATGTGGGAGCCAACATGGGTATCCAGATCCCGCTGTTGGTTATTGACCGGAGAACGTCTCGGTCATGTACGCATGTCTCCGAACCCGTAGGGTCTACACACTTAAGGTTCGATGACGCTAGGGTTATAAAGAAAGTTTGTATGTGGTTACCAAATGTTGTTCGGAGTCCCGGATGAGATCCCGGACGTCACGAGGAGTTCCGGAATGGTCCGGAGGTAAATATTTGTATATGGAAAGTTGTTGTTCGGGTTAGGAAAAAGTTCGGGTTTTTTCGGTATTGTACCGGAAGCTTCGGAAGGTTCCGGAGGATTCGGAGGGGTCGGAGGTTTGGAAATTGTTCCACCACGTCCAATACAGTAGCATGGGCTGTAGGGGGCGCCTAGCCTTAATGGGCCAGGGGCACCAGCCCCCAAGGCCCATGCACATGGGAAAGGGAAACCACAAGGAGGAGGCCTCCACTTGGCTTGGGAGGCACTCCTCCCTTGGCCGCCCCCCCCTAGATGGGATCTAGGGCTGGCCGCACCCCTTGGGGTGGGAAACCCTAAAGGGGGCGCAGCCCCCTTCCCCACTATATATACTTGAGGCTTTGGGGCTGCCCAACACATGAGAACTTCTCCTCTTGGCGCAGCCCTACTTCTCCTCCTCCTCCTCTCCCGCGGTGCTTGGCGAAGCCCTGCAGGATTGCCACGCTCCTCCACCACCACCACGTCGTTGTGCTGCTGCTGGACGGAGTCTTCCTCAACCTCTCCCTCTCTCCTTGCTGGATCAAGGCGTGGGAGACGTCACCGGGATGTACGTGTGTTGAACACGGAGGTGTCGTCCATTCGGCACTAGGATCATCGGTGATTTGAATCACGACGAGTACGACTCCATCAACCCCGTTCACTTGAACGCTTCCGCTTAGCGATCTACAAGGGTATGTAGATGCACTCTCCTTCCCCTCGTTGCTAGTTTCTCCATAGATAGATCTTGGTGACGCGTAGGAAAATTTTGAATTTCTGCTACGTTCCCCAACAATTTCGATGCTCGTTCAACTTCGACAAAGCCAATACTAGGGGTTCGTCTCACTTTCTCAGGATTGAGCCAGCTGCATCTGACTACGATGGGCTTCACTCCTTGTAAACCACAATACTGCAACTCATAATTTTCTTTGATGGTTCCATAGTAGTGACGTCCATCTGTCCTATTTATTGACCTTCGGTTGGGCCTCTCACGCGTGTGTTTATCAGTGGAAGCGATACCCATTCATGTCGTAAGCCTTAAATGACTTGGCCTCGTATTCAAAACCTTTGGCTACTTCTCTCACTTTGGAATCCATATCAACCTCCTGATATGCCTACAAGATTAATAGGAGATTGTCTGGTTCATTAGTGGAAGCATTACAAGCAAGTAAGATCAACTTGAAGTAACATAAAGTTAGAAAAGTTACTTTTCTTGAGAACCAAGAAATGAAACCGCCATCAACATTGGTATCTTCAAGAAGGTGTGCTGATTCTTCATCGCTAGGAGGCCATGGTAGCTTCCAGAATTCGTTCTGGAATTCCCTAGCGATAGGAAGAATTCAAGTTAGAACTCAAGACTAGTGAGTAGTTGTCAATAAAGGTGTTCTACAATTACTTTATGTACGGTTGCACTTCTTCCATGTTGGTCAAGACATAGATCATGATAGTCGACCACTCAGTAGGTGAAAAGTTCTTGCGCTTCGGTCCACTTGCTTTGCCACCTTGGCCTTCGAAGAGGCTAAGGTCGGAAACATTACTGGTGGGTTCTTCATTGTAACGAGGAGCTGGATTTAACCTAGTCTGAATACTGTCATGATAGTACTTTGTCGTGGTCGTGGCCACCTCCATGTTCAGGTATGCCTTGGCTATGGAGGCTTCAATGTGGGCTTTATTATTACATTTCCCACGAAGATGCTTGAACTCCCGTTCAGGTGCATACTGCCATCAGAACTGCACAGGTCCTCCCATTCTAGCCTCATACTCGAGATGTAAGATCATATGTTGCATCGGATTAAAGAAACCTGGCGGAAATATCATCTCTAACTTCCATAGCAACTCAGGTGCTTGTTCCTCCAACTTTGCAACCACTTCATAATCTAGTTCTTTGGCACAAAGCTGACGGAAGAAGTAGCTCAACTCCGCTAGAACTCGCCAAATATCCTCTCTGACATACCCTCGAATCATCACAGGAATTATCCGCTCAAGCCATACATGGTAGTCATGACTCGTGAGGCCTCCTATTTGCTTTGTAGCCATATTCACTCCCCTCATGATATTAGCTGCATATCCATCAGGGAAGTACAAGTTGTTCACAATCCATTGGAGAATTTCCTTCCTTTGGGGCATTGAAGGGGTGAAAGGGGCTGGTGGCTTCTTCCAAGAATTACCTTTTGCACGAGGCACCAAATTTAATTTTGGCCTATTGCATAGTTTGGCTTGATCGGTCCTAGCCTAAATTTTATCCTTTGACTTCTCGGTGTCGAGGAGCGTGCCGAGTAAGGCCTCCCCAATATTCTTTTCAGTGTGCATTACATCAATGTTGTGTGGAAGTAGAAGATCTTTAAAATAAGGGAGCCTCCATAAGCTTGGAATGTGAGTCCACTGGTGCGTCTCTCCATATCCCACAAAACCTTTCCCATCGAGCTTTTCCTCGAGAGCATCTAACTCATCCTTAAGTTGGGCACCGGTCATAATAGGTGGTGGCGGGTCATCAACAATAACACCTTTTTGGAAGTGCATAGCGTCTTGCCTGTATGGGTGATCAAGACGAAGGAACTGCCGATGTTGGTCAAAGCATACATACTTGTGACCCTTAGCCAGCCAAATGAAAGTCACACGCTGTCGACACACTGGGCAAGGCCACTTCCCCTTTACACACCAACCACAAAATATCGCACGCGTGCGGTAGGTCATGTAGCGATGTGTGGTACCAGATATGCATATTGAAGTGCTTCTTTGAAAGCGGCATCGTATGTCCGGACCCCGTTGTTCCAAGCAACAAGTAAGTCGATCCACCAATGGCTCCATATACACACTCATATGCTTCCCGGGATAGTAAGGACCTGGAATTATCAACGTCAGGAACATGTGATGTCGTTGCATGCAAACGCCAGGGGGCAGATTCAGGGGGATAACATATACTGGCCAACAACTGTATATCGCAGCCATCAAACCATGTGGATTGAACCCATCTGTTGTTATCCCAATAGCTACACTCTTCCAGTCATTTGCTTTCTTAAGAATTTCAACAAATTTCTTCCATGCTTCACCATCCCGTGGATGTTGCATCTTTTTTGTATTGTACATCTTCCCTTCGGCGGCCCATCTCATATATTGGGCAGTTTCCTCGGTCATATAAAGCCTCTGGATCCTTTCTGTGAATGAAAGATATCAAAGGATATTGACGGCAATTCACTACACCATGACAAAAACTTTGGGGTCACCATATCTGCCGGGAAAACTAGCCAATGGAGACAGAATATCCGCCGGGAAAGATTTTTGCCGGCATTTACAGACTGCCCTAGAAAGTCCCGTTAGGAAAGACCATTCCCGGCAGTTACAAGAATGCCCGGCAGTTACTCTGACCCACATGTTAGAATCTTTACCGGCAGATAGAATTATTCCCGGCATATAGTTCTTTCCCGGCAGTGTTATAATTCAGGGCAGATAGAAGTAGTTCCCGGCAGTTATCCCGCCCTTAATTGTGTACGCTGCTAGCACACAGACCCCCTTCCCATTCAAAAGCTAACATTTATCTTCACTCCATTTTGTGCCATTAGTATATATGTGACACGCATGCATAGTAACTAAAGTTGCATCACTTAGGCATAATATATATGTATATCTCAAGGATCCATCATGGTTACAAGCATATGTAGGTTCACAAGCCCAGTATTACATCACAACATCCTTCATGCATGTAATTCACTATTCCCATGCGCACAGAGGCATACATATGTAGGTCAATAGGTTCAATATTGCATAATAGAGAAAAGCGCAAAATAAAACATCTGGTTTCAGCTACAAACAGATCCCAGCAGAAGATCCTTCCAGCTCACAAAACACAACTATTTAAAGTTGTGGATGCAAGAGAATTACACCGGTGACCTATAAAAAAAGAAGCGGCCAATTAGATAAGCTGGGAAGAACACATGTTCCAGAAATCCACTGCACAACTACTTGCAAGCAAGAGCAGATCAGAATTCCACAAGGCACACCCATAATGTGTGTTATTGTACTCATAAGAATAGATAAGGCACATGGTGATCATAGTTAAGGTTCTCACTTTGCAAATCATCACCAACTTACTTGGATCAAGGTTTACTTTTCCAATTTAATAGAATATAATGATTAACTTGGAAGTTGCTATGTTTGTTATTAGCAAAGATGGAAAAGCTATAGTTATTTTTCAACAGAATGGCCCTTGTGATTAGAAGAAAAAATTGTAATTTTAGATGAACTAAATATGGATCCATGAACAAACCGAGCGAGGAAGCTTACTTACCAGGGATGGATACCAGTTCAGATGGATTTCCGTATTCACTTATGAGGTCTATCTTGATTGAAAATTATAAGCTCAGGTAGGCTCTATTCAGACAGTGTGAGAATAGCTCTCGCAGAACAAAAAGAAAGAAGAGCGTTGGCCCTAGTCTCTGCTAGCATTCATCCCAAACAACCAGGAAAAGTAAGGTCTAATTTTTTTCAATAGCTAGTTCATTGTACACTTTGTCTAGATGATAATGAAAACAGAATTAGCAAGAATTCTAGAATCTGCAATACCTTCTAGATGTGGGGACTGCTACTGGCTGTGATGGTTGCTTCTGCGTAACTTCACGAACAAACTCGAGCAGTGAAGCAAATGGTTTCACAAGGTGAGTAGACCAGCCTTGTAGCAACGTTTCCAACCTGAAGAGGAAATAAGTCAATTAACACGTACATGTATTGTAGAGGATTCATGCAAGAGAGTTCATGCAGAAAAAAACAAGTGCACCCCATTTAGGAAAAATGAAAAGAAGGACATGCAGAAAAAAATCAGAATGAAAAACAGTAGAGTACTAGAAGTGCATGCGAGCACTATGTAAAGGGTCTAGCTTGCCATGTACCGGTGGTGAAGTTTTTGTTTAGTCAATTGAAAAAACAAAAAGTCAACGTTTTTTCATTTGCCGAGCAAAATTATCAAACGCACTACACAAGCTTGCATGAAGCGCAAACAAACAGGTCATTTTACTATATCACCAAGCAGACCATAAGAATGGCAGCTCAAACAAGTACATGTTTTACAAACAAAGTGGTTATTCTATATTAGAACAATTGTCGGTCAGTGATTAACAAATACATGTTCGGTCAACCTAAAAGCTGAAGAGCTGATGTCCAAATGTGAGTACGTGACTAACTAGACAACAAATTTTGCTAGCTTAAACTGAACAAGGATATGTTGTTTTGGTTTTATCTGGGATTTTTTGAACCATCCAGCAACAGCCTGCCTATGTATGTACTAGCTGAAGGAGTAGTACTGTTGGGACTTCAGAGTACTCTAGTAGTATTGGTTTTAGAGATGTCTTTTTTGAATGACAGCTGATGTACCATGTACTAAAACTGGGTGTCTAAAGCAAGAAAGTTTCAGCTAGGTTTAGAAACAATTTCTAGTTTTCACACTAACTATTATGAATAAGAAAATTCAAAACTTTAGATTTGTGGTACTGAAGCTTAGGCAATTAGCAAGTTGAATAGCTAACAGGCTTAGCGTTTGAAGATGAGCCCTCGTGTCGCCCTAGGCAGGGACAAGGCTTAGTGTTCATAGATGAGCCCTCGCGTCGCCCTGGGCGAGGACGAGGCTTAGTGTTTATAGATGAGCCCTCCCATCGCACTGGGCAGGGACGACGCAAGTAGTGCGTTTTCTGTCTAGAGTACAGACGGATGGTGAATGGCAGCAAGCAACAATAAAAACGAGTTTTATTTTGTATGCTCGAGGCACAAGAATCATTGGGCCTGGAATGTGAAGCTACAGGAAGTTGCACAGCAGTACAACAATCCATCCAACCGAAAACTCCATCCAGCACTAGCAGGACAACACAATTTTCAACCCTTGCCTAAATATAACCAGCCAACACAAATCAATTTTTTTACAAACCTAAATAAGGCCGTGAAATAGTAATTACAAACCAAAGCAACCTTTGACGTATTCAAAACATAGTCAAACGATACCATACAACGATAGAACCAAATTATGAGATATTCTAAATATAGTTAAACCATTGGTCGATACCACACAACGATATAAACGAATCAAGTCTTCAATTAAGATCAAGAATCTCACCAAAAGATGCAGTTGGCACTTGTTCAGTTACTGATGGCTGCAATTTGATACCTTCTTCACTTGCCAACCAAGACCTTAAAACTTGTCTTTAAAGTTGAGTTTATGCCGATTAGCCTGCAAAGCAGGAAAACGTAATAAGCATGGATGAAGAATAATCAAAAACACATGTAATATTAATAGAATATATAAGTTAACAATGTACAACAGTTTATATTTGAATAAGTAATTTTTCTACAGGCCAAAGCGTCGTGCAAAAGTAAACATTGGCAAAACATTACACCGATAGTGTATATCACATAAGTATTTGTTCAACTAGCAAGAACAGCAAGACGAACCTAACTTCTCCGGATAATCATCATAAGGTCACAAACCTTACTTGTGCAAGATATGACCAGGAAATGGCAACCGATATACTGTACATGAGAAGACAGTCAGTATCAACAACATATAAAATGGGCAAAGGTGGAAGCATACACCAGCAGTATTTATGGCAAGAAATGCTCGATGGATTTATATTTAGCCCAGCAAGAAGTACCACAAACTAGTCTAATGCATCATCCAGATCATTTATGAAACTAAATCAGAAGTACTACATCATATACACTACATAGCACCTGATAGGCATTAAGAACATAATTGGTTTGATGCCAACAATTGGCATTGCCAATATTTGGCAAGCCAACATTTGGCAAAGTCAAAATTTATCAAATGTTGGCAACTTTTTGTGAGGTTGAGAAGAAAAGTTGGTAGCCAACCAATCACTAGCCAACATTTGGCATTTGCCAAATATTGGCATGCCAACTTTTGGCATCAAACCAATCATGCTCTAACTACGAATCATGTTTTTGGCAGTCATGCAAAATTTTTCCTAGTGGAGGAAAGTTCAAGTTACAAGAATCTATTAGACTCATAGCTCATAGCCAAATCTACTATATATGTCGGCACATCAAGACAATCTTTGCCTGTCCGCGCAATAAGAACATGGTTCAAAAAGTATACCTGTAAAGACCAAGCACGAATGGAGAACAAAGCTTAGTGGTAGCCTCTATGTGCGAATCTGAGGTTGTTGTTGCTGCTGCTGCTTCAGTTAACGAACATGTGGCAGAGGACAATCCTGGTAGCACGAACAGACAATCAATTAGATCTTAATCACACTGTGTTGTAGTGCGAGGCAAAGCAGGTGACGGGGGTGGCAAGTCGGATGGGGAGGTGTCGCTGTTGGGGATCGGGACGACGTTTAGGGTGATAAGGAGGGGATGGGGCGGTGTCATGGTCGGCGAATGGGGCACCAACGCTGGATTGGGGGATACTGGTGCGGCATGGACGAAGATGGGGTGCCTGCTAGTTGGGGAATGCGGGGCGGCGGATCTGGGAGTGGGATCCGGGTGTTGTGTGGATCGGGATGGGCAGCGGCGTGAGTCGGAGGTGTGAGTGTGGGGGGTCGTCGATGGAGATTGGGTGGCGGCACGGCTGGGTGGAGGCATGGATGGAGGATGCAGGGGCGTCGGGCGATGGGTGGGTGACGAAGGGAATGGTGGCGGCGGTGCCGGGCGGGGCGGCAAGGATGGGAGTGAGTCGTCGACGGCGCTAGGGTTGGCGGAGTCGAGGGCGAGATGTAGTGCGGTGGCTGACAAGGGAGGGAGAGCGGCTGAGGAGATATGTTTTTTTTAGTCCGGCTGAGGGGATATGTGGAATTGTGGAGAAGGGGGAAATTAAGCCCGCGATAACGCGGTGGGCTTCGAGTGGCTTCTAATTTCCAATCTCCCGCGAGTGCCTCGCGCTCCTTTTTTGGGCCTCAAATTGTTCGTCCCCGCCAGCGTGCTAAAGGGCAGTGCATTCGCCCTCAAATGGATTTCAGGGCAATTGGGCTGGCCCTAAAGATGCCGGCAGATGGTCTGCCCTTCTAACACAACCATTGCCGGCAGTTATCATGACCTACATAGTCTTTCTCGGCACATACAGCTTTGCAGGCAGTTAATTGCCCCTAATTCCTAATCATCCCCGGCAGTTAATTGCCCCTAAACTTTTGTCATGGTGTAGTGATTGTGAGCTGCCTCTTGCTACCATCATCATCTATTACCTCAATATACCTAGAGGATTTGCACTTGACACAATAATTTGTATCTTTATGTTCATTTCTAAATAACATGCATCTGTTTGGACAAGCATGTATTTGCTCATACGACATCTTAAGTGAACCGAGGATTTTGTTCAACTCGTACATGTTCTTTGGCAATATATTTTCTTTAGGCAATAGTCTAGCAATAACTGACAATAGCTCACTGAAGCAAATTATGCTCATGTTATGGTTTGCCTTCAGGGCCATTAGGCATACAATGCCATCTAGTTGAGTAACCTCTGTATGGGCGTGAAGTGGTTTTTGTGCCGCAAACAAAGCAGCATGATACTCTTCAGGGCTTTCCGGCGGCTCCTCGGAGTTCGGGTCCTCCCGCGGATCCGCACGGCGGATGTCATCTAACAGGTTTTCATTCCGAGTATCATATTCGCGGTGCGTTGTCGCACCACCTCCGCCCTGGACTGTTCTGTCTCACTGTAAAAGATCCACCGGTAATAGCCTGGCGTAAACCCATATTTGCCTAAGTTTTTACTCATAGTAATCTTATCTCTCTCAGTCTGGTTATCACACTCCGTGCACGGGCACCAAATTCCATGAACTGGCGTTTCTCCAGCAAATACTAATTCCAGGAAATCATTGGTCTTCGACCTCCACTCAGGGGTCATACCCTCTATGCTGGGATGTCCGGTGTACATCCACTCATGTTCTTCCATCCTCTGATATAAAGTGAAACACACACATAATTTTTTTTATGTAACAAGTGGTTCCATCAAGTTTTACGACATGCACTGAGCTATGTAATAGGTAAAGATAGGTCCTAATCCCACCCAAGAATGTGTAGGCTGGGTCCGCTTTCATGACGTACTCCGACCCGAGACAAAATTTCGGCAGCACCTCCCCGCTGTTCTCCAAATACACATCTCAGCAATAAGCCAAGAGGATGTGTATCTAGATAACAACAAGGAGACACTGTCGAAATTCTGTCTTGGATCTAAGTACATCATGAAAACGAACCGCCTACACATCCTCGGGTTGTCCATGGAAAACATGGACAACTCGAAAGAGTTTAGGTTATAAATATGCAAAAACTTGCATATTTATAGATATAACCCTTCCGAATGGGAGACACCTAGGTTACGCGACTATTTAGGTGATCTACAAATAATGAAAACCTACACATGAACGGCAAGAGATTACCCTTGAAGTGTGCAACGGAATTCACTCTCTCTATTGTCAAAATAGATGCATGTCATGCATGAAAGAATGAAGTTGTGTCAATCATATGTCAAACACACAAACATCAATAACACTCACTCACACACCCCCCACACACAAACACACTCCCATATCCATACACACACATCACACACTCACTCACACATGCACACACACACATCAATAGCACCCCTCTCCCACACACACACTCACATACACCATTCATTATATATGCACATATATACGCACCTAAATATAAAACAACCATCCATTATATATGCACACATACACCAACATCACTCACTGACACACACACATACAAAGCACACACTCACACACATTATTCACTATGCATATATATATACCTTTTGTTGTAATGGAGAGGGGGGAAACCCCTTTTATTTCAAAAAAAAACGGCCACAGTGGGGGCTCACCAATGGGGCAGGGGGCGTCACGGGAGGTGGATGCCGGACGAGGTAGAGCTCAGTGGCGGGGATGCCGCGCCGGTGGAGCTCGGTGAAGCTTGGCCGAGATGGTGGCGGTGGACGAGCTCGGTGGAGGTGGAGGGGTCGGGGGAGGCACTCCCGGAGGCGGCGGCGGCGGAGGCGGCGGCGGTGGCAGAGCTCGCCGGATGGGGCGGTGGCGGACAGAGGGGGCGGAGGCGAGAGAAACAGAGAGAGAAGAGAGGAGTGAGCACGCGCGAGGGGGAAATTTTGCGTAAGTCCCCGCGCGAAACATTTCCGAGAGCCAACTTTTAACGACACTCGGTAAAAGTCTTAACCTAGATCTTGGGGGCTTTCCCAAGAGCCGCACCGACAGAATTTACCGAGGGTCGTCCAGCATCACTCGATAAAAGTCTTAACCTAGATCTTGGGGACTTTTCCGAGAGCCGCACCGATAGAATTTACCGAGGGTGACTCTCGGTAAAGCATCCTTCTTGTGCATTCTCCATAATATGTATTATACTTTTTTTGTTTTTTTCTTCCATGCTTGGCAAACAACCTTAGCACATCATAATTACCATCTTGTGTTTTCTTTTTCAAATGACGGGCCTCGCCCGGTTCTAGAGACCGGCACCCCTCCGGTGGCCTCGATAGTCTAGGGCGTTGATCGGCACCAAGAGGGTGTAGTCCACGGTGAATAACTGCTTCTCCGTGTTAGTGCATCTCATCGCGAGATGACAGACCAAGTCTAGGCCAAAGCCACAGCAAGATCCCATCCGCGAGGGAGGCCACACCCCGGAGACGCGTGCCGCCTCTTCGGACATGCCACCACACCGTACGACATGTATAAGGGCCCGGTGCGTTGCTCCGATAGCATTGCTATCCCCCAGGGCCCCCGTCCCGCCTAACCCTGTAGCGTTTGACCACGGGATCCAGCCCTTTGACTTTGCACGGACGGGCTTTGACTAGTAGAACTCTCCACCCGGTTGTGTTAGGTCAGCCCATCGAAACACTTTGGAGCAACATCCGGGCCAAAGCCACAGCAAGACCCCATCCGTGTAGACCCGACGCGTCCGTTTCCCCCCTCCAGGTGCCGGCGGCGGCGCCGTCCGTGAGGGGGGCACACCCCAGAGACGCGTGACGGGCGTTTGCAACCGCCACAACACTTTCAGACTTGTGAGAGGCTACCTATGCAAGATTTGGCAGCATGTGCTAGCTCCCGGAGGCCGCCGGCCAGAGTCATATGCACGCGATGAGCAATCCGCGCAGAGGGAAGTTTATGACATACTTCTCCATCACGAAAAATTGTGACAAATTACCATCAGTCCTATAGCACATGTGTCCACGTCGTGTAAAAAACTCATGTTTTTATCGCGCTCCGAGTATTTAATAATATTCACGCCACATCGTTACTGCAGAACGTCTACTACTGTGTCATCGCCGTTCGTGAGGGGGGCCACACCCTGGAGACGCGTGCCGCCTCTTCGGACATGCCACCACACCGTACGACATGTATGAGGGCCCGGTGCGGTGCTCTGGGGGCATTGCTACCCCCCAGGGCCCCCGTCCCGCCTAACCAGGTAGCATTTGACCATGGGATCTAGCCCTTTGACTTTGCACGGATGGGCTTTGACCAGTGGAACTCTCCACCTGGTTGTGTTAGGTCAGCCCATCGGAACACTTTGGAGCAACATCTGGGCCAAAGCCACAGCAAGACCCCATCCGTGTAGACCCGACGCGTCCGTTTCCCCCCTCCAGGTGCCGGCGGCGGCGCCGTCCGTGAGGGGGGCACACCCCGGAGGCGTGGGCCGGGCATATGCAACCGCCACAACACTTCCAGACTTGTGAGAGGCCGCCTACGCAAGATTTGGCGGCATGTGCTAGCCCCCGGAGGCTGCCGGCCAGAGTCGTAGGCACGCGAAGAGCAATCCGCGGAGAGGGAAGTTTATGAGATACTTATCCATCACCAAAAATTATGAAAAATTTCCATCAGTCCTATAGCACATGCACCCACGTCGTGTAAAAAACTCATGATTTTATCGCGCTCCGAGTATTTAATAATATTCACGCCGCATCGTTACCGCAGAACGTCTACTACTGTGTCATCGCCGTCCGTGAGGGGGGCCACACCCCGGAGACGCGTGCCGCCTCTTCGGACATGCCACCACACCGTACGGCATGTATGAGGGCCCGGTGCGGTGCTCTTGGGGCATTGCTACCCCCCAGGGCCCCCGTCCCGCCTAACCATGTAGCGTTTGACCACGGGATCTAGCCCTTTGACTTTGCACAGACGGGCTTTGACCAGTGGAACTCTCCACCCGGTTGTGTTAGGTCAGCCCATCGGAACACTTTGGAGCAATATCCGGGCAAAAGCCACAGCAAGACCCCATCCGTGTAGACCCGACGCGTCCGTTTTTTTCCTCCAAGTGCCGGCGGCTGCGCCGTCCGTGAGGGGGGCACACCCCGGAGACGCGGGCCGGGCATTTGCAACCGCCACAACACTTCCAGACTTGTGAGAGGCCGCCTATGCAGGATTTGGCGGTATATGCTAGCCCCCGGAGGCCGCCGGCCAGAGTCATAGGCACGCGAAGAGCAATCCGCGGAGAGGGAAGTTTATGAGATACTTCTCCATAACCAAAAATTGGGAAAAATTACCATTAGTCCTATAGCACTTGTGCCCACGTCGTGTAAAAAATCATGATTATATCGCGCTCTAAGTATTTAATAATATTCACGCCACATCGTTACCGCAGAACGTCTAGTACTGTGTCATCTCCGTCCGTGAGGGGGGTGTCGGTGTCAAAACTGGCGGATCTCGGGTAGGGGGTCCCGAACTATGCATCTAGGCGGATGGTAACAGGAGACAAGGGACACGATGTTTTTACCCAGGTTCGGGCCCTCTCGATGGAGGTAAAACTCTACTCCTGCTTGATTAATATTGATGATATGGGTAGTACAAGAGTAGATCTACCACGAGATCGAGAGAGGCTAAACCCTAGAAGCTAGCCTATGGTATGATTGTTCTTCGTCCCACGGACTAAAACCCTCCGGTTTGTATAGACACGAATAGGGTTAGGGTTACACAGAGTCGGTTACAATGGTAGGAGATCTACATATCCGTATCGCCAAGCTTGCCTTCCACGCCAAGGAAAGTCCCATCCGGACACGGGACGAAGTCTTCAATCTTGTATCTTCATAGTCCAGGAGTCCGACCAAAGGTCATAGTCCGGCTATCCGGACACCCCCTAATCCAGGACTCCCTCAGGGGGCCACATCCCGGAGACGCGTGCCGCCTCTTCGGACATGCCACCACACCGTACGGCATGTATGAGGGCCCGGTGTGGTGCTCCGGTGGCATTGCTACCCCCCCCCCCCCAGGGCCCCCGTCCCGCCTAACCATGTAGCGTTTGACCACGGGATCTAGCCCTTTCACTTTGCACGGACGGGCTTTGACCAGTGGAACTCTCCACCCGGTTGTGTTAGGTCAGCCCATCGGAACACTTTGGAGCAACATTCGGGCCAAAGCCACAGCAAGACCCCATCCGTGTAGACCCGACGCGTCCGTGAGGGGGGCATCACCAAAAATTATGAAAAATTACCATCAGTCCTATAGCACATGTGCCCACGTCGTGTAAAAAACTCATGATTTTATCGCTCTCCGAGTATTTAATAATATTCATGCCGCATCGTTACCGCAGAACATCTACTACTGTGTCATCGCCGTCCGTGAGGGGGCCACACCCCGGAGACGCGTGCCGCCTCTTCGGACATGCCACCACACCGTATGGCATGTATGAGGGCCCGGTGCGGTGCTCCAGTGGCATTGCTACCCCCCATGGTCAACAACTGCTTTTTTCTCATGTTTTTTACTTTATACTCTTTAAAGTTGAGTTTTGAAAAAAATCATCAAAAGTCATGGAATTTATAAACTTTGGTCGTAAAAGCATATGAAATATGAGATACAAAAAAGATAGTGCAAAACAAAACAAAGACAAAAAAATATTAGAGCAGAACTTACCGAGGGTCGGCTATCGGCCGTCGGGAATGCCTACTTTTTCCGAGGGTGACTCTCGGTAAAGCATCTAACCTAGATCTAGGGGACGTATGTTCCGAGAGCTGCTCTCGGTAAATCATCTAACATAGATCTAGAGTCGATTTCTTTTCCAAGGGCAGCACCGACAAGCACCCGGCAAATGTGACGTCAACTACTTAAGCATATTTCCCCCCTGTTGTTTCTTCTCTCAGCTCCCCACCGACCGGCGCCCCTCCTCCTCTACTCCCCACCGACCGGCGCCCCTCCACCGGCCGGTGACCGGTCCACCACCGCCCGCCACACCACACCGAGCTCCTCCCTCCGGTGAGCCCCCTCCTCCTCTCCATGTGTGTATAGATAGATGGATTGATAGATGGATGCATAGATAGATTGATGGATTGATAGATGGATGCATAGATAGATGGATGGATTGATAGATAGATGCATGGATAGATGGATGGATTGATAGATGGGTGCATAGATAGATGGATGGATTGATAGATGGATGGATGCCATGTAGATACATTTTTTTAAAAGAAAATATGTAGATAATTGTTGATAATGTTGTATGCATGGATGCTATGTGCGGATGTGACCGATGAGATACGTGAGATAGTGTCGATGAGAGTTGTTCTTGGAGGAAGAAAAATCAACTTTTCAGCGATGAGGGTTGATTTGTGTGAGCTCCTCATGTTATATCTTGATAACGCGCGAGGGGCTCACCCAGCTCAACCATCATCAAAAGTTCAAATACCCGTGAGAGAGTGTCCACCATGTATACCACCACCAGCGAGAGTGTCCACCATATATACGTGAGAGAGTGTTGATGAGAGTTGTTCTTGGAGGAAGAAAAATCAACTTTTGAGTGATGACGATTGATCTGTGTGAGCTCCTCATGTTATATCTTGATAACGCACGAGGGGCTCACCCAGCTCAACCATCACCGAAAGTTGAAATACCCGTGAGAGAGTGTCCACCATATATACCACCACCAGCGAGAGTGTCCACCGTATATACGTGAAAGAGTGTCGTTGAGAGTTGTTCTTGGAGGAAGAAAATCGACTTTTTATGATGGCGGTCGATCTACGTGAGCTCTTCATGTTATATCTTTCATGTTTGATTCTCATGTTATTTTCCATTGTGTGATGAAATGTGTTAGCACGATCGATTTTTTTGGCTATGGCCTCCTCCAACGACGAAGCTTCTATTAGGGTCGACTCCACGGACATGAAGAAGAGCTCCGAGGACAGCTTGGAGGAACTCCTTCAGAAGAACCCACAGCTGATCCTAATGAAGTTTTTTGTGGATCTGGCCAAGAAGAATCCCCCAGCTAAGGAGAGCAAGGCTCCACCATGCAAAGAGCAATTGAGTCCACCGACCATCATTCCCGACGATGCTTGGTCCTCCACTGTGGGGGATGCCCCCACGTGCTCTAACTCGACGATCACTGGTTTCATCGACTACACCTCGGAGTAGTCACCTAGATAATTTGTGGTTGATTTAGTTGTATAGTTATGTACCTGCTGATATGGACTTGGATGGCCACTTGCCATGCTTTTGATTGTATGAGTGATGAATACTTATGTTGATTATGTATGATGTGCCTTATTACTTTTTCTTTTGTAGATGAAGTGGTATGTGGTGTACAGAGGACGATGTCCAGGAGTCTACAATTCATGGTCGGAATGCAATGAACAAATACTTCATTATGAAGGCAACTCCTTCGCCTCATTCAACAACAGAGAGACGGCAGAGTATCATCACAATCAGTATTTGCTTAAGCAAAAGAGAAAAACAGAATTACGCAATGGTGCAAGCCAGACACGGCTTAGCTGGTTCAGTGGGTTGAAGAACTTCATAATTCTCTTTCAGTTTGTCATAATTGTGGTGTTGCTTTTTATCATATGGTGCATGCATGCAGACCACTTTGTTGTTTAATTAGTAAGTAGGCACTTGTACTAAAGAGCTACTTTGTGATTTGAAATGAAGCTTGTGTGAACTATTTATGGATTAATGCTTTTATGTGAGTTTGTCGTTAACCTGTGTGACTTGAAATGCAAGTTTGAGTATTGTATAAATGTTTTTGCTGCACCAACTCGAGCAAAAAACAGTATGAACAGAATTGGGAACAAAATTTTATCGAGGGCGGCACTCGGCAAAGAGGCATGCGCTGGGAGTTGAAGGCACTTGGTTGTTGCAGTTATGCCGAGAGGACTCTCGGTAGAGCAGTGGTTACCGAGCGTCGACTCTTGGCTCTCGGCAATGGCTACCTTTTCCGAGAGTAGCTCTCGGTAATGATAAGGGCACCATCAAAGTTTAGTCCCACCTCGCCTAGAGACAAGCAACAAAACCTATTTAAATAGTGGGATAGTCCAGATGTAGTAAGCTTCGGTATCCATTACAGTCTTGTTAAGGAAATGGACTATCACTTTGAATGTTCACCTGTCTCGAGTAGAGAACATTCAAAGTGATAGGCCTTCTTCTTAATGGTGGATGCCGGTGTTTTTTTTATTAATGGTGTCGGAACGTGTCCGTTTTGTGCAGGAAGTGCTGGTCATGTTGCTCTGGTGGCCCCGGCCGTATAGGGCGTTGTTCGGCAGCTAGAAGGGTAGGCCACGGGGAATAACTGCTTCTCCGTGTTCGTGCATGTCATCCCGAGATGACATGCCAAGTCTAGGCCCGTTGTGGTTTGTGAGGCACGTGCCACGTCAAGGACGTGTGTTGCTTGTTCAAATAGCACACCACCCCTGCATGCATATGCATGGGCCACGCGCATGTAGGGGTGCCCTCCACCCCTCGAGCGGTCTCCATATCGAGCACCCATCCGGTGGTCCCGGCAGTCTATGGCGTTGTTCGACACCTAGAGGGGGTAGGCCACAGGGAATAACTGCTTCTTCCTGTTAGTGCATGTCATCGCGAGATCACAGACCAAGTCTAGGCTCGTTCTGTCACGGGATCGCTCGCCGAAGACTCTGTCTCGGGGACGAATGCAGCCGGTCCTCGACGTTCCCGCCCGTGTGTGTGGTTTGTGAGGCACGTGCCACGTCAAGGACATGCGTTGCTTATTCAAATAGCACACCACCCCTGCATGCATATGCATGGGCCACACACATGTAGGTGTGCCCTCCCCTCCTCGGGCGGTCTTCATATCGAGCACCCATCCGGTGGCCCCGGCAGTCTAGGGCGTTGTTCGGCACCTAGAGGGGGTAGGCCACGGGGAATAACTGCTTCTTCGTGTTAGTGCATGTCATCGCGAGATGACAGGCCAAGTCTAGGCCCGTTCTGTCACGGGATCGCCCACCGTAGACTCTGTCTCGGGGACAAAAGCAGCCGGTCCTCGACGTTCAAACCCGTGTGTGTGGTTTGTGAGGCACGTGCCACGTCAAGGACGTGTGTTGCTTATTCAAATAGCAAACGACCCCTGCATGCATATGCATGGGCCACGCGCATGTAGGGGTGCCCTCCCCCCCACGTCGCGCGGTCTCCATATCGAGCACCCATCCGGTCGCCCCGGCGGTCTAGGTCATTATTCGGCACCGAGAGGGTGTAGTCCACGGTGAATAACTTCTTCTCCATGTTAGTGCATGTCATCACGATTGACAAACCAAGTCTAGGCTCGTTCTGTCACGGGATCACCCACCAAAGATTCTGTCTCGGGGACGGACGCAACCCGTCCTCGACGTTCCCGCCCGTGTGTGTGGTTTTTGAGGCACGTGTCACGTCAAGGACGTGCGTTGCTTATTCAAATAGCACACCACCCCTGCATGCATATGCACGGGCCACACGCATGTAGGGGTGCCTGCCCCACACCCCTCGGGAGGTCTCTATATCGAGCACCCATCCGGTGGCCCCGGCGGTCTAGGGCATTATTCGGGACCGAGAGGGTGTTGTCCACGGTGAATAACTGCTTCTCCATGTTAGTGCATGTCATCGCGAGATGACAGACCAAGTCTAGGCCCGTTCTTCGAGATAGTCTATGGGTATCGAGAGGGAATGTGTCCGGTTTGTGCAGGAAGTGCGGGTCCTGTTGCTCCGTTGGCCTCGAAACTTCTTATGCTCTCAAAGAAGGCCATCGCATGTATATGCATGGGCTATGCATGGGCTATCCGGTGGCCCCTGCGGTCTAGGAAGTTGATCGGCACCGAGAGAGGGGGTAGGCCACGGTCAACAACTGCTTATTCTCATGTTTATTACGTTACACTCTTTAAAGTTCTCTCCCGGTGCCGGTCTAGAAAGTTGACCGGCAACGAGAGAGTGGGTAGGCCACGGTCAACAACTGCTTCTTCTCATGTTTATTACTTGACACTCTTTAAAGTTGAGTTTTGAAATAATTCATCAAAAGCCATGGAATTTATAAACTTTGGTCGTAAAAGTATATGAAATATGAGATACAAAAAAGATAGTGCAAAACAAAGACAAAAAGAGAAGGGAAAAAAATTAGAGCAGTGGTTACCGAGGGCCGATTCTCGGCTCTCGGTAATGGATACATTTTCCAAGAGTAGCTCTCAGTAATGATAAGGGAACCATCAAAGTTTAGTCCCACCTCACCTAGAGACAAGCAACAAAACCTATTTAAATAGTGGGATAGTCCAGATGCAGTAAGCTTCGTATCCATTACACTCTTGTTAACGAGATGGACTATCACTTTGAATGTTCACCTGTCTCGAGCGGAGAACATTCAAAGTTATAGGCCTTCTTAAAGGTGGATGTCGGTGTTCTTTTTTTATTAATGGTGTCGGAACGTGTCCGTTTTGTGCAGGAAGTGCTGGCCATGTTGCTCCGGTGGCCCCGGCGGTCTAGGGCATTGTTCGGCACCTAGAGGCGGTAGGCCACGGGGAATAACTGCTTCTTCGTGTTAGTGCATGTCATCGCGAGATGACATGCCAAGTCTAGGCCCGTTGTGGTTTGTGAGGCACGTGCCACGTCAAGGACGTGCGTTGCTTATTCAAATAGCACACCACCCCTGCATGCATATGCATGGGCCACGCGCATGTAGGGGTGCCCTCCCCCCCCCTCGGGCGGTCTCCATATAGAGCACCCATCCGGTGGCCCCGGCGGTCTAGGGCGTTGTTCGGCACCTAGAGGGGGTAGGCCACGGGGAATAACTGCTTCTTCATGTTAGTGCATGTCATCGCGAGATGACAGACCATGTCTAGGTCCGTTCTGTCACACGGGATCGCCCACCGAAGACTCTATCTCGGGGACGAACGCAGCCGGTCCTCGACGTTCCCGCCCGTGTGTGTGGTTTGTGAGGCACGTGCCACGTCAAGGACGTGCATTGCTTATTCAAATAGCAAACCACACCTCCATGCATATGCATGTGCCACGCGCATGTAGGGGTGCCCTCCCCCCTCGTCGGGCGGTCTACATATCGAGCACCCATCCGGTGGCCCCGGCGGTCTAGGGCGTTATTCGGCACCGAGAGGGTGTAGTCCACGGTGAATAACTGCTTCTCCGTGTTAGTGCATGTCATCACGAGTTGACAAACCAAGTCTAGGCTCGTTCTGTCACGGGATCACCCACCGAAGATTCTGTCTCGGGGATGGACGCTGCCGGTCCTCGACGTTCCCGTCCTTTTGTGTGGTTTGTGAGGCACGTGTCACGTCAAGGACGTGCGTTGCTTATTCAAATAGCACACCACCCCTGCATGCATATGCATGCGCCACACGCATGTAAGGGTGCCCTCCCCCCCTCGGGCGGTCTCTATATAGAGTACCCATCCGGTGGCCCCGGCGGCCTAGGGCATTATTCGGCACCGAGAGGGTGTAGTCCAAGGTGAATAACTGCTTCTCCGTGTTAGTGCATGTCATCGCGAGATGACAGACCAGGTCTAGGCCCGTTCGTCGAGATAGTCTATGGGTATCGAGAGGGAATGTGTCCGGTTTGTGCAGGAACTGTTGGTCCTGTTGCTCCGTTGGCCTCGAAACTTCTTGTGCTCTAAAAGAAGGCCATCGCATGTATATGCATGGGCTATGCATGGGCTATCCGGTGGCCCCGGCGGTCTAGGAAGTTGACCGACACCGAGAGAGGGGGTAGGCCACGCTCAACAACTGCTTCTTCTCATGTTTATTATGTTACACTCTTTAAAGTTCTCTCTCGGTGCCGGTCTAGAAAGTTGACCGGCACCGAGAGAGGGCGTAGGCCACGGTCAACAACTGCATCTTCCCATGTTTATTACTTTACACTCTTTAAAGTTGAGTTTTGAAATAATTCATCAAAAGTCATGGAATTTATAAAATTTGGTCGTAAAAGCATATGAAATATGAGATACAAAAAAGATAGTGCAAAACAAAGACAAAAAGAGAAGGGAAAAAAATTAGAGCAGTGGTTACCGAGGGCCGACTCTCGGCTCTCGGTAATGGATACCTTTTCCGAGAGTAGCTCTCGGTAAAGATAAGGGCACCATCAAATTTTAGTCTCACCTCGCCTAGAGACCAGCAACAAAACCTATTTAAATAGTGGGATAGTCCAGATGCAGTAAGCTGCGGTATCCATTACACTCTTGTTAAGGAGATGGACTATCACTTTGATTGTTCACCTGTCTCGAGCAGAGAACATTCAAAGTGATATGACTTCTTCTTAATGGTGGATGTCGGTGTTTTTTTATTAATGGTGTCGGAACGTGTCCATTTTTTGCATGAAGTGCTGGTCATGTTGCTCCGGTGGCCCCGGCGGTCTAGGGCGTTGTTCGGCACCTAGAGGGGGTAGGCCACGGGGAATAACTGCTTCTTCGTGTTAGTGCATGTCATCGCGAGATGACATCCCAATTCTAGGCCCGTTGTGGTTTGTGAGGCACGTGCCACGTCAAGGACGTGCGTTGCTTATTCAAATAGCACACCACCCCTGCATGCATATGCATGGGCCACGCGCATGTAGGGGTGCCCTCCCCACAGGCGGTCTCCATATCGAGCACCCATCCGGTGGCCCGGCGAATACGGCGTTGTTCGGCACCTAGAGGGGGTAGGCCACGGGGAATAACTGCTTCTTCGTGTTAGTGCATGTCATCGCGAGATAACAGACCAAGTCTAGGCCCGTTCTGTCACGGGATCGCCCATCGAAGACTCTATCTCGGGGACGAACGCAGCCGGTCGTCGACGTTCCCGCCCGTGTGTGTGGTTTGTGAGGCACGTGCCACGTCAAGGACGTGCGCTGTTTATTCAAATAGCACACCACCCCTGCATGCATATGCATGGGCCACGCGCATGTAGGGGTGCCCTCCCCCCTCGTTGGGCGATCTCCATATTGAGCACCCATTCGGTGGCCCCGGCGGTCTAGGACGTTATTCGGCACCGAGAGGGTGTAGTCCACGGTGAATAACTGCTTCTCCGTGTTAGTGCATGTCATTACGAGTTGACAGACCAAGTCTAGGCTCGTTCTGTCACGGGATCACCCACAGAAGATTCTGTCTCGAGGACGGACGCAGCCGGTCCTCGACGTCCCCGCCCGTGTGTGTGGTTTGTGAGGCACGTGTCACCTCAAGGACGTGCGTTGCTTATTCA
The DNA here is from genome assembly GCA_021605145.1 of Aegilops bicornis. NCBI lineage: Eukaryota > Viridiplantae > Streptophyta > Magnoliopsida > Poales > Poaceae > Aegilops > Aegilops bicornis. Next base: position 56,650,492 of record CM038675.1, on the reverse strand, counting down.
AATAGCACACCACCCCTGCATGCATATGCATGGGCCACACGCATGTAGGTGTGCCACCCCCCCCCTCGGGCGGTCTCTATTTCGAGCACCCATTAGGTGGCCCCGGCGGTCTAGGGCATTATTCGGCACCGAGAGGGTGTAGTCCACGGCGAATAACTGTTTCTCCGTGGTATTGCATGTCATCGAGAGATGACAGACCAAGTCTAGGACCGTTCTTCGAGATATTCTATGGGTATCGAGAGGGAATGTGTCCGGTTTGTGCAGGAAATGCGGGTCCTGTTGCTCCGTTGGCCTCGAAACTTCTTGTGCTCTCAAAGAAGGCCATCGCATGTATATGCATGGGCTATCCGGTGGCCCCGGCGGTCTAGGAAGTTGACCGGCACCAAGAGAGGGGGTAGGCCACGCTCAACAACTGCTTCTTCTCATGTTTATTACGTTAGACTCTTTAAAGTTCTCTCTCGGTGCCGGTCTGGAAAGTTGACCGGCACCGAGAGAGGGCGTAGGCCACGGTCAACAACTGCTTCTTCTCATGTTTATTACTTTACACTCTTTAAAGTTGAGTTTTGAAACAATTCATCAAAAGTCACGGAATTTATAAACTTTGGTCGTAAAAGCATATGAAATATGAGATACAAAAAAGATAGTGCAAAACAAAGACAAAAAGAGAAGGGAAAAAAATTAGAGCAGTGGTTACCGAGGGCTGACTCTCGGCTCTCGGTAATGCATACCTTTTCCGAGAGTAGCTCTCGGTAATGATAAGGGCACCATTAAAGTTTAGTCCCACCTCGCCTAGAGACAAGCAACAAAACCTATTTAAATAGTGGGTAGTCCAGATGCGAGAAGTTGCGGTATCCATTACACTCTTGTTAAGGAGATGGACTATCACTTTGATTGTTCACCTGTCTCGAGCAGAGAACATTCAAAGTGATATGACTTCTTCTTAATGGTGGATGTCGGTGTTTTTTATTAATGGTGTCGGAACGTGTCCGCTTTTTTGCATGAAGTGCTGGTCATGTTGCTCCGGTATTCCCGGCGGTCTAGGGCGTTGTTCGGCACCTAGAGGGGTAGGCCACGATGAATAATCGCTTCTTCGTGTTAGTGCATGTCATCGGGAGATGACATGCCAAGTCTAAACCCGTTGTGGTTTGTGAGGCACGTGCCACGTCAAGGACGTGCGTTGCTTATTCAAATAGCACACCACCCCTGCATGCATATGCATGGGCCACGCGCATGTAGGGGTGCCCTCCCCCCCCTGGGGCAGTCTCCATATCGAGCACCCATCCGGTGGCCCCGGCGGAATACGGCGTTGTTCGGCACCTAGAGGGGGTAGGCCACGGGGAATAACTGCTTCTTCGTGTTAGTGCATGTCATCGCGAGATAACAGACCAAGTCTAGGCCCGTTCTGTCACGGGATCGCCCATCGAAGACTCTATCTCGGGGACGAACGCAGCCGGTCGCCGACGTTCCCGCCTGTGTGTGGTTTGTGAGGCACGTACACGCCAAGGACGGCGCTGTTTATTCAAATAGCACACCACCCCTGCATGCATATGCATGGGCCACGCGCGCATGTAGGGTGCCCTCCCCTCGCTGGGCGATCTCCATATTGAGCACCCATTCGGTATTCCCCGGCGGTCTAGGACGTTATTCGGCACCGAGAGGGTGTAGTCCACGGTGAATAACTGCTTCTCCGTGTTAGTGCATGTCATTACGAGTTGACAGACCAAGTCTAGGCTCGTTCTGTCATGGGATCACCCACAGAAGATTCTGTCTCGAGGACGGACGTAGCCGGTCCTCGATGTCCCCGCCCGTGTGTGTGGTTTGTGAGGCACGTGTCACCTCAAGGACGTGTGTTGCTTATTCAAATAGCACACCACCCCTGCATGCATATGCATGGGCCACACGCATGTAGGTGTGCCACCCCCCCCCTCGGGCGGTCTCTATTTCGAGCACCCATTAGGTGGCCCCGGCGGTCTAGGGCATTATTCGGCACCGAGAGGGTGTAGTCCACGGCGAATAACTGTTTCTCCGTGGTATTGCATGTCATCGAGAGATGACAGACCAAGTCTAGGACCGTTCTTCGAGATATTCTATGGGTATCGAGAGGGAATGTGTCCGGTTTGTGCAGGAAATGCGGGTCCTGTTGCTCCGTTGGCCTCGAAACTTCTTGTGCTCTCAAAGAAGGCCATCGCATGTATATGCATGGGCTATCCGGTATTCCCGGGCGGTCTAGGAAGTTGACCGGCACCAAGAGAGGGGGTAGGCCACGCTCAACAACTGCTTCTTCTCATGTTTATTACGTTAGACTCTTTAAAGTTCTCTCTCGGTGCCAGTCTGGAAAGTTGACCGGCACCGAGAGAGGGCGTAGGCCACGGTCAACAACTGCTTCTTCTCATGTTTATTACTTTACACTCTTTAAAGTTGAGTTTTGAAACAATTCATCAAAAGTCATGGAATTTATAAACTTTGGTCGTAAAAGCATATGAAATATGAGATACAAAAAAGATAGTGCAAAACAAAGACAAAAAGAGAAGGGAAAAAATTTAGAGCAGTGGTTACCGAGGGCTGACTCTCGGCTCTCGGTAATGCATACCTTTTCCGAGAGTAGCTCTCGGTAATGATAAGGGCACCATTAAAGTTTAGTCCCACCTCGCCTAGAGACAAGCAACAAAACCTATTTAAATAGTGGGTAGTCCAGATGCAGTAAGTTGCGGTATCCATTACACTCTTGTTAAGGAGATGGACTATCACTTTGATTGTTCACCTGTCTCGAGCAGAGAACATTCAAAGTGATATGACTTCTTCTTAATGGTGGATGTCGGTGTTTTTTTATTAATGGTGTCGGAACGTGTCCGTTTTTTGCATGAAGTGCTGGTCATGTTGCTCCGGTGGCTCCGGCGGACTAGGGCGTTGTTCGGCACCTAGAGGGGGTAGGCCACGATGAATAACTGCTTCTTCGTGTTAGTGCATGTCATCGCGAGATGACATGCCAAGTCTAGGCCCGTTGTGGTTTGTGAGGCACGTGCCACGTCAAGGACGTGCATTGCTTATTCAAATAGCACACCACCCCTGCATGCATATGCATGGGCCATGCGCATGTAGGGTGCCTCGCCTTGGGGCAGTCTCCATATCGAGCACCCATCCGTCGGCCCCGGCGGAATACGGCATTGTTCGGCACCTAGAGGGGGTAGGCCACGGGGAATAACAGCTTCTTCGTGTTAGTGCATGTCATCGCGAGATAACAGACCAACTCTAGGCCCGTTCTGTCACGGGATCGCCCATCGAAGACTTTGTCTCGGGGACAAACGCAGCCGGTCCTCGACGTTCCCGCCCGTGTGTGTGGTTTGTGAGGCACGTGCCACGTCAAGGACGTGCGTTGTTTATTCAAATAGCACACCACCCCTGCATGCATATGCATGGGCCACGCGCATGTAGGGGTGCCCTCCCCCCCTCGTTGGGCGATCTCCATATTGAGCACCCATCTGGTGGCCCCGGCGGTCTAGGACGTTATTCGGCACCGAGAGGGTGTAGTCCACGGTGAATAACTGCTTCTCCGTGTTAGTGCATGTCATTGCGAGTTGACAGACCAAGTTTAGGCTCGTTCTATCACGGGATCACCCACCGAAGATTCTGTCTCGGGGACGGACGCAGCCGGTCCTCGACGTTCCCGCCCGTGTGTGTGGTTTGTGAGGCACGTGTCACGTCAAGGACGTGCGTTGCTTATTCAAATAGCACACCACCCCTGCATGCATATGCATGGGCCACGCGCATGTAGGGGTGCCCTCCCCCCCCCCCCCCTCGGGCGGTCTCCATATCGAGCACCCATCCGGTGGCCCCGGCAGTCTAGGGCGTTGTTCTGCACCTAGAGGGGGTAGGCCACGGGGAATAACTGCTTCTTCGTGTTAGTGCATGTCATCGCGAGATGACAGACCAAGTCTAGGCCCGTTCTGTCACGGGATCGCCCACCGAAGACTGTCTCGGGGAAACGCACCCGGTCCTCACCGTTCCCGCCCGTGTGTGTGGTTTGTGAGGCAGGTGCCACGTCAATAACGTGCGTTGTTTATTCAAATAGCACACCACCCCTGCATGCATATGTAGGGGTGCCCCCCCCCCCCTCGTCGGGCGGTCTCCATATCAAGCACCCATCCGGTGTCTCCGGCGGTCTAGGGCGTTATTCGGCACCGAGAGGGTGTAGTCCACGGTGAAGAACTGCTTCTCCGTGTTAGTGCATGTCATCGCGAGTTGACAGACCAAGTCTAGGCTCGTTCTGTCACGGGATCACCCACCAAAGATTCTGTCTCGGGGACAGACGCAGCCGGTCCTCGACGTTCCCGTCCGTGTGTGTGGTTTGTGAGGCACATGTCACGTCAAGGATTTGAGTTGCTTATTCAAATAGCACACCACCCCTGCATGCATATGCATGGGCCACACGCATGTAGGGGTCCCCCCCCTCGGGCGGTCTCTATATCGAGCACCCATCCGGTGGCCCCGGCGGTGTAGGGCAATATTCGGCACCGAGAGGGTGTAGTCCACGGTGAATAACTGCTTGTCCATGTTAGTGCATGTCATCGCGAGATGACAGACCAAGTCTAGGCCCGTTCTTAGAGATAGTCTATGGGTATCGAGAGGGCATGTGTCCGGTTTGTGCAGGAAGTGCGGGTCCTGTTGCTCCGTTGGCCTCGAAGCTTCTTGTGCTCTAAAAGAAGGCCATCACATGTATATGCGCGGGCTATGCACGGGCTATCCGGTGGCCCCGGTGGTCTAGGAAGTTGACCGGCACCGAGAGAGGGGGTAGGCCACGGTCAACAACTGCTTCTTCTCATGTTTATTACGTTACACTGTTTAAAGTTCTCTCTCGGTGCCGGTCTAGAAAGCTGACCGGCACCGAGAGAGGGGGTAGGCCACGGTGAACAACTGCTTCTTCTCATGTTTATTACTTCACACTCTTTAAAGTTGAGTTTTGAAATAATTCATCAAAAGTCATGGAATTTTTAAACTTTGGTCGTAAAAGCATATGAAATATGAGATACAAAAAGGATAGCGCAAAACAAAGACAAAAAGAGAAGGGAAAAATTAGAGCAGTGGTTACCGAGGGTCGACTCTCGGCTCTCGGCAATGGCTACCTTTTCCGAGAGTAGCTCTCGGTAAAGCATCTAACCTAGATCTTAACCGTTCCCCCATCTTTCTATCTTCATTCTTCTCCTCTCTGTTCCCCGCGCCACCACCGCTGCCGCCGCCGAAATCGCCACCCCCGCCCTCAACCATCACCAACTGCTGCCGCCACCCCTCCTCCACCGCCCCCAACTGCAGCCACCGCCACCCCTCCTCCACCACCACCAACTGCGGCCACCGCCCCCTCTCTGTTCCCCGTGCCACCACCGCGCCACCAACGCCGCCGCCGCCGAAATTGCCGCCGCCACCCCTCCTCCATCGCCCCCAACTGCAGACACCGCCACCCCTCCTCCACCACCACCAATTGCGGCCACCGCCCCCAACTTTTGTAGCCACCAAGCTTCATGGACGGCGGCCGGCGCGGCGGTTCTTCGATGTGGCGCGAAGATGGCCGCCATAGCGGATCTCCTCGGGTAGCACGGCAGCTGGAGATGCCCTCAGGTTAGTACAAAACCGGCCCCTCCTCCCTCTCTCGTCTCTGTATCTTGTCCTCCTCCGCCGTTGAGATTCGTGGTGGCAGGGGTCCTCTTTCTCAGGCAATGCCTTCGGTGGAGTAGGCAATGATCATTAGTTAGTGAATAAATATTCAATGCCATTAGTGAAGTAGTGTTGGATGTGTGAAAATCTTGGATGTGCGAAAATCTTGCCTCATGAGTTTGTAGTTTGTAGTTTTACAACTTTGTAGTTTTGGATGTGCGAAAATCTTGCCTCATGAGTTAAATTCGCCTCCTTTATATAAGTAGGATTGAATGCACCTGCAAGTCAGATTTGATAAGATCTAAAGAGTGGGAATCATATATGAATTATGCTTGTTGGCATATATTATATCCAGTTTAAATGAAGCTTGAATAAACCATGGAGTATGCTTCAATACTTTTTATTTACCATTTTGGTTCTGCTTATACTCTTCTTTCACATAACTTACGATTTTTTTAGTTTGTACATATAGGCAGGCTCCACTTTTATATTGAAATATTGAAATGAAACCAAGCATCCAACTAGTCATCGTCCCTAACATAGATATGTAAACTAATCAACAAATTGAATACCTGGTGGCTTGGTTTTCTTTAATGAAAGTCGGAAGGGGAAAACCCTTCTTTGATAAAAAAAAGTTTGATTCCTATTGAAGTACTGTGGTTAATATTCACCATATTTATTTATTTATTTATTCAGATTCTGATGGGGGCACTAGTAAGTACCGGAGAGTACCGATTGGTAGGACCGAGTCGTCCGCCTCCCACCAGTCCACTCCCGACGACGAGTCATCATCGGATGGCGATGTCGGAGTGGACTTAGATGGACCAGATCCGCTCGCTACTGAGTCGGGCGACATGGAGGCCTCGGACGGCTCGGGGTCTACCTCGAGCAACATTTCCAAGAGGAAGAAATCTGGGCGTGGTCCGGGGAAGGTCCCGGAACCAACTGCTGCCAGCAACCATCCTGTCATTTGCCCGACAGAAGAGGGGTAAGCAAGCATTTCATTTCCATTATATTTTGGATGCCACAGCTTTGACACACACATATGCTTGTCTTTTATATCATATGCAGTCAGTGGAAATTTATCCCGACACAACCTAAGGGGGCACGCCCGTCGAACCACGTCATCGGCTCCCTCTTGAGGAAGCACTTCCCTGGATTGTCCAAGCCGGGTGATGACGATCCGCCGTCGCCAGGTTTAACATGGGAGCATTACCTACACAACACGGACGAGCATGTCACCATGGCCACTCGGGTCATCAATGCTTTTTTTTGTAATTATCTTCGCTCCGACCACTGCATTTTTCCATATCCAAATCCTTGCTTGCGTGGATGGTGAGAAGATGCCATGTGCTTTCTTGTAGGAAACATTTGCTTGCGTGGATGGTGAGAAGCAGAAGGCGATCAAAGGCATCATGAAATCTGCCCGAAAGATACTCTCTGACCTCAAGCACACGCTGCGGTACAAAGTCGTGATGCAGTGGCGGCCGGTCGATGAGAAGGGAGAGAAGATGACAAGGAAGACTGCTTGCCAGACCAACTTGTCGCGAGAAGAACACCTGTCAGTGGTAAGTGACTACATCGGTTGCTAGTACTTTGATTCATCCCTCTTGTTCCTCAATTATTCGATTTTGTCTGACTAGGTGAAGGAACCCTGGATGAAGGAGGATTGTTGGGAGGCCCTGGTTGACATGTGGTGTGACCCAGCATGGCAGGCGCAGCATGTGGAGAAGGGAAACGAACGAGCCAAAATGCCAGGCCCGGCTCACGTCCAGGGGAGCTGGAACCTAACCGCTCTCAAGAAACACATGGTATGTGGATTAAGATGTTAACTTTTTCGCACGGTGCATCTTGGTTCATTCAACTTGATGGTTAATTTTGCAGGAGGCGAAGGCTGGTCGCCCGGTCCACATCCTGGAAGCCTGGAGAGAAGGCCACAAGGGGAAGGATGGCGCCGAGTTCTGCAGCGAGTCGGCGGAGGAGAAGTGGGGGACCTTCAAAGAGGTCTTCCAGGAGGTGCACGGGCAGGAAGCCGAACCTACGTCCAAGCCCCTTGATCTTGAGCTTCTCATCATTGCTGGCGAGGGGAAGGGCCATGGCCGCCACCTCCTTTGCAATGGGGCGATCGCCACCTCCTCGCATCGCAAGCTGCACGAGATACGCGCGTCGAGCACTAGCTCAACTCCGTCCATACGGAGTCGCCCAACCGCCGCATCACGTGAGATAGCGCGTCTCAAGGTTAGCATCCTAACCTTTCATTTATGTACATACCTCGAAATAGCACCGTTCCAACCTATATGAGCCTAATGCCATGTTACAGGATTTAATGACGCAGCGGGTTGTTGAAGAGGAGCAAACGCGGCAGGCTGAGCAGGAGTCCAGAGAAAAGGAACGGGAAGACACGAACAAGAGGTTGAAGCTGCTTGAGGATCAACTACAGGTAGAACATTATCTAAACTAGAGTAGAAGATTCATTACATATGGACGAACCACCCTCACGTGACTCTCATCTTATAGGTTCTTATGCAATCTCGAAGCAGTTCAAGTGATGCCCCTCCTCCTCATCCTCCGGAATGTCAACCCGATGGCCTCTCCTCCTCAAGATGATCTATATATGAACAAGTGTACTTCTATTGTGACGTGCACGTGTTTTGCAAGTAGTGACAATATGTATGAATTTGCGACATATGTGTGACGTCTACCAGGATAATACATTCGACTTGTGTGTGACAATATGTGGACTATCCCTAATTATGCCTATATATGTGTGGACTAGATCAAATTATGCCTATATATGATCAAATTATGCCTATATATGTGTGGACTAGATCAAATTATGCCTATATATGATCAAATTGCACTGCAGTTATTTTTATCTACAGGGATGAGAAAAGAAATAGCTTGACAGCAGAATGGATGGGAAAGATTTCTGAGAGCAACACTCTGAAAAGGATATACTACCGAGAGCGCCTCTCGGAAACATGGTCGTCTGTTGCGGACGGGCATGCCACGTGGCTCCTCTTTGCCGTGAGCGGCTCTCAACGTCTGCAACTTTGCCGTGTGGTGCTTCTTTGCCGTGAGACAGTGACGGCAAAGTTGTCACTTTGCCGTGACTGTGAGTTTGCCGAGAGTGACACTCGGCAAACTTTGCTTTGCCGAATGTCCGTGGTTTAGAATTCGGCGAAAAGCATTACACCCAGCGTACATGAAAATTCCAGTGGTGTACGTTTCAATCAACCTGTCGTTGAGAAGGGAAGTCGAGTCGAACCCCTGAGCTTAGCATCAGCGGCTGCAGCGTCTGCTACCTGCTGTACAGTATATCAATGCTCCTCTCGCTGCCTCTTTCCAACTTGTTTGTTACTGCAGGTTCTGACTGGCACCGGTGCCATAGTGTGCCTGCAGACGTCTATTTTTTCATTTTTTTAGAAAAAAAGGAGGACTCCTGGCCTCTATATTTGAGCGATGCATGCAGCCGCTTTATTAATTATTAGTAAAAGAGTCCGTTTGTTGCAACGGGAGAAAATGTTGGATGAGAAATCGGCTGTGCGTTGCAATAGAAGAAGATGTGGGTTGGGGGACCGCCACCTCTTGGTTCGAGAGCTTTCAAGGAGTCTATCGCCAATGGTGGGATGAAACGAGAAAGGAAAAACACTGAACAACCTGTAAGTTGCTACGCTGTAATAGAAAAAAAATACGTACGCATGACAGTTAGTTATTGTTTCTGAAATTGCACATACAGTACAGGCGATCTAGCTTACAAAAGGTCAATATATCAATTATGATGAATTACTTAGTGACCAGTATTTACAACCCATCTTAAATCGATGTGATATAATCAAATGTAAATCAGCTTCTTGGAAAACAGTGTACAACATATGTTGTTTAAAGTTGTTATAGAGTTTAAAAAATAATATATAAATTTGAATTGGCAAGATGAAAGCAAATTCTACCCTCTAATTTTAAGTCCAATTTCTGTAGACTGCTCCATCTAATGTATAGCTCAGCACTGAGCTATTCTCCTGTTGAGAGATCTCTGGACACACTCGAAGGCTGGCTTTGCTGGTAAAAGGAATTCTTGGCAGTTAGAATAATAGAACATAGAAAAGGATATCACGGTAAGGGAACTTACTGAGTATAGACATTGTAGTTCGATAGCCCAAAATCAATTGGCAATCATGAAACGTAGGGAATGGGGTTAAGGATCAATATTTTACCCCAAAATCCGATAGACAAACGTTCACGGTCCTGTATGTAAACCTCTGTACTTCTTCATAGTGCACTATAGCATCATATATGAAGCCAGCCAGCAGCAAATAGACCAGCTTTGACCTGTCAAATTTAGGTCACAAATAAATCGTCCCCTCGCTACCGTCCACACCTGCACATCCTACACATCAAATTAGCAGCAGCAGCAGCCTCACTGGACAAACAACTGGGAAGCATTAGTATCATGCAGCTAACAGCAGCACACCAGGAGCACACAACATACAGAGCAGCCGTCTCTCTCTCTCCTCCCCTGCCCACCCCACATCAGCCGGTCCTCGTTCATGTCCATCTCCCCTGGCGAACCCGCACCACGCGCTCCCCGACAAGCGCCTTCCTCGATCTGGGCCAAACGCTGCTCACTCCCGCATCCGTGTGCGCTTCCCACTTCCCGTACCAGGACGCTTTGTGAGCATGGGAGGCCGAGAGATTATGCTGGACGGTGCCAACAGTGAGGATGCGCGGAGGCGGGAGCGGGAGCATCTAGCGAAGATGGCGCTTAGTGGCGGAGTGTTAGCACGGGGTGGGCTGGTCCAGATGAGACTCAACCTAGCGCGAAGGCCGACGGCCGCGTGGTTTCGTTCCAACGGAACGACAGTTTGGGAAGATATCTTGAGACGTCGTTTGCAGAGACCAGATTGGATGCGTATCAAACCACGATCACACGAAAAAAAAAAAGAAACGCACGATCATTGGAAAAACGGGTGTGATATTGGATATTAGACCAATCCTTCTCTTACACGAATCCATGTGAGGATCGGCACGGACAAATTTTTCTGTATTTCTCCTTACTGATCGGGTAGTAAAATTAACGGAGATAAAGATGTGACGTATGGAGAACTATGAAAACTTCCTCCTTTTAATATTAGGTATAGATATAGATTCACAAAGACCTTACAAAGAATTACAACAGTATGTCTGAAGCCACCGTCTAGGCAACAACTGTCGCTACTCCTATCCAGTTGATGCAGGGATGCTGATAGTGTGGGTCTAATATCAAACAGACCTCGCAGCGAAACCTAACATCTAAGACCTGAGGCCCCAATCAAGCCACTTGCTGGATATGAGGCACACACTGGTCTGGCGCGCTCTCAGACGCCGCCGCCGCCAACTGCCACCACTCCATCTTTAGAGCTGTAATGACGCATCAACCTTGCCCGATCTAGCTACCATCAATGCCACCACGGCGCTAAACGACACCACCTCCCTGCAAGCAAACTGCTAAGCACGTCGCGGTCGCCACTGGTACACCTCAGTATCATGACGGCAAAGTACCACCAGCCGACACAGCTTGAAGTTTTTGGAAGATCTGTCGTGCGTAGCACCTGCCGAACAGGCATGACAAAGCATAGCACCTGTCGGCCAGTCATGACTTGACATTTCCACTGAAGCTCTGTGCAAGACGAAGCCACTCCATCTCCTGCCTATATCTTCCAGCGCTGCTCCACAAACGATGCTCCCAAGAGCGAAATGACATCGCAATGCCGCCATCGTCCGATCTGGAAGACCAGATCCTAGGATTTTCCTCGGAGCAGTACGAGTGGGTCGACGGTAGTCACATAACGATGTCTTCATCAAGGTAATGATGCGGAAGGCCACCATCGCCCGCCGTCGGCTCAGTTTTCACCGGCAACTACGTCTCCCAGACTCACAATCGGTACTAGATGACAGATCCCGAGATCCAAACACCCAGCCTCAGGCCGACCACCTCTGACAGAACAGACACTAGTAGAAAAAGGGGCTATCGTCCAGGCAGTTTAGCCCATTAGTCCCGGTTCAATCCAGAACCGGGACCAATGGAGCTATTTGCCCCAGTTCGTGAGCCCATGGGGCCGGTCGGGCCACGTGGGCCATTGGTCCCGGTTCGTCCGGACCTTTTGGTCCCGGTTGGTGGGACGAACCGGGACCATTGGCCCTCGCTCCTGGCCCACAATCATTGGTCCCGGTTGGCGGCTTGAACCGGGACCAAAGGCACCCCTTTAGTCCCGGGTCGTCCTATCAACCGGGACTAAAGGGTTGGTCCTTGTTGCGCCCAGAGTTTAGTCCCACCTCGCCAATCAAGGGGAATCAAACCAGTTTATAAGCACCTCCCTTTCTGCAATGTTGAGCTCTTCTCAAAATGAAAATAGATGCCCTTATACAGGAAATTTAACCTAAATTCATACTGAATTTCTCTTAATTTAGTAGAAATTTATTATGAATTTAGGTTGGATTTTCTCTATAAGCGCATCTATGCTCATTTATGAGTAGTTTTTTATATAGATTTTTTTTCTTTTCTGCTATATTTATTTTTTTCTTTTTGCTTTTCTCGAAGTGGCTGAGGCAAACAAGCAGAATGGTTTTATGTATTGTCCATGCCCTATATGTGGGAATACGAAGTCTTACTCTGACCGGAAAATCCTTCACACCCACCTGCATAGAGGGAAGTGTTCAGATACTTCTCCATCCCGAAAAATTATGAAAAATTACCATCGGTCCTATAGCACATGTGCCCACGTCATGTAAAAAACTCATGATTTTATCGCGCTTCGAGTATTTAATAATATTCATGCCGCATCGTTTCCGCAGAACGTCTACTACCGTGTCATCGCCGTCCGTGAGGGGCCACACCGGAGACGCTGCACGCCTCTTCGGACATGCCACCACACCACCCCGCATGTATGAGGGCCCGATGCGACGCCTCGGTGGCATTGCTACCCCAGGCCCCTGGCCCCGCCTAACTCAGAAGCGTTTGACCACCGGATCTAGCCCTTTGACTTTGCACGGACGGGATTTGACCAGTGGGCCTCTCCACCCGGTTGTGTTAGGTCAGCCTATAGGAACACTTTGGAGCAACATCCGGGCCAGACCCACAGCAAGATCCCCTCCGTGTAGACCCGACGCGTCCGTTTCCCCCCTCCCGGTGCCGGCGGCGGCGCCGTCCGTGAGGGGGGGCACACCCCGGACACGCGTGCCGCCTCTTCAGACATGCCACCACACCACCCCGCATGTATGAGGGACCGGTACGACGGGCCGGCGGCATTGCTACCCCCCAGTGCCCCCGTCCGGCCTAACCCTGTAGCGTTTGACCACGCGATCTAGCCCTTTGACTTTGCACGGACGGGCTTTGACCAGTGGACCTCTCCACCCGGTTGTGCCGATTCGCCCATAGGGACACCGAGGAGCAACATCCGGGCCAAACCCACAGCTACATCCACTCCGTGTAGACCCGACGTCTGCTTCCCCCTCCGGTGCGGCGGCGCCGTTCGTGAGGGGGGGCGGCACACCCCGGAGATGCGTGCCGGGCATTTGCGACCGCGACAACACTTCCAGACTTGTGAGAGGCCGCCTACGCAAGATTTGACGGTATGCTAGCCCCCGGAGGCCGCCGGCCAGAGTCGTAGACGCGCGAAGAGCAATCCGCGTAGAGGGAAGTGTTCAGATACAATAAAGTTCATAATTTTGCTGACCTAAAAGCAAAAAGAATTAAAAAATAAAGCAAAAAACCAAAAGAAAATAAATAATGCAGAAAACAAAACAAAAAAACTTGAAAAATAAAATAAAAATAGCAACAATAAGCATTTTGTTGTAAGTAGAAACAAAATAAAATAAATAAAGCAACAAAGAAAACAAAAAAGTGTTTTTTCAATTTAAAACTAATGGCACAAACAGAAAGATTATATTATTTCTAAAACTAAAAGCACTAACAGAAAGTTTATAATTTTGCTGACCTAAAAGCAAAAAGAATTAAAAAATAAAGCAAAAAACCAAAAGAAAATAAATAATGCAGAAAACAAAACAAAAAAACTTGAAAAAAATAAAAATAGCAACAATAAGTATTTTGTTGTAGGTAGAAACAAAATAAAATAAATAAAGCAACAAAGAAAACAAAAAAAGTGTTTTCAAATTTTAAAACTAATGGCACTAATAGAAAGTTTATATTTTTTCTAAACTAAAAAGCAAAAAGAAATAAAATATAAAGCAAAAAAAAGTGCCACCTACTGGGCCCCCACGGCCTGAATACGACTAGAAACCCTATGGGCCAGGATTCAGGCCCGCGGAAGGCCCAGCAGGCCCACAGGCACAGGTGGCAGAGATAGGCCCGAAAGCCTGCTTTAGAGAGGAGCTCGAGAGGGGAGCCGCACCGCACCTTATAAACTGGTGCGGCTCCCTCTCAACTAGCGAGGTGGGACTAAACATTTGGCGCGGGGCAGCACATGGTTTTGGTCCCGGTTGGTGGCAACAACCGGGACTAAATGGCATTGGTCCCGGTTCGGGCTCCAACTGGTCTAATGCCTTTAGTCCCGGTTGGTGCCACCAACCGACCAAACCGCCGCTTCCGCCCTTTGGGCTGCTGAAAATTGGCCTTTGGTCCCGGTTGGTGGCACCAACCGACTAGGGGCATTAGTCCCGGTCGAGGCACCAACCGGGACCAATGCCCTTGCTATATAACCAGGACTTGTGAAAATTTCACATCTCCTCGCTTGATTCCCCGACGGCCTTGAGCTCATCGACGCCGCCAGGCTGCCCAGATCGACGCCGTCCGCTGCCCCGCCGCCCGCCGCCGCCGCCCGCCAGTCGTCGTCGCCCAGCGCCCGTCGTCGCCTGCCACGCCCTGCCCAGCCCGCCCGAGCCCGTCGTCGCCCTGCCCGAGCCCGCCGTCCTCGTCGCCCCTGCGCCGCCCGAGCCCGTCGTGCCCCCTGTGCCGCCCGAGCCCGTCGTCGCCGTCGCCGACTCCCTCGCCGCCGCCGCCGTCGCCCTCGCCGGCCGCCCCCGTTGTGAGCCGCCGCCGTCGAGCCGCCCCCGTTTTTTTATTTTTATTAGTTTATTTTTTTTTCATATGTGATGTATATGTGTATGTGGCTATAATGTATATGTTTTTTATTTTTATTAGTTTAGTTTTTTGTTCATATATAGAAAGTTACAATTTTAATTAGGTTAGTGCATTTTAATTAGGTTAGTGTAGAGGAAAAGTAAAATAAGGAAAAGGAAGAAAAGAGGAAGAAGGAAGAAGGAAGAAGAAGAAGAAAAGAATGAGAGGAAAAAGAAGAAGAAGAAGAGGAGAAGAAGAAAGGAATAGAGGAGAAGAAGAAAAAATAGAATTTTTATATATTTATTCTTCTTCTCCTCTATTCTTATATTCTTCTCCTCTTTTTTCTTCTTCTTTTTTATTCTTCTTCTTCCTTCTTCCTTCTTCGCCTTTTTCTTCCTTTTCCTTATTTTCCTTTCTCGAGGGATAAGAAGAAAAGAAGAGGAGAAGAAGAAAGAAAGGAATAGAGGAGAAAGAAGAAACTTTGACACGGAAGTGCCGATACCCCCTCCCCGATAACATTATTTTCCCATGTATATGTATGTTGCGTCGTTGTCGATATAACGAGTGTGTCGAGGATCGCCGAGGGGTCGAGGGTCGGGAACTAGGGTAGAGGGTCGAGGGTCGTTAAGGGGTCAAGGGTCGAAGGTTTCAGGGTCGAGGGTTCCGATAGTGTCAAAGTATTGAAGGTTATAGTAATGTAATGTTGATGAGTTATGCATGTGTGCGCAGCTACCACTATATTCTCCTAGAGATTAAGCTTGAGAAGGGAGTAGTAACTGTCTTTGACTCGAGACGAAAAGATCCCAAGGAGTATGCGGACATGACTGAAATGCTCGAGAAGTAAGTTAAATCGATCATTATCCACCATATCAGCAACTTTGTTCATTTCTGATATCAAGTAATTGTTTTCTTTGTATGGCAGGGCTTGGGGAAAATTCACCAAAAAAGCTCCGGGACTACCGGAAGAAGCTGCAATTTAGACACTCAAAGTAAGTACTATATAGTAGCAGATTCCACGCGCATCTCCTAGTGATTCAAGCACTAGTTTCATCAATACCATTTAGCATGCTTGCTAATTATCAGTTTGATTGACCTCTGTTTCTTGTAAAGTGGTTGTGGCAGGAACAAGGGAATGATTTCTGTGGATACTACGTTTGCGAGTCCATCCGCCACACGACCTGTGAGAGGGGCTACTCCGACAAACAATACGAAGTGCGTAAATAAAAATATTCACAATTTTATTTTATTACCATCATTTGTGTTGAGTTTCATTCATTTATATATATATATATATATATATATATATATATATATATGTATTGACCCCTTTCTTAAAATTAGATGTTTCGGCAGCGGGATGAACTCCTAGCACCAGATCGCATGCGAGCAATTCAAGAGGAATTGGCGGCATTCTTTCTTGACTATGTGATCGCTGAAGACGGGAATACCATGTGGACCACGCGTCCGTATTGTAAAAGATAATTATTGTATATATGTAGCCGGAAGGCGTCGGATAGATATCACGAGAACTTGTTGTTCGACCAATCTCTCGGAGAAGGAGAGGTGGTCGATATCACTTCTCTGTATGCATATATATGTTCATGACGATCTTCTGTTTGCTTAATTACTAGCTAGCTAGCATGTCTAGTTAGTCCTCTCTACGCATGTATGTATAGTACGAAGCGTCGACCAAGCACGGACAAAAGAAAGGACACTTTTCTCTATTATTTAGCTAGATATAGCACAATATATGAAACCCCTAAAATAACCCCCCAACCCCCCCCCCCCCACTTTTGAAAAAAAACAAAAACCAGAGCCAAAGAAATGCTGACGCATGGATGCCTATTGGTCCCGGTTGGTGCCACCAACCGGGACCAAAGGCCCTCTGCCTACTCGGGCTCGGACAGGCCACGTGGAGGCCCATCTGTCCCGGTCGGATAGAACCAGGACTAAAGGGTGAGGGTATTAGTACCGACCCTTTAGTCCCGGTTCACGAACCGGGACTAAAGGCCCTTATGAACCGGGACTATAGGCCCTTTTTCTACTAGTGAGATGACAACCACCGCCGGCTGCACCGGTCAGAACAGATTTGATCGGAGGTGCGGCCAACGAGACCACCAGTCCTCCATGCCGCCGTGGCCGATCTGAAGGCAGCATGCACGCCACCGTAGCCAACCCGGCCGCCGCCGATCGCAGCAGCCACTGCGCCCGCAGCCCTGGCCGCCGCCCGTGACCGGGCCAAGCCGTCGTCGTTCGAGGACAGGCCGGCCTCCCGCCGGCTGCCGCAGCCATCCACCATGCCCCAGATCCCAGATCGGACGCGCCACCACACGCCTTGGGGTCCGCCCCACCCCGGAGACGCGAGAGAGAGGAGATCCCCCGCCACCGCCATCGGCCCCTGGGCTTAGCCCGGTGGTGTCCTCCGGCGGCGGCGGAGGGAGAGGAGGAGGGAGTTCGCAAGGGCCCGAGTGAAAACTCTCCTACTGTCGACACAAACTGAAATGAGAGGTTCTGGCTGCTTACTACTGAGTGCCGACGGTTACCAAGGGTGAACGAAAAGTGAACATAACGTGGAGAACAACAGCTGAAGGACCGACCAGCCACACCAAAGAGCAAATTTAATGAATTTCTCAAGACGTACTGTACTATCCAGGAAGCAAGATTTCAAAAGATGATAGTTCGTCACAATGCCGTTGTACGCTCATGTGTACCACTTCGATTTTCATTCAAAAGAGGCTAATTATGTCAATTCAATTGCTTTGATTATGTGTTTTCAATTGAGTTTCATGGCACGGAAGAAAAAGATGGTTCATCTGTGGGACGTGCCTGCTTTGTGGTTTCTTTCCTCTAGCCAAACACAATATTCTCTTCAACCAGCAAAATCATCGTCATGTAAATAGGTTACAGTTGAAACACATCATTTTTTCAAACGAGGCAAAGGACCTGCCATTTTAATTGTTTGAGGAAGAAGGTTTAGACATAGCTGAACAAGTGGGGAAAAGAAAAGAACTACTCTTGCATGATAACATTTCTCAATGATGACTCCAACAAGGATGGCGGTGTTGTAGAAGTGCCCATTGCAGATTGTGTTGACATCGGTGTACAAGCTCTGACAAGCCAGAGAAGGCTTCGTTTCCTAGCTACCTGGGAAATGGATTCACTGTGTGAGATACTCTCTAGTTCAACTCGACATAAAAGGTTGTAACTAACACAATTGACCTAAAAGTTTCCAATCCCACAACACACGAAACAAGACGTTCAGTCTTGTATGCATACTCGAAGCATGTCGATAGACGCCTGAAAAAAGGTGCTACTTGTAATAGTGCTTGTTGTGATCTTTGCAACATGGGAAAATGGGTTAGACCAATGTCATTTATAGTGATCGGGTAACCGTAGTTGTCTAGTACACGCTCCGTCTCCAAAAATGGGCATGCATGTTGTTGCAAACATACCAAGCTCTATTCAAGCCCATCAATCATGTAAGTGGTCACCCACTCAACTCAGCTTGTAATTGCTCCAAATAACAATGAGCCTTGCTTTTGGTGAAAATAGGGAAAAAATCATGCCCCTTTTAAAATCCGAGGGAGTATCACGTAGAGTAGTACTGAATCAATGACCACGGTACTTTCACTGACCAAAATATAATGTATTACATCTGCAAATAGGTTTCAACTACTCACGGTACCAAGGGTCCATAAAAATATTGGGACGGGACCTACTTCACTCCTTGTGACTCAATTACAACACCGCCCCGAGTGACGATGGTGTCTCAATCCATCCCTCCCGACAAAAATAAGAACAATAAAAATGGAAGGAGCCGAAAAGCACTATAAAAGCCAGCTAAGTTTGAGCTTCACATATCTCACCAGGTTTTCAATAGGTGATGCTGAAGTCTGATGTTTCAAATTGCGTACATGTAAATCATACTTTGTAAATCTAATTGGATTTCGCCTAAAGGCTTAGCCCCGGAGGTACACGCCATTATTCATGCAACTGAGTTCTCGACACTTCAAAGTCTTACCTAAACTGGAACTAGTGTAGGTTGGAATGTTGGATTACAACGACACCTCATCAATGATATGCATAGGTCCAGGCTAGAAGGAAATCATCACAGATGAGTGCAACATAGATGATAGTTTCGTGACGAAGACCGTTCTATATGTATAGGTGATGATTTTAAGCAAGAAACCATTTGGGATGAGTTCGTCATCCGTTATGTGGTATCCATAGAGCGAAGTAGTTGTGTAGTACTGTAATATGTCGATCGGAGAGGGGCCCGGTCTTGCTGCACCACCTTGGGAGAGGCTCTAACTGCTGACGGTTAGCAAGGGTGAATGAAAAGTCCATAAAACATGGAGAGCACAACAGATGAAGGTGCCGACCGGCTAGTACAAAACAAGCTACTGAAGCGCACATTTTCAGTAAATTTCTTACAAACAGTGACTAGTTCATGACAATTCCATTGTGTACCTTCACTGCACAGTTATTTACTTGTTGATTTGCTTTCCCTCGCATAAAGAATTAGACGAGTTCATTCCTGTGAACTGCTTGATTTGTTGTCTCCTTTTATCTTGCTCAATAGAGCAATCCCTCTAGCAAGACAAAGGTTTGCTGTGCTGATATGTTGTAGTTAAAACTCTTAATGAATGTGTCGCCCACATGTTAAACTAGGCCACCTTGCAATTCTCCATTATTCACAGAAGAATCTCACCAACTTTGTCGACAGAAAGGCTATCGACACAGACACATCAGATATGCCAGACAAGGCATGGCTTCCTAGCAACAAAGGACGGAGTTCTTTTGTACGAGGTACCCTCTGGTCCCTGCGTGCATATTAATTTTTACCTAGCACAATTTTCCCAATGTCTTCCAATCCCACAACAGATGAATGTAACAAGATACTCAGATTCTTCCTCCGGCATGAGTTGATAGGTGTAGCATTTGAAGCGGCATTTGCAGCACGGAAACCTAGGTTAGAAGCAATGACATATATAGTGGCTACCAATAGTTGTCCAGTGCCACATCACAGGGCTATGATATGTAAACCATTGATTGCAGTACTTCTATTGTCCATGCATTTAATTTCTTTTATTACATCTCCAGTGGCTTTCCGTATGACAACCACCTACGGTCTATCATATACTAAAAACTCAAAACTGTTCAATCAGAAAAAAATGATGCTAAAGTTTCTGAAAATACAAATCATCGATTCAACAAGTCAATAAATTGTAGCAAATAATTTTTTTGCAAATAGTATTCCCTTCATTCACAAATATGACATATTTTGAATATTTCAATATGGACTATATACCGACTGAAATGAGCGAAATAACTTCTAAAACGTGTCTATATACATTCAAATAAGAAAAAAGTTAGAACATCTTATTACTTATCTATAAAGGATGCTGGACCACCCGCCTCCTGGCCGTCCATTGGCCGATGGGGTGCCGCGGGAGCCTCTGGGGAGCGCTCTAGGTCGTCCCATCTGCCTGTACGGCTCGGACTAGGGTGATCCGGCTGGATGGTTCATGATTGGTGGACCGCCCAGCGCATCCGGTCCACCCCTCATTGGGCTAGCGGGTCCTGTGTCGCAGCGTCCTGGCCCCCCACCAGGTTGGTCCTGTCACAACATGGCGCACGACCTGGGTCCTGGCCGCAGCGACGCCTGCCTTTCTGGGCTCTTCACGAGTGAAGAGGAGATCCCAGCCGTCAGTTTTCTGGTGGCTTTCCACGGGGGCCTCTCTGTGTGGCTCATGGCCGTTCGATCTGCCCATACGGATTGGCCCTGGGCCGTTCGGCTGGTGATCTATGACGGGTGGGCCGCAGGACACGCCCTGAGGCCACCGTCATTCTGAGGATTTCAGGGTGCCCACGCCTGCACGTGACAGCCTGGTTGGACCCACCTGCCGTTGTCTTAGTGCCAGCCGTTGGTTCGTTCGCTACGGTCGACATGCCGTCCGCCAGTTGTATCGGCTGGCGCGACACAACCCGTCGTTCACTTGGGTGGGTGTGTCGTGTTCGGCCGTTGGGTTGCATCGGGTTCGAATATGCCGGGTAGGCATGTGCAAACTCGGTGTTCATTGGGATGGGCGGCTCCACTGCGTGCTCACCGGCTTAGGTTGCACCGGGTTCGACCGTGCTAGGTAGCCCTATGTGGACCCGGTGTTCACTGGGGTGTGCGGTTCCATGGGCGTGCTCGGGCGCTTGCTGCGCCGGGTAGGATCCGGCCGGGTGGCTATGCGAACTGGTGTTCACTGGGTGGGCGGTTACGCAGCGTGCATGGGCGCTGTTTTGCATGGGGTGCCGGGATGGCCAATCCCGTATACATTTCTTGCGCTGTTCCCAGGTCGATGGAGGGTCGTTGCTTGCCTGCTTAGTTTTTCCGGCCACCTTGGCATGCTTTCGCTGGCCGGTTAGGAGGTCAGTGCGAGTACATTCTCTCACAGCCGACTCCAGTAATGAGTACTTATATGTCCTTTCCTCCGGATGTGTCTTCTTCACGTTGCCTGTTTCATATTGCTCTCCACAGGCTGTGGACGCTCAACATTGCCGGTTGTCTCTCCAGTTGTTAGAGGTTGTTTCCCTTGCCGCTGTTACATCTGCTTCACCATGCTGCGTGATCGAGCCTCCATCTCTTTGTTTGGTGTAGGTACTTTTTAGGCGCCATTGTTCTTGCTTCCGTTCCTCTTCCTTACCATCATTCCTTTTCTTTCTTAGGTGTGCAGGTCTTGAAGTTGCTTTTATCTATCCATGTTTCTTTCTTCCACGAAGTTTTCCTGCCAAGGTATGTCACTTCTCGCTTCATTTCCTAATGTTTATGGTCTTTGTTTGTTTGGCTTTGTTTTGTCTTGTTTGTTTGTAAAATATGCGTGCGCTTCTAAGGTTCGATCGTGATTTTACTACCTGCTTCTTTTGCATGACACTCCGACGCGACCGTGCTGGACGCTTCTGTCCAGCCGCCGGTCAGTGTGAGTTTGAGACAGTTGAGGGCGGCAGAAATGCAAGCTCGGCCGATGGCTGGTTGGCTCTCCTCCGTGCATAAGGTTAAGCCGGACTTGAACGCAGCGGCTTGTAGGTTGACGGCGATAGTTCCGCTGGCATCTTTGTGTGCGGTGATTTGTAACCCATCCCATCGAGGCCATATGTCGCTCTGTTTCCATGAGCCCGGTAATGAGCCCCCACTTCAAGTTTATCCGGTTCATGAAAGGTCCGCCGCAAGAGTTCGAGGTGGAGGATGACGATATGGACGAGTAGTACCTGGAAGACCGTGATGAGGACGAGGAGGAGGAGGAGGAGATGGAGGAGGAGGCCGACAGTCGGCGTCAATAAGCGTCCTCACCAATACAATGGTGCGGGGTCATCGAAGAAGAAAGACTAGCCTGCCTATTTGTTGGTGGTGCATTTGGTCACCCAGTTGGAATGTGTGATGGCCATGGGTCCATCGAGTACATGCAGTGAGCAGCGAAAACAAAAGTTATTCGTCCAATCCCATGCCTATTGCGACTTTTTTAGTTGGGACAACATCCTTTGGCTCCCGGTGAATGCCCTCGCCCATCAGAACCGACTACCTCATCAGACAGGTTGTCGTTCTTAGCCACTCGAGGTGGCTACTAAGCACGGTTAAGCCTTCTAAACATTCAAAAGCACGTCGGTTGTCTGGATCCCGACGCAGCCAAAAGTCCGGTAGGCATGTAGGCGCGTTTGTTGGACAGTGCGACTGACAACGAGTAGGCATGCCACAAATCGTTAATCTGAACAAACAGATCACAATTTAGTGAAGCAACCAATAGACGACAAGTTGTCTTTCATGCGGCCGGTGTGCCCTTTTCGCCGCTTGCCTGCTTTCAATGGTAGGCCAGCTTCCTGAAGCGAGAGGTCTTGTCTTCTTGGAAAATTGTTACATATTTGTTGTGTTTTGTTTTTTGTATTTTATAAATATTTAGAAACGCAGAGGCAACTCGTGACAATGTTTCAATATTGTCTTATAGTCATACGGAGGTATTGTAGTGACAAGGTTGATGAATTGTCTCCGCTTCATGTAAGTATGGACACAAGGACATATTACAAGGACACACCTACCTGGGTTGCACCATTAACTGTGGGAAAGGATGTAGAGTAGCACGTTGGGTGGTTGAAGGCAGTGGAGCAGCTCTTTGGAGTGGCAAAGTCTTATCATCATGGGGTTTTGCACGACATAAGTGAGCAGTGTTGTGAATTGGAGCCAGTGCGTATACTAGATTGGCTCGCTCCAGAATCGGGTGTGATGACCTATTACGGAGACACTAGGAACATTTATTCCTTAGACACGCCAAAGGAGTTGGCTGCACGTGGAGATCAGAGTAGTGGAAAGAGGCGGCAGTCCCCCAACAAATCTCCGGGAGGTGGTGACACTCGGCATACGACAACAATAAGTGCCCCTTCCATGTTGAAGCACCTAGGCGAGTCTCCCTAACCCAGGAGCACGAGAGGCACGTCATCCCAACAACAATGATGCACGAGAGACCTAGGGGCGTTAGGGCAAGGGTGTCCGTTGCCAGAGAAGGCTGTGCTCTGTATTACTAGACCATTGTCGCACTGGTCCCGTTGAAAACGAGATGGTGCTGATTCATGAACCATGACTACGAGGGCATCTTCATCGTAAGAGGTGTACAAGAGCTGCCTGGCGGTGGGGGCAATTTTTAGTAGAAGGTGGTTGAATTGGACTACGGAGCATGGTCATGGATCGCTTTGATGGTCCTACTTGATGGTGTCAACTAGGCGACAAGGTCGAATTCTTATTGGTATGTGTATTTTCCATGATGAATGATCCTTACAGACTATGATGCAGAGGAAATTTTAAATTTATGTACTCACGCTTCGGGAGTAGGAGACTTCGTTGCTTGGCATTTTGAGAAGAATGGTATGTTCTCAGTTAAAAGTTCGTATAATTTTGCGATCAGTCTTGCGGGTCTCTACATAGGTATGATCCTTTATTCACCTATTATCATCGAGACTGGTTGCGCGATCGTGGTGTCTTTCCTTTCAAATGAAAACTTTGACAGGTCCCCTCTTGTTGATTTAAAAAGGGAAGCACTCAACATCTCCAAAATGATGCAAAGGGTCAAGTAGTAAAGATTAGTCGGCAGGCTAATGAGGTGGCACATGAGATTGCTAAGTTTAGTTTCCTTAATAAAACATATGGTATTTTGTGTAATAGTGTTCCGCCTGGTGTCGCACTTGCTGTCACGAATTATTGAACGAAATTTGCAGGTACTTAGACCACATGCATCCATTCTCATATAAAAAGAATCACTTTTTTAATCTTTTAAGCACTTTTTTGGAGCAGTTCGAAATAAAGTGATGTGTTGCCCCATGTTCAGAAAATCTGTTTTACAGTCTGGCTCACTAAGGGCCGGCCCTGAGGGTGGGCAGAGAGGGCGGCCGCCCCGGGCCCTCGAGATGTAGGGGCCCCCACCCAGGGTGATAATGGGTATGTACGCAGCCAGCTAGGCCATGGCTGGACGTGTAGATGCAGGCAGCGGCTAGCCCATGCACGCAGCCGCTCGTTCCTCAACTCGTCGTTCCCTTTAGCGAGTCATAGCCTCGAAGGCGCGGATGTTAGTTAGGTTTCCTAATAATTCCATGCCGAGATACAAGATCCAATCGCGAGTTCACATCGCTACGAGGATCACGGTCTGCCACCGTGTTCTCATCGTGAATTGCTGGGTTATGATCGTGAATCGCCGTTTCACCGGCGAACTCCTCTCTCCAATCTCCGGTGTCACCCGCTTATCGGCAAGTGTAGACGTACTGACACACCCCAGTCCACAACTCCAGATCGCTGAGTGCCCTATCAGACCATCGGCAACGCGGATCCAACTGATATGAGGTATATATACCTTATTTCTATTCTGTATCAGCGAACTAAGTAATTTATTACCTTTACATATGGACGCATAGCTTTTGCACTTTTCAACTTTTTTCTGTGTATGCTTGTGTTCTTTAATAATGGCTGGCATTCTTCATATGGAGAGTGTTGCAGCGCTGATAGCAAAAACATGGCGATTGATGATAGGTTATTAGCAACATTTTGTTGGTTATTGTAGGAGATTCCCAGTAGTTAAGGTGGTTAAGGAGTGTAATTACAGAACACACTTGAAAGGAGTACTGAAACGTATGATGTCAAAATCGAAGGGAGAGACCACATATGATATGTTGTTTTTGTTTTACTGTCTTAAGCTGGGATTTTGGTGTGATTCATGACAGAATTTCGATCCTATCAGTCTATGAGTTGCAAACAAAACAATTTTTGAATTGTAGAGCATTGATAATCAAAGGCAATAATTTAATCTTCCTTCATAGATAATCAAATACTTTTGTATATGAAGAGATCTTTTGGTAGTTGAAGTTCATAGATCATATATTTTTGTCGAACAAATCAGTTCGTTGTCTCGTACAACAGATCTCAAAACGGAACCACTGCAATGTTGTTTCGAGTATGATGTATTGCGCTACGATTCAGTCAACCTGGAGACAGAGTATAGAGGGAAATCGAGTCAAACCCTACATTGTGCTTAGCATCATCAGCTGCAGCATCTGCTACGTAGTACTGTATAACGCATTAATGCTCCTCTCTGTGCCTCTTTCCAACTTTGTTGTCACTGCAGGTTCCGACTCGTGCAGGTGTCGTGGTCTGGCTGCAGACGTCTATGACTAATGTCGGCACAACATGAAATCAGAGGTTCTAGTTGCTGACTTCCGACGGTTACTTAGGGTGAACGAAAAGTCCACATAACGTGGAGTGCACAACTATTGAAGTCCACATAACGTGGTTCTGAATGCTCCTCTCTGTGCCTCTTTCCAATGGGAGATTGTTTTGAAATTGGTGTAGATGCTCCTAACATGCCAGGGAAGGCATGGTTGGGTAGCAACCTACGAAATGGGTTCCTCATGTGAGATACTCACTAGTTCAACACCACAAACATGTTTGTAAATTGTAATGAACACAATTTTCCTAATACCTTCCACTCTCACAACATATGCAACAAGACGTTCAGTTTGTATGCATACTCGGAAGCACATTGATAGACACCTGAAAAAGGGTGCTAGTTGTAATAGTACTTGATGTGATCACCGCGGCACGAAAAAATGGGTTAGAACCAATGTCATTTATAGTGCTCGGGCAGCAGTAGCAGTTTAGTACTCCCTCCGATTCCCAAAAAGGGGCCTGCATGTTGTTGGACGCATACCAAGGTCTATTCAGGCCCACATATCATATAAGTGTTTACCCACTCAACTCAGCTTGTTATTGCTCCAAATAACCATGTGCCATGCCTTTGGAGAAAAGAAAGAAAAAACCCTTATTTCTGAGATCGGATGGAGTAGCACGTAGAATAGTACTGAATCAATGATCACAATACGTCCACTGACCAAAATTTAATTTATTATATCTGCAATATGTTTCAGCTACTAACAGTTTCGAGGGTGAATCAAACATATCAAGGGTCCATCAAAATATATGGACGGAACCTACTTCGCTTTTTGTTTTGACTCATTTACGAAACCGCCCATGTGACGGTAGTGTCTCGATGCATCTCTCTCGGTGCAACATAAGAAGAAAAACGGAACGAGCCGCAAAGCACAATAAAAGCCTGCTAAGTTTGAGCTTCACATATCTCACCAGGTTTTGAATCGGCGACCCTAAAGTCTGATGTTTTTCTAACGGGTAAGGGCGTACATGTAAATCATTATTATAAAGCTAATGGGGTTGGTAGCAAAACCACTACTTTTTCCTAATTCACAAAAGTGACAAGTGTCAGGATTTCACTTGAAGGCTTAGGCGTGGGGGTGCACGCCAATATTCATGCAACTAAATTCTCGACACTTCAAAGCCTTAATTTAGCTGAAACTAGCATAGGTTGGATCACAACGACACCTCGTCAATGATAGGTATATAACCGGGCTAGAAGATAATCATCACAAATGAGTGCATCATAGATGATAGTTTTGTGATGAAGACTGTTGTATACATATAAGTGATGATTTGTTGCAAGAAGCTATTTGGAATGAGTTCCTCGGCTGTTACATGGTATCCTCAGCGGTGTGGAGTAATGCACCACGTCGATCGGAGAGGAGCCCAGTCTTGCTGGACAACCCTTGCATGCAGAGGAAATTTCTACTGACGTGGGTACGCACTAACTTCCATGAAGCAGTGAATGGCGACAATGGTTCATTTAGATTACGCAGTGGTTCATGACACTGGAACATGCATGTTTCACTCTAAAATTTGCTGCAGGATTGTTATCAGGCACTACTAGAATTCCACTCGTTGCCGGGTTTCCTGGGAACTCGGCAGAGCACGGAATCAACTCCGCGATGTCTTCACCAAGTTCCAAACTGGGTGAACTGGACTCGGATGTACATGGGCCGACAATCATTAAGTTTGTCGATTTCTTTCTACCGGAAACTCGGCAAAATATTTAAATAATATTTGCCGAGCTTTGCCTGGTCAAGAATGTGGCGGACCACACCGACAGGCAGGGCGGGGCATTAACAAAAATGCAACATGGCACTAAGCTCTGCCAAGTTCTAGTGAAACTCAGTAGAACCCTGTCGAGTAAGACCCCAACACATGACACTGCCTCATTGGTCGATGCCACATTTTCCGAGCGCACATCGAATGAAACTGGGCAAATATTTTGCTGAGTTCGGCACTCAAAGAACATCTCTTGAGTACGAACACGCTGCGTGGCACTGCCTCATTACCCAGTACTAAATTTCGCCACGTTGTTCTACACTTAACTCGGTAGATGTTTGCATTTTGCCGAGTTTGGTACTCGGCGAAGGTTGACAGTGGGCTACAGCAGAACCAACATTTGCCGAGTTCTTAGCTCGGCATTGTAATTTTACGTGGACTAGTACGAAAATGAATCTGCACCGACTTGCATGGTAATACATCGCACGAGGACAGACGGAGGGTTGTTCACATATGCATTGACAGTTCAAGCTACCATTTCCTGCAGGAGTAACATTTGACGGTTCGAGCCGCGGGTGAATGAGAAGCAGGTGTGGAGTACTGCACAGCGATCCGAGAGGAGCCTGTTCTTGCTGCACCATCCTAGCACGCAGAGGAATAACTGCCGTGCATATGGGTCCGAGTAATCCGTACTTACTCCGGTAAGGAGCAGCAGCAGCATGGGCATGCACAAACTTGCATGGTACAGTGAACGGCGATGACAGCTGCTTGAGAATCGGCAATGACATTTGAGGCATGCATGTTTCAGTCATCGTGATACATGGTGCTAGTTACACTCTAATTCATGTGTATGTAGGAGTTTTTACCTAGTAAAAATTTCCCAACGTCTACCAATCCCATAACACATGTATCAAGATACCGTGGCATGAACACATTGATAGAGGCAATGTTTCTCGTGGCATCTGCAACTCGGAATCCTGAGTGAAAAGCAAGGCCATTTATAGTATCCAGATAGCCGTGGACCATGGTTGTCTATTACCGCTTCATGCGGCAATAATCAATGAATCAATGGTAGCAGTACCTGTATTGCCCATGAGTTTAAATTACTCTATTGCATCTCCAAGGGGTTTCACGTGATAACCACGTGCAGTTTTCAGGTTGACAAAGTACTCATAGAAATCTATTATGTACTCAAAATACATGGCAGGTTAATAAGACAAGAAGAGAAACGTGTGAAACAACTAACAAAGAAAAACTCCTAACAATTGATGTAATAAGTCAATAATCACAGTAGTTATAAATAGTATAAGTCAGAAGTTGAAACATTCTCATCAGTTCCACGATCTAAAATACATATGTCTGCACTCTAATCCTAAATCAAATTTACTTCGAGCTGGCAATCTCATAAAAAATGAAAAATATTCATCGCAGCATCTACCTCTTAGAGTAAATAACAAAAAATATCACAATTGACATTAGGGTAGAAAAAACTACCGATTTTTTTCTTTGCTGATAACTACCACTCTTTCCTATTCTCTCGTCAGAAAACACTGATGATTCTCTTGGTTTAGTTTAAGCGCGATTATGATCCTCAAATCTGCTAGTAATAAATAAATGCTAACTTAGCATCAGTACGTGGTTAATGAACTGTGATGCATCCCCAGAAAAAATATACAAAGTATGGCGTGCTTAGTTTTTAAGCTGTTGTAGAAAAGAATTCACGAAATGTTCATTGCCCTTCTTTAAACATAAAATTAAATTGCAGATAAATCATGTTGACTGATGATTGTCCTCTTAAAATTTCATCTTATGTGTTCTGCAATGGAAAGGTATTAACCGATTGAAAGATAATCGGGTATCCAAACAGTCAATTCCAAAAGCAGTTCAACACGACGAAGGTATCAATAACATAATCGAACCCAGCTCAATGTCAGACGGATCCTTAAAAAAGTGGCATGCCTAAATTCGTAAAGAAGACTTCTACAGTTCTGCAGAGAAAACATGAATGGTGTACGTGCAGTTAATGGCTTGATGGTAACATTATCCTTTGCACATTGTCCCTAGCTAGGAGTATAAGCTATCTTTGTTACAAGCAAACAGGCTTCCACCCCAAATTCCCAGTTCCCTCCCTTTTTGTCGAGACAAAGCATATGAAATGGTGATATGGATAAACTAAGACACTTTCATTT
Source organism: Aegilops bicornis (assembly GCA_021605145.1). NCBI lineage: Eukaryota > Viridiplantae > Streptophyta > Magnoliopsida > Poales > Poaceae > Aegilops > Aegilops bicornis. Next base: position 56,621,148 of record CM038675.1, on the reverse strand, counting down.
CATACAAAAAACTGCAACTGGCTGTAGGAACCAAATTGTAGGATCAAACTCTCACCTGCTACCAAAAATGCAACTGACTATAGGAACCAAAAATGCAACTGACTGTAGGATTCAAGATCATTACAAGAGACAACTCACAAGAGCGAAAATTTACACCACAATATCAACAAAATTTGGTACCAACAGATCCTACAATTATATAATCAAAACAGAAGCAAATCACCTGAGGACATCTTCTTATAGGTACTTGCAGACCCATACTCCTCCTTGTCTTCTTCTCAGTTTTATAGCAGACCCTGCTGATCAAATAGAGGCCACGCCTATGATTTCAGCATCTTATCAAATTGTTGCAAAGGATTAGTTATCTATAGCACATACAAATCCATTTTGTTAATCAACCCATAAAAGTACGGCGTTACCATATAATAACTTCACTAACAGATTCGAACCTAACGCGGAACAATTTGCAGCAGTATAGACCATGTATTGCTGTGTGCATAGTACTTGGGAAAATAGACACGATTCCATGAAAAAAAAAGAGAACATAGTACTTGTGCGTTGCAGAATGGAACATGACGTGAACACGCTTGCATGAACTCCACTGTCTAAAACAGAACACACATACTACATCTTCTCCCAGCAAGGCGGAAAGGGTAAGAGAATCAAAGGTGGGCGAGGGCGCATACCTTTTAGGTGGCGACAGCGTGGTCCAAGGCATCGACCAGCGCCTAGTCATTCCACACAACTTGTCACCCTTCCGTAACTCCTGTCTCACCAAGTTTGCGAGGCTTCCTCCTCCGACCTTCCGCCCCTTCCCACCAACGAAGAGGATGAAAAACGAAAGGTGCCTCAGCTCCAGTAATACCCGTCACCGCCACAAGTCAAGCTAGAGCTGTGCACACTTGATATAAGAAGAAATCAGGTGGTTGAGGAGCTCACCAAGATCCAGGCAAAATCCATGGGAGGGAGGAAAAAAGAAAGGCATAGAGTCGAAGTCACCGCTCTTGTTGCTTGGCGTCGGTGGCGACCAAGCTCGGCGAGCTACTGCATCCTACCGCCTAACCCACCTATGTATGCCGCATGGCGAGGGGGCTTGGTGATGGCGACGACATCACGGATGGCTTGAAGGTAAGGAAGACGATGACTGTGCCGTGGAATGCTCTTCAGCGGGAGAGAAGTGCTATGTGGCACCGCCGAGTCAACCCCCCTCTTTCCCTCGCGTCCACCCATGTCCTGTCCCGGGAACGGGCACGGCGGTGATGTGGATTTGGTGGAGAAAGAGGTAGCGGTGGAGAAGCAGGGGAGGGGACAAGGGGCATGGGGCTTCGTAGAACACCACCTCGAACTCATCCACTTCTTAGATGAAAATAGGATGAGAAACAATGGTTATGGCAGTAATATTGAAAGCACCAGTTGGGGTATAATCCACAACAAAGATTTAGCCATACTGGAGGTCATCACGACACACGTCCCCTCCCCTGGGTCGCCCCCGCGCAGCGACCAGGGGGGAACCCTAGCGCCGCCAAGCCCTAGGCTCTCTCTCCCACCTCTCCTGCCCGCCGTCGTCGGGGTGCGCCGCAGGGCAAAGCCCGGTTGGCGTTGGCGGCGGCGGGATCTCTCCTCCCCGCGGCGGCCGAACCTGGCACGGGTGGCTGATACGTCTCCAAAGTATCTATAATTTTTGATTGCTCCATGCTATATTATATACTGTTTTGGACCACATTGGGCTTTATTTTCCACTTTTATATTACTTTTGGGACTAACCTATTAACCGGAGGCCTAGCCCAGATTTGCTATTTTTTTTGCCTATTTCAGTGTTTCGAAGAAACGGAATATCAAATGGAGTCCAAACGGAATGAAACCTTCGAGAACGTGATTTTCTCATCAGATATGATCCAGGAGACTTGGACCCTCTGCCAAGAAAGGAGGGAGGCGGCCACGAGGGTGGAGGGCGCCCCCCCCTAGGGCGCGCCCCTGCCTCGTGGGCCCCCCGAAGCTCCACCGACGTACTCCTTCCTCCTATATATACCTACGTACCCCCAACAGATCAGATACGGAGCCAAAAACCTAATTCCACCGCCGCAACTTTTTGTATCCATGAGATCCCATCTTGGGGCCTGTTCCGGAGCTCCGCCGGAAGGGGAATCCACCACGGAGGGCTTCTACATCATCATGATAGCCTCTCCGATGAAGTTTGAGTAGTTTACTTCAGACCTTCGGGTCCATAGTTAGTAGCTAGATGGCTTCTTCTCTCTTTTTGGATCTCAATACAATGTTCTCCCCCTCTCTCGTGGAGATCTATTCGATGTAATCTTCTTTTTACGGTGTGTTTGTTGAGATCGATGAATTGTGGGTTTATGATCAAGATTATCTATGAGAAATATTTGAATCTTCTCTTAATTCTTTTATGTATGATTGGTTATCTTTGCAAGTCTCTTCGAATTATCCGTTTGGTTTGGCCAACTAGATTGGTAGTTCTTGCAATGGGAGAAGTGCTTAGCTTTGGGTTCAATCTTGCGGTGTCCTTTCCCGATGTGATGAGGGGCAGCAAGGCACGTATTGTATTGTTGTCATCGAGGATAACAAGATGGGTTTTTTATCATATTGCATGAATTTATCCCTCTACATCATGTCATCTTGCTTAAGGCATTACTCTGTTTTCATTAACTTAATACGCTAGATGCATGCTGGATAGCGGTCGATGAGTGGAGTAATAGTAGTAGATGAAGGCAGGAGTCGGTCTACTTGTCTCGTACGTGATGCCTATATACATGATCATACCTAGATACTCTCATAACTATGCTCAATTCTGTCAACTGCTCAACAGTAATTCGTTCACCCACCGCAAAATACTTATGCTCTTGAGAGAAGCCACTAGTGAAATCTATGGCCCCCGGGTCTATTCTCATCATATTAATCTTCCTACGATTAATTATTGCTTTGCTTTTTTACTTTGCCTTTTATTTTACTTTGCATCTTTATACCAAAAATACCAAAAATATTATCTATCATCTCTATCAGATCTCACTTTCGTAAGTGACCGTGAAGGGATTGACAACCCCTAATCGCGTTGGTTGCGTTGAGCTATTTGTTTTGTGTAGGTACGAGCGACTTGTGCGTGGCCTCCTACTGGATTGATAACTTGGTTCTCAAAAACTGTGGGAAATACTTACGCTACTCTGCTGCGTCATCCTCTCCTCTTCGGGGAAAACCAATGCAAGCTCAAGACGTAGCAAGAAGGATTTCTGGCGCTGTTGCCGGGGAGTCTACGCAAGTCAACATACCAAGTACCCATCACAATCCCTTATCTCTCGCATTACATTATTTGCCATTTGCCTCTCGTTTTCCTCTCCCCCACTTCACCCTTGCCGTTTTATTCACCCTCTCTTTTCCGTTCGCCTTGATGTCTTTCTTGGCTTGTTTTCTCGCTTGGTTGAAATAGTTGAGTATTTATTCCTAAACAGAGAAGCTAATATCTATGGATCCTCATCCGCTTGCCAATATTTTTAAGAGATCCAATTATGATGAACCAATTCCTAGTGATTTGGATGCACTAGATTATCTTTATAAGCTTTTGCCTGAAATCCGTAGATCTGAAAATTGTGATAAAGTGCTTCACGATAGATCTTTGAATGAAAAGCATGATTGCAATGATTTTATTATAAATTCTATTGATGTACATTATGCTAATAATATGCAAAACCCTAAGCTTGGGGATGCTAGTTTTGCTATGTCCAATAGTCATGATTGGGGAGATTCTTCTTATGATCTTGAAAATTTATTTAAGCCCCATGGTGAATATAAGATTGATAATAGTGTTCGCAATAATATTGAAAGTGGGTTTGGAAGAGTGTCAACTTTAGATCCCACATATTTGGATAACATTCAATCTTATGAAATTTTTGATAAAAGTGGGCTTGGAGTAATCATGACTTTAGTTAATGATAATCCCACTATTTGGAAGAGTGTCAACTTCGCATGCATGTGGATCGTGTTGAGAATATGTTATGTGATAGCTATATTGTTGAATTTTCTTATGATCCTACATGTAATTATTATGAGACAGGAAGATATGGTTATAGAAATTTTCATGTTACTAAATTACCTCTCGTTATGTTGAGATTGCTATTGTTCCTTTCCGCTTCCTTGCATATACTAGTTTTTGCTCGATACGATAATTTGTTTGCCATAATATGCCTATGCATAGGAAGTATGTTAGACTGAAGTGTGTCTGTCACATGTTTTATGATGCTCTCTTTGTGCCTCAATTCTTATCTTTCTTGTGAGCATCATTGAAATCTCAATGCCTAGCTAAAAAGGCTTTAAAGAAAAGCGCTTGTTGGGAGACAACCCAATATTTTTCCTTTCTTCTTTAGAATAAATAACACATCTACCTTCTGTTTAGATGTAGTTTTATGTTTTAATTAGTGTTTGTGCCAAGCTAAACCTATAAGATCTTCTTGGATGATAGTTATTTGATCTTGCTGTAATTTCCAGAAACTTTTGGTTCACAAAAACAATTGTTAAAAATCACCAGAACGTGATAAAATAGTGATTCCAATTGCTGCTGATCAATAAACAAATTTCCTAGGTCGTCCTAGTTTGGCTGAATTTTTGGAGTTCCAGAAGTTTGCGTTAGTTACAGATTACTACAGACTGTTCTGTTTTTGACAGATTCTGTTTTTCGTGTGTTGTTTGCTTATTTTGATGAATCTATGGCTAGTAAAACAGTTTATAATCCATAGAGAAGTTGGAATGCAGTATATTTAACACCAATATAAATAAAGAATGAGTTCATTACAGTACCTTGAAGTGGTCTTTTGTTTTCTTTCGCTAACGGAGCTCACGAGATTTCTGTTGAGTTTTGTGTTGTGAAGTTTTCATGTTTTGGGTGAAATCTTTTGATGGATTATGGAACAAGGAGTGGAAAGAGCCTAAGCTAGGGGATACCCATGGCATCCCTAAGATAATCTAAGGACACCAAAAAGTCAAAGCATGGGGATGCCCCGGAAGGCATCCCCTCTTTCCTCCACTTCCATCGGTAACTTTACTTGGAGCTATATTTTTATTCACTACATGATATGTGTTTTGCTCGGAGCGTCTTGTATTATTTGCGTCTTTGCTTGTTAGTTTAGCACAATCATCCTTGCTGTACACACCTTTTTAGAGAGCAATACATGAATTGGAATTTGATAGAATACTCTATGTGCTTCACTTATATCTTTTGAGCTATATAGTTTTGCTCTAGTGCTTCACTTATATCTTTTAGAGCACGGTGGTGGATTTGTTTTATAGAAACCTTTGATATCTAATGCTTCACTTAGATTATTTTGAGAGTCTTAAATAGCATGGTAATTTGCTTAAAAATAATAATATGCTTGGTATTCAAGATTTGTAAAACTTTCTTTTGAGTCGTTGAATACTAAGAAAAGTTTGATACTTGATAAATTTTTGAGATATGAAGGTAGTAATATTAGAGTCATGCTAGTTGAGTAGTTGTGAATTTGAGAAATACTTGTGTTAAAGTTTGTGATTCCCGTAGCATGCATTATGGTGAACCGTTATGTGATGAAGTCGGAGCATGATTTATTTATTGATTGTCTTCCTTATGAGTGGCGGTCGGGGACGACCGATGGTATTTTCCTACCAATCTATCCCCCTAGGAGCATGCACGTAATACTTTGCTTTGATAACCTATAGAATTTTTCAATAAGGATATGAGTTCTTTATGACTAATGTTGAGTCCATGGATTATACGCACTTTTCTCACCCTTCCACCATTGCTAGCCTTTCTAATACCGCGCACTTTTCGCCGGTATCATACACCCACCATATACCTTCCTCAAAACAGCCACCATACCTACCTCTTATGGCATTCCCATAGCCATTCCGAGATATATTGCCATGCAACTTTCCACCGTTCCTTATATTATGGCACGCTCCATCATTGTCATATTGCTTAGCATGATCATGTAGTTGACATCGTATTTGTGGCAAAGCCACCATTCATAATTCTTTCATACATGTCACTCATGAATCATTGCATATCCCGGTACACCGCCGGAGGCATACACATAGAGTCATACTTTGTTCTAAGTATCGACTTGTAATTGTTGAGTTGTAAGAAAATTAAAAGTGTGATGATCATCATTTTTAGAGCATTGTCCCAAGTGAGGAAAGGATGATGGAGACTATGATTCCCCCATAAGTCGGGATGAGACTTCAGACGAAAAATAAAATAAAAAGAGAAAAGAAAAGAGGCCATAAAAAAAGAGAAAAGGCCCAAATAAAAAAAATGAGAGAAAAAGATAGAAGGGACAATGTTACTATCCTTTTACCACACTTGTGCTTCAAAGTAGCACCATGATTTTCATAATAGAGAGTCTCTCGTTTCGTCACTTTCATATACTAGTGGGAATTTTTCATTATAGAACTTGGCTTGTATATTCCAATGATGGGCTTCCTCAAATTGCCCTAGGTCTTCGTGAGCAAGCGAGTTGGATGCACACCCACTTAGTTTCTTTTGTTGAGCTTTCATATACTTATAGCTCTAGTGCATCCATTGCATGGCAATCCCAACTCTCTCACATTGATATCTATTGATGGGCATCTCCATAGCCCGTTAATACGCCTAGTTGATGTGAGACTATCTTCTCCCTTTTTGTCTTCTCCACAACCACCATTCGGTTCCACACATAGTGCTATATGCATGGCTCACGCTCATGTGTTGCGTGAAGATTGAAAAAGTTTTGAAAATATCAAAAGTATGAAACAATTGCTTGGCTTGTCATCAGGGTTGTGCATGATTTAAATACTTTGTGTGGTGAAGATAGAGCATAGCCAGCTTATATGATTTTCTAGGGATAACTTTCTTTGGCCATGTTATTTTGAGAAGACATAATTGCTTTGTTAGTATGCTTGAAGTATTATTATTTTTATGTCAACATTAAACCTTTGTCATGAATCTTTCGAATCTGAATATTCATACCACAATTAAGAAGAGTTACATTGAAATTATGCCAAGTAGCACTCCGCATCAAAAATTCTTTTTTATCATTTACCTACTCGAGGACGAGCAGGAATTAAGCTTGGGGATGCCTGATACGTCTCCAACGTATCTATAATTTTTGATTGCTCCATGCTATATTATCTACTGTTTTGGACCATATTGGGCTTTATTTTCCACTTTTAAATTACTTTTGGGACTAACCTATTAACCGGAGGCCCAACCCAGATTTGCTGTTTTTTTGCCTGTTTCAGTGTTTCGAAGAAACGGAATATCAAACGGAGTCCAAACTGAATGAAATCTTCGGAAACGTGATTTTATCTTCAGATATGATCCAGGAGACTTGGACCCTCGGTCAAGAAAGGAGGGAGGCCGCCACGAGGGTGGAGGGCGCCCCCCCCTCCCTAGGGCGCGCCCCCTTCCTCATGGGCCTCCCGAAGCTCCACCGACGTACTCCTTTCTCCTATATATACATACGTACCCCCAACAGATCAGATACGGAGCCAAAAACCTAATTCCACCGCCGCAACTTTCTGTATCCACGAGATCCCATCTTGGGGCCTGTTTCGGAGCTCCGCCGGAAGGGGAATCCACCATGGAGGGCTTCTACATCATCATCATAGCCTCTCCGATGAAGTGTGTGTAGTTTAATTCAGACCTTCAGGTCCATAGTTAGTAGCTAGATGGCTTCTTCTCTCTTTTTGGATCTCAATACAATGTTCCCCCCTCTCTCGTGGAGATCTATTCGATGTAATCTTCTTTTTACGGTGTGTTTGTTGAGATCGATGAATTGTGGGTTTATGATCAAGATTATCTATGAGCAATATTTGAATCTTCTCTGAATTCTTTTATGTATGATTGGTTATGTTTGCAAGTCTCTTCGAATTATCCGTTTAGTTTGGCCAACTAGATTGGTAGTTCTTGCAATGGGAGAAGTGCTTAGCTTGGGGTTCAATCTTGCGGTGTCCTTTCCCAGTGACAGTAGGGGCAGCAAGGCACATATTGTATTGTTGCCATCGAGGATAACAAGATGAGGTTTTTATTATATTGCATGAATTTATCCCTCTTCATCATGTCATCTTGCTTAAGGCGTTACTCTGTTTTCATTAACTTAATACTCTAGATGCATGCTGGATAGCGGTCGATGAGTGGAGTAATAGTAGTAGATGCAGGCAGGAGTCGGTCTACTTGTCTCGGACGTGATGCCTATATACATGATCATACCTAGATACTCTCATAACTATGCTCAATTCTGTCAATTGCTCAACAGTAATTCATTCACCCACCGTAAAATACTTATGCTCTTGAGAGAAGCCACTAGTGAAATCTATGGCCCCCGGGTTTATTCTCATCATATTAATCTTCCTACGCTTTATTATTGCTTTGCTTTTTACTTTGCCTTTTATTTTAATTTGCATCTTTATACCAAAAATACCAAAAATATTATCTATCATCTCTATCAGATCTCACTTTCGTAAGTGACCGTGAAGGGATTGACAACCCCTAATCGCGTTGGTTGCGTTGAGCTATTTGTTTTGTGTAGGTACGAGGGACTTACGTGTGGCCTCCTACTGGATTGATACCTTGGTTCTCAAAAACTGAGGGAAATACTTACGCTACTCTGCTGCATCATCCTCTCCTCTTCGGGTAAAACCAACGCAAGCTCAATACGTAGCAGTGGCGTTCGGCGGCGGTTGGCAGCGCGTTGGCGATGGGGCGTGCCGGCGAGGGCTCAGGGGGCGACGGCAGGAGCTGCTTCCCCTGGTGGTCGCGTGGGGGGCCGTTCAGGGCGTGCCTATGGTGGCCATGGTCGATCTGTTTCAGATCTGACCGCTGGTGCCTCGGGCGGCGCGGGGATCTCGGGGCGGCGCCCTCGATCGGTGGAGCGTGGTGCGGCCTGCCTGGCGGGCGGCACCCGCAGGTGGAGATTGGGAGCCTTCCTTGGCTGAGTGGACGCGGCGGCGCTACGGCGGCTCCTCGATGGCCGCCCGGAGTTCCATGGGATGCGTCGTCTCCGACTCGATCTACTCCGGTTCGTACTGGCTACGGTAGCGACTACGGTCGACGCCAATACTGCCTGGACGGATCTGGCGGGTGGGCATGGATCCGGGGGAAACTCCAGGCCGGCGTGGCGGCCGCACCAAAGTCGACGCCCTCGGCGCCGATTCCCTTCCTGGAGGCTTCGGTGTGGATCCTACGCCCCCACCTCTGCCATGAGCGCAGGCGAAAGCCTCTGTTCCTCTGTTTGGGCGACGATGGCACTTTGGTGTCATGTTCCTTCCTGAAGGCGTCGGCCGAGGATTGCTGAGGGTGGTGGAGTTGCTGGTAGTTCAGAGACGATGCGAGATGGCATGTAGGTGGAGCGGTGTGGCATCAACAGTATCATCGACGGTGGGTCTCGGCGACATGGCGCAGTGGAGTCTCGGCGGCATGGCCCAGTGGAGTCTCGGCGTCCGATGCGCGGAGATGGACTCACGCAGGAGGAGGAAGCTGTCTGGCGTCGTGGTGGCATCGACGGTAGCTAGACCGTGCAAGGTAGATGCAACAGTACAACTCTGAAGATGGATTGTTGGCAGGTGGCTGCGGCGGCCTCATACCCGGCAGGCGTCCTGGTTGAGGAGTGCACCGGACTGGTAGGTGCCCCATACCCGGCAGGCGTCCTGGTTCGGACCTCAGGTCTTAGATGTTTAGGTTTGGCTGCGATATCTGTTTGATATTAGGCCCAGACTATCAGCTCCCCTTCATCAATTGGATAGGTGCAGCGACATTTGTTGCCTAGACGGTGGCTTTAGTCATGCTGTTGTATGACTTTGTAAAGTCTTGTGAGAATAATTAATAAAGTGGTCGTATGCATCGCCCAGATGCAGAGGCCGGGGGTCATCCTCCTTTTCTAAAAAAAGGAAAAAGATTTAGCCATACTCTGTTACTCCGAAGATATCTTTGAGAACAAGCGAATGGTCCCGAGAATGAATACATTATAATACATCGTGATTTCTTGGAGTTGGATAATTCACACATATTCAGTTATAATGAGGGAAGCAAGGAGTTGAATACATTATAATACAACATCATGACATCTAAAACATTATAACTCTATTTTAGAATCAAGAGAATTCTGAACTGCAACTGAGAGTCGATGCCAACAGCTTACTTATGATAAGTACATTATTTTATCTAACAATGTATGCACAACAAGCTTACGCTTCCTTGTTATGTATAAACCCAGATAAGTCCATAACTATTGGACCTGCAATATCATAAAACACAAAATATCCTCAGCGGTCAACGCTCTAGCACTGTGCAGCCATAATCTTACACATCAAATTTACTTGTGAGTCAAACTAAATTATCACGCCTACCGAATACAAGTAAGAGAATAGTTCACAACAAGCAAGATATAATATGTTGAGCACTATCCTGCAGACCAATGGTTCACAACTAATAATCTTGAATGTTCAGGAAATATTATGTGTTCTCTAAGAGTACACATTCAAGAGAAGAATGAAAATACCTTTCCCCGAACAATTCGTCTTCATATCTCATTTAGAATTTCAGCAACTTCATTATCTTCTAACGTTGATGCTTTCGTAAGACGTATGACATACACAAGCACATCGGTATTGAATTGTTTTTCATTCAGTGTGCATCAGATGTATTTTCTTACTAGATCATCCATGTCAAATATTGTCTGAATAAATGGGGAGAAAAGGTTAAAGCATATCTGTGTCCCCTCCTGACTGTAGCCAGATAGCTTTGCAGCCAACAATGTAATAAGAAAACCATTCCTCAATCAGCAGTAGGAATGGCAAATTTTGACCTAGACCAGTGACTTTTGTAAGGATAGTAACAAAGATGACAACAAAATATACGTCATCCTGCTAGAAACAACAAGTTGTGGCAGTAAGAAATATTGAGCGAGATATATGCAAGTTTCAGTAAAAGGCTGGAACACACGTGTTACAAACTACAATACAAACATGTGTAACAAAACATTATTTTTACATTGTTCCTCCTTTTGTTCTTGGACCTCGGTGGTTCCATGGCGACGTCGTTGACGACTTGGTGCCCCTCCCAGAACCGACCAGTGCGTTGTCCATTTTCATTACCTTTTTTGGACCGTGACGGTTCCATGTGGAGGTCGCTGCCAACCTAGTGCTCCCCCCGACCCATCAAACTTTCCAGCGCCCAGGTGCTCATCAGGCCTCACCAGTCCCATGCCACTCCTCCCGATCCTCGATGTTGCCTGTAACTTCTTCATGTGCTTCTTTCTGGCCGTCAGGATGCATCGCGACTGGTAGATGAGAAATGTTGCATCAATGTTACCTAACACCAATAAGCGAACCAACCTTCATTTGCAAGTTCCAAGTACATCAAACCTCGCGTCAAGAAAAAGTACAACACACCTCAACTATCACTAAAGCAGCTTTTTTGCTAGCCTGCTCAAATAGTAGTGTACTAAACGCCGCAAAACTGAATCTAGCTGAAATTAAGAACTAAAAACCAAGAGAATTTACAGCCTCGGCCATATCCTAAGCACTAAAGTTCAGAATTAATACAAATGGATAAACATGGCTGTATATTTGCATGGAAAATATAAGTAGAACACCTTCTACTTCTAATCTCTGTTTGGAAGCGCTTGATAAAATCAACAACACCTACAAGTGAAACTGGGCGTGCCTTATCCATATGATGCACCAAGCTCTCATCTCCAACATCAACTACAATACAATGTCTGCAAGGCAAAAAGGACCATCCTACTTCTATAAGTTTGCAAACGAAAATAATACCAATGGCGGTAGAGGTGGTTGCGCGATTTTGGCAGAGAATACCACCGGCTACGCGCGGTTGGAGTAAAGATGCGGCGGCGGGATACGAACACTGCATGCGGTTGGAGTCGATCTGCGACAGAGGAGGGGAGTAAAAGGGATGCGGCGAAAGGGGCTGGGTTCAGGAAGGTCGAGGGAGCTTGCGGAGTGGACGGAGCTGAGCAGCCTCTCGCTGTAGCGGGAGAGGTCCATGCCGCCGTCGTGGATCGGGAGCAAGGATAGGAAGACGAGCGGCCACATAGCAGCTTTCTCATCAAGGGGGCCTATACCGGCCCAAGCGCTTAGGGCTCTCCGCTAGGGTTTCCCTTCACCGCCGCCGGCCCCTCCGCCGTCCCCCTCATCCTCCCCCTCCCGGTCCCGCCCCTGCGCCGCCTCCCCCAGAGGTGGACGGGGCGGCGCACCCCCTTCTCTCCCTCTCGGCCGTCCCCGTCCTCCAGCTACTCCCCGCCACCGCCGGCAGGCGCCCCCGGCGCTGGCTCAGGTGGTGTCGGCGGTGGCGGGACGACCTGTCCCCCCACCCCCCCCCCCCCCGCGCGGCTCCCCGTCCCGGGGCAGGGGATGGCGGAGGTGTTGCTCGGCTAGGCGGCGGCCCGGCGACCCGGCGGTGGGCGAGGTGGTGGTGCTGCCCCTTGGCGGCGGGGCGGCGTGGTGACGTGCGGTGGCCGGCAGCGTGCCCCCGACCAAGATCTGGCCCCTCCCGGCCCCATCTGGGTCCTAGAGGGCCGGCCATTGGTGTCTCTTCGACGTCCTTTCCGTGGCATGGAAAAGGAGCAGCTCGGACTCGTGGTGGTGCCTCCGACGATGTGTCTTCTGTTACAAAGGGGTTTCATACGTAAAGTCATCTGTTACAAGGGGATTTCATTTTTTGAACATATTTGAATTCCAGACTTTTTGTGTGTTCAAAATGAACCATTCAAAGACACATCATCACTTTTCAACCCTTTCTGACTTCATTTGTTATTTTTCATTCTTGAGCTATATGACCCTGAAATTGAAAAGCACTTCAGATGAACTCTGAAGAGGTTGAAAACTGGCATTGTATCATCATTTCACCCACATAGCATGTGCTAAAAAGTTGAGAGGGTTACGGCAAAAACTGGATGCACTTCGTGTACAAAACGGACAATCTCTTTCAAAGTATCAGTGTTTCATACGGAAACTCGTCTATTGAAATGGGATTTCATTTTTTTGAACTTATTTGAACTCCAGACTTTTTGTGTGTTCAAAATGAACCATTCAAAGCCACACCATCAATTTTCAACCCTTTTTGACTTCATTTGTTATTTTTCATGCATCATCATAATAGTTGTGGAGAGAAAGTCTTCACTTTTTCTTCCCTTGTGTCCTTTGCTTGTTGTGTCGTAACAATGGATATTCTTCATCGCTTAACAGGGTGCTTGGGTCAGCCTTGACTTTGAAGGGAGGAATTTCATGAAACTTTTCATAATCTTGAGACATGTCTGTCTTGCCCTCCAATCCCACGATGTCACTTTTTCCAGAAAGAACTATGTGGCGCGTTGGCTCATCGTATGATGTATTCGCTTCCTTATCATTTCTTCTTCTCGGTTTGGTAGACATGTTCTTCACATAGAAAACCTGCACCACATCATTGACTAGGACGAATGGTTCGTCTGTGTATCCAAGATTGTTCAGATCCACTGTTGTCATTCCGTACTGTGGGTCTACCTGTACCCCGCCTACTGACTGATTGACCCATTTGCACTTAAACAAAGTGACCTTAAAATCATGTCCGTAGTCAAGTTCCCATGTGTCCACTATGTAACCATAATATGTGTCCTTTCCCCTGTTGGTTGCTGCATAAAAGAGGACACCGCTGTTTTGGTTGGTGCTCTTTCGATCTTGGGAGATTGTGTAAAATGTATTTCCATTTATCTCGTATCCTTTGTAAGTCAATACAGTCGAAGATGGTCCCCTGGACAACGAATACATATCATCAGAAACAGTGTTGTCACCTCTGAGATGTGTTTCCAACCAACTGCCGAAAGTCCTGATGTGTTCATATGTAATCCAGTCGTCACACTGCTCCGGGTGTTTGGAGCGTAGATTGTTCTAGTGTTCGTAGACATACGGGGTCACCAAGGTAGAGTTCTGTAGAACTGTGTAGTGTGCTTGAGACCAAGAATACTCGTCCCTACATATTATTGAGTCCCCTCCAAGCGTGCCTTTTGCAGTCTGTCTCCCCTCATACCGCGATTGAGCGAGACAAATCTTCTTAAGGCCAAGAATGAAGTCAACACAAAACCCAATGACATCCTTTGTTTGATGGCCCATAGAGATGCTTCCTTCTGGCCTAGCGCGGTTAGGGACATATTTCTTTAGAACTCCCATGAACTTCTCAAAGGGGAATATATTGTGTAGAAATACGGGGCCCAGAATGACAATCTCGTCGACTAGATGAACTAGGACGTGCGTCATGATGTTGAAGAAGGATGGTGGGAACACCAGCTCGAAACTGACAGGACATTGCGCCACATCACTCCTTAGCCTTGGTAGGATTTCTGGATCGATTACCTTCTGAGAGATTGCACAGAGGAATGCACATAGCTTCACAATGGCTAATCGAACGTTTTCAGGTAGAAGCCCCCTCAATTCAACCGAAAGCAGTTGCGTCATCATCACATGGCAGTCATGAGACTTAAGGTTATGGAACTTTTTCTCTGGCTTATTTATTATTCCCTTTATATTCGATGAGAAGCCAGACGGGACCTTCATACTGAGCAGACATTCAAAGAAGATTTCCTTCTCTTCTTTGGTAAGAGCGTAGTTGGCAGGACCTTCATACTGCTTTGGAGGCATGTCGTCCTTTTTGTGCAAACGTTGCAGGTCCTCCCGTGCCTCTGGTGTATCTTTTGTCTTCCCATACACGCCGAATGAGCCTAGCAGGTTCACGCAAAGGTTCTTCGTGACATGCATCACGTCGATTGAAGAGCGGACCTCTAGGTCTTTCCAGTAGGGTAGGTCCCAAAATATAGATTTCTTCTTCCACATGGGTATGAGGGGAGACTGACTGGAAAAGGCACGCTTGGAGGGGAGACAATAATATGCAGGGACGAATATTCTTGGTCTCAAGCACACTACACAGTTCTACAGGACTCTACCTTGGTGACTCCTTATGTCGATGAACACAAGAACAGTCAGCGCTCCAAACACCCGGAGTAGTGTGACGACTGGATTACATGTGAACACATCAGGACTTTCAGCAGTTGGTTGGAAACACGTCTCAGAGGTGAAAACACTGTTTGTGAGGAGTTGTACTCATTGTCCAGGGGACCATCTTCGACTGTAATGATTTGGAAAGGATACGAGATAAATGGGAATACATTTTACACGATCGCCCAAGATCAAAAGAGCACCAACCAAAACAGCGGTGTCCGCTTTGATGCAGCCACCGAGAGGGGAAAGGACACATATTATGGTTACATAGTGGACACATGGGAACTTGACTACGGAGTAGATTTTAAGGTCCCTTTGTTTAAATGCAACTGGGTCAATCTGTCAGGAGGCGGGGTACAGGTAGACCCACAGTACGAAATGACAACAGTGGATCTGAACAATCTTGGGTACACTGACGAATCGTTCGTCCTAGCCAATGATGTGGCACAGGTTATCTATGTGAAGGACATGTCTACCAAACCGAGAAAAAGAAAAAATAAGGAAGCGAATACATCATAGGATGAGCCAAAGCACCACATAGTTCTTTTAGGAAAAAGGGACATCGTGGGAGTGGAGGGCAAGACAGACATGTCCGAAGATTATGAAAAGTTTCATGAAATTCCTCCCTTCAAAGTCAAGGCTGACCCAAGCATCCTGATAAATGATGAAGATTATCTATGGTTACGGCGTAATAAGGAAAGGACACAAGCGAAGAATAAGTGAAGACATTGTCCACAACTATTATGATGATACCATGCCAACTTTCAACCTTTTCATAGTTCCTTTGAAATGCCCATTGTCCACAACTTTCAACCTTTTCATGAAGTGCATCCAGTTTTTGTCGTAACCCACTCAACTTTCTTGCACATGCTATGTGGATGAAATGATGATACCATGCCAACTTCCAACCTTTTCGGAGTTCATTTGAAATGCTTTTAAATTGCAGGGTCTTATAGCTCAAAATAATTAGTAAATGCATGAAAAATAACGAATGAAGTCAGAAAGGGTTGAAAATTGATTATGTGGCTTTGAATGGTGCATTTTGAACACACAAAAATTCAGGAGTTCAAATAAGTTTTAAAAAATGAAATCCCTGTGTAACAGATGAGTTTCCGTATGAAACCCTGATACTTGGAAAGAGATTGTCCATTTTATACATGAAGTGTATCCAGTTTTTCCCATAACCCTCTCAACTTTTTAGCACATGCTATGTGGGTGAAATGATGATACCATGCCAACTTTCAAGCTTTTCAGAGTTCATTTGAAATGCTTTTCAATTTCAAGGTCTTATAGCTCAAAAAAACAAGTAAATGCTTTTATAAAACTCTAATAGCAAAAGGAATCATCATTTTTTGTTAGAAAGCTTGGATAGAAACTAAAATAACAAAATATATTAAATAGCAGGAAAAAGAATCACTCCCAATATATTTTTATAGTGAAGTTATTCACAAACTAGTGATTCACACAAATTTCAAAGAATTAAAATTTAAACTATTCAAATTTGGAAACTAATGGAGTAACAGAAAGATTATAATTATTCTGAGCTAAAAGAAAAAAGAATAAAAAAATAAAGCAAAAATCAAAAGAAAATAAATAATTCAAAGAAAAAAATAAAACAAAAACAATAAAAAAAGTGCCACCTAAAGGGCCACCACGGCCAGGATTCAGGCCCGCAGTAGGCCCAATAGGCCCATAGGCACATATAGTGCGTTTAGGCCCGTAAGCCTGCATTTTAGAGGAGCTCGAGAGGGCAGCGGGACTGGGGCTTATAAACCACTCGCGAGCTCCCTCAGCTAGCGAGGTGGGACTAAACTTTCGTGCTGACAGCGAGCAGCCTGAGGCCTTTAGTCCCGGTTGGTGGCACCAACCGGGACTAAAGGGGTTCATTGGTCCCGGTTCGTGGCACAAACCGGTACCAATGGCCCCCCTTTAGTCCCGGTTGGTGGCACCAACCGGGACCAAAGGCAACCGAGACCAATGTGTCGTCTATATAACTGGCACTCGTCAAAATTTTGTTCAATTCGTTCTTCCCCGCCCGACGCCGCCAGGCTGCCTGTCTCCGCCTCGCCCGTGTAAATGCGCCCGTGCCGCCCGACGCCGTCGCCTTCGCCCCCTTGGCGCCCGTGCCAGAAGCCGCGGCCCCCTGCCCGTGCCGCCCGCCCGCCCGCCCGCCCGCGCCGCCCTCACAAATCCACCGTCGTCGCGCCGCCCCTCACGCATCGTCGCCGTCGCCGTCCCCTGCTCGTCGCCCTCGCCGCGCCACTCACGCCGTCGCCCTCCCATGAGGTTGAATTTTGCTAATTTAATTTGATGTGTAGTCAATTTAGATGTGTAGTTAATTGAGTTAGATTTTGTTAGATTTTTTTGTTAGGTTTTTTTGTAGTTCATAGATTTTTTTTGTTAGATGTGTAGTAATTTAGATGTGTACTTCATAGATTTTTCTGTTAATAGATTTTTTTTGGTGATATTATTGTTGAATATGCATGTTGGTATGTTCATATATATATATGCAAAGATCGAATATGTCAACTTTTTATGATTTTTTTCTGTTCATAGAATTTTTACGGTTTTTTTTGTTGTAATTTTGTTCATAGAATTTTATTGATTTTTTTGTTCATAGAATTTTTTTGTCAATTTATGTATATGTTCATACTGTGTATGTATAGGAAAATTGTGTATGATCCATGAATATGTTCATATTTAGAAGAGAGGAAAAAGGAAAATAAGAAGAGAAAGTGTTTAATATAATTAGTTAGAAAAATAATAGAACTATTGTTAAACTAGTTTATTTTTAGTAAGTACTACTTTATTTTATTTATAGTAAGTGCTTAATATATAGTTGAACTAGCTAGTTGATTTAATAAACTACTTTATTTTACTATATATAGAAGTAGTTTATTTTAGTAAGTACTACTTTAATTATTTATAGTAAGTGCTTAGTAGTTGAACTAGTTGATTTAATTAATAAAACTACTTTATTTTACTATATATAGAAGTAGTTCCCGCATCGGCGTGAAGCGATGCCTATCCCGCATCCTCGTAAATGCCGACTCGGCGGTGGAGGCCTGCTTCATCAGGGCCATGTCCGGGACTGGGCTCCGCCGAGCTGGTATTGGGAGGTGCTACCTTCCGGGGGACGTAGGTTGGTGAGGAGCCAGCCCGTTGTTTACCCGATCCTTGTTTGGTGGCGGTCGCATGGGCCAGTGACGGTGCCAAGGCTTCCGGACACCGCGGAGGTGGTACGTCACCGTGTCAGCGAGGAGGACGAGCCCGTCCGTCGCTACATGGTTGCGTTGGAGGGCAGGTTCGACAATACCTGGCAGGTTCTTCAGGGATCTCACTGGAGCTATGATCCTGTGATGGTTCCTTATCTTTGGGTGTCCACCGCCCGCGACGATACCCGTGTGGCGCTACGGTTCTAGTTATATTAGCGATGCTATATGTATGATAGTATTCGAGGAGTATTAGTGATAATATTCGATGATGTACGGACACACGAGATGATGTACTTTTGGTTATAATTGAATGCATGCTAATTTGAATACTACTTTATTTTACGATTTGGTTTTGCTTATTGAATGCTCATATCAGAAAAGTACTCCTACTTTGAATGCTAAAATTGAAGAGCACTCTATGCAGAAATCTAGGAGCCCCCTCCATCATCCACGCCGTCGTGGGCGTAGCTTCTCCTTCATTCTCGTGTGCTAGACAATTTGGTGTAATAATGCACTCGGGATGCCCGAGGGAGTGCGACTGGTGCCACGACGACCGAGGTATGTGCGACATGTTCCTTGAGCTGGACGAAGATCGGCGCTTCAGCACTAAGCTCGAGAAGACCTTCGATGTTCATACGGTACGCAACGACGACAATAGTATTTTTCGTAATTAAGCACGACTTCAACTATTTTAACGTGTATTTTTCATGTTTTCCAATTCGACTAGCTTATCCCATGCTATGCAATACGCTATGTCTTGGAGAGGATGGGTTTTGAAGACCATGAAAGTATGGAAACCAAAAAAATTGACCTAAGGGCCCATCATGGTGTGGATTTTGAAGTAAAGTTGTACAATGCTGAGAGTGTAACCCATTTTGGTTGCAAAAATTAGGAAGCACTTTGCAAGATGTATGGTTTTAATGAGGGTATGCTTATCACCATGGATCTTGGTGATCCTACAATCGAGCAAGACAATATGGACATTTGGGTCCTTGTGGATACACTTTCAATTCTCTCCCCATGTGAGCTTCTCAAACATAGTTATTAAGTAATTTATATTGTTTATTTCAAAATAGTTGACAGCTTATTTTCATTCTTCAAAGAATGTGTGGAAGATGGTAGACAAAACCCACTACACTGATGGCTCCGAATTAACTTATAAGGAGAAAAATCATCCGATCGTATTTTGTACTGATCTTGAGAATTGCAATATCTACAATCGAACTCCTCAATATTATGGTCAATACGTGCCACTAGTGCACGTGTTGAACTACGGTAACTACCATGGAGATACCCTGGTAAGACTTTTTACTATTACGACATCCGTGCATCTTTTTGCATACTTCTAAAACTAGTACATCATTGCTAACTACAAAGTTATTACTATGTTTTTCAACAGATAATACCGAATGATTGTGTGCCTCATCTGATGTATACGCACGGTCGCCTTGATGTTTTGAACATACAACCAGATCGTTCTACGAATCTCAACTGTCCATACCGGATTTCTAAAAGAAGTGGAGACATGACAATCAAAGAATGGAAAAAATGTATGGACAGTCGTAAGGAGCTTCTTGGAAGCAAAAGGAAGCGAAGCATAAGAATTGGAGACAGGATGATCTCCATTCTTCATAATGGAGAGTCAGGGTCTATATTGTTTTATGCTGTTTTACTTTAAGGGTGTTTAGGTCCTACCTGATACTGATGATCATGTGCTAAGAACAATTATGTAGGGTTGGGTTCGATGACTATGAGGATGATGATCGTATGACTTGTTATTAATAACGAGTAGAAGTTGTATGATGATGCATAATTATTAGGACTTGTTATTATATATGATGATGTATGATGCGAGCATCAGTTATTATATATCAGCGGATGAAATGAACATAGCAGTAGCGTTGGTAAACCAAGGACGAAGATATAAGAGAGAGGACACTTCTCTCTATTAGCTAGCTAATAACAACCTAAATTAACCCCCAAAACCCCTAAACCAGCCACTTTTAAAATAAAATAAAAACCTTAGCTCCAGCCAGCTGCTGACGCGTGGAAGCCTTTTGGTCCCGGTTTATGTCACCAACCGGGACCAAAGACCCCCTTGCCTGGGCTGCCCGCAGTGGCCACATGGAGGCCCATCTGTCCCGGTTCGTGTAAGAACCGGGACTAAAGGGGGAGGGCATTAGTACCGACCTTTTTGTCCCGGTTCTTAAACTGGGACAAAAGGCCCTTACGAACCGAGACAAATGCCCTGTTTTCTACTAGTGGTGGTAGAACTTTGGAATATTGAAAATGGTAGAACCAATGTCATTTATAGCGGTCGGCATTGATATTCGTCTAGTATCATATCTCATGCAGTTATTATCTGTGAATCAATGATCACAATACTTCCACTGGCCGAATTCTATTCTATTTCATATCCAATAATTTTGACCTTAAATGTAATCATCAAAATTGCTACAATAGCATGTGTTTACAATGTTATGATAGGTTGGTCAAACATACCAGGTATACAAGCATGGCTCTTAAATCATAACATTAGTTGTCAAGCTTCAACTACTGATGGTACTGAAGGTGAATCAAAAGTATCGAGGGTCAATAAAAGTATAGTGACCTGACCTACTTCTCCTTTGTTGTGACTCATTTCCAGCACTGCCCCGGTGGCGATGCTGGCTTTCCTTATCTCGGTCAATCCCACTTCACGCAAATAAGAAGGGAAACGGAAGGAGCCCAAATGCACTAGTAAAGACGGATAAGCATGAGCTTCACACAACTCGCCAGGTTTCCAATGGACGACAAACAGAACTACCCGAAGGCTGATGTTTGTAAGTCAGTACATGGAAATCATTCTTTACAAAGCTAAACGGGTTGGTACGTAGCAAAACTACTTGTTTTCCTGAATCATGAAAGTAACAAGTGCCGGAATTTCACTTATTAAAGGCTTAGCCATACTGGTACGTGCCAGTATTCATGCAACTGAATAGTCGAGCCTTCAAATCTAAATTTAACTGAAACTAGAGTAGGATGGATCACACGACACCTCAATGACAGCTCGGGGTCTTGTGTCACGAGCTAATTAGTCATTGATGATCATCACAGATGGTTTCCTGAAACTAATTAGTGGTGTGCATGATTGGCTAGAACGAAATCATAAGTGACGATTTCCTGCAAGAAGCAGTTTGGGTTGAGTCCCCCATTAGTCTTGCTGCACCACCCTCCATGCATAGGAAAGTTGTACTGCGCTAACTTGCATGGTACAGTGAACAGCTAAGGCAATTCCTTCAGATCCGGTAAAGTGAACTGCGACAGCAAAAGAATCCAAGCAACGAAGGCTACAAATTTGCTGTACGAGGTACTCTCTGTACATATGGATTTGGACCTAGCACAATTTTCCCGGTGTCTTCCAATCCCACAACATATGCATGTATCAAGATACTCAGATTCTTGCTCGCACACGAGTTGATAGGGATAGCATTTGTAGTGGCATTTGCAACATGAAAACCTAGGTTGGAAGCAAGGACATATATAGTGGCTACCGATAGTTGTCCAGTTCCACATCACGGAGCTATGATATGTGAATCATTGATAGCAGTACTCCTATTGCCCATGTATTTAATTTATTTCATTACAGCTCCCGGGGGTGTCCATATGACAACCACCTACAGTCAATCATATACTCAAAACTCAATGGAAATCTTATTTGGCTTACTTTCCCCAGGGAGCAATTCCTTGCGAACGTCCCCAGATCCCACCGATCTGGATCTAAGGTTGACAGTTTTCTACAAAAATTACACTAGAAAAACAAAAAAAAAGTACACCAAAAAAGGCAACATGCAGATGCCTAGGGTGGCTGGTAACCGTTTGCCACCCAGCGGGGTCCAAACTCAAAATAGTTCAATCGGGAAAAATGCATTGAATATTCGATTCAATAAGTCAATAAGTATAGCAAATATATATTTAAAATAGTATAGTACCACTAAGGACAAAACATTGCCCATACCTCTGCTCTAATTCTTAACTAAAATTTCTTTGAGCTAGCAATCTTAAAAATTTCTTTCAACAAGTCAACTCTCAGACATGGCACCACCCGACACGTCACGCCATGGCCACAGAGAGAGCAGCACTGTACAACAGAGCGAAAGAAAAAAGAGACGTGAGAAGCCCCGACACCGCGATGCCACGCCACTGTTGGAACAAGCCCCGGACGAGCTCTCTATCTCTCGCTCTCTCTCTCGGCAGACAAAGGTGGAAGAAGGAGCACACTAATTTTCCGGCGCATGAACGGCGCCATGCCACACAAACGGCGATTTCTTTTCTGGGCACATACCCGGCTCGGCAACAAACCGTAGCGGCAAATACACACGAGAGACCGGACGCTGGAGACTACAATTCTCCTAGCTTCTCTCCGGACACACACGCACTAACCATTGAAGACTACATCTCTTCTTCACTGGCTTCTCCTTGGCTCATCCACCAACACGCACAGGCACAGCACCTTAAGTAGTAGACCCGCGCGCACACACAGCTCGTCGGCCACACAAGCCACTAAGCCATGCACCCACGCATTACCTAACCACTAACTACATGCACGCTCACGCACGTCCGCACTCCACGGCTGCCCAACGGCACGGCAGACGCAGCTGCTCCACTTACGACCGCATGACGCGAACGACCTGGCAAGTCTTTTCTTCCACACGAACCACGCAGCCACGGACGGCCCGCTCCGCGAGTCCCGGCCACGAGCGCACGGGCCAAGATAAGTGCTAACAGCCACGGCGTGCATCTGCATCACGAGCTCATTAGCTGGTTCGCCCTCGCAGCCGCGTCCACGAATATTCTGGATTCCTCCAGCGCATGAAACCGCCATGTCCAAAATCTTCCTCGATGCTCCGCCGTATATAAGCCAGGCTACCATCCTCCCTCTCCCTTCACCAACTTTAGCAAGACAGAAACCAAGCAAAGACCACCGAATCTGCTGCGGGAATCAATCACCCGTCTCTAATCGGTCATGGACAAGATGCTCGTCGTCTTTATCCTGAGCGCGTCGCCGGCCGATAACAACCCCGGCGCCCGCGGCAGCTGGGCGAGGCTTTCCTGGCGGGGCATGCAGCAGGACGAGAAGCAGCCGGAGGCTGAGCAGCAGCACCAGCAGCAGCTTGGAAATGGGAAACCGCAGTCCCAGTCGCAGCTTCCGCCGCCGCGGGAGGACACGCGGCGGCCGCGGTTCGCGCCGGAGTTCGACGGGATTGACTGCTTCGAGACCATCATCTGGCGTCAGTGAACTCCATTTCTGCAAGACGCTCGGCTGATGCTGGGGTGTGTAATTCTTGATTCTTTCTTTGTTTGACGAAGCTGTGTTGCGTGTGTGGCGATTGGTCGCCGGAGGATCGGTGCTTTCAATCACATTTGACCTCCGTTTCTAGCAGAGGCAAGGAGTTGTACTGAATTGAATCTATATAAGTGCGACCAAACTCTTATTTTCTTTTGATTTGATCACATTCATATGGAAGCAATAGACTCAAATCGTGGTGAATATGTGGATAAGCTGTTGTGTCTACACTTGAAGGAATTTACCGGCACTGTAGCTTTATGTTTGACGTGTTATAGAGATGTTCAGCGAAACCAATCCAAAACAAGATGCGCCCAGTCCCGAAAGAAGTGGACACGTTTCTTTCACGTACATATTGCCTGCTCAACAGATAAACTCTAATCTCATTGCATACTGCATCATATTCTTAGTTGTTCCAGCAGCACTAGTTGGTTTGGCTTCGACCGAACCACAGACATCACCATTAGCCATCGGATAACAAAATCATCTTCTGTCAATAGTTCCGTACAAACTATAAGCCTTGTCATTGATTACCAACAATACCATACAGATGGAGAACTATGATGCCAAAAAATTTATTATGTAGGCAGGTTTCAAGACGTCAATGGGGCCTCAAAACCTGCGTCGGCGTGGATTTTACCCTATCAGGGGACGAGGATTGACTTTTTTCAATCCCACAGGGCTGCTGATGTGTACATTATAAAACCCGGCATGTTTCACGGTTTTAAACCCGTTTCATTAGTGGCCGAACCCGAAATCAGACAATACCCGTCAAAATACGTTTTTTAGCATGTGCTGATCCATCTTGAAGCCCTGCGCTACAAAACCGGCCAAGCAGCCCAAAGCCACAGCGACCGAGCCCCTTAGCATCCCATCGCCGAGGCCCTCAAGTACAGACCAACCCCTCGCTCGGTCGCTCTGGCAGTGTCACTCGCTCCTCAAGTCTCTCTCTCCCGCACAACACAACACATAAATCTAAACATAAGTCCCCTAGTCGTTGCCTTGGCATCTGCACCGGCAAGCCTCCTCCCTCCACGTCTTCTCCAACGAGCCGCCTTCCTCCACGCGTCATGTAGTCAGGAGAAGCGGCGCTACTGCTGATGACGAACTCTTTGTTGCTACTATTTTTCTTATGTTGTTGCTTCTGAAATATACTATGTTTGTTGCTTAAATAAGATAATTTTCATTGCTATAATATGCTCCTGTTTTTCTTTCAAATGCTACTGTTTTCATTGACTTCTCGTGGGGATGGGTTACCCGTGGGTTTAGAAAACCCGACGGGTTTGGGTACGGGAAAAAAAAACTAGCCACGTGCACGGTGACGGGGACGGGGACGGGCTTGAGATTTTCTCGTGGCGACGAATTTGAGCAAGCAAAACCCGGTGGGTTCCATCCCCGTTGCCATCTTGAGGCAGACTGGTCAACTTGGCCTTAAGATGGACATAGCTATAGGGGTAAATGTTAAGCAGAATTGCCATTCAATTATTCTTTTCGAATTGAGGAAGCGAAATCAATACACAACAGTTTCCCAAAAGAGGTGGGATAAAACCATCTTTCGTTGATGACAACTCATTACTAACATGTACCATGTTTCCTGGATTTTTGTAGAGAGTGTGAATACAGTGACAGGCTACTGGATTCACCGAGTACAAACTGGTTTGCTCCTGATGCATCTCATTCCCAAGTATATGTGCACCCGTTTGGTTCATCTCTCGTTGCTTTCTCCTGCAGCGCGTTTGCTATTCATTTGCAATCTAATAACATGTCAAACAGAAGGAAGAGTAAGTATGAAAGTGTATATGAACTATTTGACCGGAAGCGACTTAATGGTGGACGGGGGCATTGGCTCCCTTTTTTTGAAATGATTCAAAAATCATATTTCCAAGTTTCAAAAAAATGCAAAAAAAATACTGTGGAAACTTAAACATATGCATGATGGATCTGTGAATTTTCATTCAAATATATTTTGATTTGCAAGCAGCACAAAAAAACAAACTCCTGGCCCCATAATAAGGGTATATTGTTATGAAAATTTGTTTTTTTGGTCTACGCCACGTATGAAAGTATATTGTCATGAAATTATTCTTGTATGTGTTATTCGTGTATTTGTGTGTGTATAAATTCTTTTAAATTTTTTTGCACGGTGGAAAATTGTTTTTTTTATAAAGGGAGCCGATGCATCCGTCCACCGTTAGGCATTTCCGCTATTTGACCTTGCTATATGTTCATGTGAATATAGACTTATATATAGCACAAGCATTACTCACAAAAAGGTATGGTTGGTGGAGTATTTACTTCTATTGTTTATCTTTCTGTGGTTTTTTCCCCAACGATCAATGCATGTGTGTTTTTTCTGCAAAGGGAAAAAAGTGTGTCTTTTAACATTTCGATTTTCACACTAGTAGTTGGGAGCAGGATGGGGACTGGGAAGGAATTCGTCTTTTTTTTTTATCTTACCCTTCATAGAATTATGGCTCGAGTTAGCAGCATAAACAGCATAAAGCGTATGGTCAGTAATTCATTCACCTTTCCATAAAAAAAGTAATTGATTCACCTCCTCCGTTCATATTACATGTCTCATCATCACTAATTAAGAAACCAACAAAAATTGACATGAAGCTCAATAATTATCCTGATACAGCAGCAGGTCAGCCTCTCAAAAGGAAATGATGGACTCGAAGCAGTTGATGCCTTCGAACTCCGGGGCGAACTCCCCGCAAAAAAAAAAGAACTCCGGGGCGAACCGCACCTCCCGCTTCTTCTCTAGTAGAGAACCCGGGTCGACCTTCTCCTGCTGCTGCTGCTTCTCCGTCGCTTTCTCTGTCTGCTCCCCGCTGCGGCCCTAATAGGATAGGCACATTGGTGTGCCGAAGCCGGCACCCGTGATGTCTGCCGGCCACATGAGCTCAGGATCGAGAAAGCCAAGATTCTGTCCATGGTCAACGGCTCCTAGCGTTGATGCTTTTCGGTTTCCTGGTGCTTTGTATATATACACGGAAACAGGGGCATGAAAGTGGAGCCGTGACGCCGAGAAATGAAAGCGACGTGAGATTGTTTACGGAGTCGGGGAGACTGCCGGTCCAGGCGCGGAGTTGGTCAAGATCGCCCCAACCATAGAATGATAGAAACGGACAGAAAAAGGGGCGGCGATGATGAAATTTGGAATACCAGTGGGGCGGGCGAGGACTTGGACTTGACAAGAGGTGTCGTGGATGGTCAGCGTCGCGCTCCACTTGGACTTGGTGAGGAGGTGCCGTTGAAGCACGCACAGCGATCTGCTGCCGGCCATCTACGTGCCACAGTCTGCAGGTACCGGGGCTGTGCATGTGCTGCTTTTGGTATGGTGTGTCTTACCCACCGAATGAGTTGATCACATTAAGAACTCGGCTCTTCTGTGCGTCAGACACTCTGGATTTCTAGGGACAAAGACTCGGTAGTAGAGGTTGTTGTCGATGAGCTGTTCGTTGACTCGACGAATACTCTACAATGCTGCAATGTTGGCGGTGGCCCATAGCTGCAAGAGACTGCATGAAGCAGGTGGCATCGGGCACGAAGCCGAAGCACGGCGCCGCGGCTGCCAACGAAAGTTGAGGCAAACGGCATCGCGGTCAGCGAAGAACACTGCGGCAACAGCCGAATGGAGACATGGTTGCCAACGTCGGCTTGGCACGGCGAAGCTGCAGCCATCGGTGAGAAAATTCCCCTCACCGATCGGTGCTCATGTCGCTGACCATTGTCGCCATCTTGTCGGGCTTGCCCAGGTGAGCACCCTGTTGAGGTGCTTTTGAAGAGATGCATATGACACATGGGCTCACAGTCTTGATGATCAACCGAAAGAATAATGTTGGCACTAGACGTTTTAACAGGTGATCAGTAAAGCTGCTATCGTCGCTAGTTCATCTGGTTCATGAGTTTTGTTGGGTGACGGCCAACAAATTAATGAAGATTTATCACATCCATTTTTGTCCTTTTGCTGTGACCCGACTCCTTGCTGGCCATCTCTCTGGGCTATGACATGAACGGGTGTTTGTTTCATTTATATTTTTGTCCGCTTGAACAAAGAGTAAATTTTTGCTTTATATATAAAGCGGGGCGAAAGCCTTTTTTGACAACAAAGAGTAAATTTGGCGTCTTTAGTCAAGACATTTCGTCCCCTTGTGTTTACCAGATGTTGACTTATTAATTCAGCAAACACGCCTATATAAGAAACTTTTCTAATCTTTATTAATTGACGGACAGGCCTGGACCATGATCTGTTCCGATTTTTACATGAGACGGGATGGACAAAAAAACATGAATTTGCTAGCTTTGTCATCCATCATCTGCCACTCCAGTGGCATTATCATTTCTTGCGCTTAATAGATGCAGCAGCACCTCGGAGTGGGATCGGGATTGCAGTAGGCTTGTTCCGGGTTGTAGCCAAAACTTTTGCAGATGCTTTTGCACGTTTCCCTGTTTCCCGGCGTAACCGGGTCCTGGCAAACCGCCTCCGGCGTGCACCAGCTGGGTGGGTCGACTGCACAGCGGCACCAACAGAGATGAACGGTCAGTTTTGTACCAAGGGAGAGAAAGAACACATCTTCTATAAAGAAGAAGATGATGGAAGCATATATTCTTTTTTCTTCTGTTTCTGGCTTCGGCCGGGTTGTCCTTTGCTCCTACTATATCAATATAAAAAGCAAAATTTTTGCCTTGTTTCAAGTAAAAAAAATTGTACAGGAGAAATGTATGTTCTTACTATCTGCATTACAGGGCAGGAAGGCGGTAGACATGACCAGAACAGCTACGGCCAAGAACAAAGTATGTGTGTTGTTGCTTGGACGTGCCATGGTGAATGGGTTCTTGCAATTCCTCTTCTTCTGGGCAGCTAGCTAGTGTTGTTCTTCTAGTCTAGTCGATGGATGCCAGTATTCGCTATGATGGTGATCGTATATATATATATAGAGGAGTTATCGCAGGAATTAGGGGGACTTAATGAATTGCCATTTATCCTCTCGTCATCATAGCAATATATAAATAGAGGACTTATCGCGAGAATTATGGGGGGCTTAATGAATTCCCATTTATCCTCTCGTCAACATAGCACTAATGCGCCCGTAATTACTGGAGAATCAATTAATTATCTACCATTTATAGGTGGACAGCACTACACACCTACACATCATACACACCCAAAATAGTAACTCGTACGCAAAAATATAATACTTTCTTTTGCGGGTAAAAGGTGAAATATTTAGCAACAGAGTTTACAAGGAGGTCTTGGTCACAAACCTGTGACATGTTCATGTCCCGAACCAAACCAAACAGCAGTTCTTCCCTCTGTTCTCGCAAAATTTGCAAGACAGTGACTTGCCCTATTTTGCGATTGATCCACTTGTACAAGAGAAATAATTCTAGTACCCATACACAAACCTTTAATGAGCGAAGCATGATCGGTCTTGACTCTTCTCTCGAATGGCATCGGTCCAGTTCGAGTTAGACCGGCTTATCGCTCCATTGCATCGTCAGCGTCAAGCCTTCCTCGCATGCCCTTGCTTCGGCCTCAAAGGGAGCTGAACAGTTCAGCAGTTGACGACACGCCGAGAAAACCATCACAATTCAGTTTTACCCACCCAGCTGGAGGTTTGGCCCAAACTTTATCATGTGGTTTCTTCAACCGGTTTGGATGGCGGTCATGTAATAGGATAGGCATTTAGTATCCCTATCTAGTTATAGCCAGCCGGTTGTGGCGTTGTTTCTTGGCTAGTTGATGTTTCTAGCCCTCTTTGGCTTTGTGTCAGCTTTTTGTGCTTTTTTATTACTTTTGAAGACCTTTCGAACCATGTTGGAACTACTTTATCCGATTAATAAGATGACCGTATGCATCTTTCTGATGCAGAGGCCGGGGAGTCCCCCCTTTTCGAAAAAAAAAGTTGTGCCATGCTAGGATCAGATGCCATACTGATCAGTACGGGTTGCTCTGCTTTTATAATTTCCTCACTGGATGATTCCTTTTGGTTCCTCAATATTTTAACATAACCACAGAGCAATCTCTTGGAACCTTCAATCGTAGGTAGAGGTTTAGCATGGGTAACCTCATTGCGGGCGTACCATGCTCGCCAAGCAGTCAAGATGATGTAGTCGACCATGCTTTTCAGTGCAGACTCCAGTACATCTCTCAACCAACAGGTAGAGGTAAACTGCAAATCCATGTCCGCAGGTAGGTGCCATATGCTCCTCATAGAGCTCTATAGTTGTCTGGCATGGGAACAATTATAAAGAGCGTGTGTTGTGTCCTCCTTTGGAGGGATAAAAGTCAAACATTGTAAAGTTTGTCCAAATATGTCAAATTTAGAAAAATATGACATCTACAATATCCAATTTGTACTGCAAAAGTGAGGCCGCCTCCGTCAACCGAAAATGGCGATGATCATCGAGGCAACAGAAAAAGCTTCGTCCGCGGTATGTGTAGTAGGGACGGCGCCCATCATTCATGCCAATCCGTAGCTTCCGTTGCAATCCTCCTGAATCCGAGCAGATGAATATTCATCGCAAACGGCTGACCACATAAATACTTTCGTGATGAATGTTCATCGCAAACGGCTGACCACATAAATACTTTCGTACTTCGATCTTTGTGTCACATGCTCATGTGCAAAACTTAAGTGACAGCTGTGTCACTGTTCTATCTGGACTTTGTTGGCTGAGTGGCCATTGATCGACCTAGCGTGTCGGCAAGGGATTCCTCGAGATAAACCCACAAATCCATCCACGTTTCATGACGCCTGCTAGTCCACTTAAAAACCTCTACATAAGACAGGAACACACGTTCCCGTCATCTGCATCCAAGAAAAAAAAAACCAGCGACGTCGCTCCCCAAGTTCCCATCCCCTTCTCTTCCCGAGTCCTTCCAAACCCTAGCCGCAGAACTATCCCTTACGGTTGCTGTCAGTGAAAAAACAACATGAAGAGAGGGTGCATGACAATGTAGGTAAAGTAGAAGACACTAACTCAAGTGACAAAAATCAATTTTACTAACCGGGTGCAGTCTCGACTCGGGAACGAGAGAAGCCTATTCCCATTGAATGGTACGACCTTACGCACACGAACATGACAATCTAGAGATGCGTCGAGGATCCTCGCTGAGACACCAAAACTTTCGTTGACATCCTTTTTCGTAAGCCCAATGCTCGAAGGTATGGTACCCGAACCTGGTGTCCGGAATGATCAACTCAAAAATTAGATCTCACCCTATGGAAGAGCTCTTGTTTAATACGAGATGTGTTACAAATGATCCATGAGAGGGTGCCTTTATAGACTGACAGCCTTATACAATGACCACCAATAACCTTGATGGAGATGGAAAATTAAGTGCAAAAATGTTTATTCTAGGAAAAACCAAATACACATAAGGGGAGAGAAAAAGTAAGGATTTAATTATCATATCTTGTCCATGCACATGGTCTTTGAAGGGGGTTTTCCTTGATCCATGAGGGATGAATACTAGTGGTCTTATTGGGATTCTTTATCTCTTAGTGGACTTCTTATCTTGTGGAATGCATGCATTTAATATTCGACGTTACTCTTACCTCTCCGTCGTATTTAGTTACTTGAGTCGGTCATTCATGGAGAAATGAGAATCCCTTACCATCCAAAATTGTACCTTACACCACATATATTCATCAAGCAACATAGATAACATCCTAGTATTGTGAAGATTAGAGAGATGGGAACTTCAAGAAGATTGGCAAGAAAATTGCTACTCCCGTGAAGAAGCCCAAAGCTCGAGCTAAACCTGACACTAAGTGTTAATACTTCAAGGAGAATGGCCATGGAAGCATAACTGTCCCAGGTATTTGGCAGATAAAAAGGCTGGCAACATCAAAAATGGTATATTTGATATACATGTTATTGATGTGTACGTTACTAGTGCTCGGAGTAGCGGCTGTTTTTTGACACTTTTTCAGTTGCTAATATTTATAACACAAAACAAGAGCTGCAGAATAAACAGAGACTAGCTAAGGACGAGGTGACGATACGCGTTGGAAATGGCTCCAAGGTTGATGTGATCGACGCCGGCACGCTCCCTCTATGTGTACCTTCGAAGCTAGTTTTAAACCTAAATAATTGTTATTTGGTGCATGCGTTAAGCATATGAACATTATATCTGGATCTTCTTTATTGCGAGACGGTTATAGTTATGAATTAGAAAATCATCGTAATAAGAAGATAAAATTTCCATGATATGATCGTGGAGGTGAATATGCGAGTTTGGTATGCATTTAAAAAAATGTGAAATTGTTTCACAACTCACGACACCTGGAACACCACATCGTAATGGTGTGTTCAAACGTCGTAATTATACTCTATAAGATACGATGCTTTCTATGATGTCTCTTACCAATTTGCCACTATTGTTTTGAGGTCAGGCATAGGGAAAGCTGCATTCACCTTAAATAGGTCACCATCTAAATCCATTGAAACCTAAGGTATCATTTTTCTTTAAGTTTGGGGATGCGACTTATGTCAAGAGGCGACAGCCTGATAAGCTCGAACGCAAAGCGAAAAATGTGTCTTCTTAGGATACCCTAAAGAGATAATTGTGTATACCTTCTATCACAGATCCGAGGGCAAGATCCTTATCTCCAAGAATGGATCATTTGTTTCTCTCAAAAGAAGTTTGCGAGAGGAATGTAGAGCTTGACGAGCTTATCAAACCTTCTCTTGAATTGGAGAGTAGAGGAACACAAAAAAATGTCCTTGTGGGGCCTATACCAGATAGAGAGAAAGCTAATGATGATGATCATGAAACTTCGAATCAATCTACTACTGAACTTCGTAGGTCGACCAGGACACGTATTACCTCTGAATGGTACGGTAATCATGTCTTGGACGTCATGTTGTTAGAAAATGATGAACCCACGAACTATGAGGAACCCATGATGAGCCCGAATTCCACAAAATGGCTAGAGGCCATGAAATCCCAAATAGGATCCAAGTACGAGAACAAAGTCTGGACATTAGTGGACTTATTCGATGACCGAAAGCCCATTGAGAACAAATGGATCTTTAAGAAGAAAACATATGCTGATGGTAATGTCGCTGTCTATAAAGGTCGATTGGTCGCAAAAGATTTTCGGCAAGTTTAAGGGGTTGACTAAATTGAGACTTTCTCACCCGTAGCGATGCTAAAATCTGTTAGCATTATGTTAACAATTGCTACATTTTTTTATTATGAAATCTGATAGAAGGACTTCAAAACTGCATTCCATAATTGTTAAATTGAGGAAGAGTTGTGACGCAATCCGATAGTTTTGTTAATCCTAAGGATGCTAATAAGGTATCCTAGCTCCAGCGATCCATTTATGTACTGGTGCAAGCATCAAGGAGTTAGAATCTTCGCGTCGACGAGATGATCAAAACTTTTGGATTTATCCAAGCTTATGAAGAATGTTGTATTTACAAAAAAGAGGGTGGGAGATCTATAGCATTTCTAATACTGTATGTGGATGACATATTTTGATTGAAAATGATGTAGAACTTCTGGAAAGCACATAGATATATTTGAGCAAGAGTTTTTTTTAAAGAAAGATCTCGGTGGAGCATCTTACATATTGGGGATCAAGATCTTTAGAGATATATTAAGACTCTTAATAGGACTTTCACAAAGTACATACCTTGACAAGTTTTGAAAAAGTTTAAAATGAACCAGTCAAAGAAGGGGTTATTGCCCATATTGCAAGGTATGAAGTTGAGTAAGACTCAATACCCAGCTACGTCAAAAGAAAGAAAAATAGATAAAAGTCGTCTCTTATGCCTCAGCCATAGGCTCTATCATGTATACCATGTTGTGCACTAGACCTGATGTGTGTCTTGCCATTAGTATGATTGGTAG
Source organism: Aegilops bicornis (assembly GCA_021605145.1). Classification (NCBI taxonomy): domain Eukaryota; kingdom Viridiplantae; phylum Streptophyta; class Magnoliopsida; order Poales; family Poaceae; genus Aegilops; species Aegilops bicornis. The sequence continues at coordinate 56,587,727 of CM038675.1, read as the reverse complement.
GTACGAGAGTGATCCAGCAGTGGAACACTAGACAGCGGTCAAAAATATCCTTAAATACCTAAAAAGAACTAAGAAAACGTTTCTCGTTTATGCAGGGCCGTTCCTGAGATTTCGGGGCCCCGGGGCAAGATGGCTTAAAGGGGCCCTAAAGCAACATTTTTGTCTATTTCAATTGCAACTAAATTCTCGATGGGCTATAATTTGTGTTGCCTTGTCATGTTGACTATCGAACAAATAAAGTCATAAACATTCACAGAAAAATTGGTTGCTTTTCTCAATTGGCAATTATATTTTTCTATTAGGTTTGTGCCTATTCCAATATTATCATCCTATTCTCACTTGGTTGTTCTTCAACAGTAACAAAAGGAATTTTTCAGAATTTCTAGTAGAAGTACTTGCATCAGTTGTTGAAAAATGTCAATATCTCCTTTCTGAAAATCAATCAACTCATATGCAACTTCATTTATCTGCTCATTACCAGATGGATACTTTCTAGATAAAATCTTGATAATTGCCACACATACAAATGAAACAAGAAATTAAAAATCCTGTTAGTAAAATAAAAAATGGCTAACAAAGTCTTGGAACAAGGTACCTGGATGGTAGAAGATTAAAAATTGCAAGATTTTGCTGCTTCTTATTAGTCACGACAGAAAATGCGAGCTCCTCTTTTCTAATCCCAAAAAAACGAAGAAATCGGAGTGTGAGAAAGAGATATGTACGGGGATGATCTTCATCTTCATTTTTCGAAAAGAGATCTTCATCTTCATAAAACGAATGAACGACCTATAAAGACTACAGAAAAACATGGATCTGCGTCGAAGAGGAGTTTGGTTGAAATCTGAAAAATCTGTACTCGTGGTTTCTTCTTCGGCAGGAAATCTGAAAAGAGGAAGTTCCACTAATCACGGACAGCAGCAGAAAAATCAGGAATAGAAGATACGAGCGGGGGAGCAGTAGACCTTGGGGTGGATTAGTTGCCAACTGGGGAAGCGGAGTAGAAGCAGAACATTGCGCCACGTACTGGCTAATATCACGTATATATGAAAAGTAAACCATCGGGGGCCCCTTCGTACTCGGGTGCCCGGGGCGGCCGCCCCTCCCGCACCCCCTTAGCACCGGCCGTGTGTTTATGGAGGTGATAAAGAGCTCATCGTAATGGGTTACGTAAATGCTAGCTTTGACACTGATCCAAATGACGCAAAGTCTCAATCTAGAGACATATTTATTTTTAGTGGTGAAGCAGTCAGCTGAAATAATCAATAAAATGGTTGTATATGGATCACACTGATGCAGAGACCGAGAGTCGTCCTCCTTTAAAAAAAAAATAGTAGACACGTTGAGGTGTGTTGCTTCAGCTACTAATGTACCTCAAGTCAGACCGCCTGTATCTTGTACATTCATCACGGTGGACAAATAAATACTACACCCACCTTTATTTTAGTATTTCCGTCTACATATACGACTCCATATTTGTCATAGGAGCTATAGCAATCCCGGTTGCTCAACGTGTCTCTATTTTTACCACCACGCCTATGCTAACATATCACATGGGTGCTTTCCTCATATGTAGTCATGAGGGAATTGGAGACATTAAGCGAAAATCAATCATTCCTCAACATCTCGCTTGTAAATTTAGGATTAAGAGCCACGGGGAATCTACGAGCTAGTTGGTTATACGGTTATTGTACTCGGTATCACAAGGATTCTAATTCTGTGTCTGCTAGAATCTGGATTTTCTGTAGTAGTGCCACTCACTGACCAGCTACACTAAGTAACAAACGGCATCCAAGTAGTAGACCCCATGAAACTCTAAAAGTATCTTTCCCAAAAGGATTCACCAGATATACATTTTGGGTTCATCACATTTCTGTTTTGAAAGGAGAGAGCTCCAATGTCTCTGCAAGTGACGCCCATCTAATAATTCCAATTCTATATTGGACCACTGCTCAAGTACGAGTACATAATGATATTGACTTAACCGGCTCCAACAAGTTAGCTTGTTGGATGAACAGAGATAGGGTAACAAAGATCACTGTAGTATAACATACGTGTCTACCAAATGCTATATTTCAAAGTAAATTTTTGACAGTGCTTATCCATGAAGTCTGAAAAGTTCTGATCACAATTCACAAGTACCAGTCGAAGTTTCAGACAAAAGTAGTTTTTTTTTTTGGAGCGGAGTCACTTACTCAGCCTTAAACTGAGGCCCTTACAAAGTATAAAAGCAGACAACTAGAGTGGAGTTCAAAATAAGGACACGGCCGACCAAAACATAGATAGTACGATACAAGCCGAAAGACTAACAACAGTGATGCAGCACGGATCGCGGGCACGTGAAAATGAGTTCACAAGTACCAGTCGAAGTTTGAAAGAAAAATAGTTTCCACGTTGAAGTATTATTCTAGTTTACCCTACATTTTTAGTTTTTTTCTTTGAGAAATTCTACATTTGTAGATGCATGGGCTGAACACAGAATACTCAATGCGAATGCAAGCCGGAAGAATATTCTGGGACAGACAGCCACACTGATATCTTACATCATTCGCATGACAAAGGAAGCAACGTGCCGAATGATCAAACACATAATTAGTGTGATTTATATCCAATTAATATGCCACCATGACTCATTTTTGTCGAAGTTATGCACTAATAAGGTTTTTTTTTATAAATGGTAGATTTTATTGACACAAATTGAAGTATTAAGTAGATACAAAACATCATGAGCACACACACAGTCTCTGCATAGCTAAGATGCACAGAATCATGCATAGCCAAGATGTATATATACAACCAACACTAACACACACAAATAAACACGCTCGAGAATAGCAAAGTCATATAAGACCTAAGCTATGCTTAAGCGAGAAAAAAAGAAAAAGAACCCAAAGTGATCAACAACGATCGACAAACTTCAACAACGATTATATCCACACCAACCATCCCTTGCCACCACATGAACAGGGAGATTCTTAAACAACAACGTTTCATGAAGGAAATGACTCTCAAGCGTCGTCGTCACCGGATCCAACCAGCCATGGTCAGAATCTAGGTTTTCACCATGAAGAATAAGTCCGAATATATCCGTGTAATGCATTCAACAAGGTAACGACAAGGAACATTGTCATTGCCAGGTATAACCAACTCGGGTCACGCCAAGGGTTTTCACCCCAGAGCTCAAGACTGCATACTCAAAAAGTACCATCAGATCCAAGTCAACTATGTGATATCTCCACCACTTTTTTCGTGACCCCAGCAACAACATGCGCTAGGCTATTCCACCACCACCACTGCACAACCATACCCTCTGTCAAAGCTGTCATCGATAGATTACATCTCATCTTCAAAGGCAAACTTAAACAGAGTGAGAGCTGCCAAAACTCAAAGAAGCTTTTTGACTGCATCTCATAACATCTCTAGTAGGAGCCGCTAACAGCAGCCAATTCACAGTCATGGCCCCGTCGCAGGTGAGCAATGCTACAAGGAGACTACACATCGCTGCACACCGCCAGACGTGTCGCCTCGCTGCATCATGGACCGGAACCCAAGCTGCAGCCCAAATACAGCCGGCCGGCTGCACGAGGGTAAGAGCATCTCTAGTAGTCACTGCAACCAGCCGGCCCGCAATATTCTTTGACGGTTTTCTGTAAAGGAAATTTACGATATGGCAGATGAGGAGACAGAACAAATCCCGCATATATCACCGGATTTCTACTCAATTTTGAAACTAGTAATTTGCGCCATTAAACATCACCACATCAAACATAATTCATACAAGCTTAATAAACATAGTTCAAACAGAAATTAAACTTGTACATACTCAAACGTGGGGTTCTACTTAAACCAATAAACTAGTTCATGCATCTACTCGTCATCGTCGCCAACGTCGTCGCCCTAGTCGTCATGGTGGGGTAGGGGCAGGTTGCCGTGGACGGTGTTGTGCATGAGCGTACTGGCAAGGGTCTGCGTGAGCTAGAACTCCTCCAAGAGCCCTGGGACGCGCGCCGCTGCAGCTTGATCTCAGGTGGCGGCGGCCTGCTTGGCCTCCCACCAACCTTCTCCGGCTCCCGACAACGCTTGAGCGTCGCATCGAAGATCCGCCCAAGGCGACAGAAGTTTGCCCGCTCCGGCACTATGGGACCACGCTCCATAAAGGCGCCCCCGCTCCATAGAGCGCAGGGAGGAGCTTCCGGGCTTGCCGTCATTGTGCCGCTTGCGGCCGTCGACCCCCCCACGGCCGCCACGACTTGCACCTGTTGACGCCATCTCCGACAACTTCCGAGTGTTAAATGCGGCGCAAATTGATGTTGGAGATCTAGGGATTTAAATTTCTCCCCGAGGAGAGGTTTTGCGGCGTATGTGGATGGGCTAAATCATCCCAGATCCTGCATATATACTGGAATCACGGACGGTTTGCGCGCCGCTCGTAAAAAATTTACGAGCCAGGCCCTTTTTAGCGCCTGCTCGGGCCGTTTTTCTAGACGGCTTGGAAAACATACTTCACCGGAGTTATACTTAGTAGTCGCCAACCCATGCATTTGCAGGGTCTAGTTACTTAATATTACATTACTGTCTATGTTACTATACTTAAGGACATGAGCAATGGGGATTGATAGGAGAGTGTGCTTCCACGAATGTGTTAGTCAGATGGCATCAATCACATTAAATTATAAGCAGGCACACAAAAACAGTATATACTGAGATAACTTGATATCAGTTCCTTATATGATTCACTGTCCTTTATATATGGAGGGGAAAGATTGGAATTGTTTTTTGTCTCATTCGAAAAATATGCAAAGTGTCCCAATATAATGCTTGATTGCTTAGGTATATTCATATGTATATAGGCTTGAACTATCTCGAGAAATAATGTTTACTGACACAACGATGGTCATCTATAAATATATTAAAATGTATTTACTATGGCTTGCTAAAAAAGTCATGTTTACCTTAATGATAAGAATTGTTGTGGTCACAAACTATCTTATTATAGTAAATCACTAAGTAGAATGTTCTAAAATACCTGATATTGTTGACACTTCATATATCCTTCAAACTAACTAAGTACAGTTTTTGGAAGGAAAATAATCATGACTCACTATATTAATCAGGACCTTAATCTAGCAAGCTAAGAAACCAAGAATTGATAAAACAAATAAGTTGGAATTTAAAAACAACATAACTTAATACATTTCAAATTTGAAGAACGCCATGACTTCAGGGGAGCTTTGTTCAAAATCGTATCAAATAATCTTAATATTGGTTTTGTATTAGATGCAGTTGAACGGTTGAACAACATATTAGAATATGTATATGAAATTAAAATTGGATGGCAGAAAGTATTGATGTACTACTTCCATGATGATATTAGGTGTCATATTTACTGCTGTGTTCACACGTACTCACTGCAGGACACTATTTTTTTGTTATTACTGGACAAACAGAACAGGATGAGGGCTATGTACTTCTCCTTTTGTATAATAGCTCTAGGACTCTTAGCTCCTCGGTTAAACCGGAAACGATAAGAGAGCTCGGTCATTCCAATCATGAATTTTGCAGCAGAGCCCATAACATGATTTCAAAATAAAATCTTGAATAACGGGTGATAATAGGCCTTGTATGTACAAATATCGATTTTCATAGGCATGCACTTTTCAGAGAGTTGCTCCTCACTATTTTGTGTATTGACCTCGGGCATGATATATCCCAAGTATCATCAACTTGTTTGCCATCACACATATATCCTGATCCTGACCTATATTAGAAGGGGACTTGAGAAATTAAATATATACTAAAATGCATCGATTAATAGGAATAGCACATATTGGTGTTGTATTAAGTAATTGTAGATATGGTAATTTAGAACCAAATAAGGGAAAGTACACCTCATCACTGAAGGCGAATGCTTCTCTACATATCAACATCCAATGCAAAACTACTAATTACATGTCTTTACGAACTTATGGTTGGACACATGTCTAGATTTGACCCTATGTAAGCGACGTGGCTGCAACAATGAATCATTGCTTCTGTTTGTGGATTTGGTGGATTTTCATGTCATCCTGCTTGACATGAGGGAGAAACTTTGATTAGACCTGCAAGTAAAATCCTGAAGACAACTTCTAAGTTCCAATAAAATCTGGAACACAGCTACTCCCTGCTTCTAATGGATGGAATCTATCCTCTGTAACATATCACACCTGCAACTGCTCTCTGCTGGTTCTTGTTCTACAAAATCCACGAAACAAAAGCAATGCTTCAAAATCAAATCACAAAGGAAGAAAACGATTGATCCCAATTATTTGGAGCCGTGCATCCATGAAAGAGCAATCTTTCAATTTCTCCTACAGTCCACCCGTGCCCTATTTGTTATTGATATCGTATGGGCGGGGAAAGGATGCCCTACAGTCCAGTAGCGCAATAAGACCCAAGGGCGAAACCTAGGTGGTGCTCGGAGGAAAGCAAAAACAAAATCAATCCGCATGCACGGCCAAGAGGGAACCAATGCCTCAATATATCTAGATTGAATGGACGGGGTCAAGCCTTTGGCGGGAAGAATTATTAGCATTATGTGATAGGACTACTGTGTCCTGCAGGGATACATGGAACTGATTTCATCGAGGGAGGTCATCTCGGAATAATTTGATCGTGGGAGATATAAGGAGTTGAGGGAAGTCATTAAAAAAAGCCTGATCAAGGGAGATAAATGGAGTTTGTTACATTACATGACGTTGTTTAATGCAAGCCATAATAATTCATACCCATGTGATTGACAGTCTATATTTTTTCTAATTACTAATATTAACATGGGAATTTCTCGGAGAGTGTCTAGAATATTAGAAGTTTTACCTAGATTGAACATTGAGTTTCTTACCCCGCAAAAGAAAAACTGGAGTTTTATGGGAGGGAAATTGATCATGGAGGCCATAAATATAAGTTCTTTTCCCTGGATTGTGTGTTTAGGAAAAAAAGATTGAATGTTCTCTAGGTTGAACGTGAAGTTTGTTGGGAAAAAGATTGAATGTGGAGCCAATAAATTATCATGTGTTTTCCCTGGAGTTTTTTTTAAGCCGAAACCGTAGAACGATTGTTTGTTCTACGGTAATTTTCATAAATTGATATAAGAAAGAATATTTACAAAGAAGAAAAAGAAAAATGCAAAACCCCACTAAGAGCTACTTAACCAATTCCTAGTTTCGGGAACATGATAACATTAAGGATCAATAACTATATCCTCTACAATCATCGTAGATGTGTAGTAATCCATTCCTTAAATCTTTCCAAAAGTATTGCTTTGATCCTGTGTTGTAGAAGACCCCAATCTTCTTTGACCCAAAACTTCCAGCAGTTAATACTCGGCACCTCCTTTCTAAAATTCGTTCCATTTCACAGAGTCTAGATTCTCCAACAGCCTTGGATAATGATGTCCAGGGCAAATCCTTTTGGGAGAGAAGAGTGTAAAATCATAATGTCATCGAAGCTTGATATTCCTAGTTTTCTTTTTGGAACAATGCATTCCCATCATTCTTGTGCAAAGGTACAATCCCAGAAAAGGTGCCTCAATGTTTCTTCGGTATGCTCCCTACATTGAATACAATTGTACTTGTCTAGTAGCATATGCTTTCTCCTAAACAGATTTCTGATGTTGATTCTATCATGTAGTAGTAGCCAGAAAGAAAATAGCTTTAGTCTGTTAGAAGTCTTCCATATCCATTTGAACAGCATATTACTTTCAGTCTTGGGCCAAATAGCTTTATACATTCTGATTGATGAATATTGTTGACCTTGCCCAGATCCCTTCCATTTATCCCTTCTCTTCTCATTCCAATTCATTGTCACTAGATGTTGAAGCTCATTCAGTTGTCTGAATGCTAATTCTGAGAGTGGAGTGTGAAGCAGAAGATGGGGATTTTCTTCTTCTATCCAAATTTGCCACTGATTTTGTATCCTTCTTGACAAAGGAATGCAGCTCTGGGAATTTTTTTGATGAGTGAAGCATCTAATCATTTGTCTACCAAAAAATGACAGTTCGTTCATCACCCATTGTGCATTGCTAATTTTATTTGAACAATGGCAAGAGCTTTAAATGACTCTTCCACCAACTGGAACCTTCCAGCTTATGCCCTGGAAGATGTGTGTTGTAGTAAGTATCCCAGATTAGTTTAACCCATGGCAAATCCTCTTTATGGAAAAACTTGTGGGGATTTTTCATCAGGAGTGTCTTATTGTGAAGAGAAATATCTAGTATGCCTAACCCCCCCTGATCCTTTGGTTGACAGACCTTCTTCCAACATATAAGAGCGGGTCCTTGATGATCTTGCCCATATTTTCTCCAAAAGAAATGCCTTAAATATTAGTTGATTTGTTGCATGGTGCTTGCTGGAAGAGCTAAAGTACTGATGAAGAATATATATGCAGTGCAGAGAACAAAACTTTTGCAAGGAGGAGTCTACCATCATAGGACAGCGGGCTGGAGCATCCACTCAATCTTCTTTCAATTTTTTTGGCATATAGGATTGAAATCTTCCACTTTCAGTCTGTGATCACTCAGGGGCAGCCCCAAATAGGTAAATGCATGACTTCCTTGTTTACATCCCAATTCATTAAGAATCATTGTCAAAGTTTGAGGATTCACATTAAGAGGGATGATCATTGATTTTACATAATTTATTTTCAACCCAGTTGTGCAACATAGTGTTTCAAAAGATTATTCACAGGACTAATCTAACTAGGTACTGCAGGTAAAATCATCACTGTGTCATCAGCATATTGGATGACTGGAAAGTCTGGGTTTGATTGACAGGGAATAGGGGCTTGAATGATATTTGCTTGCATTGCATTGTTTAGCACAGTTGGAAGTAGATCAGCTGCCAACACAAACACCAAGGAAGAAACAGGATCCCCTTGTCTAACCCCCTTTTTGCATTGAAATTGTTTGCCAGAAATGCCATTAAGTAGAACTGCTGAAGACCCTAAATCTAGAAGCATTTTAATCCACATTATCCACTTGTTTCGAAAGCCTCTAGCTTTTAGAATATTGATTATAGCCTTGTGCTCGATAAGATCAAAAGCCTTTTCAAAATCAAGCTTAAGTATGATGAGCTCTCTCTTTGATTTTTTGCATTGACGGATGAATTCAAAAGCCCAGGCTAAATAGTCTTGAATTGATCTTGATTTGAGAAAGCCATATTGATTAGTGTGAACAATCTTGAGAATCGCCTTTTGAAGTCTGTTGGCTAGAAGCTTAGTGATGATTTTGATAGTGCAATTCAGAAGTCAAATAGGTGTGAAATCACAAGGAGATATAGGATTGTCTCTTTTTGGTATGAGGGTGATGAAAGAACTTTATTGAAAAAGAAGATAGAACATGGATGCATAGAAGGATTATATGGGTTAATCTACACCATAATAACTCGGTCCTACCAGATGAACATGTTGTAAAATCTTGTTAACGTGGTAATTTCTAGGGAGTATAGAATTAGTATAGAGTATATATAGATAGACAGATAGATACGGGATCTGCTAATAACACGCTGTGTCACTGGCAACACAGATCGGCACAATATTTCTGTCCACCGCCGCATGGATAAGCGTTGTACGCTTTGTATGCATGGCCATGTGTTGCTGCTGCGTTAACATTGAGGCGTTGCAGCGATATGCGGGTCCGCTCCATCCCAGGCTTACTCGTGGCACTGGCGGGCCTTGCGCCGCCAGCCTTTTGGGACGATCTGAGCGGACCGAATCGGACCATGCATGGTGGCCAACATGCATGGATACAGACCTTCGTTGGAGATGACACTTGGAGATGAGGAGTGCAATCGAATCGGACGGCAGGGGAGAAGGAGAGAATTCCTTATTTGACCCTTTCTTAAAATTTGCTTCCCTATTTGGCTCAAAATAAACTTTCCCCCACTATTTGATACCTAAAGTTAATTTTATTTCTCATACGGCACTTTCGTCCATTTTAAGCAGTAATGGGGTTATGTGCAAAGTGGAAAGACCATTTGCCCCTAGTGTCGTGTGTAACTACCCTGGGTGTAGTTAAAAAGTAATCAGTTCACACGTGTTATGGATGTTCAACAGATGCTGCTGATGTATATGGAAGCTCCAGTATTTCGTTCCTAAGGTAAATCTATCTGTGCATGTAAAAGCTGTACAAAACATCCAAACTTGTACTAGCATATCGATGGCCAGCACAGTACCTTTTTTGCGGATAGCACAGCGACGCTCAAGCCCGCCAGTGAGGCCATGGACAGAGCGGTGGAGCGGCCATGGCGTCGACATCTACGGCCCCGATGCCTTCGAGGATGGACGCGATCCGGCAATCTGAGCGATACGTGCAACAAACGAAAGGTAATTGATGGAAGAGGATGTTGGCACAGGTCGTGACTCGTCGTGTACTTTCCGTCGAGTCATAGCTTGTAATACGTCCCAGTACATTTCGGCGAGATGCACGTATAAGCTAGCCACGGGTGATTACTTTCCGGGCGCCGATCGGATACTCGCGTACAAGCAATAAATAAGCAGCTGGATCAATTTTCACTAGATGCACTTGCACGTACTAAGTACAAGTCGCCTGCGAATAGATCGATGTCACAACTCGGGAGACACGCATGTGAGAACAGGGGACACCGACTGATTGCCACGGCAGCGTGTCGCTCGTGTTAATCTCTTCATTTCCTGGTCCCGAACCGTGTAGGAGACCGTGTTTAATTAGAGGATTTAGTAGTATGTGATTGTGATGTGACTATGTATAATACTGTACTTTGGAACATGCAATCAAATTCAGAACGATGTGCTAATTGGCATACTATGTGTAGCACTGTAGTTTAAAACGTGATGAACTAATCATAGGGGTAAAATGATTTTTTCACCTTGCACTTAACCCTGCTACTGCCTAAAATTAACAAAAGTGTCGTATAAGGAACAAAATTTAATTTAGGTGTCAAATAGGAAAGAAATTTTATTTTGAACCAAATAGAAAAGCAAATTTAAAAAATGGCCAAATAAGGAATTCTGTCCGGGAGAAGACCCGCCGCCACCGTCGGAGCCCGGGGCCTTGTCCCTGCGGCAACGATCAGCGACGGCGAGGAGGGGGGTGGGGGGGACGAAGGTGCTTTTGGCTGCGGGGATGGGACGCAGCCCGGCACGCACTAGGAAGCGACACGGATGCAATAATAAGATAGTGCGATCGAATAAAGAAACCATCACTAGTTCGCACATGGAAACAATCCAATTTTTTTTAAAGATTGGTAACATCCCAATTGATCCAAGTCCTATATATATAGAGATCAAAATGAAAGAACGGCGGTGCCATTACACACGTCGAAACAAACATACAATGAATCAATCATTTTTCATGCTTGGTGCATGACGACGGTGTCGAAGCAGTTGAGACCATCGAACGCAAGCTCATACCCAGCACGCCGCTGCGTCGTCGTGTCGCCGTTGAATCCAGGCTTCTTCCCGGTGTACGCATCATCAGCCTTGGGCGCAGCAGCCGCCAGCTTCATCGAGCCAGCGGACACCAGCGGCTTGATTGCCCTAGATGTCATCATCGACATGCCGTATCCATCCAGGGGCGCCTCGCAGAAGACGAGCGCAGTCAGAAACCTCTCCATGGCCATGGATCCGATGGAATCGTCAATCAGGCACCCGAGACCCCTGTTGCTGCTCGCTCAATCGAGAGATCAAGAGGGCTTGCTAGACCAGATGCTAATAATTGCCTGTTCTGTTAGTGCTGCAAGTTGAACGGAGCGCCGGGATGCAGATTTTATAGCCTCGCAGCATAGACCTCTGCGTGTTGGCCTACGGCCGGATGGAACTAGGAAGCTCCGAAGTTGAGAGTGTGCGTGCGTGCAGGTGCAGGAGTCGGATTGGAAAGGATTGATGGCGACCGTGCCGTGGGCGTTAGTCGGATCGAGTGGTCAAACCGGCAGTCCGGCTGCCGCCGGCACGCGCGAACACGGAAGCCACGCCAGCCCTGGTCTGACTGATTGCTCGGTCAAAACTTCTCCCTTTTCAACTTGATAGTTATTGACCAACAAATCTCGACTTTTCCCTTTGCTTGTGAGATGACGACTCAACGAAGAGCGCCTACAACAGTACACGATGTCTGCTAAGATATGTAGTTTATTATATATATATATATATATATATATATATATATATATATATATATATATATAATATGTATACTAATAGTTGTTGGTGCTGCATAGGAAATTATTCCTTCTTCTAGGTGTAAGGCAGCATAATTTTTTTTTTTTGCAGGTAGCATATATTATGTTGGGAACAAATATTGTGGAGATGACTAAAAGGATTGAACAAAGTGATTGTAACACTCACGCGACATCCCAATCACTACTTTATTTATATTTATTACTTCAAAATAAGTAGTGTTCCTTTTCCTGCCAGGCATAACTCTTCATCAACCGGTTCCACCCTCTCACCACATCCTTCCATCGGGTTTTTTTTTTATCTAGGTAATTGTCCCCATCATGCCATATTTGACCACATCCTCCAAGTACGTCGCACAATCACATTAATTTACTTACCTTTTGCAAAACTACATCAATTTCACCTTAATTTTTTTGAGGAAACTGTCGATCTATTCATCATCCCATGGAAGTACAAACAACATGGACATAAAAAAATTACATCTATGTCCATAGACCACCTAGCGATGACTACAATCACTCGAGCGAGATGGAGGTGCGCGACCGTCATCGCCCCTCCCTCACTGGAGCCGGGCCAAACTTGTTGTAGTAGACAGCGGAAAGTTATCGTACTAAGGTCCCGCCAGGCCAGCACACTAGTCATTGCCAATGCAGAGAAGTATAGATTAAAAGGATCCAACTTAGACATGCGAACAAAAGACTGGATCCAAGTAGATCCATCGAAGATCAGCACCGAACGAATCCAATCTTCATGGAGCCGTCAACTCCTCGTCTTCCTGTGTAGGACACAAACCCTGAAAGAACTCACAAAAACACCTAAAAATGGAGCAAGATCCCTCCCGCCAGCAAGGTTCTCTGTCCATCACGCCTCCATGGCCCTAGGGCAACCGGAGATGAAGCGGACCGGTGGCGGCGGCGGTGAGAGGCAACGGAACCCTAAGTTTTTTTCTTTATTCATTCCACCTTAATTAACTTACCTTTTGCAATAACGCAAAATTAAGCCACTCAATTCCATGCCATATATCACCACACCTTCCGGTACGCTGGTCAATTACATTAATTTACTTTCTATGGATGAACCATGTACCAAATTATTCAGATAAACAATCTTTGACCCCCTTGGCAATGCACATGCAGGTACCTATTGATATTTAAATGTTGGAAAGTCTAGGCTTTTTTTTCAAAAACATTAATTTCATTATCTCTAGAATATAAATACCGATCACTAATATATGTTCTTTCCAACATGAGCATAGATGAGTTAGTAGGTGCACTTTGTAGTTGTATCAAATTAATCGATTCTACTGAGATTTTAGAGTAAGTCATTTCAAATTAATAGTGCAATTCACAACACACATTATCTTGTTTTCGTACTGGTGATGATTACCAGGAACTTTGGGGTACAATGCTATCAGATATATCCCATTAGTTTAACTCTCGGAAAACTACATGGAATTCTAGAGGAGGTTTTCCCATGGACCGTGATCGGATATTAAAATTTGGAGAAACAAATGGATCTTCCACTTTATATGCACTTTCAACAAAGCCGAAGAAGGAAAATTTATCGATGGTGTCATCACGGGACGTACTCGGTACTTCGCTTCTGTACACAAGTCATGCTTTAAAGTGAAACTTAACTACAAGCAACTAAAGATAAATTCATGCCTTTATGTGTAATGGCAATCTCGCATGCATGTGATCTATCATAAGTACATGCCCCTTCTAGTTGTCTCCTTGCTTGCTCCACCTATATAAATTGCGACTTTGCTAGGCACAACGTTCCTCGTAGCAACTATCATAGCCACTATTTATTCCTCAAAGGAAAAACAAACTAGCACCAACTACTACATGGCCCAAAAGGTGAAACCCTTGTAGTAAGACCAAGATTCCAAGCTGCTTCCATCCCATAAGAGAACACATTTTTATTCACGCTTGCTTGTTACCATCACACACATCTGATATGTGGCAATATGAAATGTATCGGGAACTCGAGGGAATTGGAGACATCGGAAGAGAAGCAACCATTGTCTGACGAATCTGGCGACCTAATACCTTCACATGTTCTCTACCTAATCCCACAGACATACCTAATAGTAGCACTATGTACACTGCAATGGCTTTTGACATGACATGCCAGCAAACTTCATTGACAAGGTCAACCAATTCTCGAGGAGACACACCAATCATTAGTGCAGTAAAGAATCATTCCCCTTGCTTAGTGTTGCTCTTAGACTAGCCATAGTGGAGAGTAACATACACATTATCTTAGGCTATGTTACTATCTTCATAGTTGGTAGTAACCTAAGTGTGGTGTCATGCAAACCTCCATTTATTAGGTTATAGACTCATATTGTATTGGAATATGTGATTTTATGGTAACTAGCTAAGTTACTCTATTTGCCTATCTCCTCATTAACTCAATGCCACATATAGGCAATTTTGCTGAGTGGGAGTTTATGTTACTTCTGAAGTTACTCCCACTATGACCAGTCTTATGCAGCGTTTCGCGGCTGGTGCGATGAAGCGGCGCCTCTACTTCAAGAAAATGTGCTCATGATCTTCACGACAATGATGTGCTTACTCACTTTGTTCAGGGCTTGGACATAGTGTTTTGCAAGCAATGCGATCAATACTTACTGGAATTTTGAAAACATGGACGTTTTATGTAAATTAGGAAAGTGGCATGGAGGATTCAGATTTCCACAAATCAGTCAGTAAGAACAATAATTGTGCAGCCCTATTAAGAAACTCAACATGAAATTGCTCCTATCAATCCAAATTATTTAACACAAGCAAGTAGATCTTGTCTTTAAGGCGCATTTGGTTAAAGTTCACTCAGCCCCCGCGTCCTTTAAAAACAGCTTTGAGTTCGTCTGACTTCCACCGGCGCCATCGCCGGTCCGCTTCGTCCCCGGTGGACTTAGGGTCAGCCTCATGCGGGAGCAATTGATCCCGGTCGTTACCGGCCGGACGGCTATGTATTTAGATTTTTTTTTGTTAGAGTTTGTGCTCTGCTCAGGAAGGCCAGACAACGGTGACTCTGAAAATGGAATAAGGTTCTCCCTGCTTAGCACACGTCCTGGTGGTGCGTCTAGCTTTATCGATGAGCGTGTGGAGGTGTCTCCCATGCGGATCTTCCTTTGGTGGATTTGTCCAGATCTGGTCGTTATTCATCTACGTTTGTATGTCTTCAGCTTGGATTCTTCCGATCAACGCTACTCTTCATCGTGGCGATTGCGACGACTTCCCGACTGTCTACTACAAGTTTTGCCCTGTTTCGGCGAGAGAGGAGCGATGACGGCGCCATGCTTTCAACTTGTTTCAGTGCTTGTAGTCATTGCTAGGTGGTCTATGCTAGATGAATTATTTATAATTATGATGTTGGTTGTACTGTTATGACTGAAAATGAATAGATGAAAAGTTTTCCACCCAAAAAAAAGTATGCAACCCTCCAGATATAATAAAAATAATTGTCACTACTACTAATATCTGAGTTGGTAGTCTCATCTCACTCCAGTTAATCCTCTCCACCCTTTTTTATCCCACGAACACACTTAAACCGGATGTTACCCGCAATATATTTAAGCCGGTTTTATCTGCCAGTAAGAACATTTTTTTATATTATTTGGTAACTTTTATATGGAAAGGAATAAATCATGAACAATTTTTAATCAATTTTTTATGACCAAATCTCTACTATATCTCTACTCGTATGGAGGAGTTGGTAGTTTTCGTTCCACGGTTTTATTTTGTCTAGTTATTTTGATCTGATTTAGTAAAGATTTCGTTTGGTTTATTTTTGTCTTACCTCCAATCACCCCCTCCCGGTGGATTTTTCTTCCTTTCATTACAAAACCAAATCATAATTTCCAAACAATGAATCATAGTTTCTAAACAATGAAACGACAATTCTTGACAATCAATTTCAAATCCTAACTTTCCTAATTCAGCAATCCCTACCTTTCTTAATAACCAAATCTCTAGTATATGCAGCAAAAGAAACTTGCTTCTTTTTTTAGATATGTACTCCTGACAATTAATTCCAAATCCTAACAATCAATTCGAAATCCTAACAATCATTGTATTCCACATTTTGAAGGGGAGCCTTGGCGAAGTGGTAAAGTTGCTGCCTTGTGACTATGAGGTCACGGGTTCATGTCCTGAAAACAGCGTATTACAGAACTGTAGGGAAAGGCTGCGTACAATAGACCCAAAGTAATTGGACCCTTTGCCGGACCCTGCGCAAGCGGAAGCGACATGCACCGGACTGCCATTGTATTTCACATTTTCCTCGCAATCAAATCCAAATCAACAACCGAACGCGTCCTGCCTCAACTTCGTCCGCCCATAGATCGCCACTCACGCGAAACCAACAAAGAAATTTACCACATGTCTCGGCTCACCCAAACGAAGAAAGACCTAGCGCTACCCCCATCTCACTCTAGCGCTACCAGTCCGCCGTTTAGAGCCTCCCATGACAACACCGCGCGGCGTCTCAATTCCAGCACGAACACCGATCCCTTATTTCCATGTCCACTATCCTGTGTTGCATCCCCTCCGCCAGGGCGAGTAGTGGCGCCGTTGGATCGATGGCACGCGCGGCTGCTTGGTGTGTGTGTGAGTGGGCGTAGGTGCTCTGTCCGTGGCGTCCTGTGTCTGTATGTGGCGTGTTGGGATTGTGTGTCCCGCAGAGGCCCTGTGCACCTGCAGGATGGAGACGGCCATGCGATGCGATGGGAGTCTCTAGATCACACTTCACCGACGTCGCATGCTTCCCCTCCGCCACCTCCGCAAGCGACAGTTACTTCACCATGGGGTCGAGGAGGGCGTGGACAACAACGTCTGTCCTTCGGTGCCTTCGCCGCGAGATCCTCTGCCCCGGCGTTGTTCACCAAAATCAAGTGTAATTCAGTCAATTGACACCGAGACAGGGGCAAGAGGTAGAAGAAGGAGAGAATTCCTTATTTGGCCTTTTTTTTAAATATGCTTCCCTTTTTGGCCCTGCAAAATTATTTTTTTCCTTTTTGACACCGAAACATCATTTTGTTCCCTTAATGACATTTTCATCACTTTTGGCCTCTAACACAATCAGGTGCAATCAAAAAAGTCGTTTTTACCCCTGCTTTAGTTCACAGGTAGAATGAAGAAGAAACCCCATGACCGAACTTCTCTCCCTATTTCCCACCCCGGGTCAATGCTGTTCCTGCTCATGGCGAGGCGGAGGGTGACGGATCGTCGACCTTGGCATCCATGGAACGGTGTGTGCCCATGCGCGTGTTCCAGCACTGCTGGCCGGTTGTGGTCTTCTTTGTTGGTGTTAAATACGAGTATACGACAGTAGCATCCCATACATGTATGCTTGATTACTTGTGCGTGAACGTGTCCGTGTAGGACTGGTGTCACTACACCACGGTAGCTAAAAGAAGGCATAGGAGTTGTGTACGTGTGCAACGCCGGGCTACGTTGGTGCATCTCGGCCACCAACAATTCCGACTGCTGCGACGCCGGTGGTTGGCGGCCGTGGCGTTGGCATCTGCCGCCATGACTCTCGGGCTGAACACAAGCGCCGCGATCCGGCAACCTGCACGAGGCATGCAACTGGTACTTGACGGAGGGCAGTGCATGTGGCAGGGAGTTGATACCCGAACTGCACGCGGCAGCATCCGTGCGCCATGCGAAAGAGGAGGCAGAGGTAGTTGCCAGGACCGGACGACCAACAACAGCGACTGCCTCATTCCGGGCGAGTGGTGTCCGGCTGCTCGTGGCCAGCAGCACACGCTCTCATCGTCCTTGTTTGCGTGCCGTCTTGGCGTGGTGTGTAGCTGCAGGCGGGCGCGGTCTACTACTTGTTTGGAGGATTTATTATATGTACTGTAGTTTTAAATGTGTGTTAGTTAGAAGATTTAGGAGTATGTGTCGGAGTACTTTGTGATAAATTGTACTTATCATAGATATGATTATGCAAGTTGAGCAGGTGTTTTTCCGTCTTTTGTATGCACGGATCAGTTTAGCTAAGGAAAAAAATTATTCAAATGCATATATATGCAAAACATCAATGAACATATTTCATAAAATCAGTGGTTACTTTTTTACTTAAATATATCCTGGACAGTCACATAGTGCACTAGGGGCAAAATGGTCTTTTCATCTCACACTTAACATTATTAGTGACTAAAGGAGACGGAAATGTCACTGAGGGAACAAAATAAATTTTGAGTGTCAAAAAAGGAAAAATATTTTATTTTAGGCCAAAAAGGAAAACATATTTTAAGAAAGGGCCAAATAAGGAATTCTCTAGAAGAAGACTCAGGTCAGTGGCTGGCGTTTTTTTCCCTATTATTAATTCAATCATCAAACAGAAAAGAGAAAGAACAAGACAGACGGGATTAGATGTGATAATCAAAGCACCATCGCATGACTAACTGCACGCTGCCGTTTCCTTTTATTTGCGACTAAAGAGTTTGATCCAATTATCACACGCCATCCCACGCTGCTGCTTCCGTTTGTTTGCAATTAAGTGGGCAAGTACATGTTCTTGCTGACTAAATATTATTCGTAAATATGGCTATCTATCTATACCTATACTAATTTTGGACTCCCTAGAAATTACAACGTTAATCAGTAATTAAGGTCCGTTAATATGGTGGAACCATGTTATTACGGTGTAGATCAACCCATGTAATTGTATTATGTAATTGTATCACGTCTGAGTCCTAAAACTAACCGCCATCTATAGATCCATCTACAACCATTGGATGAAACAACAGATCGCAAAGATAATCCAAACGATTCTCTCTTTCTCTCCTTCGTCCATGTCATGAGTCACGATTAAAAAATCCTTCGTCCATGTCATGAGTCACGATTAAAAAAAATTATAAATCACCGCTCCCTCAACCAGATAATTCAAACGTCCTCTCCTTGTCTCCTTCCTCCTCACAAAGGAGCAAATTACAATTGGTCTCCCTTTGCCCGATCTGCCGATGCGTCTTCCCCAACCCTCCTCCACCTTTTCTGCTCTCGCATCCAACAAAGCTGCAGAATCAGCCGTACTTTTTAAAGTCTCCGCTACTGAATCTCCCCTCCATGATGTCCACAACATCCAAGTTCTATCGGCAATGTCCAGTTTATTAAAAAAAATATCTCCCCTGATTGGATCGGAAGCCCCGACAGCGACCAGCGACCCCCACGTATATGCCAGGGATGTCCCCTCGAGCTCCACCCTCCAGCTACATGTTTGGGGATTTCTACCAAGGTCTTCATCAGCGCCTTCATCATGGCAAGCTCCAGATTGGTTTCGTTGGATCCTAACTACTCACCGAATTCTCTCACGTGTGTGCGTTGTATGTGTTTGAAGCCGGCATTAAACATCAATCCAACTACTTGCTGTTGCTGTACGTGCGTGTCCAGCCAGTTGAGATCAGTATATTTCGTGAGTTCATGCCAGCTCTTTACATCAATCAAAGGCTGCCTCTATAAGGTATAACTGCAACTAAAGGATCACACCATGGAAGCAAAGTCTATTAGACTGCTTTGTTGTACCACCGCGTGCAGCTACTGTTTTGATTAACCGGGTTGGGGAGACAAGATTGTATTTAATGATCTTTGGTAATCAGGTTTAGATCTATCTGAAAGCAACAGTGTGAGGAAAGAAAACTAGACATTCGAGCTTTCATCAAGTTAGGTTCAACCTCAGGGTGGACACGGTCCGGGCCGGTCCGGTCCCGGTCCGGGCCGGTCCGGTCCCGGTCCGGGCCGGTCCGGTCCCGGTCTGAGCCGTCGTTTGGACCGGCCGCCGGCGGTCCGGGCTGGACCGGACCGAGCAGCATGACGGTCCTGATCTCAGGGACCAGACCGGCGGCGATAAAGCCCGGACCAGACCGAATAGACCGAAGGGACCGAATTGGCGGGGTCGATGGATAATCCAAACTTCCTCTCCTTGTCTCCTTCCTCCTCACGAAGGAGCAAATTACAATTGGTCTCCCTTTGCCCGATCTACCGATGCGTCTTCCCCAACCCTCCTCCACCTCTTCTGCTCTCGCATCCAACAAAGCTGCAGAATCAACCGTACTTTTCAAAGTCTCCGCTACTGGATCTCCCCTCCATGACGTTCCCAACATCCAAGTTCTATCGGCAATGTCCAGTTTATTAAAAAAATATCTCCCCCGATTGGATCGGAAGCCCCGACAGCGACCAGCGACCTCCACGTATATGCCGGGGATGTCCCCTCGAGCTCCACCCTCTAGCTACATGTTTGGGGATTTCTACCAAGGTCTTCATCAACGTCTTCGTCATGGCCAGCTCCAGATTGGTTTCGTTGGATCCTAACTACTCACCGAATTCTCTCACGTGCGTGCGTTGTATGTGTTTGAAGCCGGCGTTAAACATCAATCCAACTGCTTGCTGTTGCTGTACGTGCGTGTCCAGCCAGTTGAGATCAGTATATTTCGTGAGTTCGTGCCAGCTCTTTACATCAATCAAAGGCTGCCTCTATAAGGTATAACTGCAACTAAAGGATCACACCATGGAAGCAAAGTCTCTTAGACTGCTTTGTTGTACCACCGCGTGCAGCTACTGTTTTGATTAACCGGGTTGGGGAGACAAGATTGCATTTAATGATCTTTGGTAATCAGGTTTAGATCTATCTGAAAGCAACAGTGTGAGGAAAGAAAACTAGACATTCGAGCTTTCATCAAGTTAGGTTCAACCTCAGGGTGGACACGGTCCTGGCCGGTCCGGTCCCGGTCTGAGCCGTCGTTTGGACCGGCCGCTGGCGGTCCGGGCTGGACCGGACCGAGCAGCATGATGGTCCTGATCTTAGGGACCAGACCGGCGGCGACGAAGCCCGGACCAGACCGAATAGACCGAAGGGACCGAATTGGCGGGGTCGATGGATAATCCAAACGTCCTATCCTTGTCTTCTTCCTCCTCACGAAGGAGCAAATTACAATTGGTCTCCCTTTGCCCGATCTACCGATGCGTCTTCCCCAACCCTCCTCCACCGCTTCTGCTCTCGCATCCAACAAAGCTGCAGAATCAGCCGTACTTTTCAAAGTCTCCGCTACTGGATCTCCCCTCCATGACGTCCCCAACATCCAAGTTCTATCGGCAATGTCCAGTTTATTAAAAATATCTCCCGACTGGATCGGAAGCCCGACAGCGACCTGCGACCTCCACGTATATGCCAGGGATGTCCCCTCAGGCTCCACCCTCTAGCTACATGTTTGGGGATTTCTACCAAGGTCTTCATCAACGCCTTCATCATGGCCAGCTCCAGATTGGTTTCGTTGGATCCTAACTACTCACAAAATTCTCTCACGTGCGTGCGTTGTATGTGTTTGAAGCCGGCGTTAAACATCAATCCAACTGCTTGATGTTGCTGTACGTGCGTGTCCAGCCAGTTGAGATCAGTATATTTCGTGAGTTCGTGCCAGCTCTTTACATCAATCAAAGGCTGCCTCTATAAGGTATAACTGCAACTAAAGGATCACACCATGGAAGCAAAGTCTATTAGACTGCTTTGTCGTACCACCGCGTGCAGCTACTGTTTTGATTAACCGGGTTGGGGAGACAAGATTGCATTTAATGATCTTTGGTAATCAGGTTTAGATCTATCTGAAAGCAACAGTGTGAGGAAAGAAAACTAGACATTCGAGCTTTCATCAAGTTAGGTTCAACCTCAAAGTGGACACGGTCCGGGCAGTCCGGTCCAGTCTGAGCCGTCGTTTGGACCGGCCGCCCAGCAGTCCGGGCTGGACGGACCGAGCAGCATGACGGTCCTGATCTCGAGGACGGACCGGGCGGCGAAGCCCGGACCAGACCGAATAGACCGAAGGGACCGAATTGGCGGGGTCGATGGATAATCCAAACTTCCTCTTGTTGTCTCCTTCCTCCTCACGAAGGAGCAAATTACAATTGGTCTCCCTTTGCCCGGTCTACCGATGCTTCTTCCCCAACCCTCCTCCACCTCTTCTGCTCTCGCATCCAACAAAGCTCCAGAATCAGCCGTACTTTTCAAAGTCTCCGCTACTGGATCTCCCCTCCATGACGTCCCCAACATCCTAGTTCTATCGGCAATGTCCAATTTATTAAAAAAATATCTCGCCCGATTGGATCGGAAGCCCCGACAGCGACCTGCGACCTCCACGTATATGCCAGGGATGTCCCCTTGAGCTCCACCCTCTAGCTACATGTTTGGGGATTTCTACCAAGGTCTTCATCAACACCTTCATCATGGCCAGCTCCAGATTGGTTTCGTTTGATCTTAACTACTCACCGAATTCTCTCACGTCCGTGCGTTGTATGTGTTTGATGCCGGCGTTAAACATCAATCCAACTGCTTGCTGTTGCTGTACATGCGTGTCCAGCCAGTTGAGATCAGTATATTTCGTGAGTTCGTGCCAGCTCGTTACATCAATCAAAGGCTGCCTCTATAAGGTATAACTGCAACTAAACGATCACACCATGGAAGCAAAGTCTATTAGACTGCTTTGTTGTACCACCGCGTGCAGCTACTGTTTTGATTAACCGGGTTGGGGAGACAAGATTGCATTTAATGATCTTTGGTAATCAGGTTTAGATCTATCTGAAAGCAACAGTGTTAGGAAAGAAAACTAGACATTCGAGCTTTCATCAAGTTAGGTTCAACCTCAGGGTGGACACGGTCCGGGCCGGTCCGGTCCTGGTCTGAGCCGTCGTTTGGACCGGCCGCCGGCGGTCCGGGCTGGACCGGACCGAGCAGCATGATGGTCCTGATCTTAGGGACCACACCGGCGGCGACGAAGCCCGGACCAGACCGAATAGACCGAAGGGACCGAATTGGCGGGGTCGATGGATAATCCAAACGTCCTATCCTTGTCTTCTTCCCCCTCACGAAGGAGCAAATTACAATTGGTCTCCCTTTGCCCGATCTACCGATGCGTCTTCCCAACCCTCCTCCACCGCTTCTGCTCTCGCATCCAACAAAGCTGCAGAATCAGCCGTACTTTTCAAAGTCTCCGCTACTGGATCTCCCCTCCATGACGTCCCCAACATCCAAGTTCTATCGGCAATGTCCAGTTTATTAAAAATATCTCCCCCGACTGGATCGGAAGCCCCGACAGCGACCTGCGACCTCCACGTATATGCCAGGGATGTCCCCTCGAGCTCCACCCTCTAGCTACATGTTTGGGGATTTCTACCAAGGTCTTCATCAATGCCTTCATCATGGCCAGCTCCAGATTGGTTTCGTTGGATCCTAACTACTCACAAAATTCTCTCACGTGCGTGCGTTGTATGTGTTTGAAGCCGGCGTTAAACATCAATCCAACTGCTTGCTGTTGCTGTAATGCGTGTCCAGCCAGTTGAGATCAGTATATTTCGTGAGTTCGTGCCAGCTCTTTACATCAATCAAAGGCTGCCTCTATAAGGTATAACTGCAACTAAAGGATCACACCATGGAAGCAAAGTCTATTAGACTGCTTTGTTGTACCACCGCGTGCAGCTACTGTTTTGATTAACCGGGTTGGGGAGACAAGATTGCATTTAATGATCTTTGGTAATCAGGTTTAGATCTATCTGAAAGCAACAGTATGAGGAAAGGAAACTAGACATTCGAGCTTTCATCAAGTTAGGTTCAACCTCAAAGTGGACACGGTCCGGTCGGTCGGTCCCGGTCTGAGCCGTCGTTTGGACTGCCGCCCAGCGGGTCCGGGCTGGACCGGACCGAGCAGCATGACGGTCCTGATCTCAGGGACCGGACCGGCGGCGACGAAGCCCGGACCAGACCGAATAGACCGAAGGGACCGAATTGGAGGGGTCGATGGATAATCCAAACTTCCTCTCGTTTTCTCCTTCCTCCTCACGAAGGAGCAAATTACAATTGGTCTCCCTTTGCCCGATCTACCGATGCTTCTTCCCCAACCCTCCTCCACCTCTTCTGCTCTCGCATCCAACAAAGCTGCAGAATTAGCCGTACTTTTCAAAGTCTCCGCTACTGGATCTCCCCTCCATGACGTTCCCAACATCCAAGTTCTATCGGCAATGTCCAGTTTATTAAAAAAATATCTCCCCCGATTGGATCGGAAGCCCCGACAGCGACCAGCGACCTCCACGTATATGCCAGGGATGTCCCCTCGAGCTCCACCCTCTAGCTACATGTTTGGGGATTTCTACCAAGGTCTTCATCAACGTCTTCGTCATGGCCAGCTCCAGATTGGTTTCGTTGGATCCTAACTACTCACCGAATTCTCTCACGTGCGTGCGTTGTATGTGTTTGAAGCGGCGTTAAACATCAATCCAACTGCTTGCTGTTGCTGTACGTGCGTGTCCAGCCAGTTGAGATCAGTATATTTCGTGAGTTCGTGCCAGCTCTTTACATCAATCAAAGGCTGCCTCTATAAGGTATAACTGCAACTAAAGGATCACACCATGGAAGCAAAGTCTATTAGACTGATTTGTTGTACCACCGCGTGCAGCTACTGTTTTGATTAACCGGGTTGGGGAGACAAGATTGCATTTAATGATCTTTGGTAATCAGGTTTAGATCTATCTGAAAGCAACAGTGTGAGGAAAGAAAACTAGACATTCGAGCTTTCATCAAGTTAGGTTCAACCTCAGGGTGGACACGGTCCGGGCCGGTCCGGTCCCGGTCTGAGCCGTCGTTTGGACCGGCCGCCGGCGGTCCGGGCTGGACCGGACCGAGCAGCATGATGGTCCTGATCTTAGGGACCAGACCGGCGGCGACGAAGCCCGGACCAGACCGAATAGACCGAAGGGACCGAATTGGCGGGGTCGATGGATAATCCAAACGTCCTATCCTTGTCTTCTTCCTCCTCATGAAGGAGCAAATTACAATTGGTCTCCCTTTGCCCGATCTACCGATCGTCTTCCCAACCCTCCTCCACCGCTTCTGCTCTCGCATCCAACAAAGCTGCAGAATCAGCCGTACTTTTCAAAGTCTCCGCTCTGGATCTCCCTCCATGACGTCCCCAACATCCAAGTTCTATCGGTAATGTCCAGTTTATTAAAAATATCTCCCCGACTGGATCGGAAGCCCCGACAGCGACCTGCGACCTCCACGTATATGCCAGGGATGTCCCCTCGAGCTCCACCCTCTAGCTACATGTTTGGGGATTTCTACCAAGGTCTTCATCAACGCCTTCATCATGGCCAGCTCCAGATTGGTTTCGTTGGATCCTAACTACTCACAAAATTATCTCACGTGCGTGCGTTGTATGTGTTTGAAGCCGGCGTTAAACATCAATCCAACTGCTTGCTGTTGCTGTACGTGCGTGTCCAGCCAGTTGAGATCAGTATATTTCGTGAGTTCGTGCCAGCTCTTTACATCAATCAAAGGCTGCCTCTATAAGGTATAACTGCAACTAAAGGATCACACCATGGAAGCAAAGTCTATTAGACTGCTTTGTTGTACCACCGCGTGCAGCTACTGTTTTGATTAACCGGGTTGGGGAGACAAGATTGCATTTAATGATCTTTGGTAATCAGGTTTAGATCTATCTGAAAGCAACAGTATGAGGAAAGGAAACTAGACATTCGAGCTTTCATCAAGTTAGGTTCAACCTCAAAGTGGACACGGTCCGGGCCGGTCCGGTCCCGGTCTGAGCCGTCGTTTGGACCGGCCGCCCGCGGTCCGGGCTGGACCGGACCGAGCAGCATGACGGTCCTGATCTCAGGGACCGGACCGGCGGCGACGAAGCCCGGACCAGACCGAATA
The DNA here is from genome assembly GCA_021605145.1 of Aegilops bicornis. Taxonomy (NCBI): domain Eukaryota; kingdom Viridiplantae; phylum Streptophyta; class Magnoliopsida; order Poales; family Poaceae; genus Aegilops; species Aegilops bicornis. The sequence continues at coordinate 56,561,837 of CM038675.1, read as the reverse complement.
GACCGAAGGGACCGAATTGGCGGGGTCGATGGATAATCCAAACTTCCTCTCGTTGTCTCCTTCCTCCTCACGAAGGAGCAAATTACAATTGGTCTCCCTTTGCCCGATCTACCGATGCTTCTTCCCCAACCCTCCTCCACCTCTTCTGCTCTCGCATCCAACAAAGCTGCAGAATCAGCCGTACTTTTCAAAGTCTCCGCTACTGGATCTCCCCTCCATGACGTCCCCAACATCCTAGTTCTATCGGCAATGTCCAATTTATTAAAAAAATATCTCCCCCGATTGGATCGGAAGCCCCGACAGCGACCTGCGACCTCCACATATATGCCAGGGATGTCCCCTCGAGCTCCACCCTCTAGCTACATCTTTGGGGATTTCTACCAAGGTCTTCATCAACGCCTTCATCATGGCCAGCTCCAGATTGGTTTCGTTTGATCTTAACTACTCACCGAATTCTCTCACGTCCGTGCGTTTTATGTGTTTGATGCGGCGTTAAACATCAATCCAACTGCTTGCTGTTGCTGTACATGCGTGTCCAGCCAGTTGAGATCAGTATATTTCGTGAGTTCGTGCCAGCTCGTTACATCAATCAAAGGCTGCCTCTATAAGGTATAACTGCAACTAAACGATCACACCATGGAAGCAAAGTCTATTAGACTACTTTGTTGTACCACCGCGTGCAGCTACTGTTTTGATTAACCGGGTTGGGGAGACAATATTGCATTTAATGATCTTTGGTAATTAGGTTTAGATCTATCTGAAAGCAACAGTGTGAGGAAAGAAAACTAGACATTCGAGCTTTCATCAAGTTAGGTTCAACCTCAGGGTGGACACGGTCCGGGCAGTCCGGTCCAGTCTCGAGCCGTCGTTTGGACTGCCGGCGCGGGTCCGGGCTGGACCGCACCGAGCAGCATGATGGTCCTGATCTTAGGGACCAGACGGCGGCGACGAAGCCGGACCAGACCGAATAGACCGAAGGGACCGAATTGGCGGGTCGATGGATAATCCAAACGTCCTATCCTTGTCTTCTTCCTCCTCACGAAGGAGCAAATTACAATTGGTCTCCCTTTGCCCGATCTACCGATCGTCTTCCCCAACCCTCCTCCACCGCTTCTGCTCGTGATCCAACAAAGCTGCAGAATCAGCCGTACTTTTCAAAGTCTCCGCCATCGGATCTCCCTCCATGGCGTCCCCAACATCCAAGTTCTATCGGCAATGTCCAGTTTATTAAAATATCTCCCCGACTGGATCGGAAGCCCCGACAGCGACCTGCGACCTCCACGTATATGACAGGGATGTCACCTCGAGCTCCACACTCTAGCTACATGTTTGGGGATTTCTACCAAGGTCTTAATCAATTCATTCATCATTGCCAGATCCAGATTGGTTTCGTTGGATCCTAACTACTCACAAAATTCTCTCACGTGCGTCGTTGTATGTGTTTGAAGTCGGCGTTAAACATCAATCCAACTGCTTGCTGTTGCTGTACGTCGCGTGTCCAGCCGATTGAGATCAGTATATTTCGTGAGTTCGTGCCAGCTCTTTACATCAATCAAAGGCTGCCTCTATAAGGTATAACTGCAACTAAAGGATCACACCATGGAAGCAAAGTCTATTAGACTGCTTTGTTGTACCACCGCGTGCAGCTACTGTTTTGATTAACCGGGTTGGGGAGACAAGATTGCATTTAATGATCTTTGGTAATCAGGTTTAGATCTATCTGAAAGCAACAGTATGAGGAAAGGAAACTAGACATTCGAGCTTTCATCAAGTTAGGTTCAACCTCAAAGTGGACACGGTCTGGGCCGGTCCGGTCCCGGTCTGAGCCGTCGTTTGGACCGGCCGCCGGCGGTCCGGGCTGGACCGGACCGAGCAGCATGACGGTCCTGATCTCAGGGACCGGACCGGCGGCGACGAAGCCCGGACCAGACCGAATAGACCGAAGGGACCGAATTGGCGGGTCGATGGATAATCCAAACTTCCTCTCGTTGTCTCCTTCCTCCTCACGAAGGAGCAAATTACAATTGGTCTCCCTTTGCCCGATCTACCGATGCTTCTTCCCCAACCCTCCTCCACCTCTTACTGCTCTCGCATCCAACAAAGCTGCAGAATCAGCCGTACTTTTCAAAGTCTCCGCTACTGGATCTCCCCTCCATGACGTCCCCAACATCCTAGTTCTATCGGCAATGTCCAATTTATTAAAAAAATATCTCCACCGATTGGATCGGAAGCCCCGACAGCGACCTGCGACCTCCACGTATATGCCAGGGATGTCCCCTCGAGCTCCACCCTCTAGCTACATGTTTGGGGATTTCTACGAAGGTCTTCATCAACGCCTTCATCATGGCCAGCTCCAGATTGGTTTCGTTTGATCTTAACTACTCACCGAATTCTCTCACGTCCGTGCGTTGTATGTGTTTGATGCCGGCGTTAAACATCAATCCAACTGCTTGCTGTTGCTGTACATGCGTGTCCAGCCAGTTGAGATCAGTATATTTCGTGAGTTCGTGCCAGCTCGTTACATCAATCAAAGGCTGCCTCTATAAGGTATAACTGCAACTAAAGGATCACACCATGGAAGCAAAGTCTATTAGACTGCTTTGTTGTACCACCGCGTGCAGCTACTGTTTTGATTAACCGGGTTGGGGAGACAAGATTGCATTTAATGATCTTTGGTAATCAGGTTTAGATCTATCTGAAAGCAACAGTGTGAGGAAAGAAAACTAGACATTCGAGCTTTCATCAAGTTAGGTTCAACCTCAGGGTGGACACGGTCCGGGCAGTCGGTCCCGGTCTGAGCCGTCGTTTGGACCGGCCGCCGGTGGTCCGGGCTGGACCGGACCGAGCAGCATGATGGTCCTGATCTTAGGGACCAGACCGGCGGCGACGAAGCCCGGACCAGACCGAATAGACCGAAGGGACCGAATTGGCGGGGTCGATGGATAATCCAAACGTCCTATCCTTGTCTTCTTCCTCCTCACGAAGGAGCAAATTACAATTGGTCTCCCTTTGCCCGATCTACCGATCGTCTTCCCAACCCTCCTCCACCGCTTCTGCTCGCATCCAACAAAGCTGCAGAATCAGCCGTACTTTTCAAAGTCTCCGCTACTGGATCTCCCCTCCATGACGTCCCCAACATCCAAGTTCTATCGGCAATGTCCAGTTTATTAAAAACATCTCCCCCGACTGGATCGGAAGCCCCGACAGCGACCTGCGACCTCCACGTATATGCCAGGGATGTCCCCTCGAGCTCCACCCTCTAGCTACATGTTTGGGGATTTCTACCAAGGTCTTCATCAATGCCTTCATCATGGCCAGCTCCAGATTGGTTTTGTTGGATCCTAACTACTCACAAAATTCTCTCACGTGCGTGCGTTGTATGTGTTTGAAGCCGGCGTTAAACATCAATCCAACTGCTTGTTGTTGCTGTACGTGCGTGTCCAGCCAGTTGAGATCAGTATATTTCATGAGTTCGTGCCAGCTCTTTACATCAATCAAAGGCTGCCTCTATAAGGTATAACTGCAACTAAAGGATCACACCATGGAAGCAAAGTCTATTAGACTGCTTTGTTGTACCACCGCTGCAGCTACTGTTTTGATTAACCGGGTTGGGGAGACAAGATTGCATTTAATGATCTTTGGTAATCAGGTTTAGATCTATCTGAAAGCAACAGTATGAGGAAAGGAAACTAGACATTCGAGCTTTCATCAAGTTAGGTTCAACCTCAAAGTGGACACGGTCCGGGCCGGTCCGGTCCCGGTCTGAGCCGTCGTTTGGACCGGCCGCCGGCGGTCCGGGCTGGACCGGACCGAGCAGCATGACGGTCCTGATCTCAGGGACCGGACCGGCGGCGACGAAGCCCGGACCAGACCGAATAGACCGAAGGGACCGAATTGGCGGGGTCGATGGATAATTCAAACTTCCTCTCGTTGTCTCCTTCCTCCTCACGAAGGTGCAAATTACAATTGGTCTCCCTTTGCCCGATCTACCGATGCTTCTTCCCCAACCCTCCCCCACCTCTTCTGCTCTCGCATCCAACAAAGCTGCAGAATCAGCCGTACTTTTCAAAGTCTCCGCTACTGGATCTCCCCTCCATGACGTCCCCAACATCCTAGTTCTATCGGCAATGTCCAATTTATTAAAAAAATATCTCCCCGATTGGATCGGAAGCCCCGACAGCGACCTGCGACCTCCACGTATATGCCAGTGGATGTCCCTCGAGCTCCACCCTCTAGCTACATGTTTGGGGATTTCTACCAAGGTCTTCATCAACGCCTTCATCATAGCCAGCTCCAGATTGGTTTCGTTTGATCTTAACTACTCACCGAATTCTCTCACGTTCGTGCGTTGTATGTGTTTGATGCCGGCGTTAAACATCAATCCAACTGCTTGTTGTTGCTGTACATGCGTGTCCAACCAGTTGAGATCAGTATATTTCGTGAGTTCGTGCCAGCTCGTTACATCAATCAAAGGCTGCCTCTATAAGGTATAACTGCAACTAAAGGATCACACCATGGAAGCAAAGTCTATTAGACTGCTTTGTTGTACCACCGCGTGCAGCTACTGTTTTGATTAACCGGGTTAGGGAGACAAGATTGCATTTAATGATCTTTGGTAATCATGTTTAGATCTATCTGAAAGCAACAGTGTGAGGAAAGAAAACTAGACATTCGAGCTTTCATCAAGTTAGGTTCAACCTCAGGGTGGACACGGTCCGGGCCGGTCCGGTCCCGGTCTGAGCCGTCGTTTGGACCGGCCGCCGGCGGTCCGGGCTGGACCGGACCGAGCAGCATGATGGTCCTGATCTTAGGGACCAGACCCGGCGACGAAGCCCGGACCAGACCGAATAGACCGAAGGGACCGAATTGGCGGGGTCGATGGATAATCCAAACGTCCTATCCTTGTCTTCTTCCTCCTCACGAAGGAGCAAATTACAATTGGTCTCCCTTTGCCCGATCTACCGATGCGTCTTCCCCAACCCTCCTCCACCGCTTCTGCTCTCGCATCCAACAAAGCTGCAGAATCAGCCGTACTTTTCAAAGTCTCCGCTACTGGATCTCCCCTCCATGACGTCCCCAACATCCAAGTTCTATCGGTAATGTCCAGTTTATTAAAAATATCTCCCCGACTGGATCGGAAGCCCCGACAGCGACCTGCGACCTCCACGTATATGCCCGGGATGTCCCTCGAGCTCCACCCTCTAGCTACATGTTTGGGGATTTCTACCAAGGTCTTCATCAATGCCTTCATCATGGCCAGCTCCAGATTGGTTTCGTTGGATCCTAACTACTCACAAAATTCTCTCACGTGCGTGCGTTGTATGTGTTTGAAGCCGGAGTTAAACATCAATCCAACTGCTTGCTTTTGCTGTACGTGCTTGTCCAGCCAGTTGAGATCAGTATATTTCGTGAGTTCGTGCCAGCTCTTTACATCAATCAAAGGCTGCCTCTATAAGGTATAACTGCAACTAGAGGATCACACCATGGAAGCAAAGTCTATTAGACTGCTTTGTTGTACCACCGCGTGCAGCTACTGTTTTGATTAACCGGGATGGGGAGACAAGATTGCATTTAATGATCTTTGGTAATCAGGTTTAGATCTATCTGAAAGCAACAGTGTGAGGAAAGGAAACTAGACATTCGAGCTTTCATCAAGTTAGGTTCAACCTCAAAGTGGACACGGTCCGGGCCGGTCCGGTCCCGGTCTGAGCCGTTGTTTGGACCGGCCGCCGGCGGTCCGGGCTGGACCGGACCGAGCAGCATGACGGTCCTGATCTCAGGGACCGGACCGGCGGCGACGAAGCCCGCACCAGACCGAATAGACCGAAGGGACCGAATTGGCGGGGTCGATGGATAATCCAAACTTCCTCTCGTTGTCTCCTTCCTCCTCACGAAGGAGCAAATTACAATTGGTCTCCCTTTGCCCGATCTACCGATGCGTCTTCCCCAACCCTCCTCCACCGCTTCTGCTCTCGCATCCAACAAAGCTGCAGAATCAGCCGTACTTTTCAAAGTCTCCGCTACTGGATCTCCCCTCCATGACGTCCCCAACATCCTAGTTCTATCGGCAATGTCCAATTTATTAAAAAAATATCTCCCCCGATTGGATCGGAAGCCCCGACAGCGACCTGCGACCTCCACGTATATGCCAGGGATGTCCCCTCGAGCTCCACCCTCTAGCTACATGTTTGGGGATTTCTACGAAGGTCTTCATCAACGCCTTCATCATGGCCAGCTCCAGATTGGTTTCGTTTGATCTTAACTACTCACCGAATTCTCTCACGTCCGTGCGTTGTATGTGTTTGATGCCGGCGTTAAACATCAATCCAACTGCTTGCTGTTGCTGTACATGCATGTCCTGTTGGGGAACGTAGTAATTTCAAAAAATTTCCTACGCACACGCAAGGATCATGGTGATGCATAGCAACGAGAGGGGAGAGTGTATGTCCACGTACCCTCGTAGACCGTGGCGAAGCGTTATAACAACGCGGTTGATGTAGTAAATGCGTCTTCACGATCCGACCGATCCAAGTACCGAACGTCACGGCACCTCCGAGTTCTGCACACGTTCAGCTCGATGGCGATCCCGGACTCCGATCCAGCAAAGTGTCGGGGATGAGTTCCGTCAAGACGACGGTGTGGTGGCGATGATGATGCTCCACCGACGCGGGGCTTCGCCTAAGCTCATGACGATATGACTTCTCCGGCGAGGGCTTCGCCTAAGCTCCGTGACGATATGACCGAAGTGGAATATGGTGGAGGGGGGCACCGCACACGGCTAAGGAACGATCCGTAGATCAACTTGTGTGTTCATGGGGTGCCCCTGCCCCCGTATATAAAGGAGGGAGGGAGGAGGAGGCCGGCCTAGGGAGGAGGCGCGCCATAGGGGAGTCCTACTCCCACCCGAGTAGGATTCCCTTTCCTAGTCCAACTAGGGATCCTTCCATGTATTAGGAGTAGGAGACAAGGAAGGGGAAGAGAGAAGGGAAGGAAGGAGGGGGTGCGGCCCCTCCCCTTAGCCCAATTCGGACTAGGGCAAAGGGGGGGCGCGCAGCCTGCCCTAGGCATCCTCTCTCTCTTTCCCGCAGGGCCCAATAAGGCCCAATACTTCTCCCCGGCGAATTCCCGTAACTCTCCGGTACTCCGAAAAATACCCGAATGACTCGGAACCTTTCCGAACTCCGAATATAGTCGTCCAATATATCGATCTTTACGTCTCGACCATTTCGAGACTCCTCGTCATGTCCCCGATCTCATCCGGGACTCCGAACTCCTTCGGTACATCAAAACTCATAAACTCATAACATAACTGTCATCGAAACTTTAAGCGTGCGGACCCTACGGGTTCGAGAACTATGTAGACATGACCTAGAACCATTCTCGGTCAATAACCAATAGCGGAACCTGGATGCCCATATTGGTTCCTACATATTCTACGAAGATCTTTATCGGTCAAACCGCATAACGATATCGTTGTTCCCTTTGTCATCGGTATGTTACTTACCCGAGATTCGATCGTCGGTGTCCAATACCTAGTTCAATCTCGTTACGGTAAGTCTCTTTACTCGTTCCGTAATACATCATCTCACAACTAACTTATTAGTTGCAATGCTTGCAAGGCTTATGTGATGTGTATTACCGAGAAGGCCCAGAGATACCTCTCCGACAATCGGAGTGACAAAACCTAATCTCGATTCATGCCAACTCAACATATACTTTTGGAGACACCTGTAGAGTACCTTTATAATCACCCAGTTACGTTGTGACGTTTGGTAGCACACAATGTGTTCCTCTGGTAAACGGGAGTTGCATAATCTCATAGTTTCAGGAACTTTGTATAAGTCATGAAGAAAGCATAAGCAACATACTAAACGATCAAGTGCTAGGCTAACGGAATGGGTCAAGTCAATCAGATCATTCTCCTAATGATGTGATCCCGTTAATCAAATGACAACTCATGTCTATGGTTAGGAAACATAACCATCTTCGATTAACGAGCTAGTCAAGTAGAGGCATACTAGTGACACTCTGTTTGTCTATGTATTCACACATGTATTATGTTTCCGGTTAATACAATTCTAGCATGAATAATAAACATTTATCATGATATAAGGAAATAAATAATAACTTTATTATTGCCTCTAGGGCATATTTCCTTCAGTCTCCCACTTGCACTAGAGTCAATAATCGAGTTCACATCGCCATGTGATTTAACATCAATAGTTCACATCTATATGTGGTTAACACCCATAGTTCACATCGACATGTGACCAACACCCAAAGGGTTTACTAGAGTCAGTAATCTAGTTCACATCGCTATGTGATTAACACCCAAAGAGTACTAAGGTGTGATCATGTTTTGCTTGTGAGATAATTTTAGTCAACGGGTCTGTCATATTCAGATCCGTAAGTATTTTGCAAATTTCTATGTCTACAATGCTCTGCACGGAGCTACTCTAGCTAATTGCTCCCACTTTCAATATGTATCTAGATCGAGACTTAGAGTCATCCAGATCGGTGTCAAAACTTGCATCGACGTAACCCTTTACTGACGAACCTTTGTCACCTCCATAATCGAGAAAACATATCCTTATTCCACTAAGGATAATTTTGACCGCTGTCCAGTGATCTACTCCTAGATCACTATTGTACTCCCTTGCCAAACTCAGTGTAGGGTATACAATAGATCTGGTACACAACATGGCATACTTTATAGAACCTATGGCTGAGGCATAGGGAATGACTTTCATTCTCTTTCTATCTTCTGCCGTGGTCGGGCTTTGAGTCTTACTCAATTTCACATCTTGTAACACAGGCAAGAACTCTTTCTTTGACTGTTCCATTTTGAACTACATCAAAATCTTGTCAAGGTATGTACTCATTGAAAAAACTTATCAAGCGTTTTGATCTATCTCTATAGATCTTGATGCTCAATATGTAAGCAGCTTCATCGAGGTTTTTCTTTGAAAAATCCTTTCAAACACTCCTTTATGCTTTGCGAGAATAATTCTACATTATTTCTGATCAACAATATGTCATTCACATATACTTATCAGAAATGCTTTGTAGTGCTCCCACTCACTTGCGTGGAAATACAGGCCTTTCCAAAAGTCTGTATAAAATCATAGTCTTTGATCAACACATCAAAGCGTATATTCCAACTCCGAGATGCTTGCACCAGTCCATTGATGGATCGCTGGAGCTTGCACATTTTGTTAGCTCCTTTAGGATTGACAAAACCTTCTGGTTGCATCATATAAAATTCTTCTTTAATAAATCCATTAAAGAATGTAGTTTTGACATCCATTTGCCAGATTTCATAAAATGTGCCAATTGCTAACATGATTCGGACAGACTTAAGCATCGCTACAGTTGAGAAAATCTCATTGTAGTCAACACCTTGAACTTGTCGAAAACCCTTTTGTGACAAGTCGAGCTTTGTAGATAGTAACACTACTATCAGTGTCCGTCTTCCTCTTGAAGATCCATTTATTTAACATGGCTTGCTGATCATCGAGCAAGTCAATCAAAGTCCATACTTTTGTTCTCATACATGGATCATATCTCAGATTTTATGGCCTCAAGCCATTTCGCGGAATCTGGGCTCATCATCGCTTCCTCATAGTTCGTAGGTTCATCATGGTCTAGTAACATGACTTCCAGAATATGATTACCGTACTACTCTGGTGCGGATCTTACTCTGGAAGACCTACGAGGTTTGGTAGTAACTTGATCTGAAGTTTCATGATCATCATCATTAACTTCCTCACTAATTGGTGTAGGAATCACTGGAACTGATTTCTGTGATGAACTACTTTCCAATAAGGGAGAAGGTATAATTACCTCATCAAGTTCTACTTTCCTCCCACTCACTTCTTTCGAGAGAAACTTCTTCTCTAGAAAGGATCCATCTTAACAACGAAAAACTTGCCTTCGGATCTGTGATAGAAGGTGTACCCAATAGTTACCTTTGGGTATTCTATGAAGACGCACTTCTCCGATTTGGGTTTGAGCTTATCAGGTGAAAACTTTTTCACATAAGCATCACAACTCCAAACTTTTAAGAAACGACAGCTTAGGTTTACTGTTAAACCATAGTTCATATGGTGTCGTCTCAACGGATTTAGATGGTGCCCTATTAACCGTGAATGCAGCTGTCTCTAATGCATAACCCCAAAATGATAGTGGTAAACCGATAAGAGACATCATAGATCGCACCATATCAAATAAAGTGCGGTTACGACGTTCGTACACACCATTACACTATGGTGTTCCAGGTGGCGTGAGTAGTGAAACTATTCCACATTATTTTAATTGAAGACCAAACTCGTAACTCAATTATTCGTCTTTGCGATTAGATCGCAGAAACTTTATTTTCTTGTTACGATGATTTTTCCACTTCACTCTGAAATTCTTTGAACCTTTCAACTATTTCAGACTAATGTTTCATCAAGTAGATATACCCATATCTGCTCAAATCATCTTGTTTGAAAGTCAGAAAATAACGATACTTGCCACGAGCATCAACACTCATTGGATCGCATACATCGGTATGTATTATTTCCAATAAGTCAGTAGCTTGTTCCATTGTTCCGGAGAAGCGGAGTTTTAGTCATCGTGCCCACGCGACACGGTTCGCAAGCATCAAGTGATTCATAATCAAGTGATTCCCAAAGTCCATCAGCATGGAGTTTTCTTCATGCGCTTTTACGCCAATATGACCTAAACGGCTGCCACAAATAAGTTGCACTATCATTATTATCTTTGCATCTTTTGGTTTCAATATTATGAATATGTGTATCACTATGATCGAGATCCAATGAATCATTTTCATTGGGTGTGTAACCATATAAGGTTTTATTCATGTAAACAGAACAACAATTTATTCTCTTACTTAAATGAATAACCGTATTGCAATAAACATGATCAAATCATACTTATGCTCAACACCAAATAACACTTATTTAGGTTCCATACTAATCCCGAAAGTATAGGGAGTGTGCGATGATGATCATATCAATCTTGGAACTACTTCCAACACTCATCTTCACTTCCCCTTGAACTAGTTTCTGTTCATTCTGCAACTCCTGTTTCAAGTTACTACTCTTAGCAACTGAACCAGTATCAAATACCGAGGGGTTGCTACGAACACTAGTAAAATACACATCAATAATCTGTATCTCAAATATACCTTTGTTCACTTTGCCATCCTTCTTATCCATAAAATACTTGGGGTAGTTCCGCTTCTAGTGACCAGTTCCATTGCAGCAAAAGCACTTAGTCTCAGGCTTAGGTCCAGACTTGGGCTTCTTCACTCGAGCAACAACTTGCTTGCCGTTTCTTCTTGAAGTTCCCTTCTTCCCTTTGCCCTTTTCCTTGAGACTAGTGGTCTTGTCAATCATCAACACTTGATGTTCTTTCTTGATTTCTACCTTCGTCGATTTCAACATCACGAAGAGCTCGGGAATCGTTTTCGTCATCCCTTGCATACTATAGTTCATCACGAAGTTCTAGCAACTTAGTGTTGGTGACTAGAGAATTCTGTCAATCACTATCTTATCTGGAAGATTAACTCCCACTTGATTCAAGCGATTGAAGTACCCAGACAATCTGAGAACATGCTCACTAGTTGAGCGATTCTCTTCCATCTTTTAGCTATAGAACTTGTTGGAGATTTCATATCTCTCAACTCGGGTATTTGCTTGAAATATTAACTTCAATTCCTGGAACATCCCTTATGGTCCATGACGTTCAAAACGTCTTTGAAGTCCCGATTCTAAGCTGTTAAGTATGGTGCACTAAACTATCAAGTAGTCATCATATTGAGCTAGCCAAACGTTCATAACGTCTACATTTGCTCCTGCAATAGGTCTGTCACCTAGCGGTGCATTAAGGACATAATTCTTCTGTGCAGCAATGAGGATAAACCTCAGATCACGGATCCAATCCGCATCATTGCTACTAACATTTTCAATACAATTTTCTCTAGGAACACATATAAAAACATAGGGAAGCAACAACGCGAGCTAGTGATCTACAACATAATTTGCAAAATATTACCAGGACTAAGTTCATGATAAATTAAAGTTCAATTAATCATATTACTTAAGAACTCCCACTTAGATAGACATCTCTCTAGTCATCTAAGTGATCACGTGATCCAAATCAACTAAACCATAACCGATCATCACGTGAGATGGAGTAGTTTTCAATGGTGAACATCTTATGTTGATCATATCTACTATATGATTCACGCTCGACCTTTCGGTCTCCGTGTTCCGAGGCCATATCTGCATATGCTAGGCTCGTCAAGTATAACCTGAGTATTCTGCGCGTGCAAAACTGGCTTGCACCCGTTGTAGATGGACGTAGAGCTTATCACACCCGATCATCACGTGGTGTCTCGGCACGACGAACTTTGGCAACGGTGCATACTCAGGGAGAACACTTCTTGATAATTTTAGTGAGAGATCATCTTATAATGCTACCGTCAATCAAAGCAAGATAAGATGCATAAAGGATAAACATCACATGCAATCAATATAAGTGATATGATATGGCCATCATCATCTTGTGCTTGTGATCTCCATCTCAAGCACCGTCGTGATCACCATCGTCACCGGGCGCGACACCTTGATCTCCATCGTAGCATCATTGTCGTCTACGCCATCTATTGCTTCTACGACTATCGCTACCGCTTAGTGATAAAGTAAAGCAATTACAGGGCGTTTGCATTTCATACAATAAAGCGACAACCATATCCTGCCAGTTGCCGATAACTCGGTTACAAAACATGATCATCTCATACAATAAAATATAGCATCACGTCTTGACCATATCACATCACAACATGCCCTGCAAAAACAAGTTAGACGTCCTCTACTTTGTTGTTGCAAATTTTACGTGGCTGCTACGGGCTTAGCAAGAACCGTTCTCACCTACACGCATCAAAACCACAACGATAGTTTGTCAAATAGACTCCGTTTTAACCTTCGCAAGGACCGGGCGTAGTCACACTCGGTTCAACTAAAGTTGGAGAAACTGACACCCGCCAGCCACCTGTGTGCAAAGCACGTCGGTAGAACCAGTCTCGCGTAAGCGTATGCGTAATGTCGGTCCGGGCCGCTTCATCCAACAATACCGCTGAACCAAAGTATGACATGCTGGTAGGTAGTATGACTTATACCGTCCACAACTCACTTGTGTTCTACTCGTGCATATAACATCAACGCATAAAACCTAGGCTCGGATGCCACTGTTGGGGAACGTAGTAATTTCATAAAAATTCCTACGCACACGCAAGGATCATGGTGATGCATAGCAACGAGAGGGGAGAGTATTGTCCACGTACCCTCGTAGACCGTGGCGAAGCGTTATAACAACGCGGTTGATGTAGTCGTACGTCTTCACGATCCGACCGATCCAAGTACCGAACGTACGGCACCTCCGAGTTCTGCACACGTTCAGCTCGATGACGATCCCCGGACTCCGATCCAGCAAAGTGTCGGGGATGAGTTCCGTCAGCACGACGGCGTGGTGACGATGATGATGCTCCACCGGCGCAGGGCTTCGCCTAAGCTCATGACGATATGACTTCTCCGGCGCAGGGCTTCGCCTAAGCTCATGACGATATGACGAAGTGGAATATGGTGGAGGGGCACCGACACGGCTAAGGAACGATCCGTAGATCAACTTGTGTGTTCATGGGGTGCCCCTGCCCCGTATATAAAGGGAGGGAGGAGGAGGCCGGCCTAGGGAGGAGGCGGCGCCATAGGGGAGTCCTACTCCCATAGGGAGTAGGATTCCCTTTCCTAGTCCAACTAGGGATCCTTCCATCTATTAGGAGTAGGAGACTAGGAAGAGGAAAGAGAAGGGAAGGAAGGAGGGTGCGGCCTCCCTTAGCCCAATTCGGACTAGGGCAAAGGGGCGCGCAGCCTGCCCTAGGCATCCTCTCTCTCTTTCCCGCAGGGCCCAATAAGGCCCAATACTTCTCCCCGGCGAATTCCCGTAACTCTCCGGTACTCGAAAAATACCGAATGACTCGGAACCTTTCCGAACTCCGAATATAGTCGTCCAATATATCGATCTTTACGTCTCGACCATTTCGAGACTCCTCGTCATGTCCCCGATCTCATCCGGGACTCGAACTCCTTCGGTACATCAAAACTCATAAACTCATAATATAACTGTCGCCGAAACTTTAAGCGTGCGGACCCTACGGGTTCGAGAACTATGTAGACATGACCTAGAACCATTCTCGGTCAATAACCAATAGCGGAACCTGGATGCCCATATTGGTTCCTATATATTCTACGAAGATCTTTATCGGTCAAACCGCATACGATATACGTTGTTCCCTTTGTCATTGGTATGTTACTTACCCGAGATTCGATCGTCGGTGTCCAATACCTAGTTCAATCTCGTTACCGGTAAGTCTCTTTACTCGTTCCGTAATACATCATCTCACAACTAACTTATTAGTTGCAATGCTTGCAAGGCTTATGTGATGTGTATTACCGAGAAGGCCCAGAGATACCTCTCCGACAATCGGAGTGACAAAACCTAATCTCGATTCATGCCAACTCAACATATACTTTTGGAGACACCCGTAGAGTACCTTTATAATCACCCAGTTACGTTGTTATGTTTGGTAGCACACAAAGTGTTCCTCACAGTAAACGGAGTTGCATAATCTCATAGTTTCAGGAACTTTGTATAAGTCATGAAGAAAGCATAAGCAACATACTAAGCGATCAAGTGCTAGGCTAACGGAATGGGTCAAGTCAATCAGATCATTCTCCTAATGATGTGATCCCGTTAATCAAATGACAACTCATGTCTATGGTTAGGAAACATAACCATCTTGATTAACGAGCTAGTCAAGTAGAGGCATACTAGTGACACTCTGTTTGTCTATGTATTCACACATGTATTATGTTTCCGGTTAATACAATTCTAGCATGAATAATAAACATTTATCATGATATAAGGAAATAAATAATAACTTTATTATTGCCTCTAGGGCATATTTCCTTCATGTCCAGCCAGTTGAGATCAGTACATTTCGTGAGTTCGTGCCAGCTCGTTACATCAATCAAAGGCTGCCTCTATAAGGTATAACTGCAACTAAAGGATCACACCATGGAAGCAAAGTCTATTAGACTGCTTTGTTGTACCACCGCGTGCAGCTACTGTTTTGATTAACCGGTTGGGGAGACAAGATTGCATTTAATGATCTTTGGTAATCAGGTTTAGATCTATCACGAGAGCAACAGTGTGAGGAAAGAAAACTAGACATTCGAGCTTTCATCAAGTTAGGTTCAACCTCAGGGTGGACACGGTCCGGGCCGGTCCGGTCCCGGTCTGAGCCGTCGTTTGGACCGGCCGCCGGCGGTCCGGGCTGGACCGGACCGAGCAGCATGATGGTCCTGATCTCAGGGACCGGACAGGCGGCAACAAAGCCCGGACCAGACCGAATAGACCGAAGGGACCGAATTGGCGGGGTCGATGTATAATCAAAACGTCCTCTCCTTATCTCCTTCCTCCTCACGAAGGAGCAAATTACAATGGTCTCCCTTTGCCCGATCTACCGTTGTGTCTACCCCAACCCTCCTCCACCTCTTCTGCTCTCGCATCCAACAAAGCTGCAGAATCAGCCGTACTTTTCAAAGTCTCCGCTACTGGATCTCCCCTCCATGACGTCCCCAACATCCAAGTTCTATCGGCAATGTCCAGTTTATTAAAAAAATATCTCCCCCGATTGGATCGGAAGCCCCGACAGCGACCAGCGACCTCCACGTATATGCCAGGGATGTCCCGTCGAGCTCCACCCTCTAGCTACATGTTTGGGATTTCTACCAAGGTCTTCATCAACGCCTTCATCATGGCCAGCTCCAGATTGGTTTCGTTGGATCCTAACTACTCACAAAATTCTCTCACGTGCGTGCGTTGTATGTGTTTGAAGCCGGCGTTAAACATCAATCCAACTTTGCTGTACGTGCGTGTCCAGCCAGTTGAGATCAGTATATTTCGTGAGTTCATGCCAGCTCTTTACATCAATCAAAGGCTGCCTCTATAAGGTATAACTGCAACTAAAGGATCACACCATGGAAGCAAAGTCTATTAGACTGTTTTGTTGTACCACCGCGTGCAGCTACTGTTTTGATTAACCGGGTTGTGGAGACAAGATTGCATTTAATGATCTTTGGTAATCAGGTTTAGATCTATCTGAAAGCAATAGTGTGAGGAAAGAACACTAGACATTCGAGCTTTCATCAAGTTAGGTTCAACCTCAGGGTGGACACGGTCCGGGCCGGTCCGGTCCCGGTCTGAGCCGTCGTTTGGACCGGCCGCCGGTGGTCCTGGCTGGACCGGACCGAGCAGCATGACGGTCCTGATCTCAGGGACCGGACCGGCGGCGACGAAGCCCGGACCAGACCGAATAGACCGAAGGGACCGAATTGGCGGGGTCGATGGATAATCCAAACTTCCTCTCGTTGTCTCCTTCCTCCTCACGAAGGAGCAAATTACAATTGGTCTCCCTTTGCCCGATCTACCGATCGTCTTCCCCAACCCTCCTCCACCGCTTCTGCTCGCATCCAACAAAGCTGCAGAATCAGCCGTACTTTTCAAAGTCTCCGCTACTGGATCTCCCTCCATGGCGTCCCCAACATCCTAGTTCTATCGGCAATGTCCAATTTATTAAAAAAATATCTCCCCCGATTGGATCGGAAGCCCCGACAGCGACCTGCGACCTCCACGTATATGCCAGGGATGTCCCCTCGAGCTCCACCCTCTAGCTACATGTTTGGGGATTTCTACCAAGGTCTTCATCAACGCCTTCATCATGGCCAGCTCCAGATTGGTTTCGTTTGATCTTAACTACTCACCAAATTCTCTCACGTCCGATGCGTTGTATGTGTTTGATGCCGGCGTTAAACATCAATCCAACTGCTTGCTGTTGCTGTACATGCGTGTCCAGCCAGTTGAGATCAGTATATTTCGTGAGTTCGTGCCAGCTCGTTACATCAATCAAAGGCTGCCTCTATAAGGTATAACTGCAACTAAAGGATCACACCATGGAAGCAAAGTCTATTAGACTGCTTTGTTGTACCACCGCGTGCAGCTACTGTTTTGATTAACCGGGTTGGGGAGACAAGATTGCATTTAATGATCTTTGGTAATCAGGTTTAGATCTATCTGAAAGCAATAGTGTGAGGAAAGAACACTAGACATTCGAGCTTTCATCAAGTTAGGTTCAACCTCAGGGTGGACACGGTCCGGGCCGGTCCGGTCCCGGTCTGAGCCGTCGTTTGGACCGGCCGCCGGCGGTCCGGGCTGGACCGGACCGAGCAGCATGATGGTCCTGATCTCAGGGACCGGACCGGCGGCGACGAAGCCCGGACCAGACCGAATAGACCGAAGGGACCGAATTGGCGGGGTCGATGGATAATCCAAACTTCCTCTCGTTGTCTCCTTCCTCCTCACGAAGGAGCAAATTACAATTGGTCTCCCTTTGCCCGATCTACCCGATCGTCTTCCCCAACCCTCCTCCACCGCTTCTGCTCTCGCATCCAACAAAGCTGCAGAATCAGCCGTACTTTTCAAAGTCTCCGCTACTGGATCTCCCCTCCATGGCGTCCCCAACATCCTAGTTCTATCGGCAATGTCCAATTTATTAAAAAAATATCTCCCCCGATTGGATCGGAAGCCCCGACAGCGACCTGCGACCTCCACGTATATGCCAGGGATGTCCCCTCGAGCTCCACCCTCTAGCTACATGTTTGGGGATTTCTACCAAGGTCTTCATCAACGCCTTCATCATGGCCAGCTCCAGATTGGTTTCGTTTGATCTTAACTACTCACCGAATTCTCTCACGTCCGTGCGTTGTATGTGTTTGATGCCGGCGTTAAACATCAATCCAACTGCTTGCTGTTGCTGTACATGCGTGTCCAGCCAGTTGAGATCAGTATATTTCGTGAGTTCGTGCCAGCTCGTTACATCAATCAAAGGCTGCCTCTATAAGGTATAACTGCAACTAAAGGATCACACCATGGAAGCAAAGTCTATTAGACTGCTTTGTTGTACCACAGCGTGCAGCTACTGTTTTGATTAACCGGGTTGGGGAGACAAGATTGCATTTAATGATCTTTGGTAATCAGGTTTAGATCTATCTGAAAGCAATAGTGTGAGGAAAGAACACTAGACATTCGAGCTTTCATCAAGTTAGGTTCAACCTCAGGGTGGACACGGTCCGGGCAGTCGGTCCAGTCTGAGCCGTCGTTTGGACCGGCCGCCGGCGGTCCGGGCTGGACCGGACCGAGCAGCATGATGGTCCTGATCTCAGGGACCGGACCGGCGGCGACGAAGCCCGGACCAGACCGAATAGACCGAAGGGACCGAATTGGCGGGGTCGATGGATAATCCAAACTTCCTCTCGTTGTCTCCTTCCTCCTCACGAAAGAGCAAATTACAATTGGTCTCCCTTTGCCCGATCTACCGATGCGTCTTCCCCAACCCTCCTCCACCTCTTCTGCTCTCGCATCCAACAAAGCTGCAGAATCAGCCGTACTTTTCAAAGTCTCCGCTACTGGATCTCCCCTCCATGACGTCCCCAACATCCAAGTCCTATCGGCAATGTCCAGTTTATTAAAAAAATATCTCCCCCGATTGGATCGGAAGCCCCGACAGCGACCAGCAACCTCCACGTATATGCCAGGTATGTCCCCTCGAGCTCCACCCTCTAGCTACATGTTTGGGGATTTCTACCAAGGTCTTCATCAACGCCTTCATCATGGCCAGCTCCAGATTGGTTTCATTGGATCCTAACTACTCACAAAATTCTCTCACGTGCGTGCGTTGTATGTGTTTGAAGCCGGCGTTAAACATCAATCCAACTGCTTGCAGTTGCTGTACGTGCGTGTCCAGCCAGTTGAGATCAGTATATTTCGTGAGTTCGTGCCAGCTCTTTACATCAATCAAAGGCTGTCTCTATAAGGTATAACTGCAACTAAAGGATCACACCATGAAAGCAAAGTCTATTAGACTGTTTTGTTGTACCACCGCGTGCAGCTACTGTTTTGATTAACCGGGTTGTGGAGACAAGATTGCATTTAATGATCTTTGGTAATCAGGTTTAGATCTATCTGAAAGCAACAGTGTGAGGAAAGAAAACTAGACATTCGAGCTTTCATCAAGTTAGGTTCAACCTCAGGGTGGACACGGTCCGGGCCGGTCCGGTCCCGGTCTGAGCCGTCGTTTGGACCGGCCGCCGGCTTTCCGGGCGGACCGAGCAGCATGACGGTCCTGATCTCAGGGACCGGACCGGCGGCGACGAAGCCCGGACCAGACCGAATAGACCGAAGGGACAGAATTGGTGGGGTCGATGTGTGCAGGTGCAGCGGCGAGTTGGGCGACGTGCACAAGTGATGTGACGAACCGGACGACGTGCCCGAGTGAAATTGGCGAACTGGACGACATGCGCGAGTTGGGCGACGTGCGCGAGTGAAACTGACAAACTGAATTTTCTGAAAGTTTGACAACACGTATTTAACTGACAGTCTTTGGGCTCATCCAGAAGAAGGGCAGAAACGAACAGCTGCGGCTTCACCTTCAGAGTGTTCAGGATCATGCCTGAGTACTTGTTGGTGGAGTCGGCGAGGCGCAGAGCGTTCAGATTGTCTCCTTCAGAGCTGGTGCCCGGTGTGCATGTTTACTGCTTAATTTCTACTCCCTCCGTTCCTAAATAATTGTCTTTCTAAAGATTTCAACAAGTGACTACATACGAAGCAAAATGAGTGAATCTACACTTTAAAACATGTCTACATACATCCGTATGTTGTAGTTCATTTGAGATGGCTAGAAAGACAAATATTTGGGAACGGAGGGAGTAGTGCAGAAATCACTCGCCATGCAACGTGTGCATGTCCACCTCTTCGATTAGTTTCAGGCAGTGGCGAAGCCAGGCTATAACTGTGTAGTCGCTTGACTACACAGGTTTCTCGTACGACATCGACCCCCAGGTCTGTATATGACGTCGTTGAACCAGGCAACCGGCAATATTTAACTACACAGGCCCATCTATTCTCTTATTTTTCTGCTTGTGTAACAATTAGTTGGGTCATTACTGGGCCATATCGCAAGAAGAAATCCCAAATCCCTTAACTGATCCCCAAATTACGTGATCTTGTTGGCTCCTTCACGCATGCCTCGCCGATGACCATGGACGGCCGCCGCAGCGCATCGCCTTCAGACTTGCTGTCCCGGACTCCCGGCGTCGGTAATCTTTGGCTGGACTCTGGACGTGAGACGTGAGGAATGACCACGTTGGGCTGTCCGGCGAGCCGCGAGTGGCGCACCTGCAGCTTCACACAAACTGTCCGTCTGAAACTTTGAATCCATCGATCAATACTACTGTACTAGTCTGCACTCTGTATCTGATCCAACACAACTACACAAGGCAAGGCCCTCCACTTTTCTACTTCTACTTGTTTGTTTTATGTGCAAAAACAACAATACAGTTCATTATTTTCCAGTTTTTCTCTCACTGGCAATATTAAGATTTAGGATGTAGGAGATTATTATTTTTAAGAATAAGAATTGCATATTTCCCCTTTCTTAGCAATAGATTTATTTTGTCAGGTCATTCGTTTGATAAATGGATAAATTTGTGAGGAAGTGTCAGTCCAACTCAAATGTTACAAATACCACAGAGCAGCAATCACCTGCGAATGAGGAAGAACAGACTCCTACTGATGCTCGAGCCGCTTTGGAACGTGTGTTAATTAATAGCAATGCAACTTCAGCTCACACTAGTCGCAGTTGCAAAAAACCATGAAGATGTGGTATGGCTTTTTGAGTGGATGAGTGTTCTTCTCTACACAGTGGGAAATTCTTTTAAGAACAGAGATATGCTTAGAGAGAAACAAGCAAAAAGAGTCCAGACGGCACTGCAGAATGGAGAACTTGAAACTGGTAGAGGTTTGAATCAAGAACTTGGACTTAAACGAGCTGGGGATACTCGTTGGGCTTCTCATTTCAGCTCTCTCTTGAATATGATTGTTATGTTCCCCTTGGTAATTGAAGTTGTTGATGATAATGCACAAAATGCCAGCAAAGCTCTCGATAGGATTAAAGCAAAAGGTGTACTGGGCGCTATTCAAACATATGACTTTGTTTTCATGATGCACTTGATAAAGGCTATACTTGGGATTACTAATGATCTAAGCGTTGCTTTGCAAAGGAAGGATCAGGACATTGTGAATGCCGTGTCGTATCTTCACACAACCGAAAGAAGGCTACAGGAAATGAGAAACCAAGGCTAGGAAGGTATGATTAAAAAGGTTACTGGTTTTTGCATTGAACAATATATTGAACTTTCTGATATGGATGCTATGCATATTCCCCGAGGATCGAGATCAAAGCGTAAGGTTCAGACTGATGGCATATCAAATAAGAATTACTACCAAAGTGTGATGTATGCCGTTATTGATATGTTACGTGTAGAGATTGATGACCGCTTTAGTGAAAGCAGCACAACCTTGCTTCTTGGGATGGCTTCTTTGGATCCTTCTGATTCGTTTGCTAATTTTGACAAAGAAAAAGTGTTAGCAATGGCTCGTTTGTATCCAGATGATTTTGGGAGTGAAAGCAAAATTGAAGATCTTAGTGTCCAACTTGATAACTTCCTTGAAAATGTTCGTGATGATTCAAGACTCTCCAATTTGAAAGGGGTTAGTGATCTTTGCAGAAAACTAGTTGAGACAAAGAAGTACAATACCTTTCCTCGAGTATTCCTTTTGGTAAAGCTAGCATTGATCTTGCCGGTTGCAACGACAACAGTTGAGAGAGCATTTTCATAATGAAATATATCAAGTCTGATTTGCGCAATAGAATAGGCGATGATTTCTTGTACCATTGTCTCATAACTTATGTTGAAGCCGATGTATTCCAGTCTATTAGTACTGATGCTATTATGCATACATATCAATGTATGCATCGTCGCATAAAATACTACTGCCATAGATATGTTAGTTTGTAATAAAGTACGATGTTTTTATTCCTGTTTATGATCTATTTTTTTTGTTAGTGAAGGTTGACATCACATAGTTTTGATCCTGGCACCGCCACTGGTTTCAGGTTCGTTAGATCACGCCGTTGTGGAAGCTTGTGGCATGGCACGATTTCAGCTCATGCAGCGGCAACATAGCTGCGTACGGGTGGAGGTTGGATGGCACGGCTGCAATACTCGTTCGTGGCTATTCTTTCGTTCCATTCAGTTGGAAGAAAAACGTCTTGACCCGCAGCTCGTGTCATGGCACGATTTCAGCTCATGCAGCCGCAATCAGGGCCGGCCCATAGGCCGGGCAAACGGGGCGCCTTCCCTGGGTCCCCGGGGCGCAGGGGCCCTGGCCCAGGTATTCCTTCTCTAGTAAGTAGAATGGGCCAAGGAAAGTACAAGGGAAAAATAAAGGCCCAAGGAACCGTGCTATGGAAAACCCACCAGGCAAAAGTCAC
The DNA here is from genome assembly GCA_021605145.1 of Aegilops bicornis. Classification (NCBI taxonomy): domain Eukaryota; kingdom Viridiplantae; phylum Streptophyta; class Magnoliopsida; order Poales; family Poaceae; genus Aegilops; species Aegilops bicornis. The sequence goes on along the minus strand of CM038675.1, from coordinate 56,539,321 downwards.
GTCTGTTCGCCGCATTGGACCATCATCGTTCTCGTTTTTTCAGCTCCGCAACTCATTCGCTTCCCCAAATCCCTACTCCCGAACAGCGCCGCCCCTCGCATGCCTGATGCCTCTCCGATTACAAGGACACGGCCATGATACCAAGGGCGCGAATTCACTCCCCAATGGTCCTCTCCTTCCTTTCTCAACGATCTGGTCACTTCCCATCAACTAGAGAGTTGGAGAGATCAAGATGGTACGTGTTCTTGCTTCCCGTAACCTCGTTCCTCAATTCAAAGATTCACTGGTAATTAGCCCTGCCCTCCGGCACTCACGATTCCACGTTGCACATTGTTCTGCCCTTCATTGGATCCAGATGTGAGAGAGCACTCAGGCAGGAGATTAGAAGAGAAAGGGTAAAACCGCTAGGCATCAGACTACTGATTCCTAGCATTCTATCAGACTAGTAGACAGCCCTTGGATTGGATCTCATGCACCAGTTGGATAAGCAGCTTCCTTCTGTTGAGTGTTCCCAAAACTGAAACTAATTAATGCTGATTAGCTGTGATTCCACCACTGAATTTAGCAAGTTGATTAGTAGTCCTTTCAATGTAGGTCCCTCTAGTATCTTGCTTCCATATAAATCGTTGCTTCTTACACATAATAGCTTCCTACAATCACGCTTATAATTTACATTCCCTTTAATTTACACTCTTTTTTTATCATCTTATTTTCCGGGAACTTCCACCAAACACAAAATTGTTTCTGGTGCTACTAAAATTTGCTTCCTGTGCTAGTGCTTCTGTCCAAAAGAAAATCCAACATAGTAATAAATTCGGTATGTCTCCAATGTGCCAAAAAAATATTTCCATTGCTTAGAAAATTTGCTTCCAACTATATTTGCGTCAATGTAAGAATTATTTTTCGACGTGCGAGGCAATATTTGCTTCCCTTGGGAGAAAACTTATTTCTAGGAACCACAAACAATGCTTCATTTTTATTTCATATTTATTTCAATCAAATGGAATTGATGCTTCCAACAATAGAAATTACAAACTATGATTTCTAATCCAAAGCATTTTTTTCTCCAAACATTGTCAAGTGATGTGCTTCCTATATTTTTTGCATATGATTTCACATGTCATGCTTGTAGTTTTTTCGTTTACTAGCAATTTCATAGCAGTTGTGGTTCCATCCCCGTCTCTCTTTCCTCTGCTTCATCCACCATGTCCGACCTAGCCTTGACGGAATCCATTATTTCACCCAGAAGTCATCAGGTGATGCTGTCGTCGAGGCACAAGAGTGGGTGGGGAGCAGCGAGGATGGCACCATGGAGGGGCGACACTCTTAATTCATGGTAGCGGCCTTGAATCTTGCTAGTTTGCTTCCAAGCTGATGACGAGCACACCAGCCACTGAGATTGTCAATCTCATTCCACATGTCGTTCCACCATCGACCACCACGGCTGCTCACGATCTGCAAAACATTTTCTCCCGCTCCCGTCGACCTTGCAGAACTTCAGGAAGCATTAGTTGTTGGATTTGACTAAAAATAGGAAGCACGGAAATGAAGCAACCTGAAACATTGTAGAAGCACAAGTGTTTTATATAGTGATGCTATTCATCACCCAGGGTGCAGAATAACTTATTCTTCACCCGAGGTAATCTTACGATCATTTCATAATTAAATTACGTTTGAAATTCAAATAGTTACATTCCTATTCATTTACTACGTAATATTTGACATAAGAAAATAAAAATATAGGTCATAAGACAAGAAAATTTGCAGTTTATGTGTATTTTACACTATGTTTTTACGTTTGTAATTTTACATAACATAAAATATTTTTCTGACGATTATATATTTTCTTACCGTCTCTTTTTATGTCGAAAATAAGACAAAACTTACGAAACGTAAAATTACGGTGTATTGATGGTAAAATAGAGGGGTGAAGAATAACTATTCCTCACCCAGGGTGACGAATAGACAATCCCTATATATATATATATATATATATATATATATATATATATATATATATATATATATATATATATACATATGAAGCAAATTGTTGAAGAAATACAACTATGATACTTATGAAGCAAACTAATCAAACATATGAAGCATACAATTTTGGATGCATCATATCGTGCAAATCCAACATAATCTGCATAGTAGAACCATATATTTTAAAAAGTGGGAATAACAAAAGATTTCTACATGGTCGTTCAGACTCAAATCATGAAGATAGCCATTCTGTCCATAATATATTTGAAGTTTAGGAAGCATGAGGGTGCAATATAAAGTACCAAAATGAAGCAAAACTGAACACACTGAATTACAAGGCTCCCCACAGAATATATACAAACTGAGGCTGCAAAAGTACGACATGTATGCAGCATGTCGTATTGACTAACGATCGTCCTTTCGTCCTGGCGAAGAAGGGACGCCGGAGCCAACCACCGGCAACATCAACCTCCTCTGCAGCGTTGGCACGGCTCCCGGCTACCTCCTCGGCGGAACAAAAAAGGCTGACATGAATTAGAACATACATGGGGAAGGAAGCTATGGGCACATATATAAGACCTATGAAGCATGAAATCTGAAGCCAAAATCTGTTGCCACCACAACATAGATGTGACATATTGGAAGCATCCTGTTATGGAAAAAATAGCACATCTATTTTCAAGATTTGGGTGCTGCAATTTGTAATGTACATATCAATATCATCAACCTAATTGGAGTTATGTGAGCTTACATGCACTAAAGTTGTGGACAGACACAAAATCATCACACGTCCATTTGAATAAAAGTACACTACAATTCAAACATGTCGATTTGTACTTCAACATGAAAGAACCTGGTGCTTGATTATTTGTACTTTGATACAGCAAAGACATCGAAGGCTCAATTAAGTTGAAGATGCAAGTCATGGGTGGTAGAGTCGTACACACCTGGTGCCTCCAAGATGACCTGGTTGATCCTCTCGGCAACCGAGGGAGGTAAATAACATGGTGCAGTTGGCATGCACGGCCACCTGATGTTGGGCTGGCGCATCAAAGAGGTCATGCGGGGGGCACATAGGTGGTTCATATCTGGGCGCTGTGGTGGATGATCTGCTCGGAGACGACGCTAGCTCGAAGCACGGTGCGCAGGGGATGTAGTTCTAGCGGCGCTGTCGGAGAGGACATAGGAACAATGTCCCGGTGGATTGCGAGAACGGAGGCGAGATCCAACGGGGAAAGGCAGAGGAACAGGGGATACGGAGAGAGATGGATGTGGGCTAGGGATTAGGGGAAGTTATGGTAATGTGGATCCAAGAATATTGGGTGGTCAGCAGCGGGGTGAGGCTCAGCCGTGGGATTAAACAAGCATCAACGGAGCATTAGTGGTCTGAGGATTGATTTGTATCAGACGTATGATATTATAAGTGTTTCCCTAAATTTTATTCACTTCATGGCGACGGCATCTTTTTGTTGCGGGGTAAAGGCGTTTTATTACTTGATAATAGTGTTACAATCAAGAGGCCAAAGCTCCTCGATACAAGGTGGGGCCGAAGTTAACCTTACAGCGGTGGTACTCTCCGTACGTCTATAGTTGGTCAACCGATCTGCAACTTTATTTTGACTACGATGAATTTTCTGAGAATAAAACTCCCTATTACACATTAACTCCTTGATCTCACGAACCAGATGTCCATATGCTGAACGCTCCAGTCCCTTGCTCACCAAACTTGAGAGTGCTTCCGCCGAGTCCGACTGAACGACCACTGGGAGAGCAGTATGTTGGATGGCCAGAGCCATACCTTGCATTATCGCATGTAGTTCGACCTCTAGAGCATCATTACAGTGGAATAACACCCGGTATGCAGAGAAGATGAGTTGTCCGTTGCTATCTCGTAGAAGCATCCCCGCGGCGGCCGAACCATCCGAGCCATTGAACGACCCGTCCACGGAGAGAGCAAGCCGTCCTGGACTGGGATTTGGCCACGGCAGGGCCAAAGGCGTCGTCTTCTCAAGCATGGAGGGAGCAGCCGAAGATGGCATCTTCCCCTTGATGATTTCATCAGTTGAGAACCAGCCAGCCAGCATGACTAACTTATAGTAGCTATCCAGAAAATCAACCGTAACATGGACTGGAGGAACCTCCTTGCCATGCATTTGATCTGATCGCCATATCCTCCAGCATATCATAATAATCATGTCTCATATGTCCTCAGGGCACCTGGACAGGAGATGTACCAACCATTCCTTACCAGTATCAATCAAAACCTCATCACCAGGTAGTGGCCATCTAGTGCGCATGCTTAGCCAAACACATCTGGCATGAGGACACGCCACTAAGGCATGAAAAGAACCCTCCTCTTCCACTCCACACAAGGGGCACGTGGATCTGGTAGCCAGATGCCTGTACACTTTGCACTTCTGCGTTGGGAGGGCCTCTGTAGCTGCTTTCCAAGCTGAGATTTTCATACGTTGGGGGACCGATGAATTCCATATGCAGTTCCAAAGATTGCGGCTCCCATCTGGAGCTGAACTAGAAGAACCACCTGCGAAAGAAGCATCATGATCGCATGTGGCCAAGAAATACGCGCTTCTCACCGTGAACAATCCAGTTTTCTCTGGTGCCCAAGCCACAAAATCAGTGCGCTGCCTCGGCGAGGTGTGTATCCTTAGTATATGCTGAATGTCCATCGACCAAAAATGTTCCGTTAATCTGTCTAACCGCCAAGCTCCATTGCCATCAAGAAAATCAGACACTCTATTAAATCGGCAGTTACGCTTCAGTGTAACTAGCCGATAGGAATAAGGCCGAGGGATCCACGGGTCTCTCCAAGTCCGAATAAGGGTGCCATTCCCGACGCGCCAAATTATTCCTTTTTTTAGCAACTCGAGCCCATGCAAAATACCCTTCCAGATCGCAGACCCGTTACCCTTGAAAACTGTATCCAGAAGGTTACCGGATGCGTAGTACTTCGCTTTCAACAATCTTGCATATAGGTTGTCCGGTGTATCAATAAGTCTCCAGGCCTGTTTAGCAAGTAGGGCTTGATTGAAAGCTCTCATGTCTCTAAAACCCATACCCCCCATGGCTTTTGGGAGCTTCATTTTCTCCCAGCTCAGCCATGCCATTTTCCTTTTCCCTTTCTCCACCCCCACCAGTACTGTCTAATCATGCGAGTTAATTCATCACAGACTGATGCCGGGAGCTTAAAACACTCATCACATAAGTCGGAATTGCTTGGGCCACTGACTTGATCAAAATCTCTTTGTCGCCAGTGGACAAATATTGTTCCCCCCAATCTACCAACCTCTTCCTTAGTCTTTCCTGGATAGATTCAAAGTTTCCTTGGTGCATTCTCCCCTCCGACACAGGGAGTCCTAAATACTTAGGTTCAAAACATTGCTGAGTAATTTCCAGAATTCCTTTAACTTCTGTAGCGACCGCAAGTGAGCAATGCTCGGAGAAAAGGATGGAACACTTGGATGGATTAATAAGTTGGCCCGTGGCCTCCGCGTAAGTGCTCAACAAACCCTTCACCAGCACAGCCTGCTGCTCTGACGCTTGAAAAAATAATAGGGAGTCATCTGCAAATAAAAGATGTGATATCTCGGGCGCACCCCGACATATTTTGACCCCTCTCAACCCATCCTCCTCCATTGACTTGTTGAAGAGAGCTGACAAGGCATCAGCTACAAACAGGAATAAAAAGGGGGACAATGGGTCACCTTGCCGAAGTCCCCTAGAAGGGGTGAAAGACTCTGTTAACTTGCCGTTGAATTTTACTGAATACTTGACTGATGTCACACAGGCCATGACACGGGAAATCCATTGCTGAGAGAAACCCCATCGAAGAAGTGCCTTCTCCAAAAACACCCAGTCAACGCGGTCGTATGCCTTCGACAGATCAAGTTTGTAAGCACACAAGGCCTCCGAGTTTTCCGACAGTGTCTGAATATGATGGATACACTCAAATGCTATAATGGAGTTATCTGTGATGAGCCTTCCCGGAATGAAGGCACTCTGGTTTTCCGAGATCAGCTCTGTAAGAAGAGGGCGTAGCCTGTTTACCATACATTTCGACACAATCTTGTAGATAACATTACAAAGACCGATGGGACGAAAATCTTTTAGTTCCTTCGGGTGCTGGACTTTTGGGATCAAGACGATGGCCGTATCATTGATCCCATCAGGCATGATTCCTGTAACAAAGAACTTCTGGACAGCTGCAACTATTTCCTCTTTTAGCATAGCCCAATTACGTTGGTAAAACCGGCCGGGAAAGCCATTCGTGCCCGGGGCTTTCAAGGGTCCGATTTGGAAAAGGGCGTCTGAAATTTCCTGTTCCGAGTATGGTCTACACAGTGATTCATTCATTACTTCTGTGACTCTTGGAGTAATGCATTCAAGGACCTTTCTGGGGTCAAGAGTTAGGTCCTTAGTATACACCTCCTTGAAATAAGACCTAGCCATTCTCTCCATTTCTGTTGGAGCTGCACACCAGGTGCCGTCTGCTTTGAGCAGCCGCTGAATATGATTCGACAAGCTCGCCAAACCGCCCTTCTGTGCGTGTACTTTGTATTCCTCTCGCCCTCCTTCAACCACGTGATGCGAGAACGCTGCAACCACATCATTTCCTCTCTATACAGAAGCTCGTCTAGCTCGTACATCTTTCGACGAATCTGAGAGTATTCAGCCCCTCCCACTTGAAGTGCAGCGAGCTGAGAGCGTAGAGTTTCTATCTCTTTTAAAACATTACCAAAATTTTCTTTGCTCCACCTTTTTAGATCTTTCATCATCCCTGCTAGTGAACTTGCAACCGAGTTCAGACCCTCGGTAGGTTTATTATTCTCCCAAGCCTTGGCAATTACATCCGCAAATGCTGGGTGGCGCTCCCACATGATCTCATACCGCGGGTTGTGCTCCTTCTTCCGCACGTCTGGTACCCCATGCAGCTGTACCAATAACGGCGTGTGGTCTGAACATGAGGTGGCCAAATGAACAACCTTAGCTGCCGGAAATAAGTCTCTCCATGCCTCATCTGCACATGCACGGTCCAGTCGCACCTGCACATTCCGGTCGCCTAACTGGTCGTTGTTGTAAGTATATGGAATACCACAGAACCCCAGATCCTCCAACTCACAAACAATAAGACAATCCCTAAAGGTCAACATCTGTGTCTCAGAACGCATTGCCCTGGACAGGTGTTCGTGTTGCCACAACGCTTCATTGTAGTCGCCACAGACAAGCCAAGGCTCCTGTGATACAGCTCGAAGCCTAGAAGATGCTCCCACATAATATGTCTGTTTTCCACTCTCGGTTCTCCATAGACGAATGTCCCTCTCCACGTGACATCTGCGGCGCCATCTACAACCCGGACATCTATGAATCGCTTGCAAGATTCCAGGACTGTTACTGTCAACGACTCATCCCAGAATAGAGCTAGACCTCCTCCTCTTCGGTCACTATCAACGGCATGAGAACCTTACATCCCAAGTCTCCACTTGAGTCTCTGCACTTTATCTGAAGCTTGCCTCGTTTCACCAAGGAAAACAAGCTTGGCGTTATTGGCTTTAGAGAGGGCCAAAACCTCATGAACTATCCGGCGGGCCCCCCCCCCCCCCCCCGGCAGTTCCAGGATAGTATATTCATTGCTTCCGGCGGTCCTCCTCGAGGGAGGCCACCGGTATCTCATTATTGTTACTTTCCAAGGCTAGTTTCATCCTCTTACTGCTTGAGTTACTGCTTGTGGGCGATGCCCCCTCTTGCTGATCAATGCCACTGCCATCTGTGATGGCCAGCAGCGTTTTTGGGTTGACTGATGCTACCGGGAGGTTCTCCCCATCCATGTTCAAACGCTTCCTCGGGTCTTTGTCCACCCCATCCTAGCTCCCGGAGATTTAACCGGGCTTGAAGCAGTTCGGATGTCTCAGGATCTTCCGGTCCAAATTCTGCAGCTGACTTGCCCTTCCTAGGCGTGCCATTCACCATAGTCTCTTGGCCCTTTGCCTTGCTAGGTTTGGGATCCTGACGAGGCCGGCTATGGTTGTCAGCATATAACCAATCCCCGTACTTCAGCGCCTTCTCGTCGTGGATCCCCAACCCACACTCCTTATGCTCATGGCCAACGATTCCGCAAACCATGCAAAACCTAGCAAGCTTCTCATAGCGAACCAGGAATACTTGCCTCTCCCCAGCACGCACAATACTAACAAATTTAGTGAGGGCCTTTCGGGTATCGTGTTTCACCCTCACCCACACGTAATCACCTCTAGTATTTCCGTTTAGACGCATCTCCATGATCTCACCTGTACCCTTCAGCAGCTTCTCCACAATGTGTTGCTTACAGTAGGGGTCTGGCAACTTATGGATTTGGAGCCAGATCGGCATATGCACAATCTCTACTTCCTCCGCCTTACTAAAACCATCATACTGGCACATAAGCACCGCCATATTACGGAACAGCCATGGACCTTGCAGCATGACGCGCTCCCAATCTCCCAGACAGGATGCCTGGACAACGAACCGATTCGGTCCAACTGGCCGGAATCTCACTGGTTGTGCCGGATTCCATGCAGCTCTCATCTCCTTATAGAAGGCTGACGGGATGAAGCTCTTGTTTGTGTGAACCCGCGCTAGGGCAAGCCAGCGCACACTTGCCTGCAACTCGGGATCATCCTCATCATTCTCTACGTCCTCGAACACTTCATCATTGAGATCTAGTTGATCGAAGAACTCGCCCAGATCCGTCCTCGCAGCCGCGTCGAAGTCTCCGCCGCTCGTCGCAGATTGGGCGTCGGAGGGGGACGCCATCACCGATCGCCGATCCCGCCCTAGGGACAGACCGGCAAGGGACGGCGGAGAGTGTGGGCGGACAGGTGGTAGTCGGGGACTAGATGTGTTTGGGTAGACTCGGAGGCTATCGCGATCGCCTGAGAGGAGAGAAAACCCTAGCCTGGCGGCGTAGGGGAAATTACTTCAGTTGTCTTCATGGCGACGGCATCTTATTCGTGCTAATTCTGGCTGCTGCGGCCTGTGGATCAAACCTCCTACATCCGCATTAATCCGTTTCTAGGTTCTTCTCTTCCTGTATTAACGATTTTTATGCAGCTTGTTTGGTGACATGTCTCCAAGAAAGTATTTGTCTTGGTAGTGGTTAAAGGAAGGAAGAAAAATGAATAGATGAACTGGTAGAATCCCAGAAAGGATCAATCGCTTCGTTTTCCTTTTTTGGCGGGTAATGGCTATGTTTTCCAAAAGTAGTAATTCTTTGCACTTGACTGTAGTAAATGTCGAAGAGCAAAAACTGACAATATTTATGTTGTTGTTGATGATACCAACGAGGGTGATAATAGTTGCAGTAAACAAAAAACCTAGCTCACTCACCAAACTCAGAAATACCGTGTGTCGATCAATAACAATCATTCATTGTTTGTTTTGTTTTGTAGAAAAAAAGATATCTCCATTGTAACAATTACAAAATCGAGCTGTTCTGGAGCTATATTGTTCCATCAATCTACACTATGTACTGGATTGCTTCTAATTTTTAAAATAAATAAAATTTGAGATTTTTTGTGTCAAGAAGGGCCCCATGTTCTTGTCTTGCCCCTGGGCCCCATTTATCTGTGGACCGGCCCTGGCCGCAATACCCGAAGATTGGTGCCACTGTTGGGGTCGATGCCCTGTTCGCGAACTCCAGATCGACCGCAATGCACGCACGACAGCAATGGCGACCGGCTGCAAGAGGATACGCCGCACTGGGAGGACAGGAAGGAAGGAAAGGGCAAGCTCGGAGACATGGTGGTTCACCCGGAGGCTGCCAGTGGCCGCGACGACGAGGAACGGCGGCGGCGGTGACTGCGTTTTCTCGGTCCGACCGACCGGCTCGATGAAAGACCGGACCGGACCGACATTTTCTCGAGCCGAATATGGAAGCCCGGACCGACCAGTTTTCCTATTGGTCCTGGACCGTACGGTCCGGTCCTGAACGGGCCACTAGCGGGCCCAAAAGCCTGCTCGTTCCGTCCAGCCTGAGTTCAACCCCGCCCAGAGTTCTTGCTGAGCCGATGGGGTTGCTTGGAACATCCGCCAACAGGTTCAGGTAAGACGAACCCTTAATTACATTACAATTCCTGCTTAAGCCTGATTATTTCTGTACACTAACTTCAAGGCCAGCCAGAAAGTTGGAAGAGATCGTTAAAGGTTCGATCTCGCTGCCATCTCGCTCCCTAAGCCTCTAATTGATTTGTGTTGCTTCTGCTCAAGGAGGAGTACTGATGGCCTCTGATCGACTATAAAAACCAATCAAGCACACACAGATGCATCAGATGGTCAACTAAATAAACCCACATCAAAGTGACTTAGGGGCAGGCCGTTGTGACATAGAAGAAAGCTTTGGTAAGGCCGCTGCATGCCACTCCATGAGAAGATTCTCCGTAATCGTTGGAGAGCAGAGCATGTTATGGCGTCCAACTACAGATTACCAGACCTACGTGCATGCTTTTTTGGTTCTGCATCGTGCACATCAGCGATGGACAGAAGCAGCCTATGATGCAGTCCCAAGAAAACCGCTTTGAACACTGAGAGCGCTCAAGAGGGTATGAGATGTTTCACTTCTTATGGTTTTATTCTCTTTTTCGAGTTTTGTTATAACTTAGTGCCGTATTATATTTCGTTCTTTTTCACAGAATGGTATGTACACTATATAATTTCAATTTATATCCTGAGAAAGCAATAACACTGTTGGCCTAGCGCTCTGGACGCCATAATGCATGGAGACTGCAGATAACCTGGGATTGTTCAAAGAAGCGCTACGGGGTGCGTTGTTCCGCAAGGCGCGACTGCTTCTGTTCCATTCAGTAGACCAGGAAAACCAGGAGCTTCAAAGACACAGGTTGAGGTATGAAATCTTCTATTATACGCAAATGATATTCAGAATGTACATAGTAATTTAGATTGTGCAATGCATACAATAATGTAGCGTATGTTGTTTGCTCCATTGAGGGTACACTATATAAATTTATAAAATTATACTCCCTCCGTTCCTAAATATAGGGTGTATAGTTTTTGGCGCCGAAATTAAAGAACGTAAGTGGAGGGAAAATTTCACAAATTTTGGGCGAGATTACACCTGACTAATTGACACGAGAAAATAGAGCAGCTTGCCCTATATAAGGAAATGTAATCAAATCACTTAAACAATTATCCAAGCGAGTGGTGCAACACAATACACCTTATATTTCGGACTTTTTTTCAAAAATCTATACACCTTATATCAAGGAACGGAGGGAGTAATATACAGTACAATTTATGGCATACATTATCACAATCTGACCTTTAAATTACAAATTCTGTTCCCTACCAGTAGTAGTAATAATCTGATGCCTTAATGCTCTCTCTGAGTGAGTTGCCAGATCTCAGTTTCTCTTGGGCTGTAGCGGTTGCTGGGTGTTCAAGCAGGAGTAGCTTCATTGCCTACAACACGGAAATGTATGGCGTCAAGAAGCTTGAATTGCCGACGATGGTCTCACATTCATCTCTATAGCATAAACATCATGCACGTCATTGATGCATGCCTATATTTGTATAGCGATGAAACGTGATCAGCAGGCTAGGACGTCTGATGCCGATAGATTTGTATTGATTGGCGCAATCATATATTTGTACCGATATATATATATTCCACCGTGACATTTATCTTTGACCACATGGAAGTGGAATCCATGTAAAATCTTTGTGACCATGATGATACTGAAAAGAGTAATGTAAGAGATGGATTGGTTGCACCGTATATGCACGATATAAAATATAACATGGAAGAAAAAACGGAATATGAAAAGTGGTAAAAGAACATGAGAACTTTGTCCGATCTTCAGCTATTCTATCCACCAGATGTTATTTCTTCTTCCTAGATTCATTGTTCTCACTTCGAAGGTTTGAACATAGAATTCTTATTACTATTCTTCTTTAATTACTAACCTATACTATCAATTTGTAACAAAGATCATGACTAACCTTGACGTACATGGAGAAAATGTTACACGAAAAGGCATACAAGCAGTTTGTTTCAACCATCCTGATGTGCGCCTCTGTCATGGCCGGTGCATCAAGTGATGGTTCAGAGTCCAGGAATAGGTTTGATCTGGAGAACGTTACATTTTGACAAATATTTGTCCTGCAATTTTTTTGACCGGCGGATGGATACTAGATATCGATGAAATAGAAAGTTTGTGTTCTTTCTTTTTTCTTATTAAAGTGCCATGATTTTGTTATTGAAGAACATGAGCAAATGTTTCTCATCATCAGTCGACTATTAGAGGTTTTAATAGTGGACAAATATATAGTCTTACTTCATCATGATTGTTGTAGGACACCGTCGCACATGGTTTTGAGAAAGAAAGAACATGGGGGATACCTGTACAAGGTATTTATGAACACGACTTGACAAGAAATATATATTCTCAGATCGTCGCATGGCTGTCGCAAGAATACAGGACAACATGATATGGTGTTGTCAAAGGCACAAAGTAGACAAGTTTATGCCACAGATCCAACAATGATGACAACCATGATTGCAAATATTTAGATTTTGTTGGCAATTACTTTCATTCTTGGAAAAAGTGAAATAATACTAAATATTTTGCTTACGAGTTTCAAATAAGCATCAATAGTTATTCAAACGGTGGAAGTCTGTACATGGTAACTGTAAACATGATTTACAACTTTGGTAATATATTAACAGAGCTTCAGCTATAATAAGACATCGTTGTATTAGCTACATATATGTAGGACAGGTCAATGGAGCACACTCAAGTCATGGAATTTACGAAATTTTAGACATTGGGTTGTGAATTGGGTGTCCCAACATACAACAGGTGAAGACTTTTACTGTTGCCATATGCAACCAAGATATTTGGCCAGAGAAGATAAGACTAAACAAACTGGTGAAGATGTTATCACACACTATATTACATGAACACTACAAACTAGAGGGAAGTGATCTGTACCGACAACTTCAATAGTGTTGGAGCAGCTAAAATGATTTGTTAATTGAAAACATTCTAGAGAGGCAAATTGCTTAGTGTTTGAGAGTGAAGACATAGGTATCAGATTTTTTTTCAATAATGTGGTGTATTATTTAACAAGAATGTCATTTTTATATTCAATTTTTGAATGGTAATTTGTTTGTACAATTTATATCATTGCCAGCAAATTATATTTGCGTACAATTGTTAGCATAGTTTATCAAAGAAGTGTGAAATAATGAACCATGGTCCAAGAAAGCACCCAATGAATTTAAATTGAGTGCGGACATAAAGTTCTAATCAGCACTCACTCTTATAGGCTAGCCCCGTGCGAACGCACGGATCGACGGCTAGTGAAGATAATTTGTCCTTTATTTATTCTTCTGACAACAGGATAACAATTGCATCTAATTAAAACCATTAAGCTACGCGGGAAGGGCGGCCAACCAGCTATGCCACGTGGCGCAAGCTGGTTGGCCGCGTTGAGAACGCTTTTGAAAAAAAATTAGATGAAGGTGGGGATTATTTTTTATATGTATTTTTCCTTTTTAGATGGAGGTGAGGACCTCTGGTATTTTTTAAATGAAGGGTTATGCAAAGTGGCACTTCACTTTTTTGAGATGAAAGTGAGGATTTTTTTGAGATGTTTTTTAGATGGAGGCGAGGATTAAATGAAAACGTGCGCACAGCTTCCTTTTAAGCGGCGCCACAGGTGGCGCCCCAATCACTAGTACGTAGTAACCCTAGCTAGCTGGGCCGTGATGGTTTTTTCAGTTGTGCCGTTGTAGAGGATGATTCAGAGAGTGACGAGGAGGATTTTCAAGAGAATCACAATATCCGTAGAGGCTGCAAGAAAGAGATGAAATGGCAAGAGTGAGCTGCGCAGTTTGAGCACTTGAGTAAGCGATTTTCATCCATTCATGTCTTGCATTTATTGGCAGGTCTGGAAGTACAAGGCGAGTGAAATGCGCCATTGATCCATCAACTCAAACTGATTGCATACTTTAGGCCAACAACTCAGGGACATGTCAATTTAGGCCATAAACTCGTTTATTAGATCAATAAGGCCAAAATCGTTTTGAATGATGAAAAAACGACCATGTGGCTGCCACGTTGGCATAACTTGGACCCCTTGCGCTTTCATTAGTTTATAGAAGTTGGTTTTTGTAAAATAACCATCACAATGATGATAATGGCTGAAGGAAAAAATGTATAATACTTGTTGCATGGCACTAGAACACATGCCCTTAGGCACAAACAAATATGTCGCTAGCCAGTAGGATATTTTCTGATTGGTACGTTATTAAGAAGCGGACGCTATACATTACAATAACCTTTTTTAATAACTTTTGCACTCAAAATCTGCTCTTTGACCGATCGCTTTCCTTTTTGTTGAGTGAGTAGTATTGTACGAGAACCAAAGAAGAAGAGTAGCTATAAGCAGTCCCATCATTTTTTAATTCAATTATGTATCCATCTATGTTTAATTACGCATGTTACTTGCGATCTGATTGATAGTACAGTGTACTAGCATAGGCATTGCCTTCGGCTTCCGCCAAAAAAACTGCTTGCTCCAGATTCTTTAGTTCCTGTATAAAATCTATGATCTCTGGAAAACTTCCACATTTTTGCTGTTTGGTTCAGAGAGCAGACTCTGCGTTCAAAGGTAATGTAGAATCTTTGTAATATATAGAGTATGCTGCGTTTAATTTCACAAAGCGCTTGATGTTGATGGTTAATTAGTGAGTTACTTGCACCTACCTGATATTTTTTTCCTTGATACACTGTGATGGTCAGTTTGCAAAACAACCCTCTACAAGTTAACCAAAGCGCAAGCAGTCTAAGCTATGCTGACATGGCAGCGACGTGGTCGGTTTTTTCTCTCCCAAATCAATTTTGGCCTTATTTGATCAAATAAGCGAGTTTATGGACTAAATCAATTGGTTCGTGAGTTCTTAGCCTAAAGCATGCAATCAATTTGAGTTAATGAATTAATGGCGCATTTCACTCCAACCTTAATTAGTGGCTAATATGTCCCTCCACGTACTACACGGCATGGTTCAGGCACCATCGAGCAGGCTGTGTGAGCCCAAGGTATTAGTGACCTGCAGCTTGAATGGTTCGATCAGGTGTGGTTTGCCGTAATATTCATCATATGTACTATTACATGCTAATTGAACATGAGCTTGGGTACTTGACATCTTCAAACATGGTGAGGAATCGAATGATTTGCTTCATTTGGTTGTACAGTACGGATTGCCTACAAGTAGTTCTAGGTGAGTTGGCTGTACTGGACATAAATTTAGGCATCCCCAAAAGTTCTCAAGTTCACATAGTAATGATTTTGCCTTTTCTTTTCTTCTAAAAGAATAATTTTCGCAATAATACTATGTATGTAATAGTAACATTATCAAGTTTCCTACATTCAAAATATTGATAATCTTTCTAATGTGTTGAGATGGGTGGTTATTTTATAAGAATTTGTATGTAGAAAACATATTACAATTAGGTAAAAAAATTGACATGGGTTGAACTCTAAATAACCGATTACAATTAGGTAGAAAATTTGTATGTAGAAACCGAGAGAGATGGAGAGGTGTGTGTGTGTGTGTGCGCGTGCGCGCGCGCACACGCGTGTGCGTGTGTGTGTATTGATGGAGGTGGAAGGGTTATTGGGAGTGGATACATCAACGAGTATACATCATTTCTCTCTGTGTATACATCATCGAGTTACATTGCAGGTGAAGTGGATTTAAATAATTACATGCTGTCTTTTTTATACATGCAAAATGTGATATACATTATATGCGCAATCAGGATAAAATCTATACACGTTAAATTTAACATAAATTGTATTCATAGGTGCAATCAAAACAAATTAATTAAAATCCCGTGACAAGGCACAGGCGCTCTAATATTTATTATGAAGCCATTTTTTTCCCATGGTAATTGTGCAGCTCTCTTAAAGCATGCTCACACGATATGTCCAAGGCTCCAACCCAGAATCAAACGGCGATTGACGAAACCGAACGGGGCCAAGAAAAGAAAAAATAAACTTGAACAAATTCGCCAACAACCCCAAAGGCGGCAAGCGAAAGAGAAGAAGGAAGAAAAAGAATAATGGCATCGTTGGCCCATGCCGCCGCCGCGAAATCAAGACATGAAGAGTGCTTGCTCGATCAGATGGCAAAATTTCCGCCTCTATTTGTGCTATGGTCGAAGGGAACGCCGAGGTGGAGATTTTACAGGATCGCGGCACAGACCTGTGCGCATGCAAGAGTCGGACTCGAAACGATTGATGGCGACCGTGCCGTGGGCGTCAATCAGATGGAGGGGTCAAACCGGCAGTCCGGTTGCGACCGGGATGCGCGAACGCGAAATCCACGCCGGCCGTGGTGGCAGACTGATTGCTCGGTCCAGACTTTTCACTTTTCAACTTCGTAATCATTGAACTGCATATTTTTTTGAGAAATTTTCGATTTATTCATAATCGACCATTCTCTTTGCTTGTGAGATTATTACTCAACGAAGCTAGCTAACAAGAGCGCCTACATCACATGCACCACAGACAGGGAGAGCACACACGTAGCCGGCTACACGCCTGGGTGGGAAAGGCCGCTACACACACGAGTACGCGACTGGCGCGATAGGCACACACGATAGGCCGGCGCTCTGTTTCCTGTCTACATCGTTCATGGAGTTTTCAAACCCTAGACTAAATTGCCCCTATGAGAAAAACTCGTGTTGAATTGCCTAGAGTACCCTCTGAATTGACAAGTTAAGATGACTAGTTACTTATCGAGCAACCTTTTATTGAATTCTTCAGCATCCTTTAATTGAGCGAGTGATGTTATAAGCCTATATATAGTTCTCGTTTTCTCTGTGTTAGCAAGACAATCTTCCTTGTTCAGTTTTATCACCATTTGTTCCCTTCTACTCCCTCAGTTCCTAAATTTGAACTACCAAAACGCTTTATATTTAGGAACAGAGGGAGTATTTAACATGCTAGCACATCACAGAAGTGGCAATCTCTGATGTAACAGAAACACATGGGAATCGGAGACACCGGGAGGGAAGCAATTGCTACTAGGCAGATCCAACCCACACAACACTTTTCTGCCACTCTCAATAATCTTACACGTGCCACCTAAAAGGAATGAACTATCGGCCACAACCTGGAACACAGCCGCACTCGCCGCTGCCCCCTCCCGTGCGGGCGGCAATCTCACCACCTCCTCTCGCGGGCCGCATCCTCGCCGCCTCCTCGAGCAGGGCCACAACGTGGTGCCCGGCGTACTTCGCCCTCCCGAAAATTGTTCAACTGGGGGACCCTGTAGCTGGTCCACGGGATGACACGGGCGGCGATCGCTGCGATCCGGCCGCCGGCGCCCATCGCTCTTGGTGCTAGGCATGTCGAAGGGAGATTCTGGGCCCTTGCCGGATCTGATGAAGAGGAGGATGACGAGGGAGATGGCTCCGGCGACACGGCCGATGGTTACTCGCCGACGACTTCGGACGTCATTTGTGAAGCCTTCAACCCTGGGTATTCGGAGGAGGAGGTGGCTGCTATCGTCGAGGGAGTCGTGCCGGTTGACGATCCGGCGCGGCAGGGTCTTCGTCCGGAGGAAAACGTCGAGGTGGTTCGCCGGATAGTTCACCGGAGGACAGCGTCTGCTGCAATTCGGCCATGAAAAGGACCCTTACCTAAGGTTAGTCTTCCAAACTTAACTGTTTTTGATCTTATTAGACCGGATTCTTGGACTACGGTCACTCGTCCAAAGGTTCCTCGCCGGACTCGGGATCGAAGGGCGCCGGAGGTGGCCGCGGCGCAGCCGGTGGTCACGGCGTCTCAGATCCGCGTGATCCGCCAGGAGCGTTTGAATTCGCTCCTGGGCCGCGAGGGGGGATTTTCGGTTGTTGGGCCGCGGGGTGCTAATGGGCTGGGATCGGCTGGGTATGAGGCCCAGCCAGATCGGCCCTTGGACTACGTACAGGGCATCGAGGCATGCAGCCTCAGTCGTACGTCGCTCCATCGACACCAGCGGCGGGCTAGGGTTCTCGGCTCCAAACCGTCTCGCCGATCGTTGCTGCCAGGGAGCGGCCGGGCGCGTCGGATTCTGCCGCTACGGATCATGGCCGGGCGCGGAGGCCCGCCGGTTCTTCCTAAGGCGTCCGCTGGCGGTGGGGCTGGCCGGGGCGGAGCTGCGCCGCCGCCCCTGTGACCGGTGGACGAGGGCTGCCACCTGCTGCTGCCGGGGGCTGGACGCGGGCGGAACTGTGCCACCGCCCCCTGTGGCCGGTGGACGAGGGCTGCCACCTGCTGCTGCCGGGGGCCGGGCTGCTACTGGCGGGGGGGGGGGGGGGGGCTGGCCGGGGCGGTGCGCCGCCGCCTGCTGCGGCCGGTGGCCGGGCCGCTCTGCCTCGGCCGGTGCTTGGCTCCGGTCTTGTGGGGGTGCCTCCCGTGCAGTCGGGTCGGGGCATCGGAACTCCTGGCGGTTCGGCTGCGGCCACGTTGGGCCGAGGGATTGGCGCGCTGCCCGGAGTGCAGCCACCATTGCCCTCATCTTCGACGGCCACCGCGGGCTGTGGTGCACCTCCGCCGCGGCTTCCGGGTTCTTCCGTCATGGGGCGTGGAGCAGTTCCGCCAAGGCAGCCGGTCAACAATGGCCCTAGACCGGTTGGGCATGTTGATGGGGAAAGGCCGGTGGCTCAGACTACCCATGCCGGCGTGCAGTCTCGAGCAGCGCCGCCGCCTCATTTCGTCGCGAGGCCGACGCAAAATCGCATCAATCGCACGCAGACGAGAGTTGATAACGTGACTGCCGAGTCATCGGATCCGGCCCGAGGACAGCGGGGGGATGATGGCTATGATGCGTATGGGGACGGTCAACACCGTGGATCGTCATCGACGGGAGATGGCCGAGGTTATGCCTGGCAGAGTGATGGTTCTGCTGAGAGGCCCTTCCTTGGTCCTACGGGTGGTTTTGTCGAGGGCGCTTCTGGACCGGACGCACGACAGAGAGGTGGCTACCGTGGTCGTCGTCGTGGTCGAGGTGGTGGTCGTGGTTTCCGCAGACAGCATCAGCCGCAGGACACTGTAGACCAGCGGGCGTCCGGGGTGGAGGCTAATCACACTCAGGCCACCGCCCTGACTAGCGAGGTTATGGAGGCTGTCACGGCTCTGGCGACCACTGATGTTGATATGACTACCGCTTCAGTTGATGCGGATATCAGGTCTGAGTCAGAGAGGGTTTCCAAGTGGGCGCGTCGGAAGGAGAAAATGCTTTGCTATCGCTATGGTGAGAAAGGTCACTTCATCGCTGAGTGTGTGGCTGAGTTGTGTGATACTTGTGGTAAGCCAGCTCATATCTCGGGGGATTGCCCGCTTCTTCGTGAGCAGGCTCCGGCGCTTATAACGTATGGAGTTTATTGTGCCGAGTTGATGTTCTTTGAGTCCCCAGCTGCGAGAGAGATTCCAGTTGTAACACACAGCCTGACTACTGGGATTGTGAAGGTGACCCAGGGAGAGGTCTCTGAAGCTCAGATTGTGCAGAGACTTCAGGAACTGGCTCCGGGAGACTTTCAGTGGGAGCTTGTTCTCGTTGAGGAGCGTGTGTTCAGGGTTGACCTCCCGTCGGTTGAGGACTTGCGGCGGTTGCTGAGCTTTGGGATGTGTAAGGTACCAGGCACTAATTGCATTCTGGAGTTTCAGGAGTGGAAGAAAGTGGAGCCTAAGGGGAAGCCCCTTACTCAGGTGTGGCTGCGTTTTTCTGGGGCACCCTCT
Organism: Aegilops bicornis; assembly: GCA_021605145.1. Taxonomy (NCBI): domain Eukaryota; kingdom Viridiplantae; phylum Streptophyta; class Magnoliopsida; order Poales; family Poaceae; genus Aegilops; species Aegilops bicornis. The sequence continues at coordinate 56,519,530 of CM038675.1, read as the reverse complement.
GAGGCTCTGACAGATGTTCGTGTGGTGGCCAGTCTGGGTATTTTGGTTGGCAAAACTGAGAAAGTTGATATGATATTCACTCGTGCCCATGGGGTGGCCAGATTGCGAGTGAGTGTTCTTGACATTGAGTTCGTCCCGGATGTGGTAAACTGGACCTACAGAGGAGAGGTCTTCCCTCTTGAGATTGAGTTTGAGGACGCTGAGTTGTTTGCCGAGGTGGATGTTAGCACTGATATGGATATTAACGAAGGAGATGATAATGCGGGGGCTAGGAAGGATCTGACGGATGAGGATGATCGTGAGAGACCCAACGGGTCGGGACCGGTTGCTCAGCTGCCCCAGACTGGATCAGGGGTAGAGCCGGCCCCATCTCCGTCGGTACCTAACAGCACGTTGAGGTTTGGATCTTTTGAGCCTGCGTCTGCTCCGCCCAACTATGGAGTGATCGGGTGGAGTCTGAGGATGCTTTTGAGCGCTCGCTCCCGGTGCTGGATCTTTTGCCTGGGATTTCTGCGGTCTCGTGCGGACGTTTGGTGGTTGAGTCGCCTTCGTTGCCGTCCCTGGCCGGCCGAGAGGGAGACCGTCTGGGGCAGGAGGCCTTGGACCCTTCCCCTTCGGCGCCGGCTGCTGCAGCCACTCCTGTGCTGCTCGGCGTTTGTCAGGGGCAGGTGGCCCCGTCGACGCCTGCTTCGCCGCAGCTAGCCGGCCGTGAGGGAGGCCGTCTGGGGCAGGTGGCCTCAGACCCTTCTTCTTCGGCGCCGACTGTTGTGTCTTCGCCTGTGGTGCTCGGCGGCAGTTTGGGGCAGGTCGCCCCGGTTTATACCTCGCCTTCGGCTGCCGGGATGGTGACGCCCTCAGGCTTGAGGGTTGGGGCGGAGGGGGTGCTCGGGCAGGCGGCCCTGGCACCTACTTCACCCGTCCCGTTGCCAGGGCGCCGTGGGAACCTCCTGCTACTGCCTCCTATGAGTGGAGTTACTCGGGAGGAGGTTATTGTTTTCGGCGGGATCCCTGACCCGGTCTTTGAGGGGAGGCGGCTGAGTTCCCGTCTCCAGGACCACCCGGAGGTTGATGACATGCAGCAGAGGTGCGCTATGAGGGCGGCCAAGCTTCGTGATATTGAGGTCACTACCGGTATGTCAGTCAACTTATCCAATTCTATTTTGCATTTTTCTACGGATGAGATTATACATAATGCAAATCAAGTAGGGGTTTCGCTAGGGAATACCAATTCTGAAATTTCCAACTCGGTTAATGATCTCCTTGATCCGAAGCGAACGCAGCTTTAGAAACCATTCGTAACCTAGCAGCGGTGAGACCTATGATCGATGCTGAGATTGATGCGTTGGGGGTGAGAGTGCTTGACAATTTGTGTGCGGACCTTGCACCTTCCACTAATGAGTCCGACGAGGAGGAGGTTAGTGTTGAAGTTGTAGTGAATCAACCACCGGAGACTGGTTATGAGGACCGGATGGTGGACAATGATAAACCCAAACGTAAGTGGAAGCGGAAGGTGTATCCCGCATCAGCGGTACGTAGGAGTGCTAGGATTCGTACGGCAAAAAAATTTCATGATGACTTATGAAAAGAACCTTTTGGAATATCAGAGGTCTGAAGGACTTGGCTAAAAGAAGATTTCTCGCTGAGGCGTCTCTGGAGCATCGGTTAGATTTTATCGCTCTATCTGAAACTGGTAGAGATAATTTTGCTCCTCAGTTTCTTTCCTCTCTTGCGGGTGGTGTTGATTTCGACTGGCATTGCCTACCTCCGCGAGGACGGTCGGGAGGTATCTTGCTGGGAGTGAGATGCGATTCCCTTGAGGTCCGGAGTGTAGTGATGGGCGACTTCGCGGTTAAGTTTCGGGTTAGGTCTAAGGTTGATGGTTTCAACTGGGCCTTGGTGGCGGTTTATGGTGCCGCACAGCCGGAACTTAAACCGGAATTTCTGGCGGACCTTGTTCGAGTTTGTGGGTCCGAGCAGCTTCCGATGTTGGTTGGCGGTGATTTTAGTATCATTCGGAGGAGAGAGGAGAAGAATAATGATAACTTTGACGGCAGATGGTCGTTTATGTTCAATACCATTATTGAGAGCTTGGATCTGAGGGAGATAGAGCTTTCGGGTAGAAAATTTACATGGGCTAATGCCTTGCCTACCCCGACATATGAAAAGCTTGATCGAGTTCTTGCGAGTGTGGACTGGGAACAAAAGTTCCCTCTTGTTACGGTCCAAGCTCTATCACGGGGAATATCCGATCACACACCACTGTTCGTGGACTCCGGGGAGCCGAACCATGTGGGAAACAAAAACATCTTCAAATTCGAGATGGCCTGGTATGAACGTGAGGGGTTCTTGGACCTCATTGCCAGGGAATGGGATAAGGGTGTAGGAGGTAGGACGGCTGTCGAGCGTTGGCAGAATAAAATTAGGCACTTGAGAAGCTTCTTAAGGGGATGGGCTAAGAACCTTAGTGGAGTGTATAAGATTGAGAAGGATAGGCTCCTTTCTCTTATACAGGCCCTGGACATAAAAGCTGAATCCATGATTCTACTGCCTGCTGAGCTCCAGGTTAAAACTGAGGCGGAGAAGAGGTTGAAAGAGCTTCTCCGTAAAGAAGAGTTGAAGTGGGCGTTGCGAGCTAAGGTTCGCAAAGTGGTCCAAGGGGACGTAATACACAATTCTTTCACCTGATTGCTAATGGAAAGCACAGGAAAAGCGTATCTTCCAGCTTGAGCAAGAGGAGGGTACTATTGTTGGGCAGGATAATCTCAAAACATATATTACAGAGTATTATAGGCAGCTTTTTGGACCTCCGGAGGTTAATTGTGTAACCCTTGATGAGTCCAGGACTGAGGATGTACCTCAATTGTCTGCCGCCGATAATGATATCCTACTCGCCCCGTTCTCGGAGAAGGAGGTGTTTGATGCTATTGCACAAATGAAAAACAATAAGGCTCCCGGTCCGGATGGGTTCCCGGCCGAGTTCTATAAAAAGTGCTGGCACATTATTAAGGGGGATCTGTTACCTATGTTTCAGGATCTTTTCTCTGGACAGCTTCAATTATTTCACTTGAATTTTGGAACTATCACATTGCTTCCTAAGAAAACGGAGGCTGTGAGAATCGAGCAGTTCAGGCCGATTTGTCTCCTCAATGTTAGTTTCAAAATTTTCACCAAGCTCGGGACTAATAGGCTCTCACAGATTGCGCATTCTGTGGTGCAACAATCCCAAACTGCTTTCATGCCGGACAGAAACATCGTTGAAGGGGTGGTGGTCCTTCATGAAACGCTCCATGAAATTCACTCCAAAAAATTAGATGGGGTAATTTTTAAGGTGGATTTCGAAAAGGCGTATGATAAGGTCAAGTGGCCATTCCTCCAACAGGCTTTGCGTATGAAAGGTTTCGATGAGGCATGGCGCCGGCAAGTCGAATCATTTACGCAAAAAGGGAGTGTGGGAATTAAAGTGAATGACGATATAGGTCATTATTTCCAGACTCATAAAGGCCTCAGGCAAGGAGATCCGATGTCCCCTATCCTGTTTAACATTGTGGTGGATATGTTAGCAATTTTGATAGGAAGGGATAAGGAGAATGGTCAAGTGGGTGGTTTGGTACCTCATCTTGTTGATGGAGGTGTATCCATCCTTCAATACGCTGATGATACAATCATCTTTATGGAGAACGACTTGGCCAAGGCGAGAAATATGAAGCTGTTGTTATGCCTCTTTGAACAATTGTTCGGGTTAAAGATTAACTTTCATAAGAGCGAGTTGTTCTGCTTTGGTAGAGCCAAAGACGAACAGGAGTCTTATAGGCAATTGTTTGGGTGTGAGTTGGGGAGTTTGCCCTTCTCATACCTTGGTATTCCCATACACCATCGTAGGCTGACAAACAGAGAGTGGAAGTGTATCGAGGACCGATTTGAGAAGAAACTGAGTTGCTGGAAGGGTAAGCTCATGTCATACGGAGGCCGATTAATCTTGATAAATTCGGTGCTCACGAGTATGCCTATGTTCCTCTTATCGTTCTTTGAGGTACCAGTTGGTGTTAGGAAACGATCGGACTTCTATCGGTCACGCTTCTTTTGGCAGGGGTGATGAGCTTAAAAGAAAATACCGACTTGCTAAATGGGATATTATCTGTCGACCCAAAGACCAAGCAGGGCTTGGTATTGAGAATCTTGAAGTTAAGAACAGATGCCTTCTTAGTAAGTGGTTGTGGAAGCTCGCTTCTGGGACTAAAGCCATGTGGGCGCAGATCCTTCGCAGCAAGTACCTCCAGACTAGAACTCTGTCCCAGGTAACAGTTAGGCCGACTGACTCGCCTTTCTGGAAAGGACTCATGAAAGTCAAACAATTACTGTTCAATAGGACTAGAGTTGTTACTGGAGACGGTGCTACTACGCGTTTCTGGGAGGATACTTGGCTTGGCGATTCACCCTTGGCCATTCAATATCCGTCTTTATATCGTATTGCTCAACGACGTGAGGTGTTCGTGGCAACGGTATTTCAATCTATCCCCCTTAATATTCAGTTTAGACGGTCGCTAGCGGGCAATCGTTGGGAAGTTTGGCTCCATTTAGTTAGGAGATTGATGGAGGTTCAACTCTCTGACCAACCTGATGAATTACACTGGAAGTTGACTAGGTCTGGAGTATTTATAGTTAAATCCATGTATATTGATGTCATTAATTCGTGCTCCATTCCAACTTCCAAGAATGTCTGGGATGTCAAAGTTCCTTTGAAAATAAAAGTGTTTATGTGGTTTGTCCATAAACAAGTTATTCTAACAAAGAACAACTTATTAAAGCGTAATTGGACAGGACCTACTAGGTGTAGTTTCTGTGATCGGGATGAGACGATTAAGCATCTCTTTTTTGATTGCCCGTTGGCCAAGGTCCTTTGGCGGACGGTCCACATTGCTTTCAACATTACTCCACCGAATACTGTTAATGCTTTATTTGGGACTTGGCTAAATGGGATTGAATCTACCTTAGCAAGACATATTCGGGTTGGAGTCTGCGCTTTGCTGTGGACCATCTGGCTTTGCAGAAATGATTTGGTTTTTAACAGAACATCACGGATTCATTTTTTGCAGGTTATTTTCCGAGCTACGGCAGTGATCCGTTCGTGGTCGCTACTCACTCCGATGGAGGCCAGGGAGCATTTGGTTACTGGGTCTATCCGTTGGGAGATGGTAGCTCGGGATATCTTCAACCGGTTTGGATGGCGGTCATGTAATAGGATAGGCAATTAGTTTACCTACCCTTGTTTAGCCAGCCGGTTGTGGCATCGTTTTATGGCTAGTCTGTGTGTCTAGCCTTTTGCGCTCTGTGTGAGCTGTCTTTTTTTTTTTAAGTTTGAGACTCTGGAACTTTGTTGGCACAATTTGATTTCTAGTTAATAAGATGGCCGTATGCATCACCCTTGATGTAGAGGCCGGGAAGTCCCCCTTTTCGAAAAAAAAAATCTTGAACACTGCTCACTTTTCAAACCAACATGGCCTCAAACTTACCTACATGGTAGTTTTCGTAGTGAGGGGGCCAAACATAGTATACACTACATCAGGACCTCGGTTTCTGGCTGGTTCAAATTTGAGTCCATGAGCGTTTCGTAGAACAATATAGAAGCACTTTATGTAAGTTTGAGTTTTTAAGTTGTAACATGAACAACATATTCCACACAAAAATGTGGTCAAATGTTCAAATTTGGTGGGCACCTTACATAAATCAGCAAATTATTATGGAGGATTCTCAACTTCCCTCGATGAGCAGGGTATATTTCTTTTAGTTTCTGCAAGCTGGTCACATTGCATCCGTAGCTAGACTAGATTGATCAAGGAAAAACTATATTAAGATAAGCATCTAAGTTTCTATTGTATTTCATAAGAAAAGATGAACCAAAAGAAACCTTACAAAAAAGGACAAAAAGAAAATCGCCAACGCTCCAAAAGCTTTGAGTGAAATAGATACAAGGGAAAAAAAAAGAACATTGTGGGTCCATGTCATGGCCTCTGCCGCCAGATCGGTGCTCCTCACTAGCCACGTCCCGGTTCTTCGTTTCTGCACGGCCACCCGGTGCCTTCTTCATGCACCCAAGTCGGTAGGATCCTCAACTACCTGGCGTTCCGAGAGATCGGCCATTCCTTGCACATCAGCGACGGCGCAATTCAAGACATGGATGTCTCCGCACAGCCCAGTGACATCATCACACAGTGTCCTGCGTCACGTAGGTAAGACCAGAGATGCTCCTTGCATACACGAACTAGTAACAAGACATATGGCACCTTGACAAACAACAACAACAATAAATAATGACAAAAGAATCAGGTTAACACTTGTCGATGCTAATAATGCTAGAGCATGTGCTAAGGTCCAAGCTCTCATCGCGGCCAGCCTTGTACTAAACTTGTACAACCTCTCACAATTATGAAACGCGGCCAGCTGAAAGGTTATGACTTTAGAACTTCTTGTACAACCTCTCGCCCCAGACAGCCCAATAGTATCATAAGACACGTCTCCTATGATTGATAAAGACGGTACCGACTGTGAAGGCCACTAAATTCACTTTGCTAAGATTGCTTCTCTCCCAATGCCTCCGATTCTCACGTCTTGAAGCATCTCTTCAATTGGTTCGTCTCACTTCATCTTCTCTGTTTATCTATTTGTGACCTACTTGTGTCCTAACATGTCAGATAAAAGGAGCAGCTCAATGTAAGGTATGGGCGAATTACTAAACTTTGCTATTGTCTCGGGTGAGGGTAGAGTTATATATAGGGTTAATTCAGAGTGACATCAAAGAGCACGTGCTCCAAGGTGAAAAGTGTTTAAAAATGAGAAGAAGAAAACTGAAATAATTGCACGGGTTTGTGTTTGTCTTTTAAGCGAGTAAGTTTTAGTAGTATAACAATTCCAAGACAATGCATCTTGCAAATATAAAAAAAGATCTTTTATCCTCTGTAAAAAAATCAGTGCTTAAAACTGAATTTGAAGTTTCATGAAAATTACTACATGGAAATAAAAACACGAGCATGGAAATATTAAAAAATGTCCAGTTTTTCATTCTGTTGGTGCACCCTTACATAGTTGTGTTTTCTACAACTAACTATTAGCATCTCGCATTATGGGCCAAATGCATTTAAATACTTCTCCTAACGGAGTCTATCTTGCCAAGACATGCAAAACCAAATGAGTACGTCCGTGCCCATTATTTAATAATGATAGAGACAAAGATGGTTAGCCGGCCATATTATCTGTCATGACATTAGTGGTTTCACTAACTTTCATGGTGGGACATTGAGAAAGATAATGACAACCCTAGTTCTATTCGATAATCACACCCAAGAGAAATATTCAGCTTAGGGACTCAGGGTCAACGGAAAAGTGTCAAATAGGTCCATTTTTTAGAGAAAAGGCATAAAGCCCGACTTCAAATTAATGAAGCCATCAACCGGCTAGGGATACAGTGGTGTTGATACAAGGATACAAACTTGAGACAAGTAAGAAAAGTAGACAGCAAGAACTAAAATGCTATAGGCCCTAGCACAGCTGCCACCGAAGAAAACAAGAAGCTCAAGTCTAAGGTGAGCTCCACGCCGAAGAGGATCATCGCGAGCAGAGGCCGTAGAGGCGCGCCAGACGAAGGGTGAGAAGGACACCGCCACAGGGATGAGCATCGTCGCACATGTCAGGCCAGCCAAGCTGAGAACGGGGGAGAGAGCACCATCTCTCCACACAAGTTGCCGGAGGGGAGACCACCATCTCCACTCGCCCCAACCGGAGCACCACCACCGGCCAGCAACCTCACAGCGGCGCCGAACAGCGAACCACAACAACGGAGGCGGGACTGCGACCTCACACCCAACACCGATGTCGCCCAGCAGGAAACACACCGCCGCCGCCGACGCAGACGACTCAGAGCACATCCACTATGCTCCACCCATCCCAAGGTGCCGTCTTCAAGTAGATCATGACGCCGGAGCGCCGCCGTCGCCCGGCCACAAAAGGCCAAGGTTTTCAACCCGGATTTGGGGGAGGAGGAGGTGGGGGAGGAGGGGAATCGAGCGCCCCCTCAAGAAGGGAAACGGGGCCGGAGCCGCCGTCGGCGTCGAGGTCGATGGGAGGTCGACCAGAGGTTTCCCCCATCCCAAGCCAACCCACACCACGCCCATAGGACGGCCGACTCGGCAGCCGGCAAGGACGGATGGCTCCGAGAAGAAACGCCGGGATCCAAATCTGGCACACCTACCGGAGCAGAGCACGCCACGAGGAGCCACCGCCGCCCAACCGCCGCCCACGCGACCGGAAGAGCCGGCCAACAGCTGCAGCGCCACCCGCCGGACGAGGTCGATGCCGCCATCGCACCCGGGGCCGCCGCCCCGGCGTCCAGAGCTCCCTGAGGAGAAACAGGGCAGCGCAAGCCTCGCCGCCCCCTTCATCAGCAGCCACTCGGGGCGCCGGCGACTGCCTCGGGAGGCGGCGGGGAGGGAAGGGAGGGAGGGAGGGGGGCTAGGGGATCTAGGGTTCGTCGCCCTCGAGTCGCCCGCAAGGGGGCGACGCGAGAGCCTTGGGGGGGGGGGGGGGAGCTGGGAATCTAACTGGGGAGCGTGGGAATCTAACTGGGAATCTAACTGGGAAGCTGGCAAATAGGTCCATGCCCATTCATTTTGCAAAGAACAAAAATATTGGATTTTCACTTGTGAAAAGAACATGTACGTAGAATGGCATACAAACATATTCTCGGAAAATCATGCAAAAGAAATTGAAAGTTAAGTTCAACGAAACACATTTGTTAAAATAGCCACCTCGAGACTTGGCAAAGCATCAATGTTAAAAAAACATGTGCCAGATTCCTGCAAAATCAATGTTACCTCCCCAAGCCACTAGGTCAGGATTGTAGTATTCTCATCTCCCACTCACCATATCTATATATACCTAATATTAAAAGGATGAAGACTTTCAAGGTTCTCCATACGTTACTCCATCGTATCCGTTAATTTTATGCTAAACATAAAGATTGATGGCTGAGATTTAGTTGCCCCGCACGATAGAAAATATGGATAGCCAAAGAACCAGCAAAACCGAAAGAAACAGAGAACACACGATCTTGTCCGGGGGCTATATGCAGAGTCCTAGCCGAACACCATAACTTCCCCCTATTCTTTTTCTATAGAGAGGAAAGGAATAGGGATGGCCTATTGACACCATCGTCACATGATTGCAACCCGGCGACGACGCACTCTCGATCTCGGCAAGCGGCGCAAGCCGGCCGGCTGGCCCATGCATGGACGCGTGCCCGGGGATCTCGGGGCCTGTGTTCGGCTCATGCAAGTAACGCATGCGTGCAGCTCTGTTGCGCCTGTGGACCTTGATGAGGACCTATACTATCTGCCAAGAACTCCGCCGTTGTGCTTCATGGAGGTTTAGGAGGCAAATCATGGCGTACGGTGTGGGCTACAACCTACAAAGAAGCTTTCTCGGAAAGAGATTGTGCCTCATGCCGATTATAGCGATGGCGAGCACTCCCTCCCTGATCCCTCCCCATCCAAAGTGTTCCGCCAGCGTCCCAAACTCGCCCACATGCAGCACTGCCCACCGTGCACTACCCAGCTCCTGGATCCGGGGAACAGCATATGCAGACAAGCTGACGGCGTGGCTAAGCTTGTGGTGGCGGCTGGAAGCCTCGTGTGTGTATCCCGGTATTGAGACGACCATCCTGCGGTGCGGATGCGGCCGAGGCAGAGGTGGAACAGGCTGTCTTGCCTAGCCGCACGGGCAGGGAGACCGGGGAACTTAGATTGTGGCCGACGAGATTGCGAGGGGGAGAACCAGTTTGTTCACTAGCTTCCTCAGTTTATTATGGACTTTTCTCTGTGTATTGGCTTCAGTGTCACCATAGTCTGCAGGCACATATGCAAGTGGCTGATTTTCAGAATTCGGATTGTTAAGGATTGATATGTATTTGCAGTCTACTGATGCTATATATAGCTCAAGCTGGAGTGCTGGACTACTCGAGTCTTCGGATCTCATCATAGGTACTGATGCTATATATAGCTCAAGCAACGAATGGACATGTATGTGCTTTTGTGAACAGCCTTTTCTCTGTATTCCCAATAATCACTTGCGGTGCTGCTGATGTGAATGATTTGTTTCCTTTATCAGGAAAATTCTCCTTCCATGAACTTAATATATATCATCAGTAGTCTACCATATTATTATGAACAGAATCTCGATTGTTGGGCAAACATTATTAAAATTTGATGATGATAAACTGATTTCCTGCTTTGAATTTGGGGATGGTAATGATTGTCTAATAGTTGATCATTAGTCACCACTATGACGCCTTCTCCAAATCATACCCAAATTGATTTTTTAGCATCACCACATTAATAAACAAGACGTTTTCTGCTTTTATGTTGATAAGAGACCTTGCACTAGATTCTCTAAAGCTTTTGAGCAACACAAGATAATTCATTCACACTTGGCTGGTAACTTCAAATTAAGTGATTGTATTTCAAGTAGGTTATGCATGTATGTTAGGTTCATATGTTAATGTTGATTTTGAATAGGACCGAAATCGTCTTCGGTTATAATTGAGATGACGGACCATGGAGCACAAGTGGTGGGCAATACCATGTTTGGCAGGTATGATAACACATTTTACCATTTTCGCTGCCATGAAATGACCATAGAAGGAAAGAAATCTCTCCTAGCTTATGCACGCTTGCATAGTAGATTTAACACTGCTTGGGAAAACCCTAGTAGTAGCGTCGGGTTATGCGTTAGCAGTTATTGCTTGGGCACTAGAGCTAATTGTTAGTAGTAGGGTGGGTCTACTTGTGTTAGCAGTAGTGTGGGTTGGACCAGCGCTACTACTAAATAGCAGCAGCGCTGGTTGTTGCCCCGCGCCACTTGCATATTTTATTTCTTTATACTTATACTATATTTATACACTATTATATAAATTTTTATACAGTAGCAATGAAGAGGTTGTGCAAGAAACATGGATTAGATTAAAATGAATGGATCCAACTGACCATGTTGGATTACTAGGAGGATATGATGTTGGGATGGCACACAAGTGTCGAATGAAGGCAATGACTATCAAGTCTAATTTGCATTGGGGGGCATATATAAGGAGGTTGTTGCATCCTCAGAAGTCAAATCACTCGATGCAATATACTAGTCAACAAAGTACAATCAAATGAACAAAATATTACAATTACGTACATGTCAACATTCTAACTGTTCAAAGTCCTATACAGGAAAAATAAAAAGTCATAGGTTGATGGCGCCCTCTTCCCGCTCTCCCAGCGATATTCACATATGCCCCTGGCCTTCTTCTGAATCTCCAACAGCTCCCTGCCAGAAAAACCACATCCATCCCCTCTAGCCTAACAAACCGCCATTATCTTCTCTTCTAGCTCCTTGATGCACACAACAGTAATCTTTCAGTACCAGTATCGGACGATTCTACTTTCAGTTGCCTCTCTCCCGATGTCTCTGATTCACATATGTTTGTTAAAAAAAATTCACTTCATCACGCATTATCCTGTCTTTTGTATCCTTATTCATAATCAAACAACTAAAATTAAGGAGCGCATATAGAAGTGTTGGCAAATTACTCGATATTCCATATGCTCTTATGAATAGACTTATATTTCAAGAAGCCATTATTCACACCAGCTAAGGCTGGTGTAGTATTTATTTACTTGTTGATTTTTAGTGGTCTTTTTATTTGGTCGAATGACTATAGATATTTCTTTTCATAACTTCAAAGGGATACATGTCCACTATCCCTAATTAGAAAATATTTATATATGCTTATTTAAATTTCATTACTTTTGTATTTGAAGCTTATGCACTAACCAAATATAATTCCTACCAAATTGAAATACAGGTTGTCCACATCCAAAAATGAGACTGTCTTCGAATTGGAAACAAAACTTGAAGAAGATTCCAAACGTGTTACTGACCGCATGCCGCTGCAACGTCGACCCTCCGGAGTATCCCTGCTTTTTCTCCTCGTTGTCCACCTTGTGAGCCGCCGGTTTGGACGTGCCACCGGAGACCAGCTTGATGACCGAGCCGGTTGTCATCACAGACTACTGTATCCGTCGATGGGTGCCTCGCAGAAGACAAGCATAGTCAAGAACCTCTCCATGGCCATGGATCGTGCTAGCTTCGATCAGGCACCTACATAGCTCGATCCCTCCCGCTGCTCACCGGATTGAGAGATCAAGACTGCTTTGTTAGATCGGGTGCTAATTCCCTTCTCTGTTTGTGTTGTGGCCAAATGGAATGCCGGGGTGGAGATTTTATAGGTTCGCGGAATCGCACACCTCATCTATGGATATTAGGTCAGCTAGGTTGCACAAGTCGGAGGCCTCGAGGCCAAGCTCCTCCCAATTTAGGTCGTTGGCCGCCATGACAGCTAGGTTACTCAAGTCGGGGGCCTCGAGGCCAAGCTCCTCCTAATTTAATAAGATGAAAATTTTCTTTCTCCAAAAAAAATGTTTGAGGATTCTAGTAATGTTCGCCTAGTCAAGAAAATGTTTTCAACAAATATCCACAATTTAATAAAAATGTTTGAAAATAGTACAAAATGCTCATGAATTTAGAAAATGTTCATGGTTTTAAAAAATGTTCAGAAATCTGTAAAAATGTCCATGAATTTAAAAACTGATTAATATTTCAGATAAGTTCATGAGTTATAAAAAATGTCAAGTTTTTCAAAAATCGTTCATGATTTCATGAAAATGAGAGTGATTGTATATCTCAGTGATGCAGAAAAATATGGTCATCAGCATTGGAGATTATAAAAAAAAATCTTCCATTGGTGTTGCAACGCTCGGGCCATTTTGCTATAATAATAAAGGGGCTATTGCTTCTGGTGGTAAGTCACGGAAATTGCCTCAAAAGTTACAAAATATTATCCACCAATACAACCTATAAGTGATTGAAAAACGTTTCACAAAGGGGAATCCCCGCCTGGAACAGGCCTATGCAGTGGGGACCTGCTATACTACGCTCTGCACTCTGGGAGAAGGCGTATCGCACCAGTTTGAGCTGGCCCATGTCCGGGCGTCCTATTTTTCAAATTTCAAATTCTTTTCGTTTTTGTTTATACTTTAAATAATCTGGGACTTGAAAAAAATTCCAACCATAAAAACAATCAGAACGTTGAGTTAAAATGTTTTATGAATTGAAAAATGTTCGTGATTTTGTAAACAAATATTTGCTTATTAAAAACAATTTGAAAGCAAATGTTCGGGAAATCAAAAAAAGTTCACATTTTTGGAAAGGTCCTGTATTAAAAAATGTTAACAAAATTGAACAAAATGTCACAAATTCAAAACATATTCATGAATGGGAAAATATCCAAAAATTTCAAAAAATGTTCGTGAATTACAAAATATTTTATTCATTCGCAAAAATGTTCTCTGATTTAAAAATGATCATGCATTTCAAAAAATGTTTGATAATAAAAACAATGTTTGTTAAATCAAAACATGTTCGTGAATTCAAATATTGTTCCAAAAATTTCCAGAAAAAATGTTCATCCATTCTAGAAATGTCCACCGATCAAAGAAAGTTGTTTAGGAAATGTTCACAATTAAAAAGATATTTTTGCAAATAGTATAAAATGTTCATGAATTCAATTATTGTTATCGTTTTTAGAAAATGTTTGAAAAATTTTAAAAGTGTTAACAAATTTGAAAATGTTCATGATTTCAAATATGTGTACGAGTTTAAAATAAAAAAATTCATGATATCAAAAATTGTTCATGATCTCACGAAAATGAGAGTGATAGTGTATCTTGGTGATGCAGCAAAATGTGATCATGGCCATTGGAGATTATGAAAAAAATAAATATTCCTTTGCAACGCACGGGCCCTTTTGCTTGTATAAATCATGCATTCATGCTATGGAGGAAGTTTTCATCTACTACGACGCATGGTCGCGTGAGAGCCCGGGCCCTTGCTCAAAAAATATAAAATAAATAAATAACGATACCCCTGGCCCAGAATGAACAAAACCGAGCAGGACCGATAGGAAAGGAAAAATAAACCCGAACAAATTTGCCAACAACCCCGAAAGCCGCAAGCAAGAGAGAGGAAGGAAGACAAAAATGGCATCGTCTGCCCGCCGCTTTCGCCGTGAGATCCGCTCTTAGTCGGGCGGCCCCCGCTGCCTCGTCATCCTCTTATGCCGCCGGGACCGCCGGGGTCCTTCATGGGTAGGTTTATGCAAGGCTGTCCAGGAGATCGATCGATGGGTGGGTGGGTGGTTGCGGGCACGTGCTTACGTCCAGTTTCGCTGCAGGTCAGCAGCGGCGGGTTTGGAGACGCGAATGCCCGTGCACAGCGTGGCGGCGGCGACGCGCCCCTGCATCACCCGAGGTAAACATGCGGATAGCCTCCCTTCCTCTATGAATATCTCCCTAGAGAAGATAAGAAGAACAAAACTAGAAATTTGATTTTAAAAGAAGAAGAAAATACAGAGATGCGTGGAAATTTTGGAGAAATCAACGAATCTAGTACTTGCTTTGCACTTTTGAGACTGCCGACAAGGAAGAGAGACATTTCCACGGCATCATGACATGTGTACCTATAATCGTGTGGCACAAATAAGGTATGCTTTTATAATAAGAATAAAGTATCAGTTTGAAGATAGACTCATGCCTTTATAGGCAATGTCAATCATCTAGGCATGTGACATAGTAGAAGTACATGGTCGCTCCTTGTTGTCTCCTTGCATGATACGACTCTATAAATTGCAACTTTGCGAGGCATAACATTCCTCATAGAAACCTCAACGACCACTATCTCGCGCATCAGGAAAAAAAATAGCAGCAACTACTACATGGCATGAAAGGGAAAACTTCTGCACTAATTCTAAAAAACTGACTGCTTCCATCCCATAAAATTACATCGTTATTCTCCTATCCTCGTTACAGCAACGTCTTCTATTCGGACATGCTAGTACATTAGATAGTTCACAATTAATCTAAGATGTGTTGGAAACATGAGGGAATCAGAGCATACTTTAGAAAACCGAACCGGTGATCGAACCGGCGATGCCGCCGGTTCAGGTTTTTACCCGCCGGACCACTGGTTCACAGGTTTGAAGTATGGATTTATAACATAACTAATTTGTTTGTGTATTAGTGTCATACTATATAGATGTAAAATACAATCACTTAATTAAATCTAACACCTTTTCGAGAAAAAATTAAATCTAACAAAAAATTTGGCTAGCTAAGGTGATTATGGGGCCAAAGTTGCAATTTACGCTCCTATATCTAGCCTCCTGGGTTCGAATCCTCTTTGATGCAGGCTATTTTTGTATTTTTGTGATGAGTGAAACTGGTTCAACCATCGGTTTTACCTTCAGTTTTCAACGGCGACGACTGCAACTCCAGGGCACTGGTCCTTAGGGTATGTGCACGAAGACTTACCGGATATCATCGACAAGATCAAGCCCGCTCCGGTAGGGGAGCAACAACAGCGGTGCATCGACGGCTCGTTCTGGCGACAATAGTGGACTTCCGGTGGCCTCAGAATCTTGATGTAATTTTTACTATGTTTGAGATGCTTTGTACTTCGGGTAAACTCTTATGATAGATCTGATCATTTTCACACAAAAATCATGTGTGGATGAACATGCGAGGTTTTACTTTTATTTTTTTCTTGATTATGCACCTTCCAATGGTGTTTTGAATGTCGAAAGGACAATGAGATTTATATTATTGGTGATCTCCGTTGATTTGTAGGAGTTGCTTACCTAGCATCAGCTGTTCATAGAGTAAAATCATAAGTTTTTTCACGCAATTCGGTTGCCTGTCTCAGATCGAGCATCACTGATGTCATTCAAGTGAGTTGGTTAGATGAAATATATCACAGGTAAATAAACTCTATGAATATCTCCCTAGAGAAGAGAAAAATAACAAAACTAGAAATTTGATTTCAAAAGAAGACAAAAAAATCAGAGATGTGTAGAAAATTTGGAGAAATCAACAAATCTTCCACTTGCCACACACTTTTGAGAATGCCGACAAAGATGGGAGACTATTGAATGGCATCATCACATGTGTACTTGTACTCCACTCTGACAGATAAGGTATGCTTTATAAAAGAATGAAGTATGAGTGATTGAAGAGGGAATCATGCCTTTATGAGCAATGTCAAACTTCTAGGCATGTGACATAGCAGAAGTACATGGTCGCTCTTTATTGACTCCTTGCATGATACGGCTCTATAAATTGCAACTTTGTGAGGCACAATGTTCCTCATTGCAACCGCAACAACCACTCTCTCTTCCATCATGGAAAAAAGTAGCACAAATTATAAGAATCTGTTCGCTTCCATTCCGTAAAAAATACATTGTTATTCACCTATGCTTGTTACAACGTATTCTATTCGAACATGCTAGCGCATCAAATAGGTGAAAAACTAAGATGTATTGAAAACATGAGGGAATGGAAGACATTAGGAGAGAAGCAACCGTTGCTATGCGGATCTAGCAGCCTAATGCAGGTCTCCAAGTCTCTACATAATCCACCATTCATGCCTCCTAGCAGTACTAGATATACAAAGGATGCTTCTGACGCGATATGGCCGTGAACTTCGCTAACGCTATCCATGAGTACTCGAGGAGCCACATCATTCTACAATGCATTTAGAGCATTTTCTCTCCAGTATAGCATTTTACGGTTGGTGTAGCGAAACATTGCGATTTGGTCGAGACGGCACTATTGCGATGTTCATGGCAACGTTGTGTTTCTTCATCCATTCTCCACTCTACCACTAAATACATTTTTACGTTGGTCGCGGCTGTGTTGCAAGTCCCTTTGGCAGAAAAATTGTAGTGAAGGTTGAACTTTGTAAAACATGGACTCCTGCATAAATCATGGAAATGTTAGGGGTATCCATAAATTGCACCTCTAGAGCCCATAATCCAACGGTGATCTGCGAACTCAAACGGAGCCTGGTAGTAGTAGAATAGAAAGAAAGAAACTCAAACGAATTCGCCAACAACCCCAAAAGCAGCAAGCGAAAAGGGGGGAAGGAAGAAGAAAAAATGGCATCGTTGGCCCGCGCCGCCGCCTCCGCCTCGAGTTTGGCTCTCGGCCTTGGTGCCCCTTGTCGCCCCGTCGTCCTCTTCTTCCATCGGACCGGAGTCGCTAGCATCCTCCGTAGGTAGGTTTCTGACTCCACCACACTACTGCCGAGTAATCATGGTCCGCCGACGTGGGCACCTCTGCCTGCGCCTCCGATGCCACTCCTCATGCCACCTCGCTGGTTGGTCCGAAAGTCGGCAACATCGGCTATACCTCCATGTCGCAGCATAATCCTTTCTGCTTCATCCACGACGCCCTCGTAGAGCACCGCAAATACCCTACCATTTGTTGGGTATCGTTGCATGGAAAACAGTTTTTTTTCTACGCACACGCAATGATCTATCCATGGAGATGCATAGCAACGAGGAGGAGAGTATGTCTACGTATCCTCGTAGACCGTAAGCGGAAGCTTTTTTCACAACACGGTTGATGTAGTCAAACTTTCTTCGCACTCCAACCGATCTAGTACTGAACGCACGGCACCTCCGCATTCTGCACACGTTTAGCTCGGTGACATCCTCCGCCTTCTTGATCCAGCAAAAAGGCGAGGTAGTAGATGAGTTCCGGCAACACGATGGCGTGGTGACGGTGATGGTGATGTGATCTCCGCAGGGCTTCACCTAACCGTTACAAAATATGACCGAGGGAGTAAACGGTGGACGGGGGCGCCGCACATGGCTAAGACAATGTTGTATCCTTATGTGGCGCCCCCTCCCCACATATATATAGGTGGGAGTGGGAGGAGGCGGCCTAGGGCAGCCAGGGCGCGCCCCAAGGGGCTGGCCGCCGGCCCTAGGGCTCCTGCCCTCCTGCGCCCCCCACCCCTTTCCTTGTATGAAGAAGGGGAAGGAAAGAGGGGGGAGGGAAGGAAGGGGGAGTCCTACTCCACACTTTCCTTTCCCTCCCCTCTTTCCTTCTCCTCCTCTAAGGGCTGGTCTGTATAGTTTTAAGATTTTCCCTTGAATTAATTTCTTAATCTGATCACCTAAAAAATCTCATCCGATCGAGCGCAAGCCGCCCTCTCTGATTGTGCACAATGACAGTTGTCGCATCCTCCCGAGGGAGTCTTCCACATTCCCCAGGCCCAATCACATAGATGCATAAAAATTTGGCAACTTAGAGCCTACAGCCGGACCTCTCAAACCCGCCTCATACGCCCGGGCGGTCCGCCCGGTCACTGTCCAATCATGATATTTTGACCCAAATGGGCTCCTTAAACGGCCCTCAAACGGACGGACTGACCGGCTCCCCCCATATCTAGCCCAAATATGGGGTAGATATGGGAGCGCCCGCGCCGGCAATGTCGGACCCGACAGCCCGACCCCACCCCAAATTGCACCAAATCCACCAAACCCTTCCTCCTCCTTCCGCCTCCCTCCAACCATTCCCTCGCCCGGACCTCGCCGTCCTCCACCCTTGCTCACAATCCTCACCTCCGATCTTTATCCACCGCCGGAGATGTCGTCCAGCCCGAACCACACCGCCGCGACGGAGACACAGTCCGCCTCATCCGTGGGATATGTCAATTCGTCGGCTGCGACTTGCAAGGCGGAGAACGTCGCCGGCAAGTTGTGTGGCGCCGGCAGCGAGAGGGGGAGGTGGCAGCGGCGTCGCGGGGAGGTTCGTACATGGTGGAGCAGCTGTCTCCTCTGTCATGTGTTTGGGAACCGCCTATGATATATCTAGCATGGAAAGTATTGGGAACTACTCGATAGTTTTCGCTGACAGGAAAATCATGCCATCCAAAATGTTTTATCTCTATCTTTTTCGCTTTTATTTTTATTTGAGTCTCCATCTTCTCTTATAAAGCACCAACTAAGGGGCACTATGATCGTACTTGACCATTGGGTGTAGCTAATATGCGAGTGTGTTTCATGAATGGATCAATGATTGAGCATAATGGGCTAGGGATAACTTGCTTTAGTGTTGATATTTTGAACTTGTTGATATGCTTGAGTATTAAAGTCCTCATGTCAAAACTAGACTATTGCTTTGAACCTTATAAAAGTCCAAATGTCCATGCTATAAAGAAAAGAATATGTGATGAACATATTAGGCAGCATTCCACATCAAAAATTTTGTTTTTATAATTTACCTACTCGAGGACGAGCATGAATTAAGCTTGGGGATGCTGATACGTCTTCAACGTATCTATAATTTTTGATTGTTCCATGCTGTTATATTATCATTCTTGGATGTTTTACAATCATTTTATAACCATTTTATATCATTTTGTGTCCTAACCTATTGACATAGTGCCCAATGCCAGTTGTTGTTTCCTGCTTGTTTTTTACATCGCAGGAAATCAATACCAAACGGAGTCCAAACGCAGCGAAACTTTTTGTGGAATTTTTATGGACCAGAAGACACCCAATGGGCTGGAGAAGCACCTGGGGGTGCCCCGAGGGGGGCACAACCCACCAGGGCGCGCCTGGGCCCCCAGGCGCGCCCAGGTGGGTTGTGCCCACCTTGGTGGCCTCCCGCACCGCCTCTTTGCTCTATAAATACCCCAATATTTCAGAAACCCTAGGGAGTCAACGAAAATCAATTCCAGGCGCGGCAAGTTACAGAACCACTAGATCCAATCTAGACACCATCACGGAGGGGTTCATCATGTCCATTGGTGCCTCTCCGATGATGCGTTAGTAGTTCATTGTAGACCTACGGGTCCGTAGTCAGTAGCTAGATGGCTTCCTCTCTCTCTTTTGATTCTCAGTACAATGGTCTCTTGGAGATCCATATGATGTAACTCTTTTTTGCGGTGTGTTTGTTGGGATCCGATGAACTTTGAGTTTATGATCAGATCTATGTTTTTATCCATTAAAGTTATTTGAGTCTTCTTTGATCTCTTATATGCATATGATTGCTTATAGCCTCGTATTCCTTCTCCGATATTTGGTTTTTTTGGCCAACTTGATCTATTTATCTTGCAATGGGAAGAGGTGCTTTTTTATGGGTTCGATCTTACGGTGCTTGATCCCAGTAATAGAAGGGGAACCGACACATATGTATCATTGCTATTAAGCATAACAATATGGGGTCTATTTCTACATAAATAGATCTTGTCTACATCATGTTATCGTTCTTACTGCATTACTCTGTTTCTCCATGAACTTAATACACTAGATGCATGCTGGATAGCGGTCGATGTGTGGAGTAATAGCAGTAGATGCGGGCAGGAGTCGGTCTACTAATCTTGGACGTGATGCCTATATAATGATCATTGACTGGATATCGTCATGATTATTTGAATTTATATCAATTGCCCAACAGTAATTCGTTTACCCACCGTTTGTTATTTTTCTCGAGAGAAGCCACTAGTGAAATCTACGGCCCCCGGGTCTCTTCTTTATTATATTTGACTTCGCGATCTATTTTTATTTGCTTTTATTTTCGTATCTATTAAACCAAAAATACCTTGCCGCAATTTATTGTTATTTATTTTATCTCGCGTTCCCGCGAGATCTATTTATCCAATCTACTACATTATTATCTATCTTTTTACCCGTGAGGGACTGACAACCCCTCTCTTACGTCGGGTTGCAAGTATTTGTTCTTTGTATGCAGGAGCTGTTTAAATGGTGTTGCGTAGTTCTCCTACTGGTTCGATAAGCTTGATCTCATCAATGAGGGAAATACCTACCGTTGATGTGCTGAATCATCCCTTCCTCTTTGTGGAAATACCAACGTAGTTCAAACAAACACCAGTGTACATCAACGTAGTTGCATGGGTTTGTATGGATTTGAGCTATGATAATAGAGGTGTCCAAATGTGGATTACATTTTCTAGGGGTGCCCGGTCAATGCCCGCGGACGTGCCCGAATGCGTCCATGGGCGTTTGAGGGGCCGGATTTGCCGAGTCCGACTGTAGATGCTCTGACTTCCCAGGCCATGCGCGCCAAAGCAAAAAAGCTGGAGCTCTCTGTCGCCTCCAAGGCGGAACTAGTGCGCGTGAGGCTTGCAACAAGGATGGCGACATCACCTCGAATCACACCGATCTGGCCTCCCCATCTTCTCTCGCCGTGATCGCTCCTACTTGCGCCCGCTGCTGATGTTGCCGACATCACCCTGGTACTCCTTACATAGAGGTGGGAGTACCAACAAAATCTCACCGTTGATCTCAGAGGGCACTTTAGACTTTTTGTCTCCTTAATTTAGGTATATTTTTAAGATTTTTCCTTGATCTAATTTCCTAATCTGATCACCTAAAAAAATCTCATCCGATCAAGCGCAAGCTGATATGTCTCCAACGTATCTATAATTTTTTATTGTTCCATGCTATTATATTATCTGTTTTGGATGTTTATGGGCTTTACTAAACACTTTTATATTATTTTTGGGACTAACCTATTAACCCAGAGCCCAGTGCCAGTTTCTGTTTTTTTTCCTATTTCACTGTTTTGAAGAAAAGGAATATAGAACGGAGTCCAAATAGAATGAAACCTTCGGGAGAGTTATTTTTGGAACGGAAGCAATCCAGTAGACTTGGAGTAGAAGTCAAAGAAGCTTTGGGAAAGCCACGAGGCAGGGAGGCACGCCCTACCCCCCCGGGCGCGCCCCCCAGCCTCATGGGCCCCTCGTGGCTCTCCTGACCAACTTCTTTCGCCTATATATGTCCATATACCCTAAAAACATCGGGGAGCAGAATAGATCGGGAGTTCCGCCGCCGCAAGCCTATGTAGCCACCGAAAACCAATCGGGGCCCTGTTCCAGCACCCTGCCGGAGGGGGGAACCCTCACTTGTGGCCATCTTCATCATCCCGGCGCTCTCCATGACGAAGAGGGAGTAGTTCACCCTCGGGGCTGAGGGTATGTACCAGTAGCTATGTGTTTGATCTCTCTCTCTCTCCCTCGTGTTTTGAGGTGGTACGATCTTGATGTATAGCGAGCTTTGCTATTATAGTTGGATCTTATGATGTTTCTCCCCCTCTACTCTCTTGTAATGGATTGAGTTTTCCCTTTGAAGTTATCTTATCGGATTGAGTGTTTAAGGATTTGAGAACACTTGATGTATGTCTTGCATGTGCTTATCTGTGGTGACAATGGGATATTCACGCGATTCACTTGACGTATGTTTTGGTGATCAACTTGCGGGTTCCGTTCGTGAACTTATGCATAGGGGTTGGCACACGTTTTCGTCTTGACTCTCCGGTAGAAACTGTGGGGCACTCTTTGAAGTTCTTTGTGTTGGTTGAATAGATGAATCTGAGATTGTGTGATACATATCGTATAATCATACCCATGGATACTTGAGGTGACATTGGAGTATCTTGGTGACATTAGGGTTTTGGTTGATTTCTGTCTTAAGGTATTATTCTAGTACGAACTCTATGATAGATCAAACAGAATGAATAGCTTCGTGTTATTTTACTACGGACTCTTGAATAGATTGATCAGAAAGAATAATTTTGAGGTGGTTTCGTACCCTACAATAATATCTTCATTTGTTCTCCGCTATTAGTGACTTTGGAGTGACTCTTTGTTGCATGTTGAGGGATAGTTATATGATCTAATTATGTTATTATTATTGAGAGAACTTGCACTTGTGAAAGTATGAACCATAGGCCTTGTTTCAACGCATTGCAATACCGTTTGTGCTCACTATTATCATTAGTTACCTTGCTGTTTTTATATTTTCAGATTACAAAAACCTACATCTACCATCCATATTGCATTTGTATCACCATCTCTTCACCGAACTAGTGCACATATACAATTTACCATTGTATTGGGTGTGTTGGGGACACAAGAGACTCTTTGTTATTTGGTTGCAGGGTTGTTTGAGAGAGAACATCTTCATCATACGCCTCCCACGGATTGATAAACCTTAGGTCATCCACTTGAGGGAAATTTGCTACTGTCCTACAAACCTCTGCACTTGGAGGCCCAACAACGTCTACAAGGAGAAGGTTACGTAGTAGACATCAAGCTCTTTTCTGGCGCTGTTGCCGGGGAGGTTAGTGCTTGAGGGTATATCTTTAGATCTTGCAATCGAATCTTTTAGTTTCTTGTTTTATCACTAGTTTAGTCTATAGAAAAACTACACAAAAATGGAATTGAGGGTGCCTCATATGCTTCATCTTTTTAATGTCTTTCGTGAAAATAAGGATTCCGATAATTGTGCTCAATTTCTAGAGGAAGAATGCATTAGAAGGTTTGGTACTAAATCTTTGAATGATGAGCATGATTGCAATGTTGTTAGTATGAATTCTTTGAATACCCATGATGCTAATGATATGAAAAGCCACAAGCTTGGGGATGCTATGTTTGATGAAGATGATATGTTTAGTCCCCCAAGTTTGGATGAGCAAATTTATTATGATGAAAGAATGCCTCCTATTTATGATGATTATTGTGATGACACGTATGCTATAAAGAATAAAGATAACCATGAAACTTGTCATCATGATTTTAATTTTCAATTGGATTATGCTTCACATGATAATTATTTTGTTGAGTTTGCTCCTACTACTATTCATGAGAAGAAGTTTGCTTATGTGGAAAGTAGTAAAATTTATATGCTTGTGAATCATGAAAATAATGCTTTATATGATGGTTATATTGTTAATTTATTCATGATGCTACTGAAAATTATTATGAGAGAGGAACATGTGCTCTTACTTATTGCAATAATATCAAGTTTCCTCTCTATATGTTGAAAATTTTGAAGTTGCACTTGTTTTGCCTTCCTATGCAAGTTGATTCTTGTTCCCATAAGTTGTTTGCTCACAAAATCCCTATGCATAGGAAGTGGGTTAGGCTTAAATGTTCTAGTCATATGCTTCATGATGCTCCCGTTATGTTTCAATTCTTATCTTTTATGTGAGCATCATTGTCATCATCATGCCTAGCTAAAAAGGCATTAAAAAAGCGCTTATTGGGAGATAACCCAGTATTTACCCTTACTGTTTTTGTGTGTTCACATGATTATGCTACTTTAGTAATCATGTTTTATAGCTTTTGTTTCAACAAAGTGCCAAGTAAGACCTTTAGGATAGCTTACGGTGATAGTTAATTTGATCTTGCTGAAAAACAGAAACTTTTACGCGCACGAGATTAGTTTTCATAAATCACAGAAACGTGCTTTGCAGTTGATTCTTTTTTCATAACATTAATAAATAAATTGCTTAGGACTTCCTAATTTGGTAGAATTTTTGGAGTTCCAGAAGTATACGTTTGATACAGATTGCTACAGACTGCTCTGTTTTTAACAGATTCTGTTTTCTATGTGTTGTTTGCTTATTTTGATGAATCTATGAGTAGTATCGGAGGGTATGAACCATAGAGAAGTTGGAATACAGTAGATATTACACCAATATGAATTTAGAATGAGTTCACAACAGTACCTAAGTGGTGATTTATTTTCTAATACTAACGGAGCTTACGAGTTTTCTGTTAAGTTTTGTGTTGTGAAGTTTTCAAGTTTTGGGTGAAGTTTCGATGGACTATGGAATAAGGAGTGGCAAGAGCCTAAGCTTGGGGATGCCCAAGGCACCCCAAGGTAATATTCAAGGACAACCAAGAGCCTAAGCTTGGGGATGCCCCGGAAGGCATCCCCTCTTTCGTCTTCGTTCATCGGTAACTTTACTTGGAGCTATATTTTTATTCACAACATGATATGTGTTTTGCTTGGAGCGTCATTTTATTTTATTTTGTTTGCTTGTTGTTTGAATAATATCCCAAGGTCTAAAATTCTTAAATGATAGATAGTCTTCACATAGTTACATAATTATTCGACTACTCATTGATCTTCACTTATATCTCTCGGAGTAGTTTGTCGTTTGCTCTAGTGCTTCACTTATATCTTATTAGAGCACGACGGTGGTTTTATTTTGAAGAAATAGATGAACTCTCATGCTTCACTTATATTATTTTGAGAGTCTTTTAGAACAGCATGGTAATTTTCTTAGGTTATGAATTTTGTCCTAATATGATGGGCATCCAAGAGGGATATAATAAAAACTTTCATATAAAATGCATTGAATACTATGAGAAGTTTGATTCTTTATGATTGTTTTGAGATATGAAGATGGTGATATTAGAGTCATGCTAGTGGAGTAGTTGTGAATTTGAGAGATACTTGTGTTAAAGTTTGTGATTCCCGTAGCATGCACGTATGGTGAACCGTTATGTGATGAAGTTGGAGCATGATTTATTTATTGATTGTCTTCCTTATGTGTGGAGGTCGGGATCGCGCAATGGTTAACTCCTACCAACCCTTCCCCTAGGAGCATGCGTGTAGTACTTTGTTTTGATGAATTATAGATTTTTGCAATAAGTATGTGAGTTCTTTATGACTAATGTTGAGTCCATGGATTATACGCACTCTCACCCTTCCACCATTGCTAGCCTCTCTAGTACCGCGCAACTTTCACCGGTACCATACACCCACCATATACCTTCCTCAAAACAGCCACCATACCTACCTATTATGGCATTTCCATAGCCATTCGGAGATATATTGCCATGCAACTTTCCACCGTTCCGTTTATTATGACACGCTTCATCATTGTCATATTGCTTTGCATGATCATGTAGTTGACATCGTATTTGTGGCAAAGCCACCATTCATAATTCTTTCATACATGTCACTCTTGATTCATTGCATATCCTGGTACACCGCCGGAGGCATTCATATAGAGTCATATTTTGTTCTAAGTATCAATTCTTGAATTGTAAGTAAACAAAAGTGTGATGATCTTCATTATTAGAGCATTGTCCCAGTGAGGAAAGGATGATGGAGACTATGATTCCCCCACAAGTCGGGATGAGACTCCGGATGAAAAATTAAAAAAATAAAAAAAAGTGGCCAAAAAAGGAGAAAAGGCCCAAATAAAAAAAGACAAAAAAATGAGATAAAAGAGAGAAGGGGCAATCCTACTATCCTTTTACCACACTTGTGCTTCAAAGTAGCACCATGATCTTCATGATAGAGAGTCTCCTATGTTGTCACTTTCATATACTAGTGGGAATTTTTTATTATAGAACATGGCTCGTATATTCCAATGATGGGCTTCCTCAAAATGCCCTAGGTCTTCGTGAGCAAGCAAGTTGGATGCACACCCACTTAGTTTCTTTTTGAGCTTTCATACACTTATAGCTCTAGTGCATCCGTTGCATGGCAATCCCTACTCACTCACATTGATATCTATTGATGGGCATCTCCATAGCCCGTTGATATGCCTAGTTGATGTGAGACTATCTTCCTCCTTTTTGTCTTCTCCACAACCACCATATTCTATTCCACCTATAGTGCTATGTCCATGGCTCACGCTCATGTATTACGTGAAAGTTGAAAAAGTTTGAAAATACTAAAGTATGAAACAATTGCTTGGCTGAAACCGGGGTTGTGCATGATTTAAATATTTTGTGTGATGAAGATAGAACATAGCCAGACTATATGATTTTGTAGGGATAGCTTTCTTTGGCCATGTTATTTTGAGAAGACATGATTGCTTTGTTAGTATGCTTGAAGTATTATTGTTTTCATGTCAGTATTAAACTTTTGTATTGAATCTTATGGATCTGAATATTCATGCCACAATAAAGAAAATTACATTGATAATTATGTTAGGTAGCATTCCACATCAAAAATTATGTTTTTATCATTTACCTACTCGAGGACTAGGAGGAATTAAGCTTGGGGATGCTTGATACGTCTCCAACATATCTATAATTTTTTTATTGTTCCATGCTATTATATTATCTGTTTTGGATGTTTATGGGCTTTACTAAACACTTTTATGTTATTTTTGGGTATAACCTATTAACCCAGAGCCCAGTGCCAGTTTCTATTTTTTCCCTATTTCAGTGTTTCGAAGAAAAGGAATATCAAACGGAGTCCAAACGGAATGAAACCTTCGGGAGAGTTATTTTTGGAATGGAAGCAATCTAGGAGACTTGGTGTAGACGTCAGGAAGCTGAGGAAGCCACGAGGCAGGGAGGCGCGCCCTACCCCCTGGGCGCGCCCCCACCCTCGTGGGCCCCTCGTGGCTCCCCTGACCGACTTCTTTCGCCAATATATGTCCATATACCCTAAAACATCTGGGAGCAAAATATATCGGGAGTACCGCCGCCGCAAGCCTCTGTAGCCACCGAAAACCAATCGGGACCTGTTAGGCACCACTGGGAGGGAACCCTCACTTGTGGCCATCTTCATCATCCCGGCACTCTCCATGACAAGGAGGGAGTAGTTCACCCTCGGGGCTGAGGGTATGTACCAGTAGCTATGTGTTTGATCTCTCTCTCTCTCTCGTGTTCTTGAGGTGGTACGATCTTCATGTATTGCGAGCTTTGCTATTATAGTTGGCTCTTATGATGTTTCTCCCCCTCTACTCTCTTGTAATGGACTGAGTTTTCCCTTTGAAGTTATCTTATCGCATTGACTCTTTAAGGATTTGAGAACACTTGATGTATGTCTTGCATGTGCTTATCTGTGGTGACAATGGGATATTCACGTGATCCACTTGATGTATGTTTTGGTGATCAACTTGCGGGTTCCGTTTGTGAACTTATGCATAGGGGTTGGCACACGTTTTCGTCTTGACTCTCCGGTAGAAACTTTGGGGCACTCTTTGAAGTTCTTTGTGTTGGTTGAATAGATGAATCTGAGATTGTGTGATACATATCGTATAATCATACCCATGGATACTTGAGGTGACATTGGAGTATCTAGGTGACATTAGGGTTTTGATTGATTTGTTTCTTCAGGTGTTATTCTAGTACGAACTCAATGATAGATCGAACGGAAAGAATAGCTTCGTGTTATTTTAATATGGACTCTTGAATAGATTTATGAAAAAGAATAACTTTGAGGTGGTTTCGTACCCTACAATAATCTCTTCGTTTGTTCTCCACTATTAGTGACTTTGGAGTGACTCTTTGTTGCATGTTGAGGGATAGTTATATGATCTAATTATGTTATTATTTTTTAGAGAACTTGCACTAGTGAAAGTATGAACCCTAGGCCTTGTTTCAACGCATTGCAATACCGTTTGTGCTCACTATTATCATTAGTTACCTTGCTGTTTTTATATTTTCAGATTACAAAAACCTATATCTACCATCCATATTGCACTTGTATCACCATCTCTTCGCTGAACTAGTGCACCTATACAATTTACCATTGTATTGGGTGTGTTGGGGACACAAGAGACTCTTTGTTATTTGGTTGCAGGGTTGTTTGAGAGGGACCATCTTCATCCTACGCCTCCCACGGATTGATAAACCTTAGGTCATCCACTTGAGGGAAATTTGCAATTGTCCTACAAACCTCTGCACTTGGAGGCCCAAGAACGTCTACTAGGAGAAGGTTGCGTAGTAGACATCACAAGCTGCCATCTCTGATCGTGCACAATGACGGTTGTCGCATCCTCCCGGGGGAATCTTCCATAGTCCCCAGGCCCAATCACATAGATGCATAAAAATTTGGCAACTTAGAGCATCTACAACTGGACCTCTCAAACCCGCCTCATACGCCCGGGCGGGCCGCCCGGTCACTGTCCAATCATGTTATTTTGACCCAAAGGGGATCCTTAAACGGCCCTCAAACAACCGGGCTGACCGGCACCCCCCATATCTAGCCCAAATATGGGGCAGATATGGGGGCGCTCGCGCTGGCCACATCGGACCCAACAGCCGGACCCCACCCCAAATTGCATAAAATCCACCAAACCCTTCCTCCTCCTTCCGCCGCCCTCTAACCATTCCCTCGACCGGACCCTCGCCATCCTCCACCCTTGCTCCCAATCCTCACCTCCAGTCCGTATCCACCACCGGAGATGTCGTCCAACCCGACCCACACCGTCGCGACAGAGACGCAGTCCGCCTCATCCGTGGGTGACGTCAATTCATCAGCTGCGACTTGCAAGGCGGAGAACGTCGCCAGCAAGTTGCGCGGCGCCGACAGCGAGAGAGGGAGGCGGCAGCGGCGTCGCAGGGAGGTTCGTACATGGTGGAGCAGCTGTCTCCTCCGTCATGTGTTTGGGAACCGCCTATGATATATCTAGCATGGAAAGTATTGGGAACTACTCGATCGTTTTCGTTGACAGGAAAAGCATGCCACCTGATGTCTACTACACAACCTTCTTCTTGTAGACGTTGTTGGGCCTCCAAGTGCAGAGGTTTGAAGGACAGTAGCAAATTTCCCTCAAATGGATGACCTAAGGTTTATCAATCCGTGGGAGGCGTAGGATGAAGATGGTCTCTCTCAAACAACCCTGCAACCAAATAACAAAGAGTCTCTTGTGTCCCCAACACACCCAATACAATGGAAAATTGTATAGGTGCACTAGTTCGACGAAGAGATGGTGATACAAGTGCAATATGGATGGTAGATATAGGTTTTTGTAATCTGAAAATATAAAAACAGCAAGGTAACAATTGGTAAAAGTGAGCGTAAACGGTATTGCAATGCTTCGAAACAAGGCCTAGGGTTCATACTTTCACTAGTGCAAGTTCTCAAAACAATAATAACATAATTGGATCATATAACAATCCCTCGATGTGCAACAAAGAGTCACTCCAAAGTCACTGACAGCGGAGAACAAACGAAGAGATTATTGTAGGGTACGAAAACACCTCAAAGTTATCCTTTCCGATCGATCTATTCAAGAGTCTGTAGTAAAATAACATGAAGCTATTCTTTCCATTCGATCTATCCTAGAGTTCGTTCTAGAATAACACCTTAAGACACAAATCAACCAAAACCCAAATGTCACATAGATACTCCAATGTCACCTCAAGTGTCCGTGGGTATGATTATACGATATGCATCACATAATCTCAGATTCATCTATTCAACCAACATAAAGAACTTCAAAGAGTGCCCCAAATTTTCTATCGGAGAGTCAAGAAGAAAACGTGTGCCAACCCCTATGCATAGATTCCCAAGGTCATGGAACCCGCAAGTTGATCACCAAAACATACATCAAGTGAATCAATAGAATACCCCATTGTCACCACGGGTATCCCATGCAAGACATACATCAAGTGTTCTCAAATCCTTAAAGACTCAATCCGATAAGATAACTTCAAAGGGAAAAATCAATCCATTGCAAGAGAGTAGAGGGGGAGAAACATCATAAGATCCAATTATAATAGCAAAGATCGCGATACATCAAGATCGTGCCGAATCAAGAACACGAGAGAGAGAGAGAGAGAGAGAGAGAGAGAGAGATCAAACACATAGCTACTGGTACATACCCTCGGCCCCGAGGGTGAACTACTCCCTCCTCGTCATGGAGAGCGTCGGGATGATGAAGATGGCCACCGGTGAAGGATCCCCCTCCGCAGGGTGCCGGAACAGGGTCCTGATTGGATTTTGGTGGCTACAGAGGCTTCCGGCGGCGGAACTCCCGATCTAGGTTGTGTTCTGGAAGTTTGGGTATATATAATAGGTGTTGGCGTTGGGAACATGTCAGGGGGGTCTCCGAGGCGGCCACGAGATAGGGGGGCGTGCCCCCACCCTCGTGGGTGCCTCAGGACTCTTCTGGTCCATCTCCGATACTCCGTGGGCTTCTTCTGGTCCAAAAATAATCTCCGTGAAATTTCAGGTCAATTGGACTCCGTTTGGTTCCTTTTCTGTGATACTCAAAAACAAGGAAAAAACAGAAACTGGCACTGGGCTCTAGGTTAATAGGTTAGTCCCAAAAATCATATAAAACAGCATATAAATGCATATAAAACATCCTAGATGGAAAATATAATAGCATGGAACAATAAAAAGTTATAGATACATTGGAGACGTATCAAGCATCCCCAAGCTTAATTCCTGCTCGTCCTCGAGTGGGTAAATGATAAAAACATGATGTGGAATGCTATCTGCTACGTCTTGAGCTTGCGTTGGTTTTCCCCCAAGAAGAGAGGATGGTGTAGCAGAGTAGCGTAAGTATTTCCCTCAGTTTTTGAGAACCAAGGTATCAATCCAGTAGGAGGCCACGCGCAAGTCCCTCGTACCTAGACAAAACAAATAGCTCAACGCAACCAACGCGATTAGGGGTTGTCAATCCCTTCACGGTCACTTACGAAAGTGAGATCTGATTGAGATGATAAATAATATTTTTGGTATTTTTGGTATAAAGATGCAAAGTAAAATAAAAGGCAAAGTAAAAAAGCAAAGCAATAATAAAGCGTAGGGAGATTAATATGATGAGAATAGACCCGGGGGCCATAGATTTCACTAGTGGCTTCTCTTAAGAGCATAAGTATTTTACGGTGGGTGAACGAATTACTGTTGAGCAATTGACAGAATTGAGCATAGTTATGAGAGTATCTAGGTATGATCATGTATATAGGCATCACGTCCGAGACAAGTAGACCGACTCCTGCCTGCATCTACTACTATTACTCCACTCATCGACCGCTATCCAGCATGCATCTAGAGTATTAAGTTAATGAAAACAGAGTAACGCCTTAGGCAAGATGACATGATGTAGACGGATAAATTCATGCAATATGATAAAAACCCCATCTTGTTATCCTCGACGGCAACAATACAATATGTGCCTTGCTACCTCTACTGTCACTGGGAAAGGACACCGCAAGATTGAACCCAAAGCTAAACACTTCTCACATTGTAAGAACTACCAATCTAGTTGGCCAAACCAAACGGATAATTCGAAGAGACTTGCAAAGATAACCAATCATACATAAAATAATTCAGAGAAGATTCAAATATTGCTCATAGATAATCTTGATCATAAACCCACAATTCATCGGTCTCAACAAACACACCGCAAAAAGAAGATTACATCGAATAGATCTCCACGAGAGAGGGGGAGAACATTGTATTGAGATCCAAAAAGAGAGAAGAAGCCATCTAGCTACTAACTATGGACCAGAAGGTCTGAAGTAAACTACTCACACTTCATCGGAGAGTCTATGATGATGATGTTGAAGCCCTCCGTGGTGGATTCCCCTTCCTGCGGAGCTCCGGAACAGGCCCCAAGATGGGATCTTGTGGATCTGAGAAAGTTGCGGCGGTGGAATCAGGTTTTGGCTCCGTATCTGATCTGTTGGGGGTACGTAGGTATATATAGGAGGAAGGAGTACGTCGGTGGAGCTTCGGGGGGCCCACGAGGCAGGGGGCGCGCCCTCCACCCTCGTGGCCGCCTCCCTCCTTTCTTGACCGAGGGTCCAAGTCTCCTGGATCTTATCTGATGAGAAAATCATGTTCCCGAAGATTTCATTCCGTTTGGACTCCGTTTGATATTCCGTTTCTTCGAAACACTGAAATAGGCAAAAAAACAGCAATTCTGGGCTGGGCCTCCGGTTAATAGGTTAGTCCCAAAAGTAATATTAAAGTGGAAAATAAAGCCCAATAAGGTCCAAAACAATAGATAATATAGCATGGAGCAATAAAAAATTATAGATATGTTGGAGACGTATCAGGCATCCCCAAGCTTAATTCCTGCTCGTCCTCGAGAAGGTAAATGATAAGAAGAGAATTTTTGATGCGGAGTGCTACTTGGCATAATTTCAATGTAACACTTCTTAATTGTGGTATGAATATTCAGATTCGAAAGATTCAAGACAAAGGTTTAATATTGACATAAAAAATAATAATACTTCAAGCATACTAACAAAGCAATTATGTCTTCTCAAAATAACATGGCCAAAGAAAGTTATCCCTACAAAATCTTATAGTCTGGCTTTGCTCTATCTTCACCACACAAAGTATTTAAATCATGCACAACCCCGATGGCAAGCCAAGAAATTGTTTCATACTTTTGACATTCTCAAAACGTTTTCAATCTTCACGCAATACATGAGCGTGAGCCATGGATATAGCATTATATGTGGAATAGAATGGTGGTTGTGGAGAAGACAAAAAGAGGGAAGATAGTCTCATATCAACTAGGCGTATCAACGGGCTATGGAGATGCCCATCAATAGATATCAATGTGAGTGAGTAGGGATTGACATGCAACGGATGCACTAGAGCTATAAGTATATGAAAGCTCAACAAAAGAAACTAAGTGGGTGTGCATCCAACTCGCTTGCTCACGAGGACCTAGGGCAATTTGAGGAAGCCCATCATTGGAATATACAAGCCAAGTTCTATAATGAAAAATTCCCACTAGTATATGAAAGTGACAAAACGAGAGACTCTCTATTATGAAGATCATGGTGCTAATTTGAAGCACAAGTGTGGTAAAAGGATAGTAACATTGTCCCTTCTCTCTTTTTTTTTATTTGGGCCTTTTCTCTTTTTTTATGGCCTCTTTTATTTTCTCTTTTTTTATTTTTCGTCTGGAGTCTCATCCCGACTTATGGGGGAATCATAGTCTCCATCATCCTTTCCTCACATGGGACAATGCTCTAAAAATGATGATCATCACACTTTTATTTTTCTTACAACTCAAGAATTACAAGTCGATACTTACAACAAAATATGACTCTATGTGAATGCCTCCGGCGGTGTACCGGTATATACAATGATTCATAAGTGACATGTATGAAAGAATTATGAACGATGGCTTTTCCACAAATACGATGTCAACTAAATGATCATGCTAAGCAATATGACAATGATGGAGCGTTTCATAACAAACGAAACGGTGGAAAGTTGCATGGCAATATATCTCAGAATGGCTACGGAAATGCCATGATAGGTAGGTATGGTGGATGTTTTTAGGAAGGTTTATGGTGGGTGTATGATACCGGCGAAAAAGTGCGCGGTAATAGAGAGGCTAGCAATGGTGGAAGGGTGAGAAAAGTGCGTATAATCCATGGACTCAACATTAGTCATAAAGAACTCATATACTTATTGCAAAAATCTACAAGTTATCAAAGAAAAGTATTACGTGTATGCTCCTAGGGGGATAGATTGGTAGGAAAAGACCATCGCTCGTCCCCGACCGCCACTCATAAGGAAGACAATAAATAAATAAATAATGCTCTGACTTCATCACATAACGTTTCACCATAAGTGCATGCTACGGGAATCACAAACTTTAACACAAGTATTTCTCAAATTCACAACTACTCAACTAGCATGACTCTAATATTACTACCTTCATATCTCAAAACAATTATCAAGCATTGAACTTTTCTTAGTATTCAACGCACTCAAAAGAAAGTTTTACAAATCTTGAATACCAAGCATATTATTATTTTAAGCAAATTACCATACTATTTAAGACTCTCAAAATAATCTAAGTGAAGCATGAGAGATCAAAGGTTTCTATAAAACAAATCCACCACCGTGCTCTAAAAGATATAAGTGAAGCACTAGAGCAAAACTATAAAGCTCAAAAGATATAAGTGAAGCACATAGAGTATTCTAACAAATTCCAATTCATGTATGGCTCTCTCAAAAGGTGTGTAAAGAAAGGATGATTGTGGTAAACTAACAATCAAAGACGCAAATAATACAAGACGCTCCAAGCAAAACACATATCATGAAGTGAATAAAAATATAGCTCCAAGTAAAGTTACCGATGGAAGTGGATTTAAAGAGGGATGCCTTCCGGGGCATCCCCAAGCTTTGACTTCTTGGTGTCCTTGGATTATCTTGTGGGTGCCATGGGCATCCCCAATCTTAGGCTCTTTCCACTCCTTGTTCCATAATCCATCAAAAGATTTCACCCAAAACTTGAAAACTTCACAACACAAAACTCAACAGAAATCTCGTGAGCTCCG
Source organism: Aegilops bicornis (assembly GCA_021605145.1). NCBI lineage: Eukaryota > Viridiplantae > Streptophyta > Magnoliopsida > Poales > Poaceae > Aegilops > Aegilops bicornis. The sequence goes on along the minus strand of CM038675.1, from coordinate 56,484,769 downwards.
TTAGTGAAAGAAAACAAAAGACCACTTCAAGGTACTGTAATAAACTCATTTTTTATTTATATTGGTGTTAAACCTAATGTATTCCAACTTCTATACGGATTATAAACTATTTTACTAGCCATAGATTCATCAAAATAAGCAAACAACACACGAAAAACAGAATCTGTCAAAAACAGAACAATTTGTAGTAATCTGTAACTAACGAAAACTTCTGGAACTCAAAAAATTCATTAAAAATAGGAATACCTAGGCAATTTGTTTATTGATCATCAGCAATTGGAATCACTATTTTATCACGTTCTGGTGATTTTTAACAATTGTTTTTGTGAACAGAAAGTTTCTGGAAATTACAGCAAGATCAAATAACTATCATCCAAGAAGATCATATAGGTTTAACTTGGCACAAACACTAATTAAAACATAAAACCACATCTAAACAGAAGGTAGATGGACTATTTATTCCTAAACAGAAACAAAAACAAAAACCAAAAATAAAATTGGGTTGCCTCCCAAAAAGCGCTATCGTTTAACGCCCCTAGCTAGGCATAAAAGCAAGGATAGATCTAGGTATTGTCATAGTAATAAGATAGATCAGTGAAACTCATTTCATACTCCCTACGTTCGGCAGCAAGTTTTCTTTGAGGCAAACAAAAGTAATCAAAAGGGCTAAATTTAATAGGGCAAAAATCCCCAAGATCAATTTTAGGAGGTATAGGTTCCTCTTTCGGCCCTTCGTATTGCACAACCAATTCATCATTATAAGCATTCTTTTGACAGAACCTTGTGAGCCTATACTCAAGAGAGTATCCTAGCTCGTTATTGCGAATAGCCAAATCATCGTTAAGTTCAGAGATTCTATCAATTAAAATATCGGTAGGCACCTTTTTTCTAAGATTTTCATTGAAAGCAACATAGTCAATAGATTGAAAACGCATTATTTCTTCTTGATCAAAGAGGATAGATTCTATGGGAGGACGGACAGCGTCCACCCTATAATCTTGTAAAGATTTCTTTGGCCTCTTTTATTATAAATCTGAATTCATGAGCCAAAAAGATTGTAGCGGCACGCTTAACAGAGGAATGCTCGATATTAGAAAATTCTAGGAAAATCCTTTGTATGGAAGGATGCATATGCATAAATTGCCTTTCAAGTTCAACGATAAGCATGGCAATAGCGTCCGCAAGACTACTAGTTCTATGGAGAATAGAACTGCCCATAGAAGGCAAAGCACCGGCACAAGTAAAGAAATCTTGGATAACTCCTTTTCCAATAATATTACCACTACCAATTGGAAATCTTTTTGTATGCAAGGTAGGGGGTTCTTCAGCCGGAGCATCAGAATTTTCCATGTTATTATTATTGTCCATATCGGCAATAATTTCCCTAATTTCAGCCATAACGACAAGCAAGCGAGAAAAAGGCAAATGGAAAAGAGAGGGCGAATAAAACGGCAAAGGTGAAGTGGGGGAGAGGAAAACGAGAGGCAAATGGCAAATAATGTAATGCGAGAGATAAGGGATTGTGATGGGTACTTGGTATGTTGACTTTGCGTAGACTCCCCGGCAACGGCGCCAGAAATCCTTCTTGCTACGTCTTGAGCTTGCGTTGGTTTTCCCTGAAGAGGAGAGGATGATGCATCAGAGTAGCGTTGGTATTTCCCTCAATTTTTGAGAACCAAGGTATCAATCCAGTAGGAGGCCACGCGCAAGTCCCTCGTACCTACACAAAACAAATAGCTCAACACAACCAACGCGGTTAGGGGTTGTCAATCCCTTCACGGTCACTTACGACAGTGAGATCTGATAGAGATGATAAATAATATTTTTGGTATTTTTGGTATAAAGATGCAAAGTAAAATAAAAGGAAAAGGAAAAAAGCAAAGCAATAATAAAGCGAAGGGAGATTAATATGATGAGAATAGACCCGGGGGGCATAGATTTCACTAGTGGCTTCTCTCAAGAGCATAAGTATTTTACGGTGGGTGAACGAATTACTGTTGAGCAATTGACAGAATTGAGCATAGTTATGAGAGTATCTAGGTATGATCATGTATATAGGCATCACGTCCAAGACAAGTAGACCGACTCCTGCCTGCATCTACTACTATTACTCCACTCATCGACCGCTATCCAGCATGCATCTAGAGTATTAAGTTAATGAAAACAGAGTAACACCTTAGGCAAGATGACATGATGTAGAGGGATAAATTCATGCAATATGATAAAAACCCCATCTTGTTATCCTCGATGGCAACAATACAATACGTGCCTTGCTGCCCCTACTGTCACTGGGAAAGGACACCGCAAGATTGAACCCAAAGCTAAACATGTTGGGGAACGTAGCAGAAATTCAAAATTTTCCTACGAGTCACCAAGATCTATCTATGGAGAGACTAGCAACGAGGGGAAGGAGAGTGCATCTACATACCCTTGTAGATCGCTAAGCGGAAGCGTTCAAGAGAACGGGGTTGAAGGAGTCGTACTCGTCGTGATCCAAATCACCGGAGATCCTAGTGCCGAACGGACAGCACCTCCGTGTTCAACACACATGCAGCCCGGTGACGTCTCCCACGCCTTGATCCAGCAAGGGGAGAAGGAGAGGTTGGGGAAGACTCCGTCCAGCAGCAGCACGACAGCGTGGGGGTGGTGGAGGAGCGCGGTACTCCAGGAGGGCTTCGCCAAGCACTACGAGAGACGAGGAGGGAGAGAGGTAGGGCTGCGCCTTAGGAGAGAGAGACTTGTGTGTTAGGCAGCCCCAAAACCTCCACTATATATAGGGGAAAAGGGAGGGGAGGCGCCCTAGGGTTTCCCCTAGGGGGGGGGGGGGGCGGCGGCCAGGGCAGATGGGATCTCCCCCTTGGGTGACTTGGCCCCCAAGCCAAGAGGTGGGAACCCTAGATGGGGCGCTCCAAACCCCCTGGTCACGTGGGAATAGGTGAGGGGGGCGCACAGCCCCTTAGTGGGCTAGTTTGCCCCCTTCCCTTGGCCCATGAAGAGCCCCAACACTTGCCGGGGCTCTCGAAACACCTTTCGGTCATGCTGGTCATCACCCGGTACCTCCGGAACACTTCCGGACTCCAAAACCCTTCGTCCAATATATCAATCTTCACCTCCGGACCATTCCGGAACTCCTCGTGATGTCCGGGATCTCATCCGGGACTCCGAACAACATTCGGTAACCGTGTACATACCTTCCCTATAACCCTAGCGTCATCGAACCTTAAGTGTGTAGACCCTACGGGTTCGGGAACCATGCAGACATGACCGAGACGTTCTCCGGTCAATAACCAACAGCGGGATCTGGATACCCATGTTTGCTCCCACATGTTCCACGATGATCTCATCGGATGAACCACGATGTCAAGGATTCAAGCAATCCCGTATGCAATTCCTTTTGTCTACCGGTATAGTACTTGCCCGAGATTCGATCATCGGTATCCCGATACCTTGTTCAATCTCGTTACCGGCAAGTCTCTTTACTCGTTCCGTAACACGTCATCACGTGATCAACCCCTTGGTCACATTGTGCACATTATGATGATGTCCTACCGAGTGAGCCCAGAGATACCTCTCCGTCATACGGAGTGACAAATCCCAGTCTCGATTCGTGCCAACCCAACAGAAACTTTCGGAGATACCCGTAGTGCACCTTTATAGCCACCCAGTTACGTTGTGACGTTTGGTACACCCAAAGCATTCCTACGGTATCCGGAGTTGCACAATCTCATGGTCTAAGGAAATGATACTTGACATTAGAAAAGCTTTAGCATACGAACTACACGATCTTTGTGCTAGGCTTAGGATTGGCTCTTGTCCATCACATCATTCTCCTAATGATGTGATCTCGTTATCAACGACATCCAATGTCCATGGTCAGGAAACCGTAACCATCCATATTGATCAACGAGCTAGTCAACTAGAGGCTTACTAGGGACATGGTGTTGTCTATGCATCCACACAGGTATCTGAGATTCCTATCAATACAATTATAGCATGGATAATAAATGATTATCATGAACAAGGAAATATATAATAATAATAACTAATTTATTATTGCCTCTAGGGCATATTTCCAACAAAATACTTCTCCCATTGCAAGAACTACCAATCTAGTTGGGCAAACAAAACGGATAATTCGAAGAGACTTGCAAAGATAACCAATCATACATAAAAGAATTCAGAGAAGATTCAAATATTCCTCATAGATAATCTTGATCATAAACCCACAATTCATCGATCTCAACAAACACACCGCAAAAAAGAAGATTACATCGAATAGATCTCCACGAGAGAGGGGAGAACATTGTATTGAGATCCAAAAGAGAGAAGAAGCCATCTAGCTACTAACTATGGACCAGAAGGTCTGAAGTAAACTACTCACACTTCATCGGAGAGTCTATGATGATGATGTTGAAGCCCTCCGTGGTGGATTCCCCTTCCGGCGGAGCTCCGGAACAGGCCCCAAGATGGGATCTTGTGGATACAGAAAGTTGCGGCGGTGGAATTAGGTTTTTGGCTCCGTATCTGATCTGTTGGGGGTACGTAGGTATATATAGGAGGAAGGAGTACGTAAGTGGAGCTTCGGGGGGCCCACGAGGCAGGGGGCGCGCCCTCCACCCTCGTGGCCGCCTCCCTCCTTACTTGACCGAGGGTCCAAGTCTCCTGGATCTTATCTGATGAGAAAATCATGTTCCCGAAGATTTCATTCCGTTTGGACTCCGTTTGATATTCCGTTTCTTCGAAACACTGAAATAGGCAAAAAACAGCAATTCTGGGTTGGGCCTCCAGTTAATAGGTTAGTCCCAAAAGTAATATAAAAGTGGAAAATAAAGCCCAATAAGGTCCAAAACAATAGATAATATAGCATGGAGCAATCAAAAATTATAGATACGTTGGAGACATATCACTACCTAACATAATTTTCAATGTAATTCTCTTTATTATGGCATGAATGTTCAGATCCCAAAGATTCAAGATAAAGGTTTAATATTGGCATAAAAATAATAATAATTCAAACATACTAACCAAGCAATTATGTCTTCTCAAAATAACATGGCCAAAGAAAGTTCATCCCTACAAAATGATATAGTTTGGCTATGCTTCCATCTTTATCACACAAAATATCCAAATCATGCACAACCCCGGTTTCAGCCAAGCAATTGTTTCATACTTTAGCCTTTTCAAACTTTTTCAATTTTCATGCAATACATGAGCGTGAGCCATGGACATAGCACTATAGGTGGAATAGAATATGATAATGGGGGTTGTGTGGAGAAGACAAAAAAGGAGAAAGTCTCACATTGACGCGGCTAATCAACGGGCTAGGGAGATGCCCATCAATTTATGTCAATGCAAGGAGTAGGGATTGCCATGCAACGGATGCACTAGAGCTATAAGTGTATGAAAGCTCAACAAAAGAAACTAAGTGGGTGTGCATCCAACTTGCTTGCTCATGAAGACCTAAGGCATTTGAGGAAGCCCATTGTTGGAATATACAAGCCAAGTTATATAATGAAAAATTCCCACTAGTATATGAAAGTGACAAAGTAAGATACTCTCTATCATAAAGATCATGGTGCTACTTTGAAGTACAAGTGTGGAAAAGGATAGTCACATTGTCCCTTTTATTCTTTTTTCTCTTTTTTTGGGCCTTTCTCTTTTTTTGGCCTTTTATCGGGACAATGCTCTAATAATGATGATCATCACACTTCTATTCATTTACAACTCAATGATTACAACTCGATACTAGAACCAAATATGACTCTATATGAGTGCCTCCGGCGGTGTACCGGGATGAGCAATGAATCAAGAATGACATGTATGAAAAAATTATGAACTGTGGCTTTGCCACAACTACGATGTGAACTACATGATCATGCAAGGCAATATGACAATGATGAAGCGTGTCATAATAAATGGAACGGTGGAAAGTTGCATGGCAATATATCTCGGAATGGCTATGGAAAAGCCATAATAGGTAGGTATGGTGGCTGTTTTGAGGAAGATATAAGGAGGTTTATGTGTGATAGAGCATATCATATCACGGGGTTTGGATGCACGTGAAGTCTGCACCAACTCTCGAGGTGAGAAAGGGCAATGCAGTGCAATCAAGAGGCTAGCAATGATGGAAGGGTGAGAGTGCGTATAATCTATGGACTCAACATTAGTCATAAAGAACTGACATACTTATTGCAAAAATCTACAAGTCATCAAAAACCAAGCACTATACGCATGCTCCTAGGGGAAGGGTTGGTAGGAGTTAACCATCGCGCGATCCCGACCTCCACACAAAGGACGACAATCAAAGAAATACCTCATGCTTCAAATTTGTTACACAACGGTTACCATACGTGCATGCTACGGGACTTGCAAACCTCAACACAAGTATTTATCAAATTCAGAATTACTCTAATAGCATGACTCTAATATTACCATCTTCATATCTCAAAACAATCATCAAGTATCAAACTTCTCATAGTATTCAATGCACTCTATATGGAAGTTTTTATTATACCCATCTTGGATGCCTATCATATTAGAACTAGCTTCATAACCAAAGCAAATTACCATGTTGTTCTAAAAGACTCTCAAAATAATATAAGTGAAGCATGAGAGTTCATCTATTTCTTCAAAATAAAACCACCTCCGTGCTCTAAAAAGATATAAGTGAAGCACTAGAGCAAATGACAAACTACTCCAAAAGATACAAGTGAAGATCAATGAGTAGTCGAATAATTATGTAACTATGTGAAGACTCTTTAACATTTAAGAATTTCAGATCTTGGGATATTATTCAAACAGCAAGCAAAACAAAATAAAACAAAGTGACGCTCCAAGAAAAGCACATATCATGTGGTGAATAAAAATATAGCTCCAAGTATAGTTACCGATGAACGAAGACGAAAGAGGGGATGCCATCCGGGGCATCCCCAAGATTAGGCTCTTGGTTATCCTTGAATATTAACTTGGGGTGCCTTGGGCATACCCAACCTTAGGCTCTTGCCACTCCTTATTCCATAGTCCATCGAATCTTTACTCAAAACTTGAAAACTTCACAACACAAAACTCAACAGAAAATCTTATGAGCTCCGTTAGTATAAGAAAATAAATCACCACTTTTGGTACTGTTGTGAACTCATTATAAATTCATATTTGTGTAATATCTACTGTATTTCAACTTCTCTATGGTTCATACCCTTCGATACTACTCATAGATTCATCAAAATAAGCAAACAACACATAGAAAACATAATCTGTTAAAAACAGAACAGTCTGTAGTAATCTGTAACACTCAAATACTTATGTAACTCCACAAAATTTACCAAATTAGGAAAACCTGAGAAATTTGTGTACCAATCAGATGAAAAAATAATCAGATCAATATCATGCTTCTGTCAATTATGAAAACTATTTTCGTGCGCGTAAAAATTTCTGTTTCTCAGCAAGATCAAAACAACTATCACCGTAAGCCATCCTAAAGGTCTTACTTGGCACTTTATTGAAACAAAAGCTATAAAACATTATTACTACAGTAGCTTCATCATGTGGCACACCAAAACAGTAGGTATAATTGTCGGGTTGTCTCCCAACAAGCGCTTTTCTTTAATGCCTTTTTAGCTAGGCATGATGATTTCAGTGATGCTCACATAAAAGATAAGAATTGAAACACAACGGGAGCATCATGAAGCATATGACTAGCACATTTAAGCCTAACCCACTTCCTATGCATAGGGATTATGTGAGCAAACAACTTATGGGAACAACAATCAACTAGCATAGGAAAGCAAAACAAGCATAGCTTCAAGATTTTCAACACATAGAGAGGAAACTTGATATTATTGCAATTCCTACAAGCATATATTCCTCCCTCATAATAATTTTCAGTAGCATCATGAATGAATTCAACAATATAACCATCACATAAAGCATTATTTTCGTGATGCACAACCGTAGAAATTTTACTACTCTCCACATAAGCAAAATTATTCTCATTCGGAATAGTAGTGGGAGCAAACTCTACAAAACAACTATCATGTGAAGCATAATCCAATTGAAAATTAAAATCACGATGACAAGTTTCATGGTTATCTTTATTCTTTATAGCATACATGTCATCACAATAATCATCATAAATAGGAGGCATTCTTTCATCATAATAAATTTGCTCATTAAAACTTGGGGGACTAAACATATCATCTTCATCAAACATAGCATCCCCAAGCTTGTGGCTTTGCATATCATTAGCATCATGGGTATTCAAAGAATTCATACTAACAACATTGCAATCATGCTCATCATTCTAAGATTTAGTGCCAAACATTTTAATGCATTCTTCCTCTAGCAATTGAGCAGAATTATCGGAATCCTTATTTTCACGGAAGTGATACGTCTCCAACGTATCTATAATTTTTTATTGCTCCATGCTATATTATCTACTGTTTTGGACAATATTGGGCTTTATTTTCCACTTTTATATTATTTTTGGGACTAACCTATTAACCGGAGGCCCAGCCCAAAATTGCTGTTTTTTGCCTATTTCAGTGTTTCAAAGAAACGGCATATCAAAGGGAGTCCGAACGGAATGAAACCTTCGGGAACGTGATTTTCTCACCGAACATGATCCAGGAGACTTGGACCCTATGTCAAGGAAGCTTCGAGGAAGGCACGAGGTAGGGGGCGCGCCCACCCCCCTAGGGCACGCCCTCCGCCCTCGTGTGCCCCATGATGCTCCACCGACGTACTTCTTCCTCCTATATATACCTACGTACCCCCAAACGATCAGATATGGAGCCAAAAACCTAATTCCACCGCCGCAACCTTCTGTACCCACGAGATCCCATCTTGGGGCCTGTTCCGGAGCTCCGCCGGAGGGGGCATCCATCATGGAGGGCTTCTACATCAACACCATAGCCTCTCCGATGAAGTGTGAGTAGTTTACTTCAGACCTTCGGGTCCATAGTTAGTAGCTAGATGGCTTCTTCTCTCTTTTTGGATCTCAATACAATGTTCTCCCCCTCTCTCGTGGAGATCTATCCGATGTAATCTTCTTTTTGTGGTGTGTTTGTTGAGACCGATGAATTGTGGGTTTATGATCAAGATTATCTATGAACAATATTTGAATCTTCTCTGAATTCTTTTATGTATGACTACCACATATGCCCGTGCGTTGCAATGGGAAAAATTGATATTTTATGTAAGCATAATGTCGCACAACATCGAATTCACTATCAAAAACATGCTGCACTGCAATATGTTTCTACAAAATGAACATATAAAAATACGTTGCAATTTAGCCGTGTTCATATTTTTTTGTCGGGCATAATCTCCAACTGATTTCATTTAAGTATAATCCTTTTTAATGGCATTTAAGTATAATCCATTCATTAATTACCATGACGTCCTCATCCGTTTTAGTCGGGAATCAGATCCTTCCGTTTATAATATAGTAGCCCCAACACGTTGAAGCATACATATCTTTCTTTTAATTGTCCTACCTTTTTGCCTCAAATCTTGCATGTAAAATTTATTAAGATCACAATATTTCTTTTAGTTATTCCACTGGTTTACCCATAATCCTTTCTTTAATTAGCCATGTCCGTTTAAATATTCTATTCAAGTCCACAGTCCTTCCTTTATTAGCTCATTTGCTTAATTAGCTCACCCTAAACATGATGACTGCCACTCGTATATTTAGAGCGAGTTGAGATTAGTAAATGTGAAAGGTGCATAGGTCGTTGGTTATTACATAGAAGAGCTAGACATGAGGTCATGTGTTTAATTTCCACAATGTTGATTTATTTTGACCCAATTATTTTTCACGGTTTTTATAAGAGCCCATAAAAGGCCCATCAACGTACAAGTACCTAGCCCAAATCGCTTAGCGTGTGAACCAAACCAAAAGGACTAAGCCAAACCAAGAATACCTATTCCCTTTAATAGTAGGTATAGATTGGTTATCTTTGCGAGTCTCTTCGAATTATCAGTTTGGTTTGGCCTACTAGATTGATCTTTCTTGCAATGGGAGAAGTGCTTAGCTTTGGGTTCAATCTTGCGGTGTCCTTTCCCAAAGTGATGAGGGGCAGCAAGGCACGTATTGTATTGTTGCCATCGAGGATAACAAGATGGGGTTTTTATCATATTGCATGAATTTATCCCTCTACATCATGTCATCTTGCTTAAGGCATTACTCTATTTTCATGAACTTAATACTCTAGATGCATGCTGGATAGCGGTCGATGAGTGGAGTAATAGTAGTAGATGCAGGCAGGAGTCGGTCTACTTGTCTCGGACGTGATGCCTATATACATGATCACACCTAGATATTCTCATAACTATGCTCAATTCTGTCAATTGCTCAACAGTAATTCGTTCACCCACTGCGAAATACTTATGCTCTTGAGAGAAGCCACTAGTGAAATCTATGGGCCCCGGGTCTATCTTCATCATATTAATCTTCCATCACTTTATTATTGCCTTTGCATTTTACTTTGCTTTTTATTTTACTTTGCAACTTTATCACAAAAATACCAAAAATATTATCTATCATCTCTATCAGATCTCACTCTCGTAAGTGACCGTGAAGGGATTGACAACCCCTTAACGCGTTGGTTGCGAGGAGTTATTTGTTTTGTGTAGGTACGAGGGACTCGCGTGTAGCCTCCTACTAGATTGATACCTTGGTTCTCAAAAACTGAGGGAAATACTTACCCTACTTTGCTGCATCATCCTTTCCTCTTCAAGGAAATCCAACGCAGTGCTCAAGAGGTAGCAAGAAGAATTTATGGCGCCGCTGTCGGGAGTCTCATAAAAGTCAAGATACCAAGTATCCATCACAATCACTTATCTCCCGCATTTCATTATTTGCCATTTGCCTCTCGTTTTCCTCTCCCCCACTTCACCCTTGCCGTTTTATTCGCCCTCTCTTTTCCGTTTGCCTTTTTCTCGATTGCCTTTTGTTTGCTCGTGTGTTGGATTGCTTGTTTGTCACGATGGCTCAAGATAATACCAAATTGAGTGACTTTACCAATACCAACAATAATGATTTCCTTAGCATTCCGATTGCTCCTCTTACCAATACTGAATCTTGTGAAATCAATACTGCTTTGTTGAATCTTGTCATGAAAAATCAATTCGCCGGCCTTCCTAGTGAAGATGCCGCTACTCATATAAATATCTTCGTTGATTTATGCGATATGCAAAAGAAGAAAGATGTTGATAATGATATTGTTAAATTGAAGCTATTCCTTTTTCGCTTAGAGATTGTGCTAAAGCTTGGTTTTCGTCTTTGCCTAAAAATAGTATTGATTCTTTGAACAAGTGCAAAGATGCTTTTATCTCTATGTATTTTCCACCCGCTAAGATCATCTCTCTTCGAAATATATTATGAATTTTAAGCAACTTGATCATGAATATGTTGCACAAGCTTGGGAGAGAATGAAATTAATGATACGTAATTGCCCTATTGATGGGTTGAACTTGTGGATGATTATACAAAAAAATTATGCCGGATTGAATTTTACTTCTAGAAATATTTTGGATTCGGCCGCGGGAGGCACTTTTATGGAAATCACTTTAGGAGAAGCTACTAAACTCCTAGATAATATTATGGTTAATTATTCGCCATGGCACACTGAAAGATCCACTAATAAAAAAGTGCATACGATAGAAGAAATTAATGTTTTGAGTGGAAAGATGGATGAACTTATGAAATTATTTGCTACTAAGAGTGATTCTTCTGATCTTAATGACATGCCTTTGTCTACTTTGATTGACAATAATAATGAATCTATGGATGTGAATTTTGTTAGTAGGAATAATTTTGGTAACAACGCGTATAGAGGGAACTTTAATCCTAGGCCTTATCCTAGTAAGCCTTCTAATAATTATGGAAATTTTAATAAGATGCCCTCTGAATTTGAGACTAGTGTTAAAGACTTTATGAATTCGCAAAAGAATTTCAATGCTTTGCTTGAAGAGAAATTGCTTAAAGTTGATGAATTGGCTAGGAACATTGATAGAATTTCTCTTGATGTTGATTCTTTAAAGCTTAGATCTATTCCACCTAAGCATGATATCAATGAGTCTCTCAAAGCCATGAGAATTTCCATTGATGAATGCAAGGAAAGAACCGCTAGGATGCGTGCTACGAAAGATGCCTTTATTAAAGCATGTTCTTCCAATTTCCATGAAAATAAAGATGAAGATCTAAAAGTTATTGATGTGTCCCCTATTAAATCTTAGTTTTGCAGTATGAATCTTGATAATGATGGGACTGAATATGATCCACCTTTACCTAGAAGGCGTTCCAAGAATTCGGAGTTTTTAGATCTTGATGCTAAAATTGATAAAGGTGGGATTGAAGAAAGCAAAACCCTAGATATTGCTAAACCAACTATTTTGGATTTCAAGGAATTTAATTATGAAAGTTGCTCTTTAATTGATTGTATTTCCTTGTTGCAATCTGTGCTAAATTCTCCTCATGCTTATAGTCAAAGTAAAGTGTTTACTAAACATATCGTTGATGCCTTGATGCAATCTTATGAAGAAAAACTTGAGTTGGAAGTTTCTATCCCTAGAAAACTTTATGATGAGTGGGAACCAACTATTAAAATTAATATTAAGGATCATGAATTTTATGCTTTATGTGATTCGGTGCTAGTGTCTCCACTATTCCCAAAACTTTGTGTGATTTGCTAGATTTCCGTGATTTTGATGATTGCTCTCTAAACTTGCACCTTGCGGATTCCACTATTAAGAAACCTATGGGAAGAATTAATGATGTTCTTATTGTTGCAAATAGGAATTTTGTGCCCATAGATTTTATCGTTCTTGATATAGATTGCAATCTTTCTTGTCCTATTATTCTTGGTAGACCTTTCCTTAGAACGATTGGTGCAATTATTGATATGAAGGAAGGGAATTTTAGATTCCAATTTCCATTAAAGAAAGGCATGGACACTTCCCTAGAAAGAAAATAAAGTTACCATATGAATCAATCATGAGAGCCACTTATGGATTTCCTACCAAAGATGGCAATACCTAGATCTATCCTTGCTTTTATGCCTAGCTAGGGGCGTTAAATGATAGCGCTTGTACGGAGGCAACCCACTTTTTTTTTGCTTTTGCTTCTGTTTAGGAATAAATATTTGATCTAGCCTCTGGTTATATGTGTTTTTATGTTTTTAATTAGTGTTTGTGCCAAGTAGAACCTTTGGGAAGACTTGGGTGAAGTTTATATGATCTTGCTGTAAAAAACAGAAACTTTAGCGCTCACGAGATTAGCTACAACTTTTTACTGGAGAGTGCTATTAGGTTGATTCTTTTTGCAGATGATTAATAGACAAATTACTCACGTCCACCAATTTTGGCTGATTTTTTGGAGTTCCAGAAGTTTGCGTTAGTTATAGATTACTACAGACTGTTCTGTTTTTGACAGATTCTGTTTTTCGTGTGTTGTTTGCTTATTTTGATGAATCTATGGCTAGTAAAATAGTTTATAAACCATATATAAGTTGGAATACAGTAGGTTTAACACCAATAAAAATAAATGTTGAGTTCATTACAGTACCTTGAAGTGGTGTTTTGTTTTCTTTCGCTAACGGAGCTCACGAGATTTCTGTTGAGTTTTGTGTTGTGAAGTTCTCAAGTTTTGGGTGATTATGGAACAAGGAGTGGAAAGAGCCTAAGCTTGGGGATTCCCATGGCACCCCCAAGATAATATAAGGACACCAAAAATCCAAAGCTTGGGGATGCCCCGGAAGGCATCCCCTCTTTCGTCTACTTCCATCGGTAACTTTACTTGGAGCTATATTTCTATTCACCACATGATATGTGTTTTGCTTGGAGCGTCTTGTATGCTGTACACACCTTTTGAGAGAGCCATACATGATTTGGAATTTGTTAGAATACTCTATGTTCTTCACTTATATCTTTTGAGCTATATAGTTTTGCTCTAGTGCTTCACTTATATCTTTTAGAGCATGGTGGTGGATTTGTTTTAATGAAACTATTGATCTCTCATGCTTCACTTAGATTATTTTGAGAGTCTTAAATAGTGTGGTAATTTGCTTAAATAATCTTGATATGCTAAGTATTCAAGAATTGTAAAAACTTTCTTATGAGTGTGTTGAATACTATGAGAAGTTTCATGCTTGATAATTGTTTTGAGATATGGAGGTAATAATATCAAAGTCGTGCTAGTTGAGAAATTATGAATTTCAAAAATACTTGTGTTGAAGTTTGTGATTCCCGTAGCACGCACGTATAGGAACCGTTATGTGATGAAGTTGGAGCATGATATATTCATAGATTGTCTTCCTTATGTGTGGAGGTCGGGATCGCGCGATGGTTAACTCCTACCAACCCTTCCCCTAGGACCATGCGTGTAATACTTTGTTTTTATAACTTGTAGATTTTTGCAATAAGTATGTGAGTTCTTTATGACTAATGTTGAGTCCATGGATTATACGCACTCTCACCTTTTCACCATTGCTAGCCTCTCTAGTACCGCGCAACTTTCGCCGGTGCAATACACCCACCATATACCTTCCTCAAAACAGCCACCATACCTACATATTATGGAATTTCCATAGCCATTCCGAGATATATTGCCATGCAACTTTACACCGTTCCGTTTATTATGACACGCTCCATCATTGTCATATTGATTAGCATGATCATGTAGTTGACATCGTATTTGTGGCAAAGCCACCATTCATAATTCTTTCATACATGTCACTCATGATTCATTGCATATCCCGATACACCGCCGGAGGCATACACATAGAGTCATATTTTGCTCTATGTATCAAGTTGTAATTCTTGAGTTGTAAGTAAATTTTTTAGAGCATTGTCCCAAGTGAGGAAAGGATGATGGAGACTATGATTCCCCCACAAGTCGGGATGAGACTTCGGACGAAAAAAAGAGGCCATAAAAAAAGAGAAAAGGCCCAAATAAAAAAATGAGAGAAAAAAGAGAGAAGGGACAATGCTAATATCCTTTTACCACACTTGTGCTTCAAAGTAGCACCAAGATCTTCATGATAGAAAGTCTCTCATTTTGTCACTTTCATTTACTAGTGGGTATTTTTCATTATAGAACTTGGCTTGTATATTCCAATGATGGGCTTCCTCAAATTGCCCTAGGTCTTCGTGAGCAAGCAAGTTGGATGCACCCCCCACTTAGTTCCTTTTGAGCTTTCATACACTTATAGCTCTAGTGCATCCGTTGCATGGCAATCCCTACTCACTCACATTAATATCTATTGATGGGCATCTCCATAGCCCGTTGATACGCCTAGTTGATGTGAGACTATCTTCTCCTTTTTTTGTCTTCTCCACAACCACCATATTCTATTCCACATATAGTGCTATGTGCATGGCTCACGCTCATGTATTGCGTGAAAGTTGAAAAAGTTTGAAAACTGTAAAGTATGAAACAATTGCTTAGCTGAAACCGGGGTTGTGCATGATTTAAATATTTTGTGTGATGAAGATAGAGCATAGCCAGACTATGTGATTTTGTAGGGTTAACTTTCTTTAGCCATGTTATTTTGAGAAGACATGATTGCTTAGTTAGTATGCTTGAAGTATTATTACTTTTGTGTCAATATTGAACTTTTGTCTTGAATCTTTCGGATCTGAATATTCATACCACAATTAAGAAGAATTACATTGAAATTATGCCAAGTAGCACTCCGCATCAAAAATTCTGTTTTTATCATTTACCTACTCGAGGACGAGCAGGAATTAAGCTTGGGGATGCCTGATATGTCTCCAACATATCTATAATTTTTTGATTGCTCCATGCTCTATTATCTACTATTTTGGACAATATTGGGCTTTATTTTCCACTTTTATATTATTTTTGCTGTTTTTTGCCTATTTCAGAGTTTCGAAGAAACGGAATATCAAACTGAGTCCAAACGGAATGAAACCTTTGGGAACGTGATTTTCTCACCGAACATGATCCAGGAGACTTGGACTTGGACCCTACGTCAAGGAAGCTTCGAGGAAGGCACGAGGTAGGGGGGCGCGCCCACCCCCCCCCCCCCAGGGCGTGCCCTCCACCCTCGTGGGCCCCATGATGCTCCACCGACGTACTTCTTCCTCCTATATATACCTACGTACCCCCAAACGATCAAATACATAGCCCAAAACCTAATTCCACCGCCGCAACCTTCTGTACCCACGAGATCCCATCTTGGGGCCTGTTCCGGAGCTCCACCGGAGGAGGAACCCATCACGGAGGGCTTCTACATCAACACCATAGCCTCTCCGATGAAGTGTGAGTAGTTTACTTCATACCTTCGGGTCCATAGTTAGTATCTAGATGGCTTCTTCTCTCTTTTTGGATCTCAATACAATGTTCTCCACCTCTCTCGTGGAGATCTATTCGATGTAATCTTGTTTTTGCGGTGTGTTTGTTGAGATCGATGGATTGTGGGTTTATGATCAATATTATCTATGAACAATATTTGAATCTTCTCTGAATTCTTCTATGTATGATTGGTTAAATTTGCAAGTCTCTTCGAATTATTCGTTTGGTTTGGCCTACTAGATTGATCTTTCTTGCAATGGGAGAAGTGCTTAGCTTTGGGTTCAATCTTGCGGTGTCCTTTCCCAAAGGATGAGGGGCAGAAAGGCACGTATTGTATTGTTGCCATCGAGGATAGCAAGACGGGGTCTTTATCATATTGCATTAATTTATCCCTCTACATCATGTCATCTTGCTTAAGGCGTTACTCTGTTTTCATGAACTTAATACTCTAGATGCATGCTGGATAGCGGTCGATGAGTGGAGTAATAGTAGTAGATGCAGACAGGAGTCGGTCTACTTGTCTCGGACGTGATGCCTATATACATGATCATACCTAGATATTCTCATAACTATGCTCAATTACATCAATTGCTCAACAGTAATTCATTCACCCACCGTAAAATACTTATGCTCTTGAGAGAAGCCACTAGTGAAATCTATGGCCCCCGGGTCTATCTTCATCATATTTATCTTCCATCACTTTATTATTGCCTTTGCATTTTACTTTGCTTTTTATTTTACTTTGCATCTTTATCACAAAAATACCAAAAATATTATTTATCATCTCTATCAGATCTCACTCTCGTAAGTGACCGTGAAGGGATTGACAACCCCTTAACGCGTTGGTTGCGAGGAGTTATTTGTTTTGTGTAGGTACGAGGGACTAGCGCGTAGCCTCCTACTGGATTGATACCTTGGTTCTCAAAAACTGAGGAAAATACTTACGCTACTTTGCTGCATCATCCTCACCTCTTCAAGGAAATCCAATGCAGTGCTCAAGAGGTAGCAGGAAGACATTAAAAAGATGAAGCATATGAGGCACCCTCAATTCCTTTTTTTAATAATTTTCTTTTATAGACTAAACTAGTGATAAAACAAGAAACTAAAATATTCGATTGCAAGATCTAAAGACATACCTTCAAGCACTAGCCTCCCCGGCAACGACGCCAGAAAAGAGCTTAGTTGACGGGATGTTAGTGCCGCTTACCTAGCCTCCCCGGCAACGGCGTCAAAAAAGAGCTTGATGTCTACTACACAACCTTCTTCTTGTAGACGTTGTTGGGCCTCCAAGTGCAAAGGTTGTAGGAAAATAGCAAATTTCCCTCAAGTGGATGACCTAAGGTTTATCAATCCGTGGAGGCGAGGGATGAAGATGGTCTCTCTCAAACAACCCTGCAACCAAATAACAAAGAGTCTCTTGTGTCCCCAACACACCCAATACAATGGAAAATTGTATAGGTGCACTAGTTCGGCGAAGAGATGGTGATAGAAGTGCAATATGGATGGTAGATATAGGTTTTTGTAATCTGAAAATATAAAAATAGCAAGGTAATAATTGGTAAAAGTGAGCGTAAACGGTATTGCGATGCTTCGAAACAAGGCCCAGGTTTCATACTTTCACTAGTGCAAGTTCTCTCAACAATAATAACATAATTAGATCATATAACAATTCCTCAACGTGCAACAAAGAGTCACTCCAAAGTCACTAATAGCGGAGAACAAACGAAGTGAGTATTGTAGGGTACGAAACCAGTATTGTAGGGTACGAAACCACCTCAAAGTTATGCTTTCTGATCGATCTATTCAAGAGTCCGTAGTAAAATAACATGAAGCTATTCTTTCCGTTCGACCTATCCTAGAGATCGTACTAGAATAACACCTTAAGACACAAATCAACCAAAACCCTAATGTCACCTAGATACTCCAATATCACCTCAAGTATCCGTGAGTATGATTATACGATATGCATCACACAATCTCAGATTCATCTATTCAACCAACACAAAGAACTTCAAAGAGTGTCCCAAAGTTTCTACCGGAGAGTCAAGACGAAAACGTGTGCCAACCCCTATGCATAGATTCCCAAGGTCACGGAACCCGCAAGTTGATCACCAAAACATACATCAAGTGAATCAATAGAATACCCCATTGTCACCACGGGTATCCCACGCAAGACATACATCAAGTGTTCTCAAATCCTTAAAGACTCAATCCGATAAGATAACTTCAAAGGGAAAACTCAATCCATTGCAAGAGAGTAGAGGGGGAGAAACATCATAAGATCCAACTATAATAGCAAAGCTCGCGATACATCAAGATCGTGCCGAATCAAGAAAATGAGAGAGAGAGAGATCAAACACATAGCTATCGGTACATACCCTCAGCCCCGAGGGTGAACTACTCCCTCCTCATCATGGAGAGCGCCGGGATGATGAAGATGGCCACCGGTGAGGGATCCCCCCTCCAGCAGGGTGCCGGAACAGGGTCCCGGTTGGCTTTTGGTGGCTACAGAGGCTTGCGGCGTCGGAACTCCTGATCTAGGTTATGTTCTGGAAGTTTGGGTATATATAAGAGGTGTTGGCGTTGGGAACAAGTCAGGGGGGTATCCGAGGCGGCAACGAGATAGGGGGGAACGCCCAGGGGGGTAGGGCGCGCCCCCACCCTCGTGGGTGCCTCGGGACTCTTCTGGTCCATCTCCGATACTCCGTGGGCTTCTTCTGGTCCAAAAATAATCTCCGTGAAATTTCAGGTCCATTGGACTCCGTTTGCTTTTCCTTTTCTGGGATACTCAAAAACAAGGAAAAAAACAGAAACTGGCACTAGGCTCTAGGTTAATAGGTTAGTCCTAAAAATCATATAAACCAGCATATAAATGCATATAAAACATCCTAGATGGATAATATAATAGCATGGAACAATAAAAAATTATAGATATGTTGGAGACGTATCACCACCCAAAATGTTTTATCTCTATCTTTTTCTCTTTGAGCTCTGGCACCTCTACAAATCCCTACTTCCCTCTGCAAAGGGCCTTTCTTTTACTTTATGCAAATTTTATTTTTATTTGAGTCTCCATCTTTTGTTATAAAGCACCAACTAAGGCACTATGATCGTACTTGAGCATTGGGTGTAGCTAATATATGAGTGTGTTTCATGAATGGATCAATGATTGAGCATAATGGGCTAGGGATAACTTGCTTTGCTGTTGATATTTTGAAAGACATGGTTGCTTGTTGATATGCTTGAGTATTAAAGTCCTCATGTCAAAACTAGACTATTGCTTTAAACCTTATAAAAGTTCAAATGTCCATGCTACAAAGAAAATAATATGTGATAAACATATTAGGCAGCATTCCACATCAAAAATTCTGTTTTTATCATTTACCTACTCGAGGACAAGCAGGAATTAAGCTTAGGGATGCTGATACGTCTCCAATGTATCTATAGTTTTCGATTGTTCCATGCTGTTATATTATCATTCTTGGATGTTTTACAATCATTTTATAACCATTTTATATTATTTTTTGGTCCTAACCTATTGACATAGTGCCCAGTGCTAGTTGATGTTTTCTGCTTGTTCTTTACATCGCAGGAAATCAATACCAAACGGAGTCCAAACACAGCGAAACCTTTTGTGGAATTTTAATGGACCAGAAGACACCCAATGGGCCGGAGAAGCACCCCCGAGGGGGCACAACGCACTAGGGCATGCCTGGGCCCCCAGGCGCGCCCAGATGGGTTGTGCCCACCTCGGTGGCCTCCCACACTGCCTCTTTGCTCCATAAATACCCCAATATTTCAGAAACCCTAGGGGAGTCGACGAAAATCAGTTCCAGCCGCGCAAGTTCCAGAATCACCAGATCCAATCTAGACACCATCACGGAGGGGTTCCTCATGCCCATTGGTGCCTCTCCGATGATGCGTGAGTAGTTCATTGTGGACCTACGGCTCCATAGTTAGTAGCTAGATGGCTTCCTCTCTCTCTCTCTCTCTCTCTCTCTCATTTGATTCTCAATACAATGGTCTCTTGGAGATCCATATGATGTAACTCTTTTTTGTGGTGTGTTTGTTGGGATCCGGTGAACTTTGAGTTTATGATCAGATCTATGTTTTTATCCATGACAGTTATTTGAGTCTTCTTTGATCTCTTAATGCATGATTGCTTATAGCCTCGTATTTCTTCTCCGATATTTGGGTTTTGTTTGGCCAACTTGATCTATTTATCTTGCAATGGGAAGAGGTGCTTTGCGATGTGTTCGATCTTACGGTGCTTGATCCCAGTGACAGAAGGGGAACCGACACGTATGTATCGTTGCTACTAAGGATAACAAGATGAGGTCTATTTCTACATAAATGATCTTGTCTACATCATGTCATCGTTCTTATTGCATTACTCCGTTTCTCCATGAACTTAATACACTAGATGCATGCTGTATAGCGATCGATGTGTGGAGTAATAGTAGTAGATGCAGGCAGGAGTCGGTCTACTAATCTTAGACGTGATGCCTATATAATGATCATTGCCTGGATATCGTCATGATTATTTGAAGTTCTATCAATTGCACAATAGTAATTCGTTTACCCACCGTTTGTTATTTTTCTCGAGAGAAGCCACTAGTGAAATCTACGGCCCCCGGGCCTCTTTTTTATTATATTTGACTTCGCGATCTATTTTTATTTGCTTTTATTTTCATATCTATTAAACCAAAAATACAAAAATACCTTGATGCAATTTATTGTTATTTATTTTATCTCGCGTTCCCGTGAGATCTATTTATCTAATCTACTACAATATTATCTATCTTTTTACCCGTGAGGGATTGACAACCCCTCTCTTATGTCGGGTTGCAAGTATTTATTCTTTGTGTGCAGGAGCTATTTACATGGTATTGCGTGGTTCTCCTACTGGTTCGATAACCTTGGTCTCATCACTGAGGAAAATACCAACCGTTGTTGTGCTGCATCATCCCTTTCTCTTTGGGGAAATACTGACGTAGTTCAAGCAAACATCAGTGTACATCAACGTAGTTGCATGAGTTTGTATGGATTTGAGCTATGATAATAGAGGTGTTCGAATGTGGATAACATTTCCTAGGGGTGCCCGGTCAATGCCCGCGGATGCGCCCGAAGGCGTCCATGGGCGTTTGAGGGGCCGGATTTTCCGAGTCCGGCTGTATATGCTCTGACTTCCGAGGCCATGCGCGCCAAGGCAAAAAAAGCTGGAGCTCTCTGTCACCTCCAAGGAGGAACTGGTGCACACGAGGCTTGCAATAAGGACGGCGACATCACCTCGAATGATACCGATCCGGCCTCCCCATCTTCTCTCGCCGTGATCGCTCCTGCTTGCGCCCGCTGCTGATGTTGCCGACATCACCCTGGTACTCCTTACATAGAGGTGGGAGTACCAGGTGGGAGTACCAACAGAATCTCACCGTTGATTTCAGAGGGCACTTTAGACTTTTGTCTCCTTAATTTAGGTATAGTTTTAAGATTTTCCCTTGATCTAATTTCCTAATCTAATCACCTAAAAAAATCTCATCCGATCGAGCGCAAGCCGCCGTCTCTGATCGTGCATAATGACGGTTGTCGCATCCTCCCGGGGGAATCTTCCACAGTCCCCGGGCCCAATCACACAGATGCATAAAAATTTG
Organism: Aegilops bicornis; assembly: GCA_021605145.1. Classification (NCBI taxonomy): domain Eukaryota; kingdom Viridiplantae; phylum Streptophyta; class Magnoliopsida; order Poales; family Poaceae; genus Aegilops; species Aegilops bicornis. The sequence goes on along the minus strand of CM038675.1, from coordinate 56,462,800 downwards.
GCAACTTAGAGCATCTACAGCCGGACCTCTCAAACCCGCCTCATACGCCCGGGCGGGCCACCCGGTCACTGTCCGATCATGATATTTTGACCCAAATAGGCTCCTTAAACGGCCCTCAAACGGTCGGGCTGACCGGCACCCCCCATATCTAGCCCAAATATGGGGCAGATATGGGGGCGCCCGCACCGGCCACGTCGGACCTGACAACCCGACCCCACCCTAAATTGCACCAAATCCACCAAACTGTTCCTCCTCCTTCCGTCGCTGTGACGCCCGGATAATTAAGCCACAGTAACCCTCCGCTAATGATGCCATGTCACCTCGATTACTGTTGCTAATCTCACGTTAGTTCGAAACTGATTCGAATTCAAATTCAAAATCAAGCAAACAATAAAAGTGTTCAAATAATAAAACTAAAATGTTCGGATGGTGTCAAATAAATCATAAGCAATTATGGTGGAGAAACCACACTTTTTATAAAATGTTTAAGTACCATCAGTGAATAAAACAGTAGCAAAACAAGTATATAAATGCTATTAATTATAAACAAATATTAAACTAGTTTATTTAGTCACTAAAACTTTTACAACTCCAATTTAGGTGTGGGCTTTAACTTATTATAAAGCTATAACTATTAAAGAAAAAAACAGAAAGGAAATAAATAAAAGGAAAAGGTCAAAATAGAAAAGGAAAAACAAAACAAAACAAGCAAAAGGAGAACAAGCCCCCCTCCCCACATGGGCCAACCGGCCCAGCCAGCCAACAATCGCCCAGGCCAGCCCACCGCCTACACATGCCCCCCACGACACCAAACCCTAACCCATTCCCCACTCGCTCCTCCCCCTCTCCCGATCCGATCCGGATCGATCGATCCCCCACTTCCCCACGCCGCTCTCCCTTTCCCGATCGGATCGGGCAGCGCCCGCCGCTTGCCCGACGACCGCCCTCGACGCGCCGCGCCGCGCCTGAACCAGCGCCCGCCGTCGCGGAGCCACCCACGGACCGCACCGCTTCGTCGCCATCGTGCGCCACCACCGCCGCCGAAGGCCCGCCATCGCCGCTCGGATCGACTGCCTCCTTGCCGGACCTCGCGTCCTCGTCCTCCTCCCCGAGCTCCGCAGGACGTCGTGCTCGTCGCCCCGACGCCAATCGCCGCCACTCGGAACTCCTCCACCTCGACTCCGTCGACGCCGTCCCCGTCCCCCTCCACCACGGTCCTCCCCGACCTCCATCGAGCACGCTGCCCATTCCCTACGCACCCCGGTGAGGACCCCGGTCCTCCTCCTCCTCCCAGTCCCCTGCACGCCGCTCGGGGCCGCGCCCCGCCCGTGTCCCTGCTCCTCTGCCTCCCCTCACGCTTCCGATCAAGACTTGTTGCCGCCCCGGGCCGCGGCCTCCTCTCGCCAGCCCTCTCCGTCCCGCCCGCCGGCCGGATCCCGCTCCGGAAATGGCCTCGCCATGGGCCAGAGTGCCCTCCCCTGCGCCGGCGCCCTGCCGGGTCCGCCCGTACTGGGCGTGCGCCCGCTCGGGCGCATCCGATGCCTGCGCCCGAACCGCCCCGTAGCGCCCGTGCCCGTTAGGCCTTGGCCCTATGACAAGTGGGGCACACCCCCAGAACGGTTTAATAAAAAAAGGGAAAAATAAATAAATAAATAAACAAATAATGAAAATAAATAAATAATTAATTAATTAACTAATTAGTTAACTTAATTAATTCTGATTAAATTAACCAATTAAGATTAATTAACCTAATGATTAATTAACTTAATTAACTACTGTTAATTAGCTAATTAATTAGTATGACAGTGGCCCCCCTAATTAATTGTTATTAGTTTAATTAACCTGTTTAATTAATATGTGTCACTGACCAGTGGGACCCACTGGTCAGGTTGACCAGTCAACCCTGTTGATCACGACATCGACATGACATCATGCCGATGTCATTAATCTATTTTTCGAATTAATTTAAATAATTAATTAAATTCCAGAAATTAATAAAATCTTTAGAAAATCATATCTTTTAATTCGTAACTCGGATTAAAATATTTTTAACATGAAAGTTGCTCAGAACGACGAGGTGAATCCGGATACGCAGCCTGTTCATCCGCCACGCGTCCCTAGCATAGTGAACCTGCAACATATCACCTCCGGCACCTCTGCCCGAAAACACGAAACACCGGGGATACTTTCCCGGATGTTTCTTCACCCAGTATCACCTCATACCGCGTTAGAACACGCCTAGCTCTGCCTGTTGTCCTGTTAAGACCTTGCTTGCTATGTATTTACCATTTCTCCCCCCTTCTTCTCTCCGGTAGACCCCGTGACGATGCTGATGCCCCTGTGGTCGACTACGTCACCGACGCCCCTCCTTCTTGCCAGAGCAATCAGGCAAGCCCCCCCTTTGATCACCAGATATCGCCTACTCTTCTCTATACTGCTTGCATTAGAGTAGTGTAGCATGTTACTGCTTTCAGTTAATCCTATACTGCTGCATAGCCTGTCCTTGCTACTCCTGTTGTTACCTTTACCTTCTATCCAACTGCTTAGGATAGGATGCTAGGGTTCCATCGGTGGCCCTACACTCTTGTCCGTCGCCATGCTATACATCGGGTTGTGATCACTTGGAGGTGATCACCGGCATATACTATATACTTTACATCGTTACATTACACCGTGATACTGTTCGGAGATGGGGGCTGAAAGGACGGTGGCTCCATCCCGTAGAGGTGGGCCTGGGTTCCCGACGGCCCCGATTGTTACTTTGTATGGAGCGGAGGTGGCAGGTTGAGACTACTGGGTGAGAGGTGGGCCTGGCCCTGGTCGGCGTCATGGATACTTAACATGCTTAACGAGATCTTGGTATTTGATCCGAGTCCGCCATTTGGTCTATACGCACTAACCATCTACGTGGGAGTAGTTATGGGTATCCCGACGCCGTGGTATCACCGGCACTTCGTGACGCCAATGATCGGCGGCGCTGCCACGGATTGGAACATAAGCCCGCTCTTGTATTAAGGGGGCTAGTTCCGCTTTCGGCCGCCTCGCAACATGCAGTGTGCATTGGGCGATGGGCCCGCACTTCGCGGCGCTTTAGGTTTAGACCGACGTGCTGGCCTCTCACAGTGCCTAGGTGGGGCTGCGACGTGTTGATCTTCCGTGGCCGGGCATGACCCAGAAAAGTGTGTCCGGCCAAATGGGATTAAGCGTGTTGGGTTATGTGGTGCACCCCTGCAGGGAAGTTTAATCTATTCGAATAGTCGTGATCTTCGGTAACAGGACGACTTGGAGTTGTACCTTGACCTTATGACAACTAGAACTAGATACTTAATAAAACACACCCTTCCAAGTGCCAGATATAACCCGGTGGTCGCTCTCTCTCAGGGTTGCGAGGAGGGGATCGCCGGGTAGGATTATTGCTATGTGATGTTACTTGGAGGACTTCAACCTACCCTCTTCTACCTGTTGCAAGATGGAGGTGACCAGAAGCGTAGTCTTCGATAAGACTAGCTATCCCCCTCTTATTCTGGCATTCTGCAGTTCAGTCCACTGATATGGCCCTTTACACATATATCCATGCATATGTAGTGTAGCTCCTTGCTTTAAGTAGTACTTTGGATGAGTACTCATGGTTGCCTTGTTCCCCTTTTCCCCCTATCTCTACTCGATTGCTGCGACCAGACGATGGAGCCTTGAGCGACGCCACCGTCGATGACGACTACTACACCGGAGGCGCCTACTACTACGCAGCAGCCCGACGACGACCAGGAGTAGTTAGGTGGATCCCAGGCAGGAGGCCTGCGCCTCTTTCGATCTGTATCCCAGTTTGTGCTAGCCTTCTTAAGGCATACTTGTTTAACTTATGTCTGTACTCAGATATTGTTGCTTCCATTGACTCGTCTATGATCGAGCACTTGTATTCGAGCCCTCGAGGCCCCTGGCTTGTATTATGATGCTTTTATGACTTATTTATGTTTTAGAGTTGTGTTGTGATATCTTCCCGTGAGTCCCTGATCTTGATCGTACACGTTTGCGTGTATGATTAGTGTACGATTGAATCGGGGGCGTCACAGTCGCCCTCTAACCATTACCTCACCCGGACCCTCGCCGTCCTCCACCCTTGCCCCCAATCCTCACCTCCAATCCGTATCCACTACCGGAGATGTCGTCCAGCCCGACCCACACCGCAGCGATGGAGACGCGGTCCGCCTCATCCGTCAGCGGTGTCAATTCATCGGATGCGACTTGCAAGGCGGAGAACGTCGTCGGCAAGTTGCACGACGCCGACAGCGAGAGAGGGAGGCGGCAGCAGCGTCACAGGGAGGTTCGTACATGGTGGAGCAGCTGTCTCCTTCGTCGCGCCCGGATCTCCACACCCCTTCCCTCTGAGCTCCTACGCGGATTACTCCGTCCCACCCCATTGGGACAGAGGATGATTTGACCGCCGGCTGGGCCATTCCAGAGAGCTTTGCGACCACACAGATGCCGGCGATCGACGTGTGTGACTCACCACAGTTTGTTCGCGCATGGATGAGCACGGGCTACGGCAGTGTCCGCGCTGCCCTCGACATGTTCGACGGAATGACCGAACAAGAGTCGGTGTGTTTTCTTTGCGTCCGATTAGATTATAGTATAGACCACTAGTTCATTTCGCTCATGATGAATGCTTGCAATCCATAATCATGTAGGAGGCGTTCTTGTCGAACATGATCAATGACAATGAAGATCCGACCGAAATGGAGTATGAATTGGAGGCAGCCACTGCATTTAAGTTGGGAAAAAAATCTGATCCCAATCCGAGCAAGAAGAAGAAGACCAAGACGCTGAAGGCAAGAGGTCCGGCATTCTCAAGATTTGAGGATATCTTGTTGGTCAAAGCTTGGTTGGCCACAACGATGGATCCAATATGCAGCACAGAGCAAAAGGGGAACACCTATTGGAAGAAGATTTGAAAGGAGTATCACAAGCAAAAGGAGTATGTGGAGCCGCATCCTATCGTGAGCACCCGCAATGTGGCATCTCTCCAACATTGTTGGGGGATCATTCAAGGGGAAGTAAACAAGTACGTCGGTTACTACTCACAAGTGACCAAATGCCCTCAAAGTGGGATGGGAGTCGCAACTCAGGTAAGCTCGATTGCCTCATCTTGTCGTCCATTGCATATGCTTCTTGTGTTTGCATTCTTGTGCTCATACATATGTTGTTTGCTAGACGGCGGTGGCGACCACTTTGTATCACGAGGTGGAGAAGAAGCCATTTGCTTTTAGCCATTGTTGGGTCATATTGAATGGCAAGCCGAAGTGGAACCAACTTGTGGCCGACCTCAAGTCCGGCAAGAAGAGAAATGATGGCTCAAACTCGAACCAATCAATTGGATTGGACATCAAGAGGATGATGTTGTCGTGACGAATGGAAAGGCCACCATGCCAAAGGACAACCGCCAAGTCATGGGAAACAAGTGGGAGAAGGCACGTGCCGCCCATGATGCCACGGCTGCCAAAATGTTGTCCACATGGACGGGAATTTTTCCGGTGAGGGAGAACAAGAAGGAGGAGAGGTACAAGCTCATGTTGGATGCGCAAAAGGAAAGGATAGAGTGGGACCGGAAGAGGGCGGAGAAGAAGCTGGAAATTGAGAGGGAGAAGATCAAGTTAGAAAAGCAACAAGCGGCGATCAAATGGGAGCTCGAGAAGGCCAAGACATTTGGCGACATAGAGCTTGAGAGGGAGAGACTGCAACTCGCACGGGACTCGGAAGATGCGATGATCATGTTGGCGGACGAGACCCTCTTGGATGAGCATGCGAAGAAGTGGCTTGCGGACAAGAAGAAGGAGATCAACGACTGTAGGGAGTACGAGACGGTGTGGGCGGCTGCGGCCCGGATGCAGGCGGAGGAGGCGGCCTGGATGCAGGCGGAGCAGGCGGCCCGGATGCAGGCGGAGGAGGCTGCCTGGATGCAGGCAGAGCAGGACGAGTAGGACGCATTCCGCCTGGAGCAGAACGCCTTCCGCTCACAGCAGGTGCCAAGTCAGTGATCCGAGGCCATCCGTAACGTTCGGACATTGATTTTATTTTGTCATGTCCGGTTTGTTGAACTATGATTTGCTTTGCTTTGTTTTGAACTTTGGCGTTCAGACAGTTTATATTATATGATCTACATGCATGGATTACATGAATTTAAGAATCAGAATTTACTATATATGAATGTGCAATGCAACATTTGAGGGATGCCCAATCAATACATGCGGACGCGCCCGGACGCGTCCGCGAACTTTTGAGGGACCGAATTTATCAAGTCCGGCTGTAAATGCTCTTAGCCGCCGGCAAGTGCTCCCGGCGACCCAGCCCTCCCTGGATCTACGCACTGCCTGCACCTCTGTTCGTAGCGTTGTCAAGCAATCGGTTCATTCCATCCAACAATCACACAGTTACTAACAGTTGTATACTTGTATTTCACCGCATCGCGTTTTATCCCTTTTGAGATCTGCTGTGTATTGATTTCGTTTTGGGATATGAAGAAGTCCTGCTCTATGCATCCCGTGATCCTTTTGAGATCGTTAATTCTCTACCATTAAAAGCCGGCTGCATGTTGATCATATCCCTTAATTAGTGGAGAATTAACGATCTAATCTTAGATTACCAAATTACCCTCGAAGCGGTGGTACTCCCCAACTTTTAATGGTAGTACTCCAAGACATCTTTACTGGAGTGCCAAACAATCCTATCCATCAGATCAGAGCAAATGAAGGGCTTATATTCATTTGAAGGTACCATAAAACAACTCGCTATGCACAAGAACACCCACAAAGAAGGAAAACTGATCGGTGGTATCATGATGGGACTTACTTGGTACTCTGCTCCTACATATGAGACATGCTTTAAAGTGAAACTTAATGACGACCAACAAAAGATATAATCATGCCTTCATGGCCGATGGCAATCTTCCGGGCATGTGATATATCAATAGTACATGTCGCCTCCTTTCTGTCTTTTTGCTTGGTCTAGCAATATAAATTGTGACTTTGCTAGGTACAATGTTTCTTGTAGCAGGTAGCATCAACCACTCTTTCTTCCTCAAGGGAAAAAAACTAGCACCAACTACTCCATGGCTCAGAAGGCGAAGCTCTTGTAGAAAGACAAAGCATCTAGTTGCTTCCATCCCATAAGAAAATACATTGTTATTCATGTGTGCATTTACCACCAAAGTTCCTATTTGTCATGGTAAAACAAGAGGGATGACAATATGAGATGTATCGAGAACACGAGGGAATTGAAGACATCAGGAGAGAAGCAACCATTTCTCGATTTAATCCGACAACCTAGTACCTTCTCAAGTTCTCTAGGTAGTCAATCAATCATGCCTCCTAGTAGCACTAGGTATACAACCATTTCTTGAAAGACGCTAGGGCCATGAACTTAATTGACTAGGTCCATCAGCTCTCGATGACGCACATCACTTCGCGGTGCATTAAGAGCCATTGCTCAACCGTCTGCACAAAGTTCGCCTCTTGTATAGTGTTTCACGATTGGTGTGGTGAAGCTATTCCTCCTCTTCGAAAGATTGTGCCCATGACTTTTAAAACAATACCGTGCAGTATGATCAGTAGTTTCTGAAATTTAGAAAACATGAATGCCCTTTTTTTAAGGAAAAACGAGAGCCCATGCCCAGAATCAACAAAGCCGAACAGGGCCTGAAAAAGGAAAAATAAATAAACCCGAACGAATTCGCAACCCGCAAGCGAAAGAGAGGAAGGAAGAAGAGAAAAAAATAATGGCATCGTCGGCCCGCGCCGCCGCCGCCGCCGCGAGATCGGCTCTCCGTCGGGCGCCCCTCGCCGCCTCCTCGTCCTCTTCCGCCGCCGGGATCCTCCGCAGGTAGGTTTCTGCTAGGCGGTCCAAGAGATCGATCGATCGATGGGTGGGTGGGTGGCTGCGGGAGCGTGCTCACGTCGAGTTTCCCTGCAGGTCGGCGGCGGCGGGCCTGGAAACGTGGATGCCCCTGCACAGCGCGGCGTCGGCGGCGCGCCTCGGATCCTGCATCACCCGAGGTAAGCCTGCGCATGGCCTTCCTTGTTTCCCCCCTCCTGTTCTGCTGGTTGTTAGCTTCCATTAGATAAGATTGGATCTTGGTTCTCTGTGGGAATGGCTGTGCTGAGTAAAATTTGCGTGATTGATTTTGCACTATGAGGTTTCTATAGTTAGATAGTATGACACGAACTGTGTTGATCTCGAACGCAGGAATGCTTCCTCAAATTTGATTGATTTCGCTTCCAAGAACACTACTACACGTCAGGTTGCACTTTGTTGCGTCCATGGGAAGGATCATCTGCTCATACAACACGTGAACCTAGAAATAAGAGTGTGAATCCTGTTGATTCTGCAGGATAGATGAGCATTTTCATATGGAAATGCACTAGTAATTTGAAGTGAGATGGTGATTGACACGTGTGAATTCATGAAGAAGATGAAGCTGCTGGTGTTACAGTTGTACTGAAAAACACCTCCTTTTATACATTATATGACCCCATATACGACAATCACATGTCACAAGAACACCTTGAGACTGCTATGCGCTAAATACCCGTTTACTGTTGTTATTCATATTTCATTGTTCTTATTTTAGACCACACACAATATATTAAGTATCACAAACCTTTGTAAAAACACGCTTACAGAAATTGGGAAAAAAAATGTGTCGAAGGCTTTTTTCTCCTGAATCCACACGTGGTGCTTGCTCATTGCTGCCTCTGAGTGCCCGCCTCAATGGGGTGAAGTTGTCCAAACCCAAGAGCTTGTAGAAGCAGCGACCAAGAAGTCGTCGATGTGGACCAGAAGATGATGGCTATCGCGATTTGTGCCACCCCAGAGAAGAAAACACCAGAGAGCGCCTATAGAACATCCCAGCTCCGTCCAGACGAAGTCTGAGAAACACCAAGCTCACACACTCCCCGATGAGATCGACGTTGGCCATCCTATTCCTGTTTGAACTGGAGACGGAGTACCAAGACAGATGGCCATTTTATCCGCTCTATAGGACAGAGCAACAAGAGAAACCTGTAAAGAGAAAAAACACAAGACCAGGAGAAATAGATATGGGACTCATTATCTTCTACACTCCTCCCGACAATACACAGAGGCTTCGTCAGAACAAGGGCGAAGGCAGAAGACCTTATTCCACACTGATGGTGGAACAATCATCTCAACGCCGCCAAACGAAGATAATCCCTAATTTTATTCCTAACCCTACCACTACAAGACCGAGGCATTGCGGTCCCCGCCCTCGCCCGTCGTCGGAGAGATAGACGGAGGGAGAGGGGGGCTTAGACTCGCTAGAGGGAACAGTAGGTCCGCCGCCGCTTAGGTCAGGAACAAGACCGGAAAGAACGGCGCAATGTACGAGATTAACCGTGTGTTCTATACTGATGTTATTCATTGTTCTATCACAGGCTATTAAACGTCAGCTTGTATATGGTGAATTTGGGATATTCGTATCCATTGCCCTCTCAACTAAGTCATCATCTTACTCCTATTCGAGGTTAACATCCTTATAATATCTAGAACCATGTGCAGAACATATGAGTAAATACCAGCGGCTCCATGGCTCCGTGAAGATTTAATATGTTGAGGACTTTATAGTAGCCAGTCTATTTTGAGATATTCTATTTCTTGATCTTCATCATATCTAATCAATTAAATACATTTTGTAGTAATGAACATTGAACTTTGATCAACATAGTTATGAGAGATGCAAAATTTATAAGGGTACAAGTACTTGAAAGTACCACCAGTACTTGCCAACTACCGCAATGAAGCTCCAAACATAAATAAATGTTAAAAAATAATGCTTTCCCGATACATTTCTCTATTGACAGCATGACAAATTGCATGCAGCTTCAGTGATCCATCAATAATTTTATATTTACTCTTAGTTTTATTTAGATATTAGAATATTAGTAAGTGGTGAACATGGAAAAGGATAAGCTAATGACGGAAGAACAAAGAGATGCACAAACATTTGGGGGTGAGAGACATCAAGAGAGAAGCAATTAGAAGCACTATCGTTGGATCGAGACATGGAAAGACAACTTGTGTGCAAACCAACGACCTAGAAACAAACTTCGTGGCAGGGTTTGTAGGCCGTAGGCATGGAGGTGGTTTAGGTAGCTAGGAGACATTGGAGATTGGGAAGAAGGCAATGGCAGTCAACAACTACGTTAATGGAGAAGGCATGGAATGACTTGGATCAAGAGAGGTCATTGACCCCGCGGTGGTGCTAGCAAGGCCATGACCATGACTCGTCATGAGAACTGGGAGTATACGGCTTGGGAAGAAAATGATAGAAATGTTAAAAGGACGGATTCATGTCTTCCATCAAAAGTACTTTTAATTGAGTTCTTTTTTCTGCATGGGGTGTGTTCTAGTTAAGTTTGGATTGTCACTTTTGATATGGTCTTCCTACATAAAAAAAACGAGCACATGCACATGTGATAAGGACAAGCATCGACATTATCTTGCCTAGTAGGAGTACATGTGAAAGATGCAACTAGGAGGGATTATTCCCATTGCATTGTCTCCCCCACGAGGTTTGTGGTGTTCCATGCGTGAATATCTACTCTGTGGACAAGTTGTCTTAACAAAAGATTTTAAAATGCAATATTAAGCTACCAAATTTACTGCTAGAGGAAACTTGTTTGCCTATGTTCTCTGAATATTTTCTTATTCTCCGTAGTAGGTGAGACAAATATATTTTTTATTTAGCAAAAGTTAGCTAGGTATTTATTCATTAATGACACACATGTCTACCCTGTGGGAGGGAGACTCCGTACCTAGGTATTATATGAGCTTCGAAATTTAAAGCCCCAAGTTCATGACAAAAATACATATAGAAAACAAACTAGAAGTCTCTTTGATTTCACGAATGATTCCCGCACAGTTTCCTCCTGTGGCTTCATGTATATGGTTAACAACCTGCTTGCAATCCGACGCAATATGAAGATTCTGCATTCCCAAATCTTATGCTAGAGAAAGCGCCTCTCTACACACCATGGTTACCAGTGATGATGGATGAAGCATCCCCTAGACAACTAGGACTGATGCGCCAAGGAAGCTCCCATCGCGCTCACGACATATCGCAGCTGATGTACCCAGGTTGTGGTCAATTGAAACTGCAGCATCTATGTTCATCTTTGTAGAACCTTCAGGGGGAGGCTTCCATTTTGGCATCACAATCCTGGTACTTTCTGAAGGAACTTGTAGCTGCTGCGGCTTGATCTTATCCAACTCGGAGATAAAACGGGTCACAAATTAATGTTTAGAAAGTGGATTCTGGGTGATCCCCTCGTGAATAAGTTTACGTTGAGCTGTCCAGATAGCCCAAAGAGTTACCGTCATTCGAGTCAGCTCATCATGTGATAGAACCTCCATCATTGAAAATAGCCAGGTCCTCGCGCATGGTTCCGTGGTTTCCATCATGTGTTCCAGCAGCAAAGGATCCATAAGCCCCAAACACAGCGAGCTGTGGAGCACTCAATCAAGCTATGCCTCCAAGAGTCTTGCATCCCGCAAACAGAACACTCAACTTTTGGTGACATATTTCTATGTTTCTGCACGTCCTCAGTCGGGAGGGAATGTTGCGCCAATCTCCACAAGAACACTTTTAGTTTTGCAGGAACCGACACCTTCCAAATGGTGTCCCAACATCGTTCATTTGCTGCATTATTGACAACCCAGCTCTCTTATCGAGTCAATCTTCCCTTCTCTTTTTTTGTTGCCACAATCACTCTGTACGCCGAGCAAACTGAGGAAATACCATTTTTCTCAAATTGCCATGACCAGAAGTCATTCATATTCCGAGTACACACTGGAATCTTTAGGATCGCTGATGCATCATATTGGAGGGAACACTAGTTACATGGCTCAACAAGTTATGCGAGCTTTTCTGTAACCATTCAGAAATTCTCAAATCTAAATATTGGTACTGTCATACTATGATTTCCTTTAGCCTATCAAGCCACCATTATCTTCTGTCCTAGCTCCTCGATGCACACACTGGTCCTCTTTCCATGCCCGCATTGGACGACTGTACTCGTAGTTGCTTCTCTCCCGATGTATCTGATTCCCATAATTTTCTGCATTTTTTTCAGTTCGTCCCTTATTTTCTTCTCGTTTTAATGCTTGCCCTTATTCACATTCTAACATCTAAATTAAGGAGCACATATAGTAGTGTCGATGAACTACTGGATCTACTATTTGCTCATGTGAATAGAGCCTTATATGCTCATGTGAATAGAGCCTTATATATCAGGAAACCATTATGAACACAAGCAAAGGTTGGTGTAGTATTTATTTACTTGTTCATTTATTTCTTTTGCACCATGTTTTTTCTTTTATGGAATGTCTATAGATATTTCTATTCATAACTGCCAAGTGATCCATGTAAACTTTACTAAAAAGAAAAAGATAATATATGTTGACTTAAAATTCATTTCAGTTGCATTGAAGCTTATGCACTAATCAAAGCCTCCAAATCAAATATAAACTGTGAGAGAAGGGGGGAGTGGAGAAAGACTGGCGACGCACTGAAAACCAAACTGGAAGAAGACTTAACGTCAATCACATTTTTTAGTCAGTCTCATGGTAATCAGAGAGACCTACTGAAAACGATGTACATACACTTCCATGGGAAACCCCAAACTGACAAATATGCATCCATTTAAAATTAAAATTCCTTCCGTTTGTATTGAGGCCTTATGCATACTAGTAGACTACCCGTGCGTTGCCACGGGCTTTTGAAATTTTGTATTTGTTGCATGTCAAATTTTACATACCCCCTCCTTCCATCTATACAGGGTCTAGTACATTTTTCAAGACCGTCTTTGACTATTGACAACGTAGATGTTGGACAAGCCGCCAGGGATTTCACCAACCCAAACACAACAACCACCACCCCGGACGATCTGAAGTGTACCAACCAACCTGCCGCCCACCAGCCTTTGCCACCACGTTCACTGAACCAACTTCGTCGTCTCCTGAGGCCACCGACACGAGATCTGGAGGAGGGAAGAGGAGCCAAGGGGCTCGGGGGCATCCGCAACTCAGCCGATGAGAGGGGACAACCTTCGTCGCTGCGGCGAAGCCGACCAGACGTGACGATAGGGGCCTACCAGGCCCCTACTCGCCCGACCGAGCCCAAATGGGTCAGGGCAGCCCCTGTTGCCACACTGCAGCACGTCGGCCAACAAAGCCCGTGCGTTGCCACGGGTCTTTTAATTTTTTTTCTGATTGTATATATACATGTATTGTTGTATATAACTCAATGATTTTTTGGTCCCTTCCAACAACATCGCGTCAACATTCTTGTCAAATGGATTCCTTTTGAACATCAACATAATACATCTTTATCTCTTTCATACCCTGCAAAAAATAGACATATATAAAAATAAGAAGGGGAGACACCTTTTGTATTATCATGTGCAACAATATATAAAAAAGAATAATTATTTGTATGCATCTCTTTCAATTGGGTAACACTCAAGTTTTCAGTCCATCTATCATAAAGCTCTGTCAATGGACATTTTTCAAAGCATCATTGGAAACCATCAGTTGTTATCTCTATTCTCCAAAAGTGAGTATATAAACACATACTAAAATAAAATAAAACTAAGATAAGCCCATATATAATACTTCCTCCGTTTCAATGTAAGTCTTTTTAGATATTTGAATATTGACTACTACACACAGATGAATAAAGAAGTATTTTAAAGCATAGATTCACTCATTTTTGCTCCGTATGTAGTCTATATTAAAATCTCTTACAAGACTTATATTTATGAACAGAGAGAGTATATATTCATTGGTCAGATGCTTGCTTCGAGCATGTGACCGTTTTTACTCGAAGTGAGGCATCATGCTTGTAGACTCACCTATAAATCACTTGTGGGTAATCATTCTCCAGAAATGACTTCCTAGGGTATGTGATATTTTTCTAACGGCAAGCAATCAATTTTCCCTAACAAAAAGCAACAACCACTCCTTTTCTTCTCATCTTAAAAAAGTAGGATGACTGTCATTGGCACAACGCTCACACTCCTACCTCATTACCCCATCAGGCTCTCCTCACCACATCATCATCGCTGTCATGTCTCCCCTCCATGGTATCTCACTGCCGCCTCCCCACTTGCACCACATCATTCAGATCGCAACTTCCTCTCACTACTCTCTCTCCTTCCCTGCATGGCGTCGTTCGCCCCTCCTCTCCTCCACACTGAATCAGACGATTCCCAGTTCTAAGAAATGCACACTGTCATAGCTGAGGGTGACCACCACAATGTGGTTTTGCTGCCATGATATATGAAATGATTTATATATTATGCGATATTTTGCCTCTTTTTTTGAAATAATTATAGTCGAGGTATGTGCCTGTGAGTTACCACGGGGCCAAATTTTATTGGGACAAATATGAAAGAAAATCAGATAACCAAAAGAAGACTATGTTTTGGTTATGAAGCATACACAGGGCCATCCACGAGGTGCCCTGCACCACCTTGCTCTCAATGGAAATTGTTGATCGGCTCGAACCAGGCAACCGTTGGTCAGCAGATCGTGGAGCTAGTATGGGTTAACTCCCTAGCTGTGATAAAAAGGTACGGACTACTCCCGTGCACACTTCCTTATTCACATTCTCCTTTTACACATTCCGCTGCATCAAGCGCCGGCGGCAAATACTGGCAATGGTGGCAGTGGAGCAAGTGCGGAACTCTTGCCTTATCTAACACACAATGAGATTGTCGTGATCGGATTCGATCGGCCTTGATGCCTAGGATTAGCAGGCTGTCATGGACTTCCTCACTGAGGACCACTTATGCACACCAACCTAATCAATGTTGCCTGTGTTGATGTTGTTCTGTAATCTACCATATAACCATTTGATATACCGGGTTCAATGTGACAAAGAATACTAACATTAGTCGAGCTCAAACTCTTTAAGCAACACAAGACCCAGTTCATCCACAGATTTTGGATAGCTATACAAAATATTTAAGTTCACATTAAAATTATGAGGTTGAAAACTTCATGTGAGTGGATCCTCTAAACAGCTACTTCCATCCCTTTGGAAAATGACCAATCTTGTACAGAAGAAGTGGAGGAGGTTCAAACTATCGCATCTTCTCACTACCTATTGATTTAAGTTGCAGAATAGCAGAACACACATACTCAACATAGATGGCCCCATAAATGAGTGCAAAAATGGTATAAATGTGCACAGATTCATTTGTTAGTTGCTTAATCTGACAAGAAAGTGGAGAAGACAGTAAGCAGAAAAAAACTAAAACCTATGGTAACTAAAAGGAGACCTATCTTTGTGCCCTACATTATGAGAAAAACCATATTAGAAAACAAACATGCATGAACTTTCCGGAGTATCCGATGTTGCAGAAAAGAATGCAAATGGAAGTGAGCCCAGCTGAGTTCCTAGCCACCTAGTCGAGCCTTTGGATGCCTGCATCGGTTGAGTGTAAGCTGCTTACTCACCTGGAGGGGATCAATCGGAATGGCAGCTACCTGGAACGGAGCGTGGAAAATTTGAAACACCATGGGCCAACACGGTCGATGCCATGGTCGCTGGCGCCTCACTCCCACAGCCATGGTCACGGTAACGGTCGCCAGCGGCAGCATCGACGTCTCCCCCTCGTTGCAATCCTAATCAGCCTCTCCCAGCACTCGTCTCAGGTAAAATGCTTCGTCAGTGCATTAAATTAAAGCTACCTAAGTCAGAGAACATTGACTCTACAAACCATTTTGTTTGAATATTATAAAATACGAAAATTATTTGAATTATAAAAATCAAGGCAAAAAAACCTATTTGGAGGAAGGCTTGGATTTATTTCATAACTGAGATACTATAAAACTAAACAAAAACATAAAACTACTACTTCTAATTCAAATATTGTACTAAACAATATTGTGACAGTTGTGTACATTTATTTTTAGAGCACACATTTAAATAGACGAGACATACATTTGCAAGTGTTTCTTACTGCTATCAACAACATTGAACCATCCTTCAATCCTAATAATGATAGTCTCATTCATTGATGGCTTTGTAACCTTGAAGCAAACTAACGAATTTCAATATTAATTATGCAACTAATAGCAAGCAAGACTTACCAATCAATTGTTGCTCTCCAACTATTTCTCCTAAGAAACGAGTCCTCACTGAAGGTCAAGTATTAAGATATGTACAGCTGAAACCAAGTAGACAGCATGATAGTCCAGCCATTAAACCTTCATTCCTGAGATGAAAAAGGGCAATGAAGATGGTGTCATATGTTGTCTTGTAAAGAATCTTGTTTCAACATTAAGATGCCACTATTTCGTACTGTCAACCAAAAAAAGATGACGATGTTTGCACTGCCACTGCCTCACAAATTAGTTAACCTTGTGAACTATAAAAACAATGCAATATAAGTGCTCGTGACTCAATTATAAGAACCAAAAGGTAGCCATCATCACTTGGTCTATATTCCTAGCTGCATTCAAGCGGTACAATCAGCAATTCGGCAAACTAATTCGAAACACCTTTGAGGAAATTTGCTTACATGACAATGTACCTAGGGGAAAATCCATCTAATCTTTAATCACTGAGGTGCTCAAAGAGAACATTCAACTTCAGAAAATTAGCATATCTCTCCAATATTTTTTAGGGACAAAAATATGAGCAATGCCTGTGGACTGACAAGGACGGAGACAAGCATCTGATTGCATAGCGGCATAGTAGCGCGGTTGTCATGCAGGGGTAAGTAGGGAGTACGGCACAATGGCATCATCCACGGCTAGGACCACGACCATGAGGCAGACAAGGATGGGAGTGGCGCCAGGACGAAGTAGAACCTGTAAGCCAATCTTATGGTTAGGTCAGCAATGACATGCCATGATAGATCAAATATTCAAACTGGAACCTAAGAAATCTTAGTCGGGCCTAATATCAAAGTCAAACCTGTAACCGAACTTAGTCCAGTATCGTAAGTGTATAAGTTGACGATGGAAAAGGAACACATTTTGTCCAAACAGTACATTGCTCATGTCTTGCCTGATTTTTTCATGGTCGTGACAATAAATGATCAGGATTATTATTGTTCAGTATGGCTTCTTAACACACATACGCATGCATATGTCTAACAACGAATAGCCTAGTGGAAAAATTTCGATCTCAGAAACTACTTAACTCGATTCATTTCACACAATTCAGAAAATATTCTGATCCAAATATTCCAATCCCAATGAACTCATTAGTAGAAAAAATCAATTATCATTAACACACATAATTTGCAACATCTCGTAATAAATTGATACCCCATATGCATGAAGCCTCGACCTCACATTGGTATCCCATATGCATGAAGCCTCGAACAAGATAGTTCGACACTGGGTCCCTAAATTCACGCATATGATCAAACCACTAAACACAAGAACAACCAAGCCTCGATTGGTATCCCATACCCATGCAGCTTGCAACGATTCAAGGAAAATTTGTCGAGAAGGAGTTGCGTTGCTTGCTTGCTTGCCGATGCCAGCTACTTGCGATTGCGCTCCACGGAACTGAATCGTCAAGCCAAATTGTGGCACGACTTTATCTCCACACGGTAAAACACACAAAGGATACTTAAAGGAGTTAACACATGGGTACGGAGTGCTACATAAATTCCTTTTTCCTCTTAGCATTTTCAAGAACAAGCGTATGAAAATACTTTCGTGAGGTCTAATCGAATATCTGAATTGGAGTGTGTAGTCCATACATGTAACTACTAAGCCTAGTTCAGTGTAAGAATTTTGTAGTGTCTAGTCTAGTCCATACATGTAACTAACCTAGTTCAGGGCAAGATTTTTCTGTCAAGAAGAATCAAGCAGCTAGTGAAAACAAGACAAAGCTTGGACGAGTTTGTACAGAAAATACCTTGGTAATTTTCTCCGAGTACAGTGCTCAGTTGTAACTCCTTTAGCAGTATTTACTGACTGCAGCAGATCTTGAACAAACCATGCCACAATTCTGCTCGTAAAAACGTATGGCAACTCTCTTTACCCTGCATCCGTTGCCTATAAGGTACCTACAACATAGAAGTGGAATTGTTTAACAAAAAAGGTGCCTATAACAGAGAAGTGGAGTTTAGAAGAACAACATGGAAATAATAGTAGTAGTGAGCCACCACTTCAGGCCATTTTGTAGCATAGTCTTGACCAAGCCTGGCATAAACGAACTGAGAATAGTGAAACCGTGAATCCTGATTACCATGGACAAGTCTGGAAAAGAACTGTAGAATCATTACCAAGTGTATACATGAACACCAGATGAGCAAGAATCAGACATGACCAGCCACATCATGAAATGAATTCAGAATAGCTTACCACTGGATCAATGAACATATTTTATTTAAGTTGAACAATTTCTTCTCTCAAGCAACTTGCACTGCAGCAGAACCCTTTTAGCACCAAACATGTTACTACCATTATTTTGTAGTGTAAAACTTCCAAATCCTTCTAAATTTTGTTTGTAATATCCTTGTTAATAAAACTAACACTCGGCCAAAGACAGCAGGCCTAACCTGTAAATGTACTTAACAATGAAGACAAGACAATGATTCATCATCAGTTTAATTACTTGTAGAAAGCCAGTTCATCTTGATTCCTGAACTTCTTACCTACAAAAAACATTGATAGATTTCTTCCAGTTAACAATATTCCAATGGTTGGCGACAAGAACACCAATATACATTGAAAGTTAACAATAGGACAGTATACATTGGAAGTTAATCTGCATAATATACTTGATAATTTAAGAAGGAATCATATTTGGCTCGCTGTTCTCGATGGTTATCACATAGAACTTGATGTCTGCAAAATTGGTGTCTGCGTCCTCAAGGCGATTCCAGAAAACTGAAGAGATTCTTAGTGAATTAGCTTCTGATCATAGAAAACAAGTTCCCATGTATGTGCAACAAATTTATGCAATACTAATGGCTCCAAACCATATATATGCGCTCTGTATGAAGGTTTTACAGCTTGATAATGGAAAACAATGTCACCTAGATGCAATGTAGCAATTTCCAAAATTGCTTATGAGTGTTATATAAAGATGGCGCTAATTAGTTGGGCATGGGAATCAGTTCTAGCAAGATGGCACTTTTCCATTAAGACTATCAGGTTTCAAACCAAAACAAGACCTCTAGGAAAATTGATGTTCTGAAAAATCATGAGTCTACATAGCAATGAGAAAAATAATGAACATTTAACAACAAAAGTGCAGGACAATGTCATACATATTTTAATGCATTGCACATATATGATGCAAGAGATGCCCGTGGCTGATTAGCTCAACTAATGCACTGGCGTTTTTCTAATTTCTGACAAAGATGTTACTAACAAAGATACTTAGTTGTCCTTTCAAAAAAAATGCATGCTGAAGTTTTGGATTGGCTTGCTAATAAAGACTGTGGGTGCCTTGTGAGGAGTAGGAGCACGTCCGCCTGTCCACGGCTGTGGTGTACAGGCAATGTGTTGTATAAGCAGTGCAAGTTGAGAAGTATACATGCATGCGTGCCCACATCCAGCAATCAGGCTCAAGAGCTGCTCATACCTAGCGTCAGCCGACCAAACCTCCCAGTGCGGAACATGCATCAGACAACACCTTACAGTTCCCAGCCCATGCCACAAACAAATCCAAGCCAATGGAGTGGCGGTGGTAGGCAGCGCTGTAGCGGTGTGGAACTGATGTGACGGCGACAGGGACGATGGTACAACGATCCGCAACGGCGCCGACTGATTCAGTTCAGGTTTTGGGTTTAGGTGCAAGGCCCACATCGAGGGAGAGGGAGAGAGGGAATGGGGATTGTACCAAATCCGAAGCAACATGTAGCCAACCTGCAAGAAATCCATCGACGGCGGCTCAGATCCCGGCCAACCCCAGCAAGCCCTCAACAGGAGCACGACACGGACCCCGCCACTTGGTCCCCAGTCCTCACGGCCGTTGCAGGACTCCCGACCGGGCGGCAGCCCCGAGGGGCCTCCAAGCCGATGCGCGACCCGACACGGGGAGGGCTGGCCCGAGGAGCGGTAACCCGGCGACTCCGTCGGTAAGGAGCTGGGCGGCGCCTTCCGTCATCGCCGCTGCTTGGGGAGGGAAGCGGTCCCGGTCGATGCGATCATTGGCCACGGCGAGCGGGACAGACTCGACGGCGGGATTCAGACGGCGGAGCATGGATACAGGAGATGGTGGCGCATCGATGGGAGATGGGTGCGGCGGCTGCGGTGGGCGGAACATCGGCGGCGGGCGGCGCGCGGTGAGGCTGGGCGGGGCGGGGCGGGGCAGGAGGTCGAGATGGGATCGAGGAGGAAGGTCGTGTGGGCTAGGATTTTTTTTCTCTTTTCTCCTCCCTGTACCGGTTATATTGAGCAGAGGTGGTAGGATGATGAAGAAAACGATGGTGGGAGGATGACGAAAAAAACAACGAAAAAAACCACGCGGACTATTCACCATGTGCTCCATTAAAAGTAGAGATGCACTACTAGTCAAACAGTGAACTCAAATGAAAAAAATCATTACAAGTACGCACGTGTCAACATTCTAGCTGATCCAAGTCCTATACAGGTTAAAGAAATAATGGCATGCTCAGTGCATCAGGACGGTGTCGGAGCAGTTGAGGCCATCGAACGCCATCTGCACCCTCGACCCGCCGGAGTATCCCTGTTTCTTCTCCTCATCGTCCACCTTGTGAGCCATGGGTTTCGACGTGCCGCAGGAGACGTGCTTGCCGATAGAGCTGGTTGTCATCACGGACGTGCCGTATCCGTCGAGGGGCGCCTCGCAGAAAACAAGCGCCGTCAAGAACCTCTCCAAGGCCATGGATCCTCTGCAAGTTAGCTTCAATCAGGCACCTACACGACTCCCTTATTCTGATCTCTGCTGCTGCTCGCCGGATCAAGAGATCGTTGTTCGACCCGGGGCTATTTCCCGGCTCTGTTTGTGCTGTGGCCGAACGGAACACCGGTGTGTAGATTTTATAGGCTTGCGGCATGGACCTGTGCGTGGTGGCCTCGATCCGGATCAAAGTCGGAAGCTAAGAACGCGCATGTAGGAGTCGGAGCCCAAAGGATGGCGGCCGTGCCATCGGGCTACTCGGATCGAGTGGTCAATAGAGATTTGGATTTCGTCCGGAAAAAACGAAATTTGTCCGAAATTCGCCCATTTCGTTTGGGCCCGGTACTACTACAAATCGGTCAAAAAATTCGGCCTCATTTGAGTTTCCAGGCCGGCCCATGTAGAAAATAGCCCCACTCGTATAAAGCCTGCAACTGAGCTTCTCCTAATTGTCTATTCTTTTCCCCACCTCGACTCCTCTTGGCGGCGGCTGCATCTTCCTCCTCCAGCGCTCAACCATGGGCCTCCGTACTTCTCCTCCAGCGATCCACCTCTGCTCAACCTCCTTCTCCTCCAGCGCTGCACCACCTCAAGCTCTCCTCCCTTCTTCTTTAGCATGGAGTCACGGCCGTGACAACGCCGTGACGGGGCGACCCTGTTGACGGCGGAAACATCGCCCGGCCACATGAGATCGAGGATGCACTTGGGCGTGGTCCTGGTCAACGGCAGCAACAACAGTGAGCGCGGCCACAAGCAGCCGAGCCTTGGCTCGGGGAGCACGGCAGCGGCAGATTGTTGGTCAACTGGATCGTTAATGTAATGTTAAGTCTGATCTATAATGTTTTGATGCATGGTTTGTGTGATTCCTGCACTGCTTTATTCCAAAATTTGGGCAAAATTCTGTGAATTTTCGTGCAAATTTTAAATTTTGATTTGTCATTTTCGTCCGAAATTTTCTGAAATAAATCCGAAAAAGCGAATTTCGCCCATTTCGCCCAGGCCTGGTAAATTTTGCAAAACGAAATCCGAAATCTTTCATACATGCAATCGGACTGCCACCGGCACGCACTAACGCGGAAGCTACATGGAGAGATCTCATCCGAACTCCGTATGACGTGAGGTTAGGGATAAACAGTTTGTTACCTCGGGTTCTGTGTAGAATTTAAGCTGGACTTTTCTTTAAAGTACCCGATACTGCTACGGGAAGCAACAATATCTCACTGTACATTCCCGGTGCAATATAGGCTATTTAAATCGGAAGTGGATAAACTGAGCTCTAGCTCATATGAGCTTGAGTGAACAGTAAAATCTGAAACTAAATTTTGAAAAAATTCTGAATTTTTTTGGCAACATTTGACAAATGTTTTAAAGACTTGCAAAATTCATCGTAAAATGACATTCGTGTAAGTCGTGGCAAAACAAAACAAAATTAATGCTCCAAAAAAGCTATTTTTAGAGTGTTGATCTTTTTTTTTCACGACCTTCACGATGTTATTTCGTGATGAAAATTTGTAACCACTGAAAACATTTGTCAAATGTTGCCACAAAATAAATTCATAATTTTTTGAATTGTTTTCCTTCTTTTTTTTTTGGATTTTATTATTCACTCCGCTCATATGAGCTTGAGCTGAGAAGGGCACTTTTGATTTACATCTGGGTCAAGTGATCCTAAACCAATGTCAAATTCCGTCTGTCCCCGGGGCGGAGCCTAGCTCACTAGTACCGGAGGCTCCCCTCCCACTCCCCTCCGTCGCCGTCGCCTAGTAGTGCCGCTGTAGGGCCTACAGCGGCAGCGGCGGCAGGACCATTTGACTCGCTTGCTCCTGGCAGATCTGGGGCGGCAGCGGTTCTTGGATTCCCCCATCGGCTTGATTGGTTGGGGACTAGGTATTGTGGCCTGCCGCCTTTCCTCGTGCGTGGAGTCTCTCTTGGCATCGTTGGAGGCTGGCTCATGAGGTTGGAGGCTGCGGCCAGTGCTCGCATGACCTGTTGGCGGGGCGGTGGCCCGGAGCTTGGCGGGCAAGGATAAGGCGGTGGAGCAAGCGCGACTGTCCAGACGTCGTGATGGTTGCGAAGCTGTGCACGGTGCTGCTTGCAGGTCGGCGGTTTTGGTGGTTGGCACAACATATCTGGGGATCCCACTAGTACAGGACCCCTTAAGTAGTTAGTCACATAATGGCAGCGTGTTCTACTAGCGAAGATTGGTAACAGTGAATAAACCTAGTAGCCTTCGACCTTTCTTGATCGCTGTTAGTATAAATTGCTTGAATAAAGCATATTTGGATCATAGTACAATATATATGTTCAGCAAAATCTTGTCCTAGAACTCGGCGAAGCCAGGATTGGTTGTAGACATAGACAACCTTCGCCCAGTTTCAAACTCGGTAATAGGCAAATCCTTAGTGATTTTTAAAAAGGGAAACTCGTCAAAACGCTAGACTGGGCAATACGGATTGTGCCATGCACCAGTCTCCTCCAACAAGAGACTACCGAGTTCTGAACTGGGCAAAATATTTGCCCAGTTTCGTTCATCGTGAACTTTGCGAAATCTGGCACCGGACAATAAGGCAGTGCCACGTGTCGGGCCCTTATTCGAACCGATACTGTCCAGTTCCAAACTCGGCAAAAAATTTGCTAGTTCTGTTGGCCTTGAACTTGGCGAAATCTGGCATGTCGAGTTCCAAACTCAGTAAAATATTTGCCCAGTTATGTTTGCCTTGAACTTGGTCAAATCTAGCACTGGGTAATAAGGCAGTGCCATCCGTCGGGCCCTTATTTGACCGAGGTCTGCAGAGTTGGAAACCCAGCAAACTATTTGCCGAGTTTCTTTTCAAAGGCACTTGACAGACATTTTGTACTAGCAAAAATGGCTGACACGTGGCTTCTTTCTATTTGTCGTTACTCTGTCGAGTTTAGCACAGGTTAGTGTCATATGGCATTTACATTAACACCCTGTCCCGCATGATGGAGTGGTTTGCAGAGTTCCCATGCGAAAGAAACTCGACAAACTTTAATAAAATGTTTGCCAAGCTCCCGATAAAATGAACTCGATGGACTTAATGATTGTCGGGCCATGTCTAGCCGAGTCCCTTCCACCGAGGTTGGGACTTGGCGATGTTTTTGCCGAGTTTCTTTCACACAGGCAGAGGGAAACAACCCATGGATGAACTGAAGAGACAGTGGAGGTGACAAACAATGGAATGTGTGTGTGATCGGGCCCACAGCAGACCTATGTGTTCATGCTTCATATTACTACCACGGAATGCAGGAGACAAAATCAGAGCCTCAGAGGTCAAATCCGGAGATGTTATGCTTCGTCACACTCTCATGCTTGAAATCTGAAATCTTCTAAATTATGTCTGCTCAAAAGTCATAGCTCACGGTTACATGCCTTGGCCTAGTATCCGTAGAGGCCTTAGCCGTTAATTTCCACATAATTCTACCAATCTTGTTGATGATCTTGATTTGTGGCTGAGGGCACCTCGGTTATCTGCACCGTTTTGGTTTTGGTGCCACAATATAAACCAATAAGGCTGGTCATAGTGGGGAGTAACTTATACTAGTGTCACGCATATGATATTAGTCTAAGTTACTACCTTCATAATGCAAGGTAACATAGCACTAGTGTCATAGATTGCTTCATTTATTAGTTTGTAGACTCATCTTTTCTCGGGAAGCGCTATGTTACAGCAACATATTATGTTACTCTAAACACCTCTCTCCTCATTAATTACATGCCATATAAGCAAAAAAAATTAAAGTGCATTGTGTTACTATCTAAGTTACTACCACTATGACTAGTCTAAAACTTCATTTACAAAAAGTAAAATTGCTCCAACACTCTATCCTAGAAATACAATGCATGTACTATGGCAGAAACGGTAGCCGATATGGTAAATGGTTGGTATCTTTGCTGCGCATGCACACGCATACTTCAGGAATCACACTATATGGGGAATTTTTTGCTAAATTCTATAAGCATCATCCATGCAAAGAAAAATCTGGAAAAGTTGTTGATCTTGTATTGGTAACACTATAGGCAGCTAAATAACTTACATTTACATTCAACATTAGACCAGGAAATATGCTACATTAATATTCACTAAGAATATATGATAGTCACATATTTATTCCCGGTCTCTGTAGGGTATGTCTTACGAGCTCTTTACGGTGATCGGTGGGTTACGACTCGTACTTTCGCGTAACTCCGCCTTCGATTTTTTCTAACAGTTAGATCTGGAAAAATAATTTAAAGATTCTTTTAAAATGAAAAGGGTATAATGGTAAATGAGTAACCGAGTAGCTTGTTCGGTTCCGTTCGTCAGGGCACATTGGTCGCCCGTCCCCACGCAGATAATCAGTTCCCGTCGCATAGCCGCCGCCGCCATTCCCGCTCGTAGACAGCTTGCTCGGTGCGCGGTTCCGATCAAGCAATCTCGTGGCGGCCCTGATCCAGGTAAGTCTGCCACCCTGATCTTGCTCCTGCTGCCAGGAACTGCAAGCCCTCCGCCGCGGCACGCCGAACCCTCCGCTGCCCCATCGCCCCCAGCAGCGCCTCCCTCCGTCGTATAAATCTGATCCCCGGGAGCCAACCATGACTTCCTTGTTCGTGTTTTATTGCAATTTTTCAAGAACATGCATGAGTGTTGCATGTCTTTTGTATCAAGGAGTGCAAGTTAACAAACAAAGCTGCCAGTCGCGAGGTCAGCCTACCAAGGAAGAAATAATTCTAGTGTATTTGAAAGGAGTGACCAGCATCTACTCTAGCATTGTGCCAAAGAGCTAACTCAGCCTTGATGCTAGCGATCACTGTCACCGGAGGAGCGGCTTTGTGGTCAAACACACGGTTGTTTCTCTCAAGCCAGATGAAGCGGAGAGTGGCTGCAATTGTGGTGCTTAGGTCCTTCTTATGGCTCGGTGGCACCGCGAGCATCACCGTGGGCCACCATTCAGCTAGGGTTGCGTTGCCGTCGGGCGTGAAACGATGCAACCGTAGAGGGTGAAGGATATGGTACCAGACCTCCCTAGAGAAGGGGCACCCAAGTAGCATGTGTGTCACGTCCTCATCCAACAGAGCTGGCATTGCCTCGTATGCGGCATGCTCCTCCCGGCTAACTTCTCCGCAGTCCAAAGCCTGTTGCACGCCGCAAGCCAGGAAAAGATCATAATCTCCAGGGGTGCAATCTCATTGGTCGCGACCAAAGAAGAACGCGGCATACGTTGCATGCTACGGGTATCTACCAGCAGGCCTGAGGTGCCAGGTGAAAGCGTCTGGGTCATTCGATATGGATCGCCCTCCCAGCATGTCCCAAATCTCCAGGAATTCTGCAATGGCCGGCACCGATGGCGCCCCTCTGATGCTCTCCACCCACGCATTCCCGGGAAGTGCATCTGCACCCAAGCAAGCTTTGCCGTGGGTCTGACAAACGTGATGAGTTCGAGCGCTAGCTAAGCAAGGATGTGCCCGTCGAGCTATGGGTCATTCCATGATTTGTTTTCTGCTATGAAGCAAGCGTGGTTGTATTTTGAAGCACAGTTTTATTAGGTTGAAGCTTGAGAAATGTAGTACCTCAAGTTCCTTATACCATCACAATGTTAGTGTAAGATATGAAGCAAACAATAGTTGATATGAAATATATCATATTAAATGTAATACAGATGCATTTTATGTCGTTGTGAGAAATCAAAAACATAGTTTGACAATTCCTGAAGCATGAACAAAATAGTTCAAAAGCATTGCCAATTTAATTTACCATGGCTGTGTAAAAACTGAAGCAAACATGTAGATACTTGGAAACATGTCACATATGATACCGAAGAACATATTTGATACTAAATTGAAGGAAGCACATACACAGGTAGTATGACGATACACAGAATCTGGAGCATTGTGTCTGTGACAATGAAGCATGTCTTTTCCACTATTTAGAGCCACAATACACATAATCTGAAGCATTGCGTCTTTGAGAATGAAGCATGTATTTCCCACTGTTTAGAGCCAGCGAAGCTGAGGAACCGGAGGCGTCGATGGCAGGAAGTATGAGAGCTGATGCCGGCCCGAACAATGGAGCGCCGGAGAAGAGGCCAACATGGTGGCAAGATGATTGTGCTAATGATGCATGGTTGGTATTGTGTCGCAAAAATATATGTACATAGAAGCACACATGAGAAAATAAGAGACGTTTGATCTTAATTTCAGGACTGAAACATACGAATTGTATAAGCTAGCAAATGGCTTGCATTTCAATTTTGTCAGGAGGCCATGGAATCATAGATGACATTGACTTTGTGTATCATAAACAAGAAATACATGAAGCATGCTTGCCTCAATAAAAAATAATCTCTACACCCTAGACATAAATATACTAAATCAAGAATCATGGTCTGACTGCTGCAGCACATATGTACATAATAAGCACATATGGATAAAACATATATTTGGAAGCATGGTTCTGCTCAGTGGCGAATCTAGGAACAAAATGAAGGGCAGGCTCAAAGTTAACGGTGCAAAAAAATAAAAGCCATTATCTACCACTAGCAGTTCTGTCCAACAAGGCCTTCAAATACTAGTATATACTGGGCTGTTTTACTTGTTTTCCTACATATATCAATTTTTCAACAAATTTTGAATATGTTTAGCAAAAATGTCACTATCTAATACTATAGTGCAAATAAGCTCAAAATCTTCTATTGGTATTCAGTCGAACCCGGATAAAATTCTAGTATAGGATGCCTTGATGGTTTGTTTACACATAAATTAATACACAAGAAGAGAAACTAATACATGGATATTGGATTCCACAGGAAAAGAACTGACAACAGATCATTGTTAATTCCTACAACTAGCTAATCTAAAACAGTAGCAAAATAGCAATCAGCAAACATCAGCTAAACAATCTTCAGAGAGAGTGTTGGTTCAGCGTTCAGAAAGCAGCTGCAGCCCTGCAGCCGGACGGCCAGATGACTTGACAGCAAAACGGCGCCGAATCGAGTCCACGAGTTTGCTTGACCAGCTGGAAGTCTCCGGCCAGCAAGAGGCGGAGCTAGTCCCCGTTGAGTCCATGGTCGCGCCGCTGCTGCCGGACCAGACGGGGATACTGCCTGGCGCCGCTTCAGGCGTGGGTTGGAGGACTACGGCCCCATAATGTCGGGATTGTGTACCGGCGAGGTCGCTTGGGGGCACATTGATGGGTGCGGCGAGTGGGGAGGTGCAGGGCATTAGACCAGGGTAGTGTTGTTGATGGTGTGGTCATTGGTGAGGTGCGGAGGATGAAATTTGGGCGGCGTGATCGAAGAAGAGAGGGGCGGCGCGGTTAACGGCGAACTCGGGAGGCAGTTGATAGCTTCGAAGGCATGATAGAGGAATGATTGACATATGCATTAGATACGGGTGGTTAGCAATGGGGAGGGATTAATCTGTGACATGTGGACCGTAGGATTAATAGGAATTTTTCCTCAAAATAATTGCCTAATCTGACCTTTGAAAATTAATTGGTCCCATCAAAATTTTGTACCAGTCCCACCGTTATACTCCCTCCATTCCTTTATATAATGTGTATTATGTAAGGTGCATTTCTTTTAATTACTCATAATTTCCTTACTAGCCCTGTAGAAAAAATGAAAGTATCTCTCTCCACGATTGTTTGTATCCCTCCTTGTACCAAAAGAAGGAAAGTATCTCTCTGTCGATTGCATGTATCTTTTAATTTTCTGAACTAACTGATTTACTTGCCACTAACCAATAAATTTGCCAAGGGTAATTTTGCTGTAACTTGTCTATATTTTTGTGCATTGGTCGCCGTGCCAAAAATAATACACCTTATATAAAGGAACGGGGGGAGTATGTAATTTCACGTAGTTTTAGTTTCGTAACTCCTCGTGACTCCTATTTTCCCACAGTCAGATTAGGGTAGATGGACGGCTCATAAGATCGCCAATCACCATAACAGATCGCATGTCTTACATGTGCGTGTATGAGGTGTGCGCAGTGATGCACATTCTTCTCTATGTAATCACGACAACAAAAATCCATGTGGATGAGCATGCGATGTTTTACATTTTTTCTGTGCTTGATTATGTACCTTCCAATGGTGTTTTGATTATCAAAAGGACAATGAAAAGTATATTATTGGTGATCTCTGCTGATGTGCATGAGTTGATTACCTAGCTTAAGTTTTATTTTCTCTCAATTTGGTTCTGTCTCTCGGATCTAGGAATCACTGATGTCATTCAAGTGAGTTGGTCCGATGAAACGTATCACAGGTAAATAAACTCCACGAATATCTACCAAGAGAAGAGAAAAATAACAAAACTAGAAATTTGATTTCAAAACAAGACAAGAAAATCAGAGGTGCATAGAAAATTTGGAGAAATCAATGAATCTTCCATTTGCCTCGCACTTTTGAGAATGTCGACAAGGAAGGGAGACTATTCAACGGCACCATCACATTGTACTTGTATTCCCCTCCTACAGATAAGGTATGCTTTATAGAAAAATTGAAGTATGAGTGATTGAATACGGAATCATGCCTTTATGGGTAATTTCAATCTTCTAGGCATGTGGCATAGCAGAAGTACACGGTCTCTCCTTGTTGTCTCCTTGCCTCATACATCTCTATAAATTGCAACCTGGCGAGGCACAGTTCCTCATAGCAACCACAACAACCATTCTCTCTTCTACCAAGGAAATAAAGTAGCACCAATTCGAAGAATCTGGCCACTTCCATTCCTTAAAAATTACATTGCTATTCACATATGCTTGTTGCTACGTCTTCTATTCGGACATGCTAGCACATCAGATACGTGAAATTCTAAGATGTATTGGAAACACGAGGGAATGGGAGGCATCAGGAGAGAAGCAACCGTTTGGCAAAGCTATGTGTTTCCTCAGAAAGAACATTGGTGGAGTTGTCCCTGTAAATCTTGGGTAGGGGGTCCCAACCTAGTAGTCTAGATACAATGGTAACAATAGACGCCAGGTTTTACCCAGATTCAGACTGTCTCAGAGATAATATCATACGTCCTGCTTTGATTGTATTGATTTTGAATGGAGTGCAGAGTACATGTTTGTCTACCACGAGATTGTTGATGATCTTTCACAAGCTCTACCCCCTAGTTTATATAGATATTGTGGGGTCTAGGCTTACAGATAGGTCGGCTACGTATATGGTAGATCGATGTGTACACGATATCTAAGTCTTGGAGTATGCGCCAAGTCTTTGGAATATTCCTTCCATACACTAGTAGAAAACGGGCCTTTAGTCCCGGTTCCAGAGGGCCTTTAGTCCCGATTCTAAAACCGGGACAAAACGGTCGGGACTAAAGCCCAAAACCTTTAGTCCCGGTTGGCTTACGGACCGGGACTAAAGGAGCTCCATGT
Organism: Aegilops bicornis; assembly: GCA_021605145.1. Taxonomy (NCBI): domain Eukaryota; kingdom Viridiplantae; phylum Streptophyta; class Magnoliopsida; order Poales; family Poaceae; genus Aegilops; species Aegilops bicornis. The sequence goes on along the minus strand of CM038675.1, from coordinate 56,432,513 downwards.
GGCCGCTGTCTGGAGCTCCACCTTTAGTCCAGGTTGGTAACACCAACCGGGACTAAAGGATTTTTTTTGAAATTTTATTTTTTTTATTTTTTTTGAAAAAAGAAAAATTTGAAAATAAATTGAATTTTTCCTAATTTTCAAATTTCTGAATTATTTGACAATTTAATCTCTAATCGCCTCTCATCACTGCTAATCATCTAACTTCCTGATTGGTCACCCATCCTCTCACTACCCAGCCTAAGCACGCTTAACTTTCAAGTTCTATTCTCCCTAGTTTCCAAGTCTGCACTTGTTGTTTTTCTGACAATAGTAAGTTGTCAATCATATTAACCCTTAGGAGTTAAACTTGAGCATGAAGGACCGTTTGAGTTTAAAACTATTATTCTAAAAAACAATAATTATCTAGTAACACTAATATTTACTGAATAAGTAGTTTGACCATAGTTTGGCCAAAAATTCAAAAAAAACATAAATTTGAGGATAACTTTTTTCCTTTCAGAATTTGAGGATTCTAAAAATTTGCAAAACGGCCTATGGCGGTTGAAATCAGAACCGAGTTTTTGTGCTGAACATTTTAATATATTATACGTTTTTTGCTACATCGTATGCAAAAGTTATAGTCGTTTTACCTTTTCATAACACTTTTTTGCAAAACATGTCAAAATTTATGTTTTTTAATTTTCCTAACTAGTAGATGTAGTAACATAACTACATCTCGAAGGATTTCAATTTTTGAAGTTTTAATCATTTTCTTTTGTTTCTTTTTCAAAACTGAAATGGCGATACTGGGGGTGGGGGTAGAGTTTGAAAATTGCAGAACCCCTTTAGTCCGAAATGGTGTCCATCCAATCCTACCGTCGACTACATATGCTAGCACCGTCCCAGCCAGAGTCACAACAAAGGTTAACCAAGCCATGGTCACGTTCTATCAAAGTGGCAAAAAGAATTACTTTTTAATACAGCAAAACTAATTCTATCAACTATTATTAAAGGCTAAACAACTATTAAAACAAAACAGTAGCAAAATTAATATGATTTAATTATAAAAATTTATCTACTGTTGTCTAACAAAAGCATACTACAACATGTTAAAATCTACATACATAACTAACTAAAAATTATTGAAAACAACAATTAAAGGACTAAAACAACTATATAAGCAAAACAATACTGTTTTAATTAAAACCCTAATTTAAATTATTCTAAAAATAAGCAAATAAATCTTACTGTGACAACAATCTAACATGTGACTAGGAGGAAAAAGAAATAAATTTAAAACTATTTTTCAACTCAAATTATTTACAATCTAGGGTTTGATGCAAATTTGGATAAATTCATATTTAAATCATTCAAATTTGAATACTAATGGCACAAACAGAAACTAGACAAAATTTTGAATCTAATGCAAAAAGAATCACTCAAAAATATCAAATATCCTAAAAGATATAAGCAATTTAAAACAGAAACTAAAAACAAAAAAACAAATGGTAAAACATAAAACAAATTTAAGAACCCCTTTAGTCCCGGTTCGTGGCTCCAACCGGGACCGGGACTACCTTTAGTCCAGGTTCGAGCCACGAACCGGGACTAAAGGGCGTCACACCCTTTAGTCCCGGTTCGAGCCACGAATCGGGACTAAAGGTCAAAAGGTAGTCCCGGTTCGAGCCACGAATCGGGACTAAACGGCATCGCACCCTTTAGTCCCGGTTGGAGACATGAACTGGGACTAAAGGTCCCATTTGAACCAGGACTAATGCCTGCCCGGCGCCCTAGCCGCTCGAACCGGGACTAATGCTCACATTCGTCCCGGTTCGTAATGCAATCAGGACTAATGTGTAGATTGAGCTTGGGCCAAAGCCCTGTTTTTCTACTAGTGATACGCCATGGGCCTTCAGGAGATGGCCCACTGGTAAACCGCAACGAGGGTCCTCGGCCCGGGTCACCTTGCCGGGAGATGACGTGCTGGGTACCCTTTGGTCCGGGACACCATCAAACATGGTCATGAATTTCCAATAGCCGTCGTCGTGCTATGTCGTTGAGTTCGGTGCTTGTAACTCTAAATGCATATTCACATATGCTCTAGATTCATTGCAAGTTTCGGCTATAATATTTTATAGGAATAATACGATGAAGGTTGAAATGTTAAATGAACGCCTTACATAAATCATGAGTCCATGATCAAATAATGTATGATTTTAGAAATTTCCCAAAGCCCATAATCCAATGGCGATCGACAAAGTCGAACAGAACCACCCCAAAGATAAACTCGATGCATGGAGTAGGGGCGGCGGGGCGGCGGCGGGGCTAGGTTTACAGCCCGGTCAACCACGTGTGGCTCCTTTTATAACAAGCGTCGGGGTAAGCTGAGTATATATTATCGGATACTCGGCTTACATATATGAGACCCATGGGTTGTTAATAGACACTCGACCTACAGTGGCCGCTGTCACAGAGATATCAACGGGTGGGAGGACGGCCACGTGGCGGCTGCTTATGCCGAGCCCCTTGCATAAGCCGAGTGTTTTTCTCACAGTATGCCAAGATTTATGTAGAAACAAAGTTATTGTTGTGTTGTACTCGGCCTGTGTGAAGATAAACCGAGCCACAGCCGGTTGCCATGTGATTTTTTTCAGAGCACTCGGCTTATGGTGTACTATGCCTGGTGGCCGATAATTTACACTTGATTTACGATTCAAACACTAGGCAACATGTGGTGTTTGCATAGTGGTATATGTTTATAAGCGTCTGCGTATGTAACTTGTTTCTAAAGCAGTATATTTTCAATGCGACATTACGTGTCAATAAAATAAAATCCTTTATTCTATCAACAATGACTAATCTTATCTTGTTGTTTCCGTCCTTCTGTTGTTTCAGTAAGGAACAGCTGTCGTCGTCTTCATTCTATAGCCGTCTTCCTGTTTTAGAAAGCCTAGGGCTAAGCACGTTCGTCAGCAATGCTGCCAATCTTATTTGTTCTTCGGACAAAGTAAGGTGGATGTTATGCAGCTGGGCGCTGGGGCGCCCTCGTAATCATATTTCACAGGACATTCGTGCAGTTGTATAATAAGAGCAGAGACAACATTTGAATCGCCACTTTATATATCCAGTTGGCGAACTTGCAAAAATCAGTAAGGTTCTATATATGGCAAACATGAAGCACTTGGTTTACTACCACGCACAATGTTCACGACCTGGCCTGCGAGGAGGCACGCGTGCAGCTCCCTCTTCTGCCACCTCCATGGCGCCGGGAGCGCCATGCTGTACCGCGTGCTGGACGCGGTGACGTCCGTGAAATGCGAGACGCGGCGGGCTCGCAAGCAGATCAAGGTGCTTGAGGCCCTCGACGTCGCCGGGACGCAGCTGTACCACTTCACCACCATCGTCATCGCCGGCATGGGCTTCTTCACCGACGCCTACGACCTGTTCTCGGTCTCCCTGATCGCCGACCTCCTGGGCCACATCTACTACCACTCGGCGGACGGCAGGCTCCCCGGCAACATCGCCGGCGCTGTCAGCGGCGTGGCGCTCTGCGGCACCGTCCTGGGGCAGCTCTTCTTCGGCTGGCTCGGCGACAGGATGGGGCGGAAGCGGATCTACGGCGTCACGCTCAAGCTCATGGTGGTGTGCTCGCTCGCGTCCGGCCTCTCCTTCCACAACAAGCCCAAGTGTGTCATGGCCACGTTGTGCTTCTTCCGCTTCTGGCTCGGCTTTGGCATCGGCGGCGACTACCCACTCTCGGCGACCATCATGTCTGAGTATGCCAACAAGAGGACTCGGGGAGCTTTCATAGCAGCGGTCTTTGCTATGCAGGTGTGTAAGTAGAACTATCACTATGTTTTTTTGGAGCTTGCGCTGCATTTGATTCTTCTCTTTTCTTTCATCTAACTCAGCAAAAAATAATATTTTAATCCTTATCTTATTATATTTGCTGTGCATAAAGGGTCTTGGGAACCTCGCTGCTGGGGCTGTCGTTCTGGTGCTCTCAGCAAGATTCAAGAACACGGCCGCGTACGAGACTGACCAGCTTGGACAAGCGGACTACGTGTGGCGCATCGTACTGATGCTCGGCGCGGTTCCTGCCCTCCTCACCTACTACTGGCGCATGAAGATGCCCGAGACAGCACGCTACACCGCGCTCATCGCCAAGAACCTCAAGCTAGCGGCGTCTGACATGGCCACGGTCCTCGACATCGACTTCGTGTCGGACGCGGACGCCGTCGTCAAGCAGGACGAGTTCGGCCTCTTCTCCATGGAGTTTCTTCACAAGCATGGCCGCCAGCTCCTCGGCACCACCGTCTGCTGGTTCGTCCTTGACGTCGTCTTCTACTCCCTCAATCTCTTCATGAAGGACATCTTCAACAACATCGGCTGGTTTGGAGACCCGGTCATGATGAGCCCTCTCGAGCAGACCTACAAGATAGCTCGCACGCAGGCCATCATCGTGGTCTGCGGTTCCCTGCCAGGGTACTTCCTCACCGTCCTCTTCATCGACCGCATCGGCCGCATCAAGATCCAGCTCATGGGATTCACCATGATGACCATCTTCATGATCGGGCTCGCCGCGCCCTACAAGTTCTGGTCCAAACCAAGCATGCACGTAGCCTTCGCCATCATGTACGCCTTGATCCTCTTCTTCGCAAACTTCGGGCCCAACTCCACCACCTTTATCCTGCCCACGGAGATATTCCCGACGCGGCTGCGGTCGACGTGCAATGGCATATCGGCCGCCGGGGGTAAGTGTGGTGCCATCATCGGAGTTCTCTGGTTCCAGTATTCTCACACGAGCAACCGGAGCTCTCTTCTTCTGCTGGCGGGGTGCAACCTAATTGGAGTTATGTTCACTCTTGCCTTGCCGGAGTCCAAAGGGATGTCACTCGAGGATATCACCGGGGAAATGGAGGAAGAAAGCGAACCACCTGAAGAATCTGCAACGATTGCTGAAGCTGAGTTCATCCACAGCGTGGAAATTTCGTAACCAGTAACGTCCATCCTGGCCGGTTGTTGATCTTGGTGTCTACTCATCAAAATTACTCAAACATTGAGAACTTGTATCTTTGAGATGTTTGGTTATATATAGCGTTCAATGTAACATGAGATGGGATATACTCCAAGCAAAGTGGTAATAAGACAACAAAAATTAGGCATCGCAAATAATAGAGCAAATTTTTGTTTTACCCCATTTATGACAGTTTCATCCGTTTTACCCCTTCTAAACTTGAACCTTAATATAACAGTAATGGCCGTGCCGAGCATCATCCGAAGAATTGCATAGCCGCACCACTTCCTAAGGGACGCAGCTTCAGTGTCGTAAAGGCGCCTGCTTTTGGGTCCCTGACATGTGGGGCGGCCACCTGTTGGGTCCACATGTCATAGGCACAAAGGCAAGCGCCTTAAGGCTCCGAAGCGCAGTTCCTTCCTAAGGGTCTCTTTTGAAGATTACATGGGTCCACCCCATTAAGAGAATGTAGTTTGATGCCATCCCTTAGTTCCCAATGCCTCCATCGCTTGGTTCGCAAGAAAACGCCCAAATCGGAGGAGCAGTAGCCCATTTGACATGGAAAAGTCCAAAATAGACCTGAAACTTGTAGACGAAAGCTAAACCAAATCCTGAACTTTGAATCCCGAAAATTGGCACTCTGAACTTATCAATCCCGATCTATTTTGAACCTTGAGAGTATTTTGTTGGGGAACGTAGTAATTTCAAAAAAATTCCTACGCACACGCAAGATCATGGTGATGCATAGCAACGGGAGGGGAGAGTGTGTCCACGTACCCTCGTAGACCGAAAGCGGAAGCGTTAGCACAACGCGGTTGATGTAGTCGTACGTCTTCACGATCCGACCGATCAAGTACCGAAAGTACGGCACCTCCGAGTTCAGCACACATTCAGCTCGATGACGTCCCTCGAACTCCGATCTAACCGAGCTTTGAGGGAGAGTTCCGTCAGCACGACGGTGTGGTGACGATGATGATGTTCTACCGACGCAGGGCTTCGCCTAAGCACCGCTACGATATTATCGAGGTGGATTATGGTGGAGGGGGCACCGCACACGACTAAGAGATCAATGATCAATTGTTGTGTCTATGGGGTGCCCCCCTGCCCCCGTATATAAAGGAGCAAAGGGGGGAGAGGCGGCCGGCCAGGAGGAGGCGCGCTAGGAGGAGTCCTACTCCCACTGGGAGTAGCACTCCCTCCCTTCCTAGTTGGAGTAGGAGAAGGGGGAAGGAGGACGGAGAGAGGAAGGAAAGCCCCTCCCCCCTCCTTGTCCAATTCGGACTAGAGGGGGAGGGGCGCGCGGCCTGCCCTGGCCGCCCCTCCTCTTCTCCCCATCTTGGCCCATAAAACCCCTGGGGGGGGGGGGGTTCCGGTAACCCCCGGTACTCCGGTAAAATCCCGATTTCACCCGGAACACTTCCGATATCCAAATATAGGCTACCAATATATCAATATTTATGTCTCAGCCATTTCGAGACTCCTCGTCATGTCCGTGATCACATCCAGGACTCCGAACTATCTTCGGTACATCATAACACATAAACTCATAATATAACCTTCATCGAACTTTAATCGTGCGGACCCTACGGGTTCGAGAACTATGTAGACATGACCGAGACATGTCTCCGGTCAATAACCAATAGCGGAACCTAGATGCTTATATTGGCTCCTACATATTCTACGAAGATCTTTATCGGTCAAACCGCATAACAACATACGTTGTTCCCTTTGTCATCGGTATGTTACTTGCCCGAGATTCGATCGTCGGTATCTTAATACCTAGTTCAATCTCATTACCGGCAAAGCTCTTTACTCGTTCCATAATACATCATCCTGCAACTAACTCATTAGTTACAATGGTTGCAGGGCTTATAGTGATGTGTATTACCAAGTGGGCCCAGAGATACCTCTCCGACAATTGGAGTAACAAACCCTAATCTCGAAATATGCCCACTCAACAAGTACCTACGGAGACACCTGTAGAGCACCTTTACAATCACCCAGTTACGTTGTGACGTTTGGTAGCACACAAAGTGTTCCTCCGGTAAACGGGAGTTGCATAATCTCGTAGCCATAGGAACATGTATAAGTCATGAAGAAAGCAATAGCAACATACTAAACGATCAAGTGCTAAGCTAACGGAATGGGTCAAGTCAACCACATCATCCTCCTAATGATGTGATCCCGTTAATCAAATGACAACTCATGTCTATGGCTAGGAAACATAACCATCTTTGATCAACGAGCTAGTCAAGTAGAGGCATACTAGTGACACTATCTATGCATTCACACATGTATTATGTTTCCGGTTAATATAATTCTAGCATGAACAATAAACATTTATCATGAAATAAGGGAATAAATAATAACTTTATTATTGCCTCTAGGGCATATTTCCTTCAGTCTCCCACTTGCACTAGAGTCAATAATCTAGTTCACATCGCAATGTGATTTAACAACAATAGTTCACCTCACTATGTGATTAACACCTATAGTTCACATCGCCATGTGACCAACACTAAAAGGGTTTACTAGAGTCAGTAATCTAGTTCACATCGCTATGTGATTAACACCCAAAGAGTACTAAGGTGTGATCATATTTTGCTTGTAAGAGAAGTTTAGTCAATGGGTCTGCCAAAATTCAGATCCGTATGTATTTTGCAAATTTCTATGTCTACAATGCTCTGCACGGAGCTACTTTAGATAATTGCTCCCACTTTCAATATGTATCCAGATTGAGACTTAGAGTCATCTGGATCAGTGTCAAAGCTTGCATCGATGTAACTCTTTACGACGAACCTTTTGTCACCTCCATAATCGAGAAACATATCCTTATTCCACTAAGGATAATTTTGAGCGTTGTCCAGTGATCTACTCCTGGATCACTATTGTACTCCCTTGCCAAACTTAGTGTAGGGTATACAATAGATCTGGTACACATCATAGCATACTTTATAGAACATATGGCTGAGGCATAGGGAATGACTTTCATTCTCTTTCTATCTTCTGTCGTGGTCAGGCGTTGAGTCTTACTCAACTTCACACCTTGCAACACAGGCAAGAACTCTTTCTTTGACTGTTCTATTTTGAACTACTTAAAAATCTTGTCAAGGTATGTACTCATTGAAAAAACTTATCAAGCGTCTTGATCTATCTCTATAGATCTTGATGCTCAATATGCAAGCAGCTTCACCGAGGTCTTTATTTGAAAAACTCCTTTCAAATACTCCTTTATGCTTTCCAGAAAATTCTACATTATTTTCGATCAACAATATGTCATTCACATGTATTTATCAGAAATGTCGTAGTGCTCCCACTCACTTTCTTGTAAATACAGGCTTCGCCGCAAGTCTGTATAAAACTATATGCTTTGATCAACTCATCAAAGCGTATATTCCAACTCCGAGATGCTTGCACCAGTCCATAGATGGATCGCTGGAGCTTGCACATTTTGTTAGCACCTTTAGGATCGATAAAACCTTCTCGTTGCATCATATACAACTCTTCTTTAAGAAATTCATTAAGGAATGTAGTTTTGATATCCATTTGCCAGATTTCATAAAATATGGCATTCCGCTAACATGATTCGGACAGATTTAAGCATCGCTACGAGTGAGAAAATCTCATCGTAGTCAACACCTTGAACTTTGTCAAAACCTTTTTTCGACAAGTCTAGTTTTGCAGATAGTAACACTACTATCAGCGTCTGTCTTCCTCTTGAAGATCCATTTATTTTCTATGGCTTACCGATCATCGGGAAAGTCAATCAAAGTCCACACTTTGTTCTCATACATGGATCCCATCTCAGATTTCATGGCCTCAAGCCATTTCACGGAATCTGGGCTCATCATCGCTTCCTCATAGTTCGTATGTTCGTCATGGTCAAGTAACATGAACTCCAGAATAAGATTACCATACTACTCTGGTGCGGAACGTACTCTGGTTGACCTATGAGGTTCGGTAGTAACTTGATCCGAAGCTTCATGATCATCATCATTAACTTCCTCACTAATTGGTGTAAGCATCACTGGAACTGATTTTAGTGATGAACTACTTTCCAATTCGGGAGAAGGTACAGTTACCTTATCAAGTTCTACTTTCCTCACACTCACTTCTTTAGAGAGAAACTCCTTCTCTAGAAAGGATCCATTCTTGGAAACGAATATCTTGCCTTCGGATCTGTGATAGAAGGTGTACCCAACTGTCTCCTTTGGGTATCCTATGAAGACACATTTCTCCGATTTGGGTTTGAGCTTATCAGGATGAAACTTTTTCACATAAGCATCGCAACCCCAAACTTTAAGAAACGACAACTTTGGTTTCTTGACAAACCGCAGTTCATATGGTGTTGTCTCAACGGATTTAGATGGTGCCCTATTTAACGTGAATGTAGCTGTCTCTAATGCATAACCCAAAAACGATAGTGGTAAATCGGTAAGAGACATCATAGATTGCACCATATCTAATAAAGTATGGTTACGACGTTCAGACACACCATTATGATGTGGTGTTCCAGGTGGCATGAGTTTGTGAAACTATTTCACATTGTTTTAATTGAAGACCAAACTCATAACTCAAATATTCGTCTCTGCGATCAGATCGTAGAAACTTTATTTTCTTGTTATGATGATTTTCCACTTCACTCTGAAATTCTTTGAACTTTTCAAACGTTTCAGACTTATGTTTCATCAAGTAGATATACCCATATCTACTCAAATCATCTATGGAGGTTAGAAAATAAGGATACCCGCCGTGAGCCTCAATATTCATCGGACCATATACATCAGTATGTATGATTTCCAAAAAATCTGTTGCTCGCTCCATTGTTCCGGAGAACGGAGTTTTAGTCATCTTTCCCATGAGGCATGTGTGATGCCCGGGTAGTTAAGCTACAGTAAACCCTTGCTAGCCATGCCAGGTCATCATAATTAAACTTTTGCTAAACCTCACTTGTTTCAAACCGAGATCAAATTCAAATTCAAATAACAAGTCAAATTATTATTTCTTTAAACTATCAAATAAAATGTTCGATGAGTGGCAAATATTCACTAAGTAATGAACATGTTGGAACCAACCTCATTTGATTTCCCAAATTGCCCCTGGAATTCATTTAGTGGAACAACAAGATTAAAGAAGAGCATTTTAATTCAACTATAAATTAGAATAGTTCCAATTGGCCTCAAACTTTTCGCGCAACCTTATAGTGCTGGCTAGGAATTATGTGCAAAGTTTCATAATTAACAAAAATCACTTGACAGCTAAAATAATAGAAAAGTATAAATAAAAAGCAAAGAAAACACAAAACCAGTAAAGAAAACTAACAAAAAAAGGGAAAAGAAGCCCCTGCTCCGCCCAAAGAAAGCATCAACCCCACGGGGCCAACCCACTGTGCCCACCGGCCACACCTTATCCCTCACCCCCGCAAACCCTAACCACCCACACCCCCACTCGCTCTCTCCCCTTCCCCCCGATCCAATTCTGTATCAGGATCGGGCCGACGCCCCGCGCCCCCCACGACGCCGGCGCCCCGTCCCCATCGCCAATCCCGCCGCCCGCCAGCGACGACCCCCCTCCCTCGCGCCCGTGCCACGGCCTCCCCCTCACCGGAGATCCCCACCTCGCCGGACGCCTCGAAGCTCCTCCCCTCGCCTCTGCCCCGCCCTCGATTCAGATCGGGGCGCGTCCCCGCCGCCACCACGCCGTCGTCCCGATCCCGCATTGCCGTCACGGGCTACCTAGTCCTCGTCGCCCCGACCTCATCTCCCCCCGACAGGTGCCCTCGCGCCGTCGCCGTTCGCCATCACTGCCGCCCGAAAACCCGCCGTCGCCGGAGCACCACCACCACCCGGACGCCTTCGCCGGACTGCTTCCCCGTCGCCCGGTCGTCTCCGTCCTCCGCCCCAAGCCCCGTTGCCCGAACCCTCACGGCCCCTGTGAGCCGCCTCCCTTCTCCTCTCGCCTCCTCACCTGCTATGTTCGCTGTGGCGCTGGTGCTCACGCTGGTGCTCTCGCGGACACTGCCGCCCCACCCGGCGCCCACCGTGGCAGCGTCCGCTCCCTCCGCCTCCCTACTGTTGCTGCCCCGCCTGCTACTGTACTGCCATCGCCATCTATGCCGCCTCATTGGGCTCCTCGATGGCTGCAGCGCGGCTATCCATGGTGGCGCCCGGTGGCCTCGCCCATTTTCCCCTGTCGGGCTCGCCCCCACTCGGGCCATCGCCTGCTCGGTAGCGCCAGAATCTGCACGCTCAAGATAGGCTCCAGTGGCCCTATGACAATGGGCCCCACTCCAAAACGTTTTAAAAAAACAAAATAAAAATAAATATAGAAATAATTAATTCATAATTAATTAATTCATAATTAGTTAATGAATTAATTAAGTTAATTAATCATGTTTAATTAATCTAATTAAGTAGATAGTTTAATTAAACCCTAATTAGACTAATCAGTCAATGACGAATGGGACCCACAAGTCAGTTGACCAGTCAACTCTGTTGATCATCGATGTCGACATGACATCATGCTGATGTCCTTAAATCATTTTCGAATTAATTAAATAATTAATTAAATTCCAGAAATTAATAAAATCTTTAGAAAATCATATCTTTTAATCCGTAACTCGGATTAAAATATTTTCAACATGAAAGTTGCTCAGAACGACGAGACGAACCCGGATACGGAGTCCGTTCGTCCACCACACACCCCTAACATATCAAGCCCGCAACTTTCCCCCTCCGGTTCATCTGTCCGAAAACGCGAAACACCGGGAATACTTTCCCGGATGCTTCCCCCCTTCACCGGTATCACCTCATACCGCGTTAGGGCACCCCTAGCACCGATACTTCATGTCATGCATCGCTATGCATCTGTTTGGTTAAATATTTATTGTTCTTCCCCCTCTTCTCTTGCTAGACACCGAGACCGACGCTGCTGCTGCCCAGTTCGACTACGGAGTTGACGACCCCTCTCTCTTGCCAGAGCAACCAGGCAAGCCCCCCCTTTGATCACCACATATCGCCTACTCTACTCCATACTGCTTGCATTAGAGTAGTGTAGCACGTTACTGCTTTCAGTTAATCCTATACTGCTGCATAGCCTGTCCTTGCTACTACTTTTGTTACCTTTACCTGCTATCCTACTGCTTAGTATAGGATGCTAGTGTTCCATCAGTGGCCCTACACTCTTGTCCGTCTCGCCATGCTATACTGATCGGGCTGTGATCACTTCGGGAGGTGATCACGGGCATATACTATATACTTTACATCGTTACATTACTTGTGATACTGTTCAAGATGGGGCCGAAAGGACAGGTGGCTCCATCCCGAGAGGTGGGCCTGGGTTCTGACGGCCCCGATCTGTTACTCAGGATGGCGGAGCGGCAGGCAGGTTGAGACCACCTAGGAGAGAGGTGGGCCTGGCCTGGTCGGCGTTCGCGGATCCTTAACACGCTTAACGAGATCTTGGTATTTGATCCGAGTCCGCCATTTGGTCTATACGCACTAACCATCTACGCTGGAGTAGTTATGGGTATCCCGACGCCGTGGTATCACCGAAGCCTTCGCGGACGCTGGCCGATCGAGCGGCGCGCGCCAGGTTGGACCGCGTAATGTGAGTTCCTTTGTAATGGAGGTTGCTAGGTCTGCTCCGGCGCGTTCATAGCGTGCAGTGTGCTAAGGCGATGCGCCCTGCACTGGCGCTTAGGTTTAGACCGCGTTGACCGCTCTGCTGGCCTAGGTCGGGCTGCGACGTGTTGATCTTCCGCGGCGGGCATGACCCGTAAAAGTGTGTCCGGCCAAATCGGATCAAGCGTGTTGGGTTATGTGGTGCACCACTGCATGGAAGTTAATCTATTCGAATAGCCGTGATCTTCGGTAACAGGACGACTTGGAGTTGTACCTTGACCTTATGACAACTAGAACCGGATACTTAATAAAACACACCCTTCCAAGTGCGGATACAACCCGGTGATCGCTCTCTAACAGGCGACGAGGAGGGATCGCCGGTAGGATTATGCTATGCGATGCTACTTGGAGGACTTCAGTCTACTCTCTTCTACATGCTGCAAGACGGAGGCTGCCAGAAGCATAGTCTTGGACAGGATTAGCTATCCCCCTCTTATTCTGGCTTTCTGCAGTCCAGTCCACTAATATGGCCCTTTACACATATATCCATGCATATGTAGTGTAGCTCCTTGCTTGCGAGTACTTTGGATGAGTACTCACGGTTGCCTTGTTCCCCCTTTTCCCCCTATCTCTACTCGATTGCTGCGACCAGATGATGGAGCCCAGGAGCCAGACGCCACCGTCGATGACGACTACTACACCGGGGGTGCCTACTACCACGTGCAGCCCGATGACGACGACCAGGAGTAGTTAGGAGGATCCTGGCAGGAGGCTGCGCGCTTCTTCGATCTGTATCCAAGTTTGTGCTAGCCATCTTATGGCAACTTGTTTAACTTATGTCTCAGATTTCAGATATTGTTGCTTCCGCTGACTCGTCTATGATCGCAAAGCACTTGTATTCGAGCCCTCGAGGCCCTGGCTTGTATTATGATGCTTGTATGACTTATTTATGTTTTAGAGTTGTGTTGTGATATCTTCCCGTGAGTCCTCGATCTTGATCGTACATGTTTGCGTGCATGATTAGTGTACGATAGAATCGGGCGCCACAAGTTGGTATCGAGCCCATTGCCTGTAGGGAATCCCCTTCCACACTCCTTGGTCAAGTCGAGTCTAGTCATTGCAAAACTTTTACTAACATGGCTGTGTGCCTTACGGGCCCACGCCGCCATTGGGTGGTATTAGGATCTTTTACTCCTCGACCTTTACTCGGGGACTCGATCTCTCCTCTATTCGGGTTAAATGAATTTTACTAAATCTAACATTAGGATCTCGTTATCACTTTCACCGGAGAGCCCCTTATTATCGATGATCGTCTGCTGCACTGAAGACCTCGAAGATACTCTCCGCTGTTAACTCGAGAACTTGTGTTCATCGCGTTTGCAATTCCCCTTCCACCGTAAACCCTTATGGATAACTACTTGCAGTTGTTATTCTTACCCTCATCCCCAATTGGTCTTGTTATTACAAGATACCCTGAAAAACTCGTCGTTGTTTCGATAATCCTTTGAGCTTACTGCCGTGCTGTTCCTTGTCACCTGAATACCCCTATGGTTAATTCTCGCACTTATCGAGTATCCGCTCATCCCCCAGTTGTTCATGTGTTACACAAAAGTCTTTGAAATACTATTCGATCTTCCGAGAATCCTCAGCAGCTTATTGCCCTTGGAATTCTTGCTTGCTGCATTATGGTTAATCCCATAAGTAATCTTATTGGCATCCTTGTCACTATCATTTTGAGTCCATTGATTCAATAAGTTGCGAATGCTCGCGATCCTCAATCAGATCCTAGAATTCATCCTTCTGGCTCAGACGTCATTTCGAACATGAGCTGGATCTCGACTAATCAAAATGCCATCGATTGTACCCCTAAGGCTATTCAACTTATCCATCCCTAATCAGAGCATTGTTTCTGATCCCTTGATTTGAAAATCATAATTCCTTTGCATTTGAGCTCTGGATTAGTTAGTTGTTTCCATAATCCAATGCCTTTGCATTGTTACTTCCTCTGGTTGTGTGCCGATGCTCACATCAGCTCATTATGGACCGGCAGATCCTTTAATGGATTTTATCCGACATCGTCCTCCATATTCAATAACCTTGTGAGACTTCCCTTGGATACGTAATGCCTTTGGTAAATTGTATTATCTACTTGCTCAACCTTGCTCTACTTTCGAGCTGGTGGTATCTACTATTGAAGCTTGGGGTATATGTTTCCATGATGCCCGATGGGTTAAACCTATGCCTTCCTTAATATTTGTGAACTCGGAAGTTCCCACGAGTCATACTCTTACGGTATTTTGCGGATAAAATTTCAACAATACAACTTCATCGAACGCGAGAAGTGGATGAAAGGTTATGCATTGGAGAAGTGGGAGTCGACCTTGAACTTTATGTTCATGCCCATGGACACGATGTACATCTTCTCATCGAAGCTTCTTTTAAAATTAATTATTCCCTTGATATAAGTTCATCTTATATCTGGGGTCTGGCCTTTTACAATCGTGGTTCCGACCATGTTCTCCTTTAAATACCATTTTCAATGCAAGTGTAAGCACTTGTCTTCTATGGATCAATACCCCGGTACAACCTCTACTTTGATCTGTCGTCGAGTAATACCCC
Organism: Aegilops bicornis; assembly: GCA_021605145.1. Classification (NCBI taxonomy): domain Eukaryota; kingdom Viridiplantae; phylum Streptophyta; class Magnoliopsida; order Poales; family Poaceae; genus Aegilops; species Aegilops bicornis. The sequence continues at coordinate 56,417,276 of CM038675.1, read as the reverse complement.
CTGGTATCTCGAGATTATCATGGAACTGCATAACTTTTTATGAGTTCATCAAGTACTACCTTCCCACTGATTCCAATTTTTCACGGGCTCTGAGTTATTAAACACTCAAAGACACCGATAACTGAACCGAGTCCGCACTACGGTTCAACAACTCTTAGTAATCTTCTTTAAGTACGAGTTTGTACCCGATCATGTCATTCCTAGCCTGATCGACTATATCCCTGTCGTGCTAAATTTTAAGTGTGCTACCTGGTCCTTCTTCCCGGAGCACCAAAATTTTCGACGATGAGCTAAGCTTACGTCGATCTTCTCGTCATATCAGTTCGCCTTGAACAACAATACTGATTTCAAGTTTGTGTCCTACCCATGGTTCCAATAACCTTCCGCTACCTCATTCCTTTGACTTAATGTCGTCGCTGATTGATTACATCTTCATGGAATCTCTCGACAAATGTGTCGTGATCATCATGACCGTTTTGAGCTGTTCTAGGATATCATCTGAACTCATGATGACAAATACCTTCATTTCCCCTCGTTGATTTGTGTTATCCTTGCCAATATTATTGCCTTCCCTCCGAGGCAAACTTGCTCATGTTTTGTGTTATACCTTGAGTTCCCTGCTACCCAGCATTGTTCTTCTTTACCTTGGAGTATTACCACCTTTTATGTCAAGAATGTCATGGAAATTTCACCACCTCTTAAGAATTCTTGGTATGGTGATACTTCTCACCATCATCATTCTTCCTTGGTCCCCGTGTTGTTTTTAACCAGCATACCAATAGATGCTGTTTGAGTTCTGTACTTCTAGCAACCCTATTGCTTTGAAGTTAACGATCGACAGTTCGTTCTTAGACCGTTGATTATTGAATCGTCCCTCTAACATTGATCTTGCTGCCTAAGGTCATATTTCGGGCACACCTTTCAACTAATGATTGATGGTGTATGTTTCCCTAGAGCATACAACATTATATCATTTGAATTGATAAGTGTCATCTTCTTGTTCACATTATCGTGGAAATCCATCCGTTGGAATTCTCGATGAATTGTCGCTGAGCCCATCAGCCACCTTCTCATCCCCTCCTTGGTTTAATGATGAACTATTGCTTCAGGAACCCGCTCCCATAGTTCATTTCCCGAGAATCTTGCAATGCCATTTCAACGATTTGTGTTGCGCCTTTTCTTCTCGGACATCCTGAGTCTGAGGTATCATGACACCAATTGGATCTGAATCTCGGCCAGATATGATGGTTGGGACAACTTTCCAGGAGTTATGTGTTGGTCCTTTGATGACCCGGTAACATAATGTCATGCCTAGCACTCCCCCCCTGGCTGGAGGACCTATCATTTTAATTTCTTTTGCAAGGATAACCATTCCTCCTGGAGGAAATTGTAGGACTTATTTTATAAGTTACTCCTGATGGATCATTGGTGTATCCGAAGTCTGGCCCTTGATTGAAACACCATATCATTGCTACTCAAGCATGTCCGTGGTACTCCGTTCATCACCAAGAACATTTGAAGACAATGCTAAATTCTCTTTATCAATTATCCAAACACCGTTGTATGGGTAATGTCATGAAATTTTTCTCCCCTTACCTAAATGGTTTTCTACCTTCTATCCTGTCATGGATATCATCTGCTTGTCCTTGGGAAGGATATACCCCTGGAATATGTGTTTAAACACATTTTTCCTTTCCATTGATTTGGTTAAATCTGATAATCATATCTTCCTTTCCATTGTTTGGTTTAACCTTTCTTGTGATCTATGAGATCTAAGCAGTAATATTCTCCTGCTTTTGTAAACACCTCGGTGTACAATTCTGTCAGAAAGACCCTGTTATTTTGGTGATGACATTCCGGTAACCACCGATGGACGAGAACTTTGCCTATAGGTCCGCCTCGTTCAACGAGTAGGAAGATGGTTCTCTTTGTCCCTCACCCTTGGTACCGACGTTGTTACTGACATAACTGACAGGTTATTCTCTTGCATGCCTTGCTATCATAACCGTGCAAGATGTCACCGCTCTTTCAACGTTTAACCCACATGGTGGGCCCATAACCCACAGTTTCACAGGATCGAAACCTAACTCTCCTGTACACCCTAGTGTCAAAGTTATTCCTCGCGCGTGGCCTCGTGGGTAATTCATGAGCCACCTTCAGGTCTGGTATCGGACACAATACTTATTCCCGTTGTTTTGACCCTTTCACGCCCTATAACAGGCATCGAACGATTGCCTGCCCACTTGAAACTTCCCAGGTTACCTCCTTACTTTGCTCTCGATATTTTCTTAAGATTCGATTCGAGAGTTACTTTCCGCCACCTTCCTCGATGTTGTCGACCCGATAGTCAACCTTGCCGACGTCCGTTCTCCCAGAGTGCCCACCCTTTATTCTTTCGTAAGTACGATGGAGTTCCTGAAGAAAAGGCGCCGACTTCATCATGATGACCTGAAGCAGAGAAATGAAGACATCAATGTATTGAACCGGCCTCTTCGAGAAGAGCAAGCCAGGATGAGAAGACCCGCTAGATTCGTTACCAAACCTTCCCCCCTTACTCCCCTCTTAAATCTCGGGACGAGATTTCTTGTAGTAGAGGAGAATTGTGACGCCCGGGTAGTTAAGCTACAGTAAACCCTTGCTAACCATGCCAGGTCATCATAATTAAACTTTTGCTAAACCTCACTTGTTTCAAACCGAGATCAAATTCAAATTCAAATAACAAGTCAAATTATTATTTCTTTAAACTATCAAATAAAAATGTTCGATGAGTGGCAAATATTCACTAAGTAATGAACATGTTGGAACCAACCTCATTTGATTTCCCAAATTGCCCCTGGAATTCATTTAGTGGAACAACAAGATTAAATAAGAGCATTTTAATTCGACTACAAATTAGAACAGTTCCAATTGGCCTCAAACTTTTCGCGCAACCTTATAGTGCTGGCTAGGAATTATGTGCAAAGTTTCATAATTAACAAAAATCACTTGACAGCTAAAATAGTAGAAAAGTATAACTAAAAAGCAAAGAAAACACAAAACCAGTAAAGAAAACTAACAAAAAAGGGAAAGAACCCCTGCTCCAAATTTCAAAGACCATCACCCCCACTGGGACAACCCACCAGGCCCAGCCGGCCACACCTTATCCCCTCACCCCCCCCCCCAAACCGTAACCACCCACACCCCCACTCGCTCTCTCCTCCCCGATCCGATTCTGGATCGAGGATCGGCCGACGCCTCGCGCCCCCCCCACGGCCGGCCCGTCCCCATCGGCAATCCCGCCGCCACGGTGTGACCCCCCTCCCTCGCGCCCGTGCCACGGCCTCCCCCTCACCGGAGATCCCCACCACGCCGGATGCATCGAAGCTCCACCCCACGCCTCTGCCCCGCCCTCGATTCAGATCGGGGCACGTCCCCGCCGCCACGCCGTCATCCCGAACCCGCGCCGTCGTCGTTGGCCGGGCTACCTCGTCCTCGCCGCCCGACCTCATCTTCCTCGACAGGTGCCCTCGCGCCGTCGCCGTTCGCCATCATCGCCGCCAAGACCCGCCGTCGCGAGCACCACCACCACCCGGACGCCTTCACGGACTGCTTCTGCCGCCGGTCGTCTGGCCTCCGCCCCCAAGCCCCTGCTGTTCTCAACCCCACGGCCCCTTGTGAGCCGCCTCCCTTCTCCTCTCTGTCTCCCTCACCACCGCTATGTTCGCCGTGGTCAGCGGTGCTCACGCTGCGTCATGCGGACACCGCCGCCCCGCCCGGCGCCCCACCGTGGCCGCATCCCAGCTCCCTCCGCCTCCCTACTGCCGGCCCGCCCCGCCTCGCCTACCGTGCACCGCCATCTGCCATGCGTCGCCCGCCGGGCTCCTCGATGGCTGCCTCGCCTTTTTTCCCCTCGTCGGGCTCCCCCCCACTCGGGCCATCGCTGCTCGGGTGGCGCCAGTAACCCTTGCAGACGCTCAAGATAGGCTCCAGTGGCCCTATGACAATGGGCCCCACTCCAAAATGTTTAAAAAAACGAAATAAAAATAAATATATAAAGAATTAATTAATAATTAATTAATTATAAATTAAAATAGTTAATGAATTAATCAAGTTAATTAATCATGTTTAATTCATCTAATTAAGTAGATAGTTTAATTAAACCCTAATTAGACTAATCAGTCAATGACGAATGGGACCCACAAGTAGGTTGACCAGTCAACTCTGTTGACTGCTGATGTCAGCATGACATCATGCTGATGTCCTTAAATCATTTTCGAATTAATTAAATAATTAATTAAATTCCAGAAATTAATAAAATCTTTAGAAAATCATATCTTTTAATCCGCAACTCGGATTAAAATATTTTCAACATGAAAGTTGCTCAGAACGACGAGACGAACCCGGATACGCAGCCCGTTCGTCCACCACACATCCCTAACATATCAAACCCGCAACTTTCCCCCTCCGGTTCATCTGTCCGAAAACGCGAAACACCGGGAATACTTTCCCGGATGCTTCCCCCCTTCACCGGTATCACCTCATACCGCGTTAGGGCACCCCTAGCACCGATACTTCATGTCATGCATCGCTATGCATCTGTTTGCTTAAATATTTATTGTTCTTCCCCCTCTTCTCTCGCTAGACACCGAGACCGACGCTGCTGCTGCCCAGTTCGACTACGGAGTTGACGACCCCTCTCTCTTGCCAGAGCAACCAGGCAAGCCCCCCCTTTGATCACCAGATATCACCTACTCTACTCTATACTGCTTGCATTAGAGTAGTGTAGCACGTTACTGCTTTCAGTTAATCCTATATCGCTGCATAGCTTTGTCCTTGCTACTACTGTTGTTACATTTACCGCTATCCCATCGCTTAGTATAGGATGCTAGTGTTCCATCAGTGTCCCTACACTCTTGTCCGTCTCGCCATGCTATACTATCTGGGATGTGATCACTTGGAGGTGATCACGGGCATATACTATATACTTTACACTGTTACATTACCTGTGATACTGTTCGGAGATGGGGGCTGAAAGGACAGGTGGCTCCATCCCGGTAGAGGTGGGCTTGGGTTCCCGACGGCCCCCGACTGTTACTCTGTGGCGGAGCGACAGGGCAGGTTGAGACCACCTAGGAGAGAGGTGGGCCTGGCCTTGGTCGGCGTTCGCGGATCTTTAACACGCTTAACGAGATCTTGGTATTTGATCTGAGTCTGGCCATTTGGTCTATACGCACTAACCATCTACGCGGGAGTAGTTATGGGTATCCCGACGTCGTGGTATCAGCCGAAGCCTTCGTGACGTCAGCGACTGAGCGGCGCGCGCCAGATTGGACCGCATAACGTGACTTCCTTTGTAATGGAGGTTGCTAGGTTTGCTTCCGGTCGCGTTCGCAACGTGCAGGTGTGCTAAGGGCGATGGGCCCAGACCCCTGGGCGCTTAGGTTTAGAACGGCGTGCTGACCGCTCTGTTGGCCTAGGTCGGGCTGCGACGTGTTGATCTTCCGCGGCCGGGCATGACCCAGGAAAGTGTGTCCGGCCAAATGGGATCAAGCGTGTTGGGTTATGTGGTGCATCCCTGCAGGGAAGTTAATCTATTCGAATAGCCGTGATCTTCGGTAACAGGATGACTTGGAGTTGTACCTTGACCTTATGACAACTAGAACCGGATACTTAATAAAACACACCCTTCCAAGTGCCAGATACAACCCGGTGATCGCTCTCTAACAGGGCGACGAGGAGGGGATCGCCGGTAGGATTATGCTATGCGATGCTACTTGGAGGACTTGATCTACTCTCTTCTACATGCTACAAGACGGAGGCTGCCAAGCGTAGTCTTCGGCTGTGATTAGCTATCCCCTCTTATTCTGGCTTTCAGTCCTTTAATCGATATGTCCCTTTACACATATATCCATGCATATGTAGTGTAGCTCCTTGCTTTAAGTAGTACTTTGGATGAGTACTCACGGTTGCCTTGTTCCCCCCTTTTCCCCCTATCTCTACTCGATTGCTGCGACCAGACGATGGAGCCCAGGAGCCAGACGCCACCGTCGATGACGACTACTACACCGGGGGTGCCTACTACCACGTGCAGCCCAATGACGATGACCAGGATTAGTTAGGAGGATCCCAGGCAGGAGGCCTGCGCCTCTTTCGATCTGTATCCAAGTTTGTGCTAGCCATCTTATGGCAACTTGTTTAACTTATGTCTGTACTCAGATATTGTTGCTTCCGCTGACTCGTCTATGATCGAGCACTTGTATACGAGCCCCGAGGCCCCCGGCTTGTATTATGATGCTTGTATGACTTATTTATGTTTTAGAGTTGTGTTGTGATATCTTCCCGTGAGTCCCTGATCTTGATCGTACACATTTGCGTGCATGATTAGTGTACAATTGAATCGGGGGCGTCACAGCATGGTTCGCAAGTACCAAGTGATTCATAATCAAGTGATTCCAAAAGTCCATCGGAATGGAGTTTCTTTATGCGCTTTACACCAATATGACCCAAACAGCAATGCCATAAATATGTTGCACTATCATTGTCAACTCTGCATATTTTGGCTTCAATATTATAAATATGTGTATCACTACTATCGAGATCCAACAAACCATTTTCATTGGGTGTATGACCATAGAAGGTTTTATTCATGTAAACAGAACAACAATTATTCTCTAACTTAAATGAATAACCGTATTGCAATAAACATGATCAAATCATATTCATGCTCAACGCAAACACCAAATAACACTTATTTAGGATCAGCACTAATCCCGAGAGTATAGGGAGTGTGCGATTATGATCATATCAATCGTGGAACCACTTCCAACACACATCATCACTTCACCCTTAACTAGTCTCTGTTCATTCTGCAACTCCCGTTTTGAGTTACTATTCTTAGCAACTGAACTAGTATCAAATAATGAGGGGTTGCTATAAACACTAGTAAAGTACACATCAATAACATGTATATCAAATATACCTTTGTTAACTATGACATCCTTCTTATCCGCCAAGTATCTAGGGCAGTTCCACTTCTAGTGACCAGTCCCTTTGGCTGAGAAGCACTTAGTCTCGTGCTTAGGTCCAGACTTGGGCTTCTTCACTTGAGCAGCAACTCGCTTGCCGTTCTTCTTGAAGTTCCCCTTCTTCCCTTCGCCCTTTTCTTGAAACTAGTGGTCTTGTTAACCATCAACACTTGATGTTTTTCTTGATTTCTACCTTCGTCGATTTCAGCATCACGAAGAGCTTGGGAATCGTTTCCGTTATCCCTTGCATATTATAGTTTATCATGAAGTTCTAATAACTTGGTGATAGTGACTAGAGAACTCTGTCAATCACTATCTTATCTGGAAGATTAACTCCCACTTGATTCAAGTGATTGTAGTACTCAGACATTCTGAGCACATGCTCACTAGCTGAGAAATTCTCCTCCATCTTGTAGGCGAAGTGCTTGTCAAAAGTCTCATACCTTTCGACATGGGCATGAGTCTGAAGTACTAATTTCAACTCTTGGAACATCTCATATGCTCCGTGGCGTTCAAAACGTCTTTGAAGCCCCGATTCTAAGCCGTAAATCATGGTGCACTAAACTATCAAGTAGTCATCATACCGAGCTTTGTCAAACGTTCATAACGTCTGCATATGCTCCTGCAATAGGTCCGTCACCTAGCGGTGCATCAAGGACATAATTCTTCTGTGCAGCAATGAGGATAATCCTCAGATCACGGATCCAATCTGCATCATTGCTACTAACATCTTTCAACTTAGTTTTCTCTAGGAACATATCAAAAATAAAACAGGGAAGCTAAACGCGAGTTATTGATCTACAACATAGATATGCTAATACTACCAGGACTAAGTTCATGATAAATTAAAGTTCAATTAATCATATTACTTAAGAACTCCCACTTAGATAGACATCTCTTATCATCTAAGTGATCACGTGATCCAAATCAACTAAACCATGTCCGATCATCACGTGAGATGGAGTAGTTTTCCATGGTGAACATCACTATGTTGATCATATCTACTATATGATTCACGCTCGACCTTTCGGTCTCTGTGTTCCGAGGCCATATCTGCATATGCTAGGCTCGTCAAGTTTAACCTGAGTATTCCACGTGTGCAACTATTTTGCACCCGTTGTATTTGAACGTAGAGACTATCACACCCGATCATACTCAGGGAGACAGAACAAAGCATCCTGATGAGCACCTAATCTATGTGGATGAAGTTTGTGGATTATTTAAGCTTGCAGGTATACCCGATGATTTTATTAAGAAGAAGGTCTTCCCTTTATCTTTTAAGGGAGATGCATTGACATGGTATAGGCTATGTGATGATACGGGGTCATGGAACTACAAACGATTGAAATTGGAATTTCATCAGAAGTTTTATCCTATGCATCTTGTTCATCGTGATCACAATTATATATATAATTTTTGGCCTCGCGAAGGAGAAAGCATCTCTCAAGCTTGGGGTAGGCTTAAATCAATGTTATATTCATGCCCCAATCATGAGCTCTCAAGAGAATTGATTATTCAAAAAAATTATGCTCGGCTTTCTGATAACAATCGCACCATGCTCGATACTTCTTGTGCTGGCTCTTTTATGATGAAGACTATTGAATTCAAATGGGATTTATTGAATAGAATTAAACGCGACTCTGAGGATTGGGATCTCGACGAAGGTGAGGAGTCAGGTATGACACCTAAGTTTGATTGTGTTAAATCTTTTATGGATACCGATGTTTTCCGTAAATTTAGCACTAAATATGGACTTGACTCTAAGATAGTAGCTTCTTTCTGTGAATCTTTTGCTGCTTATGTTGATCTCCCTAAGGAGAAGTGGTTTAAATATCATCCTCCCATACAAGTAAAAGTAGCCGCACCTATTAAAGTTGAAGAAAATACTATCACTTATAATGATCTTATTGTTCCTACTTCTTATGTTGAGAAACCACCTTTCCCTGTTAGGATAAAGGATCATGCTAAAGCTTCAACTGTGGTCTGTAAAAGCAATATTATAACTTATACACCTCCTAAGCAAATCAAAATCGAACCTAACATTGCTATTGTTAAAGATCTCTTGTCTGATAATATCGATGGGCATGTTATTCATTTCCGTGATGAAACTGCTAGAATTGCCAAACCTTGTGCTAAAGATAAACATAGACCTGTGGTAGGCATGCCTGTTATTTCTGTTAAAATAGGAGATCATTGTTATCATGGCTTATGTGATATGGGTGCCAGTGCTAGTGCTATACCTCATGACTTATACAAAGAAATTATGCATGATATTGCACCTGCTGAGATAGAAGATATTGATGTTACCATTAAGCTTGCCAATAGAGATACCATATCACCCATTGGAATTGTTAGAGATGTTGAAGTCTTGTGTGGGAAAACTAAATATCCTACTGATTTTCCTGTTCTTGGTTCCCCACAAGATAGCTTTTGTCCCATTATATTTGGTAGACCCTTCTTGAACACAGTTAATGCTAGGATAGATCATGAAAAGGATGTTGTTACTATTGGCTTGGGTGATATGTCTCATGAGTTTAATTTCTCTAAATTTAGTAGACAACACCGTGAAGAGGAATTGCCTAGTAAGGATGAAATTATTGGTCTTGCTTCTATTGCCGTACCTCCTAGTGATCCTTTAGAAAAATATTTGCTAGACCATGAAAATGAAATGTTTATGAATGAAAGAAGGGAAATAGATGAAGTATTCTTTAAACAGGAACCTATCCTGAAACACAATTTGCCTGTTGAAATCCTAGGGGATCCACCTCCACCCAAGGGTGATCCCGTGTTTGAGCTTAAACCGTTGCCTGATACTCGTAAATATGCTTAAATATGCTTATCTTGATGAGAAAAAGATATATCCTGTTATTATTAGTGCTAACCTTCCAGAGCATGAAGAAGAGAGATTATTGAAAACTCTGAAAAAGCATCGCGCTGCTATTGGATATACTCTTGATGATCTTAAGGGCATTAGTCCCACTCTATGTCAACACAAAATAAATTTGGAGAAAGATGCTAAACCAGTTTGTGATCATCAACGACGACTGAATCCTAAGATGAAAGAAGTGGTAAGAAAGGAAATACTAAAGCTCCTTGAGGCAGGTATAATTTATCCCGTTGTTGATAGTTAGTGGGTAAGTCATGTCCATTGTGTTCCTAAGAAAGGAGGTATTACTGTCGTTCCTAATGATAAAGATGAATTGATTCCGTAAAGAATTATTACAGGTTATAGGATGGTAATTGATTTCCGCAAATTAAATAAAGCTACTGAAAAGGATCATTACCCCTTACCTTTTATCGATCAAATGCTAGAAATATTATCTAAACATACACATTTTTGCTTTCTAGATTGTTATTCCGGTTTCTCTCAAATACCTGTGTCGGCCGATGACCAATCAAAGACCAATTTTACTTGCCCTTTCGGTACTTTTGCTTATAGACGTATGCCTTTTGGTTTATGTAATGCGCTTGCTACCTTTAAAAGATGCATGATGGCTATATTCTCTGACTTTTGTGAAAAGATATGTGAGGGTTTAATGGATGATTTCTCCGTCTATGGGTCCTATTTTGATGATTGCTTGAGCAATCTTGATCGAGTTTTGCAGAGATGTGAAGAAACTAATCTTGTCTTGAATTGGGAAAAGTGCCACTTTATGGTTAATGAAGGTATTGTCTTGGGGCATAAAGTTTACGAAAGAGGTATTGAGGTTGATAAAGCCAAGGTTGATGCTATTGAAAAGATGCCATGTCCCAAGGACATCAAAGGTATAAGAAGTTTCTTTGGTTACGCCGGTTTTTATAGGAGGTTCATTAAGGACTTCTCAAAAATTTCTCGGCCTCTGACTAATTTATTACAAAAAGATGTACCATTTTTCTTTGATGATGATTGTGTAGAAGCATTTGAAATACTTAAGAAAGCATTGATCTCTACACCTATTGTTCAGCCACCTGATTGGAATTTACCTTTTGAAATTATGTGTGATGCTAGTGATTATGTTGTAGGTGCTGTTCTAGGGCAAAGAGTTGATGAGAAATTAAACGTTATTCAATATGCTAGTAAAACTCTAGACAATGCTCAGAGAAATTATGCTACTAATGAAAACGAATTCTTAGCAGTTGTATTTGCATGTGATAAGTTCAGACCTTATATTGTTGATTCTAAAGTAACTATTCACACTAATCATGCTGCTATCAAATATCTTATGGAAAAGAAATATGCTAAACCTAGACTTATTAGATGGGTTCTCTTGCTACAAGAATTTGATTTGAATATTGTTGATAGAAAGGGAGCTGAGAACCCCGTTGCAGACAACTTGTCTAGGTTAGAAAATGTTCTTGATGACCCACTATATATTGATGATAGCTTTCCTGATGAGCAATTAAATGTCATAAATGCTTCTCGTACTGCTCCATGGTATGCTGATTATGCTAATTACATTGTTGCTAAATTTATACCACTTAGTTTCACATACCAGCAAAAGAAAAAGTTTTTCTATGATTTGAGACATTACTTTTGGGATGACCCACATCTTTATAAAGCAGGAGTAGATGGTGTTATTAGAAGTTATGTACCTGAGCATGAACAGGAACAGATCCTACGCAAGTGTCACTCCGAGGCTTATGGAGGACACCACGCTGGAGATAGACTGCACATAAGGTATTGCAATCCGGTTTTTATTGGCCTACTCTCTTCGAGGATGCCCATAAGTTTGTCTTATCTTGTGATGAATGTCAAAGAATTGGTAATATTAGTAGACGCCAAGAAATGCCTATGAACTATTCACTTGTTATTGAACCATTTGATGTTTGGGGCTTTGATTATATGGGACCGTTTCCTGCCTCTAATGGATATACACATATTTTAGTTGCTGTTGATTACGTTACTAAGTGGATAGAAGCTATTCCAACTAGTAGTGCTGATCATAACACTTCTATTAAAATGCTTAAAGAAGTTATTTTTTCCGAGGTTTGGAGTCCCTAGATATTTAATGGCTGATGGTGGTTCACATTTTATTCATGGTGCTTTTCGTAAAATGCTTGCAAAGTATGATGTTAATCATAGAATTGCATCTCCTTATCACCCGCATGATCTAGTGGTCAAGTAGAATTGAGTAATAGAGAACTCAAATTAATTTTGCAAAAGACTGTTAATAGATCTAGAAAGAATTGGTCCAAGAAACTGGATGATGCATTATGGGCCTATAGAACTGCATATAAAAATCCTATGGTTTATGGAAAAGCATGTCACTTACCCCTCGAACTAGAACATAAGGCATATTGGGCTATTAAAGAGCTCAACTATGATTTCAAACTTGCCGGTGAGAAGAGGTTATTTGACATTAGCTCACTTGATGAATGGAGAACACAAGCCTATGAGAATGCCAAATTGTTTAAAGAAAAAAATTAAAATATGGCATGACAAAAGAATACAAAAGCGTGAGTTTAACGTAGGTGATTATGTATTACTATACAACTCTCGTTTAAGAATTTTTGCAGGAAAACTTCTCTCTAAATGGGAAGGCCCTTACGTTATCGAGGAGGTCTATCGTTCCGGTACCATAAAAATCAACAACTTCGAAGGCACAAATCCGAAGGTGGTGAACAGTAAAAGAATTAAACATTATATCTCAGGTAATCCTATAAATGTTGAAACCAATGTTATTGAAACCGTAACCCCGGAGGAATACATAAGGGACATTTTCCGGAACGTTTCAGACTCCGAAAAGGAATAGGTATGTGGTACGGTAAGTAAACCGACTCCAAAACAGTTCTAATGGCAATTTTTCTCTGTTTTGGAATATTTAGAAAAATAGAAAAATAAGAAGAAGTCCGGGAAGGACACGAGGCCTCCACGAGGGTGGAGGACGCGCCCTACTCTACTGGGCGCCCCCCCCCCCCTACCTCGTGGCACCTCGTGTGATCTCGGGACTCCGTTTTCTTGCACGATACGTATTTTGGTCGGTAAAAGTTCATTATATAATCTCCCGAAGGTTTTGACTCATGTATCACGCGAATATCCTCTGTTTTCGTTTCGAGTTGTTTCTCTGACAGATCTAGATCATCATGACGTCTCCAAGCGCCCCCAAGGACAAGTTCTTCGACAAGGTCATCAACCCCTACCTCGCGGAGGTGCTGCAACACCCTCAAACCATTGAGATGCGGGAGGGATTGCTGCACATCCGCGATGTTGAGGGACCACGGAGGACCGGAAGCGTGGAGACAAGGCTTGAAGCAATGGAGCAACAAGTTTTCAAGTGCCAGGAGGTGGTTGAGCGTGGACTTGACTCCAATCACATAATGATCACGGAGTTCACTAACAACCACAAGCTGGATGCCAAGGACATTGGGAAGGCCATCTTCAAGCTCCACGAGAAAATCGAGCACCTCCAAGCTCAAATCTATGACCTGTAAAACCAAAACTGTGAGTATGAATATAGATTCAAAAGGATGAGTTTGGCTGCAGATTTAAGGATCCCGGAGACTCGATCATCCTTCTATGATGGTGAGCCTATGCCTTGGAAGATGGACGACAAGCCTACATCATCAACAATCCCTTCACCAGCAACAGAGACATAATCACATGGGTATGGGCACTCCCCTTGGCAACTGCCAAGCTTGGGGGAGATGCCCCGGTATCGTATCACCGTCACACTCCTATCTTTACCATTTTTCTTAGTTCGATCCTATTAAGTAGTATCTTGATCTAGTAGAATAAAAGTTTTGGTATGATCTAGTTTTGAGTTTTGCTTTATGATCTCTCTATGTAATCGAGTCCGTGAGCTATATATAATAAAGATTAGTGTTAAGTCAAGGGCTTGATTATTTTGCTATGATCTTGAGTGAATAAAAGAAAAGAGAAAAGAATAAAAAGAAATAATACAAAAATATCATATTGATCTTATGGATAGTAATGACTTCGCATAGAAAGAGTATGATGATTAAAAGTTGTTGAGAGTTGACAAACATAGTTTTGGTCATCATTGCAATTAAAAGGAAGTAATAAAGAAAGAGAGGTTTCACATATAAATATACTATCTTGGACATCTTTTATGATTGGGAGCACTCATTAAAATATGACATGCTAAAGAGTTGATGTTGGACAAGGAAGACAACGTAATGGGTTGTGTTTTCTTATATCTGAGATAAAGTATATTGTTATGGATCATCCAACATGTTGAGCTTGCCTTTCCCCCTCATGCTAGCCAAATTCTTTGCACCAAGTAGAGATACTACTTGTGCTTCCCAAAACCCTTAAACCAGTTTTGCCATAAGAGTCCACCATACCTACCTATGGATTGAGTAAGATCCTTCAAGTAAGTTGTCATCGGTGCAAGCAATAAAAATTTCTCTCTAAATATGTATGATTGATTGGTGTGGAGGAAATAAGCTTTATATGATCTTGTGATGTGGAAGAAATAAAAGCGACGGACTGCATAATAAAGGTTCATATCCCAAGTGGCAATATAAAGTGACATTCTTTCGCATTAATATTTTGTGTATCCAACCCTGAAAGCGCATGGCAACCTCTGCTTCCCTCTGCGAAGGGCCTATTTTATTATTATCTTCTACCTTATGCAAGAGTCATGGTGATCTTCACCTTTCCTTTTTACATTTTATCCTTTGGCAAGCACAGTGTGTTGGAAAGATCCAGACATATATATCTAATTGGATGTAAGTCAGCATGAGTTATTATTGTTGACATTACCCTTGAGGTAAAAGGTTGGGAGGCGAAAATATAAGCCCATATCTTTCTCTGTGTCCTATTAAAACTCCGTAACCACAAGTATTGCGTGATTGTTAGCAATTATGAAAGACTAAATGATAGTTGAGTATGTGGACTTGCTAGAAAGCTCTAACATAGACTCTTTCTGATGTTATGATAAATTGCAATTGCCTCAATGACTGAGATTATAGTTTGTTAGTTCTTAATAAAGTTTTTGATTCATACTTTGCATTGTGCATAGATTATTACTTGAGCATAAGAAATCATATGACAATATCCATATATGTTGCTGTTATGAGAATAATCATGATGCCCTCATGTACGTATTTTATTTTATCGACACCTCTACCACTAAACATGTGGACATATTTATCGTTATCGGCTTCCGCTTGAGGACAAGCGAGGTCTAAGCTTGGGGGAGTTGATACGTCCATTTTGCATCATGCTTTTATATCAATATTTATTGCATTATGGGCTGTTATTACACATCATGTCACAATACTTATGCCTATTCTCTCTTATTTTACAAGGTTTACATAAGGAGGGAGAATGCCGGCAGCTGGAATTCTGGACTAGAAAAGGAGCAAATGTTACAGACCTATTCTGCACAACTCCAAAAGTCCTGAAACTCCACGAAAGTTATTTTTGGAAATAATAAAAAATACTAAGCAGAAGAAATACGTCAGGGGGGCCTCCACCTGTCCACGAGGGTGGGGGCGCGCCGTACCCCCCTGGGTGCAACCCCCTGCCTTGTGGGCTCCCTGTTGGCCCTCCGGTGCCCATCTTCTGGTATATGAAGTCTTTCATCCGAAGAAAAGTCATAAGCAAGCTTTCGGGACAAGACTCCGCCGCCACGAGGCGGAACCTTGGCGGAACCAATATAGGCCTCTGGCAGAGCTGTTCTGCCCGGGACACTTCCCTCCGGGAGGGGGAAATCATTGCCATTGTCATCACCAACGCTCCTCCCATCGGGAGAAGGCAATATCCATCAACATCTTCACCAGCACCATCTCCTCTCAAACCCTAATTCATCTCTTGTATCCAATTCTTGTCTCTAAGTCCGGGATTTGTACCTGTAGGTTGCTAGTAGTGTTGATTACTCCTTGTAGTTGATGCTAGTTGGTTTATTTGGAGGAATATCATCCGTTCAGATCCATTATGCATATTAATACCCCTCTGATTATGAACATGAATATGCTTTGTGAGAAGTTACGTTTGTTCCTGAGGACATGGGCTAAGTCTTGCTATTAGTAGTCATGTGAATTTGGAATTCGTTCGATATTTTGATGAGATGTATGTTGTCTATCCTCTAGTGGTGTTATGTGAACGTCGACTACATGACACTTCACCATTATTTGGGCCTAGAGGAAGGCATTGGGAAGTAATAAGTAGATGATGGGTTGCTAGAGTGACAGAAGCTTAAACCCTAGTTTATGCGTTGCTTCGTAAGGGGCTGATTTGGATCCATATGTTTCATGTTATGGTTAGGTTTACCTTAATACTTTTGTTGTAGTTGCGGATGCTTGCAATAGAGGTTAATCATAAGTGGGATGCTTGTTCAAGTAAGAACAGCACCCAAGCACCGGTCCACCCACATATCAAATTATCAAAGTACCGAACACGAATCATATGAACGTGATGAAAACTAGCTTGACGATAATTCCCATGTGTCCTCGGGAGCGCTTTTCTTTATATAATAGTTTGTCCAGGCTTGTCCTTTGCTACAAAAAGGATTGGGCCACCTTGCTGCACTTTATTTACTTTTGTTACTTGTTGCTCGTTACCAATTATCTTATCACAAAACTATCTGTTACCTATAATTTCAGTGCTTGCAGAGAATACCTTGCTGAAAACCGCTTATCATTTCCTTCTGCTCCTCGTTGGGTTCGACACTCTTACTTATCAAAAGGACTACGATAGATCCCCTATACTTGTGGGTCATCACGCTCCATTCTTCCGGAGAAAGGAGTTTTAGTCATCTTGCCCATGAGGCATGGTTCGCAAGTACCAAGTGATTCATAATCAAGTGATTCCAAACGTCCATCAGAATGGAGTTTCTTCATGCGCTTTACACCAATATGACCCAAACGGCAATGCCATAAATATGTTGCACTATCATTATCAACTCTGCATCTTTTGGCTTCGATATTATAAATATGTGTATCACTACTATCGAGATCCAACAAACCATTTTCATTGGGTGTATGACCATAGAAGTTTTTTTTCTTGTAAACATAACTACAATTATTCTCTAACTTAAATGAATAACCGTATTGCAATAAACATGATCAAATCATATTCATGCTCAACGCAAACACCAAATAACACTTATTTAGGTTCAACACTAATCCCGAGAGTATAGGGAGTGTGCGATGATGATCATATCAATCTTGGAACCACTTCCAACACACATCATCACTTCACCCTTAACTAGTCTCTGTTCATTCTGCAACTCTCGTTTCGAGTTACTAATCTTAGCAACTGAACTAGTATCAAATACTGAAGGGTTGCTATAAACACTAGTAAAGTACACATCAATAACATGTATATCAAATATACCTTTGTTAACTATGCCATCCTTCTTATCCGCCAAGTATCTGGGGCAGTTCCACTTCTAGTG
Source organism: Aegilops bicornis (assembly GCA_021605145.1). NCBI lineage: Eukaryota > Viridiplantae > Streptophyta > Magnoliopsida > Poales > Poaceae > Aegilops > Aegilops bicornis. Next base: position 56,399,929 of record CM038675.1, on the reverse strand, counting down.
ACCAGTCCCTTTGCAATAGAAGCACTTAGTCTCAGGCTTAGGTCCAGACTTCGACTTCTTCACTTGAGCAGCAACTCACTTGCCGTTCTTCTTGAAGTTCCCCTTCTGCCCTTTGTCGTTTTCTTGAAACTAGTGGTCTTGTTAACCATCAACACTTGATGTTTTTCTTGATTTCTACCTTCGTCGATTTCAGCATCACGAAGAGCTTGGGAATCGTTTCTGTTATCCCTTGCATATTATAGTTTATCACGAAGTTCTAGTAACTTGGTGATAGTGACTAGAGAACTCTGTCAATCACTATCTTATCTGGAAGATTAACTCCCATTTGATTCAAGTGATTGTAGTACTCAGACGTTCTGAGCACATGCTCACTAACTGAGCAATTCTCCTCCATCTTGTAGGCGAAGTGCTTGTCAAAGGTCTCATACCTTTCGACATGGGCATGAGTCTAAAATACTAATTTCAACTCTTGGAACATCTCATATGCGCCGTATGCTCAAAACGCCTTTTGAAGCCCCGATTCTAAGCCAGAAATCCTGGTGCACTAAACTATCAAGTAGTCATCATACTGAGCTTTGTCAAACGTTCATAACGTCTGCATATGCTCTTGCAATAGGTCCGTCACCTAGCGGTGCATCAAGGACATAATTCTTCTGTGCAGCAATGAGGATAATCCTCAGATCACGGATCCAATCCGCATCATTTCTACTAACATCTTTCAACTTAGTTTTCTCTACGAACATATCAAAAATAAAACAGGGAAGCTAAACGCGAGTTATTGATCTACAACATAGATATGCTAATACTACCAGGACTAAGTTCATGATAAATTAAAGTTCAATTAATCATATTACTTAAGAACTCCCACTTAGATAGACATCTCTAATCATCTAAGTGATCACGTGATCCAAATCAACTAAACCATGTCCGATCATCACGTGAGATGGAGTAGTTTTCCATGGTGAACATCACTATGTTGATCATATCTACTATATGATTCACGCTCGACCTTTCGATCTCAGTGTTCCGAGGCCATATCTGCATATGCTAGGCTCGTCAAGTTTAACCTGCGTATTCCCTGGGTGCAACTGTTTTGCACCCATTGTATTTGAACGTAGAGCCTATCGCACCCGATCATACTCAGGGAGAACACTTATAACTTGAAATTTAGTGAGAGATCATCTTATAATGCTACCGTCGATCTAAGCAAAATAAGATGTATAAAAGATAAACATCACATGCAATCAATATAAGTGATATGATATGGCCATCATCATCTTGTGCTTGTGATGTCCATCTTTGAAGCACCGTCATGATCACCATCGTCACCGGCGCGACACCTTGATCTCCATCGTAGTAGCGTTGTCGTGTCGCCAACTATTGCTTCTACGACTATCGCTACCGCTTAGTGATAAAGTGAAGCAATTACAGGGCGATTGCATTGCATACAATAAAGCGACAACCATATGGCTCCTGCCAGTTGCCGATAACTCGGTTACAAAACATGATCATCTCATACAATAAAATATAGAATCATGCCTTGACCATATCACATCACAACATGCCCTACAAAAACAAGTTAGACGTCCTCTACTTTGTTGTTGCAAGTTTTACATGCCTGCTACGGGCTGTGAAAGAACCGTTCTTACCTATGCATCAAAACCACAACGTTAGTTCGTCAAGTTAGTGTTGTTTTAACCTTCTCAAGGACCGGGCGTAGCCACACTCGGTTCAACTAAAGTTGGAGAAACTGACACCCGCCAGCCACCTGTGTGCAAAGCACGTCGGTAGAACCAGTCTCGCGTAAGCGTACGCGTAATGTCGGTCTGGGCCGCTTCATCCAACAATATCGCCGAACCAAAGTATGACATGCTGGTAAGCAGTATGACTTGTATCGCCCACAACTCACTTGTGTTCTACTCGTGCATATAACATCTACGCATAAAACCTGGCTCGGATGCCACTGTTGGGGAACGTAGTAATTTCAAAAAAATCCTACGCACACGCAAGATCATGGTGATGCATAGCAACAAGAGGGGAGACTGTGTCCACGTACCCTCGTAGACCGAAAGCGGAAGCGTTAGCACAACACGGTTGATGTAGTCGTACGTCTTCACGATCCGACCGATCAAGTACGAACGTACGGCACCTCCGAGTTCAGCACACGTTCAGCTAGATGACGTCCCTCGAACTCCGATCCAGCCGAGCTTTGAGGGAGAGTTTCGTCAGCATGCCGGTGTGGTGACGATGATGATGTTCTACCGACGCAGGGCTTCGCCTAAGCACTGCCACGATATTATCGAGGTGGATTATGGTGGAGGGGGGCACCGCACACGGCTAAGAGATCAATGATCAATTGTTGTGTCTATGGGGTGCCCCCCTACCCCCGTATATAAAGGAGCAAAGGGGGGAGAGGCGGCCGGCTAGGAGGAGGCGCGCCAGGAGGAGTCGTACTCCCACCGGGAGTAGGGGAGTAGGACTCCCTCCCTTCCTAGTTGGAGTAGGAGAAGGGGGAAGGAGGAGGGAGAGAGGAAGGAAAGCCCCCCCCCCCCCTCCTTGCCCAATTCGGACTAGAGGGGGAGGGGGAGCGCGTCCTGCCCTGGCCGCCCCTCCTCTTCTCCACTAAGGCCCATCTTGGCCCATTAAACCCCCGGGGGGGTTCCGATAACCCCCGGTACTCCTGTAAAATCCCGATTTCACCCGGAACACTTCCGATATCCAAATATAGGCTTCCAATATATCAATTTTTATGTCTCGACCATTTCGAGACTCCTCGTCATGTCCGTAATCGCATTTGGGACTCCAAACTATCTTCGGTACATCATAACACATAAACTCATAATATAAACGTCATCGAACTTTATGCGTGCGGACTCTACGGGTTCGAGAACAATGTAGACATGACCGAGACATGTCTCCAGTCAATAACCAATAGCGGAACCTGGATGCTCATATTGGCTCCTACATATTCTACAAAGATCTTTATCGGTCGAATCGCATAACAACATACGTTGTTTCCTTTGTCATCGGTACGTTACTTGCTCGAGATTCGATCGTCGGTATCTTAATACCTAGTTCAATCTCGTTACCGGCAAGTCTCTTTACTCGTTCCGTAATACATCATCCCGCAACTAACGCATTAGTTACAATGCTTGCAAGGCTTATAGTGATGTGTATTACCGAGTGGGCCCGGAGATACCTCTCCGACAATTGGAGTGACAAATCCTAATCTCGAAATACGCCACTCAACAAATACCTTCGGAGACACTTGTAGAGCACCTTTATAATCACCTAGTTACGTTGTGACGTTTGGTAGCACACAAAGTGTTCCTCCGGTAAATGGGAGTTGCATAATCTCATAGTCATAGGAACATGTATAAGTCATGAAGAAAGCAATAGCAACATACTAAACGATCAAGTGCTAAGCTAACGGAATGGGTCAAGTCAATCACATCATTCTCCTAATGATGTGATCCCGTTAATCAAATGACAACTCATGTCTATGGCTAGGAAACATAACCATCTTTGATCAACGAGCTAGTCAAGTAGAGGCATACTAGTGACACTATGTTTGTCTATGTATTCACACATGTATTATGTTTCCGGTTAATACAATTCTAGCATGAATAATATACATTTATCATAAAATAAATGAATAAATAATAACTTTATTATTGCCTTTAGGGCTTATTTCCTTCATATTTAGCTTGTATTCACTGAGTCGGAACAATAATGCAGTCGCTCGCGCAACTCATGCATAGCTGTAAGTTCGCTCGCTCTGATCTGTTATTTCCCCTTCTTCCTTATTCTTTTCTTCATTTTTCATTAGTTTTCTTCAGTTTTCCCTTTTCCTTTGTTACACTTTATGTTTTCATTGGGTTTTTTTCTTTCTTCGTTATATTATTGGCTTTCTTTTGTTTCTTTATTGATTTTCTTCACTTTTTTCTTTGCTGGTTTAGTTGGTTTTTTTTGTCACCTGTCTACTTTTTCTTACTATACAATGTACATTTTTAGCGCACATGTTTAATAATTTTTAAACAACATTATGTATATATTTTTTAAATCCATGTTTTCAGCACTTTTATGAATACACGGTAACATTTTTTCAAATATATGTTGTACATTTCTTAATGACAATAAACATAATTATAAACTTCTCTCGAATATTTCTAAAAAAACGTTACTAAAAATATTTTAATACACTTTGGACATTTTTCAAATACAATACGTAAATTTTTTTAAATATATGTTTCAGAAAAAATTTGAATACATGGTAAAAAATTCGAAATACACATTGTACATTTTCTTAATGGCAATTAAACATATTAACTGCCCTAAAAAACTTCCCTAAAAACATAGTTTGGAATACACAGTAATATTTTTTGGACTTCCCTAGAAAACATCTTCAAAAAAACTTCCCTAAACAACACAGTAACCTATTTTAAACATTCTCAAAAAAAACTTCCCAAAAACATTTTTTTCAATACACGGAATTTTATTTTAAACTTCCCGAAAAAAACTTCCTCCAAAAAACATCCCAAAAAACAAAGTAACCTTCCTCAAAAAAACAACTTCCCAAAAACACTTATTTTTAACTACACCAAGCGTATCAGGACTAACACCAGCAACCTCGCACTAGAGGTGCACGCAGGTAGCCACTCGCCCAAACAACTACCTAAAGGAATTTATATATAAAAATGATGATTGGTAGCGCGGCCTATATAAGAACACAGAAACACATTCATATATAAAAACACTTATGAAAAGAATCGGAACATTCCTTAAAAGAATTGTGGACAATTTTTAAACACCGAGTTTTTTAAAACACAAATAATTTACAAAATTTCAAAAACATTATTTAAGCAATTTGCACAATTTTTTAAAATCTGAAACATTTTCATAGCATGTGAAAAACGGTTGGAATACTGGAATTTTTTTGAAAACATGTGATTTTAATAAATCATGAATATTTTTGGAAAATGTGAATAGAATTTCAAATTCCAAACATTTTTTCAAAAACACAAAAGGAATTGAATTCAAGCCCAAAATAGAGAAAAGGAACAATTTTTAACTTCTGAACAATTTTAGAAATGCACAAACATTTTTTAAACTTCACGAATTCTTGTTGTGATATAGTGGTCGGCCCAAATTCTTGTCCGTGAGAGTAGCAGGTAATCCCGGTTGGGGTGGTACTATTCCCGGTGTGCCAAATAGGTCTAGGGTCCAAAATAGACCGGGGTTAGAAGTTTAGAGTGCCAATTTTCGAGATTCAAAGTTCAGGGTTGATTTATTTTTCATCTACAACTTCAAGGCATGTTTTTGACTTTTTCCATTTGACATTGGTCAGGCCAACTGATGTAGCGCAGCAAACGAGGGGCAATCACGTTAAAGCGGGTGATAAAATGATATGGTGCATCATGAGCCTATTGACGGTGTCAAAATATTCTAGGAGGACGTAGATAGCTCAGTTTTACTTTTTTTCATGACAAGGGATAATTAATTACATCGGTATTTATGGTGCTATTACTTATAATCTAGACATGAAACTTTTCTGGAACATCTAGACTAAACACTTGGATAACTGCACCGGTACCGGTCAAAATAATTTGTGAGGCTATTTGACCGCCCCATATATAGAGCAGCATCTAGGCGTTTTGCCTGCTAAAGTCTCGGTTAAACACACTTGTGTGCTTGTGGTAGCATGGTCCTATGTAGTAGTGCTTTTGGATTAAAAAAACAAATATTTGGCGAAAAGCAAAAGTTTTAAAATTGGAAAACAATTTTTAAAAGGCAAATAATTTTTGAATTTTTTAACAACATTTATAAATTTATTTTCAAAAAACTTCATAAACTTTTTAAGGAACCCAATCATTTTTTAGAAATTTAAACAAATTTCAAAACACTAAACATTACTTGAAAAATGTGAAAAAATTGAACGTTTTCTGAAGGTGTGAACAAATTTTCAAAATTCGAAACTTTTCTGGAAAAGTAAACCTATTTTAAATCGGGATTTTTTTATAAACAACTTTTTAGAAAATTTGTGTAAAATTAAAAAATTTGAAATATAAAAAAGTAAAAGGAGTAATAGATAAATATGAAAATGAAAGATATAAAAGCCAAAAGAACACTGAAAACCCATGAAAGAAACAATAGAAAAAATGTGTGCTCGTCCTAAAATGGGCCGGTACAATAGAATCGTTTGTGTCTGTTTCCGCACTAATTTGACGCATCGTATGTCAAATAAGAAATGCCCACTTGAGCGGCATTCTAAAAAGGATCGGAATATTGAACTGATGTTCTGTCGAGGAGCAACTCCCATCGAACGAATCATTCACCTCCAGGGATCCGACTAAGTGAACTTATGCATTCACATTGGGAGGAGTTTTCAAACGAACTCTTGCTGGCCCAACAAACTATGAATATGCAAGAAAAAATGGGCCAAGCCCTATAAGTTGTATTTGTTGTAAAAATGGTCATAAAAAATTGCCATGTGAAAAATGCATAGTTAGGTGCAAAAAAATGCCATGTTTTAAAAACCCAAAAATTGTGCAATTGCCATGACACTGTATGAAAAACACTATCGAAGATTACAAGTGCCATGTAACCAAAAATATACAATAAAAAAATTGCAGTGATTTGAAGCAAAACAAGTATTTTCTATACATATGGTAATTCTCACTTGGAGTTTTGCGTTAAGAAGAATATCTTTTTGAAATTTTCCATGATCCAAAAAATTGCCATACTTGCCATGATCCAAAATTTAAAATGCCATGCCATGGAAATAAATTTGCGATGGTTTAATACTAAAACTGCAATCGTCCAAAAAGTAAATTGCCATGGTCTATAATTTATTAAATATATGGTGCATAAGACAAATTTTCAAACAATTCTCTAATTTGTGATCATTATTAAATCCAAGAAGATTTTTGTCATATTGTATATTTATTCTTGCATATTATTAAAAAAGTGCATTTTTAATGTAAATTGTGTCATTATTTTGTTTGTTGTTTTTCATTTTCTTTCTTCTTAAGGGGTAATACCAATGCCACTAATCCATATTGTTTAACAGTGCGATTCATGTGCAAATTATGTGCAATTTATTTTGTAATCATTTGTTTAAATTTTTATTCATGTAATTTATTTTAGGGCAAAACTAATGCCCCCAATTCATTCTACCTAAGAGGAAATTCAGTTTTTGTCTATTAAGTTTTATACTAGTTTCAGTCTTTATTATTGTTTATCAAGTGTTTTTAGTTGGTTTTCTCATTTACGTGCATGCATGAATATTAGGGAGGTTGCGTATGTAAATATACACATAAGTATTATGCAATACTCCCTCAAATGGATGTATCAAGCACCAAGTTAGTGGTAGATACATCCATTTGAGGGACAAGCTTGGGACAAGCTTTTTCGGACGGAGGGAGTATATGTGTAAATTATACTAGAGTACAAAATTGCACTATTATACACCTATTTTTATACTCATAAAATTATGCAACTTATGTACAAATTGCGCGCAAACATTTCATCATTTTTAATTTTTAATTTTATTTTCTTTCTTCTTTAAGGGTAATACCAACTATAATAATTAATTTTTTCATAGGAAATTTCATTTTTGAAAATTACGCTATTACACACTTATTTTTGCATATTATGGAAAAGTGCAATATCTGTGTAAAAAAACATTCTTTATTTTTTTTCATTTTTTTTCTTCTGAAAGGGAAACACCAATGTCACTAATTCATTCTTGCTTAGAAAACTTAAGTATTTTGATTTTGTTTTATTTTATATTTTATTTTATTTTCCTGTTTAAGGGAAATAGTAATGCCAATAATTCAATCTTTCTTAAAAAAATCTTTTTTTGCCAAAATTCAGCTTTTATATGCTTATTCTTGCAGATTATAAAAAACACAATTTCGGCCTAAATTGTATGCAAACTTTATCATTATTTGGTTAAATTATTTTCTTCTAGAAGGATGACACCAATGCCACTAATTCATTCCGTGAGCATGCAATATGCGGAATGACTACGTACGTTAGTGGTGTCACATTTTTCAACTCTCACGCATGAGCATGCATACCTACACATGCACACACATCCTATATACCTAAGAGATCCACCCCCATTAACCAATTTATCTACGCATGCAATCTATCCACCTCAGCGACCCTGCCACATCAGCGGCTGACTTCTGGAAAAAAAAAAGAGCAGTTCCCATTTTTTACTTTGGGCGGTGTCTGTTCTTATTCTGTGCCTTCTGTTTCATCGTCAGCAAAGCGGCAACTAAATGCATCCCATTATTCTGCGCCTTCTTTTATAATTTGCCCACCAAATCCACCAGGAACTACTGCACACGAAAAAAAAGGAAACTGATTGAGGTATACAAGACGTTCGACTGGAATTTTGCGCTATCGTCTCCCCTTCCGTGTCCAATGTGATGCATATCTCTTCCCTTCCTTGCATCTTCTTTCGCCCTTCCTATATGAAGCAGCACTATCTTCCTATCTCCATAGGATGAATCTCTTCTCCATCCCAGACCTTACAAAAGGATTACTCCTTCTCCTTGCCAAGCGACCATCGCCCCGCCATGGTTCCACCAGGTGACCTTGTTGCCACCGTCTCTCGCTCGGCGACACTGATGGAGCGTTATTATTCAGCGGACCCCTCACCCTGATTTGGAATTGTCGTCGCTGCTGCAAGCACACCTTGAGTGTGGTTTTGTGTAGCTCGAGCTACGTGATATCCTTTATCTTAGCCATCCATTTTTGCATCATGATTCGTGCAAGCATATTTGTCGTTGTTGTTTCTCTCAAACAAAACAACGTATAAACTTTAAATTTTGCAGGACAATAAAACATTTTAATTACTATGTGGGAAAAAACTTTCAGATTTTTTCATGCATTTTAAATGCTAAAAATTATTATTTTTAATCAAAAAAATCCTCATTTTGTATATTTATGTCGGTCCAAAAAATCTGATAGTTTTTTCACACATCGAAGTTATAAAGTTTGTTTGATCTGCAAAGTTTGAAGTCTATTTGAGAGAAACAAAAAAGAAAAATCTTCTTGTTGTAAGTTAGTTGGAGAGTACGGATCTCAAAGCAATGTTGGAGGACTGAAAATAAGAGGTTCCATGTAGGTCCACCTACAGAGGAACTTTACCCCACAACCATGGTTTAATTCAGTTGCCGGCGGGTGTGGCCTCCCAATTCCCATAATTCTGACTAGCTCCTCCGTCCAACCCCCGCTGCCCGAGCTTCAGGTTGAATCCTCCTCCCGTTCATGAAGCCGGGTTGTTCTGTTGCTCCAGTACCTGGATCCAAGGCAAGGGAGCATGTCAGCTACGACAAGGAAGGAGGCAAGTTTTCTCCTTCATTCATACTACTTTGCGGTTCGATTCTTCTTTACAGTATAAGATGGAATAGAGTAGATGCACGACATGAACTACTCCATTGATTGATTGGATTTGGCGGACGTTGTAGGAAAAAGTAGTCTTAATTTTTGGGGATCCGTTCTGTACCTTTTGTTTATATGCAGTCTGAAACTCTGGATGTAATACACGCGTCAGGAATAGACTGCATCAAGGCTTGCCAAGGAACCCTTTGAAGGTGAGGACCGTCAGGCAGTGGCCAAGCCAGCAGCTAGCGCTGCGCGCGTCACCTCTCCACTACTGTAGGCAATCACGGACATGGACAGGCTCCCTCGATGGAATCGAGCCAGTTGAAGAACAGAGCTTCCACACACCTGTTTCTTCTTACAAATTCAGAAAAGGGAGGTTGAGTTATCATTTCATTTCCCTTATTCTCTAATCTGGAGGTCAGTAAGGTAAGATGCATGCGGCACCGAGAAGCGATGGTTCTCCTGATAAGCCTTTCAGTGGTACTATCTTCTAAGGCATCCCTACTATATGTCTCTTTTTGGCTCTTATTTTGATGATACAATTTTGTTGCTATGAATAGTCAACTCCTAAATAGTAAATACGTACTATCTTAATTGTGTTCGCCTCTGCGAGTGTGATGAAGTAACCAACTTATGTTACTTCATCACTTAGATATTATGCTCACCATTAAAATCACAACTTCATGAGATTCTAAACCTGAAGGTAGTGTGCCTCCCCTTCTGTTATACATGCTCCAGAGTACTAATTATAGCCGACAAAATAGTGCTTTTTTGCAGGAACATATTGATGGGAGGGTATGATCTTCATTGGCCTGAATGCTGGTACCTGATCAAGTTAACTAAATACAAACAACCGAAACTAACAAAGCACAATATGTAGAAGAAATGGCAAACAAGCTGGGAAACTTTGGGATTCTGTCACCAATTCATTTTGAGCATACATATATAGTTCATAATTCATGGTGATCAGAATGTCGATGATTTAAGGTACAAAGTGGTGTTCCAAAATATCTTGCACTCACCTATGTTTGCATATGCTCATTTTCTACTCATGTCCATATAACCAAATCTCATCAAAATATATTGCAAGCAATTCCGCAGCAACGCGCGAGGTATCATCTAATATACACAATCCATGAGTACTCACACGAGCACATATATACACGTGTGCACACACACTACACCGACACACAGCCACATGCATGCACATACAAAGAAAGAAAAAAGACACGTATACGTTGAACTAGCTAGCTATACTACATGTAACACCAGTACTTTAGGTATATATAGCTAGCCTGCAGTGTGTGCGCTCAAAAAAAAATTCGCTGACCCTAATACTATTTTCAGGCGACTAGGATATAGCCAAGCCCTATTGTTTTCGTGTCGTACGACGAAAACAGTCGTATATGTAGTACTGCTCTTCTAGAAACTCTCCAAGAGGCTCACCTCACCGTGACTGGCGGCCCATGCATGCACCAACCAACGAAATCTTTTTTTTTTCTTAAAAGGTAGTACCAATGCCACTAATTCATTATTTCTTAGAGAACTTTATTATTTTTATGTTGTTTTACTTTTTGTTTCATTTTATTCTTTTTAAATGGTGATACCAATGCCACTAATTCATTTATTCTTTTGACAACTTTAATATTTTGATTTTGTTTTAGTTTTTGTTTCATTTTTCTTTCTTCCTTAAGGGTAATACTAATGCCACTAGTTCATTTCCACTAGTAGAAAACAGGGCATTTGTCCCGGTTCGTAACGGCCTTTAGTCCCGGTTCATGAACCGGGACTAATGGGTCGTTACTAATACCTCCCCCCGTTAGTCCCGGGTCTTACACGAACCGGGACAGAATCAAACATCCAAGTGGCCATGCGGGCAGCTCAGTAGGCCTTTGGTCCCGGTTGGTGACATGAACCGGGACCAAAAGGCCTCCACGCATCAGCAGCTGGCTGGAGTTGAGGTTTTCCTTTTAAAAAAAAAGTGGCTGGTTTAGGGGTTTTGGGGGTTAATTTAGGTTGTTATTAGCTAGCTAATAGAGAGAAGTGTCCTCTCTTATATCTTCGTCCTTGGTTTACCAACGCTACTGCTATGTTCATTTCACCCGCAGATATATAATAACTCATGCATGCTCGCATCATACATCATCATATATAAGTCCTACTAATCATGCATCATCATACAACTTCTACTCGTTATTAATAATAAGTCATACGATCATCATTCTCATAGTCATCGAACCCAACCCTACATAATTGTTCTTAGCACATGATCATCAGTATCAGGTAAGACCTAAACACCCTTAAGGTAAAATAACATAAAACAATATAGACCCTGACTCTCCATTATGAAGAATGGAGATCATCATGTCTCCAATTCTTGCGCTTCGCTTCCTTTTTGCTTACAAGAAGCTCCTTACGACTGTCCATACATTTTTTCCATTCTTTGATTGTCATGTCTCCACTTCTTTTAGAAATCCGGTATCGACAGTTGAGATTCGTAGGACGACCTGGTTGTATGTTCAAAACATGAAGGCTACCGTGCGTATACATCAGATGAGGCACATAATCATTCGGGATTATCTGTTGAACAACATAGTAATAACTTCGTAGTTAGCAATGATGTACTAGTTTTAGAAGTATGCAAAAAGATGCACGGATGTTGTAATAGTAAAAAATCTTACCAGGGTATCTCCATGGTAGTTACCGTAGTTCAACACATGCACTAGTGGCACATATTGACCATAATGTTGAGGAGTTCGATTGTAGACATTGTAATTCTCAAGATCGGTACAAAATGCGATCAGATGATTTTTCTCCTTATAAGTTAATTCGGAGCCATCGATGTAGTGGGTTTTGTCTACCATCTTCCGCACATTCTTTGAAGAATGAAAATAAGCTGTCAATGGAAATAAGTTGTCAACTATTTTGAAATAAACAATATAAATTACTTAATAACTATGTTAAGCTCACATGGGGGAAGAATTGGAGGTGTATCCACAAGGACCCAAATCTCCATATTGTCTTGCTCGATTGTAGGATCACCAAGATCCATGGTGATAAGCATACCCTCATCAAAACCATACGTCTTGCAAAGTGCTTCCCAATTTTTGCAACCAAAATGGGTTACACTCTCAGCATTGTACAACTTTACTTGAAAATCCACACCATGATGGGTCCTTAGAAGAATTTTTTTGGTTTCCATACTTTCATGGTCTTCAAAACCCATCCTCTCCAAGACATAGCGTCTTGCATAGCATGGGATAAGCTAGTCGAATTGGAAAAGATGAAAAATACACGTTAAAATAGTTGAAGTCGTGCTTAATTACGAAAAAACTATTGTCGTCGTTGCGTACCGTATGAACATCGAAGGTCTCCTCGAGCTTAATGCTGAAGCGCCGATCTTCGTCCAGCTCAATGAACTCGTCGCACATACCTCGGTCGTCGTGGCACCAGTCGCACTCACTCGGGCGGTTTTCGTCGCCCGAGGACGACATTTCCGGCCTATGTTAATAATTCAAATATTAAACTTGTACAATTAAATATATGTACTAAAAACCTAAATTAGATCATTATTATTAATCACGGGTTGACTATTGGTGATGGTACGTAGCTCCTCCTTTCATTCCCGAGTGCATTATTACACCAAATTGTCTAGCACACGGGAATGAAGGAGAAGCTACCCCACGATTTTAGCATTCAAAGTAGGAGTACTTTTCTAATATGAGCATTCAATAAGCAAAACCAAATCATAAAATAAAGTATTCAAATTAGCAAGCATTCAATTATAAGCAAAAGTACACCATCTCTTGTGTCCGTACATTGTCAAATATTAACACTAATACTCCTCGAATACTATCATACATATAGCATCACTAATACAGCTAGAACCGTAGCGCCCGACGTGTATCGTCGCGGGCGGTGGACACCCAAAGATATGGTACCTTCACAGGATCATAGCTCCAGTGAGATCCCTGAACAACCTGCCAGGTATTGTCGAACCTGCCCTCCAATGCAACCATGTAGCGACGGACGTGCTAGTCCTCCTCGCTGACACGGTGACGTACCACCTTCGCGGTGTCCGGAAGCCTCGGCACCGTCACTGGCCCACGCGACCGCCACCAAACAAGAATCGGGTCAACAACGGGCTGCCTCCTCACCAACCTACGTCGCCCGGAAGGTAGCACCTCCTAATACCAGCCCGACGGAGCCCAGTCCCGAACATGGCCCTGAACAAACAGGCCTCCACCGCCGAGTCGACGACGACGAGGATGCGGGATAGGCATCACCGACGTCGATGCCGGAACTACTTCTATATATAGTTAAATAAAGTAGTTTATTAAATCAACTAGCTAGTTCAACTATATATGAAGCACTTACTATAAATAAAATAAAGTAGTACTTACTAAAAATAAACTAGTTTAACTATAGTTCTATTATTTTTCTAACTAACTATATTAAACACTTTTTCTTCTTATTTTTCCTTTTTCCTCTATTCTAAATATGAACATATTCGTAAATGACTTATATCATGCACAATTTTCCTATACATACACAATAAATTGACAAAGAAAATACTATGAACAAAAAAACATTAAAATTCTATGAACAAAATTACAACAGAAAAAATCATAAAAATCCTATGAACAGAAAAAAATCATAAAAAATTGACATCTAAATTACTTACACAATATGAAAAAAAAATTGACATCTAAATTACAACAGAAAAAATCATAAAAATTTGACATCTAAATTACAACAGAAAAAAATCATAAAAAAATCTAACACAATATGAACAAATTAATTACACAATATGAAAAAAATCTAACAGAAAAATCTATGAACTACACATCTAACAAAAAAATCTATGAACTACAAAAAAATCTAACAAAATCTAACTCAATTAACTACCACTAACATCAAATTAAATTAGTTGCTCACGACGACGGTGTCGGGGACGGCGACGGCAACGACGACGGCGACGGCGAGGTGCGGCGCGGGGCGGGGCGGCGCGGCGCGGCGACGGGCAGGGCGGCGGGCGGGCGCGACGACGGGCGGGCGGGCGCGACGACGGCAGGGGCCGGGCGGCGTAGGGCGTGGGCGACGTGCCGATCAGGCGGCGCAGGCGACGACACGGCGACGGCAAGGCGGATACGGCGGGCAGCTGGCGGGCGGGCGGGGAAGAACGAATCGAACTAAAATTTCACGAGTGTCATGAGATATTAGAGCATTGGTCCCGTTCGTGAGACCAACCGGACAATCGCATTTTAGTCCCGGTTGGTGCCATCAACCGGGACCAAAGACCTCTTTTCAGCAGCCCAAAGGGCGGGAAGTAGAGGCCTTTAGTCTCAGTTGGTGGCACAAACCGGGACTAAAGGGGGGTCTTTAGTCCCGGTTGGTGCCACCAACCGGGACTAAAGGCCTTGTCTTTGCCTGTCAAGACAAAAGTTTAGTCCCACCTCGCTAGCTGAGGGAGCTCGAGAGTGGTTTATAAGCCCCAGTCCCGCTGCCCCTCTCGAGCTCCTCTCTACAGCAGGCTTACGGGCCTAAAATCTCTCTCTGTGCTTGTGGGCCTATTGGGCCTACTGCGGGCCTGCATCCTGGCCATAATAATGGGTTTCTAGTCGTATGCAGGCCGTGGTGGCCTTGTAGATGGCAATTTTTTTTTCCTACATTTTTTGCTTTATTTTTTGTTTCTAATTACTTATTTATTTTCTTTTATGATAATTCTTTTTGCTATTAAAGTTTGTAACAAAATTCTAATTATTTATTTATTTTCTTTTATGATAATTCTTTTTGCTTTTAATGTTTTGAATAGAATTCTAATTACTTTTTTATTTTATTTTATGATAATTCTTTTTCCTATTAAAGTTTGTAACAAAATTCTAATTACTTATTTATTTTATTTTATGATAATTCTTTTTTCTTTTAATATTTTGAACAGAATTCTAATTACTTATTTTTTTATTTATAATTCTTTTTGCTATTAAAGTTTGTAACAAAATTCTAATTACTTATTTATTTTATTTTATGATAATTCTTTTTGCTTTTAATGTTTTAAACAAAATTCTAATTACTTATTTATTTTCTTTTATGATAATTCTTTTTGCTATTAAAGTTTGTAACAAAATTCTAATTACTTATTTATTTTCTTTTATGATAATTCTTTTTGCTATTAAAGTTTGTAAGAAAATTTTAATTACTTATTTATTTTCTTTTATGATAATTCTTTTTGCTTTTAATGTTTTGAACAGAATTCTAATTACTTATTTAGTCCCGGTTGGTGGCATTTAACCGACTAAATGGTAGATCGTGGTCCCGGTTCAAGCCACCAACCGGGACCAATGATTGTGGGCCAGAGCGAGGCCCATTGGTCCTGCTCGTCCCACCAACCGGACCAAAATGTTCAGATTTAACGGGACCAATGGCCCACGTGGTCCGGCCGCCCCGAGGCTCACGAACCGGGTCCAATGTTCTATGGGTCCCGGCCTGATTGAACCGGACTAATTAAATTTGACTCGGCCTGGACCTTTGCCCCCTTTTCTACTAGTGTCCTTTTTGATAAACTTCTTTTTTGCAAACCATACACTATTATATGTTTATTATTGCATATTATAAAAACACACAACTTAAGAATAATTACGTGATTTTTTTCATTATTTTTTTATTTTTTCCAATTTCTTTCTTCACAAAGGGCAATACCAAAGTCACTAACTAATTTTTTTAGAAAACACCATTAGAGTGATTTTATTTTATTTCCTTTCTTCTTTGAGATAATACCAATGACACATTCCTTTTTAGGGAAGTTTTTTAAAAAAAATTCACTATTGTATATTTATTCTTGCGTATTATAAAAAAGTGCAATTTTCATGTAAATTGTGTCATTATTTTTTTTCGCTGTTTTTCATTTCCTTTCTTCTTAAGGGATAATACCAATGACACTAATCCATATTGTGTAACAGTGCAATTCCTGTGCAAATTATAAGTAATTTCTTTCGTAATTGTTTGTTTCAAGTTTTATTTCGTTTCCTTTATGTTTTTAGGGTAAAACCAATGCCCCCAATTCATTCTACCTAAGAGGAAATTCACTTTTTTGTATTTTCAGTTTTATACTAGTTTCAGTTTTATTATTGTTTATTAAGTGTTTTTAGTTGGTTTTCTCATTTATGTGTATGCATGAATATTACGGGTGTGTGCGTGTGTTAATATACACATAAGTATTATACAATACATTTGTAAATTCTACTAGAGTGCAAAATTGCACTATTATACACTTATCTTTGCAGTCATAAAATTATGCAATTTCAGTACAAATTGTGCGCAAACTTCTCTTCATTTTTTATTTTATTTTCTTCTTTAAGGGTAATACCAACGATACTAATTTATGCCTTCTTTGGAAATTTCATTTAGAAAATTATATGCTAGTACACACTTATTCTTGCATATTATGGAAAAGCGCAATTTCTGTGTAAATTTTGTCATTCTGTATTTTTTTTTCATTTTCTTTCTGCTGGAAGGGTAACACCAATGCCACTAATTCATTCTTTCTTAAAAAAAACTTCAGTATTTTGATTTTGTTTTAGTTTTTATTTCATTTTCTTTCTTCTTTAAGGGAAATACCAATGCCACCAATCCATTCATTCTTAGAAAATCTCTTTATCTTGCAAAAATTCAACTTTTATAAGCTTATTCTTGCATATTATAAAAAGCATAATTTCTATCTAAATTGTGTGCAAACTTTATCATTATTTGTCTAAATTATTTTTCTTCTACAATGATGATAGCAACGCCACTAGCTAGCTATACTTTGAAATATATGCAATACTTTTGCCAAACCGACTAGCTAGCTATACTACCATGTAACACTTGTACTTTGGGTATATATATAGCTAGCGTGCAGTATGCGCGGTCAAAAAAAAATTGACTGACCCTAATACTATTTTCAGGCTGACTGTGATATAGCCACGCATATTGTTTTGCGTCGTAGGACGAAAACAGTCGTATATGTAGCACTGGCCTTCTAGAGACTCTCCAACAGGCTCAGCTCACGGTGAGTGACAGCCCATGCCCATGCATGCACCGACGCATGCAGTTGACCACAAACCGGCAGGCACCAGCTCACCGTCACGTAAATGGCCGCATTTACGTTTCCCCGATCCGACAAAAGCAAGGGCACGTACGTACGTCCCTCACGCGCCAGTTTGGCAGCACGTACGTGCTCTTCATACTAGAGCCGTCAATGAAGCAAAAGAGAAAAGAAGAGGCAAAAGGTGACACGCCCGGCCGGCCGTGTCGTCGTCGTGCTGCGAGGAAGCAAGCTCGCTCGCACCAACATATTCCATTGCCACGCACGCCCCAGCGAAAAGCCAAGGCGAAAGCGAGAGCACACATGGCCCCCAGAACTGAAAGCGAGGGAGCACACGAGGACGCCACCGCGGGAACAGCTAGCTACCCACCGGGCAGGCATGCAGGTGCACGACGAGAAGATGCGTGCACGGCGGCGGCCGGAAACGTTAACCGAAGGAGCGGCGCGG
Organism: Aegilops bicornis; assembly: GCA_021605145.1. Taxonomy (NCBI): domain Eukaryota; kingdom Viridiplantae; phylum Streptophyta; class Magnoliopsida; order Poales; family Poaceae; genus Aegilops; species Aegilops bicornis. The sequence continues at coordinate 56,381,999 of CM038675.1, read as the reverse complement.
CCGGCCGAGCGAGCGCACGCAAAGGCGGCTCGGCCAGGCCAGGCCACGACGCCGCTGGAAAGCGCGCCGGCGAGCCGGCACGGTTCCGCCCCCGGCCGGTGTGCCAGCCACTCCGGGGCACACTACTACTGCTCTCCTGTGTGCCACTCCGCTCCACTTCACTCGGCACGCACGCAGGAGCAAAGAACCAAACAAACGGGCGGAGAAGGCGAATTCACTCCACTCAACGTCGCCTTTCCTCACACGGGCCATGCATGCATGCATGCGGCCGCGCGCGGGTGCGTGCCGTAGCGGTCCCGTCCCGTCCCGTGTACGCATGCATGCACGAGGAGAGGAGCGGAGCGGGTATTGGGGATCCAGCCACCGGGGGAGGACTGAGCGAGCGAGTACAAATAACCCCATTCCCCGCAGCCACGCACCGTTCGTTTTCTTCAGTCCCGTCACTCTCGCCCGCCCCACACACTACAGCCAGGAGGCCAGGGGACAGGAGTGGTAGAAGAAGCCTCTGCCAGTGAAGAAGAAGAAGAAGAAGAAGAAGAAGAAGAAGAAGAAGAAGAAGAAGAAGACTCACTCGCCAGTGCCGGCCCGGCGACTGCGAGCACGCACACCGGCCGATCGTCCGTCCGCCCGTCCAGGAAGAAGAAGAGATCAGAGCAGGTACGTACGCCATGCACGAACGTATATTCCCAGGCCGCCGCCGATGGATAGATCGGTTTAGTTTGGTCTGGAATCAAGGTCGGTTAATTGGTCTAGTAGATCCATACAAATGGCGCCCCGTTATCAGATCCAGTCTCTTTCCCCCCCCCCTTTTTTTCCATTATTATCGTGCGTGCGAGTTCATAGGATCTTGTCTTGTAGATTTAAATCTTCTAGGATGGGTAATTCTCTCCCAACGATCTTACATTTGAGGAGCAGATCCAACGTATTCAAGGTTTACTAGGATTAGATCAGACCCGACTGACACAGCTAGGGAGTATAACGCACAACCGTTTCTGTATTCTAGCGGAGTACGCACCAAGGCTTTGATTTTTGTTTGTTTTTGCCCTACGTGGAATTCCACTGCACGCTAGAAAACAAAATCCATCTCTCAGTCCCACCCTGTGCACGCGATTTCACAGGTCATTAGTCCGACTGCGGATGCAGATTCATACTTTTCATGTTAGTTTGGATTTCAAATTCAAATGAAATCTGTAGCCCAGAAAACTTGACTGATTTATGTTTTGTTTATTGCACTACTCACTCACTCTAGATCAGTGCAGGCATCTCTTGCTGCAGCTAGCCACACCCTGCGCGCGCGCGCCATGGCGGCTCTGGTCACCTCCCAGCTCGCCACCTCCGGCACCGTCCTCGGCATCACCGACAGGTTCCGGCGTGCAGGTTTCCAGGGCGTGAGGCCCCGGAGCCCGGCGGACGCGGCGCTCGGCATGAGGACCGTCGGAGCGAGCGCCGCCCCGAAGCAACAAAGCCGGAAAGCGCACCGCGGGAGCCGGCGGTGCCTCTCCATGGTGGTGCGCGCCACGGGCAGCGGCGGCATGAACCTCGTGTTCGTCGGCGCCGAGATGGCGCCCTGGAGCAAGACCGGCGGCCTCGGCGACGTCCTCGGGGGCCTCCCCCCAGCCATGGCCGTAAGCTATAGCTAGCACCACTGTCTTCTCATAATGTTTCTTCTTGCAGCTGCCAGCCATGCCTGCCATTACAAGTTACAACTGATGGTGTGCCTGTGCAGGCCAACGGTCACCGGGTCATGGTCATCTCCCCGCGCTACGACCAGTACAAGGACGCCTGGGACACCAGCGTCGTCTCCGAGGTATACATATATCCGCCACATGAACGATCACAATTCACATGCTCCTGCACATTTCTGCAAGGTTCTAGTCTACTCACCGACTAGATTTGCAGATCAAGGTCGCGGACGAGTACGAGAGGGTGAGGTACTTCCACTGCTACAAGCGCGGTGTGGACCGCGTGTTCGTCGACCACCCGTGCTTCCTGGAGAAGGTGACAGATCGTCGTCGATCGATCAAGCTAGCTCTTCGCCGTCCAAAGTCCCAACTCAACATTTATGGTGATTGATTTGGGTGAACCTTTGTTTCTGCTGGTTGCAATTTCCAGGTCCGGGGCAAGACCAAGGAGAAGATCTACGGGCCCGACGCCGGCACCGACTACGAGGACAACCAGCTACGCTTCAGCCTCCTCTGCCAGGCAGCACTTGAGGCACCCAGGATCCTCGACCTCAACAACAACCCATACTTTTCTGGACCCTACGGTAAGATCGACAACACCTAGAGTGTATCTGAAGAACTTGATTTCTACTTGAGAGCACCGGATGATCATCATCTTCCTTGTGTCTTGGTGCTGCCATGCCGTGCTGTGCCGCGCCGTGCCGCGCAGGGGAAGACGTGGTGTTCGTGTGCAACGACTGGCACACGGGCCTTCTGGCCTGCTACCTCAAGAGCAACTACCAGTCCAATGGCATCTACAGGACGGCCAAGGTTCTGCAACTTCTCAAAACTTCATATTCTCTCCGCATATCAGTTTTGCGGTTCATTCATGCTGGCCTGGATTTTACATTGCAACTTCATTTCATGTCCAGGTGGCCTTCTGCATCCACAACATCTCGTACCAGGGCCGCTTCTCCTTCGACGACTTCGCGCAGCTCAACCTGCCCGACAGGTTCAAGTCGTCCTTCGACTTCATCGACGGCTACGACAAGCCGGTGGAGGGGCGCAAGATCAACTGGATGAAGGCCGGGATCCTGCAGGCTGACAAGGTGCTGACGGTGAGCCCCTACTACGCTGAGGAGCTCATCTCCGGCGAAGCCAGGGGCTGCGAGCTCGACAACATCATGCGCCTCACCGGCATCACCGGCATTGTCAACGGCATGGATGTCAGCGAGTGGGACCCCACCAAGGACAAGTTCCTCGCCGTCAACTACGACATCACCACCGTGAGCGACCACACAAAGATTTCTTCCTCTTCTTCCGGTGATCGCTGGTTCTGGGTGGGTTCTGACGAACGAGGCAAAGTGACAGGCGTTGGAGGGGAAGGCATTGAACAAGGAGGCGCTGCAGGCCGAGGTGGGGCTGCCGGTGGACCGGAAGGTGCCGCTGGTGGCATTCATCGGCAGGTTGGAGGAGCAGAAGGGCCCCGACCTGATGATCGCCGCCATCCCGGAGATCCTGAAGGAGGAGGAAGTCCAGATCGTTCTCCTGGTACGTCGTCATCGACCCCGGCCGCAACCCGACCGCCATTGCCGAAACTTCGATCAAGCAGACCTAAGGAATGACTGAATGCATTGCAGGGCACCGGGAAGAAGAAGTTCGAGCGGCTACTCAAGAGTATTGAGGAGAAATTCCCGAGCAAGGTGAGGGCCGTGGTCAGGTTCAACGCGCCGCTGGCTCACCAGATGATGGCCGGCGCCGACGTGCTCGCCGTCACCAGCCGCTTCGAGCCCTGTGGCCTCATCCAGCTCCAGGGGATGCGCTACGGAACGGTAAACGCCTCCTCCTTCAGTCCTTGCCTGTTCCCCAACCTCCTTTGCACATCCATGGCCATGACCGAAGTTTCTTCCAAATGTTCAGCCGTGCGCGTGTGCGTCCACCGGCGGGCTCGTCGACACCATCGTGGAGGGCAAGACCGGGTTCCACATGGGCCGCCTCAGCGTCGACGTAGGCTCATCGATCTTCTTGTGTACATTCATCCATCTTGTTCATGATTGCAGCTCGATCAGACCATGAAATGGTTACCTTTTCTTGTTGGTGGCCAGTGCAACGTGGTGGAGCCGGCCGACGTGAATAAGGTGGTGACCACCCTGAAGCGCGCCGTCAAGGTCGTTGGCACGCCGGCGTACCATGGGATGGTCAAGAACTGCATGATACAGGATCTCTCCTGGAAGGTAAGTCGTCTCTGGTCTGGTTTAGGATGCATTTTCCAGAACAACTAAGACTGCAATGGTGCTCTTGTTCGATGTATCCATTAATGGTGGCTTGCGCATATGGTGCAGGGGCCTGCCAAGAACTGGGAGGACGTGCTTCTGGAACTGGGGGTGGAGGGGAGCGAGCCGGGGATCGTCGGCGAGGAGATCGCGCCGCTCGCCATGGAGAACGTCGCCGCTCCCTGAAGAGAGAAAAGAGACTCCGGTGCATGGAGCGTCCATCCAGTCTGCAGGGTTCTCGTATGGGGAGATAGCCGCTTGTTGTAGTGAAGAAGGGCCGATATATATAATATATAGACTAATAAGTACTTTAACTTTTGTTGTGCCGCTTGCCTCTTTTACAAACAAAAAGGATGTTAGGGGTTGTGCTTGTGATGGTGTGCTGAATTGTGCTTGCATTTTGGTGTGTTACATTGCAAATAAACAAAGGATTTGTTATGTGTTTTTGCTATTGTTTCCCTGTGTTTGAGTCAAATTAAGTTATTTTGTGGGGGTTTCAAAGGTACATTTTTGGGTGTTCAAGGCGGACGGAATTCGGGCAATTTGGCATAACAAACATTTCATATTTGTATTAAAACAGATAAGTGTTAAACTAAATATATTACGCATAACAAGCATTTCATATTTGTAGAGTAAGTAATTGCTTGCAGCCTGCAGTGGAATCCCCAGCGTCTATTTCAGAAGTATGAGACAGAATATTCTGTTTTGTTATTTACTCTTTACTTTATTTTTTCTATTTAAAGCTGATCAATTTACATAATGTATCTATAAACAAATTAATAAATATACTTAAAACAAAGTAGGAGTTCACAAAATGGATAAAATCATTGCAGTTATTGTAGGGAAGTCTAGAGATATCCTATTTGAAGGACGACGGGATTCAAATCAAAGAGGTATTGCTTAGAAAAGGGATTCAATATATAATCGATCGAAGTAATGGGTCTTCCTTTGTGGTGATAAATTGCCTACTTAACTCAGTGGTTAGAGTATTGCTTTCATATGCGGGAGTCATTGGTTCAAATCCAATAGTAGGTAAGTAGGTAGAAAGATTACTAGATAGCATTGGACTTACTCCGCTTCGCTATCTATAACTTTTTCTACCCCTCTTTCCTTTTTCTTCGTATCAACTATAAACTACTGGATTGTCTTCAATTGGATGGAGGAATCCAATTGACAGCCCCGATTCGTGTCCTAGCTCATCTAAGAGCGAGCTTCGCTCGTATTGCAATGAAGGAATTTCTAGGTGTAAGTTCCAAAATGGCGGTGTGATGACTGCCAAGATCAAATGCCACACAACAAATGACAGATCAACGCGACACAATAAATGGTGGAAGGGGAGCGACGGCTTGTGACGAGGATATGGGTAGCAAAAGCGCCGCCATCACCTCCAACCATTGGCCGCCGATGATGGGCGACGACGGTGATCTGGATGATATGAATATAGATGGCGGGAGGATGAAACAGCTTTACAATTTTCATGGCTTGAAACCAGCAATACTACTTACTCACTTTGCTGTTGAACTGCGAGTGTGACACACTAAACTTATTTAATAAGTTGTACAACAGCCAACGACTATCTGAACGAGATCATAATCAAAGTACTTCCTAAAATACATCGGTTGCTGCGATGATGCATATATCGCTCCTGCGTTTACTGAAAAGACATAGCGAAAAATCCAGTGCAACCTCATTCCCTCAAAAGGGTTGTCGATATGATAAAACAAAATGGTGTGACCATACGGCTGATTTCTGAAAGGTGCGACCCGAAGTTGCTTTTCAAAACCAATCGAGACAAATGAAGAATTTCAAGCGACTGAGTCATAGACAGACCATGCACAAAACAGATAAATCCTATTCAAGTACATATGTTTCTCAACATGCTGAGACAGACCCTGAAAGCCCAATAGTTTGAGCAGCAAAACAAAATCAACTGACATGTTCTTATTACAGCAGGAAAATCTGGTGCGCAAAGAGCTACTTTAAGTGAGTGCACATATGTTTTGACGTTCGCCTTGTTATTGGCATGGTAGCTACAGAGGAAAGATAAAAGGAAACGGAACACCTGGTTCTGATATGGATACGCAACTTTCCGTCAGACCATCGGTGTTTGGCCACGGTTCTGATATGAGTTCCATCATGCCCTCATCTCAACGTAGGACCCTGAGATCCCTGAGGTGCCAATCAGGGTGATCTGCAAGAACAATTACCTCATTAATATACTGAATAAAGCAGCAATGTCTACTAACTTCAGACAGAAATCAGCTGAATACAACATATTCACACATGCTATGAAACTGAGCAGGAACACCGGCATGAAAAAATGAATCCACACATGCTTATATAGCTGCGCAGGATCTCATCCACTTTCGTCAGGAAACAATTTCATGAGACAAAAAAATCAAGTAACAATTGTTTTAGCATCGTCCGGTTGCAATAATGACTCACGGCGACATGACCAACACTCGATCTGTGAGAAGAATACAGTAACACTGGACAAGAGCCTTTACCCCATAATAAGCTGGCAAGTTTGAACAGCCACACTCTTATGGTTCTTGCTGAGCTGCCGGTACTGCCCAGTTTCTAGAGGTAACTAGGTACAGGGGAACACACTAGAAAACACCTGGGCTGGAATTAGCCAGAAAATGGTTTTGTTTTCCATATTTCTGGTGAAACTTGCGGCGAAGAGAAACTAGTTAACAATTTGAGTACTACAAACTAGTCTGAACTAAGATAAATCGATGTAGCTCGCCTATGAGACATGTAGACTAATTCCAAACTGTTTAGTACCCTAAGAAAAAATATGGAACCTCAAGACATGCCTTCGTGATAATAAAACAGACGTTTTTTCTTTTGGTTAACTCATTACAATCAAGAGGAAAAAGCGAGAAAGTGTTCTTAAGCATTAGGATGTGACAAGTAATCAGGGTTATCTGTCTGTAGTTACAAATTACAAACAAGACAAAGAGCATTTGCCAACCAAGTTTTCTATGGTGTACAGCTAGTACAGCTAGCGTAAGTGCATAACATTTAGTGAAGGAAGTAAGAACAAACAAGCTAGTTATGTTTTACAAATATAAAATATAAGGTAAACATGATCATGATCATACTCATATATGGGTTTGTTAGATAAGGTTGAAGTGTTCATAGTCATTTTAAGTTACGCTTGTCTTTTCTGGTATGTTACCAATATAACTCCCTCATATACAACCTAATCTAATAACAAGTGTCTGGCCCGGGATGTTCGATACTTTGCCCCTTAGAAAGAGAAAGGGATAAAATGGTAATATTGACACAGAAGTAAAGAAATGTGATAACATAATTGTAGAAAGTCAAATTCATCCCAAAATAATGTGAGAGTGTCGCATATGTAAAAACACCTTACATAAAAAGCAACGACTATCATAGCAAATGGCACTACAAGAAGAATCAATGACCCATGATAGTGCACGCAAGCATCCACACAACAAAGATGTATCAAACATGAGTTCTACAACAGAGACTTGTATAAGAAAACTATATTGCAGGGACCAGTAACTTCCAATAGGAACATACCTTTCCCCACTCAGAGCCTATGCCACTGCATCTCATTTTCAGGTGAATCATTTTTGTCCCCAACTCGCTCTCCACCTTTTTCCGTAGATGGTGCTCTTCAGGACCAAAAGATTCCAGATATGTCATGTATCGGCTATAGGCGGATTTCACAGCTTCTTCTAAGTAACCAGGCAAGGGGCCCACATTCTGCAAGAGTTAGGGTTGGTAAGACATAAGCAGAAGCAGAAAAATGAGCCCCAGTTCTGCAAAGAGCAATACATAAACAAGGGAAGAGAGGTGATTAAGTAGTGACCTCGCCCGTTAGACCACAAAGATCATCAAGAGCCATTCTTAGGGTAACTAAAACTCCACTAAACTCTTCACATGCTTCAGCTGCACGAAATACATTTTCTAAAGCTTCTTGACCAGCCTTATCATCAGTAGCCATAGATACTGCTTTCTTTGCTTCCTCAACAAGAGAACCTGGAAGCTCATTCCAGCTAGCAGCCATCAAATCCTTAAATGCAGTCTCAATTTTCGGGTCAGATATTGCAGGCAGATGTTTCTCATTTGAACTGAACATGCGCCTGGAGTTCCATGAGAAAGCATTGTTGCCATCTGAGTATACAACATGAAAATGTTAATCAACAATGAGCACAGAGAGGAAAAAAAAAGGCATGAAAATGTATGAAGCTTGAACTAAGGTACAGTACTAGGGTTGCAGGCTTGCAGCAAAATGAAGACTGATAATTCTCTCTGCATTTTGCTACGAAGTGAACTAGTAGCATCTGAATACTGTGCAACTCTGATAACCACACTGATCAAAGTTCAATTGCCATTACTACACAACCTTCTTAAATGATCAGATGTGATGAAGATCAGAAAATATAAGATCTCAAAATAAATGAGATACTACTATGAAGTCCTCAAAATATCCTATCTTCACGGAGCCGCTGGCATTGGCACTCAAATGGTTTACACATGGGTCTTGGTACAATAAGGCTGTTAACCTCGAATAAGAACTAATGCAATGGATGCATATCTCCCAAATTCACCAAAAACAACACGTTTAACAGCTTGTGATAGAAAAATGAATAACAACAGAAACAGGTACTTAGCGAATAGCAGTCTCAAGGTGTTCTTGTGACATCTGGTTGCCGTATATGGAGTCATAATATACTCATGGATCATGGTTTATAAAGCGGCCTAAAGCGAGCACCACCCACTCTAACGCTTAAGCACCTAAAGCGGGAGTGATGCTTAAGCGTCTGAAGCGGGACGCATTATAAACAATGTCATGGATAATAAGATTAATAATCTACAGCAGGAAGTGTTTATTCAGCATGACAGTTACTTGGCTATTCATGGATTCGCAAGTGTTTATCACCAACTCTCCTCAGACTACTGGTGCACTTATGAAAATGCTCACCTATCCTGCAGAATCAACAGGAATCACACTCTTATTCCTAGGTTCACATCTTGTATGAGCAGTTGAGCTCAACAACAAAGCCACACAAACGACAGTATCACCAACTCCTCCCCTGAACGCAAAACTGTGCAGACTGCAGAGTTCAACATGCATCCAGTGTGCAGTGCCAATTGAGTTTGCTCTTGGTAGGGATTAGGGAAATCAATTTGAGAAAACATTGGAGATAAACACGGTTCGTGGCATACTAACTGACCCGAGAAACCTCACAGAGCAAGATCAATCACGCAAATTTTACTCTGCAGTCCGCACAGCCATTCACGCGGAGAACCAAGATCCAATCTAATGGTAGCTAGCGACCAGACGAACGGGAGGGGGGAAATTAGGGAGGCGCATGCGCGGGTTTACCTCGGGTGATGCAGGATCCGAGGCGCGCCGCCGACGCCGCGCTGTGCAGGGGCATCCGCGTCTCCAGACCCGCCGCCGCCGACCTGCAGGGGAACTCGACGTGAGCACGCGCCCGCAGCCACCCTCCCACCCACCCATCGATCGATAGATCTCTTGGACAGCCTAAGCAGAAACCTACCTGCGGAGGACCCCGGAGGCGGAAGAGGACGGGGAGGCGGCGAGGGGCGCCCGGCGGAGGGCCGATCTCGCGGCAGAGGCGGCGGCGCGGGCCGACGATGCCATTTTTTTTTCTCTCTCTCTTCTTCCTTCCTCTCTCTCGCTTGCGGCTTTTGGGTTAGTTGGCGATTCCGTTCGGGTTTTATTTATTTTTCCTTTTGTATAGGCCCTGATCGGCTTTGTTGATTCTGGGCCTGGGCTCTCGTGTGACGATGCCATTTTTACTCAAAAACAAAGGTGAAAAATTCCTCCATGGCACGAATTCCTCCTGGGGAAAAAAGGCACTCGTGTCTCCTAAAATTCAGAAAGTATTGATCACGCTGCGCGGTATTGTTCTAAAAGTTATGGGCACAATCTCTCGAAGAGGAGAAATGGCTTCACCACATCAATCGTGAAGCGTTGCACAAGAGCTAAACTTCGTGCGGATGGTTGAGCAATGGCTCTTAATGCACCGCCGGGCGATGTGCGTCGTCAAGAGCTGATTGACCTTGTCAATTAAGTTCATGGCCCTACCGTCTTTCAAGAATTGGATGTATACTTGATGCTACTAGGAGGCAAGTTTGTTGGACTACCTAGAGGACCATTGAAGGTATTAGGTTGGCGGATTCGTCGAGAAATGGTTGCTTCTCTCCCGATGTCTCCAATTCCCTCGTGTTCCCGATACATCTCATATTGCCGTCTACGTAGTGTTTTACTATGACAAATGGGAACTATGGTGTAACAAGCACACATGAATAACAATGTGTTTTTTTTGGATGGAAGCAGCTAGATGATTTGTCTTACTACAAGAGTTTCGCCTTCTGCGTCATGGAGTAGTTGGTGCTAGTTTTTTTCCCTTGAGGAAAAAAAAGTGGTTGATGCTACGTGCTACAAGGAATGTTGTGCCTAGCAAAGTCACAATTTATATTGCTGGACCAAGCAAGGTGACAACAAGGAGGGGACATGTACAATTGATATGTCACATGCTCGGAAGATTGCCATTGCCCATGAAGGCATGATTATATCTTTTGTTGGTTGTCATTAAGTTTCACTTCAAAGCATATCTTATATGTAGGAGCGGAGTACCAAGTAAGTCCCATCATGATACCACCGATCAGTTTTCCTTCTTTATCGGTGTTCTTGTGCATAGCAAGTGGAAAATCCGTTGATTTCTCCAAATTTTCATATGCATCACGAGTCTTGTGTCCTTTCTTCTATATCAAAATCTAGTTTTGTTCTTCTCATGTTCTCCGGTGAAATGTTCACTACAATTATTTACATGTGAAACAAAAAATTTAACGGTCACCGGGGAGGAGAGCTTCCCCACCTGAATATATTACCGAAACCCATAGTCTGCCATTACTTAGGGAAGAGACTAGATCTTATAACAGAGATACAATATCTATGATCTAGTGGTGTCATGCATAGTAATTTCCGTAAATCTGAATATCCACGTGAGAAGTCGAACACGGTGTTTCTAATGGTGGTCCTGGACGTATGGAATTGAACACGGAAGGTGAAAGAATTTCTTGAATCCAATAGTTTTCAAATAACTGGAAAAGCCGCCGAAGGCCATATGTTCGGATCTAGGCTAGGTGGCATGTTGAGACTTCCATATCTATGGCAAGTCAGGATCAGGAAGAAGTCCCAGATCGATCCAAACTTGTGAAGTGGTCAGACAAAGTAGAGCTAGGTGAGAAACGTCATCATAAGGGGCGGAACATCCAGGGCAAGTGGTGTTTGCAGCAATGTTCATGTGGTGCATGTTGCCTTTTTTGTTCATCCTATCTTTAAACATAAGCCAACCGAAGAATTCCACTTTGATGGGCACAGTCGAGGACCAATGAACGCATGCTTGAGGCCAATATTCGTGTCGTCAGTGATGATCATGTAGGTTCCTCAAAGGAAAGGCAGTCCATAGATGACAGAACGCTCTTCCACATGGTTAGAAGACTAGAAATCATGCAAGAGTGAAAAGGACAACAAGAAAATCGCGAGCAACGGCAGCCGCAAGACGGTTCCACGGGTTAGATAATAAGCCACAATTCCAGACAGTGGCCACTAGAACCTTATCATCTGTTGAGTGTCAAAAAAGGTATGGCGAAGCTATTTGAAGTGGTTTGTCTAGAAGCCAAGTGTCTAACAAAAAAAAAGTAGAGAGACCATCATTTGTTAGGACGAAGGTACAGTTAATGAGGGTGGGTAGTTGTTTGTTGATCACTTTCCAAATATAAGTTGGGTTCCATATTCTTTGACAAATGTTATGGGAGTAGTTTGAGTGGTACCATCGGATCTGACACTACTGCAGGATGCCGCTAACGCAATCAGAGACCCTTCGATGAAACTGTGTGCGATGCATTAATCACAAACGGTGATGTAAAAAAACCATCAAAAAAGATGCAAAACGTTTGCGATGGTGGATACATCAAACACAGTTCAGATTTTAGATGCGTGTGCAATGTGGGGCATGCAGTTGATTGATACATCTCCAACGTATCTATAATTTATGAAGTATTCATGCCATGTTTACAATAATTTTATAAGGGTTTGTATGATTTGCATGAAACTAAACTGGACTGACGCTGTTTTCAGCAGAACTACCGTGGTGTTGTTTTTTGTGCAGAAATGAAAGTTCTCCAAATGAGCTGAAACTTTTTAACGATTTTTTTGGAACAAAAGAGACTCTCGAAGCTTCGCAGAAGGACCAGAAGGTGAAGGAGGTGAGCACAAGAAACCGGGGCGCGCCAGGGGGCCTAGGCGCGCCCTGGTGGGTTGTGCTCACCTCAAGGCCCATCGTCGCGTGAAACCAACGCCAAAAATTCCTATAAATAGAGAAACCATCAGAAGTAACCCTAGATCAGAAGTTCCACCGCCGCAAGCCTCTGTAGCTACAAAATGTAGGGGAACGCGGTAATATCAAAAAAAAATCCTACGATCACGCAAGATCTATCTAGGTGATGCATAGCAACGAGAGGGGAGAGTGTGTCCACGTACCCTCGTAGACCGAAAGCGGAAGCGTTTCAATAGCGCGGTTGATGTAGTCGAACGTCTTCGCGATCCAATCGATCCAAGTACCGAACGTACGGCACCTCCGCGTTCAGCACACGTTCAGCTCGATGACGTCCCTCGTGCTCTTGATCCAGTTGAGGACGAGGGTGAGTTCTGTCAGCACGATGGCGTGGCGACGATGATGATGATGCTACCGGCGCAGGGCTTCACCTAAAAATTACGATGGTATGACACTAGTGCAGAACCGGGCAATAGCACCGGTTCGTAAGGCCCTTTAGTGCCCGTTCCACAACCGGCACTAAAGTGTGGTCACTAAAGCCCCCCCCCCCTTTAGTACCGGTTCAGCATGAACCGGTGCTAAAGGTCAACCACGTGGCACGAGGCAGCTCCGGGGCGGAGTTTTAGTACCGGTTGGTAACACCAACCGGTACTAAATGTTTGTGGGTTTTGTTTTATTTTTTATTTTTCAATTAAATTTGTGTTATTAATTTAATTCTTTTTCGTTTGCTGGTATTTTACGATACTACACATTGTACACGTTATATATATATATATATATCATCAATGTCTCACAAACCATCATATTAATTAATTCACACATACACACATGTATAGCTATATACAATTTCTCCTACATATGCATGTTGCCTTTGGAGCCAGTGGCATTAGCCTAATTGGTGCCTTCGAGCACGATGGGGCGGTAGCGGGTAATAGTATTCTCCCTTGGATTTATGACCTGGTCGAGCAAAAATCCCGCTATTTCCTCTTGAAGTGCTTCTCTGGCGCTCCGTTCTAGGAGCTTCTCCCGCACCTCTGTGAACTGTTAAGAAGGAGATCAATATGCATGTGTATTAGTTGTGTGACTAGATATCGATAATGGTGTAAAAATTGTGAATAGTGTTTTGACAAGCGTACCCATTCCTGTCATTGAGATCTGCTCCTTTCGGACGCCATCATGCGAATGTTCTCGCAAACGCAGTATGCACAGATCAGTCCCCTGCGCTACCGCTTCAGGGCCTTTACGAGAATGGAATTTGATCAGATAATAATTAATCAAGCATGATAATTAAAGAGATGGCAGCTAGCTAGCTAGCTAGTACTACTTAATTACTTACCTTGGGTCGAAACCATTTAAGCTTTTGTTTCCATTCTCCTGGGGACACGCTGATGAACCTTGCCCAAGCCCTGCCCGCCGACAAAGAAAATGAATAAAGGGGTTATTAAATAGTTCATATCATGAAAAATGACGAACAAAATAGGCCGAGATATATAGTTAATAATGATTGAAATTACCTGTTGACTATCCCAAACAAGATGTTATAGTCATTTTTTCTTTGAGTAGTGAGTCCAAGATTTCAACTGTTCAAGGCCAACTTTAATGATACACAAGACCCGTGAAATCTGCATGCACACACGTTTGCATGTCTTAATTAAGCGGGCATATGTAAAGCAAAAACATGTAGCTAGCTAGTAGGCAAAAACAGAGAATTTGTAGTACAAGACAGTGTGGCTCACTTTGGAAGTTGTAAGGAAGTAGTATATCTTCATTGTATTTGAGGCGCTTCAAGAACTCTAGCATGTTGTCCTCTCACGTCCTTTTGATAACGTGGATTTAGTTTCCATGTGTATTCATTAACGGTGTTTGGGTCAATGAACCCAATGCCAAAGCGTCCACCTTTTCTCATTTCATATATCTTCATCCTGCATATAATACCACAGAAAAGAATATAGTGAGGATAATTACAGGTAATGATTGATCAAAAGGATCAATACAGCTAGCTTGAGACTTAAATTACAGAAAGAAATCACTTACAGACAATATCAACTGACGATAGATTTGTCGAGTGCGTCTTGATTGTATAACTGAAACAGTTCAGAATACTCAACGGACACAGCTTTCTCATGGAAGTAATGCTCCTCCTTGACATTCACCATGAGGGACAATCGATCGGAAATCTTGGTAATGTTCATGTACCATTGATGCAGTTCATACATTCTCGGTGGGAGGTTCTTGACCTTGTCCTGCTCGACCAAAGGTTGGCCTGGACATATTTCCGTTTATTTCATCCTCTCTAAGCACAGGCATGGGCTCGATCTCGAGGAGTTGTCCAACAGTGATTTTGAGAACTTCAGCCTGCATTATATGGTCCTTCGTTATTACCACATTGCCCACCTCAGAACGTAAACTGTTTGCCCACAATAATATTGGGCTAGCGTCTTTATCACGTGTTGTTGGCACAACAAGCGAGGGATCGATTGCACCGCCTGTTCTCCCGGTGGGGAATGGTTTTTCCGCATTTTTGACAGCTGCGTCTTGTTTGCTCGATCCCGAGCTCGCCTCCTTACGTAGACGTGCTCGATTTAACTTCCTGATGTGGCACTCATAGTCTGTGTCAACAGGCTTGGGAGCTGGTGGTTGAGCCATATGAATGAAGTGGCCAATCGTTTCCTCAGGCACTTTCTCCCTTGGCGGCGGTGGCGGTTTTGGTGCAAAATGGGCTTCCACCTCGGACTTCGATATGGCTGCGATTTCCTCCTCGGACCTGTCATAAGACCTCTGCGGAAGAGGCGTGAGGCTTAGACCATATTTATATCGCTTGCCTCCTTTGTACTTCCTGTACTACCTCGACTCGTGCCGCTCGCACCATAGCTGCGGGTGTCTCTTCTGCGATTGCCGAGGCGGCGGAGACGCCGGCCGACGGGCTGAGTTGGACGAGGACGAGTGGCCGCTGAAGCTGTGCGGACTTGGAGGAGGAGTGGCCTGAGGTTGTGCCGGACTTGGAGGAGGAGTGGACGCCTGACGCTGTGGCGGACTTGGAGGAGGAGTGGCCTGACACTTTGCCGGACTTGGAGGAGGGGTGGCCTGACACTTTGCCGGCCTTGGTGGACTTGCAGGAGCGGGAGTCTGCTGACTCGGTGGCGGACTTCGACGAGGAGTCGGATGACGCGGTGTCGGTGGCCTTCGAAAGATGATGCAATCCTTTTTCCATAGGATGATACGATGGTTGGCGTCTTCGAGAAAGCGCTCGTCGTCACCTCCAGGAATGTCAAGCTCTAGCCCGAATATGGGTGCACCACCTCGTCAACCATGACACGAGCATAGCCCTGTGGAATCGGGATGCAATGGTAGGTTGCTTTGGGGGTAATCGAAAAGCAACGCCGGTCCGCCACCTTCATGGATATGTTCTTCATTTTGACGTGTAGCTTCAGCTAGTGTTCTCCGTGATGTCATCCACGGGGTATCTACCCAGCATTGCATCGTCCGGGGCGGAACCCACGCTGCTTCTCGGCATGGATGGGGCGGTGCTATCCAATGCTGGATCATTCGCTTGCTGCTGCAGCTGCTGAGACCCCCTTTGCTGGATAAATGAGTCGATCTGCTCCTGCTGCCGCTGGAATTTGACTACCAATTCTGCTTGACTTGCTTCTAGGCCTTGAAGGCGTTCATAGTCCCGCTTCCTCTGCTCCTCCTCCATCTTCATCTTCTTCTCCTCCGCAATCTTCTTTCTCGCACGGGTTCTGTAGTTGGTGTTCCAACTGAAAACCCCTCATACCACGGAATAGCGCCCTTGCCTCGTGTTCTTCCGGGTGTTCAGGATTTCCCGAACGCCAGCGTAAGCTCGTCGTTCTCTCTGTTGGGCTGGAACACCCCGATCGTGCCTCTTCTATTGCAACAAGTATCGCATCGTCGGCTCCCTTCAGACTTGCCCTCGTCGAAACATTACTGTCTTGGTCCAACTCCCCCATGCGCATAGAACCAAGTCCACGACCTGGGGGCCAGCTCTTAGTAACCAGAGTGGCACCTGCATCCTCCATCTCTTTCTCGGACTTATCCCACTTAGGCATTGCCACCGCATAGCCACCGGCCCCGACTTATGGAACTTATCCTTTTTTCGGCATTCTTCTTGTTTATTCTCGACCGTTCCTTAGCTAATTCTGAATCCTTGAATTTCACGAAATCGTCCCAATGAGCACATTGGTTCTCTAGTGTTCCCTCGAATCGGAGTCTTCCTTCCTCCCTTGACGTACTTGTCCCATTCACGATTCTTGTGGTTCTTGAATGCAACCGCCATCTTCCTAAGAGCAGCGTCCTTGACTTTCTCGCACATCTCGCTTACGTGAAATGATCCGGTAGGGTGAAATGTTCCATGAGAGTATCCCAAAGCAGATCTTTTTGATTCTTGTCGACAAAAGTAACATCCGGACGTGGAGCAGCGTCCTCTTTGCCTTTTGTCCTTTGTGCATTGCTGGCTCTCTCCATTCTTGAAGGGAGATCGGAGTTGGTCCTTCACAAGAACTCCTTGACCGACGAATGAACTTGTCCGCAATCTTCTTAGGCGCTAATGGTTCGCCATTAGGTCTGACCGCCTCGACATCGCATTTCTTTACGCCCTCCTTCAACTTTTTGTTCGGGCCTCGTTTCGTCCTTTTGCTCGAAGATTTGCTCGATCCGGATGGCTGAAAGAACAAAGATCGATTCGTTAATATATCTTCAAGTCATTTAAAACATGTGATGATCACGGATACCTGCTTATATAAATATATATACCTCGCCGGTCTTTGTTGTTTCAGGATCAACATGTTCTTCATCATCGTCATAATCGTAGTTCATGACTTCATCAATTCGGTCGTCGCGATCGAATATCATATCACCCTCTCCGGTGTTGTTTAGAAATTCGGAGCCGTCATAATCTTCTTCATTCGATTATCATCGGCCCGCGTATCATATCGAACATGGTCTGTTCTCCCTCTCTGTCGGTATTGTTCCGCCATAGCTTTTATTTAACTAATTCAAAAGAAATATAAAACAATTTAGTATTCAAATTACATCGTCTCGAATAATAGATATAATCTCGAATACTTCGTCTAGAATAATATATATAATCTCGAATACATCGTCTCGAATAATATATAATATTGAATAGTACATCACTGGCTAGCTAATTAAAGATCGAATACTACAGAAGAATCTAGGACACTCGCGGTTCCTGCGTCACGGGCGGTGGACACCCAAAGAGAAGGAACCCTCACAGGATCATAGCTGAAGTGAGATCCCTGAAGATACTGCCAGGTATTGGAGAACCTGC
Organism: Aegilops bicornis; assembly: GCA_021605145.1. Taxonomy (NCBI): domain Eukaryota; kingdom Viridiplantae; phylum Streptophyta; class Magnoliopsida; order Poales; family Poaceae; genus Aegilops; species Aegilops bicornis. The sequence goes on along the minus strand of CM038675.1, from coordinate 56,364,409 downwards.
TGCCCTCTAACGCAACCATGTAGCGATGGACGTGCTCGTCCTCCTCCCTGACACGGCGACGTACCTCCTCCGGCGGGGCCGGGTCCCTCCGCACCGAAACTGGCCCAGGCGAACGCCACCAAACGAGATCATGGTCGACGACGGGACCCGGGGCCGGGTTCCTCATCAAGCGGCGCGCCCCTCCAGGCAGCACCTCCCAGTGCCAGCCCGGCGGAGCCTGTCGCGGACATGGGTCGGCTGGGCGTCGTCGCGGACAGGTCGACGGCGAGGATGCGGGCGGGCATCGTCGAGAACAAATACTAGCTATATGCCATAAAAAGTAATATTTTTTAATGATTGGATTTTGATAACTAAAATTTCTAACATTTCTACTATTTCAAAAATCTATATACTATTTCATACTAATTAAGCATCTAACACTAAAAACAGAAAAACAATTTCTATACATCCATTAAAAAACAGAAAAACAACATTATATAAAAAATTCCATACTAATTAAACACTAATTATATCCATCTAACATGCATTCATACATATATACTAGTGAAAAACAATAATCTAAAAAATCTAAACTAATTAAAAATACAAAATACGTATATACTAATATATACATGCATTCATACATATATACGTGTATGTGTGTGTGTGTTCATCATGCTTGTGTGTGTGTATGGGCTCGGGAGGGGCGGCGCCCATGGTGGCTTGGGCGAGGGAGAGGGGTTAGAGGGGAGAGCTCACAGCGGGCGCGACGGCGACGGCGAGGCGACGGCCGGGCCAGCGACGGGTCGGGCGTGACGCTGGGCGGCGACACATGTGGACGGCGCGACGGGACGGGCCCGGGCGGCGACGGAGACGAGGGCGGCGGCGACGGGGACGGGGGCGGCGACGGCGACGGGGGCGGCGACGGGGATGGGGGCGGCGACGGCGACGGGGTCGGTGACGGCGTCGATTGATCGGGACAGGCGTTTCAATGGAGAAACAGAGGAAGAAACAGAGGGAGAATGAAATTTTTGAAGTGTTGTATATAGAAGGCACCTTTTAGTACGGTTGGAGCCACCAACCGGTACTAAAGGTCTGTTTTGGCCAGCCCAAGCAGCGGAAGCGACCCCTTTAGTACCGGGTGGTGGCACAAACCGGTACTAAAGGCCCCTTTAGTACCGGTTTGTGCCACGACCCGGTACTAAAGGGGTCTAAGCGAGTGCGGTGCAACAAGTTTAGTCCCACCTCGCTAGCCGAGGGGCGCACCGCACTGGTTTATAAACCCCGTGCGGTCGCTCTCTCGAGCTCCTCTCCAAAGCAGGCCCTCTGGGCCTACGTGTTCTTTGTTGCCTCAGGGCCCACTTGGCCTTCTTGGGCCTGCATCCCGCCCAACAACAAAGTTGGGTTTCTAGTCGTATGCAGGCCGCTCTGGTCTAGTAGGCGGGCTTTTTTTTTACTTTTTTTGCTTTATTTATTTTTGTGTTGTTTTTTTGTGTATTTAGAGTTTCTTTGTGAATATTTTTGCTTTAGGTACAAAAAATTACAAACTTTCTGTTAGTGCCTGTAGTTTTCAAATTTGAATAGTTTAAATTTTCAACTATTTAAAATTAGTGTGAATCACTAGTTTGTGAATAATTTAACTTTAAAAATCAGTAAAGGCATGAAAGAATTTGTTTGCACATAAAATTTCTTCGCGTTTCAAATGCCAAAACACATAACTACCCTAACTATTACAGAGATTCCCCTCTGGATGTGAAACATGAAGAAAGTGATGATAGTGAAGCCGATCACATCCCAGATCTTTGGGTGTGAAACTTTTTCTTCAGCGTGTGTCCCTTTGCGCCCGTAACCATGGAAAATCTTCATCATTTAACGGGATGCTCGGGTCAATATTCACTGTGAATGGAGAAATTTCATCAAACTTTTCATAATCTTCCGACTTGTCTGTCTTGTCATCCACTCCCACGATGTTTCTCTTCCCGTAAAGAACTATGTGCCGCTTTGGCTCATCGTGACGATGCATTCGCTTCCTTATCTTTTCTTTTTCTTGGCTTGGTAGACATGTCCTTCACATAGAAAACCTGTGCCACATCATTGGCTAGGACGAATGGTTCGTCTGCATACATAAGATTGTTGAGATCCACTGTTGTCATTCCGTCTTGGGTCTTCCGTTACCCGCCTCGTGTCATTTTGACCCATTTGCACCAAACAAAGGGACCTTTAAACCACGTCGATAGTCAAGTTCCCATATGTCCTGTATATAACCATAATATGTTTCCTTTCCGTCTTGGTTTCTCGTGATCAAAACGGACACCACTGTTTTGGTTGGTGCTCTTATTATCTTGGGCGATCGAGTAAAATGTATTACCATTTAAATCGTACTCTTTGGAAGTAATTATATTCGAAGATGGTAACTTGCACAGCAAGTACATTTCATATTCAATAGATGAGTCATGCATGGTAATGCGTGTACGCAACCAAATGGCGAAACTCCTGGTTTGTTCACGTGTAATCCGGTCATCGAGACCGCTCCGGGTGTTTGGAGCGTAGCAAATTCTTGTGTTCATCCATATACGGAGCCACCAAGGCGGAATTCTGTAGAAGCGTGTAGTGTGCTTCGGTGAGAATGTCCGTCCATACATATTATTTGTTCCCCTCCTAGCGTGCCTTTTCCATCCAGTCTGCCCTTATGCATGATTCAGGAACACCAATCGGCTTAAGGTCAGGAATAAAGTCAATACAAAACTCAATGACCTCCTCATTTTGATGGCCCTTGGAGATGCTTCCTTCCGGCCTAGCACGGTTATGAACATATTTCTTTAAGACTCCCATGAACCTCTCAAAGGGGAACATATTGTGTAGAAATACAGGACCCAAAACGTTAATCTCTTCGCATAGGTGAACTAGGACGTAAGGCCATGATGTTGAAGAAGGATGGTGGGAACACCAACTCGAAGCTGACAAGACATTGCACCAAATCATTACGTAACCTTGGTATGATTTCTGGATCGATTACCTTCGAGAGATTGCATTGAGAAATGCACATAGCTTCACAATGGCTAATCGAGCGTTTTCGGTAGAAGCCCCTCAATGCAACCGGAAGCAGTTGCGTCATAATCACGTGGCAGTCATGAGACTTTAGGTTCGGAACTTTTTCTGCCATGTTTATTATTCCCTTTATATTCGACGAGAAGCCGACGGTACCTTAATATCGAGCAGGCATTCAAAGAAGATTTCCTTCTCTTCTTTGGTAAGAGCGTAGCTTGCATGACCCTGATATATGCCGTCTTCTCCGTGCATCGTTGCTGGTCCTCCGTGCCTCGTGTGTATCTTTTGTCTTCCCATACACGCCCAAGAAGCCAAGCAGGGTCACGCAAAGATTCTTCGTCACGTGCACGCGGACCTCTAGGTCTTTCCAATATGGCAGGTCCCAAAATATAGATTTCTTCTTCCACATGGGTGCGCGTCCGTCAGCGTCCTTTGGAACAGGTTGTCCGCCAGGACCCTTTCCAAATATCACCTTCAAATCCTTGACCATATCATGTACATCAGCACCCGATGCGGTGGCGAGGCTTCGTCCGTGATCCGCCTCACCTTTGAAATGCTTGCCTTTCTTTCTTACGGGATGCCTGCTCGGAAGAAATCGGCGATGTCCTGTACACATTCTTCATACAACTATTCAAATATATCTTGTCGGTATCATCCAAACAAAGGTATGCATCCACGGTATCCCTTGTTTGTCTATCCCGAAAGGTTCTTGAGAGCAGGCCAATCATTGATGGTCACGAACAACAACGCCTTTAGGTCAAATTCTTCCCCATGTGCTCATCCCACGACGTACACCTATTCCATTCCACAGTTGTAAGAGTTCTTCAACTAATGGCCTTAGGTACACATCAATGTCGTTGCCGGGTTGCTTAGGGCCTTGGATGAGCACTGGCATCATAATGAACTTCCGCTTCATGCACAACCACGGAGGAAGGTTATACAAACATAGAGTCACAGGCCAGGTGCTATGGTTGCTGCTCTGCTCCCCAAAAGGATTAATGCCATCTGCGCTTAGACCAAACCATACGCTCCTTGCGTCATCTGCAAACTCCTTCCCGTACTTCCTTTCGATTTTTCTCCACTGCGACCCGTCAGCTGGTACTCTCAACTTTCCATCTTTCTTATGGTCTTCTCTGTGCCATCGCATCGCCTTGGCATGCTCTTTGTTTTGGAACAAACGTTTCAACCGTGGTATTATAGGAGAATACCACATCACCTTGGCAGGAATCTTCTTCCTGGAGCGCTCGCCCTCGACATCACCATGCTCATCGCGGCTGATCTTATAGCGCAATGCACCACATACCGGGCAAGCGTTCAAATCCTCGTACTCACCGCGGTAGAGGATGCAATCATTAGGGCATGCATGTATCTTACGCACCTCTAACCCTAGAGGGCAGACAGCCTTCTTTGCTTCCGTCGTACTCTCGGGCAATTCGTTGTCCTTTGGAAGCATATCCTTTATCATTACCAGCAACTTTCCAAATCCCTTGTCGGATACACCATTCTACGCCTTCCATTGCAGCAATTCCAGTGGTGCCCAGCTTTTTCTTGTCACCCACGCAATTTGGGTACAACAATTTTTGTGATCCTCTAACATGCGCTGCAACTTCTTCTTCTCCAAATCACTTGCGCAGTTTCTCTTTGCATCGGCAATGGCCCGACCTAGATCATCAACGGGCTCATCCGATGCCTCTTCTTCAGCTTCTTCCCGCATTGCGGCCCAGCTTCTTCCGCATTACGGCTCAGCTTCTTCCCCCATTGTTGTATCATCGTATTCAGGAACCCATGGCGGGATAGCTTCGTCGTCCTCTTCTTCTTCATTGTCTTCCATCATAACCCCTCTTTCTCCGTGCTTGGTCCAAACATTATAGTGGGGCATGAAACCGGACTCAAACAGGTGGGCGTGAATGGTTTTTGACGAGAGTAATTGCGACCATTCTTACAGCCAGCACATTGACAAGGCATAAAACCATCCGCCCGCTTGTTTGCCTCAGCCATAGCAGAAAAGTATGCACGCCCTCAACGAACTGGGAGAGCATCGGTCATCGATACATCCATTGCGGCTCATCTTCATTACACAACACCGAATAGACCAAATTAATACAAGTTCATACATAAAGTTCATACAACACTTAAATGCAACAAACAAATAACTCTCTAGCTAAAGCATTTAAATGTAACAACAAATGCGATCAAGATCGCAACTAAGGTAACAATTGATCCAACAGCATAATGATACCAAGCCTCACTATCGATGGCATATTTTCTAATCTTTCTAATCTTCAAGCGCATTTTCTCCATCTTGATCTTGTGATCATCGGCGACATCGGCAACATGCAACTCCAATTCCATCTTCTCCCCTCAATTCTTTTCAATTTTTCTTTCAAGTACTCGTTTTCTCTTTCAACTAAATTTAACCTCTCGACAATAGGGTCGGTTGGAATTTCCGGTTCACATACCTCCTAGATAAAAATATCTATGTCAACTTGATGGGCATAATTTGTCATAAACACGAAATGCAACAAATAGTTTTAAAAGAGAATATACCACATCCGAATCATAACAAGGATGAGGGCCGACAGGGACGGATATCAAAACCATGGCACTATGTATAACAAACAACGTACGGGTAAGATAATTATTATACGAGTAACTATATATCCAAATCACACAAACATCATTTTTTTATATAAAATTTCATGGAACAAGAGGCTCACCACAAGGTGGTGCCCATGACAGAGATTTGCAGGCGATCGACGGTGAATTCTGACAGATTTAGAAGGCACTAAGTAAACCACACCTACATATGCAAACTAAGTGTTATTTTGACCTCAAATTGTATATAAATCAAATACTACCACATATAATTCCTCCCAAATTACTAAAACCCACAATTAATCACTATATAAACCAATGCAAGAGCTAATCTAGCAATGAGAGATGAAAGGACAAAGTTGCTAACCTTGGTGATCATTTGAATGGATGAGGGCCTGCAAATCTTGACAAATTTGGGGCAAATTTTGTGATGAACTCGAGAGGAAGAAGGGAAGAACAGAGGAGAGGGAGAGGGGAAAGGGGGAAGAACAGAGTGCGGGTGGGCCGAAGGATTTATATAGGGCGACATTTAGTACCGGTTCGTGCCACGAACCGGTACTAAAGGTCTTGGAAGGGCCCCATTACGACAACATCCTGCCACCACTTTTCATTAGTACCGGTTCGTGGCACGAACCGGTGCTAAAGGTTTGCCACGAACCGGTACTAAAGAGCTCCTCCCGGCTAGCCGTTGGAACCGGCACTAATGGCCACATTAGTGCCGGTTCTGTTACAAACCGGGACTAATGTGTCTCACATTTGACCCTTTTTCTACTAGTGTGATCGAGGTGTGTAACTGTGGAGGGGGGCACCACACACGGTTGGGAGAGATACTTGTGTGTTCTAGGGTGCCCCTTGCCCCCGTATATAAAAGAGCAAGGGGGAGGCCGGCCAGCCCCTGTAGGCGTTCCTGGGAGAGAGGAGTCCTACTAGGACTCCAATTCCTAGTAGGAGTCCACCTCCCGGGAGAGGGGAAAGTAAGGAGAGGGAGAGGAAGTAGGAAAGGGGGATGCCGCCCCCCTTCCCTAGTCCAATTCGGACCCAAGGGGGAGGGGGGCGCGGCCTGCCCTGGCCGCACCTCTCTCTCTCCACTAAGGCCCAATGTGGCCCATTAGTTCCCCGGGGGGTTCCGGTAACCCCTACAGCACTCCGGTTTTACCCGAAATTTTCCGGAACACTTACGGTGTCTGAATATAGTCGTTCAATATATTAATCTTTATGTCTCGACCATTTTGAGACTCCTCGTTACGTCCGTGATCTCATCCGGGACTCCGAGCAAACTTTGGTAATCAAAAACACATAACTCATAATACATATCGTCATTGAACGTTAAGCGTGCGGACCCTACGGGTTCGAGAACTATATAGACATGACCGAGACACATCTCCAGTCAATAACCATAGCAGAACCTGGATGCTCATACTGGCTCCCACATATTCTACGAAGATCTTTATCTGTCAAACCGCATAACAACATACGTTGTTCCCTTTGTCATCTCTATGTTACTTGCCCGTGATTCGATCGTCGGTATCATCATACCTAGTTCAATCTCGTTACATGCATGTGTCTTTATTCGTTCCGTAATACTTCATCCCGCAACTAACTCATTAGTCACATTGCTTGCAAGGATTATAGTGATGAGTATTACCGAGAGGGCCCAGAGATACCTCTCCGAAACACGGAGTGACAAATCCTAATCTCGATCTATGCCAACCCAACAAACACCTTTGGAGACACCTATAGAGCACCTTTATAATCACCCATTTACGTTGTGACATTTGGTAGCACATAAAGTGTTCCTCCGGTATCCGGGAGTTGCATAATCTCATAAACTGAGGAACATGTATAAGTCATGAAGAAAGAGTAGCAATGAAACTGTAACGATCATAATGCTAAGCTAACGGATGAGTCATGTCCATCACATCATTCTCCTAATGATGTGATCCCGTTCATCAAATGATAACACGTGTCTATGGTTAGGAAACATAACCATCTTTGATTAACGAGCTAGTCAAGTAGAGGCATACTAGGGACACTTTGTTTTGTCTATGTATTCACACATGTACTAAGTTTCCGGTTAATACAATTCTAGCATGAACAATAAGCATTTATCATGAAATAAGGAAATAAATAATAACTTTATTATTGCCTCTAGGGCATATTTCCTTCAGTCTCCCACTTGCACTAGAGTCAATAATCTAGATTACAAAGTAATGATTCTAACACCCATGGAGTTTTGGTGCTGATCATGTTTTGCTCATGGAAGAGGCTTAGCCAATGGATTTGCAATATTCAGATCCGTATGTATCTTGCAAATCTCTATGTCCCCCTTCGACACTTGATGATGGATGGAATTGAAGCGTCTCTTGATGTGCTTGGTTCTCTTGTGAAATCCGGATTCCTTTGCCAAGGCAATTGCACCAGTATTATGATACGTCTCCGCCGTATCTATAATTTTTGATTGTTCCATGCCAATATTATTCAACTTTCATATACTTTTGGCAACTTTTTTATACTATTTTTGGGACTAACATATTGATCCGATTGCGGTGCAGTTCCTGTTTGTTGCATGTTTTATGTTTCGCAGAAACCCTATATCAAACAGAGTCCAAACGGGATAAAAACGTACGGAGATTATTTTTGGAATATTTATGATTTGTGGGAAGAAAAATCAACACGAGACGGTGCCCGAGGGGGCCATGAGGCAGGGGGGCGCCCCTGACCCTCGTGGGCACCCCATAAGGCGGTTGACGCTCTTCTTTTGCCGCAAGAAAGCTAATTTTCGGAGAAAAAACTGGGCGAAGGTTTCAATCCAATCGGAGTTACGGATCTCCAGATATATAAGAAACGGTGAAAGGGCAGAATCCAAGAACGCAGAAACAGAGAGAGACAGAGAGACATATCCAATCTCGAAGGGGCTCTCGCCCCTCCCACGCCATGGGAGCCAAGGACCAGAGGGGAAACCCTTCTCCCATCTAGGGAGAAGGTCAAGGTAGAAGAAGAAGAAGAAGAAGGGGGGCTCTCTCCCCCTTGCTTCTGGTGGCGCCGGAACGCCGCCGAGGGCCATCATCATCGCCGCGATCTACACCAACAACTTCACCGCCCTCATCACCAACTCTTCCCCCCCTCTATGCAGCGGTGTAACCTCTCTTTTACCCGCTGTAATCTCTACTTAAACATGGTGCTCAACGCTATATATTATTTCCCAATGGTGTATGACTATCTTATGATGTTTGAGTAGATCCGTTTTGTCCTATGGGTTAATTGATGATCGTGATTGGTTTGAGTTGCATGTTTTATTATTGGTGCTGTCCTATTGTGCCCTCCGTGTCGCGCAAGCGTGAGGGATTCCCGCTGTAGGGTGTTGCAATATGTTCATGATTCGCTTATAGTGGGTTGCTTGAGTGACAGAAGCATAAACCCGAGTAAGGGGGTTGTGGCGTATGGGATAAAGGGGACTTGATGCTTTAATTATATGGTTGGGTTTTACCTTAATGATCTTTAGTAGTTGAGGATGCTTGCTAGAGTTCCAATCATAAGTGCATATGATCCAAGAATAGAAAGTATGTTAGCTTATGCCTCTCCCTCAAATAAAATTGCAATAGTGATTACCGGTCTAGTTATCGATTGCCTAGGGACAAATAACTTTCTCGTGACAAAAAGCTCTCTACTAAAACTAACTTAGTTGTGTCTTCATCTAAACAGCCCCTAGCTTTTATTTGCGTGTTCTTTATTATCTTGCATACCTATCCAACAACACCAACAAAGTACTTCTAGTTTCATACTTGTTTTAGGTAAAGCGAACGTTAAGCGTGCGTAGAGTTGCATCGGTGGTCGATAGAACTTGAGGGAATATTTGTTCTACCTTTAGCTCCTCGTTGGGTTCGACACTCTTACTTATCGAAAGAGGCTACAATTGATCACCTATACTTGTGGGTTATCAAGACCTTTTTCTGGCGTCGTTGCCAGGGAGTCATAGTGTGGAGTGAATATTCTCGTGTGTGCTTGTTTGCTTTATCACTAAGTAATTTTTATTTGCTGTTGTAATTTGTTCTCTATCTTTAGTTATGGATATGGAACACGAAATACCAAAAAAATTAGGTGTACTTGCTACTCATGGAGATGGGGAACCGCCTAAAACCCTTGATGCTAGTTATGTGAAAGATATTATGTACTACTTTGATAATCCTGAGAAAACCCCATTCATTTATGTTATGGGAGACACGTTGGATCAACTAGGGATTATCGCTTGACGGATCAAATTCATATGTTACATTGGTATGCTAGGCAACTATGCTTGAGATATGATTATACTTGTTGCCCTAGGATGAAGGCTCCACACCTTTCCTTTTCATGCAAATTTAATGATAATGAAACCTTGGCTTCTTATGCTAATGGTATATATGATTACTATGATGTCGAACAAATAGAAGAATTTGTTGCTTTTATGGGTGCTTATGAAATTGAATCTTTGTTTAAAACGTGTGAAAATCTTGATGATGCTGTTTACAGACCTAAATTTTTTGCTATACTTAAATATTGCTATGAGAATTATAAATTCAATTCTGATATTGATGCATTTATTGAGGAAGTATCCGCTGTCCAAGAAGAGACCAATATTTTGCAGGAGTCTATGGAAGAAGAAATTGATAAAACCGTGAGCTCATTGGATCAAAAAGATGATGAGGAGAGCGAAGAACAAAAGGAGGAAGAGCGGATTGATCACACGTGCCCACCTTCTAATGAGATTAACTCTTGAACTCATACATTGTTTGATTCCCGTTCGTGCTTACTGAAGGGTGATTGCTATGATGATTGCTATGATCCCTTTAATTCGTTTGAAATATCCCTTTTTAATGATGCTTACTATGCTTGTGGCCAAGATGCCAATATGAATGATTCTTATGGAGATGAACTTGCTATAGTTCCTTATGTTAAACATGAAATTGTTGCTATTGCACCCACACATGATATTCCTATTATCTTTTTGAATTCTCACAACTACACTATATCGGAGAAGTTTGTGCTTATTAAGGATTATATTGATGGGTTGCCTTTTACCATTGCACATGATAATTTTGGTGAATGTGATATGCATGTGCTTGCTGCTCCTGCTTGCAATTATTATGAGAGAGGAACTATATCTCCACCTCTCTATGTTTCCAACACGATAGAATTGCAAGAAACTGCTTATACTATGCATTGGCCTTTACTTGGTGTGCATGAATTGTTCTTTTATGACATGCCAATGCATAGGAAGAGAGTTAGACTTCGTCATTGCTTGATTTATGTTACTTTGTGCTCACTACTAAATTACAAATCATTGTTAATTAAAATTGGCTTTGATATACCTTGGGATCCGGGTGGAATCATTACTTGAGCACTTTATGCCTAGCTTAATGGCTTTAGAGAAAGCACTGCCAGGGAGACAACCCGGAAGTTTTAGAGAGTCATTTATTTCTGTTGTGTGCTTTCATATAGTTTAAAAACAAAAAATAAATAAAGAGGGGAACCCAAAACTTTTCAAAAAGGAAAGTGAAAGTGAGAAAGACAAGCATTGTTGAAGTGGGGGAGCTCCTTGAACATTGTACATGCTCACGAAAACTTTGTGAATCTTAATTACAGAAACTTTTCATCAAAAATAATTATCCCCTTGTACAATTCCATTGTATTATAAAAATAATGTGACAAGGTTTGCCTTTAGGATGTTTACAATGCTTGTTGGTTTGTACGGTGCAGGACAGAAACTTTGGCTGTAATGGCCTTTTCTTTCGCCCAAAACCGTAAAATAGCGGTTATTTTACAGAATTGGGCCTTTTACGAATCTACTAGAGATTCTCTTAGGTGCACTGCAAAGTAGAATTTTTCTAAATTATACTCCCTCCAAGACATTTTAGATCACTTGCAGGGAGTACCTTTTGTCAAACAGTGAGAATAACCATCCTTGATTGTACAAAAACATGCAAGGTTCGTTTGTAACGTTTTTGACTACTACTACGAGACTATCTTCTATGTACACGTGAATTTTCACGTACACGCTTACTAGTAGTTCAAAAATACCAGTTGAGAGAAGTGTCTCGGACTATGCCAGACGGGTGCATCCATGAGCATGTAGTTTTTCCTAATTTTAATGCTTCTGCTATTTGCAATTTCCATCATTATCAACTAACATGAACATTTTCTTATGTTGTAACCATTTCTTGAAATTTGTCAACAATTCCTGAATAACAAATCGTGTATGAACTTTACAAACTTAAACACATTTCCCAAAATTGGTAACAAATTCCCAACAATTGATGAAAATTTTGAACAAAAATTTCAGTCCATTTAAAAAAAATCAACTTTTTTGAAGCACAAACATTTTTAAAATGTGTGAACAAAAAAATTCAAGAAAGGGATTATTTTTAATCAAATTCTAGATTTGAATTTTTTAAACAATATTTGAAAATAAGAACATTTTATGGTATTCCAAAGATTTTTTCAAGTTATTGAAAAGGTTTCAAGAATTATAATAATGTTCAAAAAGGAGGAAAATGAATTAGCGAGAAAAGAGAAGAAAAACGAAAAAAATAGAAAAAAATGCTTATGCCCTAGAAAATAAAAAATGTTTTCAAAAAATGTTTATAAAGTTGAAAAATGTTCTTAAATGTTAAAAATTGTTTGTGTTTTCAAATAATTCTCACAAATTTGAAAAAGTGTTCGCATTTTTCAAAAATATTCTGTAATTTTCAAAATTGTTCAAGTTTCCAAGAAAATGTTCGCAAATTTTGAAAAATTGTTCGCACTTTCAGAAAATGTTCATAAATCTGAAAAAATGTTCATAGGGCAACTCCAAAGTTGACTGTTGAATCTCAGTATATATGGCCAAGGCTCACTCATTCAACCCGCAAGAAAAGCGAGTCTTGAACGAAGGAAGAATAGTTGGAGGATCGTGGGTTCGGTATGATCTAAATTTGAAAAAATGTTCACAAATTAAAAAAAATTCATGTTTCAAAAAGAAGTTCAAATTTTGAAAAACATTTTGTATTTTTAAAATTGTTCTCGTTTCAAAAAACATTTTAGAAATTGAAAAAACACATTAGCTACAATCCCCCCTCGGTCGGTTCACTAGTGTCCCGCCCGGTCGTACAGTGGTGGTTTGGTCTGCTACAGTAAATCAATTCTTGTTGATATGAATCTGTGCTACATATGTATCACCAAATCTGGATGGTTGTAGTGGCTAACAACGTGCTCACAACCTCCCTGGTCCTGGGTTCAATATCTTGTAGGCTCACAGGGATTACTTGTCGCTGCTCTAGTACAATTCTGTAATACAGTTGTACTGAACAAGCGGCAAGTAATATGGATAGGGGTAAAGGAAGGGGTAAAACTGAAAGTTGCTCTACTATTTGCTATGCCTAGATTTTTTTTTCGAGGAAACAGCAGGAGCTCTGCCTTTGCATTAAGAAGAAGAGAATTGACCAGTTTATAAGGAAAACTAGCCGAAAACCGATACATCGACACACACCAGCCCCGGGGCTGCGTACCTAACGAGCCGACTTCCCTGTCGCCCACATGACCAGAGTTGCCACCCCACCACGACCGGAGCCACCACTCCGGCTAACAAACCACTTAAACTCACACACGCCGCCCCGAGGCCGACTCCACACGAAGTCGACATCACGCCGTCCACGCGACCAGAACCGACACTCCACAGCACAGAGGTGCTCTTCGGAGCCGCCGCTCCGACTTCCCCGCCGGCCCCGAGGCCGCGCTCCACCTGAGCCGATGACGCTGCCGCCCACGCGACCAGATCCGACACTCCACAACCTTGTTCTCCGGAGCCGCCGCTCCGACTTCCTCACCGGCCCCGAGGTCGGCACACGCCTGGCCGACGATGAACCCGCATAAAGCCACCCGAGCCACCGCGGCTCGACGAAGGACCAGACCTCCAAGGCGTCGCCCCCAAGAGGGAAGCGACAAATGCGCTTCGACGCCCGCTCCGACCAAGGTCGAAACTTGGGTTTTCACCGGAGAGCCCGAGACCGAGGCGACAATGGTGGTGAAGGGCTCCACGACAACGCCTCCAAGGAGAGCGACATCCTAGGGACGCTGCCGACGCCCGGCAACGACCGAGGTCGAGCTAGGCTTTCGCCTGGAGCTCACCAAGTCCATCCTCACCACAGCCTGCCCAGCAAACCGTCTCCGGCAACATGCCGACCGTCCACGCCCAAGCCACGTGACCAAGCACGCAAAGCAGCACGCCACCGCCAACCACCACCGGCTGCAGAAACCATTGCAGCCCACCACGCTCCACAAGCCGGGTCTGGGAGCAAGTAGCGCCGCGAACACAGCCCCTGCAGGACCACCCGCAGCATGCAGAGGCCACAAACCGGGGTGCCCAGCAGCCCAAACCGGCACCACGCCGGCCGGGGCACACCACAACACCATCCGGAGGGCCGGCTTCGCCAAACAGCTCCGCCAAGCCGGGGAGGCAGGAAGCTGCAGCTCTAGATCCACCCACGGCCGCCTTCGAGCTGCCGGGCTCACCACCACGCGTCGCCTGCCGCCACAAGGCTGCCAGACGTGCCAGCGCCAAGATCTCGCCGGATCCGGGCCCAAGCCGCATCCACCGCCAACCGCACGCCGCCACGACTCCACGGCGAGGAGGAGGGAGGACGACGCTGCCTCAGCCTGGGCCGCCGCCTCAGCGCCAGCGCCATCACAGCAGCGAAGAGGCCAGGAGGCCAGATGCGCCCGGCGCTGCCCCGCTGGCACGCCGAGCCGCCTAGCACGCAACGAGCAAGGAGGCCCGCCGCCGCTGGCTGCCGCACGGGCTTTGCCCGGCGATGATGCCCGACGGCGGCGAGGGGGCGGGGGCTAAGTGGAGGGGGGCGGCGGCGCGCAAGGTTTCGCCCGAGTCGCCCCCTCCTGGATTTAGTTGTGTTATTGCCACTTCGTTTGGAGTCTATCCCATCCCATGTCACATTGAACACTATATAATCCAAACATCTCAAAGATACAAGTTTCCAATGTTTGAGTAATTTTGAGAAGACACTAAAATCAGCAACCGGGATGAATGGTACAGGTTACAAAATTTCCACGCTGTAGATGAACTCAACTTCAGCTACCGTTGCAGATTCTTGAGATGGTTCGCTTTCTTCCTCCATTTCCCCGGTGATATCCTCAAGTGACATCCCTTTGGATTCCAGCAAGGCAAGAGTGAACATGACTCCAACCAGGTTGCACCCTGCCAGAAGAAGGAGAGAGCTCCGGATGCTCGTATGAGAATACTCACTACCGGACTCGTGGGCTATGCCTACGGCCAAGGGCCGTCGGCATAGGTCCTATGCCGTCGGCATAGGTCCTATGCCGTCGGCATAGGTCCTATGCCGTCGGCATAGATCTATGCCTACGGCTGCCGTCGGCATAGCCCCGTCAGTGTAGATCACGTCAGCGTACTCCTGTCAGACCGTCGGCATAATATCGCAGTGGCATAGGAGGGTATGCCGACGGCCTTGAGGCAGCCGTCGGCATAGTTTAGCAGTCGGCGTAGTTTTCCGTCTGACGGCAACGGCCGGCGGCAAATCAAAACTCTTTGGCGACTCGAGGAAGGCGACATGTGGCAAAGATATGTCGCCCCCTGGTTTGACCTGGCGGCCGGGCTATGCCTACGGCAAAGCCGTCGGCATAGATTTGCATAGATATAAATCTATGCCGACGGCTTTGCCGTAGGCATAGCCCTGCCATGTGTCGCCTCCTGATGGCTCCTGAGCGTATATATGCCGACGGCTTTGCCGTAGGCATAGTTGTTTTTTTATTTTTTTATTTTCCCTGTTTTCTCTTTTCCAATTCATTTGACAGCATTTCAAAACAGAATAATATGAAATATGACAGTTCATCATCATCATTTAAACATAGTCAAGTTCATCATCTAAAGATCATCACCGGCGAAAGTTCACGAACATAAGAGTAGTGCAAGACATGAAACATCATAAAAGTTGAAACATGAAAGACATGGCACAACGGCCGCATACACGGAATCATCATCGACATCAAGCACCACCGAGTCCACCTCCACCAAAACCACCACCACCACCGAGTCCACCTCCGCCAAAACCACCACCTCCGCCAAGTCCACCTCCGCCAAAACCACCACCACCAAGTCCACCTCCGCCAAAACCGCCACCGCCAAGTCCACCTCCACCAAAACCGCCACCGCGACCACCATCACTCTGCCAGATCAGAGTGACTGGAGTCGACGGAGCAGGAGTCGAGCCACCGGTCCCCTACTTGTTTGAAAGAAGATTCTAACGGTAAATATGACATGATAGTGTTGAATGAACGAGAACTAGTTTGTCATTAGTTAGGCAAATTTACTAACCGGAGTATCACCGCCTAGTGCCAGCCATTCCTCGAACTTGGGAATGTGTGGGCGTCTCCAGCGGTGGTGGGGGTCCAACTTGTGGTGGCTCCGTGCGGTTAGTCCAAGACGCCAACATAGCCTGGATGTTAGTTAAACAAGTCCATTAGAAACAAGTCGTGATCAACAAAGTCAGAAGGAATGAAAGTGCAAATTTGAGCTTGGTTTAAGAGGGCAAAACTAACCGCCATCACTTGACGGCTGTAATCATCGTTTGCCTTCACTCGTTGCAAGTACTCCCTCACCTCAATATGCCTATGCTCGAGAAAGGCCTGATATGCCTACAAAATTGAGGTTGTTTCTCAGTGGACAGTGATGAAAATAAACTAAGAAAGATAGAGACAAAGAAGATAAAGGGAAGTACTTACAGCACGTTGGCGGACTGAGGGAGGCTGCGAACGCCCCGTACTCTCTAACGGGCTCGGGTTGGTAGCTCGAAGCCGTGTGTACGAGATCGACGGAGTGATCAAGCCATCGAAACACGGATACCGCCATGGGACTTACCACTGGATGGCCACCACCGCCGTGTCGTCGATCCGAGATCGGGCGACCTCGTGAACTGGAACATCCGTATGCAACTTCGATAGTTAGAGTGTAAGACTCGTGTGTTGCTCGTTTTGCCGTAATCTTGGCTCTCGCCCTCCTTGCGATCACTCCGCTCGCGGGCCAGCTTCCACGACTCCATGTCCGAGAGCGGCCTCGCAACTTGTCCTCCTGCAACGTCAAACAGAAGTTAGCCATACATAAGAACATGACGGTAAAGAAGAACCAAAATGCATCCTTCATATAGATATACCTTCATGGCCTTGAAGCCCCAGTGGTTCCTATTTCCTTGGCTGTGTGTCCCGTCTTTTCCACGGTTAGCCCGGGCCTTGATGCTCTTGGCAGCAAACTCTGGATTGTCACCGACCCACCTATCCACCAAACACGCCCATCCGTCATGCCTTCCATAACACCAACGAGGAACAACCTATGCAAATTTTGGAAGCATGACATGTGAGCACGAAACATATAGTTGACTCCTTGAAACAATGAAAAGTCGGTAATAGTTACCATCATGAACTGCTCCTCGCTCATGGTAATTTTTGCCTCTGTGCTTGAGTTTTGGTCATCTTTTGTTGCGGTAGATGTGGTAGTCTTGTGAGACGACAACCCAACGCACCTCGTACTGCAACTGACGAGCTTTCTTCTTTACAGACGCAAGTAAGACCACGTCGGCTCTGGCCTTGTGCTCGTCAAGAACTCTATAGAGTTGCTGCAATCATGCATAAACCAGAAGCAAACAAGGCATGACTTGAGTGATTCAATGATAAACTATGAACGAAACTGAAGACAAGTGATTCAAAAGGGAACTTACCCAAAATTTGGTGATCACGGCCTTAGTGGCCGTCCCGTACTCCGCGTTGCTGCAAGCCTCGTAGTGGGCCCAGCTCGTGGCCAAAACACGCGATTCTTGGGTCCTGTATGGTCACAAGAATAGGCCAGGCCAAAACTGCTTCAACAGGACAGTGAGAAGGCCGTTCGGTTTACGGCCCTTTCCGCGAAGGATCCAGTTACTGCAAAAGAATCAAAGGGTTGCCATGTGTACAATAAAAAAATGTTGTCATGTGTTGAAAATATGATTGAGATGCACTTACTCTGTCCCCTTGAGTTCAATGAGCCACTTGTGCGCCTCGATAGAAGGTGGTGTAGGTACTCCGGCATTACCACGCAACCACCCCTGCAGAGCACCCGGTGGCAAGTCACCCCACAACTCGGGGTCAACCGCCCCTCCACCCGCCTCGCCTCCTCCTCACCTCCTCCTCGGCCTCCTCCTCCTCGGCCTCCTCCTCCTCACCTCCTCCTCCTCACCCTCCTCCTCCTCGACATCAGAACATACTCCTCCTCCTCGACTCAGAAGCTGCATCGGCATAGGAGGGCATCAAGAAGAAGACCCTCCTATTTCAGACACGGCCGGAGTTTTTGGCCCGGTTGCCTCTCCCCCACCTCCTCCTCGTCCTCTAGGGGCTCTCCCCACCCCCTCCTCCTCTAAGGTCTCCTCCCCGACCCCTCCACCTCCTGTGAGGTGCCATCCTCAGCGTAGTCGGGAGGGAACCTTGTGGGCTCGCCCACCCGAGTATGTCCTCCTTTGAGTTTATCGAGGAAGCTGCAATCACTGGACTTGCCCATGATTACAAACCTGCATTGAGAAGAGAATAAACAATTAGTAAGGATATAAAAAAACAGACAGCTTGGCACCCTCATAGAGAGGTTTCTTTGACGAGGCCAAGATTTCCAGGAAGGCCTTTGCGGTTTCCTCCGGCTCCTCCGGTTCATTCGCCAAATGTGACGGAGGTGTCGGCTGTGCAGCAAAGACATCATCTAGCATGTCTCTAACCCCATCGTCCTCATAACCAGCGACGCGTTGTCGTATCACATCCTCTCTACCACGGTCCCGGGCAAAGTTTATCGGCATATTAAAGTTGGGCATAAATCCATTCGTATGCGAAGGTGCTTAGTCATCTCACTCTTATCTCTGCGGATACGTCTCTTACATCTGGCACACGGGCATTCTGGCACCATCCTCATTGGACTACGGAATATCTTTTTCAAAAACACATCAGTTTTCTCGACCCACTCTGTTGTTACTTGATTCCGACGGAAAAACCCACTATACATCCACTGATTATCTGCCATCTCTGCTTTATTGGAAGTCACACAACAAAATTAAGGATTCATTTAATTTACCCACATCAATATTTTATTTTTACAAGGTTGACAAGAAACGACATTTACTCCACCTACATCTCTAATAGGTAAAGATGGGTCCTAATCCCACCCGAGAATGTGTAGATTGAGTACGGTCCATGCTCTACCCCATTCCGAGACAAAATTTCGGCAGCACCTCCCGCTGTTCTCCAAATACACGTCTCGGCAAAATTCGAGAGAATGTGCATCCGGAGAACAACAGGGAGGCGCCGCCGAAATCCTGTCTCGGAACGGGGTAGAGCATGAACAACGTACCCAATCTACACACCTCGGGCTGTCTGTGGAAAGCGCTGGACAATCCGAAAGAGCTGCGGTGTCCTTTCGGACGGGAGACCTAGGTTACGCGACTTGATGTGAAAATTCAATCTAGTTAAAAGAGGCTAGGAGGTGAAGGTGGATTCGTCTCTCACCCTCCGCTGTAGAGGAAGTAGTCGAGCAGCGGCAGGATCACGGACCAAACCTGCATTTATTTAAGGCTCCAGGAGATGAATACCACAAAGCCTGTAAATTTTACCGAGTCAAAAAATTTGACGGCACCACATCACATAAAGCATTGACACTTCAAACTATGAAAAAAATCATATTGCTAGTGACATCTAGTCAAGGTTTTAGATCATCATGATACTTCAAATCCTAATTTTCATCAAGTGTCAAATTTTGTTCTTCAATTTTTTTAGCAAGATCATCATGATGAAATAACTACTCCTCAGATACCAATTTTGTCAACATCACAAAATGAAACTATAGCTATTTGACAACATCTCAAATATGCCAATTTTATTCTTCAAATTTGACAACATCACTAAGTTGACCAAAGCTGTAACTAACCAATATAGATCAATCCATCCATTCATCCATACAACATGCATCTATCACATAACAAGCAGTAAAAAATGCAAAAAAAATGAAAAAAAAAGCTCACTGGGGCGGCCGCGGACGGTGAGGCAGGGGCGGTTGGGGACGGTGAGGCAGGGGCGGCGGGGCAGCAGTGGGCGGCGGTGGAGGGCCGAGGCAGGGCGACTGGGACGGAGGGCAGGGCGGCCGGGGATGGGAGGCCAAGGCAGGGCCGGGCAGGAGCAGCCGGGTGGTCGGCGGAAGGCCGGGCGGTGTTGTGGTCGGGGAGGCCGAGGCGGCAGGCTGATCGGGGAGGCCGGGGCGACGGCGGGTGGAGACGGCGACGGGTGAGGCAGGGGTGGTGAGAGCGGGGAGACGACATGTGGAGACGGCGGCGGGGACGGCAGGGGCGAGGCGGGTGGAGACGGTGATGGGGGAGTAGGCGGCGGCAGGCGGTGGGGCCGAATGCGGCGGCGGCGGATCGGGGTCGGGGGCCAGCTGGATCGGGGTCGGGGACGAGCTGGATTGGGGTCAACGACTGGACGGGGCGCGCCCGGGATGGATAAGGCGCATATATTAATCATGCCACGTGGCATGTATGCCGACGGCTAAGCCGTAGGCATAGGTATATTTCTTTTTTTTTTCAAATACACGTTCTTGATTTTTTTTGAATGATACATGGTATATAATTTTTTATATGGTATACATGCATGAACATTATTTAAAATGTACCATATGTTTTCTTTAATGGTTTGAAACATTATTTTTAATTACATGATCCTTTTTTTATTGTACAACAATTTTCTAAAATATCACATATATTTTTTCTGAACCAGATTTTTTCTATGGTCAGCAACATTTCTTTATGATATAATTATTTGCTAAATTGTACTAACAAAAAATGTCAAACATCTGGTTTGTAACCGGTGTATCACCGGTGGCATTGCTACCCCCCCCCCCCCCCCAGGGCCCCCGTCCCGCCTAACCCTGTAGCGTTTGACCATGGGATCTAGCCCTTTGATTTTGCACGGACGGGATTTGACCAGTGGACCTCTCCACCCGGCTGTGTTAGGTCAGCCCATAGGAACACTTTGGAGCAACAATGGTGGTGAAGGGGCTCCACGACAACGCCTCCAAGGAGGGAACGACGTCCTAGGATGCCGTCGACGCCGGCAACGACCGAGGTCGAGCTAGGCTTTCGCCCGGAGCTCACCAAGTCCATCCTCACCACAGCCTGCCCAGCAAACCATCTCCGGCAACATGCCAACCATCCACGCCCAAGCCACGTGACCAAGCACGCAAAGCAGCACGCCGCCGCAAACCACCACCGGCTGCAGAAACCATTGCAGCCCACCACGCTCCACAAGCCGGGTCTGGAAGGAAGTAGCGCCGCGAACACAGCCCCCTGCAGGACCACCCGCACCATGCAGAGGCCACAACCCGGGGTGCCCAGCAGCCCAAACCGGCACCACGCCGGCCGGGGCACACCACAACACCATCCCAGAGGGCCGGCTCTGCCAAACAGCTCCGCCAAGCCAGGGAGGCCGGAAGCTGCAGCTCCAGATCCACCCACGGCCGCCCTGAGCCACCGGCCCACCACCACGCGCGTCCGCCCTGCCGCCCGCGCGGCCCAGGACGGCCAGCGCCGCAGCATCCCGCCGACGGCCTGCGCCCCGCCGGATCCGGGCACGAAGCCCGCATCCACCGCCAACCGGCACGCCGCCACGACTCCACAGCGAGGAGGAGGGGAGGACGACGCTGCCGCAGTCTGGGGCCGCCGCCCCAGCACCCAGCGCCACCGCGCAGCAGAAGAGGCCAGGAGGCCAGATCCGCCCCGGCGCGTGGCCCTGCGAAGCACGCCGAGCCGTCCAGCGCGCACGGCAGAGCAAGGAGAGGCCAGCCGCCGGCTGCCACGGGCTTTGCCCGGGCGGTGACGCCGACGGCAATGGCGAGGGCGAGGAGCTAAGTGGAGGCGGCGGCGGCGCAAGGTTTCGCCAGTCGCCCCTCTGGATTTAGTTGTGTTATTGCCACTTCGTTTGGAGTCTATCCCATCCCATGTCACATTGAACACTATATAATCCAAACATCTCAAAGATACAAGTTTCCAATGTTTGAGTAATTTTGAGAAGACACTAAAATCAGCAACCGGGATGAATGGTACAGGTTACAAAATTTCCACGCTCTAGATGAACTCAACTTTAGCTACCGTTGCAGATTCTTGAGATGGTTCGCTTTCTTCCTCCATTTCCCCGGTGATATCCTCGAGTGACATCCCTTTGGATTCCGGCAAGGCAAGAGTGAACATGACTCCAACCAGGTTGCACCCTGCCAGAAGAAGGAGAGAGCTCCGGATGCTCGTATGAGAATACTCACTACCGGACTCGTGGGCTATGCCTACGGCCAAGGGCCGTCGGCATAGGTCCTATGCCATCGGCATAGATCTATGCCTACGGCTGCCGTCGGCATAGCCCCGTCAGTGTAGATCACGTCGGCGTACTCCTGTCAGACCGTCGGCATAATATCGCCGTCGCCATAGGAGGGTATGCCGACGGCCTTGAGGCTGCCGTCGGCATAGTTTAGTAGTCGGCGTAGTTTTCCGTCTGACGGCAACGGCCGGCGCCGTCAGAACTGCTGGCGACTCAGAAGGCGACATGTGGCAAAGATATGCCGGCATATCTTTGCCACGTGTCGCCCCCTGGTTTGACCTGGCGGCAGGGCTATGCCTACGGCACGGCTTTGCCATAGGCATAGCCCTGCCACGTGTCGCCTCCTGGTGGCTCCTGAGCGTATATATGCCGACGGCTTTGCCGTAGGCATAGTTGTTTTTTCTCCTGTTTTCTCTTTTCCAATTCATTTGACAGCATTTCAAAACAGAATAATATGAAATATGACAGTTCATCATCATCATTTAAACATAGTCAAGTTCATCATCTAAAGATCATCACCGGCAAAAGTTCACGAACATAAGAGTAGTGCAAGACATGAAACATCATAAAAGTTGAAACATGAAAGACATGGCACAACGGTCGCATACACGGAATCATCATCGACATCACGCACCACCGAGTCCACCTCCACCAAAACCACCACCACCACCGAGTCCACCTCCGCCAAAACCACCACCTCCGCCAAGTCCACCTCCGCCAAAACCACCACCACCACCAAGTCCACCTCCGCCAAAACCGCCACCGCCAAGTCCACCTCCACCAAAACCGCCATCATGACCACCATCACTCTGCCCGGATCGGAGTGGCTGAGTCGACGAGCAGGAGTCGAGACACCGGTCCCCTACTTGTTTGAAAGAAGATTCTAACGGTAAATATGACATGATAGTGTTGAATGAACGAGAACTAGTTTGTCATTAGTTAGGCAAATTTACTAACCGGAGTATCACCGCCTAGTGCCAGCCATTCCTCGAACGTGGGAATGTGTGGGCGTCTCCAGCGGTGGTGGGGTCCAACTTGTGGTGGCTCCGTCTGATTAGTCCAAGACGCCAACATAGCACGGATGTTAGTTAAACAAGTCCACTTAGAAACAAGCCGTGATCAACAAAGTCAGAAGGAATGAAAGTGCAAATTTGAGCTTGGTTTAAGAGGGCAAAACTAACCGCCATCACTT
Organism: Aegilops bicornis; assembly: GCA_021605145.1. Taxonomy (NCBI): domain Eukaryota; kingdom Viridiplantae; phylum Streptophyta; class Magnoliopsida; order Poales; family Poaceae; genus Aegilops; species Aegilops bicornis. Next base: position 56,341,188 of record CM038675.1, on the reverse strand, counting down.
GACGGCTGTAATCATCGTTTTCCTTCACTCGTTGCAAGTACTCCCTCACCTCAATATGCCTATGCTCGAGAAAGGCCTGATATGCCTACAAAATTGAGGTTGTTTCTAAGTGGGCAGTGATGAAAATAAACTAAGAAAGATAGAGACAAAGAAGATAAGGGGAAGTACTTACAGCACGTTGGCGGACTGAGGGAGGCTGCGAACGCCCCGTACTCTCTAGCGGGCTTGGGTTGGTAGCTCGAAGCCGTTTGTACGAGATCGACGGAGTGATCAAGCCATCGAAACACGGATACCGGCCATGGGACTTACCCTGGATGGTCACCACCGCCGTGTCGTCGATCTGAGACTGGGCGACCTCAGGAACTGGAACATCCGTATGCAACTTCTGATAGTTCTGAGTGTAAGACTCCAGGTGTTGCTCGTTTTTGCCGTAGTACTGGCTCTCGCCCTCCTTGCGATCACTCCGCTCGCGGGCCAGCTTCCACGACTCCATGTCTGAGAGCGGCCTCTGCAACTTGTCCTCCTGCAACGTCAAGCGAAGTTAGCCATACATAAGAACATGACGGTAAAGAAGAACCAAAATGCATCTTTCATATAGATATACCTTCATGCCTTGAAGCCCGTGGTTCCTGTTTCCTTGGCCGTGTGTCCCGTCTTTTCCACGGTTAGCCGGGCCTTGATGCTCTTGGCAGCAAACTCGGATGATCGCCACCGACCCACCTATCCACCAAACACGCCCATCCGTCATGCCTTCCATAGCACCAACGAGGAACAACCTATGCAAATTTTGGAAGCATGACATGTGAGCACGAAACATATAGTTGACTCCTTGAAACAATGAAAAGTCATTAATAGTTACCATCATGAATTGCTCCCTGCTCATGGCAATTTTTTACCTCTGTGCTTGAGTTTTGGTCATCTTTTGTTGCGGTAGATGTGGTAATCTTGTGAGACGGCAACCCAACGCACCTCGTCTGCAATCGACGAGCTTTCCTCTTTGCAGACGCAAGTAAGACCACGTCGGCTCGGCCTTGTGCTCGTCAAGAACTCTATAGAGTTGCTGCAATCATGCATAAACCAGAAGCAAACAAGGCATGAGTTGAGTGATTCAATGATAAACTATGAACGAAACTGAAGACAAGTGATTCAAAAGGGAACTTACCCAAAATTTGGTGATCACGGCCTTAGCGGCCGTCCCGTACTCCGCGTTGCTGCAAGCCTCGTAGTGGGCCCAGCTTGTGGCCAAAACACGCAGCTGCGGGTCCCTGTCTGGCCGCGGGCAGAATAGGCCAGGCCAAAACTGCTTCAACAGGACAGTGAGAAGGCCGTTCGGTTCTGACCCTTTCCGCGAAGGATCGATTCTTTGCAAAAGAATCAAAGGGTTGCCATGTGTACAATAAAAAAATGTTGTCATGTGTTGAAAATATGATTGAGATGCACTTACTCTGTCCCCGCAGGTTCAATGAGCCACTTGTGCGCCTCGATAGAAGGTGGTGTAGGTACTCCGGCATTACTATGCAGCCACCCCTGCGGAGCACCCGGTGGCAAGTCACCCCACAACTCGGGGTCAACCTCCCCTCCACCCTCCTCGCCCTCCTCCTCACCCTCCTCCTCGGCCTCCTCCTCCTCGGCCTCCTCCTCCTCACCCTCCTCCTCCTCACCCTCCTCCTCCTCGACATCAGGAACATACTCCTCCTCCTCAGACTCAGAAGCTGCATCAGCATAGGAGGGCATCGAAGAAGACCCTCCTATTTCAGACACGGCCCGGAGTTTTTTGGCCTGGTTGCCTCTCCCCCCACCTCCTCGTCCTCTAGGGGCTCTCCCCCCACCCCCTCCTCATCTAGGGTCTCCTCCCCGACCCCTCCACCTCCTGTGAGGTGCCATCCTCAGCGTAGTCGGGAGGGAACCTTGTGGGCTCGTCCACTCCGAGTAAGTCCTCCTTTGAGTTTCTTGAGGAAGCGGCACATTGGACTTGCCCATGATTAGCAAACCTGCATTGAGAAGAGAATAAACAATTAGTAATGATATAAAAAAACAGACAGCTTGGCACCCTCATAAAGAGGTTTCTTTGACGAGGCCAAGATTTCCAGGAAGGCCTTTGCGGTTTCCTCCGGCTCCTCTGGTTCATTCGCTAAATGTGACGGAGGTGTCGGCTGTGCAGCAAAGACATCATCTAGCATGTCTCTAACCCCATCGTCCTCATAACCAGCGACACGTTGTCGTATCACATCCTCTCTACCACGGTCCCGCTGGGCAAAGTTTATCGGCATATTAAAGTTGGGCATAAATCCATTCGTGCGAAGGTGCTTAGTCATCTCACTCTTATCTCTGCGGATACGTCTCTTACATTTGGCACACGGGCATTCTGGCACCATCCTCATTGGACTATGGAATATCTCTTTCAAAAACACATCAGTTTTCTCGACCCACTCTGTTGTTACTTGATTCCGATGGAAAAACCCACTATACATCCACTGATTATCTGCCATCTCTGCTTTATTGGAAGCCACACAACAAAATTAAGGATTCATTTAAATTACCACATAAATATTTTATTTTTACAAGGTTGACGAGAAACGACATTTAATCCACCTACATCTCTAATAGGTAAAGATGGGTCCTAATCCCACCCGAGAATGTGTAGATTGAGTACGGTCCATGCTCTACCCCATTACGAGACAAAATTTCAGCACCTCCCGCTGTTCTCCAAATACATGTCTCGGCAAAATGCCGAGAGAATGTGCATCCGGAGAACAACAGGGAGGCACCGCCAAAATCCTGTCTCGAACGGGTAGAAACATGAACAACGCATCCAATCTACACATCCTCGAGTTGTCCGTGAAATATTTGGACAATCCGAAGAGCTGCGGTGATAAATATGCAATTGAATGCATATTTATCGATGCAACCTTTTGGACGGGAGACCTAGGTTCTGTGACTTGATTTGAAAATTCAATCTAGTTAAAAGAGGCTAGGAGGTGAAGGTGGATTCGCCGCTCACCCTCATTGTAGAGGAAGTAGTCGAGCAGCGGCATGATCACGGACCAAACCCAGACGACGAAGGCTCCAGGGAGATGAATACCACAAAGCCTGTAAATTTTACCGAGTCAAACAATTTGACGGCACCACATCACATAAAGCATTGACACTTCAAACTATGAAAAAAATCATATTGCTAATGACATCTAGTCAAGGTTTTAGATCATCATGATACTTCAAATCCTAATTTTCATCAAGTGTCAAATTTTGTTCTTCAATTTTTTTAGCAAGATCATCATGATAAAATAACTACTCCTCAGATACCAATTTTGTCAACATCACAAAATGAAACTATAGCTATTTGACAACATCTCAAATATGCCAATTTTGTTCTTCAAATTTGACAAAATTTGACAACATCACTAAGTTGACCAAAGCTATAACTAACCAATATACATCAATCCATCCATTCATCCATACAACATGCATCTATCACATAACAAGCAGTAAAATAATGCAAAAAAAAAGCTCACTGGGGCGGCCGCGGACGGTGAGGCAGGGGCGGTTGGGGACGGTGAGGCAGGGCGGCGGGCAGCCGAGCAGGGCGGCGGTGGAGGGCCGAGGCAGGCGGCCGGGACGGAGGGCAGGGGCGGCCGGGACGGGAGGGTCGGGCCGGGCAGGCAGGATGGCCGTGGCAAGGCTGCCTGGGGAAGGCAGGGGCGGTGTTGGGGTCGGGGGAGGCCGAGGCGGCGCAGCGCGGTCGGGGTGAGGCAGGGGTGGAGACAGCGGGGAGACGGCAGGTGGAGACGGCGGCGGGGACGGCAGGGGCGAGGCGGGTGGAGACGGTGATGGGGGAGTGGGCGGCGGCAGGCGGTGGGGCCGAATGCGGCGGCGGCGGCGGATCGGGGTCAGGGGCGAGCTGGATCGGGGTCGGGGACGAGCTGGATTGGGGTCAACGACTGGACGGGGCGCGCTCGGGATCGATAAGGTGACCTATGCCGACGGCTTAGCCGTCGGCATATATTAATCATGCCACATGGCATGTATGCCGACGGCTAAGCCGTAGGCATAGGTATATTTCTTTTTTTTTCAAATACATGTTCTTGAATTTTTTGAATCATACATGGTATATAATTTTTTATATGGTATACATGCATGAACATTATTTAAAATGTACCATACATTTTATTTAATGGTTTGAAACATTATTTTTAATTACATGATCCTTTTTTATTGTACAACAATTTTCTAAAATATCACATATATTTTTTCTGAACCAGATTTTTTCTATGGTCAGCAACATTTCTTTATGATATAATTATTTGCTAAATTGTACTAACAAAAAATGACAAACATCTGGTTAGTAACCGGAGTATCACCGGTGGCATTGCTACCCCCCAGGGCCCCCGTCCCGCCTAACCCTGTAGCGTTTGACCATGGGATCTAGCCCTTTGACTTTGCACGGACGGGATTTGACCAGTGGACCTCTCCACCCGGTTGTGTTAGGTCAGCCCATAGGAACACTTTGGAGCAACATCCGGGCCAGACCCACAGCAAGATCCCCTCCGTGTAGACCCGACGCGTCCGTTTCCCCCCTCGAGGTGCCGGCGATGGCGCCGTCCGTGAGGGGCCCGTACCCCAGAGACGCGTGCCGCCTCTTCGGACATGCCACCACACCACCCTGCATGTATGAGGGGCGGTCACGGCCTTTCGGTGGCATTGCTACCCCCAGGGCCCCCGTCCCGCCTAACCCTGTAGCGTTTGACCACGGGATCTAGCCCTTTGACTTTGCACGGACGGGCTTTGAGCAGTGGACCTATCCACCCGGTTGTGTTAGGTCAGCCCATAGGAACACTTTGGAGCAACATCCGGGCCAGACCCACGGCAAGATCCCTTCCGTGTAGACCCGACGCGTCCGTTTCCCCCCTCCAGGTGACGGCGGCGGCACCGTCCGTGAGGGGGGGGCACCTACGAGGCAGCGTCTTTGGGCGTTTGCAACCGCCACAACACTTCCAGACTTGTGAGAGGCCACCTACGCAAGATTTGACGGTATGCTAGACACCGGAGTCCGCCACCCAGTCGTGAAGCGTCGCGAAGAGCAATTCGCGTAGAGGGAAGTGTTCAGATACTTCTCCATCACGAAAAATTATGAAAAATTACCATCAGTCCTATAGCACATGTGCCCACGTTGTGTAAAAACTCATGATTTTATCATGCTCCAAGTATTTAATAATTTTCACGCCGCATCGTTACCGCAGAACGTCTACTACCGTCTCATTGTCGTCCGTGAGGGGGGCCACACCCTGGAGACACGTGCCGCCTCTTCGGACATGCCACCACACCACCCCGCATGTATGAGGGCCCGGTGCGGCCTCGACGGCATTGCTATCCCCCAAGGCCCCCCGTCCCGCCTAACCCTGTAGCGTTTGACCATGGGATCTAGCCCTTTGACTTTGCACGGACGGGCTTTGACCAGTGGGCCTCTCCACCCGGTTGTGTTAGGTCAGCCCATAGGAACACTTTGGAGCAACATCCGGGCCAGACCCACAGCAAGATCCCCTCCATGTAGACCCGACGCGTCGTTTCCCCCTCGGTGCGGCGGTGGCGCCGTCCGTGAGGGGGGCACACCGGAGATGCATGCTGGGCGTGTGCAACCGCCACAACACTTCCAGACTTCGTGAGAGGCCGCCACGCAAGATTTGACGGTATGCTAGCCCCGGAGGTCAGCCGGTCGTGAAGCGTCGCGAAGAGCAATCCGCGTAGAGGGAAGTATTCAGATACTTCTCCATCACGAAAATTTATGAAAAATTACCATCAGTCCTATAGCACATGTGCCCACATTGTGTACAAAACTCATGATTTTATCGCGCTCCAAGTATTTAATAATATTCACGCTGCATCGTTACCGCAGAACGTCTACTACCGTGTCATTGTCGTCCGTGAGGGGGGCCGCACCCCGGAGACGCGTGCCGCCTCTTCGGACATGCCACCACACCACCCGCCATGTATGAGGAGCCGGTGCGACGCTCGGTGGCATTACTACCCCGGGGCCCCGTCCGCCCTAACCTGTAGCGTTTGACCATGGGATCTAGCCCTTTGACTTTGCACGGACGGGATTTGACCAGTGGGCCTCTCCACCCGGTTGTGTTAGGTCAGCCCACAGGAACACTTTGGAGCAATATCCGGGCCAGACCCACAGCAAGATCCGCTCGTGTAGACCCGACGCGTCCGTTTCCCCCCTCCGGTGCGTGGCGGCGCCGTCCGTGAGGGGGCACACCCGGAGGCAGCGTCTTTGGCGTTTGCAACCGCCGAACACTTCCGGACTTGTCGAGGCCGCCCTACGCAAGATTTGACGGTATGTTAGCCCCGAAGGCCGCCCGGCCACAGTCGTGAAGCGTCACGAAGAAACAATCTGCGTAGAGGGAAGTGTTCAGATACTTCTCCATCACGAAAAATTATGAAAAATTACCATCAGTCCTATAGCACATGTGCCCACGTTGTGTAAAACTCATGATTTTATCGCGCTCCAAGTATTTAAGAATATTCACGCCGCATCGTTACCGCAGAACGTCTACTACCGTCCGTGAGGGAGGGCACACCCCGGACACGCGTGCCGCCTCTTCGGACATGCCACCACACCACCCGCATGTATGAGGGCCCGGTGCGACGCTCCGGTGGCATTGCTACCCCCCTAGTGGCCCCCTCCCGCCTAACCCTGTAGCGTTTGACCACGCGATCTAGCCCTTTGACTTTGCACGGACGGTATTTGACTAGTGGACCTCTCCACCCGGTTGTGTTAGGTCAGCCCATAGGAATGTTGGAAATATGCCCTAGAGGCAATAATAAATTAGTTATTAGTATATTTCCTTGTTCATGATAATCGTTTATTATCCACGCTATAATTGTCAAGTATCATTTCCTTAGACCATGAGATTGTGCAACTCCCGGATACCGTAGGAATGCTTTGGGTGTACCAAACGTCACAACGTAACTGGGTGGCTATAAAGGTTCATTACAGGTATCTCCGAAAGTATCTGTTGGGTTGTACGAATCGAGACTGGGATTTGTCACTCCGGTTGACGGAGAGGTATCTCTGGGCCCACTCGGTAGGACATCATCATAATGTGCACAATGTGACCAAGGGGTTGATCACGGGATGATGTGTTACGGAACGAGTAAAGAGACATGCCGATAGCGAGATTGAACAAGGTATCGGGATACCGACGATCGAATCTCGGGCAAGTACAATACCGCTAGACAAAGGGAATTGAATACGGGATTGATTGAATCCTCGACATCGTGGTTCATCCGATGAGATCATCGTGGAAAATGTGGGAGCCAACATGGGTATCCAGATCCCGCTGTTGGTTATTGACCGGAGAACGTCTCGGTCATGTCTGCATGGTTCCCGAACCCGTAGGGTCTACACACTTAAGGTTCGGTGACGCTAGAGTTGTTATGGGAAATAGTATGTGGTTACCGAAGGTTGTTCGTGTTGGGGAACGTAGTAATTTCAAAAATTTTCCTACGCACACGCAAGACCATGGTGATGGCATAGCAACGAGAGGGGAGAGTGTCTGTCCACGTACCCTCGTAGACCGAAAGCGGACGCGTTATAACAACGCGGTTGATGTAGACGTACGTCTTCACGATCAGACCCATCCAAGCACCGAACGTACGGCACCGCCGAGTTCTGCACATCGTTCAGCTCGATGGCGATCCCGGACTCCGATCCAGCAAAGTGTCGGGGATGAGTTCCGTCAAGACGACGGCGTGGTAGCGATGATGATGCTCCACCGGCGCAGGGCTTCGCCTAAGCTCCGCTGACGATATGACTTCTCCGGCGCGAGGCTTCGCCTAAGCTCCATGACGATATGACCGAAGTGGAATATGGTGGAGGGGCACCGCACACGGCTAAGGAACGATCCGTAGATCAACTTGTGTGTCTGGGGTGCCCCCGCGTATATAAAGGAGCAAGAAGTGCGGCCAGCCCAAAGGCGCTGGAGGAGTCCTACTCCCACCGGGAGTAGGACTCCCCTTCCTAGTTGGAATAGGATTGGGGAGGGAAGAGGAAGAGGCGCCGCCCCTCTCCTTGTCCTATTCGGACTAGAGGGGAGGGCGCGGCCTGCCCTGGCGGCCCTTCCTCTTCTCCCTATGGCCCATTAAGGCCCATTGACCCCGGAAGTTCAGTAACCCCGGTGTTCCGTAACTTCCTGTTTTCATCCGGAACCTTCCAAGTCCAAACATAGGCTTCCAATATATCAATCTTTATGTCTCGACCATTTCAAGACTCCTCGTCATGTCCGTGATCACATCCGGGACTCGAACAACCTTCGGTACATCAAAACTTATAAACTCATAATGAACTGTCATCGAAGCGTTAAGCGTGCGGACCCTACGGGTTCGAGAACTATGTAGACATGACCTAGAACCATTCTCGGTCAATAACCAATAGCGGAACCTGGATGCCCATATTGGTTCCTACATATTCTCACGAAGATCTTTATCGGTCAAACCGCATAACGATATCGTTGTTCCTTTTGTCATCGGTATGTTACTTACCCGAGATTCGATCGTCGGTATCCAATACCTAGTTCAATCTCAATTCTTGGTAAGTCTCTTTACTCGTTCCGTAATACATCATCTCACAACTAACTCATTAGTTGTAATGCTTGCAAGGCTTATGTGATGTGTATTACCGAGAAGGCCCAGAGATACCTCTCCGACAATCGGAGTGACAAAACCTAATCTCGAAATACGCCAACCCAACAAGTACCTTTGGAGACACCTGTAGTACTCCTTTATAATCACCCGATTCACGTTGTGACGTTTGGTAGTACCCAAAGTGTTCCTCCGGTAAACAGGAGTTGCATAATCTCATAGTTACAGGAACATGCATAGGTCATGAAGAAAGCAATAGCAATATACTAAACGATCAAGTGCTAAGCTAACGGAATGGGTCATATCAATCACATCATTCTCCTAATGATGTGATCCCATTAATCAAATGACAACACATGTCTATGGTTAGGAAACATAACCATCTTCGATTAATGAGCTAGTCTAGTAGAGGCATACTAGTGACTATCTGTTTGTCTATGTATTCACACATGTATTATGTTTCCGGTTAATACAATTCTAGCATGAATAATAAACATTTATCATGATATAAGGAAATAAATAATAAATTTATTATTGCCTCTAGGGCATATTTCATTGATTCTCACTCTTGCACTAGAGTCAATTATATAGATTACAAATTAATGATCATAACACCCTTGGAGTCTTGGTGCTGATAATGTTTTGCTTTCGTGGAAGAGGCTTAGTCAACGGGTCCGCAACATTCAGATCCGTATGTATTTTGCAAATCTCTATGTCTCCCACTTGGACTTGGTCCCGAATGGAATTGAAGCGTCTTTTGATATGCTTGGTCCTCTTGTGAAATCTGGATTCCTTTGCCAAGGCAATTGCACCAGTATTGTCACAGAAGATCTTCATTGGTCCGGATGCACTAGGTATGACACCTAGATCGGAAATGAACTCTTTCATCTAGACTCCTTCATTGCTGCTTCCGAAGCAGCTATGTACTCCGCTTCACATGTATATCCCGCCACGACGCTTTGTTTAGAACTGCACCAACTGACAGCTCCACCGTTTAATAAAAATACGTATCCGGTTTGCGATTTAGAGTCGTCCGGATCGGTGTCAAAGCTTGCATCGGCGTAACCATTTACGACTAGCTCTTTGTCACCTCCATATACGAGAAACATATCCTTAGTCCTTTTCGGTATTTCAGGATGTTCTTGACCGCTGTCGATGATCCACTCCTGGATTACTTTGGTACCTTCCTGCCAAGCTTACAACTAAGCATACGTCAGGTCTGGTACACAGCATTGCATACATGATACAGCCTATGGCTGAAGCATAGGGAACATCTTTCATTTTCCCTCTATCTTCTGCTGTGGTCGGGCATTGAGTCTGACTCAATCTTACACCTTATGTCTGGGTAAAAACCTTTCTTTGCACGATCCATTTTGAACTTCTTCAAAACTTTATCAAGGTATGTGCTTTGTGAAAGTCCAATTAAGCGTCTTGATCTATCTCTATAGATCTTGATGCCCAATATGTAAGCAGCTTCACCGAGGTCTTTCATTGAAAAACTTTTTTTTTAAGTATCCTTTTATGCTATCCAGAAATTCTATATCATTTCCAATCAACAATATGTCGTCCACATATAATATCAGAAATGCTACAGAGCTCCCACTCACTTTTTTGTAAATACAGGCTTCTCCAAAAGTCTGTATAAAACCATATGCTTTGATCACACTATCAAAGCGTTTATTCCAACTCCGAGAGGCTTGCACCAGACCATAAATTGATCGTTGGAGCTTGCACACTTTGTTAGCACCCTTTGGATCAACAAAACCTTCTGGTTGCATCATATACAACTCTTCTTCTAGAAATCCATTCAAGAATGCAGTTTTTACATCCATTTGCCAAATTTCATAATTATAAAATGCGGCAATTGCTAACATGATTCAGACAGACGTAAGCATCGCTACGGGTGAGAAAGTCTCATCGTAGTCAACCCCTTGAACTTGTCGAAAACCTTTTGCAACAAGTCGAGCTTTGTAGACAGTTACATTACCATCGGCGTCAGTCTTCTTCTTAAAGGTCCATTTATTCTCAATGGCTTGCCGATCATCGGGCAAGTCAACCAAAGTCCATACTTTGTTCTCATACATGGATCCCATCTCAGATTTCATGGCTTCCAGCCATTTCACGGAATCTGGGCTCACCATCGTTCTTCATAGTTTGTAGGTTCGCCATGGTCAAGTAACATGACTTCGAGAATAGGATTACCGTACCACTCAGTGCGTATTTTACTCTGGTTGACCTCTGAAGTTCAGTAGTAACTTGATCCGAAGCTTCATGATCATCATCATTAGTTTCCTCACTAATTGGTGTAGTTGTCACAGAACCGTTTCTTGTGATGAACTACCTTCCAATAAGGGAGTAGATACGATTATCTCATCAAGTTCTACTTTCCTCCCACTCACTTCTTTCGAGAGAAACTCCTTCTCTAGAAAGGATCCGAATTTAGCAACGAAAACCTTGCCTTCAGATCTGTGATAGAAGGTGTACCCAACAGTCTCCTTTGGGTATCCTATGAAGACACATTTCTCCGATTTGGGTTCGAGCTTATCTGGTTGAAGTTTCTTCACATAAGCATTGCAGCCCCAAACTTTAAGAAACGACAACTTTGGTTTCTTGCCAAACCACAGTTCATACGGTGTCGTCTCAACGGACTCAGATGGTGCCCTATTTAACGTGAATGCGGCCGTCTCTAAAGCATATCCCCAAAACGATAGCGGTAAATCAGTAAGAGACATCATAGATCGCACCATATCAAGTAAAATCACGATTCTGACGTTCGGACACACCATTTCTCTGTGTTGTTCCGGTTGGCGTGAGTTGCGAAACTATTACACATTGTTTCAAATGTAAACCAAACTCGTAACTCAAATATTCTCCTCCACGATCCGATCGTAGAAAATTTATTTTCTTGTTACGATGATTTTCCACTTCACTCTGAAATTCTTTGAACTTTTCAAATGTTTCAGATTTGTGTTTCATTAAGTAGATATACCCATATCTGCTCAAATCATCTGTGAAGGTGAGAAAATAACTATACCCGCCGCGTGCCTCAACATACATTGGACCACAAACAACAGTATGTATGATATCCAACAAATCATTTGCTCGCTCCATAGTTAGGAGAACGGCGTTTTGGTCATCTTGCCCATGAGGCATGGTTACGCAAGTACCAAGTGATTCATAATCAAGTGATTCGAAGCCCATCAAGATGGAGTTTCTTCATGCGTTTTACACCGATATGACCCAAACGGCAGTGCCACAAATAAGTTGCATTATCATTATCAACTCTGCATCTTTTGGTTTCAACACTATGAATATGTGTACTACTACTATCGAGATTCAATAAAAATAGACCACTCTTCAAGGGTGCATGACCATAAAAGATATTATTCATATAAATAGAACAACCATTATTCTCTGTCTTAAATGAATAACCGTCTCGCATCAAACAAGATCCAGATATAATGTTCATGCTTAACGCTAGCACCAAATAACAATTATTTAGGTCTAAAACTAATCCCGATGGTAGATGTAGAGGTAGCGTGCCGACCGTGATCACATCGACTTTGGAACCATTTCCCACGCCAAGATCGTCACCTCGTCCTTAGCCAATCTTCGGCTTAATCCGTAGTTCCTGTTTGAGTTGCAAATATTAGCAATGAACCAAGATCAAATACCGGTACTACTGCGAGTATTAGTAAGGTACACATCAATAACATGTATATCACATATACCTTTGATCACCTTGCCATCCTTCTTATCCGCCAAATACTTGGGGCAGTTCCGCTTCGGTGTCGGTTTGCTTGCGGTAAAAACACTTTCGGTTTAGGGCTTAGGTCCAGACTTGGGTTTCTTACATTGAGCAGCAACTTTCTTGCTGTTATTTTGAAGTTCCCCTTCTTCTTTCCTTTGCCCTTTTTCTTGAAACTAGTGGTCTTGTTGACCATCAACACTTGATGCTCTTTCTTGATTTCTACCTCCATGACTTTTAGCATTGCGAAGAGCTCGGGAATTGTTTTGGTCATCCCTTGCATATTATAGTTCATCACGAAGCTCTTGTAGCTTGGTGGCGATGATTGGAGAATTCTGTCAATGACACTATCATCCGGAAGAGTAACTCCCGGTTGAATCAAGTGATTATTATACCCGGACATTTTGAGTATATGTTCCTTGATGTAACTATTCTCCTCCATCTTGCAGCTATAGAACTTATTGGAGACTTCATATCTCTCAATCCGGGCATTTGCTTGAAATATTAACTTCAACTCCTGGAACATCTCATATGCTCCATGACGTTCAAAACGTCGTTGAAGACCCGGTTCTAAGCCGTAAAGCATGGCCTATCGAGTAGTCATCAGCTTTGCTCTGCCAGACGTTCGCAACTTCGGCGTTGCTCTGCAAAGGCCTGGCACCCAGCGGTGCTTCCAGGGGCGTAATTCTTACGTGCAGCAATGAGGATAATCCTCAAATTACGGACCCAGTCCGTGTAATTGCTACCATCATCTTTCAACTTTGCTTTCTCAAGGAACACATTAAAATTCAACGGAACAACAAGACGAGCCATCTATCTACATTAAACATAGACAAGCAAAAATACTATCAGGTACTAAGTTCATGATAAATTTAAGTTTAATTAATCATATTAAAAACCTCCCACTTAGACAGACATCTCTCTAGTCATCTAAGTGATTACGTGATCCAAATCAACTAAACTATGTCCGATCATCACGTGAGATGGAGTAGTTTCAACGGTGAACATCTCTATGTTGATCATATCTACTATATGATTCACGCTCGACCTTTCGGTCTCCGTGTTCCGAGGCCATATCCGTTATATGCTAGGCTCGTCAAGTTTAACCTGAGTATTCCGCGTGCGCAACTGTTTTGCACCCGTTGTATTTGAACGTAGAGCCTATCACACCCGATCATCACGTGGTGTCTCAGCACGAAGAACTTTCATAGCGGTGCATACTCAGGAGAACACTTCTTGATAATTTTCTTGAGAGATCATCTTATAATGCTACCGTCAATCAAAGCAAGATAAGATGCATAAAGGATAAACATCACATGCAATCAATATAAGTGATATGATATGGTCATCATCATCTTGTGCTTGTGATCTCCATCGCCAAGCACCGTCATGATCACCATCGTCACCGGTAGCGACACCTTGATCTCCATCGTAGCATCGTTGTCGTCTCGCCAACTATTGCTTCTACGACTATCGCTACTGCTTAGTGATAAAGTAAAGCAATTACATGGCTTTGCATTTCATACAATAAGCGACAACCATATGGCTCCTGCGATTGCCGATAACTTCGGTTACAAAACATGATCATCTCATACAATAAAATATAGCCTCACGTCTTGACCACATCACATCACAACATGCCCTGCAAAAACAAGTTAGCCGTCCTCTACTTTGTTGTTGCAAGTTTTACGTGGCTGCTACGGGCTGAGCAAGAACCGTTCTTACCTACGCATCAAAACCACAATGATAGTTTGTCAAGTTGGTGCTGTTTTAACCTTCGCAAGGACCGGGCGTAGCCACACTCGGTTCAACTAAAGTGAGAGAAACTGACACCCGCCGGTCACCTTTAAGCAACTAGTGCTCGAAGCGGTGAAACCAGTCTCGCGTAAGCGTCTGGCGTAATGTTGGTCCGGGCCGCTTCATCCAACAATACCGCCGAACCAAAGTATGACATGCTGGTAAGCGGTATGACTTATATCGCTCACAACTCACTTGTGTTCTACTCGTGCATATGACAAAACCAGGCTCGGATGCCAATGTTGGGGAACGTAGTAATTTCAAAAATTTTCCTACGCACACGCAAGACCATGGTGATGGCATAGCAACGAGAGGGGAGAGTGTCTGTCCACGTACCCTCGTAGACCGAAAGCGGAAGCGTTATAACAACGCGGTTGATGTAGTCGTACGTCTTCACGATCCGACCGATCCAAGCACCGAGCGTACGGCACCTCCGAGTTACGCACACGTTCAACTTCGATGACGATCCCGGACTCCGATCCGGCAAAGTGTCGGGGATGAGTTCCGTCGACGACGGCGTGGTGGCGATGATGATGCTCCACCGGCGCGGGGCTTCGCCCTAAGCTCCGCGATGATATGACTTCTCCGGCGCAGGGCTTCGCTAAGCTCATGACGATATGACCGAAGTGGAATATGGTGGAGGGCACCGCACACGGCTAAGGAACGATCCAGAGATCAACTTGTGTGTCTGGGTGCCCCCTGCTCCGATATATAAAGGAGCAAGGGGTGCGACCAGCCCAAGAGGCGGCGCTGGAGGAGTCCTACTCCCACCGGGAGTAGGACTCCCCTTTCCTAGTTGGAATAGGATTGGGGAGGGAAGAGGGAAGGCGCCGCCCTCTCCTTGTCCTATTCGGACTAGAGGGGGAGGGGCGCCTGCCCTGGCCGCCCTTCCTCTTCTCCCTATGGCCCATTAAGGCCCATTGACCCCGGGGTTCCGTAACCCCGGTGTTCCGTAACTTCCTGTTTTCATCCGGAACCTTTCCGAAGTCAAACATAGGCTTCCAATATATCAATCTTTATGTCTCGACCATTTCGAGACTCCTTGTCATGTCCGTGATCACATCCGGGACTCGAACAACCTTCGGTACATCAAAACTTATAAACTCATAATGAATCACATCGAAACATTAAGCGTGCGGACCCTACGGGTTCGAGAACTATGTAGACATGACCTAGAACCATTCTCGGTCAATAACCAATAAGCGGAACACGGATGCCCATATTGGTTCCTACATATTCTACGAAGATCTTTATCGGTCAAACCGCATAACGATATCGTTGTTCCTTTTGTCATCGGTATGTTACTTACCGAGATTCGATCGTCGGTATCCAATACCTAGTTCAATCTAGATTCTTGGTAAGTCTCTTTACTCGTTCCATAATACATCATCTCACAACTAACTCATTAGTTGTAATTCTTGCAAGGCTTATGTGATGTGTATTACCGAGAAGGCCAGAGATACCTCTCCAGACAATCGGAGTGACAAAACCTAATCTCGAAATCGCCAACCCAACAAGTACCTTTGGAGACACCTGTAGTACTCCTTTATAATCACCCGATTACGTTGTGACGTTTGGTAGTACCAAAGTGTTCCTCCGGTAAGCGGAAGTTGCATAATCTCATAGTTACGGGAACATGTATAGGTCATGAAGAAAGCAATAGCAATATACTAAGCGATCAAGTGCTAAGCTAACGGAATGGGTCATGTCAATCACATCATTCTCCTAATGATGTGATCCCATTAATCAAATGACAACACATGTCTATGGTTAGGAAACATAACCATCTTCGATTAATGAGCTAGTCTAGTAGAGGCATACTAGTGACTTTCTGTTTGTCTATGTATTCACACATGTATTATGTTTCCGGTTAATACAATTCTAGCATGAATAATAAACATTTATCATGATATAAGGAAATAAATAATAACTTTATTATTGCCTCTAGGGCATATTTCCTTCAGTTCGGAGTCCCGGGTGTGATCCCGGACGTCACGAGGAGTTCCGGAATGGTCCGGCGGTGAAGATTGATATATTGGACGAAGGGTATTGGAGTCTGGAAGTGTTCCGGGTGCAGGCTATGGCCGACATGTGTTTGAGGGAGCCCGGCAAGTGTTGGAGGGCCTCATGAGCCAAAGGGGAAGGGGCAAACCAGCCCACTAAGGGGTGGTGCGCCCCTCCCAGCCCCTCTCACGTAACCAGGAGAGGTGGGGGCGCCTCCCCTAGGGAACCCTAGGGCGCCTCCTCCACCCCCCTTACCCCTATATATAGTGAGGGAGAGAGAGGGCAGCCGCACCCTTCCCCTGGCGCAACCCTCTCACTCCTCCAACACCTCCTCCTCCTCCGTAGTGCTTGGCGAAGCCCTGTCGGAGAACCACGAGCTCCATCACCACCATGTCGTGCGTCTTTGTGAGTTCTCCCTCAACTTCTCCTCTCCCTTGCTTGGATCAAGAAGGAGGAGGCGTCCCCGGGCTGTCACGTGTGTTGAACGCGGAGGCACCGTTGTTCGGTGCTTAGATCAGAATCAACGGCGATCTGAATCGCTGCGAGTATGACTCCTTCATCCGCGTTCTTGTAACGCTTCCGCTTAGTGATCTACAAGGGTATGTAGATGCACTCATCCTCTCCCTCTCTTGTTGCTAGAATCTTCATAGATTGATCTTGGTGATGCGTAGAAAATTTTGAATTTCTGCTACGTTCCCCAACAAGGAACACTTTGGAGCAACATCCGGGCCAGACCCACAGCAAGATCCCCTCCGTGTAGACCCGACACGTCCGTTTCCCCCCTCCAGGTGCCGGCGATGGCGCCGTCCGTGAGGGGGCCGAACCCCGGAGACGCGTGCCGCCTCTTCGGACATGCCACCACACCACCCTGCATGTATGAGGGGCCGGTGCGACGCTCCGGTGGCATTGCTACCCCCTCCCCCCAGGGCCCCCGTCCCGCCTAACCCTGGAGCGGTTGACCACGAGATCTAACCCTTTGACTTTCCACGGACGAGCTTTGAACAGTGGACCTCTCCACCCAGTTGTGTCAGTCATTTCGGAGGGACACACAGGAGCAACATCCGGCCAAACCGACGGCTACATCCCCTCTGTGTAGACCCGATGCGTCCGTTTTCCCCTTCCAGGTGCCGGCGGCGGCGCCGTCCGTTAGGGAGGCCACGCCCCGAAGATGCGTGCCGCCTCTTCGAACATGCCACAACACCACCCGGTTGTGGTAGGTCATCCCATAGAAACACTTGGGAGCAACGTCCCCTCCGTATAGACCCGATGCGGCTGTTTCCGCCCTCCAGATGCTAGCGGCGGCGCCGTCCGTGAGGGGGGCACACCGCGGACGTGAGGGGGGCACACTCCGGAGACGGGTGCCGGGCGTTTGCAACCGCCACTAAACTGCTGTCGCATAGCTGTTTTTGATTTTAATAAAATATAAGGACCTATATTCAAAAGAACATGACGTCACATTATTAATGTGCTCGAACAATATATATATATATATATATATATATATATATATATATATATATATATATATATATATAGGGATTGACTATTCGTCACCACAGGTGAGGAATAGTTATTCTTCACCCTGTATTTTACCATCAATGCACCGTAATTTTACATTTCGTAAATTTTCTCTTATTTCTGATATAAAAGAGACTGTAAGAAAACATATAGTCACCGTAAAAATATTTTTATGTTATGTAAATTTACAAACGTAAAAACATAGTGTAAAATATACATAAACTACAAATTTTCTTGCCTTATGACCTACATTTTTATTTTATTATGCCAAATTTGACGTAGTGAATTAATAAGAATGTAACTTTTTGAATTTCAAACATAATTTATTTAGGAAGCGATTGTAAGATTACCTCGGGTTAATAATATCTTATTATTCACCCTGAGTGTTTAATATTAACACTATTTATATATATATATATATATATATATATATATATATATATATATTCATAATCTATGGAAAAAAATACAAACTACGTATATTTTCATATAATACATAAAAAAGCATAAACACATATTTAAAAAAAAGCATAAAAACATATGTAAAAAAGCATAAAAGCATATGTAAAAAAAGCATAAAAACATATGCAAAAAAACGCATGTAAAAAAAATAGCTATGCCGACGGCATTGCCGTCGGCATAGAAACGGCAGGGTTTTCGGAGGAGCCGTGCCGCGGATCGGTGACGTGGAGCCTATGCCGACGGCTGCCGTCGGCATATCTACGCCGCGGATCGGTGACGTGGCATGCGGAGATATGCCGACGGCCGCCCGTCCCGACCGTCGGCATAGGGTTGACGGCGTTAGCGCTGGTCACGGGCGGGGTCGCCGGGCCCACTTTGTATGCCGACGGCTGGTTTATGCCGACGGCTGCTGTCGGCGTATTTGAAGATAGACCGACGGCCGTTCTATGCCGACGGCTGCCGTCGGCTTATACCAGTTTAGCCTTACGGCCAGGCTACGCCGACTGCCAGGATGAGGCTGTCAGCATATCTCAAACTAGGCCGACGGCAGCCGTCGGCATTGATTTGGCCGTAGGCATAGGTCAGGTTTCCGGTAGTGACTGGAATCACAGAACATCGATGATGGCACCACACTTACCCCCGGCAGCCGATATACCGTTGCACGTTGACCGCAGCCGCGTCGGGAATATCTCGGTGGGCAGGATGAAGGTGGTGGAGTTGGGGCCGAAGTTTGCGAAGAAGAGGATCAATGCATACATGATGGCGAAGCCTGCGTGCATGCTGGGTTTGGACCAGAACTTGTAGGGCGCGGCGAGCCCGATCATTAAGATGGTCATCATGGTGAACCCCATGAGCTGGATCCTGATGCGGCCGATGCGGTCAACGAAGAGGACAGTGAGGAAGTACCCTGGTAGGGAACCGCCGACCACGATGATGGCCTGCGTGCGGGCTATCTTGTAGGTCTGCTCGAGAGGGCTCATCTCGGCCGCGTCTCCAAACCAGCCGATGCCGCTGAAGATGTCCTTCATGAAGAGGTTGAGGGAGTAGAAGACGACGTCGAGGACGAACCAGCACACGGTGGTTCCGAGGAGCTGGCGGCCATGCTTGTGAAGGAACTCCATGGAGAAGAGGCCAAACTCGTCCTGCTTAACGACGGCCTCCGCATCCATGTCGGACTCGAAGTCGATGTCGAGGACTGCGGCCATGTCATCTTTATTCTAGTCTAGGAACCATAAAGGAAGGTGAGATCCGTTAGTAGTTTTTTTGTACAGGAAATGCAGCTAGAAAAAGATATATAAGTTGTAGTAGCTTTTTTAAGGGAAAGATATAGTAGTAGCTTTTTTGTACGTGAAAAATAGTATCTTTTTTTAATCAGTTTTTTGTTTTGGTTAAGGGACATGAGATCTAAACATGAGATGTGGTAGTTTTTTTTTCCTTTTATAGGACGTGAGATCTAGTGGTTTTTTTTCTTTAACCAAATGTTTCTTATTATTGTGGTAATTTCTAGCTTATTTATCTAAGATATGTACATGGGTGTGATCGCTTTTTTTACGGAAAGATATAGTAGTAGCTTTTTACGTGAGATTTGGTATCTATTTGTTTTTCTCTTTTGTTTGGGACAGCCGCCACGTGAAATCAGGGAGACAGGGGACGATCACTACGTGTGTTTTTGTTTTCTGAGGGACTGCTGCTGCGATCTTTATTCTAGGAACCATAAAGAAAGGCGAGATCTGTTAGTAGTTTTTTTGTACAGGAAATGCAGCTAAAAAAAGATATATAAGTTGTAGTAGCTTTTTTAAAGGAAAGATATAGTAGTAACTTTTTTGTACGTGACAAGTAGTAGTTTCTTTTTTTTAGAATCAGTTTTTTGTTTTGTTTTAAGGGACATGAGATCTAAACATGAGATGTGGTAGTTTTTCTTTTTCTTTTATAGGACGTGAGATCTTAGTAGTTTTTTTTTTCTTTCAACCAAATGTTTCTAATTATTGTGGTAATTTCCAGCTTATTTATCTAAGATATGTATATAGGTGAGATATTCTATTTTTTCTTTTAGTTTTATTCAAAGAGAAATGCAGATAGATATAAAGAGAAATGCAAAGAGAAAAAAATGTTTATGCCCTAGAAAATAAAAAATGTTTACAAAAAAATGTTTATAAAGTTGAAAAATGTTCTTAAATTTAAAAAAATGTTTGTGTTTTCAAATAATTCTCACAAACTTGAAGAAGTGTTCGCATTTTTAAAAAATATTCTGAAATTTTAAAAATTGTTCAAGTTTCCAAGAAAATGTTCGCAAACTTTGAAAAATTGTTCGCACTTTCGGAAAATGTTCGCAAACTTTGAAAAATTGTTCGCACTTTCAGAAAATATTCACAATTCTGAAAAAATGTTCATAGGGCTTTAGGACGGACTCGAAAGTTGACTATTGAATCTCAGTATGTATGGCCAAGGCTCACTCATTCAACCCGCAAGAAAAACGAGTCTTGAACGAAGGAAGAATAGTTGGAGGATCCTGGGTTCGGTATGATCTAAATTTGAAAAAATGTTCGCGTTTCAAAAAGAAGTTCAAATTTTGAAAAACATTTTGGATTTTTAAAATTGTTCTTGTTTCAAAAAACATTTTAGAAATTGAAAAAACATATTAGCTACAATACCCCCTCGGTCGGTTCACTGCAGTGTCCCGCCCGGTCGTACAGTGGTGGTTTGGTCTGCTACAGTAAATCAATTCTTGTTGATAAGAAACTGTGCTACATATGTATCACCAAATCTGGTTGGTTCTAGTGGCTAACAACGTGCTCACAACCTCCCTGGTCCTGGGTTCAATATCTTGTAGGCTCATAGGGATTACTTGTCACTGCTCTAGTACAATTCTGTAATACAGTTGTACTGAACCAGCGAAAAGTAATATGGATAGGAGTAAAGGACGGGGTAAAATTGAAAGTTGCTCTACTATTTGCTATGCCTAGATTTAGTTGTGTTATTGCCACTTCGTTTGGAGTCTATCCCATCCCATGTCACATTGAAGACTATATAATCCAAACATTTCAAAGATACAAGTTTCCAATGTTTGAGCAACTTTGAGAAGACACTAAAATTAGCAACCGGGATGAATGGTACTGGTTACAAAATTTCCACGCTGTGGATGAACTCAACTTCAGCAATCGTTGCAGATTCTTGAGATGGTTCACTTTCTTCCTCCATTTCCCCGGTGATATCCTCGAGTGACATCCCTTTGGATTCCGGCAAGGCAAGAGTGAACATGACTCCAACCAGGTTGCACCCTGCTAGAAGAAGGAGAGAGCTCCGGATACTCGTATGAGAATACTGGAACCAGAGAACACCGATGATGGCACCACACTTACCCCCGGCAGCCGATATGCCGTTGCACGTCGACCGCAGCCGCGTCGGGAATATCTCGGTGGGCAGGATGAAGGTGGTGGAGTTGGGGCCGAAGTTTGCGAAGAAGAGGATCAATGCATACATGATGGCGAAGCCTGCGTGCATGCTGGGTTTGGACCAGAACTTGTAGGGCGCGGCGAGCCCGATCATTAAGATGGTCATCATGGTGAACCCCATGAGCTGGATCTTGATGCGGCCGATGCGGTCAACAAAGAGGACAGTGAGGAAGTACCCTGGTAGGGAACCGCCGACCACGATGATGGCCTGCGTGCGGGCTATCTTGTAGGTCTGCTCGAGAGGGCTCATCTCGGCGCGTCTCCAAACCAGCCGATGCCGCTGAAGATGTCCTTCATGAAGAGGTTGAGGGAGTAGAAGACGACGTCGAGGACGAACCAGCACACGGTGGTTCCGAGGAGCTGGCGGCCATGCTTGTGAAGGAATTCCATGGAGAAGAGGCCAAACTCGTCCTGCTTAACGACGGCCTCTGCATCCATGTCGGACACGAAGTCGATGTCGAGGACCGCGGCCATGTCAGACGCCGCTAGCTTGAGGTTCTTGGCGATGAGCGCGGTGTAGCGCGCCGTCTCGGGCATCTTCATGCGCCAGTAGTAGGTGAGCAGGGCAGGAACGGCGCCGAGCATGAGTACTATGCGCCACACGTAATCTGCTTGCCCGAGCTGGTCAGTATCGTACGCGGCCGTGTTCTTGAAGCTCGCAGAGAGCACCAGAACAACAGCCCCAGCAGCCAGGTTCCCAAGACCCTTTATGCAGAGCAAGCATAATAAGATAAGGATTGAAACATTATCTTTGACTGAGTTAGACGAGAGAAAAGAGAAGCGGCCTGTAGATTAAGAATGAGATACGGCACAGGCTCCAAAAAATATTGTGATAGTTTTACTTACACACCTGCATAGCGAAGACTGCTGCTATGAAGGCTCCGCGAGTCCTCTTGTTGGCATACTCAGACATGATGGTGGCCGAAAGCGGATAGTCGCCGCCGATGCCGAAGCCGAGCCAGAAGCGGAAGAAGCACAACGTGGCCACGACGCACTTGGGCTTGTTGTGGAAGGAGAGGCCGGAAGCGAGCGAGCACACCACCATGAGCTTGAGCGTGACGCCGTAGATCAGCTTCCGCCCCATCCTGTCGCCGAGCCAGCCGAAGAAGAGCTGCCCCAGGACCGTGCCGCAGAGCGCCACGCCGCTGACGGCGCCGGCGACGTTACCGGGGAGCCTGCCGTCCGCCGAGTGGTAGTAGATGCGGCCCAGGAGGTCGGCGATGAGGGAGACCGAGAACAGGTCGTAGGCGTCCGTGAAGAAGCCCATGCCGGCGATGACGATGGTGGTGAAGTGGTACAGCTGCGTCCCGGCGACGTCGAGGGCCTCGAGCACCTTGACCTGCTTGCGAGCCCGCCGCGTCTCGCATTTCACCGACGTCACCGCGTCCAGCACGCGGTACAGCAAGGCGCTCCCGGCGCCATGGAGGTGGCAGAAGAGGGAGCTGCACCCGTGCCTCCTCGCAGGCCAGGTCGTGAACATTGTGCGTGGTAGTCTCTGTGGGAAAAAATCCCTTGGAAAACCATATATAGAACGTAGTGATTTTTGCCATGTATACAGCTGGACGAATGTCCCGTGGAATATGATTACGATGGCGCCCCCAGCCGCATAACATCCACCTTACATTCTCCGTAGAACACATGAAATTGACAATTTTGCTGACGAACTTGCTTAGCCCTACGCTTTTGCTAAAAAAGGATGACGGCAACAGAATGAAGACGACGACTACAGTTGTTCCGCATCGTGACAAAAGGGCGGAAACAACAAGATCAGGGTATCTGATTAGTCATTCTTGATAAAGGTTGATTTTATTCAACGGGATACAAACACAATTAGAATGAACCCTGTCTTTGCATAACTAGGATGCACACAATCAACATTAAGACGTGTGCGCACACACAAAGAATTTAGCCGGCAAAGAGCAAAGTTATACGAGACCGAAACTCTACCTAGGTGGAGGAAAGTGAAAAGGAAAAAAAAAATCTATGAAGCGATCAAAACAGTGATCGATGAACTACAACATCGACCATCCACACCAACCATTTCGTGAGATCACAAAAACATCAAGAAAGGTACTCCAATAGAAAGCCTATGGGAAGGAAATGGCAGTCAAGCGCCGATGTCACCGAATCTGAGCACGAAAGCTCAAAACCTAGGTTTTCACCCTGAAGATAAGGTTGAGCAAATCCGAGCTGTGCTTTCAACAAGGTAACAACCCAAAATTCCCTTAGGTTCAAACCTTGGGTTTTCACCCGAAGCTCAAGGCCGAGTAGTACTCGAGAATCACCACCAAATCAAAGTCATCATGTGTTGGCGCCACCATGTTCCATGATCTGAGAAGTTACATGTATAGCACAGTCTTGACGTGAGATGCCATGCAAGTGAAGACCATACCCACACAAGCATACAGTCAAACCGCAACAAGTATCGGTGACCACCGAAGGCTTGGAAGGACAAAGGTCTCACGGACGCGCACATAATTCGAAAATTGGCGAGGGAGTAAGGTCACTGGCACCGCCAAAATCCCAATTGGGGACACTACAGCAGTGCTGCACCGTCCTCATGATCGGCCTTCCTCTTCTGTCGAACAAAATTGGCCGGCAAAACATACTCGCCGTTGCTACTGGATATGAAGGTCCAAGACACTCCGGCCTGGAGCGATAACTGCCTCATAGTGCAGGACCATTGTGCCATCCACGTGTTCGAGTGGAAGGCCGCCTCGTTGGGATGCAGAATGTCGCCGCTGCCATCCGTCTATCTGTAGACCGGATTGTGGCCACCGACACCTCACCACGAGAGATCACCTGTGTGGCCGGAAACACCACCACCACCGCTGCACAACCATACCCTCTAGCTCAAGTCGCCGCTTGTAGTTCGCATCTCGCCGGTAAAGGTTACCGGGGCAGAGATCTCCTCGTTGCCGCCTAAACTGACTAGTGTCACGACTTAGCCTGGCCACTGGTATGTAGCAGTGGTGAAAGGAAGAGGGACGGAGTGGTAGGAGGAGGCGGCTGTCAAGGTAGTCAGAATCATGATTCTGAATCAGATTGGAGCTTTGATGGTAGGATCCATTCTTGTTATTCATTTATATTGCTTAAGTGTATTCTTCCTGTTATGACAGTGTTATTTCCTGTTACAATATACATTTCGCTGAGTGAAAACTGAAACAGCTTCTTCGCCGAGTGCGACGAGGACTTGGTGAAGGCCAATATCATCTCGACAAATGGTTTGCCGAGTATTCCCTCCGTCGGTTAGTCGGAAGCTTTTCTCGACCGTTGCACATACTCTTGTATTTCCAGGACGGAAGGTGGGTGTAGTTTTTTTCATTATAAAATAAGATTTATCGATTTTTCAGAGGCAATAAAACCCAAACCATGCAAATATAGACGGGATATGCACCCAGGCACAAATCAAGATCATCAACAAAATTAGATTCTGTTGAAATCCAATCGCTAAGACGCCCTCCATGGCTACTGGGTGAGCTCTGACGTGTTCAAAAAAATAAAATACAAAAATTGTGCGCTTTGACTTTTGAGGCGACCGACTTAGTTTTGAAGATTTCAGA
The DNA here is from genome assembly GCA_021605145.1 of Aegilops bicornis. Classification (NCBI taxonomy): domain Eukaryota; kingdom Viridiplantae; phylum Streptophyta; class Magnoliopsida; order Poales; family Poaceae; genus Aegilops; species Aegilops bicornis. The sequence continues at coordinate 56,316,004 of CM038675.1, read as the reverse complement.
TTTCAGATTTCAAGCATGAGCACGTGAGGAGGCATATCTCAAGATTTGACTTGTAAGGCTTTGACTTAGTCTCTTGTATTCCGTAGTTACTAATACTGAAGCATGGACGCGTAGGTCTGCCGTCAGCCCGATCACACGCACAGGCTACTCTCTATCTCTTCAGTTCATCCATGGGTTGTTTCCCTCTGCCTGCGCGTACAAGTCTCCCCAGCTGCAGTTGCATTATTACCTATTGAAGTATATATCTCTATCCTGACCCCGAGGCACCGCCCCGACTGCATCTGCACCGGAGAATCTTATGAGTTGCCGACTTGATCTGTTCTATACTTGTATTCCAAGGGTATCTTGATTAAATCTTGCTCCATACTTGTCGTCGTTCATAAGACAGATCCACTACTCACATTGCTGGTCCGGCAATCTGGGTCAACGCTCGCCATTAAGCTTGCTGCTGAGTGCTGACTAACCATAGTATAGTATATAAGGAGAGCCTTGAGGCCGTCGATTGCAACGATCAGCTTAGGTAGCAGCAGCAATGGCGACGGGTGTAATTGTGCTCAGGGTGGGCCTCCTCTTCTTGCTGGCGATGTCGGCGTTGGCCCAATACCCGTCGTCCCCAAGCTCGCCGGACACTTATCCATCCCCGGGCTCATACCCATCTCCGGGATCCCCGGACGGCTACCAGGGGGAGGGAGAGGTCGCCCCGCCAAGGAACGTGACGTGCAAGGACACCGACAGGAAGCGGTCGGGATGTACGAGCACCTGCCCCGCCCGCTGTCCCCAGCAATGCATCGTCCTCTGCCCCGACTGCAAGACATTCTGCCGTAAGTATTCTTTTGGATTTCTCCATTTGGTTTTGGGCTTGCGATGAAATATAACACAATGGATGTGCTGATCAAAAAAGACGACGAGGTAAAGCCGCCGAAGCCGGTGCCACCACCGGCGATGTTCGTGTTCGGAGACGGGGCTTTAGACGTCGGCAACAACGCATACTTGCCCAAGACTGAAACGGAGGAGGGGTACCCCCCGCAGGTCTCCAAATCGAGCAGTGGCAGGTTCAGCAACGGGGCCAACTTGGCTGACACCGTCGGTACGAGCGCGTGCCAAACGCATCATATGCATATTCTCTACTCACTAATCGTCCATGTTTAATTTTTAGTTGATTTCATGGTGTCCAGCGACATCTATTGGCTTCGAGCAGAGCCCTCCGGCTTACATGTCGTTGAACGGTGGGCTCAACATGTGGGGGGCCAACTACGCCTCAGCAGGTGCCGGTATAAAAATCTCCACTGTAAGGCATTGCACTTCTTTTGCAGTTGTGCGAAATAACTAAGTTTTGAAATAGTGTGGCTAGATCTCGATCGATATATTTTTCAATCAATTTACATTTTGTAGGTTTTTTTTTCTTTTTTGAAATATTCAAAATGAAAAGAAACCACACGAATTAGAACATAGATTAGATGGTTTATTAAGAGTTGACTGAAGAAATGGCAACCCTGTTTGATATGAGACATGAAACGTGGGATTTCTGCATGCAGAATGGAGAGCGGTCTATCTCGTTGCCGAAGCAGCTGGAGAACTTTAAGGTGACGAGAGGCCAGATGGAGAACAAGCTGGGCGGCGACGCCAAGATGCGTGAGCTCCTTTCGAAGTCCATCTTCCTCATTAGCATCGGTGGCCAGGACCTGGATCCAAGATGGAACGTCGAGTCCGGATATCCGCGGGAGCAGACCGAGCTCCAGGAGCTCATGTCCCTGTACGGGGATTTCATCACGTCCCTCTATGACATGGGCGCCAGGAAGCTGGCAATCGTCAACGTCGGCCTCATCGGTTGCATGCCACCACCCTACAGGTATGAGTGCGACCAGAGCCTGAACGACAAAGCCACCGCTTTCGATGCGGCCCTCAAGCCCCTAATGGCTGACCTCGCGTCCAAGAAGTCGGGCCTCTCCTACTCCATAGGCGACTTCTACGGCTTCACCACCGCCGTCTTTGCCAACCCATCAAATTATGGTACGTAGCACAGTAAACTAACAATTGATACTCTTTCTTCTGTTGAAAATTAACCAATCACCAATGCCATATTTACTACAGGACACCCCAATCTGGGAGCCGAATTCCATTATCTACCAACACACATGTGTCCATTATTCATTAAACTTTGTTTTGTTTCATTCTTTAATTGTTATGTTGTGTGATGTGCAGGGCTAGTGAATACTCGGGACTCCTGCAGCCAATGGGGCTACCCGGACTGGACGTACTGCTACAACCCAGATGGTTACTGGTTCTGGGACCCGGAGTTCATGACAGATAGGGCTGCCAAGCTGACAGCCGCTGCGTTTTACTACGGTCCACCTCAGTTTACATTTCCAATTACCTTTAAGGCTCTGCTGGAGAAAATTTAATTTCATCTTGTGGTATTTTAGTAGTATGTATTGTATTTGTTTCCACTAGACATGTGCTATGGAAGCAACCGATCGAAATATGCAATAAGTATGCCATGAAGAATAAAATAGGTCATGCTGACCTTTCTATCTATATGTTATTAATAAAGATTACTCCTACTGATCTTCTTTGTACCGGTGTCTAAAGCCAAAATTGGTTTTGTGCCCTTTGCTTCCGGCAATGGACCAAGAAAATTATCTTGATGACCGCAAACACACTGTTCACCGCAGTATAGATTTTTGCGAACAACAAGAGCAAAGGTTGAGCATGACTAGCAGCATTTTCACCTGGGTCATCACATGAAAATAGCTTACTACTATCGCCCTTCTGTGAGATAACTAAACTAACAACACAAAATCAAGCTAAAGCCGTAATAAAAAAAGGAAATAAATACACGACACAAATACTAAGTGAGACAATGAGTAATAAAATGTTTCAGGCTAAAAATTATTTGAAGGCAAAGCTAAAAGACCGAACAGATCGCTTTGGTTCTTCGGTTTTAAAGAAACTTGATGTATTAAAATTGCTTAACGATCAGTTTATAACACATCAAGGACCAGTTTTCGTAGAACCAACATTTTGGTTAAGTTCTTGGATTAAATTAACATATCTAACGTAGATTCAGATCACAATCGTCAATAAATGTTTGAAATTGGTTTGCCAAGAATTCCTTATTCTCCATCTGTTTTTGACAAGTAGTAGAAGCAAAAGAATAGTAGTACCATCATATGAACTTTTTGAAAGAATAATAATAATAACACCAACAGTATAATAATATCGTTATCATATCATCACATTAATTAGAAATCCTTTAAGGTACTTCTTTGGATTGCAGGAATTTGAAAACATAGGAATATGGAAAACGTATAATTAAGATACCATGTACCATAAATTTCAACGTGATTTGAAAACACAAGAATTTTGTGACAGGTGCGTTTGGACGGTGCATAATAAATGAACATTTGAATACTGTTGGACCGAGGAGAGAGAGTATATAGAGAGAATGAAAGTATATATATTCAGTGGCGGACCCAGACCCCAGGCAGCCAGGGCCTCGGCCTCGGGTGTGGCTGGCCGTTGCTTCGTTGGATGCAGGCATAGCTACAGTATTTTTCACTGTTTGCCACTGTACATACGTTGTTTGCCTGGGGCGTCACTTTTACCTGGGACCGCTATTGTATATACTAGACTTCTCAACGTATAAATAAAATGAGCTTTTGAGCTCTTGTCAAGTTTCACATAGAATCGGGATCATATGAAAGGATCTATCAACGTATATACTAGATTGTATATACTAGATTGCTTTTGAGCTCTTCTCAACGTATAAATATAAGGACACAACCAACTTCCGAACAGTCAGAAGATAGATTCAGCTCCGAACACCCCTCTCTCTTCCTTAATCGCAAATCACAAATAAATTCTTCACTTTTTTCTTAATTGCTAATCTCTTCCGCGGCCGATGAAGGGCATGCAAGTGTTGATTTGTGATTCCATGCATGCATACAAACTACAAGATAAAACAGATGATGCCAGCAAAATAATTTTCTATTTTGAAACTTTAAAATAGCTCAATCTGTCGTCCATTGAAATATTACTTTCACATAAAAATTCACCGCGACAAGATCTCTGAAATTAGAGCCCATGTTGGTATGTTACGATGACTTTTTTTACTGGTAAAATGTTCTCAGGCCTGGTGTCGGTGTCAAAACCGGCGGATCTCGGGTAGGGGGTCCTGAACTGTGCGTCTAGGCGGATGGTAACAGGAGACAAGGGACACGATGTTTTTACCCAGATTCGGGCCCTCTCGATGGAGGTAATACCCTACTTCTGCTTGATTAATATTGATGATATGGGTAATACAAGAGTGGATCTACCACGAGATCAAGGAGGCTAAACCCTAAAAGCTAGCCTATGGTATGATTGTTGTTCGTCCTACGGACTAAAACCCTCCGGTTTATATAGATACCGGATAGGGTTAGGGTTACACAGAGTCGGTTACAATGGTAGGGGATCTACATATCCGTATCGCCAAGCTTGCCTTCCACGCCAAGGAAAGTCCAATCCGGACACGGGACAGAGTCTTCAATCTTGTATCTTCATAGTCCAGGAGTCCGGCCAACGGTGATAGTTCGCTATCCGGACACCCCCTAGTCCAGGACTCCCTGAGTAGCCCCTGAACCAGGCTTCAATGACGACGAGTCCGGCGCGCATATTTTCTTCGGCATTGCAAGGCGGCTTCCTCCTCCGAATACTTCATAGAAGATTTTGAACACAAGGATAGTTTCCGGCTCTGCAACACAAGTTCCACATACTACTGTAGAGAGAATAACTTTTGCACAGATCTGCTGACATATCCCGCGGCGTGACATCACACCACGGCCAAGCCTTTATTCGATTCGTTTTTTACTGTTCCACCTCAGCGCGTTTAGCGAGGCGGTTTCCTTGGCACGTCTTATCAAAGCGGAGATCGTGCCCCCTTATTCTGGGATTCCCATCAATACGGACGTGGGTAACCCAACCGCGCCATTGATTACGGCGCTTGGGAGATAAGCGAGTTTTACCAGGCTGGCGGGGGACGCATAGCTTCGTCCGTCCATATAAGGGGATAAGGATCCACCTTTTCACCTACGCCTTCTTCCTCCTTTGCTCATACATTTCACAAGACTCGAGCTCCAGCGCCCAAGTCCGCACCCTACCTCAACCTTCTCCAACTATGTCCGGAGCGGGAGGCAAGTGGATGGCCTCCTCCGTCACGGAGGGGCACATCAAAAAGCTGCGGAAGGCCGGATACTTGTCCGACAACATCGCGCATCGGCTCCCCAACGAGGGGAAGCTCATCCCCACCCCCGGGCCCCATGAGAGGGTGGTGTTCCTCAACCACTTCCTCCGCGGACTAGGTTTTCCACTTCACCCATTTGTCCTGGGGCTCATGTTCTACTACGGCCTGGACTTCCACGATCTGGCCCCGAATTTCATCCTCAATATCTCGGCGTTCATCGTTGTGTGCGTGGCCTTCCTTCAAGCATCCAGCCCCACTTCGCTTATGGCTGAAGATCTTCAATGTCAAGCCGAAGGTAGTGGGCGGCCGTAAGCCGGCGCGGAGGTGCCATGGTTGGCAAGATGGACAAAGTCCTATGGCTCGAGGGCTCCTTTGTGGAGACCATAAAGGGTGGCAATCAGGGTGGTTCTACATCACCGAGCCGCGCGACTCTCAATGGGCGGCGGCCCCCGAATTTCGATCTGGCTTCCACACACGGCTCACATCATGGAAAGAGATGGGCCTGACGTGGGGTGATTCGGACGAGCTATCCGGACTCCAAACCTGCGTCCGAAACCTGGTGGACAAGAATCTCAGGCTTGTCAACGTAATCCAGGTGATGCTCATCCGCCGGATTCTCCCATGCCAATAACGGGCCTTCAAATTGTGGGAGTTCGATCCGGCACAGCAGCAAACTCTGAAAATGCTCTTCGACACTACGTACGAAGATGCCTGGAAGGTGCTGTTCAAGGGCGCCGAAGCTCCCACATCCTCTACCGAAGATCGCGGATTCAGCTCGCAGCGTCTAGCCAGCGAGGTAAGTTATTTTACCCTTTATAAGACTCTTTTTTCATAGTTTGACTCTATGCGGGATCTAAAACTCCCTAACCTTTGACAGGACTGGCTGAAGACGTCCGGACAGATTAACTGTCCGGCCCCCTTGCCAGAAGACCCAGCGGACGCCCGATTGACGGGGCTGCTGGCTCCGGCACCTCACGTGGTGCCGGAGAAGAAGGCCAAGAAGAAGGCCACGGGAACTCGAAGGAGCTCCCGGCGCCAGGTGCTGTCGGACTCATCGTCCGACAACTCTGAGGCGGAATCCTCCTCTGAGGAAGAGGAGGAGGAAAAAGAAGCCTCTCCCCCAGCAGGGGGAGAGAAGAAAAGGAAGGCCGCCCCGACTGGGAGGCCGGAGGGTCCAAGAAAGGAAGGACCCTCCCTCTGGACATCTCCACCAACGTCGACAACGACGAGGAGGAGCGGCCAACAAGGGCCAAGCCCCTGGCAAGATCGTAAGTGTCCGGACTCCGGAATAGCTCATGACTTTTTATTTGTCGCATAGTGTCTTCTAACGCCGAATATAACCATGCAGCCCGCCCAAGGACGAGCTCGCCGCTTCGTCGAGCGGCTCCCTGAATTCGTCGGATGTGAATAGCACTTCACTTCCGACCGCTTCCTCCCCTCGTGACGCGGACGACACCGCGGTGGAGTCCCAAAAGGGGCCCGGCCAGGAGGAGGTGGTCCTGGAGGCGCCGCAAGGCGACCTCCCGGACTCCGGGCGCAAAGGGGGCGAAACCCTAGAGGGCTCTAAGTCTGGCCCTGTGCCAGACTCCGTACCGGAACCTTTAGTGGTTCCGAAGTCCGACAAGCGGCCCCTTCGTAAGAAGGGTAAGACTACGACGCCGGTGACCTCCGTCCATCCGGAGGCACCGGATAGCTTGCTAGAGGCGCTTAACAGCGCCTCCATCGACGAGGAGCACCGCACTGTTATGAGTGTGGTGATCCAGAAAGTTCAGTCCGCCAAGAGCGGGCTGACTGAAGCCTGTAACAGCCTTCTAGCAGGCTTTGAGGTAAGTTTGCAATATGTAAAAAATATTACCGCATAGACAGTAGCCCCTGATGCTTAGTTCGGTGTTCGGAAAAAAAAGCCGGACTGAGGATCTAGAAAGATATACGCAGGAGTCTAACATAAGTATGTCAATATAGGAATGCAGGCTGCGCTGCTGACCTCTGCCGCACTGACTGCGGAGGTCAATGCATTGAAGCAGAGCCTCGAGCGGTCCGAGAACGAGCTCGGCCTTGCCAAGAAGCAGCTCGAGGACAAGGAAGGTAAGTAATACCTTATTAAAGAAATACCTTATAGAAAGGACGTGGTTGCAAAAATGACAGGACTAACATGGGTATTGTAGGGGCCACGAACGAGGTGGCGACCCTGAAGGAAGTGGTGTCCGCGGCCGAAAGCAAAGCATCCGCGGAGCGCACCGAGCGAGAGAAGAAGGAGGCGCGGGTGGTGGAGGTGCGGCAAGAGCTCCAGGCTCTCGTGGAAAAACACGAGAGTTTGGAGCGTGACTCGAAGACTCGAGAGTCCGAGCTCGCCTCGGCTCTTGAGAGTGCCAAAGCCACTAAGGCCGAAGCCCAAAAAGCCCTCCAAGAAATTGAATCACTAAAGAAGATAGCGGCGGGTAAGTCATTCTTTATGCAAAGCAAGCATGTGAAAGTGAATTACCTATTACTTACCCGAATCCGGAGCTCTCCAGGAGCATTCGCAGATATGCCCCGTAGTGCGTCTGATGCTGCCGCGTTCTACCGCGCCAAGGAGGGAACTTCGACGGAAAAGGTGTTCGGTCCCAAAGATATCTTTGAGGCGGACATCCGGTGCCCCTAAGCGACCAGCTGAAGCAGCTGGTCGAGCTCCACAAGGTCGCCGAACAGGCCATGAAGGGCCTCATAATTCGGCTGTGGCCGTTGGAAGCCATGCCTGGGAGCTACTTTGGGCTAGTGCAGCGGCTGGTGGATGCCTGCCCATGGATTGAAGTCATCAAGCGCTCCGTCTGCATTGAAGGTGCCCGTCGGGCCCTTGCCCGTGCTAAGGTGCACTGGGGCAAGCTGGATGCGGAGAAGCTTGTGACGGACGAGCCACCGAAGGGCAAGGAGCATCGCATGCCCGAAATGTACTATAAGGGCGTTATGAAGGGTGCCCGCCTTATAGCGGGTGAATGCTCCAAAGATGTAATTCTTGAATAGACTCGCATTTATTATCCTGTACGCTGAAAACTTGTTCATATGCGCTAAGCAACGCTTGTGAATTTAAAATATTACCTTCTGTGCGGCCGTTTAACAAATTTGAGAGATGGCAAGTCGTTGGCTTCAGCCCCCATGCCACGAGTGCTGGGGTGTTCGGGATAAACTTGAGCGCTCTTGTTTCCATTTTTGGGTCCTTCGAGGGAGGCGTTCAACGCAACGAACAAGGCAACCGGACTTATAGTGCTTGAACACTCTCACTTAGCCATAGAATTCTATAATTTTAAATTTCGGCGAAGCCCCTAGTATTCAGAAGACCGAGTACAGGGTGTTATCCACGCCTTGGCCGGACAATGCCGACTCCTTGCTCTAAGCGGCATAAGTCTTTAGGGACCCGAAAAAACCTCTCGAACAGCGACCGGCTCTCGCCCTATCATGACGGTCAGTTTTAGCTTTCTCCACTGAGGAGCTCAACCCAGCTCAACCGGGGCACAATCGCAGTGGTTCTCCCAGCGCTACCAAAGCCGATATAACAGTAACGTAAGGTACCAAAACATGGGAGCCGGGCAAACCCAACTATTGACCCAAGACATGATTGAGCCGATGCATATAATGTTATAAGTTCTGGGTGCCGCACTTGTGAAAGTGTTCGGACTTATCACACCATATTTTTGGGGTACTTAAGCCCCTGGTGTATTGGCCGTACCAAAGTGTACGGGTGCAACATGTCATGAATGAACATATATATAGATAAAGAAAAGAGTGCAATAATAGGCAAAAGCTATGTATTGTTTATTCAAAAAGGTACTGCAATAAAAGCAGAACGATACAAATAGTGCGATAAGCAAGGGATGGGACTATTTAACATGTCCCCCTCCAGGGGTAAGCTGCGGGATGGTATGTAAAACAGGTATAATGCTCGAAGTAGAGACCACCTGGACACTCGACGTAGCTTTCTGCTTCCCTGGCTGTTGCATCGTGAGTTCGGCAATTCTAGTGCCGGACAGAGCTTCTGCAAAACGGAGTCCTGAAAGCAAAAGAAAAGAAGAAAGAAAAAGGAATGAGACAATCGGGAGCACCTGGTGCGGTTGAGCCGCATTCTGGGCGTGCCGTGGTCGTGCCCCTCCTCTTATGCCCATGGTATCTCCAGAGCGTAGTTATGTACGCGTAGTACTGGCTTCGCAATTTTGCAAGGGTTGGGGTGGGGACCGGATTGCTACGCTTGCTCGAATCGTGCCAGACGGTCTTGTTGTAGGTTACTCCGGGCGCGCTTGACGGTGTCCGGACATTTGATAGCCGGACTCGAGAATTGCTTTGAGAGGCTGCTTTGTACCTCCGCCGCGAGGGCCACCGTATGCTCCTTCGTTCGGAGAGAGCGTTTGGTGTTTCCATTGACCGTAATTACTCCTCGAGGGCCTGGCATCTTGAGCTTGAGGTATGCGTAGTGCGGCACCGCGTTGAACTTTGCAAATGCGGTTCGTCCAAGCTGTGCATGATAGCCGCTGCGGAACGGGACTATGTCGAAGATTAACTCCTTGCTTCGGAAGTTATCCCGGGACTATGTCGAAGATTAACTCCTTGCTTCGGAAGTTATCCGGGGATCCGAAGACCACTTCGAGTGTAACTGAGCCTGTACAATTGGCCTCTACACCTGGTATGACGCCTTTAAAGGTCGTCTTTGTGGGTTTAATCCTTGAGGAGTCTATGCCCATTTTGCGCACTGTATCCTGATAGAGCAGGTTCAGGCTGCTACCGCCGTCCATCAGGACTCTAGTGAGGTGAAATCCGTCAATGATTGGGTCAAGAACCAATGCGGCGAATCCGCCGTGGCGGATGCTAGTGGGGTGGTCCCTTTGATCAAAGGTGATCGGGCAGGAGGACCATGGGTTGAACTTTAGGGCGTGGCTCCATCGCATATAGGTCCCTTAGCGCACGCTTCCGCTCCCTTTTGGGTATGTGGGTTGCGTATATCATGTTCACCGTCCGCACTTGTGGGGAAACCCTTCATCCTCTATTGTTCGGCCGGGCTCCTCCTCGTCATCGCTATGCAGCCCCTTGTCATTGAGTTCGGCATTTAACTTTCCTGCCTGTTTGAAGACCCAACAATCCCTATTGGTGTGATTGGCTGGTTTTTCGGGGGTGCCATGTATTTGGCAAGAGAGATCAAGTATTCGGTCCAGATTGGACGGGCCCTGAGTGTTTCTTTTGAACGGCTTCTTCCGCTGACTGGGTTTAGAGCCTCTGAATCCGGCATTGACTGCCGTATCTTCAACATTATCGCCATTAATGCGGCGCTTGTGCTTGTTGCGACGCGACCTGCCATTGCTGTCCTTGGTATCCGAACTACCAGGGTTTTTGGTCAAGTTGTTGCTATGAGCTAGCCAGCTGTCCTCTCCCACACAAAAGCAGGTCATGAGCGTTGTGAGGGCTGCTATGGATTTCGGCTTTTCCTGTCCTAGGTGCCGGGCAAGCCACTCGTCGTGGATGTTATGTTTGAAGGCTGCAAGGGCCTCTGCATTCGGACAGTCAACGATTTGATTTTTCTTGGTTAGGAACCGTGTCCAGAATTGTCTGGCCAATTCTTCTGGCTGCTGAATTATGTTGATGAGGTCATCGGTGTCTGGTGGTCGCACGTATGTGCCCTGGAAGTTATCAAGGAGTGCGGCTTCAAGGTCCTCCCAACAACCAATTGATTCTGCTGGCAAGCTGTTAAGCCAATGCCGAGCTGGTCCTTTAAGCTTGAGTGGGAGGTATTTGATGGCGTGTAGATCATCACCGCGGGCCATATGGATATGGAGGAGGTAGTCCTTGATCCAAACCGCATGATCTGTTGTGCCATCGTATGATTCGATGTTTACGGGTTTGAAACCCTCGGGGATTTGATGATCCATCACTTCGTCTGTGAAGCATAGTGGGTGTGCGGCGCCTCTGTATTGGGCTATATCATGACGCAGCTCAAATGAGCTTTGTTCATCGTGTTCGCCCGGCCGGAGTTCTTTGTATCCGTGTGACGGTTATCATCACGTGTCGTGGGGCGCCCACGCGATCCGTAGATCGATCTTGTTTGCCTTGCCTTGCCCTCCAATATGTCTCGCAGGTCTGGCGCGTTTCCCCGTGCCTTGGTACTTTTCGAGCGGCGCCGGGGTGCGGCTTGGATGGAGGGTCTAGAGGCCTCTCTGTCGCGGCCACGGCGTGGCCGGTCGGCCGCATCATGCGCTGGTGATGTAGGTTTGGGGCCGCTTCCTCTAATTGGGGTAGCAGCCTGCGTTTTGGGTATCTCTTGGAGGGGCATTCGATTTCGTACTCTTCGGTTGCGAGGACTTCAGTCCATCTGTCAGCTAGCAAGTCTTGGTCAGCTCTAAGCTGCTGCTGCTTTTTCTTGATGCTGCTTACCGTGGCCATAAGCCTGCGTTTGAAACGCTCCTATTCGGCGGGGGTCCTCAGGCACGACAAATTCGTCGTCGTTGAGGCTTGCCTCGTCTTCGGAGGGAGGCATATAATTATCGTCCTCCACCTCCCTGTCTGCCGCTCTATCATGAGGGCTGGCTTCTCCCTCCTCCTGTGCTGAATCCTACCGGAGGGGTTGTCTTGACACTATCCGGTGTGTTATTATCTCCCGTGCCGGAATCACCGTTTTTGCTGTGGCGGGATTTAGAGCGGCGCCGCTGATGCCGGCGCTTGGGCTGCTTCTTGGAGGGGTCATCCTCCGTTGTTCCATCGCCGTTCCCATCTTTTGGGATGTCCACCATGTATATGTCGTATGACGAGGTGGCCTTCCAGTTCCCTGTAGGCGCTGGTTCTTGATCGTCTCCAGCATCGTCGTCCATACCGTCGATGTCTTCGAGTCGAAGTCGAGCATGTCGGTTAAATCATCGGCGGTGGCTACAAAGTGGGTGGTGGGTGGGCGTTGAATTTCTTCATCGTCCGCATCCCAACCTTCCTGACCATAGTCCGGCCAGGGCTCTCCTGATAAAGAGAGAGACTTTAGTGAATTCAGGATGTCGCCAAAGGGCGAGTGCTGAAAGATGTCCACGGCAGTGAACTCCATAACCGGCGCCCAATCGGATTCGATTGGCAGGGGCGCGGAGGGTTCGGAGTCCGGAGAGGAGTCCGGCACCTTGGAGTCACGGTCTTCGCAAAGGACAGGGATGGAGTTCGGCTCAATCGCCGTAGAGATCGTAGCCCCCGAGGCGGTGTCCAACCACTCATCCTCGATCGGGGGAGTCGGCTCCGAGCTAAGGGTCGGAGCGGACGCTGGTGCGGCCTCCGTGGCGCTGGTGGCAGAGCTAGATCGTGCCCATCGAGACAAAGGCGTGGCGCTTGGCTGTGGCTCGAATCCGTCAAAGATCAAGTCTCCGCGGATGTCGGCCGTGTAGTTCAAATTTCCAAATCTGACCTGATGGCCAGGGGCGTAGCTTTCGATCTCCTCCAGATGGCCAAGGGAATTGGCCCGCAGTGCAAAGCCGCCGAACACGAAGATCTGTCCGGGGAGAAATGTCTCACCCTGGACCGCGTCGTTGTTGATGATCGAAGGAGCCATCGGGCCTAAGGATGACGACACAGAGGAACTCTCAATGAAAGCACCAATATCGGTGTCCAAACCGGCGGATCTCGGGTAGGGGGTCCCGAACTGCGCGTCTAGGCGGATGGTAACAGGAGACAAGGGACACGATGTTTTTACCCAGGTTCGGGCCCTCTCGATGGAGGTAATACCCTACTCTTGCTTGATTAATATTGATGATATGGGTAGTACAAGAGTGGATCTACCACGAGATCAAGGAGGCTAAATCCTAGAAGCTAGCCTATGGTATGATTGTTGTTCGTCCTACGGACTAAAACCCTCCGGTTTATATAGACACCGGATAGGGTTAGGGTTACACAGAGTCGGTTACAATGGTAGGAGATCTACATATCCATATCGCCAAGCTTGCCTTCCACGCCAAGGAAATTCCCATCCGGACACGGGACGAAGTCTTCAATCTTGTATCTTCATAGTCCAGGAGTCCGGCCAACGGTGATAGTTCGGCTATCCGGACACCCCCTAATCCAGGACTCCCTCACCTGGGCTATCACTAGTAGAAAAGGGGTCAATGACCCAGGCCTGCTCAGCCCATTAGTCCCGGTTCTGCCACGAACCGGGACCAATGGAGGTATTTGCCCTGGTTCGTGATCCCAGGGGGCCGGCCGGGGCCTTGTGGGCATTGGTCCCGGTTTGTCTGGCCCTTTTGGTCCCGGTTGGTGGGACAAACCGGGACCAATGGGCCTCGCTCCTGGCCCACCACCATTGGTCCCGGTTGGTGGCTTGAACTGGGACCAAAGGCTCCCCTTTAGTACCGGTTCATGCCCACCAACCGGGACCAATGAGGTGCCTATATATACCCCTCCGCGTGAGAGCAGAGCACACTACTCTGTTTTTTCTGGCCGCCGAGGGGGAAAGGGCTTGGTGGTGCTCTAGCTCACCTCCTATGCACACAAGGTGTTCGATGGAATGCCCGAGCCACACTACTTAAGCTTTCTCCTCTCCAAGCTCGACCTCGAAGCTCCATTTTCCTCAATATTTGTCTAGGTTTGGCGGTCCGTCACGCCCAGTCCCCGTCTTCACCGCCGTCGATCAACCGCGTCGATCTCATCGCCGGCACCATCGTGGTGAGCCTCTTGTTCTTATCTTCTTTCTGAAAGGAAAAATATTCTTACTTGTATGTTTAGATAGATACTTGTACTATTATTTTCTTACTTTTATTATTGCATCTTATATAGTGCGATGGTTTTGGTCTCCGCCCCCGTCGGCCCTCGTCCTGTCTATGATTCGGATGTGGTATATATTATCTTTTCATAACTATTGGTTCATTTATTGTTTATGAAAATTATGCCGACCAATGTGACATAGATTTTATTTATCTAGGAGGTTGTTGAACCGGAAATTCCAACCGACCCTATTGTCGAGAGGTTAAATTTAGTTGAGGAAGAAAACAATTTCTTGAAGGAAAAAATAAAAAACTTGAGGAGGAGAAGATGATATTGGAGTTGCATGTTGCAGATGTTGTCGATGATCACAAGATCAAGATGGATGCAATGCGCTTGAAGATTAGAAAGATTAGAAAATATGACATTCATACCAAGGCTTGGTATCATTATGCCGTTGGATTAGTTGTTACCTTGGTTGCGATTATGATCGCATTTGTTTTCGCATTGAAATGTTTTACATAGTTTCAATGTATGGTTTAATTAATTTAGATGCTCTGCAGAGCTTTATGTTGTTAGATGAGAACTATGTATGTACTTTGGTTTTTATGTGATGATGAACTTCTATTAATTTGGTCACTTAATTATCTATTCATGATGTTCTGTAATGATTTTTGACACACTTAATTATATATAATGCACGCAGATGAACCGGCAATGGGTGTACGGTGACAGACACACCTCCGAGTACATTAAGGGCGTGCATGATTTTCTCGAAGTGACTGAGGCAAACAAGCAGAATGGTTTTATGTGTTGTCCATGCCCTATATGTGGGAATACGAAGTCTTACTCTGACCGGAAAATCCTTCACACCCACCTACTTTACGAGGGTTTCATGCCACACTATAATGTTTGGACGAGGCACGAAGAAATAGGGGTTATGATGGAAGACGACGAAGAAGAAGAGTACGATGACAACTATGTGCCTCCTGAATACGGTGATGCTACTGAACATCAAGAGGAACCAGACGATGTGCACGATGATGCTGCAATGGGCGAAGCTGCTGAAGATCAAGAGGAACCAGACGATGTGCACGATGATGCTGCAACGGGCGAAGCTGCTAAAGATCAAGAGGAACCAGACGATGTGCCCGATGATGATGATCTCCGCCGGGTCATTGTCGATGCAAGGACGCAATGCGAAAGTCAAAAGGAGAAGCTGAAGTTCGATCGCATGTTAGAGGATCACAAAAAAGGGTTGTACCCCAATTGCGAAGATGGCAACACAAAGCTCGGTACCGTACTGGAATTGCTGCAGTGGAAGGCAGAGAATGCTGTGCCTGATAAAGGATTTGAGAAGCTACTAAAAATATTGAAGAAGAAGCTTCCAAAGGATAACGAATTGCCGGACAGTACATACGCAGCAAAGAAGGTCGTATGCCCTCTAGGATTGGAGGTGCAGAAGATACATGCATGCCCTAATGACTGCATCCTCTACCGCGGTGCATACAAGGATCTGAATGCGTGCCCGGTATGCGGTGCATTACGGTATAAGATCGACGAGATGACCACAGTGATGTTGACGGCGAGCCTCGAGGAAGAGGGTTCTGCGAAGGTGATGTGGTATGCTCCTATAATACCACGGTTGAAATGTCTGTTCGTAAACAAAGAGCATGCCAAGTTGATGCGATGGCACAGTGAGGACCATAAGAAAGACGGGAAGTTGAGAGCACCTGACGGGTCGCATGATGGAGAAAAATTGAGAGAAATCTTGGGATGAGTTTGCAAAGGACCCAAGGAACATATGGTTTGCTTTAAGCGCCGATGGCATTAATCCTTTCGGGGAGCAGAGCAGCAACCACAACACCTGGCCCGTGACTCTATGTATGTATAACCTTCCTCCTTGGATGTGCATGAAGCGGAAGTTCATTATGATGCCAGTTCTCATCCAAGGCCCTAAGCAACCCTAAGCAACGACATTGATGTGTACCAAAGGCCATTAGTTGAAGAAATTTTACAGCTGTGGAATGGAAGCGGTGTACGTCGTGGGATGAGCACAAAAGGAGGAATTTGACCTAAAGGCGTTGCTGTTCGTGACCATCAACGATTGGCCCGCTCTCGGTAACCTTTCGGGACAGACAAACAAGGGATACCACGCATGCACACACTGTTTACTTGACACGATAGTATATACCGGGAAGCTGCGGGAAGAATGTGTACACAGGACATCGTCGATTTCTTCCGACCAACCATCAATGTAGAAAGAAAGGCAAGCATTTCAAAGGCGAGGCAGATCACCGGAAGAAGCCCGCCATGCGTACCGGTGATCACGTACTTGCTATGGTCAATGATTTACCCGTAATCTTTGGAAAGGGTCCCGGCGGACTAGCTGTTCCGAATGACGCTGAGAATCACGCACCCATGTGGAAGAAGAAATCTATATTTTGGGACCTACCCTACTGGAAAGAGCTAGAGGTCCGCTCTTCGATCGACGTGATGCACGTGACGAAGAACCTTTGCGTGAACCTGCTAGGCTTCTTGGGCGTGTATGGGAAGACAAAAGATACACCTGAGTCACGAGAGGACCTGCAACGCTTGCACGAAAAAGAGGGCATGCCTCCGAAGCAGTATGAAGCTCCTGCCAGCTACGCTCTTCTGAAAGAAGAGAAAGAAATCTACTTTGAATGCCTGCTCAGTATGAAGGTCCCGACCGGCTTCTCGTCAATATAAAGGGAATAATAAATATGCGGAGAAAAAGTTCCAGAACCTAAAGTCTCATGACTGCCATGTGATTATGACGCAACTGCTTCCGGTTGCATTGAGGGGGCTTCTACCGGAAAACGTCCGATTAGCCATTGTGAAGCTATGTGCATTCCTCAATGCAATATCTCAGAAGGTGATCGATCCAGAAATCGTACCAACTCTAAGGAGTGATGTGGCGCAATGTCTTGTCAGTTTCGAGCTGGTGTTCCCACCATCCTTCTTCAATATCATGATGCACGTCCTAGTTCATCTAGTCGACGAGATTGTCATTACGGGGCCCGTATTTCTACACAATATGTTCCCCTTTGAGAGGTTCATGGGAGTCCTAAAGAAATATGTCCGTAATCGCTTAGGCCAGAAGGAAGCATCTCAATGGGCCATCAAACGAGAGGATGTCATCGGGTTTTGTGTTGACTTCATTCCTGGCCTTAAGAAGATAGGTCTCCCTAAATCGTGGTATGAGGGGAGACTGACTGGAAAAGGCACGCTTGGAAGGGACTCAATAATATGCAGGGACGGATATTCTTGGTCTCAAGAACACTACACAGTTCTATAGAACTCTACCTTGGTGACCCCCAATGTCGATGAACACAAGAACAGTCTGCGCTCCAAACACCCGAGCAAAGGCGATTTAATCGGATTACATGTGAAGACATCAGGACTTTCAGCAGTTGGTTGGAAACACGTCTCAGAGGTGACAACACTGTTTGTGATGAGCTGTACTTGTTGTCCAGGGGACCATCTTCGACTGTAATGATTTGGAAAGGATACGAGATAAATGGGAATACATTTTACATGATTGACCAAGATCAAAAGAGCACCAACCAAAACAGCGGTGTCCGCTTTGATGCAGCAACCGAGATGGGAAATGACACATATTATGGTTACATAGTGGACATATGGGAACTTGACTACGGAGTAGATTTTAAGGTCCCTTTGTTTAAGTGCAAATGGGTCAATCTGTCAGGAGACGGGGTACAGGTAGGCCCATAGTACGGAATGACAACAGTGGATCTGAAAAACCTTGGGTACACTGACGAACCGTTCGTCCTAGCCAATGATGTGGCACAGGTTATCTATGTGAAGGACATGTCTACCAGACCGAGAAAAAGAAAAGATAAGGAAGCGAATACATCATATGATGAGCCAAAGCGCCACATAGTTCTTTCAGGAAAAAGGGCAAGACAGACATGTCTGAAGAGTATGAAAAGTTTCATGAAATTCCTCCCTTCAAAGTCAAGGCTGACCCAAGCATCCTGATAAACGATGAAGATTATCCATGGTTACCGCGCAATAAGCAAATGACACAAGCGAAGAAAAAGTGAAGACTTTCTCCCGCAATTATTATGATGATACCATGCCAACTTTGTAATGCATTTAGTATGATACCATTGTCCGTTTCTGTACATGCACATGCTATGCCAACTTTTTTCAGAGCCATTAGTCCCGGTTTGTGCCACAAACAGGGACTAAAGGGTTGGTCCTCGTTAACGCTCAGAGTTTAGTCCCACCTCGCCAACGAAGGGCGCCACACCGGTTTATAAGCCCGTCTCTCTACGCCATGTTGAGCTCCTCTCAAAGTGAAAATAGATGCCCCTATACAGAATTTGACCTAAATTCATAGTGAATTTCTCTGAAAATCATAGAAATTGATTATGAATTTAGGTCTAATTTTCTATAGGTGCATTTATGTTCATTTCTTTAGTAAAGTTAATCACAAACTTGTGATTCACACAAATTTCAAAGAATTCAAATTTTAAATATTCAAATTTGAAAACTAATGGCACAAACAGAAAGTTTATAATTTTTCTAAAACTAATGGCACTAACAGAAAGTTTATAATTTTGCTGACCTAAAAGCAAAAAGAATTAAAAATAAATCAAAAAACCAAAAACAAAATAAATAATGTAGAAAACAAAACAAAAAAACATGAAAAAATAAAATAGAAACAATAAGTATTTTGTTGTAAGTAGAAACAAAATCAAATAAATAAAGCAACAAAGAAAACAAAAAAAGTGTTTTCAAATTTGAAAACTAATGGCACTAACAGAAAGTTTATAATTTTTCTAAAACTAAAAGCAAAAAGAATTAAAAAATAAAGCAAAAAACAAAAAAAATGTAGAAAACAAAACAAAAAAACTGTAAAAAAATAAAAATAGCAACAATAAGTATTTTGTTGTAAGTAGAAACAAAATAAAATAAATAAAGCAACAAAGAAAACAAAAAAAAGTGTTTTCAAATTTGAAAACTAATGACACTAACAGAAATTTTATAATTTTTCTAAAACTAAAAGCAAAAAGAATTAAAAAATAAAGCAAAAAAAATGCAGAAAAGAAAATAAAAAAACTGGAAAATAAAATAAAAATAGTGCCGCCTACTGGGCCCCCATGGTCTGAATACGACTAGAAACCCTACATGGGCCAGGATTCGGGCCCGCAGGAGGCCAAGTAGTCCCACAGGCACACATTGCACGGTTAGGCCCGAAAGCCTGCTTTAGAGAGAGCTCGAGAGGAAAGGCGCACCGCACCTTATAAACAGATGCGGTTCTCTCTCAGCTAGCGAGGTGGGACTAAACTCCCACCGCCACGCCGCTGTGCAAGGCCTTTGGTCCCGGTTGGTGGCACCAACCGGGACTAAAGGGAGGCATTGGTCCCGGTTCGTGGCACAAACCGGGACCAATGCCCCCCTTTAGTCCTGGATGGTGCCACCAACCGGGACCAAAGGCCGCCGCTTCCCGCCCTTTGGGCTGCTGAAAATTGGCCTTTGGTCACGGTTGCTGCCACCAACCGGGACTAATGCCCACCTTTAGTCCTGGTTTGTGCCATGAACCGGCACAAAAGGCTTTGCTTTATAAGTTACACTTAGGAAAATTTCACTCTCATCTCTCATGATTGCCGCCCGACAACGATGCCTAAGCTTCTTGGCCGCCCGTCGCCCCGCCCGTCGCCGTCGCCTCGCCCGTACCCGTCGTCGGCGTCGCCAGCGCCCTCGCCGTCGCCCGCTTCCCTTGACGCGCCGCCCGGCCGCCCTGCCCAACGCACTCCGCCCGGCCCACCCCGTCGCTGTCGCCCGCGCCCTGCCATGACGTCGCCCGCCCAACCCGCCTCGCCGTCGCCTCGCCTGCCCGACGCCTCGCCCTCGCCGTCGCCCGCCTCTGCCCCGACGCCATCCTCTTCTCAGCTTGGACCGGCCGCCGGCGCCCTCTCTTTGCATTTTTTTCATATATATGCTTCTTATATATATATATGCTTGTTTTTTTATATATATGTTATGATTTTTTTATAGAATATGATGTTTTTTTCATAGATGATCACATATATGATGTATGCACAAATGTGGATGAAATATAATGTTTTTTTGTTCATAGAACATGATGTTTTTTTAATTCACAATTTTTTTTTGTTCATGAGAGAGGCGGGGACGTTGAGGGATCATAGATGTATTTTTTCAGAATTTACTATCGTGCATAGACGGATTTTAGACCACGGGAGCACCCCCTTCCTATCGTTGCAAAATTTTCTAAGTGATATTAAGAAAGGAAAGAAAAGAAGGATAGGAAAGAAGAAAATAAGAAGAGGAAAGAAAGAACAAGAGGAGAGGAAGAAAAGGATAAATAAATAAGAAGAAGAAAAAATAAGAAAAATAAGAGGAGAAGAAGAAAGGAATAGTGGAGAAGAGGAGAAAATAGACTATTTTCTCCTCTTCTCCACTATTCCTTTCTTCTTCTCCTCTTTTTTTCTTCTTTTTTTTCTTCGATCTTCTCCTCTAGCTATTCCTTTCTTCTTCTCCTCTTTTTATTTCTTCTTTGTTTTCTTATGTTTTATCAGTGCGTAAATCGTCGATATACCTCTCCCGATAACTTCAACACGAGGGGGTGGATACCTCCCCGATAATATTATTTTCCCATATACGTATGTCGTGTCGATATAAACTCCCGATAACTTCAATACGTGGGGGTGGGTCGATATACCCTCTCCCGATAACTTCAACACGTGGGAGGGGGGGGTCGATATACCCCCTCCCCGATAATATATATTATTTTCCCATGCATGTACGTATGTCGTGTCGATATAAACTCCCGATAACTTCAACACGTGGGGGGGGGGGTCGATATACCCCGTCCCGATAACTTCAAGACGAGGGGGATTCGATATACCCCCTCCCGATAACTTCAACACGTGGGGGGTCGATATACCCCCTCCTCGATAACTTCAACACGTGGGAGGGGGGTCGATATACCCACCTCCCCGATAACTTCAACACGTGGGGGGGGGGGTCGATATACCCATCCCCGATAACATTATTTTCCCTTGTATGTATCTCGTCGTTGTCGATATTACCCCCTCCTTGAAGCGTTCTCGAGGCCACCCCTAACCCTTGAAGCCTTGTCGAGGCCACCCGAAACCCTAGAGAAGCAGCGTCGAGGCCACTAATTAATATGATTCCTTATTGTAATTACCTAGCTAGTTCTACGTTTGCCACTAATATATCCATATCTGTCATGTTTGAATAATAATTGCCATGTTGTAAATATTTGTAGAAACTGTGGACACCCCCTGAGACGAAGCACAAGAAGCGTTCTTGAGGGACATAATCGCAGAAGGAAGTGATGCCATCCGCCGTTGATGTTTCTCAACAACACCGTGGTCTGGAAGGAGAGGGTGAAGAAACAGCTGGCTATGATGGTGATGGCTCCGATGACCCAATGCCGGTGCAAGAAGAAGTAGACCATGAGGGCGGCTCGGTGACCGAACCGAGTCCGCCAGTATATATATTAGTTAAGCCTGTGCTGACTAGCTAATTGATGCATTCATTATTTTGGTATGTACACATATTAATTAACTCTCGTCTTTGTTCTTTTTCTAGCCCTCCGGATCGAGCACAACTTCGGTAAAGAGAGGAGGCCCAAAGGAAAAGTTGAGCTCGGATGAAAAGTCTGAGATCATAGAAATCGCGCGCGACGGCCAACCGATTGAACCCATCCGGACAAAGAAGGCATTTCTTGCTCAGTGCGGGGTTCTGGTTAGGGACAAGATCCCGATTAGCATCCAACAATGGTATAAGCCTAAGAATGAAGACCCTGAGGTGTCTTATGTCAATGATATGCAGAAAAAATGATCTTTGGACTGAGCTGAAGTCAAATTTCACCCTACCGCCAGAGGATGATCCGGAGAAGCCAGTTGAGCAATTAATCAAGTCTTTTGCTCTTAATAAGATGGCAGACCTATTCAGGAATTGGAAGAAAGACCTGAATAAGTTTGTCGATAAAAAAGAGACCTCAGAATTCAAGGGCAAATATGGGAAGATCATAGATGACTGGCCCGCATTTATGGCCCACAAGACATCGGAAAAGAGTAAAAAGATGTCGGTGAGAAACAAGAAAAATCCTGCGAAGAAGAAGCTTCACCATCGCACGGGGTCAGGTGGCTACCTCATAGCCCGCCTAAGTGGGCCAAGGCTGAGAATGATCTCGCTTGATAAAGAGATCGAACCAGAGACAATGAACTGGCGGACCATTGCGGACTTGGTTCTTCGGGCTGGCGGAACCTTGGACCCTGTATCAGGGAAGTGCATTTGGACGGACGAACAATTGGACATACCAGTCAAGAGGCTTCAGCAATATATCGAAGCAGCGCAGCAAGGGACGTTCTTTCCAGACAGAGAGAACGATGAGCTCAAAATGGCCCTCGGGAATCCTGAGCACCCTGGACACGAGGCACGCCAGGCTCCGTTTCGTTGAAGGCTGGGTTTCCGGACGCATGCGGTTACAAATGCCAGGAGAGGAGGAAGAAAGTGCAGCAGACCGAACTGCAAGCGCTGCATGCAAGGGTACAAGCGATAGAGGAACGAGAAGCAGATCGCAGCAAACGACCTGCCAAAGCTTCCCCCGAAGCTACCCCGCCATCTCAGCGGAGAAGCAGCGTGGCTTCCACCGAGCTGCTTCAGCCGGAGCATGCCTTGATGGTTCCTGCCAGCTATCCCGTGGATGATATCACGGAGGCTGAAAATTGCCACCTTATGGCGCAATGGATGAATTTGAAGGTCAAGGCGGCTGTTGGCTCTATTTATCCTACTAAATCCGGCGCAACTTTTCACTGCCGGCCGATTCCAGAAGGATATGCTAGGGTGATGGTGGATGAAATCACAGAGGGATTTGAGGACCTCCGGCTTGACCACCCTACCGGTGAAGGGGAGACTCGACTGGGTTCTGCTCTGAAGACTCCATGCCTATGGCGGAAGGATCTCATCAACCTTCCGAACTGGACGCCTCCGCCTCCTCCTCCTCCTCCGGCGAGTCAGGGCAGTCTGCCTCCTCCACCGCCTCCTCCTCCGGCGAGTGACGATCAGGGCACTCGGCCGGCTCCTTCTTCGGCGCGTGGCGGAAATCCGCCTCCTTCTCCGCCTGCGCCGGCGCACCCGAGCAGCCAGCCTCCTCCTTCTCCGCCTCGTCAGCAAGGGAGTAAGAGACCCCCCGCCGCTCCGGCGCCTCGTAGTCCTTCTCCTCCGCCTCGTAAGCAAGGAAAGAAGACATCCGCTCCGTTTGCTCTGCCGGCCTCTAGCAGTACAGCCAAAGGCGGGAGGACATACAGATTCGGTCCTTCTTTGAAGACTCCAGAGAAGTTACCATACGAAGTGACCTCGGAGGAGAACGCGAAGATCGCTGAACCAAAGTGAAGGACTGGTTTCAAGGGTTGAAAGCACAGAGACATCCACCTCCGGAGGAGAAGGTAGATCCGGTGAAAGCGAAGCGCACTCTGGCTGCCCTGACAAAACCACCCAAGTCTCCGCCGAAAGGAAACTATGAGCGCATTATTGGAAAGGCATTTGCGAAGCGAGAGAGGTCGGGAAGTACTGTCAGTGATCAAAGGATGAAAGAATGACGAGCTGGGAAACAAATTGCCCAGCTCGGCGAACAAGCGAAGCAATCGTGCCCCCCGCTCAAGGTGCTTGCTAGCGACATCGTCGATCCGAGGATGGTGCCCGGTTATAGCAATCCTGGAGATTACCTGCCCGACGATGTACATTATGATTTCTTGGAGGTGCAGATACAAAGATACGAGTACGGGAAGCCTCTCGTCAAAGATGAAAGATCTCTATCAACGATGATGCGAAGATTGCATGATTGGTACATGAAAACCTGCAGAGAGTCTGGGGGAGGAATACTTTGTATGTGAGAGTTAAAAGGAGCATGACCTCGTTGGAATTGAACTGTTGCCTATTCCATTTGAGGAGTTCTATCAGTTTTTCAATCAATTGGCCCTCGATAAAGCAACGGTCACCTGCCATCGTCTGTAAGTAGTACTACTTCTGTCATTAAGTCTCTATATAACTCAGCTCTTTCATTGCATGTATTTATAATTATCCTCACTATATTATGCAGATTGAAGATCGCCGAATTGAAGAAAAGACAAGTGGGTGATATTGGGTTCATTAACACATATCTCATAGATGCAACCGAGGTTAAATTTCATGCCAAAAATACCGAGGCCAACTTGCTACAATCGTTGGTAATAAATGAACACAAAGATATAATACTCTTTCCTTACAACTTCAGGTGAGTGTTACTGTCTTGTGGCATATTCGGTTTCCCTTATTAGTCCAGGTTATAGTAATGTAATATTGATGAGTTATGCATGCGTGCACAGCTACCACTATATTCTCCTAGAGATTAAGCTTGAGCAGGGAGTAGTAACTGTCTTAGACTCCAAACAAAAAAATCCGGAGGAGTATGCGGACATGACTGAAATGCTCGAGAAGTAAGTTAAATCGATCATTATCCACCATATCAGCAACTTTGTTCATTTCTGATATCAAGTAATTGTTTTCTTTGTATGGCAGGGTTTGGAGAAAATTCACGAAAAAGCTCGGGACTGCCAAGAAGCTGCAATTTAGACACCAAAGTAAGTACTATAGTAGCATATTCCACGCATCTCCTAGTGATTCAAGCGCTAGTTTCATCAATACCATTTAGCATGCTTGCTAATTATCAGTTTGATTGACCTCTATTTCTTGTAAAGTGGTTGTGGCAGGAACAAGGGAATGATTTCTGTGGATACTACATTTGCGAGTCCATCCGCCACACGACCTGTGAGCGGGGCTACTCTGACAAGCAATATGAAGTGCGTAAATAACAAAATTCACAATTTTATTTTATTACCATCATTTGTGTTGAGTTTCATTCATTCATATATATATGTATTGACCCCCTTCTTAAAATTAGATGTTTCAGATGCGGGATGAACTCCTAGCACCAGATCGCATGCGAGCAATTCAAGAGGAATTGGCGACATTCTTTCTTGACCACGTGATCACTGAAGACGGATAATACTATGTGGACCAGCGTCCGTATGTTAGGAGGTTATATTTGTAAAATATAATTATTGTATATATGTAGCCGGTAGTGTCAGATAGATATACGAGAACTTGTTGTTCGACCAATCTCTCGGAGAAGGAGAGGTGGTCGATATCACTTCTCTCTGTATGCATATATGTTCATGACGATCTTACATTTCCTTCAGAAGCGTGTCTAGCTAGTCCTCTCTGTACGTATGTATAGTACGTAGCATCGACCAAGCATGGACGAAAGAGAGGACACTTCTCTCTATTAATTAGCTAGCTAACACAATATATGAAACACCTAAATTAAACCCCAAAACCCCAACCCCCCTTTTCAAAAAACCAAGCCCCTAAAATGCTGACACGTG
Organism: Aegilops bicornis; assembly: GCA_021605145.1. Taxonomy (NCBI): domain Eukaryota; kingdom Viridiplantae; phylum Streptophyta; class Magnoliopsida; order Poales; family Poaceae; genus Aegilops; species Aegilops bicornis. Next base: position 56,290,636 of record CM038675.1, on the reverse strand, counting down.
GATGTTTATTGGTCCCGGTTGGTGCCACCAACCGGGACCAAAGGCCCTCCTGCCTGGGCTCGGCGCACAGGCCACGTGGAGGCCCATCTGTCCCGGATCTGGACTGAACCGGGACTAAAGGGCCAGGGCATTAGTACCGACCCATTAGTCCCGGTTTAGGAACCGGGACTAAAGTCCCTTACCAACCGGGACAATAGGCCCTTATTCTACCAGTGTATGTAAGTTATGATACCTATAACACGTAAGTTATAGAGCTATTTTCATAGAAATTATTGGGCATGAAAGATGGTCTTCGCGCCTTTTTCCCCATGTGCAAATGCATGGATGGATTACTGGATAAAACACTGATGTTATCTGAGATTTCTCCATTTTAACGCTTCAAAATGTTTTGTAGCTCAATCCATTGGTCCGACTGAAAAATAGTTTTCACATAAAAAGTTCATCGTGATGAGGCCATTGAAACTAGATCCCATGTTGGTATATTTTGTGGACTTTTTTCGTATAAAAAGTTACTAGCAAAAGGGCCCATGCGTTGCAATGGGAGAAAAGAATACCACACACTCTTAATTTACAAAAAAGGTCTATAATCTGAGTATTTGTAGCTACGACCCAAACAAAGATGGTCTTTGCCTACAAAAGCGCAAGTTCAAGATTTCACATGTCTTTTATTTAAATGCGGCTTGCATGTAGATTTAATACGTACAAAGAAACGGGCAAGTGACCTTCAATTTCGTCTCCAATCCTGATTTTGCTGAGATGTTCATCCACAATCCGGATGAGTACCGATATGAAAGAAAGACGGATAATGCACTTTGATTAAGATTGCACCTAGATAGTATTCTTATTAAATGGTTAACAGGTAAAATAATATCATATTCAGATTCTATATATTTTTAATCAAATTTCATATATAACATGTTAAATTTGGTGTTACGGTTTAGAAGATATGAGTATTTAAAAAACATTTAATATATACTGCGGGTCTAATGTCAGAAACATCAGGGGTTTTCAATAAAATAGCATGACGGATTAAGAATACCTATTTCTTTTATTAGTAGGTAATAGAAAATAAATAAATAAATAATAAATAAAATAACACAAATGCCCGTGGGTTGCAATGAAGAAAAAATTGATGTGTGTTCACCAAAAAGAAAACGGCACGACGACATTCATATGTTGCCACCTAGTGGTCGCAAAAAGGCCATGCTGAGATTTAGAAGAAAAGCATCATCAACTACACATTAGTGATAATGAAAGAAGCCTTAACACCGATAATAAGAAACACTTTTTTGTAACCCTGAAATCTACTCTCTCCCTTGGGTTTCTCAGGCCTATCTCACAAATCTCAGCAAATAGGGTAGATAGTGATTGAAGAGAATGGATATCACATGCTCAAAACCACACAATTAACACACTTGCGTTTTCATAAAATATTGGATTGGAAAGATAATTGTTGCATGAACGTGCAACTACTATCCACTGTTCAATTGTGTCAGCTTGTTTGCAACAACTTCTTTTCGGGGCGCTAGTTCAGGACATGTCATAGTGAATTGATCCATGTGAATAACACTAACTTTTGATTGACATGTTGGTCACATCCTCCTCGACCCCGACATAATGTATTTCTGGTAAATATTGGTAAATATGTATTGTCATTGAATTCTGATAAACTAACCTTTTATGCGTTAGACCTATATAAGAGAGAATAGAGCTAGAAAAGTAACGAAATTAACCAATAAGGCCTTATATATAGCATTTTTCTTGCCGGGCTTGCAAAATTAATCAGTAACATGAATCATGCTAAACTGCAGAATGCGCTCTCATTCGTGAGGTTTAACCGGTAATTCCATGAAGTGCCAATGTATGCATGGAGAGTACATATAAACCTTTGAAGGAGAAACACCCCTAAAATTTTAAAACATAATGATATACAAGAGAATTAATACCAAATCCCCTATAAATAGACGATGACAAACATGGCACTGCTGCTAATTTGGAGGGTTAAATTATTAGTGTAACCTATGTTGTTGAGAATTTCATCAAACACGTGGAAAGCACGTACAGTATGCCTGCAATATGATAGATCAACACCATGCCCAGCATAACAAAGAATACAAATTGTAATCTTGACCTCTAGTTGTGGATTGGTGCAGCACTTGGAGGTTTGCTGCCACCACATTAGGGCATGCTATTGGTGCGAAGCGGCACACTGGAAGCAGAGGGCTTAACCTCATTATTTCTCTAGCAGGTGGAGAACACGGCCACGTGAGGTGGCCATGGTGATACATGCAATCAGCAGCGTTTTGTCCATTCTTCCTAATCAAGGAACGATGTCACATGTTCTCTTCCTAATCCAGCAGCGATGGCACCTGTTCAGACTGAGCCAGCGATGTTTGCCGCATGTCATGTCGGCTCTTCACTGAGATGGGCTTGGCCACACCTTCATGACCTCCTGCCGGCACTGAACAGCTGCACCAGGAAAGGTGCCATGCCGAGGTGCCGCACAATTTTTGCGATCGACTCCCCCATCCACCCCTTCAGTCCTCCTCCCCGACCCCCTCCTCCTCGACATCTTCCCCAATCACAGCCGCTAGTAGCCCACGGATCCGTCTGACCTCGAGCTACCGCCCCACGGCACGTCCGCTTCTACGGCCCGCCCACAATGCATGCATCGACGATAATGTGGGCGTCCACCATGGCCAGAATACCACCAATGGCATTGACGCCAGGCCCCACGCCCTCAACCACACATGGAGGTAGCTTTTGCTGCTGCCTCAATCGACCTGATCCTCTTTATTAGGCCCCTGGATCGGCGGTAAATAGCAGCAGGAAATTACGTTGAGTCTGTGAAGGACACAAACATCATGATCGGCCGAGCAGTTGCCTTACCAGCTTTGGAGCAAGGAGGAACGCGGTCTCTGGTACAACACCGAACAGCTGAGCAGATCGGGTGCAGGAGCGTCGACAATGGTGATCTAGACGAGCTCTATCATCATCAGGTTTGTCAAGGACCGATCCAATACTAACTCAAGTACGCTGTATTTGGTCGCCGAGACCGGCCAGTAGAACTTGCCATGGCACAGCGTGACCATGAGACGGGACACAGAACTGATTCGCCCAAACATTGCCTCACAAGGCCGCCACCAAGGAGCCGACCAGATTGTACTCGTTCTTGGCCTCGGCGAGCGCAACAAAGACTATGCATCAGAAGATTCAGTAATCACACAAGATGAAGCAGTAGCAAAAGTCCCAGTTTGCATCAGAAGTTCAGAACCCCCTCGTGAATTCATCATGGCTGAAGTAGAGCAAGAAAGGCCTTGGACCCTCAACTTAACCGTGCCTCTCAAAATTGCTTCCGCATCTCAACCAGCGCTACACCGAATTTATTTACACCATCACGCCCCTGTTCTCGACGTTTGCACTGCGCCACTGCCTGCACAAGCACCCCGTTCGCTCGTTACGGAACCGCAATCTACCGAGGAGCAAGTAGACTACCACATCCGCATGGCCGGCTACGTAAGCTATACAAGTCAGAACACCGACGAGAAGTCCGACGACGACGAGCCCGACTCTTGAGGCGGCGGCGCCGGCGGCTGGTGGAGCTTCTTGAAGTATTCCCTCACGTCGAAGCCCTCGCCGTCGGCTGCGTTGTCCTCCGCTGCTGGCGGGATGTAGGGCGGGCGGGTCACCTCCGCGAGCACGTCCCACACCATCCCGGCGAAGAACGGGTGCGCCCGGATCTCGTCAGTGCCGCCGGCGTACCCGGAGCCGCCTCGCGGGATCCTGCTGCAGCAGCCGCGAGATGAGGTCGGTCAGCTCCGGCATCCGGCGCTGGGTGTCGCCCGGGAACTCGACCTCCCTGTGCAGCACGTTCCGGAACGTCTCCTTGCGGTTCTTGCCCTTGAACGGCGTGCGGCCGAACGCCATCTCGTAGACGATCACCCCCACGGGTCACTTCCCACCGCGCGCGGCGGTCGGCATCGGGCTTGGTCGGACTCCGATGAGAACAACCACCATGAACGCGCGTCTCGCGGCATCGCCTCCCATCGTGAGTTTATGTAGGCGTCAGGAAGGAGAGCGGATTATATACCGTGCATGGTATATACCGTGCATGCATCACCTACCCACCATGTCAGATGTATTCTTGAAAGCGTGTCTGACAAAGTCAGGTGAATAGTATTACCTACTCTATCTATCAGCCTATCTCTTTTCTCCTAGTCAATTAGTACTATATTTTAAGTTGAGGATATTTGAAACCCACATAGATTATGAACCTCAAGTTTGATTTATGATTTGTTTGCATATTTGTAATCCTCGCGATGAGACCTTTTAAACAAGATCAGACACGAAAATATTTTAGTGAAATTTTAAGCGAGACCGTGTTTAATAAAGTTTCATCGTGTTTCAAAATTTGATTTTTAAAACTTGTCGAAATATATTCGAGAATGTTCCTGTTTGAAAGTCCTCGTCACGAGAAGCACAAATATGCAGATGCATCTTCTATTGAAATTTTGGTTTATAAGATAAAATGATTTATAATTTGTAAACACGTGAAAAAACATGTGGGAGTGAAGCAAGACATGAGACGGTGGACAAAGCATAGGTTCTGTGCATTCTCTGATGGATGAAGCATAGTTATAAATGGTTAATGTGACAAGCCACAAGAGTAGTAGAATATGGGGGAATAGATGCAATTGAATAAGCAACATGCGATGAAAATAAAGCAGCCCAGATCTGCATGCATCCGAATCTCCAAGAAATGGATGGCTTAGCCATGCACTGGATATCCCGTGCATGGTAGAACATCATTTCTCCGTCAGGAAGGCTAATAGATGTTGGGTCGGTCTCGTATTTTTCTGAGTTTCTTGCCGGGTTTTTTTTTCTCGAGGAAAGGACGGGAGACGTGTCCTGCATGGAAGATATATAGGTTGCACCATCGATGGATATCAAATTGGTTGTATAGGACATCCCCAAATTATTAGTACCACCTCGTTTAAATTATGATTTTGTATATGAGAAGAAAGCGTATTATGACAGTGAACCCGACGGACTTAATCCGTGCATTATTATTAGGGAGAGATGATGCGTGGCCACGTAAGTTATCACGTTTGGGACACCTAATAAGTTACCAAGTTATTTTTATAGAAATTACCAGGCATGAAAAAAAATGGTATTCCAACCTTTCTCTAGCGCATCCATTTAGTTACCAGACCTGAGCTACCTAAGTTATCAGCTCTAATGTGTGTATATTATCAGGCTATTTACACATCAGTTACCGTGGTACGTGTTCAACAACATTTTTTCCCGGGGAGTTAACTGCGGTGTTTGTGCGGGAGTTACCACACCAGCAGTCCGTATATTATCCCACTATTTACACACAAATTATCAAGGGGGATGATTTCAAACACATTCCTCACCCGGGGGTCAAAGTTACCACGGTGTTTGTACGTGAGTTATCAAGTCTACGATACGTGCATTACCGTGCTATTTACATGTAAGTTATCGGGAGAGGGGGGGGGGGGTATGTTTTCAAACAACCTCCTCCCCTTCCCCACCCCGGGTCAAAGTTACCGCGATGTTTGTGCGTGAGTTATCATGTATACGGTGCGCATATAAATAAAATAGTACCATCCTATGTATATGGTGGTCAAACCAGATTGGTAGAGGCTCCTCCTCCACTTCATGCACTTCTTGCTATCGCAGTCGTCGATGTTGCTGTCCATGGGAAGGATGGCAGCCACAACGCCCCTCTGGTGTAGTATCTTGGAGGCCGCTAGCTATGACATAGGCAGAGTGGCAACCGCCCATGGCGTCGTCGGGAAGCGGTGGTGGAAAAACTGAAGCCCCCATTAGAGATACGAACAGAGGATGATGATTGGGGAACAACAGTGGTGGACTGAATGGTGAGGAAGAGATGGTATTTTTTGCGGTTGCAGGAGAAGATGAGGAGGCTCCACGTGGAAAGGAGGCGCTTGCTCCAATCCAGTGCTAGAATTTTTATTTTGACTACAACATTTCCCACGCCAGAAGAGCATGAGGGTGAGTGAACTCACCACCAACTCAATTCTTTAGAAGTAGGAAAGATAAGATTTACTAGAAGAATATTGAGTTGAATTAATTCCAAATATACTTCCAATTACCAACGTCACTAGATTCTGTCAATTCATCAACGAACTTCTGTGGCAAATAAGGGTGGTTATGTAATGGAATATTTCAATGATGAAACATGGCTAGATTTTTTGGTTCAACCTTGCTGCAATTAATGTGGACCAAAATTAGTAAAACAGCGGCAAAGTTCTTTGAAAAGTTAGATTTTTTGGTTCTCGACAACGTGCAAATATTTGTGTAGTATCGGTTTGGCTCTCGGCAAAGATCTGACGGAACCAACAGCCTTGAAGTTACTTTATTTTACTGAGAGGCACTGCTTGATTCTTGGCAAACAGCTTGCCAAGTGTCCGTCCGTTGGCTCTTGGCAAAATTCTCTTTGCCTGAGATGTGTACACTGAGTACTCTTTGCAGAGAACAATTCTCGGCAAAAACTTGTTGAGTTTGCAGAGCTGAAATTCCAGCGTGAGCATGAGGCAGACGGGGCGAGCGACGGTAGGAGCACGGGCATGACGGTGGTAGGAGGACCTGCACGCCGGCGAGGAGGGGTATGGGCGTGGCGGGTGGAGGAGGGCGATGACACAATTTGGATTTGGGGAAAAATGAAATGGTTTTGAGATGTTTTGGGGGGAAATCGACATGTATCTGTGTGGGCCGACCAGTCACGGGCGCAGCTATTCGTCCACCACAACTAAAGATCTAGCAGTGGCAAGTATCAGGGCCGGCCGGCAAAATCTGGGGCCCTATGCGAAACAAAAAAAAAATGGGGCCCTATCTCACAAAAAATGAACTAACGAGCAATTATAGTATATATATCTCCCAGAAAAAATTGTAATGTATATAATATAATGTCTTACATAACAATTGGACATATAAAAAAGTCATACCTATCCAACTTGTGGTTGCTATTTATTTGAACATCCTCATTCTTTTAGTATTCTTTGAAATGGAATCTTCAATGATATCCTCATAATCAATATTCCCCAACACTCCACTCTCAAGTGCTACTGTGGCCAAATCATTGAGTCTTTGCTCTGTCATAGCAGTATGCATATAGGATTCAATAGCTTCATTTTAGAAAAACTTCTTTCAGCCGATGCAACTCTCATAGGAATGGTCAACAGATGTCTATATGCAATACTTGCATTGGGAAAACAATCAAGCCACTTTAAAAAAATTCAGAATTTCAACTGGTCTGATATTTTTTTTGGCATAAAATTGGAAGAAACTTCAATATTAGATTGTTTATCCTTCATAAGGGCAGCCTGAAGATTAACACAAGAAGATTTCAAACTATCCTTATCCAATGAACACAATGTTTCAGAGGTAAATAAGAAACCAAATATTTTCTGGTAACCTTCATATTGCTCAAATCTCCTTGTGAGTGAGGAAATTGCTTGATCAACAACACATATAAAATGGTTGACTCTAAACGATTCCTCTGCAGACTGTGTGGCAATATTTGTGTCGTCTGGGTTCTCATCAAATTGTTTCTTTCTTTTAATTTCTCTCGTTTTACTAAATGTTGCATCAATATCCATCTCAAATGCAATTTCTTTGGCTATCTCCAATGCTTCTAAGAAACCAGTTGCTCTGTACCCCTTGAAGAAAGACATAAGTCCTTTCACTTTCTCAACTTTAACATCAATAATCATATCCTTCGTTTGCAAGTTCTTGCTTACTAAATTAATAGCAGACAATACTTCTATTGCCGCAATAAATTCATACCCTTCATGTTCATTGTTCGCCAAACCAAGAGCCTCACTGGTTGCCTTTGGATCACTATCAGTTTCAGATACCTAAAATTAAAAGAAAGTTCATAAATGTTATGGTTGGATCTAGTCAAAGCCTGAATGAATTACATCATTATCAATATGAACATATTGGTTACCTGAAGTAGAGCCTCCCGAATGTCTGAACATTGAAATCTAATAGCTTTAACCTTTCAACACGACTCTCCCAATGTGCAGCTGACAGAGACTTGAGAGTCAATCCTGATATGCTTTCTTTCAAAATATGCCATTTCTTAGTAGAATTGGCAAAATTGTATAGATGTGCTGTATGATTCCAAAAAAGTCTTTTGCTCTACCACAAGTCTTGGCCATATCACAAAGTGTTAAATTAAGGCTATGACAACCACAAGCAGAATAAAAAGCTCCAGGATTTACATCCAAAAGTTTTCTTTGTACCCCTTGATGCGTTCATTTCATATTTGATCCATTATCATAACCTTGTCCTCGCACATCATTTATACCAAGATCAAAAAGTTTTAGCTTGTTCTGTAGCACTTCAAAAGTCCTTGGCCAGTTGTATCACTTACATGAAGAAATCCTAGAAAGGACTCTTCTATGCAAACTTGACTTGAAGATGAATCCACATGTCTTATAATTAAAGAAATTTGCTCGTGGTGACTTGCATCAGGAGTACAATCAAGTATGCCAGAGAAATACTTTGAGCTCTTTATTTTCTTGATAATTTCAGACCTAATACATGAAGCAAGCAAGTGTACCAATTCATTCTGAATCTTATGATCAAGATAATGAGCATGAGTTTCTTCATTTGTAATATGACGAACATGCTCCTGAATAATGGGGGTCAAATTCAGCCAACATCTCTACCAAACCCAAGAAATTACCATTGCTATCTTTATACAACTTGCCATTTGTACCACGGAACGCTAGATTATGCTTGGCAAGAAATTTTAGAATGCAAACAATTTTGAAAAATACCTTTCTCCAATGGTCCTTCTCTTTCTCAAGTTGTCGTTGAGCTGCTTTATCGATAGTTTGATGTTTTTCAAATCTACTGCGCGGCTCATACCAATTAGTCATACTCAAAACATGATCCACAATTGGCTCGTGATCTTTTAGTCTATTGGTCATATGTGACCAATCATTGAAACCCTCATTTGCCAACTAACCTTTCCGATAACTTTTTGTAAATAATTTACAATCTAATAAAAAGACTATCAAGTTGTCTAGCATAGACACGCCATTCTCTATCACAATACTCTCCATTTGATAGGAATCTAATATAGAATACTATAGTAAACCTTTACGATATCTATCTTTGGGACATTTCTTAAATAATCTGTCTCTTGTTGGACCCTTTTGTGCTAAGATATCAATCTGGTTAGAATCAAGAGAATCCCAGTTTCTTGGATCGAATATATCAGACCGAAAAGAATCATCAACATCCTGACGAGATGAACTATTCAAGTTAACATCAATATTATCATCCTCTACCTCCATATTATTTGTTTCTGTCTGACCATCTCTAGAACCATTGCAAGGAACAATTGCAAGTGCAAGGGTAGAAGAATCAACACACTGATTACCAGATGACACTTGGGTGTTTTTGTAACAAATTTGTCGATACCACCTTTATAAGATTAATTAATTAATTTTGTTCTTGTGCTTTTCACTTGCGCTTGGAGGCTCCAGACTCATGTTTCCCCGTGATGACTCAAATCTATATTATTGAAACACAAGATAAAGAAGATGAATAAAATAAAATTGAAGTTATACAGTAGCATATATCAATTGGAGTTGGAGATCATGTATCAATGTTTGCCAATTAGACGAACCGTCTAACTCACCTAATTTTGGGTCCTATGTTTAACCGAGGAGGTAAAAGTAAAACCAATCTCTAACAAACTAACGATCCCTACCAATAGTTAATTACAAAATTAGGAATTAGGAGTAGGAACCAAAATTAATCGAAAAGAAGGACTCGCTAAGCAGTAAGCACCTGGCAGGAGGCTAGAGTCGGTCATCGATCAATCAAAATTTGAGAGAGGATAGAGGAGGCAAGGAAGGCAACGGTGGCAGCGGCCGGTCATCCTGTGATCCGATCGATCTAATGACCAGGCGATTTAGACGTTCCTTTCCTTCCTGTAGCCACTGTTAGGAAATAAACCACGAGTGTGTTCGTGGTGTGTGTGTGTGTGTGTGCGTGTCACAGGTGGTGCGTGAGTTCGTGCTCACGTCCATGCCCATCGAGTGAGCCCAGCTTGAGCTGGTTTGTGGCCAGGCTTGTGGTCGTAGGGCGACCGAGGTAGTGTGCAGCAACACAACCTGGCGATCAGGTTGTGCGGACGAGCAGGTAGGCTCACGATCCAGTGAAGACCGAATCGCCAGGGAGGCATGCGCGGGGAGAGCGTTGCGTCCGTGAGCGCTACACATTATTAGCTAGGACTAGGAGTAGGCTAGTTGGTTAGTGCGTTCATGCATCAGCTCGATATGGATGTGCATATAGGGTTGGTTAGTGGTGCTACGTGCGTGCGTGGCCGAGTGCGTCAGTTGTTAAGTTAAGAGGAATAAAAGGCCAACATACAGGCGTTCGTCGCCGGAATATCCCTTGTGTGCTCCACTGTTCTCAGGGGCGGAGCCAGGATTTGAACATGAGGGGGGCGAAAAGTCAATGTTCACAACAGTCATGAAACATCATGATATGATAAGTCCCACGAATAGTATTGATGACAAATCTTCGAAATATATATCTGGAATTAGAATTAGTGTTACATTTATGTTAACTTAAATTTAGCCCTACAACCACCGTGTTAAACAAGTGGACTATTTTCCCTTTCAATATAGAAAATCATGTAATGTCGAAGAAAATTGTCTTCATTGTGTTTCAAAAACATGCATGTCTCGGATGGTCGAAAAAGCTTGTTCGGTTGTCGTGGTTGACACTGAAAGAGTTATAACCAACTGCAGTACTCTACGGTAGTTTTACTTGTTTAAAATAATCCAGCGGTCAAATCGACAAGTGAAGACAATATTTTTAGGTCTAGATAGTTGCAAGTTTAGACTCATTGAGCCCGTTCTTGACTAGAAAAGAGTACAAGATACAAAAATCCACCACTGAGCATATATTACTCACATCAAATAACTCATCTCGTGGATCCAAAAATGCATAAACAGTCAAAAGCTCTATTTTGTACGCAAAGCTAATTAACCTGACTAAGATCATAATTCATGAAAAAGAATTACTGGTGCGTAGTGGTACCTGCTGCCAATATCTTCAATCCTAGTTGTCTGACTAGCAGCCTCTAATAGTATTCTGAATTTCTGGTGATCTAATCCGCCTGTCTCTAGTAATATCCGGGCAGCGGACTGTAGATCAGTCGATGGCGCCGTCATCGTGGCGAGCTGCCGCCCGGGCAATTTGCAAAAGCCCTAGCTGGGCACGTAGGACGGACTCGGACGGAGGATGGCATAAGCTGCAGCCGGCGGCAGCGGCAAACGCCCTAACAGTTCGGCAGAACACACACGTAGATCAATAAATAGATCGGATCAATCACATATACAGCTGGAAGAGTGTGCATCCTGTGCTGGGTGTGTGGTTGGAGGCTGACAGCTCTGGTTTTCTCCTCCGACGTTGTAGTAAATGCGGGGATGTCAGGTCTGGAGTTCGATGGTGTGTCCGGGGACACGTTCCCCCGGTCTGATTCTTTCAACGGCAATGATTTTGCTTTTGGCAAACTACTTTGGAGGTCCGTAAAGCTGCAGATCAGCGATGAAGCCGTGTCAAGCTCGGGTGAAGAGGTGATTTGTCTTCTCTCTCTTGGTGGTCGCTTCGGTGATGCCGAAGGAGAGGAACAGGCGCTGGTTTTTTGTGTAGGATTATCCTATCCTTTCAGTACTGTAATGTCGGTGATTACGTGTCTTGTAACCGGATCTTTATTTTATGAATGAGAAACGTATTACCTCGCAAAAAATATATTTTTATATGGGCTGACGATACAATTAGCAGCGGCCATTAGCGTTGTACAGTACACATCTAGCTAAAAACGGTTGAGGGGGGCGAGCGATCGGCAGGGGTCTAGCCCCTGCTCGCCCCCCCCCCCCCCTATCTCCTCCCCTGACTGTTCTTCATCTTCCTCCATTAAATGCGAGAGAGTAAGGGTTCAGCTGGAGGTGTTCCGGACTCCAACAGCCACGAGCCCACGGCCGTTGCCCCACGATGGAGAGTTTTAGTTTTCACGATCCCGAATTCCCGATGTAGCGATCGAGGCATCGAGTACAGGTGTGATTGAGTACAAGCAGTTGAGGAGGAATCGAGGACGACGAGGAGATAAGGAGAAGTTCGCTTCAGCGCTGATCGATGTCGCCGCTTTCAGCGCTGGAGTCGAGGAGGTTAGGCTAGAGAATGATCCCGATCGGCCGAGAGCAACTAATAAACGAGCACTCCTTCGAGCCTCACAACGATCGGTGCCACTGGCGGCGCTCTCGACCATTCGCCACGTGTCGCGCTGGGTGCTCTTTTCGCTTTTTCCGCACGCTGCCGCCTTTTTAACGGTCTTTTCGACGCTTTTGGTTTTTCACCAGTCTTCCTTAGTTTTGCGATAAAAAATTTTTAAATTTTTTGCGCAAAAACGCGCTTTTTTTTTTTTCTTTCGCGAGTCATGGCCGTGCCTCTCGGAAACGAAAAACACGCGTTGTCTATATCTACTCCTTACGCGAGACTTACGGTTTTGCTTCCGCGAGAGGCACGGTTGTGCTTTCGCGAGAGTCACGGCTATGCCTCTCGAAAACGAAAAAAAATATGTTTTCTGTATTTTCGTGAGAGTCATGGTTTTGCTTCCGCGAGAGACACGGTTGTGCTTTCGCGAGAGTCACGGCTGTGCCTCTTGAAAACGGAAAAATGCGTTTTTGTTTTCTTTCTTTCGCGAGAGTCACGGTTTTGCTTACGCGAGAGGTATGGTTGTGCTTTCGCGAGAATCACGGCCGTGCTTCCTCGGAAACGAAAAAAAACTTGTTTTCTCTTTTGTTTTTCTTTCCGCGAGAGTCACGGTTTTGCTTCCGCGAGAAGCACGGTTGTGATTTCGAGAGAGGCACGGGCGTGCATCTTTTGGAAACGGAAAAAACTCGTTCTTCCGGTTTGGTTTTTTCGTGAAAAAAAGTTCACAAAACCTATCAACATGGGATCTAGTTTTGAAGATCTCGACGCGAGGAATCCAGCAGTGAAAGCGGTTCGAGATTTGGACGACGGTTTTAGAGATAAAACGTTTTGAATAAACGGATCTACGAAAAAAGAGAAAACTCCCAGGTTGCGACAAGTATCGCACATTGCAGCGTGTCACTTGTCGCAACCTTGGGAGGTTAGAATGATCTTCGCAAAGTACTCCTCAACTAGTGATTTCGCGATCCGCCGATCCTGTTTCAGCGCTGGTCGCCGTCGCTCGATGGATGCCCTCGTTGCTTCGACTTCAGGCCAGAGTGGCAGAGCCCACCCAGCAGCCCAGTACTGTATAAGTTTCTTTTATTACTAGGCCTATGTAAAAATTTTGCCCCCCCCCCCAGATTTGCGGGCCACACTTTTGCAACACTGTGGGCCTGACCCTGGCAAGTATTTACTAGCGCCTCGCACTAGTGATCGTTAGGGTGATGTTGATGTTTGTTCCTTCCTCTGTCTCACACTAGTGACCTCATGCAACTACAGGACTGTTTGGCTTTACTAAAACAAAGTAAATAAATTTACCTTTTGTCTAAAAAATAATACTTCTTAATTTCGTACTGGGCACACAAAATTATAGCAGTGCCCTAGAAATGCAGAAAATAATGAGAGTTCCAACCAAAAATTGGGTGCTCACTAGAATGGCCACAGCACATACAACAAGAGTAACCACATTATAGAGATTTCTTAGGCCTAGATTCTGTGCCTAATACAAAACTATCGATTTTTTAAAAGATATAAGATCTACTAGAAGAATAATGAGTTGAATTAATTCCAAATATACTTCCATTTATCAACGTCACTAGATTCTATTAATTCATGAAGGTATTTCTGTGGCAAGTTATGGTGGTTACATAATGGAATATTTAAATGATGAAATGTGGCTACATATTTTGGTTCAACTTTACTACGATGAGCCAAAGCGCCACATAGTTCTTTCAGGAAAAAGGGCAAGACAGACATGTCTGAAGAGTATGAAAAGTTTCATGAAATTCCTCCCTTCAAAGTCAAGGCTGACCCAAGCATCCTGATAAACGATGAAGATTATCCATGGTTACGGCGCAATAAGCAAATGACACAAGCGAAGAAAAAGTGAAGACTTTCTCCCCAACTACTATGATGATACCATGCCAACTTTGTAACAGACGAGTATGATACCATTGTCCGTTTCGTACATGCACATGCTATGCCAACTTTTTCAGAGCTATTAGTCCCGGTTTGTGCCACAAACAGGGACTAAAGGGTTGGTCCTCGTTGCGCTCAGAGTTTAGTCCCACCTCGCCAACCGAAGGGCGCCACACCGGTTTATAAGCCCGCCTCTCTCTGCCATGTTGAGCTCCTCTCAAAGTGAAAATAGATGCCCCTATACAGGGAATTTGACCTAAATTCATAGTGAATTTCTCTGAAAATCATAGAAATTGATTATGAATTTAGGTCGAATTTTCTCTATAGGTGCATTTATGTTCATTTCTTTAGTAAAGTTAATCACAAACTTGTGATTCACACAAATTTCAAAGAATTCAAATTTTAAATATTCAAATTTGAAAACTAATGGCACAAACAGAAAGTTTATAATTTTTCTAAAACTAATGGCACTAACAGAAAGTTTATAATTTTGCTGACCTAAAAGCAAAAAGAATTAAAAATAAATCAAAAAACCAAAAACAAAATAAATAATGTAGAAAACAAAACAAAAAAACATGAAAAAAAATAAAAATAGAAACAATAAGTATTTTGTTGTAAGTAGAAACAAAATCAAATAAATAAAGCAACAAAGAAAACAAAAAAAGTGTTTTCAAATTTGAAAACTAATGGCACTAACAGAAAGTTTATAATTTTTCTAAAACTAAAAGCAAAAAGAATTAAAAAATAAAGCAAAAAACAAAAAAAAATGTAGAAAACAAAACAAAAAAACTGTAAAAAAAATAAAAATAGCAACAATAAGTATTTTGTTGTAAGTAAAAACAAAATAAAATAAATAAAGCAACAAAGAAAACAAAAAAAAGTGTTTTCAAATTTGAAAACTAATGACACTAACAGAAATTTTATAATTTTTCCAAAACTAAAAGCAAAAAGAATTAAAAAATAAAGCAAAAAAAATGCAGAAAAGAAAATAAAAAAACTGGAAAATAAAATAAAAATAGTGCCGCCTACTGGGCCCCCATGGTCTGAATACGACTAGAAACCCTACATGGGCTGGATTCGGCCCGCAGGAGGCCAAGTAGTCCCACAGGCACACATTGCACGGTTAGGCCCGAAAGCCTGCTTTAGAGAGAGCTCGAGAGGAAAGGCGCACCGCACCTTATAAACAGATGCGGTTCTCTCTCAGCTAGCGAGGTGGGACTAAACTCCCACCGCCACGCCGCTGTGCAAGGCCTTTGGTCCCGGTTGGTGGCACCAACCGGGACTAAAGGTGGCATTGGTCCCGGTTCGTGGCACAAACCGGGACCAATGCCCCCTTTAGTCTGGATGGTGCCACCAACCTGACCAAAGGTCGCCGCTTCCCGCCCTTTGGGCTGTTGAAAATTGGTTTTGGTCACGGTTGTTGCCACCAACCGACTAATGCCCACCTTTAGTCCTGGTTTGTGCCATGAACCGGCACAAAAGGCTTTGCTTTATAAGTTACACTTAGGAAAATTTCACTCTCATCTCTCGCATGATTGCCGCCGGACAACGATGCATGAGCTGCCAGCCGCCCGTCGCCGCCCGTCGCCGTCGCCTCGCCCAGACCCGTCGTCGGCGTCGCCGCGCCCTCGCCGTCGCCCGCTTCCCTGCCCAGCCGCGCCGCCCGCCCGCCTCGACGCCTCCGCCCGGCCCACCCGTCGCTGTCGCCCGCGCCCTTGTGACGTCGCGCCGCCTTGACCCGCCCTCGCCGTCGCCGCCTCGCCCCGCGCCCTCGCCCTCGCCGTCGCCCGCGCCTCTGCCCCGACGCCATCCTCTTCTCAGCTTGGTCCGGCCGCCGGCGCCCTCTCTTTGCATTTTTTTCATATATATGCTTCTTATATATATATATATATATATATATGCTTGTTTTTTTATATATATGTTATGATTTTTTTATAGAATATGATGTTTTTTTCATAGATGATCACATATATGATGTATGCATAAATGTGGATGAAATATAATGTTTTTTTGTTCATAGAACATGATGTTTTTTTAATTCACAATTTTTTTTTGTTCATGAGAGAGGCGGGGACGTTGAGGGATCATAGATGTATTTTTCAGAATTTACTATCGTGCATAGACGGATTTTAGACCACGGAGCACCCCTTCCTATCGTTGCAAAATTTTCTAAGTGATATTAAGAAAGGAAAGAAAAGAAGGATAGGAAAGAAGAAAATAAGAAGAGGAAAGAAAGAACAAGAGGAGAGGAAGAAAAGGATAAATAAATAAGAAGAAGAAAAAATAAGAAAAATAAGAGGAGAAGAAGAAAGGAATAGTGGAGAAGAGGAGAAAATAGACTATTTTCTCCTCTTCTCCACTATTCCTTTCTTCTTCTCCTCTTTTTTTCTTCTTTTTTTTCTTCGATCTTCTCCTCTAGCTATTCCTTTCTTCTTCTCCTCTTTTTATTTCTTCTTTGTTTTCTTATGTTTTATCAGGTCTGTCGTCGTCGATATACCTCTCCCGATAACTTCAACACGAGGGGGGGGGGGTGGATACCCCCTCCCCGATAATATTATGTTCCCATGTACGTATGTCGTGTCGATATAATTGAATAAGCAACATGCGATGAAAATAAAGCAGCCCAGATCTGCATGCATCCGAATCTCCAAGAAATGGATGGCTTAGCCATGCACTGGATATCCCGTGCATGGTAGAACATCATTTCTCCGTCAGGAAGGCTAATAGATGTTGGGTCGGTCTCGTATTTTTCTGAGTTTCTTGCCGGGTTTTTTTTTCTCGAGGAAAGGACGGGAGACGTGTCCTGCATGGAAGATATATAGGTTGCACCATCGATGGATATCAAATTGGTTGTATAGGACATCCCCAAATTATTAGTACCACCTCGTTTAAATTATGATTTTGTATATGAGAAGAAAGCGTATTATGACAGTGAACCCGACGGACTTAATCCGTGCATTATTATTAGGGAGAGATGATGCGTGGCCACGTAAGTTATCACGTTTGGGACACCTAATAAGTTACCAAGTTATTTTTATAGAAATTACCGGGCATGAAAAAAAAAATGGTATTCCAACCTTTCTCTAGCGCATCCATTTAGTTACCAGACCTGAGCTACCTAAGTTATCAGCTCTAATGTGTGTATATTATCAGGCTATTTACACATCAGTTACCGTGGTACGTGTTCAACAACATTTTTCCCGGGAGTTAACTGCGGTGTTTGTGCGGGAGTTGCCACACCAGCAGTCCGTATATTATCCCACTATTTACACACAAATTATCAAGGGGGATGATTTCAAACACATTCCTCACCCGGGGGTCAAAGTTACCACGGTGTTTGTACGTGAGTTATCAAGTCTACAGTGCGTATATTACCGTGTTTTTTACATGGAAATTATCGGGAGAGGGGGTATGTTTTCAAACAACCTCCTCCCCTTCCCCACCCCGGGTCAAAGTTACCGCGATGTTTGTGCGTGAGTTATCATGTATACGGTGCGCATATAAATAAAATAGTACCATCCTATGTATATGGTGGTCAAACCAGATTGGTAGAGGCTCCTCCTCCACTTCATGCACTTCTTGCTATCGCAGTCGCCGATGTTGCTGTCCATGGGAAGGATGGCAGCCACAACGCCCCTCTGGTGTAGTATCTTGGAGGCCGCTAGCTATGACATAGGCAGAGTGGCAACCGCCCATGGCGTCGTCGGGAGGCGGTGGTGGAAAAACTGAAGCCCCCATTAGAGATACGAACAGAGGATGATGATTGGGGAACAACAGTGGTGGACTGAATGGTGAGGAAGAGATGGTATTTTTTGCGGTTGCAGGAGAAGATGAGGAGGCTCCACGTGGAAAGGAGGCGCTTGCTCCAATCCAGTGCTAGAATTTTTATTTTGACTACAACATTTCCCACGCGTAAGAGCATGAGGGGTGAGTGAACTCACCACCAACTCAATTCTTTAGAAGTAGGAAAGATAAGATTTACTAGAAGAATATTGAGTTGAATTAATTCCAAATATACTTCCAATTACCAACGTCACTAGATTCTGTCAATTCATCAACGAACTTCTGTGGCAAATAAGGGTGGTTATGTAATGGAATATTTCAATGATGAAACATGGCTAGATTTTTTGGTTCAACCTTGCTGCAATTAATGTGGACCAAAATTAGTAAAACAGCTGCAAAGTTCTTTGAAAAGTTAGATTTTTGGTTCTCGCAACGTGCAAATATTTGTGTAGTATCGGTTTGGCTCTCGGCAAAGATCTGACGGAACCAACAGCCTTGAAGTTACTTTATTTTACTGAGAGGCACTGCTTGATTCTTGGCAAACAGCTTGCCAAGTGTCCGTCCGTTGGCTCTTGGCAAAATTCTCTTTGCCTGAGATGTGTACACTGAGTACTCTTTGCAGAGAACAATTCTCGGCAAAAACTTGTTGAGTTTGCAGAGCTGAAATTCCAGCGTGAGCATGAGGTAGACGGGCGGCGGACGGTAGGAGCACGGGCATGACGGTGGTAGGAGGACCTGCACGCCCGGCGAGGAGGGGTATGGGCGTGGCGGGTGGAGGAGGCGATGACACAATTTGGATTTGGGGAAAAATGAAATGGTTTTGAGATGTTTTGGGGGGAAATCGACATGTATCTGTGTGGGCCGACCAGTCACGGGCGCAGCTATTCGTCCACCACAACTAAAGATCTAGCAGTGGCAAGTATCAGGGCCGGGCCGGCAAAATCTGGGGCCCTATGCGAAACAAAAAAAAAATGGGGCCCTATCTCACAAAAAATGAACTAACGAGCAATTATAGTATATATATCTCCCAGAAAAAATTGTAATGTATATAATATAATGTCTTACATAACAATTGGACATATAAAAAAGTCATACCTATCCAACTTGTGGTTGCTATTTATTTGAACATCCTCATTCTTTTAGTATTCTTTGAAATGGAATCTTCAATGATATCCTCATAATCAATATTCCCCAACACTCCACTCTCAAGTGCTACTGTGGCCAAATCATTGAGTCTTTGCTCTGTCATAGCAGTATGCATATAGGATTCAATAGCTTCATTTTAGAAAAACTTCTTTCAGCCGATGCAACTCTCATAGGAATGGTCAACAGATGTCTATATGCAATACTTGCATTGGGAAAACAATCAAGCCACTTTAAAAAAATTCAGAATTTCAACTGGTCTGATATTTTTTGGCATAAAATTGGAAGAAACTTCAATATTAGATTGTTTATCCTTCATAAGGGCAGCCTGAAGATTAACACAAGAAGATTTCAAACTATCCTTATCCAATGAACACAATGTTTCAGAGGTAAATAAGAAACCAAATATTTTCTGGTAACCTTCATATTGCTCAAATCTCCTTGTGAGTGAGGAAATTGCTTGATCAACAACACATATAAAATGGTTGACTCTAAACGATTCCTCTGCAGACTGTGTGGCAATATTTGTGTCGTCTGGGTTCTCATCAAATTGTTTCTTTCTTTTAATTTCTCTCGTTTTACTAAATGTTGCATCAATATCCATCTCAAATGCAATTTCTTTGGCTATCTCCAATGCTTCTAAGAAACCAGTTGCTCTGTACCCCTTGAAGAAAGACATAAGTCCTTTCACTTTCTCAACTTTAACATCAATAATCATATCCTTCGTTTGCAAGTTCTTGCTTACTAAATTAATAGCAGACAATACTTCTATTGCCGCAATAAATTCATACCCTTCATGTTCATTGTTCGCCAAACCAAGAGCCTCACTGGTTGCCTTTGGATCACTATCAGTTTCAGATACCTAAAATTAAAAGAAAGTTCATAAATGTTATGGTTGGATCTAGTCAAAGCCTGAATGAATTACATCATTATCAATATGAACATATTGGTTACCTGAAGTAGAGCCTCCGAATGTCTGAACATTGAAATCTAATAGCTTTAACCTTTAAACACGACTCTCCCAATGTGCAGCTGACAGAGACTTGAGAGTCAATCCTGATATGCTTTCTTTCAAAATATGCCATTTCTTAGTAGAATTGGCAAAAATTGTATAGATGTGCTGTATGATTCCAAAAAAGTCTTTTGCTCTACCACAAGTCTTGGCCATATCACAAAGTGTTAAATTAAGGCTATGACAACCACAAGCAGAATAAAAGCTCCAGGATTTACATCCAAAAGTTTTCTTTGTACCCCTTGATGCGTTCATTTCATATTTGATCCATTATCATAACCTTGTCCTCGCACATCATTTATACCAAGATCAAAAAGTTTTAGCTTGTTCTGTAGCACTTCAAAAAGTCCTTGGCCAGTTGTATCACTTACATGAAGAAATCCTAGAAAGGACTCTTCTATGCAAACTTGACTTGAAGATGAATCCACATGTCTTATAATTAAAGAAATTTGCTCGTGGTGACTTGCATCAGGAGTACAATCAAGTATGCCAGAGAAATACTTTGAGCTCTTTATTTTCTTGATAATTTCATACCTAATACATGAAGCAAGCAAGTGTACCAATTCATTCTGAATCTTATGATCAAGATAATGAGCATGAGTTTCTTCATTTGTAATATGACCTAACATGCTCCTGAATAATGGGGTCAAATTCAGCCAACATCTCTACCAAACCCAAGAAATTACCATTGCTATCTTTATACAACTTGCCATTTGTACCACGGGCAGCTAGATTATGCTTGGCAAGAAATTTTAGAATGCAAACAATTTTGAAAAATACCTTTCTCCAATGGTCCTTCTCTTTCTCAAGTTGTCGTTGAGCTGCTTTATCGATAGTTTGATGTTTTTCAAATCTATACGCTGGCTCATACCAATTAGTCATACTCAAAACATGATCCACAATTGGCTCGTGATCTTTTAGTCTATTGGTCATATGTGACCAATCATTGAAACCCTCATTTGCCAACTAACCTTTCCGATAACTTTTTGTAAATAATTTACAATCTAATAAAAGACTATCAAGTTGTCTAGCATAGACACGCCATTCTCTATCACAATACTCTCCATTTGATAGGAATCTAATATAGAATACTATAGTAAACCTTTACGATATCTATCTTTGGGACATTTCTTAATTAATCTGTCTCTTTTTGGACCCTTTTGTGCTAAGATATCAATCTGGTTAGAATCAAGAGAATCCCAGTTTCTTGGATCGAATATATCAGACCGAAAAGAATCATCAACATCCTGACGAGATGAACTATTCAAGTTAACATCAATATTATCATCCTCTACCTCCATATTATTTGTTTCTGTCTGACCATCTCTAGAACCATTGCAAGGAACAATTGCAAGTGCAAGGGTAGAAGAATCAACACACTGATTACCAGATGACACTTGGGTGTTTTGTAACAAATTTGTCGATACCACCTTTATAAGATTAATTAATTAATTTTGTTCTTGTGCTTTTCACTTGCGCTTGGAGGCTCCAGACTCATGTTTCCCCGTGATGACTCAAATCTATATTATTGAAACACAAGATAAAGAAGATGAATAAAATAAAATTGAAGTTATACAGTAGCATATATCAATTGGAGTTGGAGATCATGTATCAATGTTTGCCAATTAGACGAACCGCCTAACTCACCTAATTTTGGGTCCTATGTTTAACCGAGGAGGTAAAAAGTAAAACCAATCTCTAACAAACTAACGATCCCTACCAATAGTTAATTACAAAATTAGGAATTAGGAGTAGGAACCAAAATTAATCGAAAAGAAGGACTCGCTAAGCAGTAAGCACCTGGCAGGAGGCTAGAGTCGGTCATCGATCAATCAAAATTTGAGAGAGGATAGAGGAGGCAAGGAAGGCAACGGTGGCAGCGGCCGGTCATCCTGTGATCCGATCGATCTAATGACCAGGCGACGAGACGTTCCTTTCCTTCCTGTAGCCACTGTTAGGAAATAAACCACGAGTGTGTTCGTGGTGTGTGTGTGTGTGTGCGTGTCACAGGTGGTGCGTGAGTTCGTGCTCACGTCCATGCCCATCGAGTGAGCCCAGCTTGAGCTGGTTTGTGGCCAGGCTTGTGGTCGTAGGGCGACCGAGGTAGTGTGCAGCAACACAACCTGGCGATCAGGTTGTGCGGACGAGCAGGTAGGCTCACGATCCAGTGAAGACCGAATCGCCAGGGAGGCATGCGCGGGGAGAGCGTTGCGTCCGTGAGCGCTACACATTATTAGCTAGGACTAGGAGTAGGCTAGTTGGTTAGTGCGTTCATGCATCAGCTCGATATGGATGTGCATATAGGGTTGGTTAGTGGTGCTACGTGCGTGCGTGGCCGAGTGCGTCAGTTGTTAAGTTAAGAGGAATAAAAGGCCAACATACAGGCGTTAAATGGCGGAATATCCCTTGTGTGCTCCACTGTTCTCAGGGCGGAGCCAGGATTTGAACATGAGGAAGTCAATGTTCACAACAGTCATGAAACATCATGATATGATAAGTCCCACGAATAGTATTGATGACAAATCTTCGAAATATATATCTGGAATTAGAATTAGTGTTACATTTATGTTAACTTAAATTTAGCCCTACAACCACCGTGTTAAACAAGTGGACTATTTTCCCTTTCAATATAGAAAATCATGTAATGTCGAAGAAAATTGTCTTCATTGTGTTTCAAAAACATGCATGTCTCGGATGGTCGAAAAAAGCTTGTTCGGTTGTCGTGGTTGACACTGAAAGAGTTATAACCAACTGCAGTACTCTACGGTAGTTTTACTTGTTTAAAATAATCCAGCGGTCAAATCGACAAGTGAAGACAATATTTTTAGGTCTAGATAGTTGCAAGTTTAGACTCATTGAGCCCGTTCTTGACTAGAAAAGAGTACAAGATACAAAAATCCACCACTGAGCATATATTACTCACATCAAATAACTCATCTCGTGGATCCAAAAATGCATAAACAGTCAAAAGCTCTATTTTGTACGCAAAGCTAATTAACCTGACTAAGATCATAATTCATGAAAAAGAATTACTGGTGCGTAGTGGTACCTGCTGCCAATATCTTCAATCCTAGTTGTCTGACCAGCAGCCTCTAATAGTATTCTGAATTTCTGGTGATCTAATCCGCCTGTCTCTAGTAATATCCGGGCAGCGGACTGTAGATCAGTCGATGGCGCCGTCATCGTGGCGAGCTGCCGCCCGGGCAATTTGCAAAAGCCCTAGCTGGGCACGTAGGACGGACTCGGACGGAGGATGGCATAAGCTGCAGCCGGCGGCAGCGGCAAACGCCCTAACAGTTCGGCAGAACACACACGTAGATCAATAAATAGATCGGATCAATCACATATACAGCTGGAAGAGTGTGCATCCTGTGCTGGGTGTGTGGTTGGAGGCTGACAACTCTGGTTTTCTCCTCCGACGTTGTAGTCGTGCGGGGATGTCAGGTCTGGAGTTCGATGGTGTGTCCGGGGACACGTTCCCCCGGTCTGATTCTTTCAACGGCAATGATTTTGCTTTTGGCAAACTACTTTGGAGGTCCGTAAAGCTGCAGATCAGCGATGAAGCCGTGTCAAGCTCGGGGTGAAGAGGTGATCTGTCTTCTCTCTCTTGGTGGTCGCTTCAGTGATGCCGACGGAGAGGAACAGGCGCTGGTTTTTTGTGTAGGATTATCCTATCCTTTCAGTACTGTAATGTCGGTGATTACGTGTCTTGTAACCGGATCTTTATTTTATGAATGAGAAACGTATTACCTCACAAAAATATATTTTTATATGGGCTGACGATACAATTAGAAGCGGCAATTAGCGTTGTACAGTACAAATCTAGCTAAAAACGGTTGAGGGGGGCGAGCGATCGGCAGGGGTCTAGCCCCTGCTCGCCCCCCCCCCCCCTATCTCCTCCCCTGACTGTTCTTCATCTTCCTCCATTCGTGCGAGAGAGAGTAAGGGTTCAGCTGGAGGTGTTCCGGACTCCAACAGCCACGAGCCCACGGCCGTTGCCCCACGATGGAGAGTTTTTAGTTTTCACGATCCCGAATTCCCGATGTAGCGATCGAGGCATCGAGTACAGGTGTGATTGAGTACAAGCAGTTGAGGAGGAATCGAGGACGACGAGGAGATAAGGAGAAGTTCTCGTTTCAGCGCTGATCGATGTCGCCGTTTCAGCGCTGGAGTCGAGGAGGTTAGGCTAGAGAATGATCCCCGATCGGCCGAGAGCAACTAATAAACGAGCACTCCTTCGGGAGCCTCACAACGATCAGTGCCACCTGGCGCGCTCTCAGCCATTCGCCACGTGTCGCGCTCTGGGTGCTCTTTTCGTTTTTTCCACACGCGTTTTCGCCTTTTTAACGGTCTTTTTCGACGTTTTGGTTTTTCACCAGTCTTCCTTAGTTTTTCGATAAAATTTTTTTTGAATTTTTTTTGCGCAAAAAAACGCGTTTTCTTTTTTTTCTTTCGCGAGAGTCATGGCCGTGCCTCTCGGAAACGAAAAAAACGCGTTTTCTATTTTTTCTCCTTACGCGAGAGTTACGGTTTTGCTTCCGCGAGAAACGCGGTTGTGCTTTCGCGAGAGTCACGGCTATGCCTCTCGAAAACGAAAAAAAATATGTTTTCTGTATTTTCGTGAGAGTCATGGTTTTGCTTCCGCGAGAGACACGGTTGTGCTTTCGCGAGAGTCACGGCTGTGCCTCTTGAAAACGGAAAAATGCGTTTTTGTTTTCTTTCTTTCGCGAGAGTCACGGTTTTGCTTCCGCGAGAGGTATGGTTGTGCTTTCGCGAGAATCACGGCCGTGCTTCCTCGGAAACGAAAAAAAACTTGTTTTCTCTTTTGTTTTTCTTTCCGCGAGAGTCACGGTTTTGCTTCCGCGAGAAGCACGGTTGTGATTTCGAGAGAGGCACAGGCGTGCATCTTTTGGAAACGGAAAAAACTCGTTCTTCCGGTTTGGTTTTTTCGTGAAAAAAAGTTCGTCAAAACCTATCAACATGGGATCTAGTTTTGAAGATCTCGACGCGAGGAATCCAGCAGTGAAAGCGGTTCGAGATTTGGACGCACGGTTTTAGAGATAAAACGTTTTGAATAAACGGATCTACGAAAAAAGAGAAAACTCCCAGGTTGCGACAAGTATCGCACATTGCAGCGTGTCACTTGTCGCAACCTTGGGAGGTTAGAATGATCTTCGCAAAGTACTCCTCAACTAGTGATTTCGCGATCCGCCGATCCTGTTTCAGCGCTGGTCGCCGTCGCTCGATGGATGCCCTCGTTGCTTCGACTTCAGGCCAGAGTGGCAGAGCCCACCCAGCAGCCCAGTACTGTATAAGTTTCTTTTATTACTAGGCCTATGTAAAAATTTTGCCCCCCCCCCCCAGATTTGCGGGCCACACTTTTTGCAACACTGTGGGCCTGACCCTGGCAAGTATTTACTAGCGCCTCGCACTAGTGATCGTTAGGGTGATGTTGATGTTTGTTCCTTCCTCTGTCTCACACTAGTGACCTCATGCAACTACAGGACTGTTTGGCTTTACTAAAACAAAGTAAATAAATTTACCTTTTGTCTAAAAAATAATACTTCTTAATTTCGTACTGGGCACACAAAATTATAGCAGTGCCCTAGAAATGCAGAAAATAATGAGAGTTCCAACCAAAAATTGGGTGCTCACTAGAATGGCCACAGCACATACAACAAGAGTAACCACATTATAGAGATTTCTTAGGCCTAGATTCTGTGCCTAATACAAAACTATCGATTTTTAAAAGATATAAGATCTACTAGAAGAATAATGAGTTGAATTAATTCCAAATATACTTCCATTTATCAACGTCACTAGATTCTATTAATTCATGAAGGTATTTCTGTGGCAAGTTATGGTGGTTACATAATGGAATATTTAAATGATGAAATGTGGCTACATATTTTGGTTCAACTTTACTACGATGAGCCAAAGCGCCACATAGTTCTTTCAGGAAAAAGGGCAAGACAGACATGTCTGAAGAGTATGAAAAGTTTCATGAAATTCCTTCCTTCAAAGTCAAGGCTGACCCAAGCATCCTGATAAACGATGAAGATTATCCATGGTTACGGCGCAATAAGCAAATGACACAAGCGAAGAAAAAGTGAAGACTTTCTCCCGCAACTATTATGATGATACCATGCCAACTTTGTAACAGACGAGTATGATACCATTGTCCGTTTCGTACATGCACATGCTATGCCAACTTTTTCAGAGCCATTAGTCCCGGTTTGTGCCACAAACAGGGACTAAAGGGTTGGTCCTCGTTGCGCTCAGAGTTTAGTCCCACCTCGCCAACCGAAGGGCGCTCACACCGGTTTATAAGCCCGTCTCTCTCTGCCATGTTGAGCTCCTCTCAAAGTGAAAATAGATGCCCCCTATACAGGGAATTTGACCTAAATTCATAGTGAATTTCTCTGAAAATCATAGAAATTGATTATGAATTTAGGTCGAATTTTCTCTATAGGTGCATTTATGTTCATTTCTTTAGTAAAGTTAATCACAAACTTGTGATTCACACAAATTTCAAAGAATTCAAATTTTAAATATTCAAATTTGAAAACTAATGGCACAAACAGAAAGTTTATAATTTTTCTAAAACTAATGGCACTAACAGAAAGTTTATAATTTTGCTGACCTAAAAGCAAAAAAGAATTAAAAATAAATCAAAAACCAAAAACAAAATAAATAATGCATAAAACAAAACAAAAAACATGAAAAAAATTAAAAATAGAAACAATAAGTATTTTGTTGTAAGTAGAACCAAAATAAAATAAATAAAGCAACAAAGAAAAAAAAAAAAGTGTTATCAAATTTGAAAACTAATTGCACTAACAGAAAGTTTATAATTTTTCTAAAAATAAAAGCAAAAAGAATTAAAAAATAAAGAAAAAAACAAAAAAAAATGTACAAAACAAAACAAAAAAACTGTAAAAAAAATAAAAATAGCAACAATAAGTATTTTGTTGTAAGTAAAAACAAAATAAAATAAATAACGCAACAAAGAAAACAAAAAAAAGTGTTTTCAAATTTGAAAACTAATGACAATAACAGAAATTTTATAATTTTTATAAAACTAAAAGCAAAAAGAATTAAAAAATAAAGAAAATAAAATGAAGAAAAGAAAATTAAAAAACTTGAAAATAAAATAAAAATAGTGCCGCCATCGGGCCCCCATGGTCTGAATACGACTAGAAACCCTACATGGGCCAGGATTCGGGCCCTTGAGGAGGCCAAGTAGTCCCACAGGCACACATTGCAGTTAGGCCCAAAGCCTGCTTTAGAGAGAGCTCGAGAGGAAAGGCGCACCGCACCTTATAAACAGATGCGGTTCTCTCTCAGCTAGCGAGGTGGGACTAAACTCCCACCGCCACGCCGCTGTGCAAGGCCTTTGGTCACGGTTGCTGCCACCAACCGGGACTAAAGGGAGGCATTGGTCGGTTCGTGGCACAAACCGGGACCAATGCCCCCTTTAGTCCTGGTTGGTCCCACCAACCGGGACCAAAGGTCGCCGCTTCCGCCCTTTGGGCTGCTGAAAATTGGCCTTTGGTCACGGTTGCTGCCACCAACCGGGACTAATGCCCACCTTTAGTCCTGGTTTGTGCCATGAACCGGCACAAAAGGCTTTGCTTTATAAGTTACACTTAGGAAAATTTCACTCTCATCTCTCGCAGTTGCCGCCCGGACAACGATGCCGCCAAGCTGCCCCGACGCCGCCCGTCGCCCCCGCCGTCGCCGTCGCCTCGCCCGTACCCGTCGTCGGCGTCGCCAGCGCCCTCGCCGTCGCCCGCTTCCCTGCCGACGCGCCCAGCCCGCCCTGCCTGACGCACTCGCCCGGCCCACCCCGTCGCTGTCGCCCGCGCCCCTGCCGCGACGTCGCCGCCCGCCCGCCCTCGCCGTTGCCCGCGCCTCTGCCCCGACGCCCTCGCCCTCGCCGTCGCCCGCGCCTCTGCCCCGACGCCATCCTCTTCTCAGCTTGGTCCGGCCGCCGGCGCCCTCTCTTTGCATTTTTTTCATATATATGCTTCTTATATATATATATATATATATATATATATATGCTTGTTTTTTTATATATATGTTATGAGTTTTTTATAGAATATGATGTTTTTTTCATAGATGATCACATATATGATGTATGCACAAATGTGGATGAAATATAATGTTTTTTGTTCATAGAACATGATGTTTTTAATTCACAATTTTTTTTGTTCATGAGAGAGGCGGGACGTTGAGGGATCATAGATGTATTTTTCAGAATTTACTATCGTGCATAGACGGATTTTAGACCACGGGAGCACCCCCTTCCTATCGTTGCAAAATTTTCTAAGTGATATTAAGAAAGGAAAGAAAAGAAGGATAGGAAAGAAGAAAATAAGAAGAGGAAAGAAAGAACAAGAGGAGAGGAAGAAAAGGATAAATAAATAAGAAGAAGAAAAAATAAGAAAAATAAGAGGAGAAGAAGAAAGGAATAGTGGAGAAGTGGAGAAAATAGACTATTTTCTCCTCTTCTCCACTATTCCTTTCTTCTTCTCCTCTTTTTTTCTTCTTTTTTTCTTCGATCTTCTCTAGCTATTCCTTTCTTCTTCTCATCTTTTTATTTCTTCTTTTTTTTGTTATGTTTTCACCGGTCTGTCGACGTCGATATACCTCTCCCGATAACTTCAACACGAGGGGGGGGGGGTGGATACCCCCTCCCCGATAATATTATGTTCCCATGTACGTATGTCGTGTCGATATAAACTCCCGATAACTTCAATACGTGGGGGGTGGGTCGATATACCCTCTCCCGATAACTTCAACACGTGGGGGCGGGGGTCGATATACCCCCTCCCCGATAATATATATTATTTTCCCATGCATGTACGTATGTCGTGTCGATATAAACTCCCGATAACTTCAACACGTGGGGAAATTCGATATACCCGTCCGATAACTTCAAGACGAGGGGATTCGATATACCCTCCCGATAACTTCAACACGTGGGGGTCGATATACCCTCCTCGATAACTTCAACACGTGGGAGGGTCGATATACCCACCTCCCCGATAACTTCAACACGTAAATTCGATATACCCATCCCGATAACATTATTTTCCCGTGTATGTATCTCATCGTTGTCGATATTACCCCCTCCTTGAAGCGTTCTCGAGGCCACCCCTAACCCTTGAAGCGTTGTCGAGGCCACCCGAAACCCTAGAGAAGCAGCGTCGAGGCCACTAATTAATATGATTCCTTATTGTAATTACCTAGCTAGTTCTACGTTTGCCACTAATATATCCATATCTGTCATGTTTGAATAATAATTGCCATGTTGTAAATATTTGTAGAAACTATGGACACCCCCCCAGGACGAAGCACAAGAAGCGTTGTTGAGGGACATAATCGCAGAAGGAAGTGATGCCATCTGCTCGTTGATGTTTCTCAACAACACCGGTGGTCTGGAAGGAGAGGGTGAAGAAACAGCTGGCTATGATGGTGATGGCTCCGATGACCCAATGCCGGTGCAAGAAGAAGTAGACCATGAGGACGGCTCCGGTGACCGAACCGAGTCCGGCCAGGTATATATATTAGTTAAGCCTGTCTTGACTAGCTAATTGATGCATTCATTATTTTGGTATGTACACATATTAATTAACTCTCGTCTTTGTTCTTTTCTAGCCCTCCGGATCGAGCACAACCCGGTAAAGAGAGGAGGCCCAAAGGAAAAGTTGAGCTCGGATGAAAAGTCCGAGATCATAGAAATCGTGTGACGGCCAACCGATTGAACCCATCCGGACAAAGAAGGCATTTCTTGCTCGGTCAAGGGGGTTACGGTTAGGGACAAGATCCCGATTAGCATCCAACAATGGTATAAGCCTAAGAATGAAGACCCTGAGGTGTCTTATGTCAATGATATGCAGAAAAATGATCTTTGGACTGAGCTGAAGTCAAATTTCACCCTACCGCCAGAGGATGATCCGGAGAAGCCAGTTGAGCAATTAATCAAGTCTTTTGCTCTTAAGAAGATGGCAGACCTATTCAGGAATTGGAAGAAAGACCTGAATAAGTTTGTCGATAAAAAAGAGACCTCAGAATTCAAGGGAAAATATGGGAAGATCATAGATGACTGGCCCGCATTTATGGCCCACAAGACATCGGAAAAGAGTAAAAAGATGTCGGCGAGAAACAAGAAAAATCCTGCGAAGAAGAAGCTTCACCATCGCACGGGGTCAGGTGGCTACCTCATAGCCCGGCCTAAGTGGGCCAAGGCTGAGAATGATCTGCTTGATAAAGAGATCGAACCAGAGACAATGAACTGGCCAGACCATTGCCAGACTTGGTTCTTCGGGGCTGGCGGAACCTTGGACCCTATATCAGGGAAGTGCATTTGGACGGACGAACAATTGGACATACCAGTCAAGAGGCTTCAGCAATATATCGAAGCAGCGCAGCAAGGGACGTTCTTTCCAGACAGAGAACGATGAGCTCACAATGGCCCTCGGGAATCCTGAGCACCCTGGACACGAGGCACGCCAGGCTCCGTTTCGTTGAAGGCTGGGTTTCCGGACGCATGCGGTTACAAATGCCAGGAGAGGAGGAAGAAAGTGCAGCAGACCGAACTGCAGGCGCTGCATGCAAGGGTACAAGCGATAGAGGAACGAGAAGCAGATCGCAGCAAACGACCTGCCGAAGCTTCCCCCGAAGCTACCCCGCCATCTCAGCGGAGAAGCAGCGTGGCTTCCACCGAGCTACTTCAGCCGGAGCATGCCTTGACGGCTCCTGCCAGCTATCCCGTGGATGCTATCACGGAGGCTGAAAATTGCCACCTTATGGCGCAATGGATGAATTTGAAGGTCAAGGCGGCTGTTGGCTCTATTTATCCTACTAAATCCGGCGCAAATTTTCACTGCCGGCCGATTCCAGAAGGATATGCTAGGGTGATGGTGGATGAAATCACAGAGGGATTTGAGGACCTCCAGCTTGACCACCCTACCGGTGAAGGGAGACTCGACCGGGTTACGCTCACGAAGACTCCATGCCTATGGCGGAAGGATCTCATCAACCTTCCGAACTGGGCGCCTCCGCCTCCTCCTCCTCCTCCCGTGAGTCAGGGCAGTCTGCCTCCTCCACCGCCTCCTCCTCCCATGAGTGACGATCAGGGCACTCGGCCGGCTCCTTCTTCGGCGCGTGGCGGAAATCCGCCTCCTTCTCCGCCTGCGCCGGCGCACCCGAGCAGCCAGCCTCCTCCTTCTCCGCCTCGTCAGCAAGGGCGGAAGAGACCCCCCGCCGCTCCGGCGCCTCGTAGTCCTTCTCCTCCGCCTCGTAAGCAAGGAAAGAAGACATCCGCTCCGTTTGCTCTGCCGGCGTCTAGCAGTACAGCCAAAGGCGGGAGGACATACAGATTCGGTCCTTCTCTGAAGACTCCAGAGAAGTTACCATACGAAGTGACCCCGGAGGAGAACGCGAAGATCGCGCGAACCAAAGTGAAGGACTGGTTTCAAGGGTTGAAAGCACAGAGACATCCACCTCCGGAGGAGAAGGTAGATCCGGTGAAAGCGAAGCGCACTCTGGCTGCCCTGACAAAACCACCCAAGTCTCCGCCGAAAGGAAACTATGAGCGCATTATTGGAAAGGCATTTGCCGAAGCAGAGAGGTCGGGAAGTACTGTCAGTGATCAAAGGATGAAAGAACGACGAGCTGGGAAACAAATTGCCCAGCTCGGCGAACAAACGAAGCAATCGTGCCCCCCGCTCAAGGTGCCTGCTAGCGACATCGTCGATCCGAGGATGGTGCCCGGTTATAGCAATCCTGGAGATTACCTGCCCGACGATGTACATTATGATTTCTTGGAGGTGCAGATACAAAGATACGAGTACGGGAAGCCTCTCGTCAAAGATGAAAGATCTCTATCAACGATGATGCGAAGATTGCATGATTGGTACATGAAAACCTGCAGAGAGTCTGGGGGAGGAGTACATTGTATGTGAGAGTTAAAAGGAGCATGACCTCGTTGGAATTGAACTGTTGCCTATTCCATTTGAGGAGTTCTATCAGTTTTTCAATCAATTGGCCCTCGATAAAGCAACGGTCACCTGCTACTGTCGTAAGTAGTACTACTTCATCATTAAGTCTCTCTATATAACTCAGCTCTTTCATTGCATGTATTTATAATTATCCTCACTATATTATGCAGATTGAAGATCGCGAATTGAAGAAAAGACAAGTGGGTGATATTGGGTTCATTAACACATATCTCATAGATGCAACCGAGGTTAAATTTCATGCCGAAAATACCGAGGCCAACTTGCTACAATCGTTGGTAATAAATGAACACAAAGATATAATACTCTTTCCTTACATCTTCAGGTGAGTGTTACTGTCTTGTGGCATATTCGGTTTCCCTTATTAGTCCAGGTTATAGTAATGTAATATTGATGAGTTATGCATGCGTGCACAGCTACCACTATATTCTCCTAGAGATTAAGCTTGAGCAGGGAGTAGTAACTGTCTTAGACTCCAAACGAAAAAATCCGGAGGAGTATGCGGACATGACTGAAATGCTCGAGAAGTAAGTTAAATCGATCATTATCCACCATATCAGCAACTTTGTTCATTTCTGATATCAAGTAATTGTTTTCTTTGTATGGCAGGGTTTGGAGAAAATTCACGAAAAAAGCTCCGGGACTGCCGAAGAAGCTGCAATTTAGACACCCGAAAGTAAGTACTATAGTAGCATATTCCACGCATCTCCTAGTGATTCAAGCGCTAGTTTCATCAATACCATTTAGCATGCTTGCTAATTATCAGTTTGATTGACCTCTATTTCTTGTAAAGTGGTTGTGGCAGGAACAAGGGAATGATTTCTGTGGATACTACATTTGCGAGTCCATCCGCCACACGACCTGTGAGCGGGCTACTCGACAAGCAATATGAAGTGCGTAAATAACAAAATTCACAATTTTATTTTATTACCATCATTTGTGTTGAGTTTCATTCATTCATATATATATGTATTGACCCCCTTCTTAAAATTAGATGTTTCAGATGCGGGATGAACTCCTAGCACCAGATCGCATGCGAGCAATTCAAGAGGAATTGGCGACATTCTTTCTTGACCACGTGATCGCTGAAGACGGATAATACTATGTGGACCAGCGTCCGTATGTTAGGAGGTTATATTTGTAAAATATAATTATTGTATATATGTAGCCGGTAGTGTCGAAAAGATATACGAGAACTTGTTGTTCGACCAATCACTCGGAGAAGGAGAGGTGGTCGATATCACTTCTCTCTGCATGCATATATGTTCATGACAATCTTCTGTTTCCTTCAGTGGCGTGTCTAGCTAGTCCTCTCTGTACGTATGTATAGTACGTAGCATCGACCAAGCATGGACGAAAGAGAGGACACTTCTCTCTATTAATTAGCTAGCTAACACAATATATGAAACACCTAAATTAAACCCCCAAAACCCCCAACCCCCCCTTTTTAAAAAAAACCAAGCCCCTGAAATGCTGACACGTGGATGCCTATTGGTCCCGGTTGGTGCCACCAACCGGGACCAAAGGCCCTCCTGCCTGGGCTCGGCGCACAGGCCACGTGGAGGCCCATCTGTCCCGGTTCTGGACTGAACCGGGACTAAAGGGCCAGGGCATTAGTACCGACCCATTAGTCCCGGTTTAGGAACCGGGACTAAAGTCCCTTACCAACCGGGACAATAGGCCCTTATTCTACCAGTGTATGTAAGTTATGATACCTATAACACGTTAGTTATAGAGCTATTTTCATAGAAATTATTGGGCATGAAAGATGGTCTTCGCGCCTTTTTCCCCATGTGCAAATGCATGGATGGATTACTGGATAAAACACTGATGTTATCCGAGATTTCTCCATTTTAACGCTTCAAAATGTTTTGTAGCTCAATCCATTGGTCCGACTGAAAAATAGTTTTCACATAAAAAGTTCATCGTGATGAGGCCATTGAAACTAGATCCCATGTTGGTATATTTTGTGGACTTTTTCGTATAAAAAGTTACTAGCAAAAGGGCCCATGCGTTGCAATGGGAGAAAAGAATACCACACACTCTTAATTTACAAAAAAGGTCTATAATCTGAGTATTTGTAGCTACGACCCAAACAAAGATGGTCTTTGCCTACAAAAGCGCAAGTTCAAGATTTCACATGTCTTTTATTTAAATGCGGCTTGCATGTAGATTTAATACGTACAAAGAAACGGGCAAGTGACCTTCAATTTCGTCTCCAATCCTGATTTTGCTGAGATATTCATCCACAATCCGGATGAGTACCGATATGAAAGAAAGACGGATAATGCACTTTGATTAAGATTGCACCTAGATAGTATTCTTATTAAATGGTTAACAGGTAAAATAATATCATATTCAGATTCTATATATTTTTTAATCAAATTTCATATATAACATGTTAAATTTGGTGTTACGGTTTAGAAGATATGAGTATTTAAAAAACATTTAATATATACTGCGGGTCTAATGTCAGAAACATCAGGGGTTTTCAATAAAATAGCATGACGGATTAAGAATACCTATTTCTTTTATTAGTAGGTAATAGAAAATAAATAAATAAATAATAAATAAAATAACACAAATGCCCGTGCGTTGCAACGAAGAAAAAATTGATGTGTGTTCACCAAAAAGAAAACGGCACGACGACATTCATATGTTGCCACCTAGTGGTCGCAAAAAGGCCATGCTGAGATTTAGAAGAAAAGCATCATCAACTACACATTAGTGATAATGAAAGAAGCCTTAACACCGATAATAAGAAACACTTTTTTTTGTAACCCTGAAATCTACTCTCTCCCTTCGGGTTTCTCAGGCCTATCTCACAAATCTCAGCAAATAGGGTAGATAGTGATTGAAGAGAATGGATATCACATGCTCAAAACCACACAATTAACACACTTGCGTTTTTCATAAAATATTGGATTGGAAAGATAATTGTTGCATGAACGTGCAACTACTATCCACTGTTCAATTGTGTCAGCTTGTTTGCAACAACTTCTTTTCGGGGCGCTAGTTCAGGACATGTCATAGTGAATTGATCCATGTGAATAACACTAACTTTTGATTGACATGTTGGTCACATCCTCCTCGACCCCGACATAATGTATTTCTGGTAAATATTGGTAAATATGTATTGTCATTGAATTCTGATAAACTAACCTTTTGTACGTTAGACCTATATAAGAGAGAATAGAGCTAGAAAAGTAACCGAAATTAACCAATAAGGCCTTATATATAGCATTTTTCTTGCCGGGCTTGCAAAATTAATCAGTAACATGAATCATGCTAAACTGCAGAATGCGCTCTCATTCGTGAGGTTTAACCGGTAATTCCATGAAGTGCCAATGTATGCATGGAGAGTACATATAAACCTTTGAAGGAGAAACACCCCTAAAATTTTAAAACATAATGATATACAAGAGAATTAATACCAAATCCCCTATAAATAGACGATGACAAACATGGCACTGCTGCTAATTTGGAGGGTTAAATTATTAGTGTAACCTATGTTGTTGAGAATTTCATCAAACACGTGGAAAGCACGTACAGTATGCCTGCAATATGATAGATCAACACCATGCCCAGCATAACAAAGAATACAAATTGTAATCTTGACCTCTAGTTGTGGATTGGTGCAGCACTTGGAGGTTTGCTGCCACCACATTAGGGCATGCTATTGGTGCGAAGCGGCACACTGGAAGCAGAGGGGCTTAACCTCATTATTTCTCTAGCAGGTGGAGAACACGGCCACGTGAGGTGGCCATGGTGATACATGCAATCAGCAGCGTTTTGTCCATTCTTCCTAATCAAGGAACGATGTCACATGTTCTCTTCCTAATCCAGCAGCGATGGCACCTGTTCAGACTGAGCCAGCGATGTTTGCCGCATGTCATGTCGGCTCTTCACTGAGATGGGCTTGGCCACACCTTCATGACCTCCTGCCGGCACTGAACAGCTGCACCAGGAAAGGTGCCATGCCGAGGTGCCGCACAATTTTGCGATCGACTCCCCCATCCACCCCTTCAGTCCTCCTCCCCGACCCCCTCCTCCTCGACATCTTCCCCAATCACAGCCGCTAGTAGCCCACGGATCCGTCTGACCTCGAGCTACCGCCCCACGGCACGTCCGCTTCTACGGCCCGCCCACAATGCATGCATCGACGATAATGTGGGCGTCCACCATGGCCAGAATACCACCAATGGCATTGACGCCAGGCCCCACGCCCTCAACCACACATGGAGGTAGCTTTTGCTGCTGCCTCAATCGACCTGATCCTCTTTATTAGGCCCCTGGATCGGCGGTAAATAGCAGCAGGAAATTACGTTGAGTCTGTGAAGGACACAAACATCATGATCGGCCGAGCAGTTGCCTTACCAGCTTTGGAGCAAGGAGGAACGCGGTCTCTGGTACAACACCGAACAGCTGAGCAGATCGGGTGCAGGAGCGTCGACAATGGTGATCTAGACGAGCTCTATCATCATCAGGTTTGTCAAGGACGGATCCAATACTAACTCAAGTACGCTGTATTTGGTCGCCGAGACCGGCCAGTAGAACTTGCCATGGCACAGCGTGACCATGAGACGGGACACAGAACTGATTCGCCCAAACATTGCCTCACAAGGCCGCCACCAAGGAGCCGACCAGATCGTACTCGTTCTTGGCCTCGGCGAGCGCAACAAAGACTATGCATCAGAAGATTCAGTAATCACACAAGATGAAGCAGTAGCAAAAGTCCCAGTTTGCATCAGAAGTTCAGAACCCCCTCGTGAATTCATCATGGCTGAAGTAGAGCAAGAAAGGCCTTGGACCCTCAACTTAACCGTGCCTCTCAAAATTGCTTCCGCATCTCAACCAGCGCTACACCGAATTTATTTACACCATCACGCCCCTGTTCTCGACGTTTGCACTGCGCCACTGCCTGCACAAGCACCCCGTTCGCTCGTTACGGAACCGCAATCTACCGAGGAGCAAGTAGACTACCACATCCGCATGGCCGGCTACGTAAGCTATACAAGTCAGAACACCGACGAGAAGTCCGACGACGACGAGCCCGACTCTTGAGGCGGCGGCGCCGGCGGCTGGTGGAGCTTCTTGAAGTATTCCCTCACGTCGAAGCCCTCGCCGTCGGCTGCGTTGTCCTCCGCTGCTGGCGGGATGTAGGGCGGGCGGGTCACCTCCGCGAGCACGTCCCACACCATCCCGGCGAAGAACGGGTGCGCCCGGATCTCGTCAGTGCCGCCGGCGTACCCGAGCCGCCTCGCGGGATCCTGCTGCAGCAGCCGCGAGATGAGGTCGGTCAGCTCCGGCATCCGGCGCTGGGTGTCGCCCGGGAACTCGACCTCCCTGTGCAGCACGTTCCGGAACGTCTCCTTGCGGTTCTTGCCCTTGAACGGCGTGCGGCCGAACGCCATCTCGTAGACGAGCACCCCCACGGGTCACTTCCCACCGCGCGCGGCGGTCGGCATCGGGCTTGGTCGGACTCCGATGAGAACAACCACCATGAACGCGCGTCTCGCGGCATCGCCTCCCATCGTGAGTTTATGTAGGCGTCAGGAAGGAGAGCGGATTATATACCGTGCACGGTATATACCGTGCATGCATCACCTACCCACCATGTCAGATGTATTCTTGAAAGCGTGTCTGACAAAGTCAGGTGAATAGTATTACCTACTCTATCTATCAGCCTATCTCTTTTCTCCTAGTCAATTAGTACTATATTTTAAGTTGAGGATATTTGAAACCCACATAGATTATGAACCTCAAGTTTGATTTATGATTTGTTTGCATATTTGTAATCCTCGCGATGAGACCTTTTAAACAAGATCAGACACGAAAATATTTTAGTGAAATTTTAAGCGAGACCGTGTTTAATAAAGTTTCATCGTGTTTCAAAATTTGATTTTTAAAACTTGTCAAAATATATTCGAGAATGTTCTTGTTTGAAAGTCCTCGTCACGAGAAGCACAAATATGCAGATGCATCTTCTATTGAAATTTTGGTTTATAAGATAAAATGATTTATAATTTGTAAACACGTGAAAAAACATGTGGGAGTGAAGCAAGACATGAGACGGTGGACAAAGCATAGGTTCTGTGCATTCTCTGATGGATGAAGCATAGTTATAAATGGTTAACGTGACAAGCCACAAGAGTAGTAGAATATGGGGAATAGATGCAATTGAATAAGCAACATGCGATGAAAATAAAGCAGCCCAGATCTGCATGCATCCGAATCTCCAAGAAATGGATGGCTTAGCCATGCACTGGATATCCCGTGCATGGTAGAACATCATTTCTCCGTCAGGAAGGCTAATAGATGTTGGGTCGGTCTCGTATTTTTCTGAGTTTCTTGCCGGGTTTTTTTTTCTCGAGGAAAGGACGGGAGACGTGTCCTGCATGGAAGATATATAGGTTGCACCATCGATGGATATCAAATTGGTTGTATAGGACATCCCCAAATTATTAGTACCACCTCGTTTAAATTATGATTTTGTATATGAGAAGAAAGCGTATTATGACAGTGAACCCGACGGACTTAATCCGTGCATTATTAGTAGGGAGAGATGATGCGTGGCCACGTAAGTTATCACGTTTGGGACACCTAATAAGTTACCAAGTTATTTTTATAGAAATTACCGGGCATGAAAAAAAAATGGTATTCCAACCTTTCTCTAGCGCATCCATTTAGTTACCAGACCTGAGCTAACTAAGTTATCAGCTCTAATGTGTGTATATTATCAGGCTATTTACACATCAGTTACCGTGGTACGTGTTCAACAACTTTTTTTCCCGGGGAGTTAACTGCGGTGTTTGTGCGGGAGTTGCCACACCAGCAGTCCGTATATTATCCCACTATTTACACACAAATTATCAAGGGGGATGATTTCAAACACATTCCTCACCCGGGGGTCAAAGTTACCATGATGTTTGTACGTGAGTTATCAAGTCTACGATGCGTAAATTACCATGTTATTTACACGGAAGTTATCGGGAGGTGTGGGGGGTATGTTTTCTAATAACTTCCTCACCTCCCCCCACCCGGGATCAAAGTTACCGCAGTGTTTGTGCGTGAGATATCATGTATACGGTGCGCATATAAATAAAATAGTACCATCCTATGTATATGGTGGTCAAACCAGATTGGTAGAGGCTCCTCCTCCACTTCATGCACTTCTTGCTATCGCAGTCGTCGATGTTGCTGTCCATGGGAAGGATGGCAGCCACAACGCCCCTCTGGTGTAGTATCTTGGAGGCCGCTAGCTATGACATAGGCAGAGTGGCAACCGCCCATGGCGTCGTCGGGAGGCGGTGGTGGAAAAACTGAAGCCCCCCTGAGAGATCCGAACAGAGGATGATGATTGGGGAACAACAGTGGTGGACTGAATGGTGAGGAAGAGATGGTATTTTTTGCGGTTGCAGGAGAAGATGAGGAGGCTCCACGTGGAAAGGAGGCGCTTGCTCCAATCCAGTGCTAGAATTTTTTATTTTGACTACAACATTTCCCACGCGTAAGAGCATGAGGGGTGAGTGAACTCACCACCAACTCAATTCTTTAGAAGTAGGAAAGATAAGATTTACTAGAAGAATATTGAGTTGAATTAATTCCAAATATACTTCCAATTACCAACGTCACTAGATTCTGTCAATTCATCAACGAACTTCTGTGGCAAATAAGGGTGGTTATGTAATGGAATATTTCAATGATGAAACATGGCTAGATTTTTTGGTTCAACCTTGCTGCAATTAATGTGGACCAAAATTAGTAAAACAGCGGCAAAGTTCTTTGAAAAGTTAGATTTTTTGGTTCTCGGCAACGTGCAAATATTTGTGTAGTATCGGTTTGGCTCTCGGCAAAGATCTGACGGAACCAACAGCCTTGAAGTTACTTTATTTTACTGAGAGGCACTGCTTGATTCTTGGCAAACAGCTTGCCAAGTGTCCGTCCGTTGGCTCTTGGCAAAATTCTCTTTGCCTGAGATGTGTACTGAGTACTCTTTGCAGAGAACAATTCTCGGCAAAAACTTGTTGAGTTTGCAGAGCTGAAATTCCAGCGTGAGCATGAGGTAGACGGGCGGCGACGGTAGGAGCACGGGCATGACGGTGGTAGGAGGACCTGCACGCCGGCGAGGAGGGGTATGGGCGTGGCGGGTGGAGGAGGGCGATGACACAATTTGGATTTGGGGAAAAATGAAATGGTTTTGAGATGTTTTGGGGGGAAATCGACATGTATCTGTGTGGGCCGACCAGTCACGGGCGCAGCTATTCGTCCACCACAACTAAAGATCTAGCAGTGGCAAGTATCAGGGCGGGCCGGCAAAATCTGGGGCCCTATGCGAAACAAAAAAAAAATGGGGCCCTATCTCACAAAAAATGAACTAACGAGCAATTATAGTATATATATCTCCCAGAAAAAATTGTAATGTATATAATATAATGTCTTACATAACAATTGGACATATAAAAAAGTCATACCTATCCAACTTGTGGTTGCTATTTATTTGAACATCCTCATTCTTTTAGTATTCTTTGAAATGGAATCTTCAATGATATCCTCATAATCAATATTCCCCAACACTCCACTCTCAAGTGCTACTGTGGCCAAATCATTGAGTCTTTGCTCTGTCATAGCAGTATGCATATAGGATTCAATAGCTTCATTTTAGAAAAACTTCTTTCAGCCGATGCAACTCTCATAGGAATGGTCAACAGATGTCTATATGCAATACTTGCATTGGGAAAACAATCAAGCCACTTTAAAAAAATTCAGAATTTCAACTGGTCTGATATTTTTTTTGGCATAAAATTTGGAAGAAACTTCAATATTAGATTGTTTATCCTTCATAAGGGCAGCCTGAAGATTAACACAAGAAGATTTCAAACTATCCTTATCCAATGAACACAATGTTTCAGAGGTAAATAAGAAACCAAATATTTTCTGGTAACCTTCATATTGCTCAAATCTCCTTGTGAGTGAGGAAATTGCTTGATCAACAACACATATAAAATGGTTGACTCTAAACGATTCCTCTGCAGACTGTGTGGCAATATTTGTGTCGTCTGGGTTCTCATCAAATTGTTTCTTTCTTTTAATTTCTCTCGTTTTACTAAATGTTGCATCAATATCCATCTCAAATGCAATTTCTTTGGCTATCTCCAATGCTTCTAAGAAACCAGTTGCTCTGTACCCCTTGAAGAAAGACATAAGTCCTTTCACTTTCTCAACTTTAACATCAATAATCATATCCTTCGTTTGCAAGTTCTTGCTTACTAAATTAATAGCAGACAATACTTCTATTGCCGCAATAAATTCATACCCTTCATGTTCATTGTTCGCCAAACCAAGAGCCTCACTGGTTGCCTTTGGATCACTATCAGTTTCAGATACCTAAAATTAAAAGAAAGTTCATAAATGTTATGGTTGGATCTAGTCAAAGCCTGAATGAATTACATCATTATCAATATGAACATATTGGTTACCTGAAGTAGAGCCTCCCGAATGTCTGAACATTGAAATCTAATAGCTTTAACCTTTCAACACGACTCTCCCAATGTGCAGCTGACAGAGACTTGAGAGTCAATCCTGATATGCTTTCTTTCAAAATATGCCATTTCTTAGTAGAATTGGCAAAAATTGTATAGATGTGCTGTATGATTCCAAAAAAGTCTTTTGCTCTACCACAAGTCTTGGCCATATCACAAAGTGTTAAATTAAGGCTATGACAACCACAAGCAGAATAAAAAGCTCCAGGATTTACATCCAAAAGTTTTCTTTGTACCCCTTGATGCGTTCATTTCATATTTGATCCATTATCATAACCTTGTCCTCGCACATCATTTATACCAAGATCAAAAAGTTTTAGCTTGTTCTGTAGCACTTCAAAAAGTCCTTGGCCAGTTGTATCACTTACATGAAGAAATCCTAGAAAGGACTCTTCTATGCAAACTTGACTTGAAGATGAATCCACATGTCTTATAATTAAAGAAATTTGCTCGTGGTGACTTGCATCAGGAGTACAATCAAGTATGCCAGAGAAATACTTTGAGCTCTTTATTTTCTTGATAATTTCAGACCTAATACATGAAGCAAGCAAGTGTACCAATTCATTCTGAATCTTATGATCAAGATAATGAGCATGAGTTTCTTCATTTGTAATATGATGAACATGCTCCTGAATAATGGGGGTCAAATTCAGCCAACATCTCTACCAAACCCAAGAAATTACCATTGCTATCTTTATACAACTTGCCATTTGTACCACGGAACGCTAGATTATGCTTGGCAAGAAATTTTAGAATGCAAACAATTTTGAAAAATACCTTTCTCCAATGGTCCTTCTCTTTCTCAAGTTGTCGTTGAGCTGCTTTATCGATAGTTTGATGTTTTTCAAATCTACTGCTGGCTCATACCAATTAGTCATACTCAAAACATGATCCACAATTGGCTCGTGATCTTTTAGTCTATTGGTCATATGTGACCAATCATTGAAACCCTCATTTGCCAACTAACCTTTCCGATAACTTTTTGTAAATAATTTACAATCTAATAAAAAGACTATCAAGTTGTCTAGCATAGACACGCCATTCTCTATCACAATACTCTCCATTTGATAGGAATCTAATATAGAATACTATAGTAAACCTTTACGATATCTATCTTTGGGACATTTCTTAATTAATCTATCTCTTTTGGACCCTTTTGTGCTAAGATATCAATCTGGTTAGAATCAAGAGAATCCCAGTTTCTTGGATCGAATATATCAGACCGAAAAGAATCATCAACATCTGACGAGATGAACTATTCAAGTTAACATCAATATTATCATCCTCTACCTCCATATTATTTGTTTCTGTCTGACCATCTCTAGAACCATTGCAAGGAACAATTGCAAGTGCAAGGGTAGAAGAATCAACACACTGATTACCAGATGACACTTGGGTGTTTTTGTAACAAATTTGTCGATACCACCTTTATAAGATTAATTAATTAATTTTGTTCTTGTGCTTTTCACTTGCGCTTGGAGGCTCCAGACTCATGTTTCCCCGTGATGACTCAAATCTATATTATTGAAACACAAGATAAAGAAGATGAATAAAATAAAATTGAAGTTATACAGTAGCATATATCAATTGGAGTTGGAGATCATGTATCAATGTTTGCCAATTAGACGAACCGTCTAACTCACCTAATTTTGGGTCCTATGTTTAACCGAGGAGGTAAAAAGTAAAAACCAATCTCTAACAAACTAACGATCCCTACCAATAGTTAATTACAAAATTAGGAATTAGGAGTAGGAACCAAAATTAATCGAAAAGAAGGACTCGCTAAGCAGTAAGCACCTGGCAGG
Source organism: Aegilops bicornis (assembly GCA_021605145.1). Taxonomy (NCBI): domain Eukaryota; kingdom Viridiplantae; phylum Streptophyta; class Magnoliopsida; order Poales; family Poaceae; genus Aegilops; species Aegilops bicornis. The sequence goes on along the minus strand of CM038675.1, from coordinate 56,247,132 downwards.
AGGCTAGAGTCGGTCATCGATCAATCAAAATTTGAGAGAGGATAGAGGAGGCAAGGAAGGCAACGGTGGCAGCGGCCGGTCATCCTGTGATCCGATCGATCTAATGACCAGGCGACGAGACGTTCCTTTCCTTCCTGTAGCCACTGTTAGGAAATAAACCACGAGTGTGTTCGTGGTGTGTGTGTGTGTGTGTGCGTGTCACAGGTGGTGCGTGAGTTCGTGCTCACGTCCATGCCCATCGAGTGAGCCCAGCTTGAGCTGGTTTGTGGCCAGGCTTGTGGTCGTAGGGCGACCGAGGTAGTGTGCAGCAACACAACCTGGCGATCAGGTTGTGCGGACGAGCAGGTAGGCTCACGATCCAGTGAAGACCGAATCGCCAGGGAGGCATGCGCGGGGAGAGCGTTGCGTCCGTGAGCGCTACACATTATTAGCTAGGACTAGGAGTAGGCTAGTTGGTTAGTGCGTTCATGCATCAGCTCGATATGGATGTGCATATAGGGTTGGTTAGTGGTGCTACGTGCGTGCGTGGCCGAGTGCGTCAGTTGTTAAGTTAAGAGGAATAAAAGGCCAACATACAGGCGTTCGTCGCCGGAATATCCCTTGTGTGCTCCACTGTTCTCAGGGGCGGAGCCAGGATTTGAACATGAGGAGGGGGGGGGGGGCGAAAAAGTCAATGTTCACAACAGTCATGAAACATCATGATATGATAAGTCCCACGAATAGTATTGATGACAAATCTTCGAAATATATATCTGGAATTAGAATTAGTGTTACATTTATGTTAACTTAAATTTAGCCCTACAACCACCGTGTTAAACAAGTGGACTATTTTCCCTTTCAATATAGAAAATCATGTAATGTCGAAGAAAATTGTCTTCATTGTGTTTCAAAAACATGCATGTCTCGGATGGTCGAAAAAGCTTGTTCGGTTGTCGTGGTTGACACTGAAAGAGTTATAACCAACTGCAGTACTCTACGGTAGTTTTACTTGTTTAAAATAATCCAGCGGTCAAATCGACAAGTGAAGACAATATTTTTAGGTCTAGATAGTTGCAAGTTTAGACTCATTGAGCCCGTTCTTGACTAGAAAAGAGTACAAGATACAAAAATCCACCACTGAGCATATATTACTCACATCAAATAACTCATCTCGTGGATCCAAAAATGCATAAACAGTCAAAAGCTCTATTTTGTACGCATAAAGCTAATTAACCTGACTAAGATCATAATTCATGAAAAAGAATTACTGGTGCGTAGTGGTACCTGCTGCCAATATCTTCAATCCTAGTTGTCTGACTAGCAGCCTCTAATAGTATTCTGAATTTCTGGTGATCTAATCCGCCTGTCTCTAGTAATATCCGGGCAGCGGACTGTAGATCAGTCGATGGCGCCGTCATCGTGGCGAGCTGCCGCCCGGGCAATTTGCAAAAGCCCTAGCTGGGCACGTAGGACGGACTCGGACGGAGGATGGCATAAGCTGCAGCCGGCGGCAGCGGCAAACGCCCTAACAGTTCGGCAGAACACACACGTAGATCAATAAATAGATCGGATCAATCACATATACAGCTGGAAGAGTGTGCATCCTGTGCTGGGTGTGTGGTTGGAGGCTGACAGCTCTGGTTTTCTCCTCCGACGTTGTAGTCGTGCGGGGATGTCAGGTCTGGAGTTCGATGGTGTGTCCGGGGACACGTTCCCCCGGTCTGATTCTTTCAACGGCAATGATTTTGCTTTTGGCAAACTACTTTGGAGGTCCGTAAAGCTGCAGATCAGCGATGAAGCCGTGTCAAGCTCGGGGTGAATAGGTGATTTGTCTTCTCTCTTGATGGTCGCTTCAGTGATGCCGACGGAGAGGAACAGGCGCTGGTTTTTTGTGTAGGATTATCCTATCCTTTCAGTACTGTAATGTCGGTGATTACGTGTCTTGTAACCGGATCTTTATTTTATGAATGAGAAACATATTACCTCACAAAAAATATATTTTTATATGGGCTGACGATACAATTAGCAGCGGCCATTAGCGTTGTACAGTACACATCTAGCTAAAAACGGTTGAGGGGGGCGAGCGATCGGCAGGGGTCTAGCCCCTGCTCGCCCCCCCCCCCCCTATCTCCTCCCCTGACTGTTCTTCATCTTCCTCCATTCGTGCGAGAGAGAGTAAGGGTTCAGCTGGAGGTGTTCGGACTCCAACAGCCACGAGCCCACGGCCGTTGCCCCACGATGGAGAGTTTTAGTTTTCACGATCCCGAATTCCCGATGTAGCGATCGAGGCATCGAGTACAGGTGTGATTGAGTACAAGCAGTTGAGGAGGAATCGAGGACGACGAGGAGATAAGGAGAAGTTCTCGTTTCAGCGCTGATCGATGTCGCCGTTTCAGCGCTGGAGTCGAGGAGGTTAGGCTAGAGAATGATCCCCGATCGGCCGAGAGCAACTAATAAACGAGCACTCCTTCGGGAGCCTCACAACGATCAGTGCCACCTGGCGCGCTCTCAGCCATTCGCCACGTGTCGCGCTCTGGGTGCTCTTTTCGTTTTTTCCGCACGCGTTTTCGCCTTTTTAACGGTCTTTTTCGACGTTTTGGTTTTTCACCAGTCTTCCTTAGTTTTGCGATAAAAAAATTTTTAAATTTTTTTTGCGCAAAAAAACGCGTTTTCTTTTTTTTCTTTCGCGAGAGTCATGGCCGTGCCTCTCGGAAACGAAAAAAACGCGTTTTCTATTTTTTCTCCTTACGCGAGAGTTACGGTTTTGCTTCCGCGAGAGGCACGGTTGTGCTTTCGCGAGAGTCACGGCTATGCCTCTCGAAAACGAAAAAAAATATGTTTTCTGTATTTTCGTGAGAGTCATGGTTTTGCTTCCGCGAGAGACACGGTTGTGCTTCGCGAGTCACGGCTGTGCCTCTTGAAAACGGAAAAATGCGTTTTTGTTTTCTTTCTTTCGCGAGAGTCACGGTTTTGCTTCCGCGAGAGGTATGGTTGTGCTTTCGCGAGAATCACGGCCGTGCTTCCTCGGAAACGAAAAAAAACTTGTTTTCTCTTTTGTTTTTCTTTCCGCGAGAGTCACGGTTTTGCTTCCGCGAGAAGCACGGTTGTGATTTCGAGAGAGGCACGGGCGTGCATCTTTTGGAAACGGAAAAAACTCGTTCTTCCGGTTTGGTTTTTTCGTGAAAAAAAGTTCGTCAAAACCTATCAACATGGGATCTAGTTTTGAAGATCTCGACGCGAGGAATCCAGCAGTGAAAGCGGTTCGAGATTTGGACGCACGGTTTTAGAGATAAAACGTTTTGAATAAACGGATCTACGAAAAAAGAGAAAACTCCCAGGTTGCGACAAGTATCGCACATTGCAGCGTGTCACTTGTCGCAACCTTGGGAGGTTAGAATGTTCTTCGCAGTACTCCTCAACTAGTGATTTCGCGATCCGCCGATCCTGTTTCAGCGCTGGTCGCCGTCGCTCGATGGATGCCCTCGTTGCTTCGACTTCAGGCCAGAGTGGCAGAGCCCACCCAGCAGCCCAGTACTGTATAAGTTTCTTTTATTACTAGGCCTATGTAAAAATTTTGCCCCCAGATTTGCGGGCCACACTTTTTGCAACACTGTGGGCCTGACCCTGGCAAGTATTTACTAGCGCCTCGCACTAGTGATCGTTAGGGTGATGTTGATGTTTGTTCCTTCCTCTGTCTCACACTAGTGACCTCATGCAACTACAGGACTGTTTGGCTTTACTAAAACAAAGTAAATAAATTTACCTTTTGTCTAAAAAATAATACTTCTTAATTTCGTACTGGGCACACAAAATTATAGCAGTGCCCTAGAAATGCAGAAAATAATGAGAGTTCCAACCAAAAATTGGGTGCTCACTAGAATGGCCACAGCACATACAACAAGAGTAACCACATTATAGAGATTTCTTAGGCCTAGATTCTGTGCCTAATACAAAACTATCGATTTTTTAAAAGATATAAGATTTACTAGAAGAATAATGAGTTGAATTAATTCCAAATATACTTCCATTTATCAACGTCACTAGATTCTATTAATTCATGAAGGTATTTCTGTGGCAAGTTATGGTGGTTACATAATGGAATATTTAAATGATGAAATGTGGCTACATATTTTGGTTCAACTTTACTACGATTAATGTGAACCAAAGCAAAAGAAGAGGTAAAATAGGCATGAGACATTTCCCACAAAACAAGTCGAATCGATTGTATTCATTTGATTCAAAAACAGTTACATAAGCGACATATATATTGGAAGTACAGTTGCTTGTGGATATTGAATTAATTAAGCATGTAATAGAGTTTGGATCTTTTTTTTAAGCTAATACAGTTTGGATCTTATTTCTTCCTTCCTTGCATTGTATGATGTGTGTGCGTGTGTTTAGATATCCATTTATAACGCAAATGTCTCGACTGAGCTGGCGCCGCTGCGGTGGTACTGGGAGACGGCACAGTCTGTGGAGAAGAGGCCGGCTGAGAGGTACTTGGGTGCGCCGCCCATGATAGGCATCTTGGCCGTGACGTTGACCTTGCTGATGTAGTCGGAGCGGTAGGTCTGGCCGAGCACACCATCCACGCCATTTGTGAGGTTGTAGAACTTGAACCCGAGGTCGAGGTGCACGAGGCTGTCCTCCTCAGTCTTGCCATAGCTATGGACCCGGGAATCCTCATCGGTGATGGGCACGGTGTTGGCCGAGATGCTGAACACACCATCTAGCTCCACGACGACGGTGTTCACGGTGTCGGTTCGCGTGACGGAGAGTCCGGGCATGGCCTTGGATAACCACCGTGCATTCTGTTAAAACAGATATTTTGGTGGACTGTTCGACACCTCAAGGGGGTGCGGCTATCTCATTATATATAAGTACCAAAGGGTACAATATACAAGATGTATATACAAGTCTACGTACATATACAGTCTAACACCCTCCCTCAATCTTAACTGTGACCTGAAGTACAAACTAAGTTAAGATTGCGCCTACAGCCTACAAACTGTGGTTGAGGAAGAGGCTTCGTGAAGATGTCAGCAAGTTGATCCTTTGATGAGATGAACTTGATGCTAAGTAGCTTCTGTGCAACTCGGTCTCGAACAAAGTGATAGTCAACCTCAATATGTTTCGTCCGAGCATGGAACACAGGATTAGACGACAAATATGTAGCACCAATGTTGTCACACCAAAGTACTGGAGGATGAGCTGAAGAGATCCTCAACTCACGCAACAAGGACTGAATCCAAATGATCTCAGCCGTCGCATCAGCCACTGCTTTGTACTCAGCTTCTGTGCTGCTGCGAGACACCGTAGCCTGCTTGCGAGCATTCCAAGCAACCAAGTTAGAACCAAGAAACACTGCATACCCCCCCCCCCCCCGTGGATCGCCGGTCATCAGGACTACCAGCCCAGTCTGCATCCGAGAAGGCTGAGAGCTCAGAAGATGGCGCAGGTTGGAGGAGCAAACCATGAGAAGCAGTGAGACAGACATAACGCAGGATACGCTTCACAGCTGACCAATGAGAAGTCATGGGTGCATGGAGAAACTGACAGACACGGTTGACTGCATAAGAGACATCTGGTCTGGTGATAGTAAGATACTGCAGACCTCCAACAAGACTGCGGTACTCAGTGGCATCATCAGGTGAAAGAGGGTCTCCATCAAGAGCAGACAACCGATCAGTGGCAGACATCGGAGTACTGGAAGGTTTACACTTCAACATACCAGCACGACGCAACAGGTCAAGAGCGTACTTCTTCTAAGAAAGAGTTAACCCAGCAGAAGACCGTGAAACCTCCAGGCCAAGGAAGAAGTGTAGAGCACCAAGGTCCTTGACAGCAAAATCACCACTCAAAGCAGCCACAAGACGATCAGCAGCAGCATCTGAGGAACTGATGAGGATGATATCATCAACATAGACCAGCAAGTACATCGTAACCTCAGGTCGCTGAAGAAGAAACAGTGATGTGTCAGCAGTGGAGGGAATAAACCCAAGCGCCCGCAGAACAGAGCCAAGACGTGCATGCCATGCACGGGGAGCCTGTTTGAGCCCATATAGCGCCTTGACAAGACGACAGAGATGGTGAGGACGATCAGGATCCACAAACCCTGGCGGCTGTCGCATATAAACCTCCTCCTCCAAAACTCCATGCAAGAAAGCATTCTACACATCAAGTTGACAAAGGAACCATCCTCGAGTAACAGCAAGGGACAGCAGCAAATGAATAGTAGTGGGCTTGATAACTGGACTGAATGTGTCTGCGTAATCAAGACCATACCTCTGTTTGAAACCCTTAGCAACTAGCCTTGCTTTGTAGCGTTCAATGGAGCCATCAGCATGCCTCTTGAGTTTAAACACCCATTAAAATCAATAATGTTGATCCCAGATACTGGAGGAACAAGCTGCCACGTGTCATTCTGCAACAACGCCTGAAACTCCTGTTCCATCGCAGCATGCCAGTGGGGAATGCTCAGGGCAGCCTGAAAATGACGAGGCTCAGCAGTAGGATCCTCCACAGCATGAGCCATACAAGCAGCGAGCCACGCGACAGTCCCATCAGTACGAATCTTTGGTTGGAATACTCCTGTCTGGCTGTGTGTGCGGGCTCGAGGAGCAGCAGCAGGTGGCGGCAACACCGGACTGGACTCGGGTGGCGACCGAGGCGAGGCCGAGCCACCCGAGCTCACACCAGAGCCAGGTGATGTTGGAGAGCCAGGCGGCATGGAGCCCGCGCCCGAGCTTACGCCGGAGCCAGGCGACGTTGGTGCCGGCGAGACCGGCCCATCTGGAGCCAGACCTGACCCCCGTGAAGAAGCGCCTGACCCAGGCGAGTAGGCGGCCGGCTCGGGGGAGGCCCGCACCGAGGCAGCGGTCGGCTCGGGGGAAGCCCGCGAGGGGGGCGGGGGCGATGCCCGGGTGGTGGCTGCGGGGGCAGCCCCGGCGGGTAAGTCCAGGGCTGCTGGCGGTGCATGTTCCTCAAGGAGCTCAAGACGAGCACCACGTCCAACACCTGCAGCATGATTAGGAAGCAACGCAGGAGCATATGTAACATCTACAAATTGATCAGGCGAAGGTGTGGTAGAAGAGACGTCGGTAGAGGAGTGATAGAGTTGTTCGGAAGTGCATGAAAAGGGAACACATTCTCATCAAACACGGCGTCACGAGAGATGTAAACGCGATTGGTGGGAACATGTAGGCATTTGTACCCTTTGTGAAGGGAACTATAGCCAAGAAAAACACACTTTTTCGACCGAAACTCTAGCTTATGTTTGTTATACGGACGCAAATGAGGCCAACAAGCACACCCAAAAACTTTGAGAAAAGTGTAGTCTGGAAGTTCATTGAGCAAGAGTTCAAGTGGAGTTTTCATATTCAGAATCGTGAGGGCAGCCTATTGATCAAAAAACAGGTAGTGGAGAAAGCATCACTCCAGAACCTAAAAGGAACGGAGGCATGAGCTAATAAAGTAATGCCAGTTTCTACAAGATGACGATGCTTACGTTCAGCAGTCCCATTCTGCTGATGTGTATGAGGACAAGACACACGATGTGTGATCCCAAGTTTGTTAAAAAACAAGTTGAGATTATGATATTCACCCCCCCAGTCGGTTTGAACATGAATAATTTTCTGACTAAGGAGACGCTCAACGTGTGCTTGAAACTGTAGAAAAACATCAAACACATCAGACTTTTTCTTAATAAGATAAAGCCAAGTAAACCGACTATAAGCATCAATGAAACTGACATAATAATTGTGTCCACTAACAGACGTTTGGGCATGACCCCACACATCGGAAAAAACAAGCTCAAGAGGATGTTTCACAACACGACTAGACTCTAAAAACGGAAGTTGGTGACTCTTGCCCTGCTGACAGGCATCACAAATAGTTTCAACAGTTTTATTTGACACAACTGGTAGCTCATGGCGATGTAACACATGACGAGCTATAGGAGCAGCAGCAGTTCTGAGCAGCAGGATGACCAAGGCGCGCATGCCAATGTGTAGGAGACACACGAACACCACTGAGCCCTTGGGGAGAAAGCTGCATCGGAGGTGCGGTGGGCGCGTCAAGTGCGTACAGGCCACCGCGAAGATGACCGCTAAGCAGAACGGCCCTCGTGTCCCAATCCTTGATAAAGAAACGAAAAGGATGAAACTCAGCAAGGACATTATTATCACGAGTAAGTTGTGGAACAGATAACAAACTTCGTGGAGCAGTGGGAATACGAAGAACATTAGAAAGATGCAGTTTTCGTGAATTGTGTGCAAGAAGTGATGCCTGACCAACATGAGAGATGCGCATACCTGCTCCATTAGCGGTGTGCACCTGATCATGGCCACGATATGGCTCCTGAGTGGAGAGCTTGCCCATGTCGTTGGTGAGGTGGTTCGTAGCGCCCGTGTCCATGTACCATGTAGGATCAATGGAGTAAGACGGAGTGCGGCCATGGTCAGGACCCGTCACTGCGGCCGCGGCCTGCTTTTCATTCCCTTTGCCATTGTTGCCGAGGCCCAGGAAGTCTTGCTTGTAACGACGATGGCAGCGAGACGCAACGTGGCGCTCAATGCCACAGAGCTGACAGGCCTGCGGAGCTCCGCAGGAAGAGCAACATGCCACCGGCCGGTTACCACCCGTGATGTTCGGAGCATTGCCCCGCGAGGCCGGCTGTGAAGATGGCGCCGGTCTACCCCCCGAAGATGACGCCCGAGAGGTTTTGCCACGAGTGGCCGCATTGGCGGAGGCGAAACCGGGGGAGGCGCGGCGCGCCTTGATGCGCTGTTCACGACCAAGGAGGCGTGCATAGAGCTCCCGAGGTGGGAGCGGATCATCACGGCCATGGACGTTCTCAACGAGGTTGTCATAGTCATCATCAAGCCCATTAAGCACGAAGGTGGTGAACTCCTCATCCTGCAGTGGCTGGCCAACGGAGGCAACGTGTCGGCGAGACCCCGCATCTTGTTGAAGTAGTCCGTGATGCTGAGATCACCAAGCTTAGTCTCAGCCAACTCAGTGCGTATAGAGTGAGCACGTGCCTGAGACTGAGAGGCGAAGCTGGTGTGAAGGGCCGCCCACGCCTCTCGGGACGTAACGGCGAAGATGACCAGCGACGAGACACTCGGGGTGAGCGAGGACTGGATGGCGGAGAGGATGGCCTGATCCTGGGCCACCCAGGTGTGATATGCCGGGTGATGAGGAGGCGGACACGGGATGGATCCGTCAACGTAGCCTTCCAGGTAGCGGCTCCGCAGAAGAGGCATCACCTGAGCATGCCAGGACAAGTAGTTGTCCGGCGTGAGCTTCACCGGCAACAGGTGCGAGAAGTAGAACGGCGCCGGCATCGCAGTCAGATCGGTAGGAGCGTGCGGTGGTGCATAAGGGCCCAGCGAGGGCGCCGCCCCGGGATGCGCCGAAGGCACCGAGTAGAGCGGGTAGTGCCCTGGGGATGCAACCGGAGCCCCGTACAGTGAGGCAGCCGCAGCCCCATGCGATGCCGCGCCGGGCTGAGGCAGCGCCGAGTAGGGCAGGGGCGACGCCGGGTAGTGATGCGTCGGGGGCGCGGCGTAGGGTGGCGGCGGGGTGCCGTATCCGGGCGGCGGCAGGCCGTAGTAGGACGGCGGGGCGCCGTGGCCTTGTGGCGGGGCGACGTAGGGTTCCGGCGGCGGCGGCGCCCCGTAGCCTGGTGGCGGGGCGACGTAGGATCCCTGCGGCGGCGGAGCCCCGTAGGGCAGAGCCAGATGGGACGACGACGGCGGCGGCGGCCCGCCATGGACAGGGGCAGGGGCGCTGCCCGTGGAGGGATCCACACCGATCGCTTGGGAGATCGGCTCGCCTGGAGATGAAGAGGATGCAGAAGCACCGTAGGCCATCGCAAGGGGCCGCGAGGCAAGGAACGGTGATGCAAGGGCCGGCGCCGGGGCGGTGGCGGGGGCGACGACGGTGGTCGGCGCGGCAGCGGCGGCGGCGGCGGCCGCGGCGGAAGCGGAGGACATCGTAACCTAATCTGATACCATGTTAAAACAGATATTTTAGTGGACTGCTCGACACCTCAAGGGGGTGCGGCTATCTCATTATATATAAGTACCAAAAGATACAATATACAAGATGTATATACAAGTCTACGTATACACAAGTCTACGTACATATACATTCTAACACATTCTTCGTGGCCTCGACCTCCACGGGCTCGCCGTCGAGGGCGATCTGGACGTGGTCCTCCTCCTCGTCCCACTGAACAGCCCTTCGAGCACCGATGTAGAGGCGGTGGCCATCGCTGAAGGTGATGCCGAGGGCCTGCACCCATGTGAAGTCACGCTTCATATCCGGGTTGTGGTTGCCGATGAAGTGTGCGTTTATGTGGAGATCCTTGTCAGAGACGATACAGAAGTCCTGGTCCTTCTTGCCATGGAAATAGAAGGTGTTGCCGTCGCCCCCTGTGAACCGCGGGTCCCCGCACGACTGACCCGGGAACATATCACACACTGTTGCACATAGTTAACATGGCTAGACGGCTCAATATATTAAATTGCAGATGATAACTAAGGAGATGAGATGCACGGTACGTACTGCAGAAGGTCATGCAGTAGCTGCAATAGGCGAGGCACTTGTTGGGGCAGTGTTTTGGGCAGGAGACGAGGCAAGGAGGGCCGCGGTTGTCGGTGCACGCCACCTCGTACTTTCGCTTGTGGAACTTGTTGAATGTCACCGCCTCGAACCTGCCGTTGCCCGGCGGCAGTTTGCCTCTCCCCGGCCCGCCCACCCTTGGCTGCGGCGGCTGCGCCGTCGCCACTGACAGAGTCACCACTAGAACAACGGCCAGGAAGCACCAACCTGCCTGCCGCTTCACCGCCATCGCTGCCGGCGTCAACGAGCTGTCAAAGTGTAGGTACGAAGAGCTTGTGAAGCCGGCCGGTGGTGGTCTGCGATGGACGGAGGATAGGTGTGTACTGTGTAGTAGGGGGTGGATCAAGACTCTTATAGGCGGTGAAGTGGCGTAGGGGAAGACAAAGGTGACAGAAAGTGTACACACATACCCCATAGCTACGCTTGTTAATTTCTTGGGGAAGGAAAGCTCAGACTCTCAAAGACTAGAGAAGCGTTGACCTGTTAATTATTGTTCTCGTCTCATGTTAGTTATTTTTTTTGGGAAATGTTTCGAAACGGCGCGCCGGCCAATCTTTCGGCCGGCCGCTCGCGCTCACACCCAAACCCCCGCACATGCAGCACGACCCGCACGCGCAGTCGCATGCAAAACTGCTGCATGCAAAACTGCCCCCGCACATGGCGGGTCCTACGCACCTGGCTCTCCGCAAAACTGCTGCATGCAAAACTGCTCCCGCACATGACGTGTCCTACGCATCAGGCTCTCTTTTCTATCTTATCTCTTCCCCTTCTTCTACCTCCAGCCCATATCGTAGTTTCCCTAATGCTACAACCATTGTCTCAAATTACTACAAGCTGTTTCCCACGCAGCTACAACCGGCTTCACGATTTGCTACATCATACGGCCCCATGTTTTTTCTGCATGTTACCACCGTTGTCACAAATTGTTACAATCGGCATCCCACACAGTTACATCTAACGTCGCTTTTTGCTACATCGCATGGCCACCATATTTTTTGCTACATGTGACCACCATTGTCACAGGGATGCTGAAACCAACATCTTTTTTGCTAGATGCTTCAACTGGCATCACAATATGCTACAACCGGCATCGTATTTTGCTACTACCGGTGTCGCATTTTGCTACATCGCACATGGCTTCGTGATTTTTGCTACAACCGGCCACAAAAAAAGCTGCGTCCGGCGACGTGATTTGCTGCAACGGCCATGGCGAAGTTCGATCGCACATGGCGCACCGGCGAGCAGCTCCGACGAGCATGCAGGCGAGCGCGCCGACGAGCATGCAGGCTAGCGGCGGCTCCGGCGAGGAAGCCGGCGAGCAGGCCGATGAGCAGCTCCGGCGAGGAAGCCGACGAGCAGGTCCGGCAAGCGGCTCCGACGAGCGTGCCGACGAAGAGCTCCAGCGAGCGGCTTTGACGAGCACGCCGACGAGCGGCTCCGGCGAGCAAGCTACCGATGGCAACGAGCCTGTACGTGAGGATGGAGGAGGCTTTGACCCACGCGCAAGGAAGGAGATGCAATCTGGACGGTTATTATTACGTGAATCGAACGACTGGGGCTGAACCGGCGCCGGCGCCTACTACTGGCCTTTTTTTTAAAGCAAAGCAAGGCTTCATTACTTAACTGTGATGAGGCATATCGCCCACAACACACTCGCCCACACGGGCTGGTACATCAAACTCCCACTCTAAATAGTGATTTGGTTCGCACAAGCGCCCTATGTTGGCAAGCTCATGGGCTACCGAATTCCCACTGCGCCTACAAACTGAAATGGAGAAGAAAGAAAACCAAAGCTTCAGCTGATATTTCATGTCCTCTATAACAGCTGCGTACGCCGTCGAGTCCGCCCTCCTCATGTCCAAGGCATCTGACAGTAGCTGTGAGTCCGTCTCAAATTCAACTCTGACCCCGAGCTCAGCCGCCGTCGAAATCGCCTTGGCCATGGCTGTCACCTCCGCTTTGAACGCATCCGCTGCATGCTCCTGTCGTCCGGCCCGTGCATGCACCAGTGTGCCCGCCTCCGTGCTCACTGCTAAACCCCAGCCAACGTGCTCCTCGCCCGCCACAAACGAGCCGTCCACATTGATCTTGTAAGTGTCAGGAGCCGGAGGACGCCACTTGTCAGGGGGCAGCTTCTCAGCTTTCTTAGAGAAAATATCTGCGAACTCCAGGACGCTACTCCTCGTCCTGCGCGCCAGATCCGCCGGTGAGATCTGCAGCTCCCCTTTCCGTGCTTTGTTCCTATTTGCCCACCACTGCCACCAAAAAGTGAGGATATGTAGCCTCTTTTTCTCGTCTAGCCCCCAGATATACTCCAGCATTGCATGCACGCCCTCGGTCTTCTCCAGCTCGTCGCGTTCCTTCTCCAGGCCCAGGTCCCTCCACACCTCCTTCACCACCTTACACTTTATAAAGAGGTGCGCTCCATCCTCCTCTCCCCGGCTGCAAAACAGGCACTCGGTGTTCTCTATCGGGATGCCTCTCCTAGCAACCGTGGTACGAAGCGCGAGAGACTCGTGTTTGATCCTCCACGTGAACATCTGAACATTTCTTGGGCATGGTAACTTCCATATGCGTTTCCAGGAATCATCCCCAGCACGATTCAGATTTCCCGGGGTTATTGAACTCGCCCCAGCTCCTCCATCTCTCCTGGTTTTCTCCAACTGGACATATAATTTGTAGGCGCCCTTGACCGAGTGTAGCCCCTTGTTATCATAATGCCAGGCCATGAAATCTTGGACTCCATCTCTAAGAGGGATGCGGAGTATATGTGCCACATCATCATGCCAGAAGGTGTCTCTCACTAATAGCTCGTCCCAACCACCCGAAACTGGATCAATGAGCTCACTTACGTGCTGTAGCAGGCAATGACCACGAGGTGTGATCACCGTCCTCGACCAGGGCCGAGGGATCCACGGATAAGTCCATATGTTAACACTTGTACCATCTCCTATCCTCCATATGACTCCTTCTCTGACAAGTTGGACTCCATGCAACAAGCTACGCCAAGCATAAGAAATACCCGCAGCTGGCTGTGCTTCTAACTGCTGCCCATCCGGAAAATATCGAGCTCTCAGAATCTGTTCACACAACGAGTTTGGGTGTTGTATCAGCCTCCAAGCCTGGCGGGATAACATGGCTACATTGAACGCATGCATATCCCTGAACCCGAGTCCACCTTTTGCCTTTGGCATCGTCAGTTTGTCCCATCCTATCCAATGGGTTGTGTGCTCTTTATCTTGCTGACTCCACCAATAGTTTCCAATCAATGAACTAAGCTCCTCACAGAAGGTCTTCGTCAGGTAAAAACAAGACATAGCGAACGTGGGTATAGCTTGGGCCACCGCAGTGACTAGCGTTTCCTTCCCAGTTTTTGCTATCAATCTCTCTTTCCAACCGTAGATCCTCCCCGAGATAGCGTTCTTAACAAACGCAAAAGCCTTCCTCCTTGATTTCCCCACATGAACAGGCAGCCCAAGATATTTCTCGTTCCATGTTTCACTCTGAATTTGCAAAGCATCCTTTACTTCAGCCTTTGCTGCATCACTGGCATTAGGACTGAACATGATCGCGGATTTCTCCAGATTTATACGTTGACCAGAGCAGCTTTCATAGAGGTCCAAAATGTCTCTCAGCGCCTCTGCCTCCTCCCTCTTCGCCTTGAGCAGCAGGACCGAATCATCCGCAAATAACAGATGAGAAACAACAGGTGCGGTCGGGCATATCCTCACTCCTCCAATACGTCCATTCGCTTCCGCATCATGTAGCAAAGCCGATAGCCCCTCCGCGCAAATGACAAAGAGATATGGTGACGAAGGGTCACCCTGACGTAATCCACGCGTAGGAGAGAACTGTTCAGTAAGCTCACCATTGATCTTTATTTGATAGCGCACGCTAGAAACACAGTTCATCACAAGAACGACCCATCTAGTCCCAAACCCCAACCTGAGAAGCATAGCGCGCAGAAAGTCCCATTCAACTCTGTCATAAGCCTTACTCATGTCCGCCTTCACCGCCGCAATGCCTTCCCCCCCTCTTGTCTTGTTCAGAAGGGCGTGCGATAGTTCATATGCAATGAGCACATTTTCGGTGATAAGATGCCCCGGAACGAACGCACTCTGGTTATCCGATATAATCTCCGGGAGCACAAGCTTCAGTCTATTGGCAATCACCTTTGAGCATAACTTGTACACTACATTGCAAAGACTGATGGGTCTTAGATCCTTAATTCTCCTTGGATCTTTCACTTTTGGGATGAGCACGACGACAGTATCGTTCCACCCCTCCGGCATAGGGCCCCCCTTCAGGACCGAGATCACTTCGTCAACCACCTTGTCACCCATGAAGTGCCAATGTTTCTTGTAAACAATCGACGGCATGCCATCAGGCCCCGGAGCCTTAAGGTCTCCAATGTGATCAAGCGCTGCTTTAACCTCCTCTCTGGTTACTTCCGCTTCAAGCACGGCTTTCATAGCTTCTGTCACCCGCGGTTGCACCTTTGACAGGAGCTTGTCCATGCGATGTGCATTAGTGGACGTAAACAATTCCTGAAAATAAGAGAAAACATAGTTATTTAGCCCTTCTCCTTCCTTCACTTCCGTCCCATCCTCCCTCCTTAGCATTTTTATTCTGTTAGCTTTCTTCTTTGCCGACGCCACTGCCATGAAATAACTAGTGCACTTGTTGCCGTCTCTTAGCCACGACACATGTGATAACTGTCTTGCTTTGGTGTTCTTCTTATCCTCCAAATCCTCCACAACACACCTCAACCTCGCCTCTTCTCTTATTTTCTCCTCGGACACCGGAGCCCTCATGCATCTCTCCAGGCTTCGCCGTGCTTGCTTTAGGCGGGTCTCCAACTCCCCCGCGACTTCCTTTCCCCACCTTCTCATCCTCCCAGCCACGCATCGCACCGCCGATGCCACATCACCACATCCCTCCCGACAGCCCTGCTCCCACGCCCCTTGCACCTCCGCGCTACATCCCTCCTCCTTCAGCCACCAGGCCTGAAAACGGAAGTCGCGGTCACCCCCCTCCATTCTCTTCCCTCCTCCCTGGGTATTAACAATAACCGGTCGGTGGTCAGAATGTCGTGGAGCTCCATTTATAACTGTGAACTCATGAAACCATTCGCACCATGAGGCGTTAGCCGTAGCCCTGTCCAACCTCTCGCAGATGTAAGACTCGATGTTCTTGCTATGGTTCCTCCACGTGTATTTGTCCCCCTCATAACCAATTTCACATAGCTCACAGGCCTCCAACGCTTCTCTAAATCTATCCATGTGTCGCTGTGGCCTGACAGCGCCACCGATTTTTTCATCCGATGAAAGGATTTCATTAAAGTCACCCAAACACAGCCACGGCCTCCCTGCTTGATGCTGTTGAGCAAGTAGTTTCATCACCCTCCACGTCTCCACTTTCCTCTCCGCCTCCGACTCGCCATAAACCCCCATCAGGCGCCACACCCTTCCGTTCTCCTCCACATCTGCATCAATATGCCTCCTTCTGAATGATCGCAGCGTCAGATCAACACCCCGTCTCCAAAACAGAGCCACTCCTCTACTTCTCCCCTCCGGGCTTGATACTATTAAGTGAGCAAGCCCCAAGGACCACCTAAATCTCTCCAGTTCCTTCTCTGTCAGCTTTGTCTCCGCCAGAAACACTATGTCAGGATCCTCCTCCCTCCCCAGATCGAGGAGACTACGAACTGCCGGGCCGTTCCCGAGTCCCCCGCAGTTCCATCCAACGATTTTCATTGCTCCCGGCGGGGTTGCCCTTGCAACCCGGCCGATAATAAATCTTGAGCTCCCTCCCTCTGAACTTGCTGGCTTTGTTCCCCCTTATCCTCCTCTCCCTCCACTCTTCCCTTCTTACTCACCATCTCCTGGTCTTCCTCTGCCCCTCCTCTCTTCTGGCCTACCACCACCTCCGTAGCAACAATACCCTCCGGCCGAACCTTGTCCCTGCCTTTCTTTCCGTATCTCTTTCCTTCTGGGTTCTTGCTTACAACTCCTTCCCCTACGGCAAGCGCTTTCCCCCCTCCCACCATACCATGAGCGGCCTCTTCCTTTCCGTCAGCTCCACTCCCCTTCACCCCCTCGCCCGTTTTTGTAATTGTGCCCCTTTCCTCCTCCCCCTTCTCCTTTGCTTCCCTTCCACCCTCGCCAGACTGCGAATCACTCTTCCGCCATGATAAACTGTCGCTGCCACTCCCTGACCTATCTCCTGTCTTACTGAATCCAAAAAACCGACCTCTCCCCGAGCTGCGATTGGCATTCCTCCACAGCCCCTCCTCTGCAAAATCCCTCCTCTGCCCCATATCAGCCTTAAGCCACCTCCCGAACTGCTTCTTCCCTCCCTTTCCTCCTTCGATCGAGCACTCCTTCTCCCCATGGCCAATCACACCACACGTGTAGCAGAAGTCCGGGATATATTAGTTACCATGTTAGTTACCATGTGTTTGTAAGTTAACTAAACGTGCGACGCTCACCGGCTGACCTGCCGACGGCCTCTGAAACGACCATGTCAAAGGTCAACCACTATTTTTTTCTTTTGTTTTTGGGAATCAGGTCCACCACTACCTTGCACGCACATAGCGCACTTCTTCGTTGCTCTTTACGTTAAACACGTAATTGTAATTACGCAGGTCTAACGTTATTGCCTTTCTTTTTGGCTACACAACGAGACAACAATCACCATATTCAGCACATGTTTACTTTTATACTGACAAAGTCCAAACATATTTCATGAACATGAAAGAATTACGAAACAAAAGCATATATCCGGGAACATATTTGGCTACAACACAATCAAAAAACATATGTTTCACTGATTCGTTTTTGTTGCAGAATAAACAAGATGGATCACCGACATGCCTCCTTTTTGCTAAATACCCAAGCCTCTATATCCCGGAGTTTTTTCGCTCCAAGATTCACCCACTTGGATGAAAAAGACTTCTGGGTAAATTCCTATGAGACACGTGTATTATTTTGGTACCTGGCTGTGTACGAACGCGTGGTGGCTTCAATCTTTCGTTCCAAATTTTTTGAACTAGGGTGTGGCTTATCTTGGTAAGTTTAGCGTAAATTTAGCATAATTTGTATGTTTGCGTTTCGTGGACAGCGGCCCTGCGTTGATCGCTCCTCCTAGATGTCCTTGTCGCTGTCGGTTTGACCACTGTTGGTTCTAAAGCTTGGTATTGTTTGTTTTAATCGGTGCCGCTTTCCACGTGTTCTCTCGAGTTTTCCTCGCATACGTGTTCCTTTCGGTGCTGCTCTGGTCGTTAGTTCTAGAGCCCGCCGCTCTTTTTTCATTGGTGCCGACCGTTTTGATTGTTTAATCTAGAAGCTGTTGTTGTTTCTTAGCGGTGCCGCTGTCGCCGATCGATCTAGAAATCTGGCTGCCTATCGTGACCGCTTTTGTCCTCCAAATCTACGGACCGTCTTACCGTTGCTGTTGCTATAAATAGGTCGCTCTTCTTGCCATATTATTGTGGTAGGTTTCCTCAGCGTCGCATGCGTTAACTCCATGGTCCGCGGCGTCTGGGGCGGCCTTCTTGCTTACAGGGTGCTGTGGTTGGCCGGCGTGGTGGTTCGGGCCGTTCTGCTGCCTCGGCTGCTCTGTCTGGTCGATCCGTATGTATGGAGGATGCTCCTGCCTCTCATCATCGGTCGTTCTGTCGGGGTGGCCGTTATGTAGGATCTTCTGGTTCTGCATGTGGCCGCTCCGTGCCGTTTTCCGGTTCTGGATGCACGGCGGATTTTGGATCGATCTAGTTTGTTTGCTATTTCTTTGTTTCCCCGTTTGCTTGTGATGGAATTTTTCTGTACATTGAGTGTTTTGCTGCCTTGATTGCCTAGGGTCTTCTCTCACCGCTCGAGCTTTGGGCACGACTAGCAGAGGAAGACGACCGGCCATCGGCAATGGAACACGAGGTGGGCAGCCGCTCCAAGCACGATATCATGTTCCAAGCGAGGTGAGTCTCCGTGGCCTCTTGCCGATCACCGATGAGGCCTTTGCAGTGGAATTCCAAGTGAGGTTGATTACTTGATTTGGCCAGCGGATGTCCACGGAGGCGCGCGCGACGGCGAGGGCGTTCACGTCTGGAGGTGATGGCTGCAGGAGGCCCCTGGACAGTGAGACTGGACGCGATGGTGCCAGCAATCGGCAAGGTCCCGACGGCGCGCGGCGTGGCTTGCACCGGAGCTGACGAGGCCATGGCGACGGTGAGCACGGGGCACGCTGACACAGCAAGGCCATGGAGTGGCTCATGAAACGTGTCGATCGGTGCAGGTCGGCCGTGGGCGGTGTGCTTCGGCAAAGCTCACGTCGCTACTGCAGCGGGTAATCTCCGTTTGCGCTGTCTGCGCATGATGTACGTGTTCCGGTTCACACAGTGCAGGAAACATGCTGTCCGTGACCTTCCTTCGCAAACGGACGCCAAGTTCGGTTTCAGACCATCGCCTACGTCCATGTCCACGACGGCGCGCGGCGGCGGCGCCCTCTTCTGTACAGTCCAATGTTAGTGCACTGGTCTGTGCTGCCGAGGGACGTCTCCTTGTCCCACGCCGGGGAGCATGGGCGTCCTTCCATTCGGCCGTCACTGCAGAACGCGGTGAGGTCTCATCTTCCCGTTTCGATTCATCCCACTAGTCATCAACCCGTGCATCAGCACGGGCTAGAGAATCGTCTATCATAACATTGTTGTGCAATTTCATATTATTTTATCATGCCAATTTTTAAAGAGAGTCAATTATATGTACGAATAAATAAAATTAATGTCCACCCTTGGATCAGCATCAAGATTAGGGATGTTTTGTTAACATACTACTACAATGGTACTCAGCCATTTGCTTTAATTTACCCTAAAAAAATATTACATAAACTTAAATGATCAGAAGTGGTACCTAGTGTTTTGGAAATATAATTCTATAGACTACTGTTAGCTGGATATGTGTTTCATTTGTTGTTAGACTCCTTCACCTAAGCATGTACGGGTTCATCTTTGTCGCTCTACATACGTACCATTACTACAATGCTATTTTTCTCATTTACATAATCTCCATTCCTTCTTTGTGCATTGGATAGTAGTCCTTATATAAATTTATTATTAAATACAATCTTATACTTCATTCAGAATGTATCTATTGTGTATCACATTAAATAGTGGAGTATATCACAATACTTCAATTTTTGTTTTTCCTGTTAAGATTCAATTTTAAAGAATGTTTTCGTGGAATGTCCGTATTTACAATACCCACAAAAGTTACAGGTTATGTTCATAAATTATTTTCTCTCTGTGACAATTTATGTATATTTTCTTGGTTACGTTACAATTAGGTAATTTCACATATTTATTAATATTCCCGGGGTCTTTATTTCATAAGGTAGGATTGAATTTATTTTCAATCAGGCAATGAGTCTCACTTTTTATAACGTGATGCTTGGCTAGTACTTATTTGTGTCCTTCTCATTTTTGAAGCAACACCAACATTTATGTGTGTCCTTCTCAATTTTGAAGGCAATAGGTACATATTCTTTTGCACGTGGTAATAACTGGGACGTGGACACATTTTTTTAGATCAGATTTCGTTTTCTAACGCGAGGCTCTTTTTTTAGGTGAAACGTAGGCAGTGAGGACCCTTTGATGACCTATCTTTCTTTTTCCATCGCAAAGGAAGGCACATGGGTTTTGTGTAAGTTGAAACGTAACGTTGTCGCTCAGGACTCTTCCAAGTACGTGTTTTTTTTGCAAATAATGTACGTGTTGGTTTAATCTGTTTTATGTATGTGCTAGTTTTTCTATAAAAAATCTTCTCCGAAAGTCTAATAGATTTTTACCACTAAATCATTGTATGTATTGTTTTTCCATCACAAAGGGAGAAGGAACGTGGACTTATTCTATAGGTTGAAACTGAATCATGAGTACATGGAATTTGTATAGGTTGAAACTGTTTTTTAGGGCAACGTAGGTGTTGAGGACTCTTTGATGTAGGTTTTTTTCCATCACAAAGGAAGGCACGTGGGAAGCATAACGTGATTGTTGTGGACTCTAATATGTACGTGCTGGTTTCATCCTTTTGATGTATGTGCTATTTTTTCTGTTAAATTTTTTATACTGTCTTCTAATATATCTTGACCATTAAAATTTTAATCTAATGGCTAAATTAATCTTGCTGATGTGGATTAACGTAAAGACTCGTATGGTGCCTCCAATTTGTAAATATAAGATACTGAACCTCATGCGTGGTGAATGATTTTCTAGGTTCGTGTAGTTTACATTTGCTTTTTTAGTTTGGCTGATTCCATGTGTAAATGGACTTGTTGGGAAAATTTGCCGTAGTATTTACTATTGTAGATGTATGTGAGCTTACCTTTGCTCTTCCCAGACGTACACTGTTCTTCCCTAAGAATTTCGTGAGCAAGTTTGTGGTGTTTAATAGCGCGCTGATGCTCTCTTAATCCCTAGGGAATTAGTACTTCTCATGTTGAAGCCTAGAACTGGCAGTAATACGAACATATGAAATATTTTGGTTCCAATTGGCAATAGTAGGAAAACATTCACTTTGATTCACTTGAATAATAAATAATATTATAACTATTTTTTCATGAAATAATATTAATTATAACAAAATGTTGCAACGAACCGAAAATGCAGCTGTCGAGAGGTTGTGGAATAGCATAATTTTCCCATTTAGGTTTTCTCTAGGGCCTTAGTGAAGTTCCATTTTTCAAAACTGAATTGTAATTAAGAATGTCAAATATGGTTATATTTAGTTTTTTCTTGATTCTACAAAAATAAGACAAGGGGAACGTATTAAAATGTATCCTAAAATCTCACCAAATAATGGGTTTGATCATACATTTATACACAAGGATAATAAAATGGTGCCTGCTTATGATTTTTTTTGTCAAAGCTTTCTGGTAATTATTTGTGGTTTCTTAGGAGTTTTTATGGTGTTCAAAATTGGTTAATGGATGCATGGCGCATGCATGTATTATTGGGGGACCTGTGAGCGTACGTTTTGCGGGTGTGTGTTGCGATTTGGTCTGTGATTTTGTTAGGCTGCCAATGTTAGGATTAGTCACGTGTTGTTGGACGGTGGACTCTGAGTGGTAGTCATGCGCATGCATACAACGTTGGAGGAGATTTTCGTCTGTGATGTGACCACGTGCATCGCCATGTAGCGCCACTTTTTCCGTTGATTCTGGATGCTGTTTTACTCGGTGTTAACCGGCACCGCATTTCCGTTGGTTCTGAACGCCACTTAATTCGATGTTAATTGGCTAACATGTTGTGTTTGCGTGTGTGGTTAGTGGTTACTGTAGTGCAGTTACGGTCGTTGTGGTATGGTCCCGAATCACGATCCCACGTCTCATCGGCGGAAGTACGTCCCCGGGTACATGCCGCTCAAATCACAATGAGAAACCTGCTATCATGCACTTGAAGTCACCGAGTGGCTTCATCACGTTTCCAACAACAATTAATTATAGCATATAACATATACAACAGAACAAACTGATGGTCACCAAAACTATCATGTACTTCAAGTTCAGAATTTTTTTGTGAACAAGGGAGAGGCGCATGGCGCCAAATTCATTTCAAGTCAAAATGGGAAGTCTGCTTCAATGCAAGAGAAAACATGAACCAATCAATGACAATTCAACATGGCCCGTTCTAATAACCATCCAGTAAAATGAGTTTACAAGGCAGACTAGAATCCTAGCTAAAATATGAGATAATTTCTTCAACATGATACCACTATGAATGTACCCTCAACGTCCATACACTGAAGATCCAATCATCACGTGCACCGGCGCCAAGTCACCTAAAGATTGCATGCAACAATTTGTAAATGCCCTCTATCATTTCATCACAAGCACTGAAGCACCAAGGATGCAGGGGGCTCCACCAAAATGATCTAAGTTAGAAGTGAATGTTTCGTGTTTGTTTGATCTTACTAGAAAAGTACCATCATATATACTCCCCGTTTTCTAAGATGGAATACGTACGGTGACAACAATTGTGTCATTTTTCATATTATCTTTTTATGATTGCAATCTCATCTATATATCTCTCTTGCTTTAAATTAAGTATAATTGTAAACAATAAAAACAACATATTCAAACACAACTCATCGACGGGGCGCGGCGTGCCGCCGCGCGGGGCATGGCTAGTTGTCTCTAGTAAGCACTTTGTTATACACGCAGCCAGAAAAAAATACGAATCTTTTGGTGTCAACAAACTTTTGATAGACTGTCTCGGATATCGGAGATTATCCCACCAAAGTTAATAGCATTATCGAAAGACTTGACTGAATATACCCCTTTAAACTCCAAAGTCCAAACAGGTTCATCCGCTAGATCAAAAAGAGAAAATTTCTAATATGGTCTATCATTTGCACCCAACAAGCCATACCCGATTGATCGTCGTATCTTCGGAAAGAAATTTTCAGTTCTACCCCAACAAACACCTGGGCTACATAGCAATTGGGTTGGTTTCTAATGCAAAATGGTCCCCGAATCGGTTTTTAGGGAACAATCCCCATCCCACACATCATCCGAAAAAACTGATGTTTTCACCATTCCCAATTTTCCAACGATAAAAAGTTCTAGCAGCAGATAAGACCAGGTAATACTTTTCCAAAAAGGAGATCCTCTTTCTCCCCTAAACCTAAGAATATTAGGAGAGTTAACATTATATTTAAAATTCAAAATTCCCTTCCAATCACTATCATATTATCGAAAGAAACGTTTCCCCCAAGAAGCCAAAAGAGCCATGTTGAAATCCTTGAGATTGGGAAAACCCAAGCCCCCAAACGTTTTATTCCTAGAAACGAGACACCAATTAGCTAAATAATACGAGTGGCGGACACAAAACCATGCCCGCTGTCATGGTTCTAAGTCTGATAGTAGAATAGGGGGGTAGGAATGTAGAGGCAAGATCTTAGCTATGGAGGAGTTGTACACGCTGGTTTTACGAGTTCAGGCCCTTTTCAGAGGAAGTAACAACCCTACGTCTCGGAGCCCGGAGGCGGTCGACTGGATTATAAGCGTGTGTGTTACAGGGGGTGCGAACCCTTGTCCCAGAGGAGGGGGGGGTGGTTATATAGAGTGCGCCAGGACCCCAGCTCCCCTCCGTTACACAGGGTTAAATGTACATAAAGAGGTGGCGTTACAGGTAACGCCTGTATTGAAATGTTGTAAATGGTCATTAAATATCTAAGTAAATGCCCGACCGTTGCTGCGCAGAGCGGCTTTAGGTCTTCTTATCGTCGAGTGGTTTGATGGTCGAGTGACCTAGATAAAGTGAGATCACCGAGTGGATGGTAGGTCGACTGGACTTCACTCGACGCCCTTGCTGGATCCCTTCTTCTGATACTTGAACTTCTTTGTTCTTAGGACTAAGACCTTAGGTAGTATTGGGGATATTACTACTGGGTGTAAACCGGCCAGGACAGGCCGGGTTAACTTCGTCAGTAGTTGAGTATGTTAAAGCCCAAGTAGGCAGATGAGGGCTCAAGGCCCATAGCCGGTTTAAGGCCTGTAGCCGTAAACCGGCGTCGGTATGTAACTTGTATTGTAAGTTAGGAATAGTGGAGACCGAGCCGGATACATCTATGAACCGGGGTCGGGACTCTGTAAACCGACGGGCGCCACCCATGTATATAAGGGGACGACCCGGCGGCGGTTCAGGGACGACAGATAACAAATCGAGACTTAGGCGAAGCTTGTTTGCTCCCTATTCATCGAAACCCCATCAATTCCATCAAAACTAGACGTAGGCTTTTACCTTCATCGAAGGGGCCGAACTAGTATAAAGTCTCTTGCATCCTTGTGTCCGCTTTAACCCCTTTAAGCTAACCCGTAGCGATGGCCCCACGACTAAGTCCTTTCATGAGGACATCTGCCGTGACAAAACCAATACAGTTGGCGCCCACCGTGGGGCTATCGCATGATGGTTTCAAGTTCTTGGAGGTCAACTTCGAAGGACTCAAGGGCTATGCTGTCAGCCGGATGACCAAGAGTCATCGCAGCAAGCTCTACATCGACGATGCAGGATGGGGCCCCGAGGCCGGCTCGATTGAGTACGGGTACTGGGTCCCCTTTGGTGGCATACACGTCTTCATCGGCAAGATCGGTGAACCGGGCACTAAGCCGGACATCTGCGCCGACCTCGTCGAAACAGCTCAGCGTACGAGATCTGCACAGGTTAAACCGGCCATGAAGCGTGCCTTCGTGGGAGTCATCCACGGAGGAGAATATGAGGATGGATCGGAATCTGGTAACGAGACCGTCGTCTATTCCGGCGACGAGTCCTCAACCGGAGAAACTGAATCGTTATATCAGTTACAAGACGATCGGATTGGGGGCTGTTCCGATGGCGACAGTATTGCGGACCCCTCTGATCTGACCAACCGGGTTGGAATATTCATGGCCGGTACACAGGCGGCGATCCACTCTTCGACCGCAGCAGCAATGATCTCCGGGTCAGCAGCGGCGGCGGCGGCCGGGGCAGGAGGCCCTGTGCACCCGCCGGCTCAAGTTTTATCTGATCTGTTTGATGCGTTGGCTGTGCTTATGGCGGAGGCTAACCCGGCGGATCAGGACGCCCACAACACGGAAGTTGCAAAGGTGAGGGAACAGATCACTCAGGCCAAGGCCGACCTAGCAGCCGAGAACGACAGAATGGTCGCAAAGCGGGCCGCTTTGGATGCGCAGGCCTATAGGCTTATGCTGGATCAGACCGCGTCGCATGAAGTCCTGAAGAGGAAGCACCGATCTCGCTTGCCTCCGGTTTTCGAAGCCAGAAATCTCTTTAACACCCCAGGAGCAGGAACTAGTAACCCGCCGGTGATAAACCGGGGGGAGGCACCTGGGCCGGGCGCGCCGGTTCAGCCTCGCCTGGTGGAGCCGCCTCGACAGAACAATGTTGTGCCTCAGCCTGTCCCGACACCTCTGGGTCATTATTCCAATCCAATGGACATTCTTGTCGCTGCCGCTTCACGACTGGAGGCCATTCCGATTGAAGGTGATTCTCCGCAGGCGGTGGAGACGCGCTGGGTTAAGGAGCTTCTTCGAACAGCCTTGACTCAACAGGAAGCATATTCATACAGCCGTGACCGAATTCATTCCACCCCCCGTCCAAGCCAGAGTTACAGCAGGCGTATGGATGAACCGGCCGTATCAAGTAATGCACGGAACCGTGAAGCGCCCCATGGCAATAACCCGGCAGGTGGTAGTGGTGATGCTCAGGAAGTGGTGGACCAGGCCCGGGCGTGCAGGGAGGCCGAGTTAGCGGCGCAGTATGAGGCTCGTCAGCTTACGCCGGTTCGTCCAACCACCTCGGTCGAGCCAGGGGTTACTTCTAGTTCTTTGGGAGTGCCTTGTCTTGTCCCCGCTTTACGCAATGTGCGCCTGCCCAAGGATTTCAAGGGACCGCGCAACGTGCCAAATTACACTGCCGATTTGTCTCCAGAAACATGGGTGGAGAGCTATGAGATGGCCATGGAGATGCTTGATGTGGATGAGGTGGCGTGTGCGAAGTATTTCACCATGATGCTTGAAGGGATAGCCTGTACTTGGTTAAAGAGCTTACCGGCCAATTCTATCAGTTCATGGGCCCAGTTGCGAGCCCGGTTTATCCAGAATTTCAAGGATACATGTAAGCAGCCCATGTCGATAGTGGACTTAGCGGCCTGTGTCCAGGAGGAAGGAGAGTCAACAACCCGCTGGGTGCGCCGAGTCTCAGAAATTTTGCACTCATCAGACCGTATCAACGCCGATTCCGCGGTTATAACTTTGGAAAGCAACTGCCGGTTTATGCCTCTGAAGTTGAAATTGGGACGGATGAAGCGCCATTGTAACGATATGGGGACCATCATGACTGTGTTAGTGAACTATGTTGATTACGATAGTACCAAGGATCCCGAGTCGATGATGACAAGACAGGAAGGGAAAGAAGAGCAGCAACTCCAAAGGGCAGCAACACAACACGGCAGGTCATGGAAACGGAGGCAAACGTAAAGCGGATAGCAGCGTGGACTTCGTGGCTAATACTAGCGCGTAGGACAAGGGACAGCGACGAAAGGGTAAACCGTTGAATCGCGGTGGAGCTCCAAATCCTAACCCGGACCGCCTGGCCTATCTGTTAAACCAGCCCTGTCCAAAGCACGGGATGAAGGAGATGCCAGCCAACCACCTTTGGAAGGATTGTTACATTATGCAGGAGTTCAAGAATTCTAATGCTTTCCGATATGATCACGGATTAGGTGGTGGCTCAGGATCCGGATTCCACGAGCCGGGTCACGGTGGAGGAAATTCCGGTTCAGGCTTCAATGGTTATTAGGGTGGACATAACAATCAAAATAATCAGAATAGCCAGGGTGGTTACAACCAGCAGCAGCAGCAGTCGGGTTATCAGAGCAATCCAAAGCAGTTGAATAGCGGGCAATATCATGTATTCACCACTAGCTTGGATAAGCGAGACCGGAAGCTTCACAAGCGAGCGGTAAATTCTGTTGAACCGGCCGCGCCTCGTTATTTACGCTGGTCTGAACAGCCAATCATATGGAGCAGAGAGGATCACCCTCCCCGGGTTGACAATCCGGGTCAGCTAGCATTGGTGGTGGAACCTCAGGTGGGAGGTTATAAATTCACCAAGGTGCTCATGGATGGAGCGAGCAGCATTGATATCTTATACTATGAGACCTTCCGCCGTATGGGGCTAACAGATAAGAATCTTAAACCGTCCAATACGGTATTCCATGGTGTGGTACCTGGTAAGTCAGCATATCTTGTTGGCAAGATAGCTCTGGAAGTGGCCTTTGGAGACGATCATGATTCCAGGTCAGAGACATTGACTTTTGAGGTGGTGAAGATCCGGAGCCCATATCACGCCCTATTTGGGCGGCCGGCTTACGTCAAATTTATGGCACGACCCTGTTATATTTACTTGCAGCTCAAGATGTTGGGTCACAAGGGAACAATAACTGTTCATGGAAGTCGCAAGATTGCTTTGGAGTGTGAAGAAGGTGATGCAGCCTATGCAGAGTCGGTTTGTGCCACGGAAGAGTTGAAATACTACAAGGATAATGTTGATCCGGCGGACATGACTCCATTGAAGAAGCCAACTACAGAGCATGATCCGGCCCTAAAGTTCAAATCGCCAGCTGAGACTAAACTTGTTGACTTCGTACCCGGCGATTCGTCCAAGCAGTTCAGTATCAGTACCAACTTGGATCCAAAATAGGAAAGCGCGCTCATCGAGTTCATCCGTGAGAACCGGGACATTTTTGCATGGAAGCCTTCTGACATGCCAGGTGTACCGAGGGAACTCGTAGAGCACACTCTTAATGTCAAGCCCAAGTACAAACCGGTAAAACAGTTTCTCCGCCGATTTAATGAAGAAAGACGCAAAGCTATTGGAGAGGAGGTGGCCAGGCTCTTAGCGGCTGGCTTTATTGTTGAAGTTTTCCATCCTTAATGGCTGGCTAATCCGGTGCTGGTCCTAAAGAAAAACGGCACCTGGCGCATGTGTGTGGATTACACATATCTTAACAAGGCTTGTCCAGTAGATCCTTTTGCCCTCCCCCGCATCGATCAGATTATTGATGCTACTGCGGGTTGTGAGCGTTTGAGTTTTCTGGATGCATATTCTGGTTATCATCAGATCAAGATGGCAGTTAAGGACCAGGAGAAGACGGCGTTCATAACTCCCTTTGGAGCCTTCTGCTATGTATCTATGCCCTTTGGGCTCAAGAGTGCCCAGGAAACTTATCAGCGGTGTGTACAGAATTGCCTTCATAAGCAGATCAGCCGTAATGTACATGCCTATGTGGATGATATTGTGGTTAAGTCAAGGGAGAAGGAGACTCTGGTTGACGATTTCAAGGAAACCTTTGATAACCTGCGGACATACAAGATGATGCTCAACCCGGCCAAGTGTGTTTTTGGTGTACCGGCAGGCAAGTTAATGGGTTTTCTGGTATCCAATAGGGGAATTAAGGCTAATCCGGAGAAGATCACAACTATCACCTCCCTGGCTAAACCGAAGTGTATCAATGACGTTTAACGCTTGGCATGCCGGATTGCCGCGTTGAGCCGGCTTATCAGCCGCCTCGGTGAGAAGGCGATCCCTTTGTATCAGATGCTGAAGAAAATAGATCAATTCGTCTGGAGTTTGGCTGCTGATAAAGCGTTTGAGGATTTAAAGCGGCAGCTAGCCAATCCGCCTGTTCCGATTGACAAGGAACCATTGCAACTATATGTGGCAGCTAATGCTCGTGCAATCAGCGTAGCTATTATGGTGGAGCGCAAAGAGGCGGGCAAGGAGTATCCGGTGCAGCGTCCGGTTTACTATATCAGCGAAGTGCTTATCGAGTCCAAGCAAAGGTACCTGCATTGGCAGAAGCTAGTGTATGGAGTTTTCATGGCAAGCCGGAAGCTTAAACAATACTTCCAGGGACATCCCATCACAGTGGTCAGCTTTGTTCCTTTGGGAGATATAATTCAGAACAGGGAGGCAACTGGCCGGATTGCCAAGTGGGCTATAGAGCTTGGGCCGCACGGATTGAAATACGTGCCTCGAACGGTGGTCAAATCTCAGGCACTTGTAGATTTCATCAATGATTGGACGGAACTACAAGCACCTGAAGAAAAACCGGATCACACCTATTGGACTATTCATTTTGATGGGTCCAGGCAATTGGAGGGCTCGGGGGCTGGAGTCGTATTAACTTCCCCACGAGGTGATAAGTTTTGTTACGTTCTCCGCTTAATGTTCCCTTGTACTAACAATGCAGCTGAGTACGAAGCTTTACTCCATGGTCTCCGGATGGCTAAGGAGATGAAACTCAGCCGAGTTAAGTGCTTCGGTGACTCGGACCTGGTGGCCCAACAAGTATCTGGCACTTGGGATTCCAAGGATCCGCTCATGGCAACATATCGTCGTGAGGTGGATATTGTTGCAGGTCACTTCAAAGGATATCAGGTGGATCAGGTGGACAGACGGAAGAACGAAGCGACGGACGCTTTAAGCCGGCTGGGTTCTCAACGTAAACCGGTCCCGCCTAATGTCTTCTTGGATGTTCTGCATAACCCGTCTGTCAAGCTCCCTGGCGAAGATGATTTGGCTGTTCCCGATCCGGAGGCGCAGTTGGTGGCGGCTCTGCATGTCATTCCGGATTGGACGGTTCCTTATCGTGCGTACATGAACCGGGGCGAGTTACCAAAGGATGAGACTCTGGCCAGGCAGATAATCCGGCGATCCAACTCCATGCCTATTGTCAATGGCGAGTTGCATCATTGCAGTGTGTCAGGGGCATTTCAACGTTGTGTGTCTCCTGAGGAAGGCTGTGAAATCTTGCGCGAAATCCATGAAGGGGATTGTGGTCACCACGCCGGTTCAAAGTCTTTGGTGGCTAAGGCGTTTCGTCACGGCTTCTATTGGTTGACTGCTCATGCTGATGCGGAGGACCTGGTTAGGCGATGTGATGGCTGTCAGAAGTTCTCAAGACGCGCTCATGTACCGGCTCAAGAATTGAGGATGATTCCAATTACTTGGCCGTTTGCGACTTGGGGGCTGGATATGGTTGGGCCTTTCAAAAGATCCAAGGACAAGAAGACCCACCTTTTGGTGGCGGTTGACAAGTTTACGAAGTGTGTGGAAGCGGAGCCTGTTAGCAAGTTTGATGCAGCCATGGCGGTTCAATTCACCAAAAAGGTGATTTTCCGGTTTGGCTTCCCACACAACATCATTACTGATAATGGTACCAACCTGTCCAACAGTGCTATGAAGGAGTTCTGTGAACATGAGCACATCCGGCTTGACGTTTCATCAGTGGCTCACCCACAGTCCAATGGCCAAGCAGAGAGGGCTAACCAGGAGATCTTACGAGGTATCAAACCACGGCTTGTGGTTCCTTTGCAGCGGACGCCGGGTTGCTGGGTTGAGGAGTTACCATCTGTATTATGGAACATCAATACTACGCCCAACAGATCGACAGGATACACACCGTTCTTCATGGTCTACGGAGCGGTGGCGGTTCTCCCCAGTGATATCCGTCATGATTCACCTCGTGTAGCAGCTTATGTTGAAGTGGACAATGAGGTGGCACGGCAAGACGCTTTGGACCTGTTGGACGAGGAACGTGACATTGCAGCTGCCCGTTCGGCAATTTACCAGCAGGATCTTCGTCGCTATCACAGTCGCCGAGTTAGAACCAGAACCTTTCAAGAAGGAGATTTGGGGCTCCGGCTCATCCAAGACCAGACTGATATGCACAAGCTATCCCCACCTTGGGAGGGACCTTTCATGGTCAGCAAGAATCTGCACAATGGGTCATACTATCTGATCGATATTCGAGAGCATAAAGACTCACGTACATCAGAGGAGGAGACCAACATGCGTGGAACATAGCTCATCTTTAGCCTTACTATACTTGAGCCATAGGCTCTACTTATGTACATATTATGACAATGTATATATTATGATCAATACAATAAACCGGAGCCTTAGCTAAAACGGGGTCTCTGTTATTTTTACATCATGTGTGGTTACACGGAGTTTTTATCTTAAAGCGGCCTCCGATTTACCCCTTGAGTTAGCTTTTTCAACAAGCTTTATATCATATCACTTGGGGGCTTGGTAGTGTCCGAACCAATGTAGCACCTTTTGATAGGCGAAAGCCACAGAATCACTTGGGGACTTGGTCACGTCTGAACCAGTCACGCCTCTTGATCGGCCTAAGGCCACAGAATTACTTGGGGGCTTTGGTCGAACCCGAACCATCGCTACACCTCTTGATCGGCGTAATGCCGCTGCATCATTTGGGGACCTGGCTGACTTGAACCATAGCTACGCCTATCGGGGGCTTGGTCGTGTCCGACCATGGTAATGCCACTTGATCGGCTCAACAGCCTCTTTTGCGAATAATTCTATCTTTGTCTTTGCTTGAAATTCGTTTCTCTTTTTGCATATTTCTCTTGTTGTGTTTTTAAACCGACAATTATTAAACCGGTTCAACTGTCAGTTGACGGAACACGGTCCACTCTTAATCCGGAGACTCTTTGCCCGGTTTGATTTTTTGATAACATCCTATTATGGAGTAACACCGGTGTTCATCGTAACCCTGAACGGTTTACCTGGTAAATCGACCTTATATTCACTGGAGCTGTTTTCTCCTCCAGCAGAGTGGGTTTCTTAAAACTCCGTTTCAAGATTGGCACAACCAACTTCATGCCCTACGATGGCAGGTATCATATATTTCCATATTTGATCATATGTTTAAATCTAAGATATTATCTTTGATTTCATATACATAGATATTATGACCCACCTAGTGATACAACCACAGCGGCGTTTTAAGCTTTTTGGCTGCAGACAACAATTTAAGATTGATGATTCAACGGAAGCATAAGTTGCAATAAGTATGCACGAAGGCATATCAAAACCAAGTGTGGCAGCTAGTCTATTACAAGGCAACACGGTGCCCAGATAAGATAATTGTTTTCTGCGTAACATAAAGAAGCAGTAATTTAAACTGGCTTCCGGTTCATGCTTGGTCGCCAGCTTGTTCTGATGGTTGCGGGTCATCTTGCGCCGCTTCAACTTCTGCTTCCCTACCAAGCGGCTGGAAATCAACAGTTGTCCAGTCGATTCCCATTAATGCTTGAAATACAGCTTCATCATTGATCAGCAACGACGGTTCAATGTCAGGAGCGTAAGTGTGCTTACGGCTTGGAGGTATAAGGTTCTCCGCTTCAGGAATTGGTGCAGCTACTCGTTTGTTTTGACCATTGTATTTGGCTTGATAGTGAGACAAATCTGCATCTTCAACCAATTGACAAGCCAGAGGGCGCACTTCCCGGTTTATAGCTCGGAGATCTTCTTCGATGAATTCTGTCCTGTCTTCCTTCAAGCTTGGGAAGCCCTGGGCCGCTTCAACAGGATCGAAATCCGGCACCCATGCTTTTGCCCGGATTAAGGCGTTTATAGCACCGGTTCTAGCAGCAGATTTCTTTAACTCTTCAACCCGGGCAGGAAGCATTGACAACCTTTTAATAGTGTCCTGGATGAAGGTCGGCGCCGGGTTCTTGTGAGAAGCAGTGCAGATGATCCGTTGTGCACCAGTATACAGTTGTTCTATCAATGTATAGGCGGCTTTCAATTTCTTTCGCACATCTGATCTCAAGTGACCAATACGTGTCCCTGTATCATTCAAAGGGTCAGTAAACCAGTAGTTACATGGGAAGGCCTCATTACTTTAGAAATAAAGAAGGCTTACTAAAGACAGCAGCGGTCATGGCATGCACTTGCCGTTTTACACTGGTCAATTCATCCACCACCGGTTTGAGTGCAGCCTCAGCCTTTTTCTGCCCGTTGAGTTAAAGCCGCTTTTTCAGTGGCCCAATCCACCCGCTCCTTGTTGAAACCCTCTTTAAGCTTTTCCATGACGCTTAAAGCGTTGGTTAATTCATTTTTTGCATTGGAGGTTTCAGCTTGCTGGGACTTCAGCTTTTCTTACAGATCAGCTATTTGACTTTCTTTCTTGCTCAGATCAGCCTACATACAGATAATCATTTGATAAAGATTACGGTGTAGAATTGAAGTACCAACCACATAACAAGTTATGCAATCGGTACTTGGGGGCTAATGCATATTTGCTTTTCATCATACAATTTCTATATAAAGTCCCAATCTCAATACAAGTATTCAACTTGGCACTTGGGGGCTAGTGCCTATTTGCTCTGTCCTTCAGTGACACGGGAATTCTACTATATACAGGCCCGGTTTAACTGCATTAAGTTGAACCGGCTGCGTTCAAGTTCATATTGGAAAGTCCCGGTTTAAGTTGATATCTTAAAACCGTCACTTGGGGGCTATTGGAGTTGACAGATTGAAATATACAAGTAGAGAGTCATATGTAATTTACCTCATATTTGTCCTTCATCATATTTACTGCATCGGCTTCATAATCACGGCTGGTATATAGCCGATTCAGGTAGCCGAAATGAAGATCTTGGGTGTTCAGAGCGGCATAAGTGGCCAAATCGGCATTCCATTTGCCTTTGCCAAATGCAGCAAATTCATCTTTGCCAGTGTGCTTAGATAAAGCGACAGGATTGCCTGGCTTGGAGCGACTAACGCCAGAATAACAACATCATCATCTTTGGCTTCACCGGTCCGCACTGGGGTCGCCGGTTTATCAGTATGCTTTGATGGGCTCGTTGTTTTGTCAGTCTGGACAGGACTTGTGGGCTGATTAAAAGGGCCTGTGGTATCAACATGTGTCTCTTCAGCAGGAATATCAGGATCTTGCGATGGTGGGTCGTTCAGCACATCGTCGTGGATGTGTTCTTCGGGATCTGGTATTTTGTCCGGTTCAAGAGCGTCGTCTTCTTCTGCCGCTTTGTCCAGACGAGCTTTCTTGCTTGGCCTAGGCTTGGCCCTGAAAGGAAAAAAACGGATCAGTCCAGTGAATATTGAAAGTGATATATCAAACAACATTATAAGGAATATGGCTCACCCAAGCTCCGTTTTGAGTGGTGGGAGCTGGGTGGCTGACGACTCGCCGGACGAAGAATGAGAAGTGCCCTGATAATCGGAGTCAGATGGATTAAGAGGTTGACGAAAACAACCCGCTTTAGGATAAGCATTGACGAAACAGTTAGAGACCTCTGAACGGCGTCTCCAAACCGGACTGTTTGGTAAACCGGCGGAGGTAACTACCTGGCCGCTGTGCCGGGTTGTGCGGCGAGCTTCATGCTGTTGTGTCTTCATAAGAAAGTTTCGGTCCAAATAAGCAAGAGGATGAGAAACTTTAACTTTCCGGTTTGCCCGACGGATTTTTAGTGAAGGTAAAGGGTTTGAATCGGAAGAAAGAGCGATTACCTCTACAACATCAGCGTGACTGACTTCAGCGCCATCTTGGCAATAATCATTATCAATAAGGCGTCTGAAAAATAAACCAAGTGAATCAAGCACTGCCTCAAGGTCCGGATTACCCACATCATCGTCAGCTGGTGGATCGGAGGATGCAGTGGTTCTCTTCCTATTGGCCGGTTTCTTCACAACTCTGGTCTTGGGGCGGGTTGTTTTCTCCGGTTTCTCTTGTGGAGGCTTCTTGCTCCAAAATGGATCATCACCCTGTTTGAAAGATGTTAATGTCAACAAAGAGTGCTTAAACATAGTCAGATTTCATGAAAACATAAGATATGAGTCTTACGGCTGGCGGTTTGTTAATGGTACAAAAAGGAGGCAGGCCGGTTTGAGAGCAGGCAGCTTCCGGTTCATTTAATATCTTCTTCACAGCCTCAGTAACCTCGTCATCTGTCAGCTAGATCTCAATATTCCGTAGAGGGTCTTTTACATCTCCTGTGTATTTGCACATCAAACCGGAGCGCAGGATTAAGGGCAATATACTCCAAGATATCCAGTAGCGAGCAAGGTCAACTCCTGTCAACCCATTAGCCATGAAGGCCCTGAGCTTGGATAATTGAGGAGCATATTTGCTTCTCTCCTTAGCAGTCAGTCTCTGAGGGAAGGGATGTGTGTTTCTTAGCCGCTCCGGTTGATAACCCGGCAAGGGATTTTCTCCATCAGGAGAGGTATCTTTGCAGTAAAACTATGTTGAATTCCACTCTTTGGGATGGCTGTGCAGTTTGGTGTGAGGGTAAGTGACCTCTTTCCTCTTCTGAATTGCCGTACCACCTAACTCGGTATTGGGACCGTCAGTAAATTCGGTGCGGCGGTTCAGATGTTAGCAATCTCTGAATAATTCAACTGTGGGCTCCTCTTGAAAGAACACTTCACAGAGCACTTGAAAGTGACAGATGTTGGTTACAGAGTTGGGGCCAATATCTTGTGGACCTGATTGGAAGTTGGCCAAGACATCCCGATAAAACTTTGAACCGGGCGGACTAAAGCCCGGGCTAGATGGTCAGCAAAACAACAACCTCTCCATCTTCGGTTACGGAGGACATTCCGGGCCAGGGACCCTCCAGTGAACGACATCCTTTTTTCCTAAAGCGCCGGTTTGGACTAGGTTATTCAGTTGAGTCTCGGTCACTCGAGAAGGGACCCAATTGTACTCATATACTTGCTTGGCCATGGTGCAATCTGCAAAGCAGTAATACCGGTTCAAGAATATGTTGGAAGGGTATACATTGATGCATTCATTGCTAAACCGGAAGCAGTTACTTATAAACCAGAGTTCTGCAAAGTGGCAATACTTAGCTAGGGAATCCTGGCGGTTCAACAAGGGGTCTAATGGTATATACCGAGTTGTCAATTTTTCTACAAAGTTAAACCGCCCGGTCGGAAACTTTGAAGAGTCAAGATTGCAGATGAGTAGGTGTGCGAAAATAGGTTTCACAAAATTACATCATAGTTTTGGATCTGGAACATGTTCAGAAAAGAGATAAATATTCAAGGTCCAAAAGGGAGCAATACTGAATCAATGAGCAAGGATACAGGGAGATCTATGGCTTTGAGATACGCAAGTGACGCCGGATGATAAAAACTACTGCTACGCAGAATAGAGATTTACAGACTTGTCTAAGATTTATCATATGAACAAGAAGCAAGCGATGAACGCTGAAGAACATGGAAACCCTAGAACAGATCTATGATGAAAATATAGAAGACTTACCAGAGCTGAGGAGGAAATGGAAGATCGCCGCGATGCTCTGGTATATTCAGGGTGATGCAGCGGCCAAGGTTGGTGCAGAAGACGACGGCAGCGGCGGAGCTCTGAAGTTGGGCGACGCGAGGAAGATGAAGCAGAAGGGCACGAAGGGGAAAAAGAAATGACCTTTCGGTGTTATTTATAAAGCAAGGGACATGTGTCAGGCACGAAAATCAAGGGGCCGCGAGTTTTGGAAACGGAGCTGTCCCCTCGATTGTCGCAGATCCATTAAACGAAAAAGGTATCGTGGATAGATTTTTATGACAGCCGACGTCACGCCGGTTTACAACGACCAGAGAAGATGACATCATGGCGGTTCACCAAACTACACAAAGATGCTGAAGATGAAGTTTTTTGCTAAGGATTGACATGAACCTGTTCAAATCAATCTGGGGCCTAATGTTGGGGATATTACTACTGGGTGTAAACCGGCCAGGACAGGCCGTGTTAACTTCGTCAGTAGATGAGTATGTTAAAGCCCAAGTAGGCAGATGAGGGCTCAAGGCCCATAGCCGGTTTAAGGCCTGTAGCCGTAAACCGGCGTCGGTATGTAACTTGTATTGTAAGTTAGGAATAGTAGAGACCAAGCCGGAACATCTACGAACTGGCGTCGGGACTCTGTAAACCGACGGGCGCCACCCATGTATATAAGGGGACGACCCAACGGCGGTTCAGGGATGACAGATAACAACTCGAGACTTAGGCGAAGCTTGTTTGCTCCCTAGTCATCGAAACCCCATCAATTCCATCACAACTAGACGTAGGCTTTTACCTTCATCGAAGGGGCCGAACTAGTATAAACTCTCTTGCGTCCTTGTGTCCGCTTTAACCCCTTCAAGCTAACCCGTAGCGATGGCCCCACGACTAAGTCCTTTCATGAGGACATCTGCTGTGACAAAACCACGATAGGTAGGATGTATAGGTCAGGCCTATTACCCTACCCTAGGTTTATGTCTACATCATTATCCCCCGAATGGATCGAGGTTTGAGTGAAACAGAAGGGCGGAGTTGCCCTTGCTTTTATTTTTGGTTGTCTCGTCTATATCTCCGAGTAGAGGCCAGTTGACGGAACTTCAGCTTCGTTTCAGTCGCGTTGATCAATTCAGAAATTACCGACTGGTTTATAGCATCACATCCGTCAAATGAAATCTCTGACACAAATCTTTGGCGTGATCGGTTGCAGAGTATCCTGGATTTTCCGGGATTCGAAATTTTGGTAGGAGCGTGCCAGGAGGAGCGTCCCGCGGTAAGTGGAGTAGATAAATAGGACCTTTCGATTACTGCGCCACCTTTTTCGCCACGTATCACGTGTGCAGCTGTTGGGGAGATTTGACAGGACCGCTCGGGCCCACGCGTCAGCCACTCGGGAGTAGGCTCTTAAAAGCGGCGAGACCGAGGCGTTTGCACTGTGCGTGCTCATTCCCTTCTTCTTCCTCTCGCGACCCCGCTTTGCCCAGGCCATCCACTCTCGACGCCGTCGCTTCGCCGCCATGGAGAAGGACAAAACGGTGGCGCTGGAGCGTGCGAAGAAAGCGACGGGGCCGGCGAAGAGCAAGAAGATGAATCGGGGGTCTTCTCGCGCACGGGGTTGCCGTCGGGTTGGATCCAGGGAGATTAGATCCGATCCTCGCTCTGACAGGAGGACTTGGACGATATGGCCGAGCTGGGGCTGATCGTCCATAAGTCCGCGCGCCTGCCGAAGGGGGAAACGGAGCCACAGCCGCGGCCGGGTGAGTGTGTCCTGCTCGCCACCCACGTCGGCCGTGGTTTTTCTCTTCCCCCGCACCCCTTATTTCGTGGATTCCTGAATTTCCTTGGGGCCCAACTCCACCATTTCACTCCCAACACTATCACATATCTTGCTGCGTTCGTCTCCATGTGTGATAATTTCCTGGGGTGCCGACCTCACTGGGTCTTTTCAAGCACATCTTTACCATTCGAACCCAAACTGTGAAAAAAGCGAACTCGAAGGATGAGAAAACCCATGTCATCCAGATGTGTGGGGGCTTGGGCATTCAGAAGAGGAAGAGGAGCTCTGTCCCTCCGATGACCCTTCCTGAGTCGGTCAGGGGCTGGCAATCGACCTGGTTCTACTGCTAGGACTTCGCTACCCCAGGCCAGTCGACTGGGCTTCCTCCTTTTTCTTTAGACCATGTTCAAACTCCATCTTCCTTGAAAGTGACAGCCGCGGAGAAGGCGGATAAAGGCATGTTAGTTGAGAGAGTGGTACAACTGATCAACCAGGGTGTCACTGGTATGGATTTGCTCGAGGTGTTTCTCAGTCGGTGGATCCAGCCTCTCCAAGCTCGTGACCATCCCATGTGGATGTACTCCGGGGCTGGTGACACTGCTCGGGTTCATCCGGAGGAGGTGGAGGCCAAAACCATAGGTTGATGGGTATCACCGGGAACAAGGACAACCCCAGGGGTGCTAGGCAAGTCGACCCTTTCAGCGAAAGCAACCCGCCAGAGAAGGTCTGGTCATCATGACTGAGTTTTTGAACGCATTTTCGGACTGATTGTTGTTTCGACTGACTTAGGATTGGTCTCTTGCTTTGCAGATCTATACGGAGATGTATTCGATGCCCAATGGTGAACAAGCTCTGGAGAAAGACCAAGAGGGCGAGGACAGTGCTGAGGAGAGCGGCGAGTGGGAGTCCCCCGCTGATGATGATGAAGATGAGAGTGACGAGTTGGAAGACGAGGAGGTAGCCGACTCACCGCCTCGCTCCGAACGTCGATCCAAGCAGAAGCATGACCCCGCGAACAGGCGCGGCAAGGCCATGGCGTCAAATGCTCCATATCACAAGCGCGCTCGGTCCCTGAAGCCGGATCTGACTGAGAAGGTCACCAAGCAGCCCAAAGCTAACCCTCCGAAGGCTCGGAAGACCTTGCCTAAGATTAAGATGGATGTTCCTGTTGCTTCTAGGTAAACGCTCTTCTCATATCTTTTATCGCGATCAATTTTTCTGTTCCAACTGGCTTTCTTGTTCTGACCGAGTGGACGATGAATTTCTGTAGCCCGACCTCAGCTGCGACCGACATGGATATCGACAAGACTCCAGCCGACGAGGAAGCTGACGAAGCCGTCACCTCCAAAGCCAGTAAGCCATGTTGATTCGAATTCGTCTGGTCGACTGATTGATTTGTCAATTATTCTTATGGCTTTCTCTGTTCTTTGCAGATCCACGAGATGTTGTTGTGCTTCCAGACGACGACGAAGAGGTACCGCTGAGAGGGAGGAGGAGGAAGGACAGGGAGCTGGGCGGGAAGGCGCCTGAGGTCCAGGTTCCTCAGTCGACTGTGACACCTGGAACGGTGGTCGAGCGCATGACAGATCTGGCTCGAACCAACGTCACCTTCACCGTTCCGCTGTCGACTGATTGCCCCTCGGGGTCGATTGCTCTGCCTCCATCACTTTTCGCTACATATCAAACTCCAGACGATCCACCAGCTGCTGCCAAGGAAGCTCTTCTTTAGTTGAATCTTGTGATGGGGCAGATGAAAATGGTGCATGAGGCTAGTCAGGTAGCCTTCAACGCCAGAGCTGCTCTGCAAGCCAATGTCCAGGTTAGTCGACTTTTCGATCGACCGTATTTCTTGTCTGATCACCCACTAGGGTGTGGCTGTTTTTAATGTTGTATGTCTCTTTGTGTCGATTCGAACTGAACCTCACGCCGAGTGGAATCGAAACCAGTGGGGGCACGCTGAGTGCACCCACTGGGTGTAGTCCCCGAGACCATAGGTGACTGCGGGCAGTCGACTGTGGTCTGAAAATGGGAACCTCTCTCTCTTTTTTTTGCCACTCGAGCTGGGCAGACCATGCCGAGTGGAATCGAAACCAGTGGGGGCACGCTGAGTGCACCCACTGGGTGTAGTCCTCGAGACCGTAGGTGACTGCGGGCAGTCGACTGTGGTATGAGAATCTTCTCTTTCTCTTTTTTTTGAAGAATCAGTGGGGGCACGCCAAGTTCACCCACTGGGTGTAGTCCCCGAGATTGCCATTGAATGTTTGATTCGGTGGTAGTCTTAGAGTAACTAGTATTGTGATGTCTTTTTATCTCTGTCGACTGATATGACTTGTGACTGTGGAAATCTTGCAATCTTGGGGCTCAGCTCTCTGCAATGAACAAGCAGCAAATCAGCCTCAACCTTGATCTGGAGTTGGCCAAGAAAAATCTCCAGAGCGCTCGTGATGAAGTAGCTGCCATGGGAGGTAATCAATCGCCGACTGTTTATCCCACTGCTGGCACTTTTTCTTTCCATTTTTGAAATGAGAGATTCCACTCGAGCAGATGTATCTAGTGAAAACCGCCAACTCCAAGCCCGTCTGAAGAATGTTATTTCTTTAGAGAAAATGAAGCAGGCTTTGGAGCAGAAGGACCTGGACCTAGCTGCAGCTCGGAAGGAGGCGGCCATGAGAAGACAACGCTGGCGACAAGAAGCTTGCTTGATCGGCAAGTTAGAAGAAGAAAATTCCAAATTGAAGACTGCTATTTCGGCGCCAACCAAGAAGTCGAGAGACTGAAGAAGCACAAGGAGAAACTGACCGACGAACTTGGGAGCCTCAAGATCAAGAACGGTGAATTAGAGTCTTATCTGAGCCAACTTGCTGCGAAACTGGTCCTGAAACTTGAAGGTACCTATTAATCTGTCTTTTTTCCGTCGACTGATAATTTTAATTGTGCTGTCGACTCATACTCCACTCGACCATGCAGAATTTTGCCAAGACTTTAAAGCGGAAACTGGGCGGGTCGAGACGGGTCTTGACCCCATTAACTGTCCAGTCAAGGGTGAAGTTGCAATGAACGTGTTGTGGTTGGAGTCTCGCATGGATGGCATAGTTGCTTATCTGGCCCGTCTGAAGGCTGCAATGACCCGGATTGATGGAGAACTTTGGTCTCAGGCAGAACTGTCTCAAGATCTCGAGTCTCTAATGGCTCGACTGAATCAAATCCCTGAGCGTGTGCAAGAATGGAAGAAGTCCTCTGCTTGCTGTGGTGCTGACGTCGCTCTATCTCTAGTCCGAGTGCACTGCAAGGATGCCATAGAAGACAAGCTGGCGGAGCTTAAAGTTGCGAACACTAAGAAGGATACTTTCCAATCTTTCATGGACACTTTTCTTGCTGTCGCCACTCGCATTGCAGACAGCAACGACCTTGACAGTTTCTGCGACCCGGCCAGTCCTTCTCCTGACGTGTGATCGAAAAAACATTAAGCTTCACCTTTATTTGCCTCGGGATGCCGAGTTATTGTGTAACCGTTAAACTGCTTCGGGCTTGATGCTCAAATACTTTTGAATCGTCGTCCGAAACCTTAGGAATTTATCCGAACTTGGTTTATTTCTAAATATGCTTGCGTTTTCCTTTGAGTGGAATTTTCTTCACTCGGAATAATCTTTGTGTTTGAGATTTCAATCGTACTGCGCTTCATCGTCCTTGCAGGTAGGGATGGAGCGAACGTTTACTTATGGCGTAGCTCCGAAGGAGAAGGTTGCAGTCGACCTGCACCTCGTCGTCCTTGCGGATAGGGATGGAGCGGATGTTGTACTTATGGCGTAGCTCCGAGGAGAAGGTTGCAGTCGACCTGCACCTCGTCGTCCTTGCGGATAGGGATGGAGTGAACGTTGTACTTGTGGCGTAGCCCCGAGGAGAAGGTTGCAGTCGACCTGCACCTCGCCGTCCTTGCGGATAGGGATGGAGCGAACGTTGTACTTGTGGCGTAGCTCCGTGGAGAAGGTTGCAGTCGACCTGCACCTCGCCGTCCTTGCGGATTGGGATGGCTTCTATACTTAGGCGAGTACTTGACTGCAGCTAAGCCCCCATGAGGGAGTCCTGGATTAGGGGGTGTCCGGATGGCCGGACTATAACCTTTGGCCGGACTCCTGTACTATGAAGATACAAGATTGAATATTTCGTCCCGTGTCCGGATGGGACTTTCCTTGGCGTGGAAGGCAAGCTTGGCAATACGGATATGTAGATCTCCTCCCATCGTAACCGACTCTGTGTAACCCTAACCCTCTCCGGTGTCTATATAAACTGGAGGGTTTTAGTCCGTAGGACGAACAACAATCATACCATAGGCTAGGTTCTAGGGTTTAGCATCTCCGATCTCGTGCTAGATCTACTCTTGTACTACCCATATCATCAATATTAATCAAGCAGGAGTAGGGTTTTACCTCCATCGAGAGGGCCCGAACCTGGGTAAAAACATCGTGTCCCTTGTCTCCTGTTACCATCCGCCTAGACGCACAGTTCGGGACCCCCTACCCGAGATCCGCCGGTTTTGACACCGACACCCCGGGTGGGAGGGTTGCTCTCCACTCGGTAGGATTTTTCATAATTAGGTGAGTACTTGACTGCAGCTAAGCCTCCGA
This sequence comes from Aegilops bicornis, assembly GCA_021605145.1. Taxonomy (NCBI): domain Eukaryota; kingdom Viridiplantae; phylum Streptophyta; class Magnoliopsida; order Poales; family Poaceae; genus Aegilops; species Aegilops bicornis. The sequence continues at coordinate 56,204,461 of CM038675.1, read as the reverse complement.
TTGGGAGGGTTGCTCTCCACTCGGTAGGATTTCTCATACTTAGGCGAGTACTTGACTGCAGCTAAGCCTCCGAGTGGGAGGGTTGCTCTCCACTCGATAGGATTTCTCAAACTTAGGCGAGTACTTGACTGCAGCTAAGCCCCCGAGTGGGAGGGTTGCTCTCCACTCGGTAGGATTTTTCAAACTTAGGCGAGTAATTGACTGCAGCTAAGCCGCCGAGTGGGAGGGTTGCTCTCCACTCGGGAGGAATTTTCAAACTTAGGTAGTATTTGACTGCAGCTAAGCCCCAGTGGGAGGGTTGCTCTCCCTCGGTAGGATTTTTCAAACTTAGGCGAGTACTTGACTGCAGCTAAGCCCCAGAGTGGGAGGGTTGCTCTCCACTCGGTAGGATTTCTCAAACTTAGGCGAGTACTTGACTGCAGCTAAGCCCCCGAGTGGGAGGGTTGCTCTCCACTCGGTAGGATTTTTCAAACTTAGGCGAGTACTTGACTGCAGCTAAGCCCCCGAGTGGGAGGGTTGCTCTCCACTCGATAGCATTTTTCATACTTAGGCGAGTACTTGACTGGTGCTAAGCCCCCGAGTGGGAGGGTTGCTCTCCACTCGGTAGGATTTTTCAAACTTAGGCGAGTACTTGACTGCAGCTAAGCCCCCGAGTGGGAGGGTTGCTCTCGACTCGGTAGGATTTCTCAAACTTAGGTGAGTACTTGACTGCAGCTAAGCCCCCGAGTGGGAGGGTTGCTCGCTACTCGGTAGGATTTTTCAAACTTAGGCGAGTACTTGACTGCAGCTAAGCCCCCGAGTGGGAGGGTTGCTCCCCACTCGATAGGATTTTTCATACTTTGGCGAGTACTTGACTGCAGCTAAGCCCCCGAGTGGGAGGGTTGCTCTCCACTCGGTAGGATTTTTCAAACTTAGGCGAGTACTTGACTGCAGCTAAGCCCCCGAGAGGGAGGGTTGCTCTCCACTCGGTAAGATTTTTCAAACTTAGGCGAGTACTTGACTGCAGCTAAGCACCCGAGTGGGAGGGTTGCTCTCCACTCGGTAGGATTTTTTCAAACTTAGGCGAGTACTTGACTACAGCTAAGCCCTTGAGTGGGAGAGTTGCTCTCCACTCGGTAGGATTTTTCAAACTTAGGCGAAACGAATTCGCAGCTAAGCCTCCGAGTGAAAGGCTTGCTCACCACTCGGTAGGATTTTTCAGACTTGGGCGAAACGGATTCGCATCAAAGTCACCCACTGGGGGATTTCAAATGGAAACAAAAGCAACAACAATCGTTTAGGAAGATTATAAAGCTCTTGTCTTTGATAAATAAACTACAAAGGTGTTTCTTATTACATCTCATCCGAGTGATTACTTAAGTATAAAAGGGCCGGAGCAGCTCCGCATTCCAATCTCGTGGCTCGTCTTTCTGATGTTCGACATTGTAAAGATAGTATGCTCCATTGTGGAGAACCCTGGTGATAATGAAGGGACCTTCCCAAGAAAGGGCTTCTGTTGATCCACTCGAAGAACCAAGTCTCCCTCCTGAAAAGCTCGGCCCTTCACGTTTCTGGAGTGGAATCGACGCAAATCTTGCTGGTAGATGGTCGACCGGATTAATGCCATCTCTCTTTCTTCTTCTAAGAGATCGACTGAATCCTGCCGGGCCTATTCCGCTTCTTCTTCAGAGAAGAGTTCTACTCGGGGTGCGTTGTAGAGCAGGTCACTTGGCAGAACAGCTTCGGCTCCGTAGACCAAAAAGAAAGGGGTTCGCCCGGTCGATCGATTGGGATTTGTTCTCAAACCCCAGAGAACTGATGGAAGCTCATCGACCCAGGCATCTGCTGCCTGTTTGAGATCACGCATCAGTCGGGGTTTCAGTCCTTTGAGGATTAGACCATTCGCCCTTTCAGCTTGACCATTCGACTGTGGGTGAGCCACTGAAGCATAGTCGACTCGTGTGCCTTGAGAAGTGCAGAACGCTGTAAACTCGTCGGAATCGATTTTCGATCCATTGTCAGTGATGATGCTGTGTGAAACTCCATATCTGAATGTCAATTCTCTGATGAAGCTGACAGCGGTGCTGGCATCAAGATTCTTGATAGGTTTGGCTTCGATCCATTTTGTAAACTTGTCGACTGCTACAAGCACATGAGTAAATCCGCTCCTACCAGTCCTCAGCGGCCCGACCATGTCCAATCCCCAAACAGCAAAAGGCCAGACGAGTGGAATGGTCTTCAGGGCTGATGCAGGCTTGTGAGACATATCAGAGTAGGACTGGCAACCTTCACATCTGTCGACTATATCTTTCGCCATTTCATTTGCTCGGGGCCAATAAAATCTGGCTCGGTATGCTTTAGCCAAAATGGCCCGAGATGGCGCATGGTGACCACAGGTCCCCGAGTGGATGTCGTTGAGGATCATTCGACCTTCCTCTGGTGTTACGCACTTCTGACTGACCCCAGTCACACTTTCTCTGAACAACTGTCCCTTTATCACCGTAAAGGCCTTGGATCGATGGACGATCTGTCGAGCCTCTGCTTCATCCTCTGGGAGTTCCTTCCTAAGGATGGATGCGATGTAAGGTATTGTCCAGTCGGGAGTGTTAACCAGAACTTCCATGATTAGGTCGACCATGGCTGGGACCTCGACTTCAGTCGGATCTGTGGCGCTCTTAGGCTGCGGGGGCTCTTATGTAAAAGGATCTTCTTGAACTGACTGTGTGTGAATGTGCTCCAGAAACACAATGGTGGGAATGGCTTCTCTCTTGGAACCTATCTTCGCCAAATCATCGGCTGCTTGATTTTTCAGTTGGGGTATATGATGGAGTTCTAACCCCTCGAACTTCTTTTCCAACTTCCTCACCGCATTGCAGTAGCCAGTCATGGTTGGGCTTCTGACGTCCCACTCTTTCATCACTTGATTGACCACTAAATCTGAGTCACCATAGACCATGAGGTGACGGACGCCGAGTGAAATGGCCATGCACAACCCGTATAAGAGTGCTTTGTAGTCTGCTTCGTTATTGGAGGAATCAAAGTGAATCTGGAGTACATATCTGAGTTTGTCTCCTCGGGGGGATACTAATACCACCCCGGCACCCAAACCATTCTGCATCTTGGAACTGTCAAAGAACATGGTCCAGTGCTCCGAGTGAACTTGAGTCGACAGTTGCTGTTCGATCCACTCGGCGAGGAAATCAGCTATTTCCTGGGACTTGATAGCTTTCTTTGCCGCAAACTGAATATCTAAGGGAAGGAGTTCAATCGCCCATTTTGCCACTCGACCAGTTGCATCTCTGTTGTGCAGAATCTATGATAATGGACCATCGCTGACGACTGTAACGGAGTGGTCAGAGAAATAGTGTGCAACCTTCTTCGTGGTCATATAAATCCCATAAACAAGCTTCTGATAGTGCAGATATCTCTGTTTCGACGGAGTCAGTACTTCAAAAACATAATAAACTGGGCGCTGAACCTTATAGGCTTTTCCCTCTTCTTCTCGCTCGACCGTAAGTACTGTACTGACGACTTGTCTAGTGGCTGCTATGTAAAGCAGTAAAGGCTCTTTGCTGATTGGGGCAGCAAGCAACGGCTGGGTTGAAAGCAGGGCTTTTAGCTCTACAAACGCTGCATCAGCTTCAGGAGTCCACTCGAACTTGTCTGACTTCTTCATCAGTCGGTAGAGAGGTAGCGCCTTCTCACTGAGTCTGGAAATGAATCGACTTAGGGCGGCCAAACAACCAGTAAGCATCTGAACATCATGCACATGCACTGGGCGTTTCATTCGGAGTATGGCACCAACTTTCTCGGGGTTAGCATCGATCCCTCGTTCGGAAACGAGAAAACCGAGCAACTTTCCTCCTGGAACTCCGAACGTGCACTTTGATGGATTAAGCTTGATATCGTACCTTCTGAGGTTGGCAAAGGTTTCAGCACGGTCAGTCAGTAGGTCGGAACCTTTGCGTGACTTGACCACAATGACATCCATGTACGCTTCCACATTCCGACTGATTTGAGTGAGTAAACACTTCTCAATCATTCGCATGAATGTGGCTCTAGCGTTCTTCAAGCCGAATGGCATAGTGACATAACAGAAGCACCCGAATGGGGTGATGAAAGCCGTTTTGATTTCATCGGGTCCAAACAGACGGATCTGATGATACCCGTAATAAGCGTCCAGAAAGGACAGACGCTCACACCCTGCAGTCGAATCGACTATCTGATCAATGCGAGGGAGAGGAAAGTGATCCTTCAGGCAGGCCCGATTGATATTCTTGAAGTCGATGCACATGCGGAGTGATTTGTCCTTCCTAGGGACCATGACAACGTTAGCTAACCACTCGGAGTGGTAAATTTCTTGGATAAACTCAGCTGCCAGGAGCCGAGCCACTTCTTCACCGATTGCTTTTCTCTTCTGTACGGCGGACCGTCGAAGATGTTCCTTAACCGGTTTTATCTTTGGGTCGACTCGCAAACGATGCTCAACCAGTCCCCTGGGAACACCCGACATGTCAGAAGGTTTCCATGCAAAGATGTCCCAGTTCTCACGGAGGAATTGGATGAGTGCTTCTTCCTATTTGGAGTCGAGAGTTGTTGAAATGTGGGTCGGAGCAGCGTCGGGATCAGTCGGGTGGATATGAACCGGTTTCATTTCACCGGACGACTGAAATGGTGAATCCGTTGCAGGCTTCTTAGCTCATAGCAAATCACTCGGATCTGCATTTTTCTGATACTCCTGCAATTCTACCACTGCCATCTACGCATCGGCGATTTTTGAGCCCTTCCGGAAGTACTCTTCTGCCTTTTTTCGATTGCAAGTGATGGTGATCACTCCCTTGGGACCAGGTATTTTCAATTTGAGGTACACATAGCATAGTCGAGCCATAAAACGCGCGTAGGCTGGCCTACCCAGAATGGCGCGATAAGCACTCTGGAAATCCACCACTTCAAATGTCAACTTTTCTTTGTGGTAATTCTTGTGATCACCGAAAACCACGTCAAGAGCAATCTGGCCGAGTGATTCAGCCTTTTTGCCCGGAATGACTCCATGGAAACTCATACTGCTTTCACTGAGTCTGGACATCGGAATGCCCATCCCTTTCAATGTTTCTGCATACAGAATGTTCAGGCCACTGCCACCATCCATCAGAACTTTAGTCAGTCGAGTGCCTTCGACAACTGGGTCGACCACCAAAGCTTGCCTCCCAGGGGTGGCTATGTGTGTCGGGTGATCGGACTGGTCGAATGTGATGGCAGTCTGGGACCATTTCAAATAACTGGGCGTCGCCGGAGCGACCATATTCACTTCTCTGTTGATCACTTTCAATCGACTCTTACTCTCAACATCAGCAAAAATCATCAGAGTGGAATTGACGTGAGGGTAACCATCATCACTCTCCTCCTTGTCCTCAACGTTGTCGGACTCTTTTTCCTTGTCTTTGGGCTGTTTATTCCGGAACTGCTGGATCAGGAGCCGGCACTGCCGAGTGGTATGTTTCAGGTAAATGATTTTACCCTCCTCATCTTTCTTTGTGTGGATGTGGCATGGAAAATCTAGCACATCATTTCCATCTTGATCTTTTATCTTCTTAGGGTTCCATGGCCCCTTGGGCTTCCCTTTGGGTTTTCCTTGAGTCACGGCTAAGGTTTCCCCAGGAGCAGCTGGCTCAGCTTTGTGCTTCTGCTTCTGACTGGAGTTTCCTCCTCCGGTTTCATGGGCGACTAATTTGTGCTTGCCACTCTGGAGCCGATCCTCTTCCTAACCATTATCATATTTGGTGGCAATCTCCATCATTCGACTCAGAGACATGTCTCCGGTCCGACCGAACTTCACGTTCAACTCTCGATATTTGACGCCTTCTTTGAAGGCGCAGACTGCTTGGTGATCAGACACGTTCTCAACTGTGTGATGCAGTGTGATCCATCTCTGGATATAATCCCTCAGAGTTTCATTTGTCTTCTGAACACAGGATTGCAGCTCTGTCAACCCTGCTGGTCGTTTGCATGTTCCTTCAAACGTTCCGACAAAAACTCGGGCAAGATCTTCCCAAGTGTAAATGCTGCTGGGTGCTAACTGATTCAGCCACGCTTTGGCCGAACCCTCCAACATCAGAGGCAGGTGTTTCATAGCCATTTCATCATTACCGCCGCCTATCTGAACAGCCACTCGGTAGTCCTCAAGCCAAGTATCAGGCTTGGACTCACCAGTGAACTTACTGATTCCAGTCACCAACCTGAAGTTGGGGGGAATCACCGCAGCCCTGATGGATCTGCTGAAGCACTCGGGTCCTGAGACGCGCGCTCTACTGCTGGTGGGTACATCTCTATCATGACCTTCTCGGTGAGCTCTGTTCCTGTCGACCAAACCCTGAACGAGAATAGATCTCGCATCAAAGCCTGGCTCCCTGGGGTCGACTGGAATCCTTCGCCCAGCGCTGTGAGGGCGCCTGTCATCCTGCTGTCGAGGCACATATGATCCACTCCTTGGGGGAGGAGTGGGCACTCGACGACGATCGTCACGATCGAGTCGGCCTCAGGGGCGATCTTGGACTATGTGCCGACTGGACTGTATCTGCAACAATGGACCTGCTATGGATCCTATTCCGCGATTGTGATACAACCGTATTCTGCTCCCCCGCTGCCCGGAGTAAAGCTCTGATCTGCATTAAACCCCTGCCGGCTTCTGACTGGGAGGGCTGAATTGACTCTACTATACGAGCTGCAGCTGTAAGATTTTCGATCGGAGTTCGATATACCTGAGTCGGAGGTGGAAAAAGTTGGCGTCGACTGGATTCTTGAACCCTTTGTCGCGCACGCTCGTCGAGTACTCGCTGGAGATTTTCCAGTCGAGTGCGCTCAGCCAGATTGGCCAGGCGCGCGTCCTCCAAGGCCCGGGCCTCGGGGGTTTCTCCAACGATAGGAGTGTGAAGAGCATCCATGTTCCGGCGGCGAAGCTCTTCCCTCTGCTCCGAAGAGAGGGGCTCGGGGCGGTATTCCTCATGAGCATGCGACAGATCGCCTTTGCCGTCGCCACCGTCGGTGCGAGGGAAGCCGGGAGGACTGCAGGTCCATCGACCATCAGGACCTCCGCCGCTGGATCACTTCTGTCGCACTCACATGCGGTCTCTACGGAGCCAGTCGACAGATCGAACATGCCGTAGAGAGATTTGTTGGGCTCGATCGCCGCGACCTGAGGGGTGGCCGTTTGGTGAGCCACAACGTGTCTCACCCATCGCTGAAGCCTTGACCGACCGGAGCGCTTGCACCGGCGGGCGATGGGGAGGGAGGACGCCATAGGTGCCGACCGATACTGGGTCAATGGCTGCCTCAAGAGGACGCCGCGGATGCACGCACGAAAGTGCGTTGCCCCGCGGACGGGGAGTGCATCGACGTCGAGTGGAGCCTCCTGAAGCCAAGCGGAGTCATCGGCGATGAAAACGAGCGCGCTGAGATGGATCTCGCAGCCCTCGGCCAAACCTCCGCCTGAAACCATGATGAAGGGGATCGGAAAAATCGCAACTTCTCCAACAAGTCGCTAAGACACCTGCCCCAAGGTGGGCGCCAACGGTCGTGGTTCTAAGTCTGATAGTAGAATAGGGGGTAGGAATGTAGAGGCAAGATCTTGGCTATGGAGGAAGTGTACACGCTGGTTTTACGAGTTCAGGCCCTTCTCAGAGGAAGTAACAACCCTACGTCTCGAAGCCCGGAGGCGGTCGACTGGATTATATGCGTGTGTGTTACAGGGGGTGCGAACCCTTGTCCCAGAGGAGGGGGGTGGCTTATATAGAGTGCGCCAGGACCCTAGCTCCCCTCCGTTACACAGGGCTAAATGTACATAAAGAGGTGGTGTTACAGGTAGCGCCTGTATTGAAATGCTGTAAATGGTCATTAACTATCTAAGTAAATGCCCGACCGTTGCTGCACAGAGCGGCTTTAGGTCTTCTTATCGTCGAGTGGTTTGATGGTCGAGTGACCTAGATAAAGTGAGATCACCGAGTGGATGGTAGGTCGAGTGGACTTCACTCGACGCCCTTGCTGGATCCCTTCTTCTGATACTTGAACTTCTTTGTTCTTAGGACTAAGACCTTAGGTAGGATGTATAGGTCAGGCCTATTACCCTACCCTAGGTTTATGTCTACATCACCCGCCACAGCTACTTGAGTTACTATTGGCAGGCAACAATACGTGTCCACGACATGATTTTTTGGTCTCGCGGCAAATCTATCCAATAATATAAGTGGCAGGCAATAGAAAAGATGAGCAAATTCCTTGGCCACCTCGTCATAAATATTGAACGTCATCAGATCACCTTTACGAAAATTATTTTCATTCCTGAAAGGTTTTCAAAACAAAAGAACATCCACTCAAAATTTCTGGATTTCTCACAAGAGTTTTCCAGAAACAGGTGGGTATCATCACCATATTCTATGTTGATGATTCCTCCAGGATCAACATGAGGCAAAGGCCCACAAATCAGCCCATATGTGGAAGCTTCAACAAGCTTTTTGGAAAACACCATGAGGTAACAGTCAGGGACCACAACAGAAGGCTGGTACGCACCCATCCCCATGGTATAGCGTTGCAGCTTCTGCCCTAGCAATGGACACAATCACAATCACTGATGGGATCCAACTGTAGGCTCTCTATATGCGGTGGACATGTGCAATCTTCGAACGAGGAATTCGTGCAGCTGTGCAGTTCTTCAGATGATCATCGGTTCGCCATTGCTGCTATACGACAGTAAAAATTTAACATAGAAGTTTTGTTAGACAGGGTAAAACAAATTAAAAAATAGCATGCTATAGTAGCATTCTGATCAATGTGGCGCTAAATGTAATAAGCGTGTAATTTTTTGCTATAGCTTGATACTGTGTCGCTATAGCGCGTCATAGCTTCGGTATGGCGAAATTTTAGGGCACTGATATTTTGTCATAGCATGTAATTTTTTCCAGGTACCACGGATGAAAATATCATATGTAAATGGGGTAATTTCTATAAAAAATGTTAAGAGAGGGGGTATAATTAAAATTTCCTCTATCATTTGCTATTCCTAGATTTAGTTTAATTATTACAAAAATACTACATGTACGGCCTGCTACAGGAGTGCTACAGACCTTTCCTCAACCTATCTTCACTGCCCCTGAATTTCACCTGGCTAGGGTGAGGGAGTCCTGAATTAAGGGGTCCTTAGATGGTCGGGCTATGTGACATGGGCCGGACTAATGGGCCGTGAAGGTACAAGATAGAAGGTCTCTCTCCGTGTCCGGATGGGGCTCTCGTTGGCGTGGATAGCAAGCTTGGCGGCTAGTCGTATAGTTTCCTTTCTCCGTAAACCGACTTTGTACAACCCTGGCCCTCTCCATGTCTATATAAACCGGAGGGGTTAGTCTGTAGAGGCAATCATAACCATACAAGCTAGACATCTAGGGTTTAGCCATTACGATCTCGAGGTAGATCAACTCCTATAACCCCTATACTCATCAAAGTCAATCAAGTAGGAAGTAGGGTATTACCTCCATTAAGAGGGCCCGAACTTGGGTAAACATCGTGTCCCCCGCCTCCTGTAACCTTCGATCCTCAGACGCACAGTTCTGGACCCCCTACCCGAGATCGGCCGGTTTTGACACCGACATTGGTGCTTTCATTGAGAGTTCCTCTGTGTTGTCGATAGAAGGATCGATGGATCGCCTCGTCGTCAATGACAAGCTCACTTCTCGAAGGGCCCTAGTTCCTGGGCAGATCCTCTAGATCGGCAGTTTCACCATGGGCGCCCGCCCGGCCGTTAAGCCCAAAGCGGTCCCCCCAGATTGCCAAAAACCATCTCCGCATCAACCCAGAAAACGTCAATAAGATGGTACCAGCAGATATTTCGTGTTTAAATGAACTGCTAGATCGCATCGCCGCTCTAGGGGTCGCAACAGATTAGGATCTGATTGGGCTTAAACTCGATCAGAGGGAAATCAGGTCCCCACCTGTCACCCACCTGGTGACCGTGATGGAAGAGCAAGTTGAGGATACCGCTCCTCCTATGCTAAAAACAAACAATGTTCGTATCTCTGAGCCCTGCGAGCAGGACACCCATCTTCGAGAAGAGACCGTCTGTCCTCCGAACATAGAATCGGGCGTTGAGCCTAAAAACCCCCAGGACACTCCGGATCATGGGCTAATGACCTCAGAAATTTTTCAAAATCCGGATTCCATGATGGGTCAGGGTTCGGATTTAAAACCACCCGCCCACCACAATCAATACTCTCTCCAAGCAATTCCGGTCCCCCGGACATATGCGACCCAATGTATATACGACAACAACCTCAGGAAATAGTCCATCACTTTTGGGCTAGATTCCTACTCATCAAAAACAAGATTAAAGATTGATGCGATGACGATGCGGTATCAGTCTTCTGCCGCAGCTGTACGGACGAGGGGATCCTCAATGCCCTCAACCGATGCCGCATACTGCATTTTTCGGATTTGGCAAACATAGTACAAAAGTGTTGCGCAATGGAAAGTGCCTGGAAAGCCCAGACAGCTTGGTGGGAACCATCAGCCTTTAAGCCACCCACCGACCGGGCAAAAAGTATGCACCCTCATGGGGCACCTTATCATCGCTTCACGGACAAGAAAATTAAGCCCTTAATGGGACATAGAAGTGTCCTTGATGACTGGCTCGACAAGCCTAGCCAGATACACACGATGCCGAATTCTGAACCAACACATAGACTTTGGGCATGTTGGATACTCCGTTAGGTGGCTAAAATCTGCGAGGCCATCCTCACCAACGCTAGCCCAGTGAGGTACTCCTATGAGGATAATGATGTCGCTTGAAGCTACATCGGTATTTCCCCAAAGAGGAAAGGATGATGCAGCACATCGGCGGTAGGTATTTCCCTCAGATATGAAACCAAGGTTATCGATCCAGTAGGAGAACCAAGTAACACAATGTAAACAGCCCCTGCACACAAATAACAACACCTCGCAACCCGGCGTGTTAAAGGGGTTGTCAATCCCTTACTGAGTACGGCGCCTCATGATAGGCAAAGGACGTGAGGTAAATTTGTAGTAGATTGATAGATCGAACGCCAAAAAATATAAGAATAAATTGCAGCAAGGTATTTCTTTATTTTTGGTTTAATAGATCTGAAAATAAATGCAAGGAAAAGTAGATCGCAAAGAAAATATATGAGAAAGAAGACCCGGGGGCCGTAGGTTTCACTAGTGGCTTCTCTCGAGAAAAATAGCAAACAGTGGGTAAACAAATTACTGTTGGGCAATTGATAGAACTTCAAATAATCATGACGATATCCAGGCAATGATCATTATATAGGCATCACGTCCAAGATTAGTAGACCGACTCCTGCCTGCATCTACTACTATTACTCCACACATCAACCGCTATCCAGCATGCATCTAGTGTATTAAGTTGATGGAAAAACAGAGTAATGCAATAAGAACGATGACATGATGTAGACAAGATCCATTTATCTATTGCGTAGATATAGATCTCATTGTTTTATGCTTAGTAGCAATGATACATATGTGTCGGTTCCCTTTCTGTCACTGGGTCAAGCACCGTAAGATCGAACCCACTACACAGCACCTCTTTCGATTGCAAGATAAATAGATCAAGTTGGCCAAACAAAACCCAAATATTGGAGAAGAAATACGAGGCTATAAGAAATCATGGATCTCCAAGAGACCATTGTATTGAGAATTCAACGAGAGAGAGAAAGCCATCTAGCTACTAACTAGGGACCCGAAGGTCTACAAAGAACTACTCACGCATCATCGGAGAGGCACCAATGGAGGTGGTGAACCCCATCCGAGATGGTGTCTAGATTGGATCTGGTGGTTCTGGACTCTGCGGCAGCTGGATGAATATTTCGTCGACTCCCCTAGAGTTCTGGATATATTGGGGTATTTATAGAGCAAAGAGGCGGTCCGCGGGGCACCCGAGGTGGGCACAACCCACCAGGTCGCGCCTGGGCCTCCTAGGGCGCCCTGGTGGGTTGTGCCCCCCTCGGGGCACCCCCAGGCGCAGCCAAGGCCCGTTGTGTTCCTCCTGGACCATAAAAATTCTCCGTGGAGTTTCATGGCATTTGGACTCTGTCTGATATTGATTTCCTGCGATGTAAAAAACATGCAGAGAACAACAACTGGCACTTGGCACTATGTCAATAGGTTAGTACCAAAAAATGTTATAAAATGACTATAAAATGATTATGAAACATCCAAGATCGATAATATAGCAGCACGGAACAAGCAAAAATTATGGATACATTGGAGACGTATCAGATAACGATCACAACGTTCTCACGGTCTTCAAGACCTTTTCTTCAAATAATCGGTGTAAAAGGGCGCTCTGCGACCTCGCCGAAGTTAACCATGTAACCGCAATGAACCCTTGGAACGACATGGCGATAATTTTCAACGCCACTAACGAACCACGGACCCGATCAGTCTGAGCACCAGCCGCTTTAGTTCTAAACCCAATTGTGGATGGCTTTAGGCTTACTAAAGTGCTCATGGACGGGGGCAGCGGATTGAACCTCATCTACGAGGACACGCTCGATAAAATGCAGATAGACAAGAGCCGCATCGAGAAGATCAGTACAACCTTCCGAGGTATTATCCCCAGCCGAGAAGCGCGGTGTTCGGGAAAAATAAAGCTTGATGTGGTATTCGGCATGACGGGGAACTACATGTCCGAAGAGTTAATCTTCCAGGTGGCACCTTTCAACAGTGGATATCATGCCCTGTTGGGGCGAGATGCATTCATAGCTTTCAAGCCATACCTCATTACGGGTACATGAAGCTCAAAATGCCTGGGCCCAACGGAGTCATCACTATCGCCTGTGATCTGGACATAGCACTCCGTGCCGAAAAAACCCGCATCCCTGGCCCTCGAGGCACTATCCAAGGCCCTTGCGGCCGAGGAGCTTACCGCTTTGCGTTCCACAGTGGATAGAGATGACGTAATCCTCGACAAAAGGCCAAAATCCACTTCTTTCAAACCGGAAACTAAATAGTCAAATTCCAAGTTCACCCAACGGATCCTAATAAAACAGCAGCCATTGGAGCACAGCTGGATCCGACGATCGACACTGCTCTAAGAGCATTGTTGCGCGAGAATGGGGACATTTTTGCCTGGCACCCTTCGGATATGCCCGGAATCCCACGCAGACTGGCCGAACATAGCCTGAACATAATAAAGGGGTTCAAGCCAGTTAAGCAAACGCTACGGCAATTTTCTGAACCCAAGCGACAAGCCATGGGGGAGGAGCTAGCTAAACTTCATGAAGCCTAGTTTATTCGAGAAATAAAACACACGGATTGGCTAGCAAACCTGGTCATGGTGCCAAAGAAGGACAAATCCTGGCGCCTTTGTGTCAATTTTAAAGACTTCAATAAAGCCTGCCCTAAGGACCCCTTCCCACTGCTCCGCATTGACCAAGTCATTGATGCAACTGCAGGACACAATTCACTGTGTTTCCTCGACGCATACTCAGGATACCACCAGATTAAGATGAATGAAACCGATTAGGACGCAACGGCATTCATTACCCCTTACGGGCCCTTCTGCTTCAACACTATGGCTTTCGGACTCAAAAACGCCCGCACCACATACCAGTGCATGATTCAAACATGCCTGGAAAAACAGATTGGCAAGACGGTGGAGGCATATGTAGATCATGTAGTCATCAAAACTAAACATGTCGAATCATTGGTGGACGACTTACGCCTTACATTCGAAAACCTTTGAACATATGACAAATGGCTCAATCCGGAAAAATGTGTTTTTGGTGTTCCGGCCAGAAAGCTGCTCGGGTTCATCAATTCCAATAGAGGAATTGAAGCCTTGTCACAGTTGGCAATACCAACAGACCTAAAACAGGTCCAAAAACTAGCTGGGTGCGTGGCAGCCTTGAGCCGATTTATCTCCAGACTGGGAGAGAAGGCGCTACCCCGATATCGCCTGCTTTGGCGTACCGACCAGTTTGAGTGGACGGATGCGACATTAGCTGGGTTGGAAGAAATAAAAACTCTGCTAGCAAACAACCCAGTCCTTGCCACACCTAACATCGGCAAACCTATGCTACTATATATATCTTCAACTCACCAGGTAGTGAGCGCATTACTCGTCGTCGAACGAGAGGAAGAGGGACACAAATTCCCACTCCAAAAACCCGTATACTTCGTATCAGTGGTTCTCACACCATGCAAATCCAGATACCCGCACTATCAAAATATAGCATATGAGGTTTTTATGGCGTCTCGGAAGCTGCGACACTACTTTCAAGAGTGCTCGATCACGGTGGCCTCCGAGGCACCACTCAATGACATCATAAACAATCGAGACGCCACCGGCCGTATTGCAAAATGGGCCATCGAGCTCCTACCATTTGAAATAACGTAAAAACCATGCCGAGCCATTAAATCTCAGGTGTTGGCCGACTTTGTTGCCGAATGGACGGAAGCCGAACTCCCTAAAGAGTATGACACATACTCTAACTAGGCAATGTACTTTGACGGCTCTAAAATATTAACCGGATTGGGGGCCGGTGTCATCCTAACATACCCTACAGGGGACACAGTCCGATACGTATTGCAAGTCATGTATACGGACTCTAATAACGCAGCCGAATATGAGGCACTACTGCATGGTCTTCGGATGGCTGTTTCTATGGGCATACAATGTTGGAACTTCGCCCACAGGATCGATGACATCAAATCACGACGAAGACGTGCACACGATAATTGATAGCCAAGGGCCCTTGTCGTGCCCTTTGTTTCTCTTTTTTTATTTTCTGTTTTCTCGGTGATTCAATAGCTACAGTCTGCCTGTATATATATACACGCAGGACCAATACCAGCCAACCCAAACCTCACGTGCGAGAACCTAACTCTGCACGGACATGCACACCACACCCAACTCCAACTTGACTCCTAAGGTGATTATTACTACTAGGACTCAAACTCAACTAGACACGTACAACAACCTAGCACGTGTACTACTTGGACTCTGACCAGACAACACTTGACCCAAGACGAAGGACTACACGTCCTAGCATAGTTTGTACACTCACTACAAACTCAAGATTACTCTAACATTCTCTCCCTAATCTTGACTCCATGTCTTCTGTGCTTCTTCTGATCTTGGCTTGTTGATGATTAAGTTGTGTTTAGCATGTGCTTAGTACTAAGAGTCATAGTCCAGTTGGAGTACTAGTGGGTTACGTACGTGGCTATTGCTATGTACTAGTCCTACAAGTTGCCGTGAGTTAGCTCATGAGTCTGGTACGTGTAGGAGATTAGGAGTCCAAGTTATTGGTATTGTTTAGCGTGTCCGTGTATGCTTTTGGAGTCCAAAAGCATGTTCGTGTAAGATAGGCTTTGTGTTGGGTCGGTTGGTTCTGCATATTTATATGCACGGCACGGCCGGTTGATTGTATCAGGTAGTGGAAAACAAAAAAAAGGAATAAAAAGAAGGGGCACGACACGTGCCCTTGGCCAAAGTTTTTCGTGTGCGTGTTCTTCGTCTACTTTGATGTGATCGATCCTGTGGACAGAAATCCAACAAGCTCGAGGTACGCGGGGATTCAAATCTCGCGATATCCCAAATAATGGAGAATTTGATGCAAAAGATCCAAAGATGTCAGCTTACCGCAATGCCATGCTCGAAATATCAGCTCGGTTCGAGGGGCTCGAGTTCCACCATGTGGCCCGAGACAGTAACCAAGCAGCAGACATCCTTGCTCGAATGGGAGCTAAACGCGACCCCGTCCCGCCTAACACCTTCATGGAAAGGCTCTTCAAGCCATCCGTGGTATGGCAGGACGAGAGCGGAAACACCAGTCCAGTGCCGATCACGGCCCCAGATGTCGAACATGATTCGGACATCATCGGGGCCTCGGGACCGAACCAACGCCTTCCGCACATGTAATCATGGCGGTAAGCGCTCCATGGACCAAACCCTTCCTGTCCTACCTTAATAGGAAGGAGCTCCCTGAGGACCAGAATGAGGCTCGTTGCATCGTTCGACGCTTGAAAGCCTACAAGGTTCATGAAGGAGAGCTCTAAAAGAAAAGTACTACCAGAGTCCTTCAAAGATGTATCTCCGAAGAGGAGGGGCGACAACTCTTGGCCGAAATCCATGCTGGCCTTGGTGGCCATCACGCTGCAGCTCGGGCCCTTGTAAGTAAAGCCTTCCGTACTTGTTTTTTCTGGCCTACGGCCTAAGCTGATGCATAGGACCTCATTCAACGCTGTGTCGGATGCCAGCTTTTCGCCAATCAAAGCCATATGCCGCCTATTGCCCTACGAACAATCCCCATTACGTGGCCTTTTGCGGTCTGGGGGCTGGATAGGGTCGGACCCCTTAGAGGGGGAAGCCATAAGAAAAAATTCCCGCTGGTTATGGTAGATAAATACACTAAGTGGACAGAGGCCAAACCAGTTAAAACGACTGAAGCCGTACCGGTGATAGATTTCGTATCCGGCGTCGTACACCATTATGGTGTCCCACATGGCATCATCACCAACAACGGCTCTAACTTTAGAGCCGACGAGGTAAAAACTTGCACTACAAAAAAATACACTTACGTGATGATACGTGTTTGTCACAGTAGGTCACGTTTTCTGTCATGCATGTACATCCATGACAAATTTATGACAGAATTAAGATAGTCATACCTGTGTTGTCGTAGAAGTGTTCCATGACATTACCAAATTTATCATCACGGAAGTGTCCACTTCCATGATGATAAATCACGCGTCACAGAAATGCTTTCGTCAAGGGTGACCGACAGGTGGCATCCACCGTAACCGAACGCCGTTAAGCTATTGGGTCCGGTTTTGGATCCGATAACCCATTAACAGCCCCGACCTATGGGGATTTTCCATGTGTAAAATAATCATTGGCTGGAGGAAACACGTGTCAGCTCACCGTTGGGACAGATGTCATCCACTCATTGGACCCAAAGCGCCTATGATACATCGACACGTGGCACGGCCCAACAGAGGCCCATTCCTGTGAAAAGGCCGGCCCGTTTGACTTGGTCAAAAGGTGGCGGGCCGGCCCACGGCAAGCCTGTTAACGGCTTGTTCACGTATAGCCCATTTACAGCCTCCTAACTCAGGGCCCATTTACGGCCTATCCGAATTAGGCCCAGTAGCGTCATCTGGCCGTCCAATATAATTCCAGCCCGTTTTAACTTCCGGCCTATGTATGGCCCATGATGTCTTTCGGCCCATATGAGGCCCTTAGTAACTCTCAGCCCATTAACGGGCAGTGGTAAAACTAGCCCATAATGAACAGTGTATCACTTTATACCCATTAACGACACGTGGTGAAACTGGCCCGTAATGAACAGTGTATCACTTTATACCCATTAAGGTCCCATTATTCCGTTGGGCCATTTATAGCCCATGTTATCTTTTGGCCTTCTCAGGGCCCATCTATTCTTGGGCTTATTTCCAGCATTTATTCACTTACGGCCCGTTACTGTCATTTTCTGCTTGTTGGCCAAATTCAGCCCATGGTTACAGTCGGCCCTTTCGTGGCCCGTTAATACGTTGGACCGTTTTCATAACGTCATCAAATATGGCGGATTAACGACGACCCATTATGGTCAGCCCATGAACGGACGATTTCAACTCTAGCCCATTTACGGCCCTAATGTGGTCTGTTATTGGCCCATGTTTGGCCAACTGATCATACGGCCCGTAGAAGGCCCATTGATGATACGGCCCGTAGAAGGCCCATTGTGTCTATGTCCCGTATAAGGCTCATTGTTTCTATGCCCCGTAGAAGGCCCATTATTTCTACGGCCCGTAGGAGGCCCATGTTAACTATAGTAAATATGTACCCCATGGTTATTGTGGCCTACTTTTAAAAATAGGTTATTGCGGCCAATAGCAAACCGTAGAAAAAGAACTGCACTGACTACAAGAAAACAAATAAACAAGACAATAAGGAAAGAAATTAGCAAGCAACTTACGCTAGGCTATCACGGCTATTACACATATTACATCCACTGGGCATCAAAGTTCGCCACAAGTGCAAATATAGGGAACAAAGCAGCATATAAACACCGTAGCAAAACAAGTCCAGAAATGAAACCACTTCAAAATTGCTCAACAAACAATATCCTGGGTACCCATAATGCTGGCAAGATGCTTAGCAAGCTTATTAACTTTCTCTTGTTTGGCGCTTAAATCCTCCAGCACTTGCTGTTGCACCAGAAAGTATGCATCTGAATTCTGCAGGGACTTCCTCAGTCCTTCGGCTTCCTGTCACATAACATCTGATCGATGTCTTTCAACTTGAAGTTGAGACTCAAGAAGCCGAACTGATTCAGGCAGCGAGTTCGAAGAGCTGGTGCCAGCAGTAGTAGCCAGTAACTCGAACACTACATCAAGTTAAGACTTTGGGGTTGTCTCAATGTCTTCAATATAGTTTTTATCAACTTTCTTGGAGACCAACAGGGATGTCTCACTATCTTGAACCTTATCTGCATTACTTCCTTTACCATTGCATAACGGGATACTCATCTCCAATATTTTGGCCGCGTTCTAAAAGAGAAACAAACAAACACATCACAGGTTTACAATGTAGTATATGAAACAAATTTTGGTAAACCAGTTCAGTAGTAAGGTGGACAGGATAACAGCATGAAACAAACATATATCTATGTAGTATGGTCACTGTATGGTCTATATCATTCTAGTTTATGTTGCCAAATAAAGATAGATACAGTTCGAATCATATCTATTTAAGACAAAGCAGCATAGACAGACTATAAGTGTGGGAAACTACACAGCAATAACAACACTTGTAATGTGCATGGCATGAGAACATAACTGTTTATTCAATTGAAACTGAAATCAACATAGAGCAAGTTACAATAGCAAACACGTTAAAGAAACAGGTTTAAAACATACCTGTTGCGCCATTGGAGTTTCAATTGCATCCTTCAAATTTGAAATTAGTTGGTATGAGTAAATACAGTGATGCAAGAGCAAAGTAGTATGAACCATAGCTACGGAACCTGACCTGAGAACACTTCCTCTTCTGCTTTAAGCGTTGACTTGGGGTTTGGAGTGGTGGTCCTCGTGCTTTGGGCACTGCTGTTGACTTACTAACTTCTCGTGTTTGGGTGCTCTGTGGTGGAGACGGTGCTGTGTCAACGGGAACTGGGTTACTATATGCTGGGGCTGGGGTTAGAAGGGGTGTGATACGTCTCCAACGTATCTATAATTTTTGATTGCTCAATGCTACTTTATCTATTGTTTTGGACTATAATGGGCTTTATTTTCCACTTTTATATTACTTTTGGGACTAACCTATTAACCGGAGGCCCAGTCCAGAATTGTTGTTTTTTGCCTTTTTCAGTATTTCAAAGAAACAAAATATCAAACGGAGTCCAAACGGAATGAAACCTTTGGAAACGTGATTTTCTCACCGGACGTGATCCAGGAGACTTGGACCCTCCGCCAAGGAACCAGAGAGGCGGTCACGAGGGTGGGGGCGCCCCCCCCCCATAGGGCGCGCCCCCCTGCCTCGTGGGCCCCTCGAAGCTCCACCGACGTACTCCTTCCTCCTATATATACCTACGTACCCCCAAACGATCATAACAGGAGCCAAAAACCTAATTCCACCGCCGCAACTTCCTGTATCCACGAGATCCCATCTTGGGGCCTGATCCGGAGCTCCGTCAGATGGGGCATCCACCACGGAGAGCTTCTACATCAACACCATAGCCTCTCCGATGAAGTGTGAGTAGTTTACTTTAGACCTTCGGGTCCATACACTACTAGGGAAAACCTTATAGACAGAAGTTTATCAGCAGCGCGGTCTAAAATGAGGCGCTACTACTAATTAGTAGTAGCGAGGTGTATAAAACTCACGCTACAACTAAGTTGATAGTAGTAGCGAGGGTAATAAACCCGCGCTACTACTAAGTGGTCTGCACCATGCCCCCCGGGAAAAAACCATAGGAGTAGCGAGGGGTATAAAACCCGCGCTACTACTAAGTTGATAGTAGTAGCGTGGGATATAAACCCGCGCTGCTAATAAGTGGGCCACCACTTTTGCACCATCCACCCCGGCCCGATCCACTCCCACCCCATCACTCTCTCTCTCATCCCTAAAAAACTCTCTCATGCCGGCTCCTCTCCCCAGGATCTCCTAGCCGCCGCCGCCACCCCATCCCCCGCCCCGCATATCTCTTTCTCTCTCTCGACAGCACTCGAGCAAATCTCCGACGACGGGCCTCCTCTATTTCGGTGGCGGTGGAGGATTCTAGCACACGCGGCGAGGCATCCGTCCTTCCATGACGGCCTGATGGGCGGAGCGAGGTGGCACGGCATCCACGACCTTGACCCCCAGCGGCGGCGTGCGTCGAGGAGTCAGGGGCTCTAACATGAGGCGTGGCACCGCTCTCCCCTGCACGGTGGCAGTGGCCTCCCACCGGTTGCAGTTACGGATTTTCTCACGGCAGATCTGAGGTCAGCGCGTCTCCGACGCCCCAGGTGGTGGTCGCGGATGCCGACGCAGGGGATGGTGCGTGCTGCGCGTGGTGGTGGGGGACACCGACGTGCTGCGCTCTGGTTTGTTTTCTCGCCGATGCGGAGCTTGCTGCACGGACTGCCCAGCCCAGGCGTTGGCAAAGTCTCGTATCATGGTAGCCACTACTTCTGCTGATGCGTGTGCGGCCAGGTATTGTCACTAGTTTCTGATGATAGCATTTGTAGCGTACATACATTAAAACCATGACGATTCACCACTACTTCTGCCTCCCATTTTAGTGTCAATTGATTCTGGTCCATGATAGTAGTCCTGGGATAGTAATTGATTAGGGATTTTGGATTTGATTCACTATTGGACTGATGCTACTTTTTCAGTTGTGTAAAAATAGGGCAAATTATCACCAACTGACATGGCAATTTTACAATCTTTTTATAGCTATCATCTTTTTTTAGTAAAACTAGGCCAATGCCCATGCGTTGCAACGGGAAGAAGAAATGTTATAGGAGTGATACAACATCATCATGTACTTTATTTGGCTATCAAGAATTAACTCAACAAAATACTTTATTTGGCTCTATACAACATCATCATGTACACTGCACATATCTATTTAAATAAAAATATTTCTTCATATCTACCTCCTAATACATTGCTCTTACAAGGTCAAAAACCTAATGCTTTTCCAAAATATATCTACTTATCTAAAAAAACATTCTAGAATTCCTTCCACATGTTTGAGTCAAAAACTGAAACCGCCATAATTATCCAATTAAGTGCAAGTGGAAGTCGACGAATTCATAAGCAATACATTCCCGATTAAAATTCAACTCACATGTGTCGGAATCCTCCATACGAGTCACAACTTAGAATAGAGAGTAATGCAAGAGATAGGAACCCATGTGTGTAGCGATTTAACAAGCAATTTAAAGTCAAAATCATCAGGATCAATAGCTTACCTATCCACCCTGTTATGGTCCACGCTGTCCTTGTAGCAATAAGTGTACGAAAGAAAAATAAGAGTGCTGCTTGGCTGCACCTTGTGCTCACGTCCAAACTTTAGGTTCAGCAAAGAAAATCTAAAAAATAATTTAGCTCATGCAAGTGTCACCACACAAATAGACTAACGACTGATATGCTATTTTAACCAATGTCGGGCATTTCGTCAAGCATGTAGTGCACAGTGAGATATAGCAGGAACACATCGTCTCAGAAACCACTTCTCCCTCGGACAGGCCTAGGTCCAACATCTCAACAACCAAGCGATTCATATTGGTATTGTGTCCCTAGGAGCGTTTGTCAGGATGCTATCTGTACCCAACGAACTGTCGATTTCTTCAGTTAAATTGCCAACACCTTCAGTTAATGCTTGAGTAATCCACAGCAACTCTTCGCTGCCGGTTGAAGCGTGGAAAGCTGCAAGTCGAGGTGGTACTAAGAACAAGCGAGACCTTCAGCCACAACAATCAAGCAAGTGCTAGATCATAGGCTATACTAAGCAAGTAAATAATGAGTTTGTTGCGCATTAATCTAGAAAATAGAAGTTCAGAACCTGCACCTCTTACTCTATGTCGATGGTCAACAAGCTCATTCTTTCGCGATTTTCGTTCACTTGCATGTGTTCCCTTGAAGATCAGTGTTATGTCTTAGATTCCGTTGCTTACTCATTTTGCTAATGCAGCATGTCCCTGAAACAAACGGAGACATTCCTTCCTTTGATGAAGCCTTTTTAGATCACCGGAGACTCCTCGACAAGTTGGTGTTGTATGGCCTAGTCATCCAGTTCCTCAACCCCAAAGGTCTGTTATTTATTTCCTTCATGGTGTCTCTGCATACTCGCTGCTTGCTTCTGCTTACCATGTGGAGGTGCAGATGGGGATTACTGACTTGTTTGTGTCATGTTTTCTGTCGATGCAGTGCAAGCGTCCATCTCCGCAAACACATGGGTGGTCAGTGGGACTCCCTAGACCAAGAGTATGGATCCATCTCACTTCTCTATCATTTGGCCATGATGATGATGATGCAAGTTGTAACATTCTTAGATTGGATTTATGGATGCATCGCTTTAATGCAACAGCTAACCCTCATTCGCATCCATTCAAGCGAGATCCACTGGTTGTTATTCCTTAATTATCCTAGTCAATCTGAACAAGTTTATAACATCTCTCTATGCACCCGATTAGTCTTGTATCCCTGAAGCCATGCACTTTGGTCTTATAGTTCACATCAAGTGGTCTGATGGGCCGTTGTTTGTCCTTGTTGGTCTGCTTTCGTTTTGGAAAATCGTCCTATAAGATTTGTGCTGTCCTATCGAGCAATTGATCTGATGGGTTATGAGCTTTTTAGCTGTCCATCATCACCCTATGGCAGATAATCATTTCTATTATGTGTTAATGCTTTCCTTTTAAACTACTTCAAAAAACCAAAGAAATTGGATTCTTTTAGCAGTATTATCCTTTGAACATCTATATGAAATGATCTAAGTTTAAGTATATTTAGTTTTGAATATAACTAAAGGCAATTAATGTCAAAATTAGATATGTCCTATTACTGGGCAATATATAGTTCATCTAGGCTTGGTTGGCAATATATATTATCTGGACACTAATTTCATCTGTTTTTAGATATTACATAGGTGATCTCTTGTTAATAGAAATCACTCACTTTTTGTTTTTGTATATTTATTCCCGTAGCTACTGTACATCACAACATGCAAGGAAATATATGTCTGCTGAAATTTAATTTTATTTGTTCTTTGCTCTTTACAGAAATCTTGGATTCATAAATGGTAAGCACATAAGGGAGAAGAAGATGATTGCAAGGATGGAGAGGGAGCAAATCATTTGGAGGGATAGAATGCCACTGTTTGGTGTTTTTTATGCATTTTTTTGCTTTCAACTGTGTTTGCACTAGCTGGGAATAAGTGAATAGGCAATAAGTGTAGATGTATGGATATGCTCTAATGCTCCTAGTTTACTATAAATCTTCGATTGGGAATGATGTGTAATGCTGCTGGTTTATTACAAATCTGGGCTTGTTTAAGTTGTTAGAATTGTATGCATAAAATGGAATTGATGGATTTTATTTTTTTTAATTCCTAATTAGTTAGTAGTAGCTTGGGGGTGAAATGGAGCGCTACTAGTATTCAGGATACTAGTAGCGTGTGGTACTATAGACGCGCTACTACTATTTCGTTAGTACTAGCGCGGGTGACATCCGCGCTACTAGTAAAATGTTACTAGTAACCCGCGCTACTACTAACTATTAGCTGTAGCGCGATACTAGTAGCGCGGGTACCCGCGCTGCTAGTAGCCTTTTTCCTAGTAGTGATAGCTAGTAGCTAGATCGCTTCTTCTCTCTTTTTGGATCTCAATACAATGTTCTCCCCCTCTCTCATGGAGATCTATTCGATGTAATCTTCTTTTTGCGGTGTGTTTGTGGAGACTGATGAATTGTGGGTTTATGATCCAGCTTATCTATGAATAATATTTGAATCTTCTCTGAATTCTTTTATGTATGATTGAGTTATCTTTGCAAGTCTCTTCGAATTATCCGTTTGCTTTGGCCAACTAGATTGGTAGTTCTTGCAATGGGAGAAGTGCATGGCTTTGGGTTCAATCTTGCGGTGTCCTTACCAAAGGATGTAAAGGGTTGCAAGGCACGTATTGTGTTGTTGCCATCGAGGAGAACAAGATGGGGTATTTATCATATTGCATGAATTTATTCCTCTACATCATGTCATCTTGCTTAAGGCATTACTCTGTTTTAACTTAATACTCTAGATGCATCTTTGGATAGCGGTCGATGAGTGGAGTAATAGTAGTAGATGCAGAATCGTTTCGATCTACTTGTCTCGGACGTGATGCCTATATACATGATCATACCTAGATAACCTCATAACTATGCTCAATTCTGTCAATTGCTCAATAATAATTTGTTCACCCACCGTAGAATATTTATGCTCTTGAGAGAAGCCAGTAGTGAAACCTATGGCACCCGGGTCTATTCTCATCATATCAATCTCCATCACTTTTATACTTGCTTTGTTCTTACTTTGCCTTTTACTTTTCACTTTGCATCTTTATACCAAAAATACTAAAAATATTATCTCTATCAGATCTCACTCTCGTAAGTGACCGTGAAGGGATTGACAACCCCTAATCGCGTTGGCTGCGAGTAGCTATCATTTTGTGCAGGTACGAGGGACTTGTGCATGGCGTCCTACTGGATTGATACCTTGGTTCTCAAAAACTGAGGGAAATACTTACGCTACTGTGCTACATCATCCTCTCCTCTTCGGGGAAAACCAACGCAAGCTCAAGACGTAGCATGAAGGATTTCTGGCGCTGTTGCTGGGGAGTCTACGCAAAAGTCAACATACCAAGTACCCATCACAATCCCTATCTCTCGCATTACATTATTTGCCGTTTGCCTCTCGTTTTCCTCTCCCCCACTTCACCCTTGCCGTTTTATTCGCCCTCTCTTTCCCAATCTCCTCCTCTTTTTCCCGTTGCATTTTCCTCGTCCGTTTGTTTGCTCGTGTGTTGGATTGCATGTTTGTCGCGATGGCCCTACCAAAATTTGGTGATCTTCACCTTAAATGCTAGAGGAGATCGAAAACAATGTCAGAAAGTTTATGGTTTTGCAATTTGAGCATAATAATTTCTTTAGAAATGAGCTTAAGGAACAAAAGAGTTTTATGAGTTATATGAATAAAGAGCTCGATGATATGTCTAAAGAATTTGATGGTATAAGAGCCCAAATTGCTTGTCTTGAAAAAGATGACCGCTGAAATTTCGGATATGCAAGCTACCTTAGTCAATAAGATGGCCGCTAAACCGAATTCCTATGAAAATCAAGATGAAGATCTAAAAGTTATTGATCGTCCACTATTAAATCTTTGTTTTGCAATATGAATCTTGATGAAACTGAATATGATCTTCCTTTACCTAGAAGGCGTTCTAAGAATTCGGAGTTTTTAGATCTTGATGATGAAATTGATAAAAGTGGGATTGAAAGAAATAAAAATCTAGATGTTGATAAACCCACTGTATTGGATCTCAAGGAATTTAATTATGAAAATTTCTCTTTAATTGATTGTATTTCCTTGTTGCAATCCGTGCTAAATTCTCCTCATGCTTATAGTCAAAATAAGGCCTTTACCGAACACATTGTTGATGCCTTGATGCAATCTTATGAAGAAAAACTTGAGTTGAAAGTTTCTATCCCTAGGAAAATCAATGATGAGTGGGAACCTACTCTCGAAATTAAAATTAAAAATTATGATTTTCATGCCTTGTGTGATTTGGGTGCTAGTGTTTCTACTATTCCCAAAACTTTGTGTGATTTGCTAGATTTCCGTGACTTTGATGATTGCTCTCTAAATTTGCATCTTGCGGATTCCACTATTAAAAAGCCTATGGAAGAATTAATGATGTTCTTATTGTTGCAAATAGGAATTATGTGCCCGTAGATTCTATCGTTCTTGATATAGATTGCCATCCTTCATGTCCTATTATTCTTGGTAGACCTTTCCTTAGAACGATTGGTGCAATTATTGATATGAAGGAAGGAAATATTAGATTACAATTTCCATTAAAGAAGGGCATGGAACACTTCCCTAGAAAGAATATAAAATTACCTTATGAATCTATCATGAGAGCCACTTATGGATTGCCTACCAAAGATGGCAATACCTAGATCTATCCTTGCTTTTATTCCTAGCTAGGGGCGTTAAACGATAGCGCTTGTTGGGAGGCAACCCAATTTTATTTTTAGTTCTTAGTTTTTGTTTGTGTTTAGGAATAAATAATCCATCTAGCCTCTGTTTAGATGTGGTTTTATATTTTAATTAGTGTTTGTGCCAAGTTAAACCTATTGGATTTTCTTGGATGATAGTTATTTGATCTTGCTGTAATTTCCAGAAACTTTGCGCTCAGTGACCAAATTGTTAAAAATCACAGAACGTGATAATATATTGATTCCAATTGCTGCTGATCAAAAAAAAAATTGTCCAGGTGGTCTAATTTTGGTAGAATTTTTTGACTTCCAGAAGTTTGCGTTAGTTACAGATTACTACAGACTGTTCTGTTTTTGACAGATTCTGTTTTGCGTCTGTTGTTTGCTTATTTTGACGAATCTATGGCTAGTAAAATAGTTTATGATCCATAGATAAGTTGGTATACAGTAGGTTTAACACCAATATAAATAAAGACTGAGTTCATTACAGTACCTTAAAGTAGTCTTTTGTTTTCTTTCTCTAACTGAGCTCACGAGATTTCTATTGAGTTTTGTGTTGTGAAGTTTTCAAGTTTTGAGTGAATTCTTTTGATGAATTATGGAACAAGGAGTGGCAATAGACTAAGCTTGGGGATGCCCATGGCACCCCCAAGATAATCCAAGGACACAAAAAAGTCAAAGCTTGGGGATGCCCCGGAAGGCATCCCCTCTTTCGTCTACTTCCATCGGTAATTTACTTGGAGCTATATTTTTATTCACCACATGATATGTGCTTTGCTTGGAGCGTCTTGTATTATTTGTGTCTTTGCTTGTTAGTTTACCACAATCATCCTTGATGTACACACCTTTTGAGAGAGCCATACATGAATTGGAATTTGATAGAATACTCTATGTGCTTCACTTATATCTTTTGAGCTTGATAGTTTTGCTCATAGTGCTTCACTTATATCTTTTGAGCGTGATAATTTTTGCTCTAGTGCTTCACTTAGATATTTTAGAGCATAGTGGTGGATTTGTTTTGAAGAAACTTGATCTCTCATGCTTCACTTAGATTATTTTGAGAGTCGTTAATAGCATGGTAATTTGCTTAATGATAATATACTTGGTATTGAAGATATGTGAAACTTTCTTTTGAGTGCGTTGAATACTAAGATAAGTTTGATGCTTGATAATTGTTTTGAGATATAAAGATGATGATATTAGAGTCATGCTAGTTGAGTAGTTGTGAATTTAAAGAATACTTGTGTTGAAGTTTGTGATTCCCGTAGCATGCACGTATGGTGAACCGTTATGTGATGAACTCGGAGCATGATTATTTATTGATTGTCTTCCTTATGAGTGGCAGTCGGGGACGAGCGATGGTCTTTTCCTACCAATCTATCCCCCTAGGAGCATGCGCGTAATACTTTTCTTTGATAACTTCTAGATTTTTGCAATAAGTATATGAGTTCTTTATGACTAATGTTGAGTCCATGGATCATCGCACTTTTCCCATCCTTCCACTATTGCTAGCCTCTCTAATACTGCGCACCTTTCGCCGATATCATACACCCACCATATACCTTCCTCAAAACAGCCACCATACCTACCTATCATGGCATTTCCATAGCCATTCCGAGATATATTGCCATGCAACTTTCCATCGTTCCGTTTATTATGACACGCTCCAACATTGTCATATTGCTAGCATGATCATGTACTTGACATCGTATTTGTGGCAAAGCCACTGTTCATAATTCTTTCATACATGTCACTCATGAATCATTGCATACCCCGGTACACCGCCGGAGGCATTCTTATAGAGTCATATTTTGTTCTAAGTATCGAGTTGTAATTGTTGAGTTGTAAGAAAAATAGAAGTGTGATGATCATCATTATTAGAGCATTGTCCCAAGTGAGGAAAGGATGATGGAGACTATGATTCCCCCACAAGTCGGGATGAGACTTCGGACGAAAAATAAAAAAATAAAAAAAGAGGCCATAAAAAAAGAGAAAAGGCCCAAATACAAAAAATAAAAATAAAAAATGAGAGTAGAAGAGAGAAGGGACAATGTTACTATCCTTTTGCCACACTTGTGCTTCAAAGTAGCACCATGATCTTCATGATAGAGAGTCTCTCATTTTGTCACTTTCATATACTAGTGGGAATTTTTCATTATAGAACTTGGCTTGTATATTACAATGATGGGCTTCCTCAAATGCCCTAGGTCTTAGTGAGCAAGCGATTTGGATGCACACCCACTTAGTTTCTTTTGTTGAGCTTTCATATACTTATAGCTCTAGTGCATCCGTTGCATGGCAATCCCAACTCACTCACATTGATATCTATTGATGGGCATCTCCATAGCCCGTTGATACGCCTAGTTGATGTGAGAGTATCTTCCCTCTTTTTGTCTTCTCCACAACCACCATTCTATTCCACATATAGTGCTATATCCATGGCTCACACTCATGTATTGCGTGAAGATTGAAAAAGTTTTGAAAATGTTAAAGTATGAAACAATTGCTTGGCTTGTCATCGGGGTTGTGCATGATTTAAATACTTTGTGTGGGGAAGATGGAGCATAGCCAGACTATATGATTTTGTAGGGATAACTTTCTTTGGCCATGTTATTTTGAGAAGACACAATTGCTTTGTTAGTATGCTTGAAGTATTATTATTTTTCTGTCGATATGAACTTTTGTCTTGAATCTTTCGGATCTGAATATTCATACCATGATTAATAAGATTTACATTGAAATTATGCCAAAGTATCACTCCGCATAAAAAATTCTCTTTTTATCATTTACCTACTCGAGGACGAGCAGGAATTAAGCTTGGGGATGCGTCGATACGTCTCCAACGTATCTATAATTTTTGATTGCTCCATGCTACTTTATCTATTGTTTTGGACTATAATGGGCTTTATTTTCCACTTTTATATTACTTTTGGGGCTAACCTATTAACCGGAGGCCCAGACCAGAATTGCTATTTTTTGCCTTTTTCAGTATTTCGAAGAAACGGAATATCAAACGGAGTCCAAACGGAATGAAACCTTCGGAAACGTGATTTTCTCACCGAACGTGATCCAGGAGACTTGGACCCTACGCCAAGGAACAAGAGAGGCGGTCACGAGGGTGGGGGGCGCCCCCCCTAGGGCACGCCCCTGCCTCGTGGGTCCCTTGAAGCTCCACCGACGTACTACTTCCTCCTATATATACCTACGTACCCCCAAACGATCAGAACAGGAGCCAAAAACCTAACTCCACCGCCGCAACTTCCTGTATCCACGAGATCCCATCTTGGGGCCTATTCCGGAGCTCCGCTGGAGGGGGCATCCACCACGGAGGGCTTGTTCATCAACACCATAGCCTCTCCGATGAAGTTTGAGTAGTTTACTTCAGACCTCCGGGTCCATAGCTAGTAGCTAGATGGCTTCTTCTCTCTTTTTGGATCTCAATACAATGTTCTCCCCCTCTCGTGGAGATCTATTCGATGTAATCTTCTTTTTGCGGTGTGTTTGTTGAGACCGATGAATTGTGGTTTTATGATCCAGCTTATCTATGAATAATATTTGAATCTTCTCTGAATTCCTTTATGTATGATTGAGTTATCTTTGCAAGTCTCTTCGAATTATTCGTTTGGTTTGGCCAACTAGATTGGTAGTTCTTGCAATGGGAGAGGTGCATGGCTTTGGGTCCAATCTTGCAGTGTCCTTACCCAGTGACACAAAGGGTTGCAAGGCATGTATTGTATTGTTGCCATCGAGGATAACAAAATGGGTTATTTATCATATTGCATGAATTTATTACTCTACATCATGTCATCTTGCTTAAGGCGTTACTCTGTTTTAACTTAATACTCTAGATGCATGCTGGATAGCGGTCGATGAGTGGAGTAATAGTAGTAGCCGCAGAATCGTTTCGATCTACTTGTCTCGGACGTGATGCCTATATACATGATCATACCTAGATAACCTCATAACTATGCTCAATTCTGTCAATTGCTCAACAGTAATTTGTTCACCCACCGTAGAATATTGATGCTCTTGAGAGAAGCCACTAGTGAAACCTATGGCCCCCTAGTCTATTCTCATCATATCAATCTCCATAACTTTTATACTTGCTTTGTTTTTATTTTGCCTTTTACTTTCCACTTTGCATCTTTATACCAAAAATACCAAAAATATTATCTCTATCAGATCTCACTCTCGTAAGTGACCGTGAAGGGATTGACAACCCCTAATCGCGTTCGTTGCGAGTAGCATCGTTTTGTGCAGGTACGAGGGACTTGTGTGTGGCTTCCTACTGGATTGATACCTTGGTTCTCAAAAACTGAGGGAAATATTTACGCTACTGTGCTGCATCATCCTCTCCTCTTCGGGGAAAACCAACGCAAGCTCAAGACGTAGCAGGGTGTAGCTAGTTCTCTGTCTAACTGGGTAGGGGTACAATCCGCGTGAGTCTGGGTTATGTGTGGTGGGGCTAGTTCTTGGGCAAGTACAACTGTGGTTCTATCTCCATCGACAGGTATCATGATCTTATCTGAAGACCGTGTTTTTAGTCCCACAGATACTGCCATCACCCCCTCTAATTGCAATGGCTGATAAACAAGAAAAGTAATTGAATGTACAGACATTGTAATATAGACAGGAGCAATGGTAGTAGGGAAGAAAATAGGGCATGAAATAATTCACATTTATGTTGTCTAACCAAACAGAATAGTAGGACATAATTTCACATATATGATGGCTAATTAAACAGGATAGCATGACACAATTTCACATGTATGATGGCTAACTAAACAGGATAGAATGACATACTTCAAAATATGATGACTATGTAAACAAGATGACATGATATAACTATACGATGTGTCTATTAAAGTGGTTGACATGCCATAAATCACAAACATGCCGTCAATGGAAACATGATGGCATGATATAATTCACGGATAGAATGACATAATTCAAAATATGATGACTATGTAAACAGGATGAGATGATATAACTATATTATGTCTTTAGAAAATGGGTTGGCATCCCATAATTCAGATACATGCTGTCTATGTAAACATTATGGCATGATATAATTCAAATATATGATTTATATACTAAGGAAGTGAGCAGAGGGCAATCGCATATATGATGTGTCAACTAAGGAGATGGCATTCAATATCGTGTATATGATGTAAAAACTAAGCATTGCAATACAACATATGCATGATAGAGTAATATAACCCAGCCAAGTTTGAGCATACACCTCAGGGGGATAATAGGACTGGTCATACGCCTCTGAATCCTCCTCTCAAGAGCTATACTGTAACCAGCAAGATATCTGCTTGACAGGTAGCATTGTCTGCTCAAGATCTTGTTTTCACTCCAGATTTCTCCATCACCAATTCAAATAGCTGATGCACAGGAAGAAGCAGTTGAATATACAAACATTGTCGACAAAATCAATGAGAAATACAAAAAAGGACGGCATGATATAATTCACATATATGACGCTTGGCTAAACAACATGGCATTGCATAATTCACATATATAATGCCTTGCAACAAGATAGCATTGCATAATTCACATATATAATGTCTTGCAACAAGATGGCATTGCATAATTCACATATATGGTAATTAGACACTAAACAGGTGGCATTCACACAAAGCATGTCTAAACTAAGCAAATGACATAGCAATGCAAGATACCATACGCATGATATGAGCAACATAACCCTGCCAAGATAGAGCATGCACCTCGGGGGGAGGGGGGAATCGGACTGGTCATCTGTCTCTGAATCCTCCTTGAGGAGGTATCTGTAACCAGCAAGACATGCGCTTCGTTAGATAGCATTGTCTGCTCTGAAGACCTTGTTTCCACTCCAGATTTTTCCATGATCGTGCCGAATGGCTGATTCACAGGAAGAGTAATTGAATGTACTAAAATTGTTGACAAATTTAACAAGTAATAAACAAATGATGTCATGATATAATTCACATATAAGATGACTGGCTAACCATGGTGGCATTGCAAAATTCAAAAATATGATGCCTGGCTAAACAAATGGCATTGCATGATTCACATATACGATAAAGAAACTAAACAGATGGCATTGACACAAAGCATGTCTAAACTAAGCAGATGACATCTTTGATGTATATAGTAAACAATGCAAGGCCCCATATGCATGATATTACCAACATCAGCATGCAAAGTTAGAGCAAAGACCTCATGGGGTAAATAGGAGTGGTCTTCTGCTTCTGAATCCCCCTCAAAACAGTTATCTTCCTCTTGATTACGATCCGAAATGGGTGGAGGGGGCTGCCTTTGCGCCCACCATGGAGCGACGTCTGCATGAAATTGTATTGCCACGCAAGGCTCGTCTCTTTTGTTCTACATGTTCAGTTCCATTGTGTACAATAACTGACATACATAGGAATAAAACATAGTGAGATTATGTAAGGAGTGCATGCACAAATCCAGAGTGATGGTAGCAAACTGTGGATAGACCCAAAACCAATGATAGCAGGCAAATAATAGCTTTAGTTAAAAAATACAGATAATGGCTCCTTTAATGTTTATTTGCACCCAACATGAAACTCATAGCAGACACCCGAGATTAACCAGATAATGGACAGATAGTACTGATTGCTGCCACAATATGTACCCCACTGCTACCTCTTGAGCACTGCATTGGATTTCTTTGAAGAGGAAAGGATGATGCAGCAAAGTAGCGTAAGTATTTCCCTCAGTTTTTGAGAACCAAGGTATCAATCCAGTAGGAGGCTACGCGCGAGTCCCTCGTACCTGCATAAAGCAAATAACTCCTCCGAACCAATGCGATAAGGGGTTGTCAATCCCTTCACGGTCACTTACGAGAGTGAGATCTGATAGAGATGATAGATAATAGTTTTGGTATTTTTGTGATAAATATGCAAAGTAAAATAAAAAGCAAAGTAAAAAAGCAAAGGCAATAATAAATTGATGGAAGATTAATACGATGAAGATAGACCCGGGGGCCATAGATTTCACTAGTGGCTTCTCTCAAGAGCATAAGTATTTTACGGTGGGTGAACGAATTACTATTGAGAAATTGACAAAATCGAGCATAGTTATGAGAATATCTAGGTATGATCATGTATATAGGCATCACGTCCGAGACAAGTGGAATGACTCCTGCCTGCATCTACTACTATTACTCCACTCATCGACCGCTATCCAGCATGCATCTAGAGTATTAAGTTCATGAAAACCGAGTAACACCTTAAGCAAGATGACATGATGTAGAGGGATAAATTCATGCAATATGATAAAAAAAACCATCTTGTTATCCTCGATGGCAACAATACTATACGTGCCTTGCTGCCCCTCATCACTGGGAAAGGACACCGCAAGATTGAACCCAAAGCTAAGCACTTCTCCCATTGCAAGAAAAACCAATCTAGTAGGCCAAACCAAACTGATAATTCGAAGAGACTTGCAAAGATAACCAAACATACATAAAAGAATTCAGAGAAGATTCAAATATTGTTCATAGATAATCTTGATCATAAACCCACAATTCATCGGTCTCAACAAACACACCGCAAAAAGAAGATTACATCAAATATATCTCCACGAGAGAGGGAGAGAACATTGTATTGAGATCCAAAAAGAGAGAAGAAGCCATCTAGCTACTAACTATGGACCCAAAGGTCTGAGGTAAACTACTCACACTTCATCGGAGGGGCTATGGTGATGATGTAGAAGCCCTCCGTGGTAGATGCCCCCTCCGACGGAGCTCCGAAACAGGCCCCAAGAAGGGATCTCGTGGGTACGGAAGGTTGCGGCAGTGGAATTAGGTTTTTGGCTCCGTATCTGACCGT
Organism: Aegilops bicornis; assembly: GCA_021605145.1. Taxonomy (NCBI): domain Eukaryota; kingdom Viridiplantae; phylum Streptophyta; class Magnoliopsida; order Poales; family Poaceae; genus Aegilops; species Aegilops bicornis. Next base: position 56,170,372 of record CM038675.1, on the reverse strand, counting down.
TTGGGGGTACGCAGGTATATATAGGAGGAAGAAGTACGTCCGTGGAGCATCGTGGGGCCCACAAGGGTGGAGGCCGCGCCCTATGGGGGTGGGCGCGCCCCCCTACCTCGTTCCTTCCTCGAAGCTTCCTTGACGCAGGGTCCAAGTCTCCTAGATCATGTTCGGTGAGAAAATCACGTTCCCGAAGGTTTCATTCCGTTTGGACTCCGTTTGATATTCCGTTTCTTCAAAACTCTGAAATAGGAAAAAAAACAGTAATTCTGGGCTGGGCCTCCGGTTAATAGGTTATTCCCAAAAATAATATAAAAGTAAAAAATAAAGCCCAATAATGTCCAAAACAGTAGATAATATAGCATGGAGCAATCAAAAATTATATATATGTTGGAGACGTATCAGACATCCCCAAGCTTAATTCTTGCTCGTCCTCGAGTAGGTAAATGATAAAAACAAATTTTTTGATGCGAAGTGCTACTTGGCATGATTTCAATGTAATTCTTCTTAATTGTGGTATGAATATTCAGATCTGAAAGATTCAAGACAAAAGTTCATATTGACATAAAAATAATAATACTTCAAGCATACTAACTAAGCAATTATGTCCTCTCAAAATAACATGGCCAAAGAAAGTTCATCCCTACAAAATCATATAGTTTAGTGATGCTCCATTTTAGTCACACAAGAATGCTCTCATCATGCACAACCCCGATGACAAGCCAAGCAATTGTTTCTTACTTTAGTAATCTCAAACTTATAAACCCTCACGCAATACATGAGCACGAGCCATGGACATAGCACTATTGGTGGAATAGAATGTGATGATGGGGGTTATGTGGAGAAGACAAAAAAGGAGAAGATATCACATCAACGAGGCTAATCAATGGGCTATGGAGATGCCCATCAATTCATGTTAATGCAAGGAGTAGGGTTTGCCATGCAACAGATGCACTAGAGCTATAAATGTATTAAAGATCAACAAAAGAAACTAAGTGGATGTGCATCCAACTTGCTTGGTCACGAAGACCTAGGGCACTTGAGGAGGCCCATTGTTGGAATATACAAGCCAAATTCTATAATGAAAAATTCCCACTAGTATATGAAAATGACAAAACAAGAGACTCTCTATCATGATGATTATGGTGCTACTTTGAAGCACAAGTGTGGCAAAGGATAGTAGCATTGTCCCTTCTCTCTTTTTCTCTCATTTTTTTGGGCCTTCTATTTTTTTATGGCCTTAATTTTTTTTCCTCACTTTGGACAATGCTCTAGAAAAATGATGATCATCACACTTCAATTTACTTACAACTTGATGATTACAACTCGATACTAGAACAAAGTATGACTCTATATGAATGCCTCCGGCGGTGTACCGGGATATGCAATGAACCAAGAGTGACATGTATGAAATAATTATGAACGGTGGCTTTGCCACAAATACTATGTCAACTACATGATCATGCTAAGCAATATGACAATGATGAATGTGTCATGATGAACGGAATGGTGGAAAGTTGCATGGAAATATATCTCGGAATGGCTATGGAAATGCCATAATAGGTAGGTATGGTGGCTATTTTGAGGAATATATAAGGACGTTCATGTGTGAAAGAGCGTATCATTTCACGGGGTTTGGATGCACCGGCGAAGTTTGCACAAACTCTCAAGGTGAGAAAGGGCAATGCACGGTACCGAAGAGGCTAGCAATGATGGAAGGGTGAGAGTGTGTATAATCCATGGACTCAACATTAGTCATAAAGAACTCACATACTTATTGCAAAAATCTACAAGCCATCAAAAACCAAAGCACTACGCGCATGCTCCTAGTGGGATAGATTGGTAGGAAAATACCATCGCTCGTCCCCGACCGCCACTCATAAGGAGGGCAATCAAAGAACACCTCATGTTTCAAATTTTTTACAAAACGTTTACCATACGTGCATGCTTCGGGACTTGCAAACTTCAACACTAGCATTTCTCAAATTCACAAGTACTCAACTAGCACGACTTTGATATTATTACCTCCATATCTCAAAACAATCGTCAAGCATCAAACTTTTCTTAGTATCCAACACACTCATAAGAAAGTTTTTACTATTTTAAATACCTAGCATATTAAGATTATTTAAGCAAATTACCATGCTATTTAAGACTCGCAAAATATTCTAAGTGAAGCATGCGAGATCAATAGTTTCTTTAAAACAAATCCACCACCGTGCTCTAAAAGATATAAGTGAAGTACGAGAGCAAAACTATATAACTCAAAAGATATAAGTGAAGCACAAAGAGTATTCCTATAATTTCCAAATCATGTATGGCTCTCTCAAAAGGTGTGTACAGCAAGGATGATTGTGGTAAACTGAAAAGCAAAGACTCAAATCATACAAGACGCTCCAAGCAAAACACATATCATGTGGTGAATAAAAATATAGCTCCAAGTAAAGTTACCGATGGAAGTAGACGAAAAGAGGGGATGCCTTCCGGGGCATCCCCAAGCTTTGACTTTTTGGCGTCCTTAGATTATCTTGGGCGTGCCATGGGCATCCCCAAGCTTAGGCTCTTGCCACTCCTTGTTCCATAATCCATCAAAAGATTTCACCCAAAACTTGAAAACTTCACAACACAAAACTCAACATAAATCTCGTGAGCTCCGTTAGCAAAAGAAGAAAAAAGTTCACTTCAAGGTACTGTACTGAACTCATTCTTTATTTATTTTGGTGTTAAACCTACTGTATTCCAACTTATCTATGGTTTATAAAATATTTAACTAGCCATAGACTCATCAAAATAAGCAAACAACACACGAAAAGCAGAATCTGTCAAAAACAGAACAGTCTGTAGTAATCTGTACCTAACGCAAACTTATGGAACTCCAAAAAAAATCAGCCAAAATAGGAAGACCTAGGCAATTTCTTTATTGATCAGCATCAATTGGAATCATTATTTTATCACGTTCTGGTGATTTTTAACAATTATTTTCGTGAATAGAAAGTTTCTGGAAGTTACAGCAAGATTAAATAACTATCATCCAAGAAGATCCTATAGGTTTAACTTGGCACAAACACTAACTAAAACATAAAAACACATCTAACCAGAGGCTAGATCAAATATTTATTCCTAAACAGAAGCAAAATTAAAAAAACTAAAAATAAAATTGGGTTGGCTCCCAGCAAGCGCTATCGTTTAACGCCCCTAGCTAGGCATAAAAGCAAGGATAGATCTAGGTATTGCCATCTTTGGTAGGCGATCCATAAGTGTCTCTCATGATAGATTAATATGGTAACTTTATTTTCTTTCTAGGGAAGTGTTCCATGCCTTTCTTTAATGGAAATTGGAATCTAATATTCCCTTCCTTCATATCAATAATTGCACCAATCATTCTAAGGAAAGGTCTACCAAGAATAATAGGACAAGAAAGATTGCAATCTATATCAAGAACGATAAAATATACGGGCACATAATTCATATTTTCAACAATAAGAACATCATTATTTGTTCCCATAGGTTTCTTAATAGTGGAATCTGCAAGGTGCAAGTTTAGAGAGCAATCATCAAAATCACGGAAATCTAGCAAATCACACAAAGTTTTGGGAATAGTGGAGACACTAGCACCCAAATCACATAAAGCATAAAATTCATGATCCTTAATCTTAATTTAATATTTGGTTCCCACTCATCCTAAAGTTTTCTAGGGATAGAAACTTCCAACTCAAGTTTTTCTTCATAAGATTGCATCATGGCATCAACGATATGTTTAGTAAACGCTTTATTTTGACTATAAGGATGAGGAGAATTTAGCACGGATTGCAACAAGGAAATACAATCAATTAAAGAGCAACTTTCATAATTAAATTCCTTGAAATCCAAAACAGTGGGTTTAGCAACATCTAGGGTCTTGCTTTCTTCAATCCCACCTTTATCAATTTTAGCATCAAGATCTAAAAACTCCGAATTCTTGGAATGCCTTCTAGGTAAAGGTGGATCATATTCAGTCCCATCATTATCAAGATTTATATTGCAAAACAAAGATTTAATAGGGGACACATCAATAACTTTTAGATCTTCATCTTGATTTTCATGGAAATTGGAAGAACACACTTTAATAAAGGCATCTTTCGTAGCACGTGTCCCAGCGGTTCTTTCCTTGTACTCATTAATGGAAATTCTCATGGCTTTGAGAGACTCATTGATATCATGCTTAGGCGGAATAGATCTAAGTTTTAAAGAATGAACATCAAGAGAAATTCTATCAACGTTCCTAGGCAATTCATCAACTTTAAGCAATTTCCGTTCAAGCAAAGCATTGAAATTCTTTTGCGAATTCATAAACTCTTTTACACTAGTCTCAAATTCAAAGGGAATCTTATTAAAATTTCCATAAGAGTTGTTGTAGGAATTTCCATAATTATTAGAAGGATTACTAGGATAAGGCCTAGGATTAAAGTTCCCTCTATACGCGTTGTTACAAAAATTATTCCTACCAACAAAATTCAAATCCATAGATTCATTATTATTCTCAATCAAAGTAGACAAAGGCATATCATTAGGATCCGAAGAAACACTCTTAGCAGCAAATAGTTTCATAAGTTCATCCATCTTTCCACTCAAAACATTAATTTCTTCTATCGCATGCACTTTTTTATTAGTGGATCTTTCAGTGTGCCAATGCGAATAATTAACCATAATATTATCTAGGAGTTTAGTAGCTTCTCCTAAAGTGATTTCCATAAAAGTGCCTCCCGCGGCCGAAACTAAAATATTTCTAGAAGCAAAATTCAATCCGGCATAAAATTTTTGTGTAATCATCCACAAGTTCAACCCATGAGTAGGGAAATTACGTATCATTAATTTCATTCTCTCCCAAGCTTGTGTAACATGTTCATGATCAAGTTGCTTAAAATTCATAATATCGTTTCTAAGAGAGATGATCTTAGTGGGAGGAAAATACTTAGAGATAAAAGCATCTTTGCACTTGTTCCAAGAATCAATACTATTTTTAGGCAAAGACGAAAACCAAGCTTTAGCACGATCTCTAAGCGAAAAAGGAAACAACTTCAATTTAAGAATATCATTATCAACATCTTTATTCTTTAGCTTATCACATAAATCAACGAAGTTATTTAGATGAGTAGAGGCATCTTCACTAGGAAGGTTGGCGAATTGATCTTTCATGACAAGATTCAACAAAGCAGTATTGATTTCACAAGATTTAGTATTGGTAAGAGGATCAATCGGAGTGCTAAGGAAATCATTATTGTTGGTACTGGTAAAGTCACGCAATTTGGTATTATCTTGAGCCATCATGACAAGCAAGCAATCCAACACACGAGCAAACAAAGGGCAAGCGAGAAAAAAGGCAAACGGAAAAGAGAGGGCGAATAAAACGGCAAGGGAGAAGTGGGGGAGAGGAAAACGAGAGGCAAATGGAAAATAATGTAATGCGAGAGATAAGGGATTGTGATGGGTACTTGGTATGTTGACTTCTGCGTAGACTCCCCGGCAACGGTGCCAGAAATCCTTCTTGCTACGTCTTGAGCTTGCGTTGGTTTTCCCCGAAGAGGAGAGGATGATGCAGCAGAGTAGCGTAAGTATTTCCCTCGGTTTTTGAGAACCAAGGTATCAATCCAGTAGGAGGCCACGCGCAAGTCCCTCGTACCTACACAAAGCAAATAGCTCCAGGCAACCAACGCGATAAGGGGTTGTCAATCCCTTCACGGTCACTTACGAGAGTGAGATCTGATAGTGATGATAGATAATATTTTTGGTATTTTTGTGATAAAGATGCAAAGTAAAATAAAAAGCAAAGTAAAAAGCAAAGGAAATAATAAAGTGATGGAAGATTAATATGATGAAGATAGACCGGGGGGCCATAGATTTCACTAGTGGCTTCTCTCAAGAGCATAAGTATTTTACGGTGGGTGAACGAATTACTTTGAGCAATTGACAGAATCGATCATAGTTATGAGAATATCTGGGTATGATCATGTATATAGGCATCACGTCCGAGACAAGTAGACCGACTCCTGCCTGCATCTACTACTATTAATCCACTCGTCGACCGCTATCCAGCATGCATCTAGAGTATTAAGTTCATGAAAACAGAATAACGCCTTAAGCAAGATGACATGATGTAGAGGGATAAATTCATGCAATATGATAACAACCCCATCTTTTTATCCTCGATGGCAACAATACTATACGTGCCGTGCTGCCCCTACTGTCACTGGGAAAGGACACCGCAAGATTAAACCCAAAGCTAATCACTTCTCCAATTGCAAGAAAAACCAATCTAGTAGGCCAAACCAAACTGATAATTCGAAGAGACTTGCAAAGATAACCAATCATACATAAAAGAATTCAGAGAAGATTCAAATATTGTTCATAGATAATCTTGATCATAATCCAACAATTCATCGGTCTCTACAAACACACCGCAAAAAGAAGATTACATCGAATAGATCTCCATGAGAGAGTGGGAGAACATTGTATTGAGATCCAAAAAGAGAGAAGAAGGCTTCTAGCTACTAAATATGGACCCAAAGGTCTGAGGTAAACTACTAACACTTCATCGGAGGGGCTATGGTGATGATGTAGAAGCCGTCCGTGGTGGATTCCCCCTCCGACGGAGCTCCGGAACAGGCCCCAAGATGGGATCTCGTGGAGTCTGAGAAGGTTGCGGCAGTGGAATTAGGTTTTTGGCTCCGTATCTGATCGTTTGGGGGTACGTAGGTATATATAGGAGGAAGAAGTACGTCGATGGAGCATCGTGGGGCCCACGAGGGTGGAGGGCGCGCCCTAGGGGGGGGGGGCGCCCCCCTACCTCGTGGCTTCCTTGAAGTCTCCTGGATCATGTTCTGTGAGAAAATCACGTTCCTGAAGGTTTCATTCCGTTTGGACTCCATTTGATATTCCGTTTCTTCGAAACTCTGAAATAGGCAAAAAACAGTAATTCTGGGCTGGGCCTCCGGTTAATAGGTTAGTCCCAAAAATAATATAAAAGTGGAAAATAAAGCCCATAAATGTCCAAAACAGTAGATAATATAGCATGGAGCAATCAAATATTATAGATACGTTGGAGACGTATCACCCACAACCATTTAAAAACTCAAGTTTCAGCATAAGTTTGGACCTGACTCGGAGTCTAGTAGGTGAAAATACGACGATAAATTAGCATGTCATCATATTAAGCGATGCATAACGTAAGTAGACACGGAAGAGTGCGACCTCGCTTGTGGACCCGTGTAGTTCTCAAGGTCATCTGCTCAGTTGATGATGGTAATGCAGTTGTCGTGGCTGCCGGCGGCGGGGAAGAAGATCTGAGGCGGCGAAAGACAGTCTGGAGAGCGGATCCCTGTTGTGGTGAACCCTTCCGTCATTGGAGCAGCTGAGCTAGGGTTGAACAAAGCACCTCAGGAGCAGGACAAAACACACAAGGTTTTCTTCGACACATATCTCTAACAGAAGTAATTGTTTAAGGGCTTGTTTGGATTTGAGGATTCTAACAATGCAGGGATAGGAAATAGACAGGAATAGGATAGGAATGCACCTGCAAAACAGAGAATTTAAAAACACAGGATTTCTGCCAATCTGGGCGTTTGGTTCACATGATGCAAAGAAGCATGGTGAGATTAAGTCAAACCACAAGAAAATGTACGGTTATAATGCTATTATGCTACTATCTCTTAATCTTGTGCTTCATGAATAGGAATTTGAAAAGGAGGACAAGTGGAAATTAAAATTCCTACGGTTTTTCTTTCAAGGAGACACTAAAGGAACAAATCCTACGGTTTTCCTTTGCACCAAATTCATGAAAAGTAGTACCATACGAAACTTTCCAATTCCTATGTTTCTCATTCACTTTTCCTTTCAAGCACTGTCGATTCTAGTAGGCAGGCTTGAGCAAGGAAAAGCCTACACTAAAAAATTGTTTTTGTGCTACTTCTATTACTTTGGACCCAGGCCACTTCCCTATTAGCTCAACTCCCAGGGCCATCGAGAAATGCACAGCTCAAACGCGCAGAGATAAATAATGATGGCATTCAAGAGAGTCCATCACGGATAGCTAAGTTGCCTGGTACCTCACTGCTTGTCATATAGTAGGATAAAATAATCGTATTTCCCGTTACTCCATGTGCTTAGTGGACAATATATATAACATGTAGAGTAAAAAAGAGATGCAACAAGTGTACAACCGCTCTGGTGAAGCCATGTTGATCCTAGCGTGATTGGGTTGGCCGGTGAGGATGCTCCGGCTGACTTGGCTGTCGGAGGAGGGGAAGAAGCTCTTAGGTGTCTGGAGATGGAGCCCGAGGTACTGCTCCGCTGTGATGGAGGGTTTCGTCGTTGGAGCAGCTCCGGTGAGTTGTACGACGCTGAGGCTGTAGCAGGACAAGAGACACAATGTTAACCTGAGTGGAATTCTAATAGCATCTCCAATAGATGACGTAAAATACAGAACCACAAAGTGCTAGATGTAAAATACATCAGCCGCTCATCTCTGACCTTAATTGTTGAAACTGAATTCAACTGTTGAAACTGAATTCAACTGTCGAAACTGAACTTAACTGTCGAAACTGAATTTTGCTGTCGAAACTGAATTTTACTGTCGAAATTGAACGCACTAGAGGCGAGGCTACACGTCAGTCGACGGACTTCTTTATCTCTGGTCAGTCGATTTTGCAGCCGTTGGATACGAAATCAAGGGTCTGCAGTTCATCTTCAACCTCTACCCCCCTGAGCCGCCAGCCACCACCGGCGAAACAGCCCCCCCCCCCCCCCGCCGCCTGCGGCCGGCGGAGCACCGTCCCGCCCGCCCCGAAAACACTCCCCACCATCGGTCCGCCGCCGCCCCGTCCATCCCTCTAGGCCCCCCCGTGCCGAGCTTTTTCTCCGGAGATCCCGACGCCACCGCCCCACAACCGCCGGCTACCACCGTCCCCACCCTGAACCCTAAGATAGATAGTGGGGTACCTCTCCGGCGAGCACCCCTCCCCGCTGCGGCTGGTTCTTCCTTAACTCCGGCGAGCCCCCCACCCCCTGAAAATCGACTGACCCAAAAGTCGATTCAGTCGACTGAAGTGTAGCTAAATCGGAGCAGCATCGCAAGCAAGAGCAAGAGCGAGAGCAGCAGCGCGAGCAAGAGCAAGAGCAAGAGCAGACCAGGCAGGGGACCGAGAGCAAGAGCAGAGCAGCAGCGCGAGCGAGAGCTAAAGCAGCAACAACTCCTACTGATGTGGACGTCGCCACCGAGGGAGCGACGCCGTGGAGGAAGTGGCCAGCGACACTGCCGTGGATGGAGCCGCGCTGTGTCTGCTCGGGACCAAGCGCCGGGAGCACTGTGAGATCGAATCAAGAAGAAAATGCGGCGATTAGTGTACAACCTCTTTGGCGGTGCCGTTTAGGCCGCAGCTTCATCCGAGGAAACAGTGATGTTGCTGCTCTTCCGGTGGTGCGGGTGAAGACGGCGGTGTGGGAATGGAGGTGGCGTGAAAGACGAGGGGAACGTCGGGGCAGCTCCTTGGAGGTGGAGGACGGGGTGGCTGAACCGGCGGGAAGACCAAATCGACGACGGATCCTCATCCGGTACGGTGGATGAGGGACGTCGAGGTGTTGCTGTGGACGACGTCGTCGGGGAAGAGGCTCCGGCTGGGTGGAGGACGGAGGAGGGTGTGGGGCTTCACGGGTTTTCGCGGCCTCGGTGTATGAATTGTTGGGCGGATGGGATGGGAATGGGAACCATGGCCTAGGGACGCGCTTGTTCGAAATGTGGGGTAAGTTACGAAAGTACCCCCACCAATTTGAGGCGGTTCTTTCGGTTCAGGTGTATCACGGGCATTTCTCCTGTCGGGATTTCACACGAGGTGAGACTTTTCGCGCGTGGTGTAATTTTGGAATAGCAAGGCGCTGGTTGAGATGGAGGGATTTGTCAGAGCACAACGAGACAAAGATTTATCTTAAATATTTCGGGGTAACAAGGCGCGGGTTGAAGCGGCCGGAGTTACGCAGCACGATAGACAGAGACGCTAGCTTGAAATTTCGGCATAACAAGGCGCGGCTTGAATTTCGAGAGAACAAGCTTAACGTGTACCAAAAAAGACAATTTAGGCTAGTATGATATACTACGTACAATGTGTTTAATACACACAACACACACATACACCATTTAGACTAGTAAGGTACACGTGCATTGCACGCATGAGATTTGGCAACCAAATTATGAATAAATACCACATGAGCATGTAAGCTTTGAGTCATATATGCATGATGTAGATGTTCGTTTAATTCTTATAGTTCATTTAATTCAAAATGATCTAGGTTTTACAAGAAAGCTAATCTATTTTAAGATTCATGAAATTGTGCGTTGTAAGGCATAAAGTAAAAACAATCATGTGGAAAAACATTTGGGCAATTCTGATACAGAAGATTCTACAACAAAGAAGAAGTGCTTGTGTTTTGAGGTTTGTGCATTATGCTTAAATTCAACCATAGAGTCTTCTAGATTGTACATGTGGCAAAATCTAGTGGAATCTAGATGATATCCAACGGCCAGTAGTGCTCAAATTTGCCAGCTCTGCACCTTCGGATTGGCCTCATCCAACGACCATCTTTCAAAGTTAAAGTTATCCCGACACTACATAAAAAATTTAAAATATAATATATATGTAGGGGTATAGATATAGATATGTGATGCGAAAGCCACCCATCATCTCCAATTAGAATAGTGTGTCCATGCACGGATGCAATGTGGCCAAACGATGTCTGCCATCGGTATCTCAAATTCAAACAATTCTGACCTTGTTCAATGTGTATACATTACAACATGCTTGTTTCCAAACCACACCGCGCAGATCTCCGTTATATTCATGCATGTATGGGTTTCAAACATCATGATCTCTTATTCAAATATTTGAATTCAACTTTACATTGATTATGACCTCACCTAGTCTTTTACACCCACGCATTGGTCTTCTCTTTATAATTGCACCACTAACTTTCTCTCGTGCATGCGTGCACACACACTACCAGTCGGCATTATCCATCGCACACATGCAATCTTTTTCTTCAGGTCGTTCTCCCATGAAGGCACACACACACATCTCGCTCTCCATCATATCGGGCATTCTTTATCTCTCACGTGCGTGCGCAAAGATCGAGGTTCCTCTATGTGTGTGTGTATATAGCTAGGTCTTTCATAGTTTTCCACATAAACCGATCAATCTATATATCTACAGAGGTCTCACCCTCTTTCCCACGTCCACATCGATCATTCTATACCTCTCTATATAGGATTACATATATAGCTAATACACCCACATTAATTATGTATATCCAATACCCCCCTCTCATCTTCCATGCCTTCCGCTTCATCTCTCAGACGCGCGCACAATGGCAAAGACAGGGGGCAGCAAGGGCCCTGCCTCCCCCTAACATCACTATATACGGAGGCTAATATGAATGTGATCATTAGACAATTGCTGGTAAAAATGGTTTAACTTGATGAATTGGCCCTCCTCGTAAAGGATTAGCAATGCTTGGCCCCCTAGCTCATGGGACATTTTTCACGGCTCCGCCACTGCGCGCAACAACGCACGTTCTTGCCCCCTCTCTCTAAATATCGATCTCGCAGTTGTGCACACCTTCATAGTCTCCCTCCACTCGGCCCCTCGCACCATCTTCTAGCCCCCCACCGGATTTTACCACATGTACAATCTAGCAGACTCCATGGTTGAACTTAAGCATAATGTACAAATCACAAAACAACAGTGGTTCTCCTTTGTTCTAGAATCTTCCGTATCATAACCGCCCAAACTTTTTTCTAGTTTAATTGCCATTATTTGTTTTTTACTTTATGCTTTACAACGCACAATTCCATGAATCATAGAACAGATTAAGGGCTTCTTTGATTCAAAAGATTCTTAAAGAAATTTTGGAGGATTCTAATCCTTAGGAATTTTTCCTATCTTGGTTGTTTGATTCGTAGGATTGTAAACCATAGGAATTTTTCCATATGATTCATTTGCACTAGATTTCATAGGAAACATCCCATCCACTCAAACCTCTTTGAAAGAATTCTGCGTTTTTTCTATGCACAGTCAAACACTCGTACAATCCTGTAGGATTCAAGACGACATTCCACTCTAATCCCATGTTTTTCGTATTCCCGCTTTTTGGAAATCCTACGAATCAAAGAGGCCCTAGGTTTTTTATAAAAACTAATTGATTTTGACTGAGATAAACTATAAGAATTAAACGAAGGTCTACATCAGGCATATATGACTCAGAGCTTACATGCTATAGTGTGGTATTTATTCATTATTTGGTTGCAAAATCTGACGCGTGCATTGCACGTGTACCTTACTAGTACTTTGAGTATGTGCAAAACACAATGGCACACTACACTGTGTTTGTCTTAAAGTTCATGAAGCCACGTGGCACATGTGGAGGCGTTGTCGCGGCATCCTTGTGTGGATTGATCACAGTGACGTGCTGCTGGTTCCAGAAGAATGTACTCGTCCTCCCTGAGCCACACTGGCGGTACATGCACGAAGTGAAGATGTGCACGCAGGCCACACACGCACTCATTCCCTCGCACGCACAGGCGGGTACACGGGCGGACGCAATTTTTTACCAAGATCCACCCCATGTGATAATTTGATGCGTGTAAAGTCATTCACTTCATTGATGGTCAGTTAATACAGTGCATGCAAATTGAGTGGACGTGAGGGCGGAAGAAAGACATTACTACTCCACTGCGCGCATGCGAGTAGTTAAATCATGGGTTGCTAGTAGTACTTCCATTGGTCTCCTTCGTATTTTGTGCCAATTTTTGACAGTAACATAATATTTACGCATCTGAGCAGTGTAGTCTACTTGAAATTTATGTTCCACTAAACTCATCGGGAGCCGTTTCGGGCCTCGAAACCAAAACCCATCAATTTATCTTTACCTTGCTCCCATCGCATTCCAAATTACTAGTGCTACAATTAAGTGCAAGCCTGCTCACACCTACTAGTACGTACCAAACCTGAACGTGTTCCCACTATGCAGGTATTAGTACTAGTGCTAGTACTTAGGTTATAAAAAGGGGAACTACCTAACCGAAAATTACTCTACCTTTCCTCCTCATAAGTGCTTCTTCTTCGTCCGTCCTTGCCATTTCCGGTGCGCAGAGCTCTAGGTCGAGAACTACTCGTAATAAGCGAGCGGCAACCAAGGCTGCGGAAAAAAAGAGAGGGCTTGCTGCCATGCAGAGACCTCGAAAGATCTCTCATGGGCTGGCAATGGCTCCTAGGAGTGCCCTAGCCGCGGAGGCGAACATGCAGAGCTGGCGGCGCTGGAGTGGTTATCCCTTGACGGCATGCCCGATCACCTCAATAAGCACCTCAATAAGCAGAAGGAGTTCATCCACGGCTTGGTGGAGCTGCTGAAGGAGAGTCTCGACGACATGCCCACTGAGCTCAATAAGTAGGGGGAGTTGACCGCCGGCTTGGTGATGCTGCTGAAGAAGAGCATTGCCTCGGAGAAGAAGGCGACCGGCGAAATCCTGCAACTTCAGGAGGACAAGGCAAAGCTCTGCCACGAGCTCGACCTGCTGAAGGAGAAGAACGCCGGATGAAAGAATCTGCATGAGAGTAGTAGTTCCTTGATGAAGATGCTGCAGGCCCTCGTCATGGAACAGAAGGAGGAGTTGGTGAAGATCCGCATCGAGCACCCGACTGCTATCAAGGTACGTAATGCGGCCGTGGAACAGATGATGAAGGCTCGCATCGAGAAATCCTGCGTCATGGACAGAATGAAGAAGATGGCGGAGGAGACGCGCAAGGAGATGGAGGTCGTGGAGGCGATGAAGAAGCAGTTACGACTCCGTGGCAAATTAGATCATTTGGGGTGATAACCTTCCTTCTTCTTTTGCTCCTATGTTTCTTCTCTTGCTTCGGGTGTTTCGCTGCACGTGTCATGTTCTCTGCGAGGCATGAATAGAACAATGCTAACAATGAGATGACTAGCAAATTATATCATTTTTATTGCCATATGGCACTGGCTGTCGTGTTTCGTGCTCCTCCGTTGTACTACTACTTCAGTGGAAAACTTGAGTATACCGCACGGTTCTTTGCTCCTCCTCAGGTCGTCGGCACATTTATATGAGCAGTCAAATCACAAGGCCCTGCCTTCTAGCAGTAATGAGCCGTCAAATCAGAAAGGCCCTCGCCTCTCGTGAAAAGGAGTAGGCTAGACTGCCCCGCCCTCTAGCCTTCTAAAAAATGTATACATTTGTACAGTAGTAATATCGGTGGATTGTGCCATGGAGCAAAACTAACAAGATGAAATTAAAGAAAAAAGGTTGTACATATAGAGAGGCTCGTCGCCAAATTATGCGTATACTATATGACACTACCACTATGAAGGTACTAGTAACATAGACTAGTAACTAGACTATGTTACTCTCCACTATGACCAGCCAAAGTCGAGGCGCGGATACCAACAAGGGCCTGGTTGTGTCTATACTTGGACAACTCACCCGATTGCATGCGCACCAGGCAGAAGAAGCTCGTGTCGTGTTGGTGCTGTGTGCGGCCCACACATTAACAAAAACCTCGCGCCTCCATCTTAGCCAACGCGTTTTAAACTTCTCAATCTCAAGGCCAAGGAGCAACGTGAAACCTATGATAGAGCCAATCTGATGGTTGAGAACACTACAATTCTTAGCTACAGATGCGTGCGTGAGAGAGGACGAGTGCGTGCGTGCACCTCTTCTCAAAGTACAAGTGTATGTGGGTGGCATCGACCTAGGGAGCAGTGATGGTGCGTGCGAGAAGTCCCGAGAGATAGGTGTAATGCGTCTGAAAAAAAGTCTAGTGTATAGCTCGCCACGAGGCTATTCCTGTCGAACGCCAAGCGTAAGATATGTATCCGACGGTGCCAGTTTCTGCACGTACACAACAGTAGAAAATGAACTAGTACCATGGCATATGCTACACCACGTCTGAGAAAACGTGCTGATGTTACGCCAGCCGGGAATAGTGCCGCACTTTGAAACTAGAACCATCAATAAATTTTGAGCGCTTCTCGTCACATTCCAAATTACTACTACTACCATGCTATATTTAATTGCGAACCTGTTCACACCGATCACAATCTAAACGGTTTCCCACTTAGGAGCATATTAGTAGTACTCAGTTATAAATACTACTATGCTAAGATGACTTCACATTCCTCCTCAACTCCTCATCCACAAAAAACAATCAAGTCAATCAAGCCATGGCTAGCGTGAGTTTTGGGTCGAGATATTTCCACCAGGGAGAGGTGAGCATGGAAGAGGAAGCACGAGAGATGTCCCGTCTGACCGCGAAAGCAGCCGACATGTCCAGCCGCACAGCAGTAGCAGCCCAGAGGTCCAACCACGCCGCCGAAGTAGCACGGAGGTCCCGTCGCACCGTCGATGTAGCAGACTGGTTCGGCCACGCCGCAGAAGCAGCAGAGATGTCCCGCCGCACAGCCGAAGCAGCACGGAGGTCCCGCCGAGCCGCGGCGTCCTAGGAAAATTTCTCTCGGGCAGGCGAGGACTCTTACAGGCGCATGCAGGCGATGGTCTGATGTCTACTACACAACCTTCTTCTTGTAGACGTTGTTGGGCCTCCAAGTGCAGAGGTTTGTAGGACAGTAGAAAATTTCCCTCAAGTGGATGACCTAAGGTTTATCAATCCGTGGGAGGCGTAGGATGAAGATGGTCTCTCTCAAGCAACCCTTCAACCAAATAACAAAGAGTCTCTTGTCTCCCCAACACACCCAATACAATGGTAAATTGTATAGGTGCACTAGTTCGGCGAAGAAATGGTGATACAAGTGCAATATGTATGGTAGATATAGGTTTTTGTAATCTGAAAATATAAACACAACAAGGTAGCAAGTGGTAAAAGTGAGCGTAAACGGTATTGCAATGCTAGGAAACAAGGCATAGGGTTCATACTTTCACTAGTGCAAGTTCTCTCAGAAATAATAACATAATTGGATAACATAACTATCCCTCAACATGCAAAAAAGAGTCAGTCCAAAGTCACTAATAGTGGAGAACACACGAAGAGATTATGGTAGGGTATGAAACCACCTCAAAGTTATTCTTTCCAATCAATCCATTGGGCTAAGTGTCACAAACAGCCCAAGAGTTCGTACTAGAATAACACCTTAAGACACAAATCAACCAAAACCCTAATGTCACCTAGATACTCCAATGTCACCTCAAGTATCTGTGGGTATGATTATACGATATGCATCACACAATCTCAGATTCATCTATTCAACCAACACATAGAACCTCAAAGAGTGCCCCAAAGTCTATCGGAGAATCAAGACGAAAACGTGTGCCAACCCCTATGCATAGGTTCATGGGCGGAACCATAAGTTGATCACCAAAACATACATCAAGTGAATCACGTGATATCCCATTGTCACCACAGATCACGCGGGAAGACATACATCAAGTGTTCTCAAGTCATATAAGACTCAATCCGATAAGATTACTTCAATGGGAAAACTCAATCCATTACAAGAAAGTAGAGGGGGAGAAGAAACATAAGATCCAACTATAATAGCAAAGCTCACGATACACTAGTGCAGAACCGGGCAATAGCACCGGTTCGTAAGGCCCTTTAGTGCCGGTTCCATAACCGGCACTAAAGTGTGGGCACTAAATGCCCACCCCCCCTTAGTACCGGTTCAGCACGAACCGGTGCTAAAGGGCAACCACGTGGCACGAGCCAGCTCCGGGGGCCTGGAGCCCTTTAGTACCGGTTGGTAAGACCAACCGGTACTACAAGGTTTGGGGGGTTTTTTGTTTTATGATTTCTTTTTCATTTAATTTTGTGTTTCCATTTTAATTCTTTTTCGTTTGCTGGTATTTTACGATACTACACATTGTACACGTTATGCATATATATATAAATAGAATTTCTAGTAGGACCAATCATGCATATATATATCATCAATGTCTCACAAACCACCATATTAATTAATTCACACATACACACATGTATAACTATATACAATTTCTCCTACATATGCATGTTGCCTTGAGCCAAGTGGCATTAGCCTAATTGGTGCCTTGAGCACGATGACAATTGGAAGTGGTTTTCATGGGGGCGGTAGCGGTAATAGTATTCTCCCTTGGATTTATGACCTGGTCGAGCAAAATCCCGCTATTTCCTCTTGAAGTTCTTCTCTGGCGCTCCGTTTCTAGGAGCTTGTCCCGCACCTCTGTGAACTGTTAAGAAGGAGATCAATATGCATGTGTATTAGTTGTGTGACTAGATATCGATAATGGTGTAAAATTGTGAATTGTGTTCTAACAAGCGTTCCCATTCCTGTCTTTGAGATCTGCTCCTTTCGGACGCCATCATGCGAATGTTCTCACAAACGCAGAATGCACACAGATCAGTCCCCTGCGCCTGCTTCAGGGCCTTTACGAGAATGGAATATGATCAGATAATAATTAATCAAGCATGATAATTAAAGAGATGGCAGCTAGCTAGCTAGATAGTACTACTTAATTACTTACCTTGGGTCGAAACCATTTAAGCTTTTTTTTCCATTCGCCTTCCGTGAGGCTGATGAACCTTGCCCAAGCCCTGCCCGCCGACAAAGAAAATGAATAAAGGGGTTATTAAATAGTTCATATCATGAAATGACGAACTAAATAGGCCGAGATATATAGTTAATAATGATTGAAATTACCTGTTGACTATCCCAAACAAGATGTTATAGTTAATATTTGCTTTGAGTAGTGAGTCTAGTATTTCAACTGTTCCAGCGTCAACTTTAATGATACACAAGATCCAGTGAAATCTGCATGCACACACGTTTGCATGTCTTAATTAAGCGGGCATATGCAAGAAAAAACATGTAGCTAGCTAGTAGGCAAAAACAGAGAATTTGTAGTACAAGACAGTGACTCACTTTGGAAGTTGTAAGGAAGTAGTATATCTTCATTGTATTTGAGGCGCTTCAAGAACTCTAGCATGTTGTCCTCTACGGCCTTTTCATGATGTGGATTTATTAGCCATGTGTATTCATTAACGGTGTTTGGGTCAATGAACCCAATGCCAAAGCGTCCACCTTTTTTCATTTCATACATCTTCATCCTGCATAATATCACAGAAAAGAATGTAGTGAGGATAATTACAGGTAATGATTGATCAAAAGGATCACTACAGCTAGCTTGAGACTTAAATTACAGAAAGAAATCACTTACAGACAATAGCAACTGACGATAGATTTGTCAAGTGCGTCTTGATTGTAACTGAAATAGTTCAGAATACTCAACGGACAGAGCTTTCTCATGGAAGTAATGCTCCTCCTTGACATTCACCATGAGGGACAATCGATTGGAAATCTTGGTAATGTTCATGTACCATAGATGCAATTCATACATTCTCGTTGGGAGGTTCTTGACCTTGTCTGGCTCGACAAAGGTTGGCCCCGGACATATTTCTGTTTTATTTCATCCTCTGTAAGCACAGGAATTGGCTCGATCTCGAGGAGTTGTCCAACGGTGATGTTGAGAACTTCAGCCTGCATTATATGGTCCTTGGTTATTACCACACTAGTC
This sequence comes from Aegilops bicornis, assembly GCA_021605145.1. Classification (NCBI taxonomy): domain Eukaryota; kingdom Viridiplantae; phylum Streptophyta; class Magnoliopsida; order Poales; family Poaceae; genus Aegilops; species Aegilops bicornis. Next base: position 56,151,777 of record CM038675.1, on the reverse strand, counting down.
ATCAACCCGTGCTCCTGCACGGGCTAGCAATTTCTGAAAAGCTTATAGAAAGAAAAGTACAATATTTTTACAAATGTCATTCACTACTTATTTTCATTCTGTGTAGCATATTTACAACCCACTGACCTGCATACCTCGTTATGAGATATGGGTCGGTTCAAGCTGATCCTTGAACTTTTAAAATGTTTAGAAAAACACTGAGATTCTTGAATAGTATTTTTAAACTTTTGAAAGGCTTAGTTGTCTTTCCAGTAATTCCCTAAGTTTTTCTTTTCCGGTCAAATTTTCATTTCACTTCGACCATGACATTCTGGAGGCCATCCGTATATTTGAATATTTCAACATTAAAATTAGAAGTTTTTTTATATTTATTTGAAATCTGTAGAAGCTCGCCCTTATCTATTCTAAAAGTTCCTATAATCTATTGGATGCCCATCTATGAGATTTTCAAACTTTGTTTGCACATCTCTGGAATTTGATCATTGATCCCAACTTATTTATTAGGAAAAGTAATAATAATGTGTTTTTTGGCTACTACTCGCTCCATTTTTAAATATAAGTCTTTTTAGAGATTTGAATATGGACTACATACGGAAAAAAGTGAGTGAATCTACTATATAAACTACCTCTATATATATCCATATGTAGTCCATACTGAAATTTCCGAAAAGATTTATATTTAGGAACGGACGGAGTACTAAATTACAATTTTCTTACTTAATTAAGGAATCTCTACTGTAGTGCATTTACCCATAAATATCTTAAATATGACAAATATTCTACATGCCCTCACCTCTAAAATCAACAATCTCGGATGTACCTACACAGTTTACAATTTTTATATTTTTAAACTGTATTTTAAGATATATTTTTTGTGACCTGTATTTGCAACGTAGATTTAGGAGTACATTGACACTGAGCTTTTTTATTTTCTGAAACACTGCACATACAGATTCGGGAGTATATATGAGATATATAAGTATGTGCACGATTTGTATAGTACAAACAGATTTTTGCATCAGAAAAAGTAGTTCACAGACGAAGATGCATGCATGCACAACAAACTTACCTAGCTGTGTTACACATGCATGGGTAACTTCAGGGCTAAGTTTCTAGAAAAAGGATTAATTTGTTAGCTAATCTTACATTGCACGTTCCTAGTGTAACACGTATGGAGTGGTGAGCTGATCAAATCTTCTATGTATATGTACGGAATGCCAAACAGACTGAACAGAAGTCCCATAAATCTTCTTTGTATATATACGTATGGAGGAGACCTGCTTTCCTTTAGTTTTTTTTAATGAAACACGGAGATATGACTGCAGTTTTATTTTTCTTTTCAATAAAAGAAAGGAGACCAAGGGAAGCACGTCTCCTACAGATTTTTCTTTTTCTTTTCAAGCGCAGAAGGGAGAGACCAAAGAGATTACTTCTCCTTTTTCATCATGTGGCCACAAACGAATTATATATTAAATGAATGGATGAAATTTCTTACTTTCTAGGATTAACGTGGTGTCTCGTATGGTGCTTCTAATTAGTAAATATAAGATTGCCCACCTCGGGAACGTAAACTGTTTGCCCACAATAATATTGGGCGTGCGTACTGTCATGTGTTGTTGGCACAACAAGCGAGGGGATCGATTGCGCCGCCTGTTCTCCCAGCTGGGGGATGGTTTTCCCGCATTTTTTGACAGCTGCTTGTTGTTTGCTCGATCCCGAGCTCGCCTCCTTACGTAGACGTGCTCGATTTAACTTCCTGATGTGGCGCTCATACTTTGTGTCAACAGGCTTGGGAGCTGGTGGTTGAGCCATACGAATGAAGTGGTCAATCGTTTCCTCAGGCACTTTCTCCCTTGGCGGCGGTGGCGATTTCGGTGCGAAATGGGCATCCACCTCGGCCTTCGATATGGCTGCATTTTCCTCCTCGGACTTGTCATAAGGCCTCTGCGGAAGAGGCGTGAGGCTTGGACCATATTTATATCGCTTGCCTTCGCATGTACTTCCTGTACTACCTCGATTTCGTGCCACGCACCATAGCTGCGGGGTGTCTCTTCTGCGATTGCTGAGGCGGCGGAGACGGCTGACGGCGCTGAGTTGGACGAGGAGGAGTGGCCCGAAGCTGTGCCGGACTTGGAGGAGGAGTGGCCTGAGGTTGTGCCGGACTTGGAGGAGGAGTGGAGGTCTGACGCTGTGGCGGACTTGGAGGAGGAGGTGGCTGACACTTTGCGGACTTGGAGGAGGAGTGGCCTGACACTTTGCGGACTTGGTGGACTTGCAGGAGGCGGAGTCTGCTGACTCGGTGGCGGACTTCGACGAGGAGTTGGCTGACGGTGTCGGTGGCCTTCCATAGGATGATACGATGTTTGGCCTCTCCAGAAAGTGCTCGTCGTCACCTTCAGGAATGTCAAGTTGTAGCTCGAATATGGGTCCACCACCTCATCAACCAAGACACGAGCATAGCCCGCTGGAATCGGGTTGCAATGGAAGGTTGCCTCGGGGATTTGTAAAAGCAACGGCGTCCGCCACCTTCATGGATATGTTCTTCATTTTGACGTGTAGCTCATGATTAGTGTTCTCCGTGATGTCATCCACGGGGTATCTATCCAGCATTGCGTCGTCTGGGGCGGAACCCACGCTGCTTCTCGGCATTGATGGGGCGGTGCTATCCAATGCTGGATCATTCGCTAGCTGCTGCAGCTGCTGAGACCCCTTTGCTGGGTAAGTGAGTCGATCTGCTCCTGCTGCCGCTGGAATTTGACTGCCAATTCCGCTTGACTTGCTTCTAGGCCTTGAAGGCGTTCATAGTCCCGCTTCCTCTGCTCCTCCTCCATCTTCCTCTTCTTCTCCTCTGCAATCTTCTTTCTCGCATGGGTTCTGTAGTCGGTGTTCCAGTCTGAAAACCCCTCATACCACGGAATAGCGCCCTTGCCTCGTGTTCTTCCCGGGTGTTCAGGATTTCCCAGGGCACGCGTAAGCTCGTCGTTCTCTCTGTTGGGCTGGAACACCCCCGATCGTGCCTCTTCTATTGCAACAAGTATCGCATCGTCGGCTCCCTTCAGACTTGCCCTCGTCGAAACATTGCCTGTCTTGAGTCCAACTCCCCCATGCGCATAGAACCAAGTCTTGCACCTGGGGGGCCAGCTCCTAGTAACCGGAGTGACACCTGCATCCTCCATCTCTTTCTCAGACTTATCCCACTTAGGCATTGCCACCGCGTAGCCACCTGGCCCCAGCTTATGGAACTTATCCTTTTTTCGGCATTCTTCTTGTTTATTCTCGACCGTTCCTTAGCTAATTCCGAATCCTTGAATTTCACAAAATCGTCCCAATGAGCACGTTGGTTCTCTAGTGTTCCCTCGAATACTGGAGTCTTCCTTCCTCCCTTGACGTACTTGTCCCATTCACGATTCTTGTGGTTCTTGAATGCAACCGCCATCTTCCTATGAGCAGCGTCCTTGACTTTACGCACATCTCGCTTACGTGAAATGATCTGGTAGGGTGAAATGTTCCATGAGAGTATCCCAAAGCAGATCTTTTTGTCTTTTGTCGACAAAAGTAACATCCGGACGTGGAGCAGCGTCCTTTTTGTCTTTGTCTTTTGTCTTTTGCTGGCTCTCTCCATTCTTGAAGGGAGATCGGAGTTGGTCCTTCACAACAACTCAAGACCGACGAACGAACTTGTCCGCAATCTTCTTAGGCGCTAATGGTTCGCCATTAGGTCTGATTGCCTCGATATTGTACTTTACGCCCTCCTTCAACTTTTTGTTCGGGCCTCGTTTCGTCCTTTTTCCTGAAGATTTGCTCGATCCGGATGGCTGAAAGAACAAAGATCGATTCGTTAATATATCTTCAAGTCATTTAAAACATGTGATGATCACCAGATGCCTGCTTATATAAATATATATACCTCGCCGGTCTTTGTTGTTTCAAGATCAACATTTTCTTCGTCATCATCATAATCATAGTTCATGACTTCATCAATTCGGTCGTCGCGATCGAATATCATATCACCCTCTCTGGTGTTGTTTAGAAATTCGGAGCCGTCATAATCTTCTTCATTCGATCATCATCCGCCCGTGAGGATGGCGTATCATATCGAACATGGCATGTTCTCCTCTCTGCCGGTATTGTCCGCCATAGCTTTTATTTAACTAATCCAAAAGAAATATAAAACAATTTAGTATTCAAATTACATCGTCTCAAATAATAGATATAATCTCGAATACATCGTCTCGAATAATAGATATAATCTAGAAAACATCGTCTCGAATAATAGATATAATCTCGAATACATCGTCTCGAATAATAGATATAATCTCGAATACATCGTCTTGAATAATAGATATACTATCGAATACATCACTGGCTAGGTAGCTAATAAAGATCGAATACTACAGAAGAATCTAGGACACTCGCGGTTCCTGCGGCGCGGGCGGTGGACACCAAAGAGAAGGAACCCTCACAGGATCATAGCTGAAGTGAGATCCCTGAAGAAACTGCCAGGTATTGGAGAACCTGCCGCCCTCTAACGCAACTATGTAGCGATGGACGTGCTCGTCCTCCTCCCAGACACGGCGACGTACCACCTCCGGCTGGGCCGGCTCCTCCGCTTGAAACTGGCCCACGTGAACGCCACCAAATGAGATCAGGGTCGACGACGGGACCCGGGGCGGGTTCCTCATCAAGCGGCGTGCCCTCCAGGCAGCACCTCCCGGTGCCGATCCAGTGAGCCCAGTCCGGACATGGGTCAGCCGGACGTCGTCATGACGATGTCGGCCAGCGAGGATCTTGGTCGGGCATCGTCGAGAATAAATACTAGCTATATGCCCATAAAAAGTAACATTTTTTAATGATTGGATTTTGATAACTAAAATTTCTAACATTTCTATATAACTAACATTTCTATAACATTTCTAACAATGCTATATATAACTAACATTTCTAATATTTCTATAACTAAAAACAGAAAAAATTATAACATTTCTATATATATAACTAACATTTTATAACTATTTCTATAACTTAAAAACAGAAAAATTTCTAACAATTCTAACTTTTTATAACTATTTCTATAACTAAAAACAGAAAAATTTCTAACAATTCTAACAATTCTAACTATTCTAACAATTCTAACATTTCGAACTATTCTAACAATTCTAACATTTCTAACTATTTCTGAAAAACAGAAAAATTTCTAACAATTTCTAAAAGCAGAAAAAATTCTAACTATTTGTATAACTAAAAACAAAAAATGTATGTGTGTGTGTGTGTGCGCTCACCGGTGAGGCAAGGGACGACGGGCGGCAGGGGGCGGCAGCAGCGATGGGGTGGCGACAGCGGCAGGGCGGCATGCAGGGATGACAGCAGGGACAGGGGCAGGCGGCGGCAGCGAGACAGACGGGCAGGCGGCGGCAGCAGTGATGACGTCTGAGGCGGCGCCGGCAGCAGACGGGACGACGCAGGACGGGCAGACGCGGCGGTGACAGCGGGACGACGGGGACGGGGCGGCACGACGGCGGCGAAGCGGCGGCGAGGATGGAGACGACGGCGGGCGGCGACGGTGCAGAGGAGAAGAAGCCAGATGAGAAACTGAAATTTTCAGAATTGTTGTTTATATAGGAGGGGCCTTTAGTACCGGTTTGTGCCACCAACCGGTACTAAAGGCCAGTTTTTCAACCAAAGCGGCGGGAAGTGACCCCCTTTAGTACCGGGTGGTGGCACAAGCCGGTACTAAAGGCCCCCCCTTTAGTACCGGTTTGTGCCACGACCCGGTACTAAAGGAGGTGCGCTGGCGCAGGTGCGGTGCGGCAAGTTTAGTCCCACCTCGCTAGCCGAGGGGCGACCGCACTGGTTTATAAACCCTCGTGCGGTCGCTCTCTCGAGCTCCTCTCCAAAGCAGGCCTACTGGGCCTACGTGTTCTTTGCTGCCCTGTGGGCCCACTTGGCCTTTGCGGGCCTGCATCCTGGCCCAACAACAGGTTGGGTTTCTAGTCGTATGCAGGCCGCTCTGGCCTAGTAGGCGGGTTTTTTTTTGCTTTATTTATTTTTCTGTTGTTTTTTTTGTGTATTTAGAGTTTCTTTGTGAACATTTTTGCTTTAGGTACAAAGAATTACAAACTTTCTGTTAGTGCCCGTAGTTTTCAAATTTGAATAGTTTAAATTTTAAATTATTTGAAATTAGTGTGAATCACTAGTTTGTGAATAACTTAACTTTAAAAATCAGTAAAGGCATGAAAGAATTTGTTTGCACATAAAATTTCTTTTATGCTTCAAATGCCAAAACACATAACTACCCTACCTATTACAGAGATTCCCCTCTGGGTGTGAAACACAGAAGAAAGTGATGATAATGAAGCCGATCACATCCCAGATCTTTGGGTGTGAAACTTTTTCTTCGCGTGTGTCCCTTTGCGCCGTAACCATGGAAAATCTTCATCATTTAACGGGATGCTCGGGTCAATATTCACCGTGAATGGAGCAATTTCATCAAACTTTTCATAATCTTCTGACTTGTCTGTCTTGTCATCCACTCCCACGATGTTTCACTTCCCAGAAAGAACTATGTGCCGCTTTGGCTCATCGTACGATGCATTCGCTTCCTTATCTTTTCTTTTTCTTGGCTTGGTAGACATGTCCTTCACATAGAAAACCTGTGCCACATCATTGGCTAGGACGAATGGTTAGTCTGCATACGCAAGATTGTTGAGATCCACTGTTGTCATTCCGTACTGCGGGTCTTCCGTTACCCAGCCTCGTGTCATATTGACCCATTTGCACCGAAAAAATAGACCTTTAAACCACGTCGATAGTCAAGTTCCCATATGTCCTTTAAAAAACCATAATAAGTTTCCTTTCCCATCTTGGTTTACGCATCAAAGCGGACGCCACTGTTTTGGTTGGTGCTCTTCTTATCTTGGGCGATCGTGTAAAATTTATTACCATTTATCTCGTACCCTTTGAAAGTCATTATATTCGAAGATGGTAACTGGGACAGCAAGTACAGGTCATCTTCAGCAGAGGTGTCATGCATGGTACGTGTCTGCAACCAGCTGGCGAAACTCCTGGTTTGTTCACGTGTAATCGAGTCATCAGACCGCTCCGGGTGTTTGGAGCATAGCAAAATCTTGTGTTCATCCATATACGGAGCCACCAAGGCAGAATTCTGTAGAACTGTGTAGTGTGCTTCAGTGAGAGAATGTCCGTCCATACATATTATTTGTTCCCCTCCTAGCGTGCCTTTTCCATCGATGCGCCCTTATGCCGCGATTCAGAACACCAATCGGCTTAAGGTCGAGAATAAAGTCAATACAAAACTCAATGACCTCCTCATTTTAATGGCCCTTGGAGATGCTTCCTTCGGCCTAGCACGGTTATGAACATATTTCTTTAAGACTCCCATGAACCTCTCAAAGGGAACATATTGTGTAGAAATACAGGGACCCAAAACGTTAATCTCTTCAAGCATAGGTGAACTAGAACGTGCGTCATGATGTTGAAGAAGGATGGTGGGAACACCAACTTGAAACTGACAAGACATTGCACCAAATCATTCTGTAACCTTGGTATGATTTCTGGATCGATTACCTTCTGAGAGATTGCATTGAGAAATGCACATAGCTTCACAATGGCTAATCGAACGTTTTCCGGTAGAAGCCCCCTCAATGCAACCGGAAGCATTTGCGTCATAATCACATGGCAGTCATGAGACTTTAGGTTACGGAACTTTTTCTCTGCCATGTTTATTGTTCCCTTTATATTCGACGAGAAGCCGTGACGGTACCTTAATATCGAGCAGGCATTCAAAGAAGATTTCCTTCTCTTCTTTGGTAAGAGCGTAGCTTGCATGACCCTGATGTATGACGTCTTCTCCGTGCATACGTTGCTGGTCCTCCGGTGCCTCAGGTGTATCTTTTGTCTTCCCATACACGCCCAAGAAGCCAAGCAGGGTCAGGCAAAGATTCTTCGTCACGTGCATCACGTTGATTGCAGAGCGGACCTCTAGGTCTTTCCAATATGGCATTTCCCAAAATATAGATTTCTTCTGCCACATGGGTGCGCGTCCGTCAGCGTCCTTCGGAACAGGTTGTCCGCCAGGACCCTTTCCAAATATCACCTTCAAATCCTTGACCATATCATGTACATCAGCACCGATGCGGTGGCGAGGCTTCGTCCGGTGATCCGCCTCACCTTTGAAATGCTTGCCTTTCTTTCTTACGGGATGCCTGCTCGGAAGAAATTGACGATGTCCCAGGTACACATTCTTCTTACAACTATTCAAATATATACTATCGGTATCATCCAAGCAGTGCGTGCATCCGCGGTATCCCTTGTTTGTCTGTCCTGAAAGGTTACTGAGAGCAGGCCAATCATTGATGATCACGAACAACAGCGCCTTTAGGTCAAATTCTTCCCCATGTCCTCATCCCACGACGTACACCTGTTCCATTCCACGGTTGTAAGAGTTCTTCAACTAATGGCCTTAGGTACACATCAATGTCGTTGCATGGGTTGCTTAGGGCCTTGGATGAGCAACGGCACCATAATGAACTTCCGCTTCATGAACAACCAAGGAGGAAGGTTATACAAACATAGAGTCACAGGCCAGGTGCTATGGTTGCTGCTCTGCTCCCCAAAAGGATTAATGCCATCTGCGCTTAGACCAAACCATACGCTCCTTGCGTCATCTGCAAACTCCTTCCCGTACTTTCTTTCGATTTTTTTCCACTGCGACCCATCAGCGGGTACTCTCAACTTTCCGTCTTTCTTACGGTCTTCTCTGTGCCATCGCATCGCCTTGGCATGCTCTTTGTTTTGGAACAAACATTTCAACCGTGGTATTATAGGAGAATACCACATCACCTTGGCAGGAATCTTCTTCCTGGGGCGCTCGCCCTTGACATCACCAGGGTCATCGCGGCTGATCTTATAGCGCAATGCACCACATACCGGGCAAGCGTTCAAATCCTCGTACTCACCGCGGTAGAGGATGCAATCATTAGGGCATGCATGTATCTTCTGCACCTCTAACCCTAGAGGGCAGACAGCCTTCTTTGCTTCGTACGTACTCTCGGGCATTCTCTGCCTTCCATTGCAGCAATTCCAGTGTGGTGCCCAGCTTTTTCTTGTCACCTACGCAATTCGGGTACAACAATTTTTTGTGATCCTCTAACATGTGCTGCAACTTCTTCTTATCCAAATCACTTGCGCAGTTTCTCTTTGCATCGGCAATGGCCTGACCTAGATCATCAACGGGCTCATCTGATGCCTCTTCTTCAGCTTCTTCCCGCATTGCCGGCTCAGCTTCTTCCCGCATTACCGGCTCAGCTTCTTCCCCCATTGTTGTATCATCGTATTCAGGGAACCCATGGAAAGGATAGCTGTCGTCGTCCACTTCTTCTTCATTGTCTTCCATCATAACCCCTCTTTCTCCGTGCTTGGTCCAGACATTATAGTGGGGCATGAAACCGGACTCAAACAGGTGGACGTGAATGGTTCTTGACGTAGAGTAATTGCGACCATTCTTACAGCCAGCACATGGACAAGGCATAAAACCATCCGCCCGCTTGTTTGCCTCAGCCGCAAGCGAGAAAAGTATGCACGCCCTCAACGAACTGGGAGAGCATCGGTCATCGTACATCCATTGCGGCTCATCTTCATTACACAACATCGAATAGACCAAATTAATACAAGTTCATACATAAAGTTCATACAACACTTAAATGCAACAAACAAATAACTCTCTAGCTAAAGCATTTAAATGCAACAACAAATGCGATCAAGATCGCAACTAAGGTAACAATTGATCCAACAACATAATGATACCAAGCCTCACTATCGATGGCATATTTTATAATCTTTCTAATCTTCAAGCGCATTTTCTCCATCTTGATCTTGTGATCATCGACGACATCGGCAACTTGCAACTCCAATTCCATCTTCTCCCCCTCAATTCTTTTCAATTTTTCTTTCAAGTACTCGTTTTCTCTTTCAACTAAATTTAACCTCTCGACAATAGGGTCGGTTGGAATTTCCGGTTCACATACCTCCTAGATAAAAATATCTATGTCAACTTGATGGGCATAATTTGTCATAAACACAAAATGCAACAAATAGTTTTAAAATAGAATATACCACATCCGAATCATAACAAGGACGAGGGCCGTGAGGGACGGATATCAAAACCATGGCACTATGTATAACAAACAACGTCTGGTAAGATAATCATACGAGCAACTATATATCCAAATCACACAAACATCAATTTTTATATAAAATTTCATGAACAAGAGGCTCACCACAAGGTGGTGCCCGTGACAGAGACGGTCTTGAGCGATCGTCGGTGGTTACGACGGAGATTTAGAAGGCACTATGTAAAACACACCTACATATGCAAACTAAGAGTTATTTTGACCTCAAATTGCATATAAATCAAATACTACCACATATAATTCCTCCCAAATTACTAAAAGCCACAATTAATCACTATATAAACCAATGCAAGAGCTAATCTAGCAATGAGAGATGAAAGGACAAAGTTGCTAACCTTGGTGATCATTTGAATGGATGGGGCCTGCAAATCTTGACAAATTTGGGGCAAATTTTGTGATGAACTCGAGAGGGAGAAGGGAAGAACAGAGGAGAGGGAGAGGGGAAAGGGGGAAGAACAGAGTGCGGGTGGACGAAGGGTTTATATAGGACGACCTTTAGTACCGGTTCGTGCCACGAACCGGTATTAAAGGTGCTGGAAGGGGCCCACTCTGACAACATCCTGCCACCACTTTCTTTAGTACCGGTTCGTGGCACGAACCGGTGCTAAAGGTTCGCCACGAACCGGTACTAAAGAGCTCCTCCCGCCTAGCCGTTGGAACCGGCACTAATGGACACATTAGTGCCGGTTCTGTTACAAACCGGGACTAATGTGTCTCACATTTGACCCTTTTTCTACAAGTGATACATCAAGATCGTGCCAAATCAAGAACACGAGAGAGAGAGAGAGAGAGAGAGATCAAACACGTAGCTACTGGTACATACCCTCAACCCCGAGGGTGAACTACTCCCTCCTCGTCATGGAGAGCGCCGGGATGATGAAGATGGCCACCGGTGAGGGATCTCCCCTCGGTGGTCTTGAACAGGGTCCCGATTGGTTTTGGTGGCTATAGAGGCTTGCGGCAGAACTCCCGATCTATTCTGTTCCCCGAAGTTTTTAGGGTATATGGATATATATAGGAGGAAGAAGTACGTCGATGGAGCATCATAGGGCCCACGAGGGTGGAGGGCGCGCCCTGGGGGGGGGAGGCGCCCCCTACCTCGTGCCCTCCTCGAAGCTTCCTTGACGTAGGGTCCATGTCTCCTAGATCATGTTCGTGGGAAAATCACGTTCTGAAGATTTCAGTCCGTTTGGACTCCGTTTGATATTCCGTTTCTTCGAAACTCTGAAATAGGCAAAAAACAACAATTCTGGGCTGGGCCTCCGGTTAATAGGTTAGTCCCAAAAATAATATAAAAGTGCATAATAAAGCCCATAAACATCCAAAATAGATAATATAATAGCATGGAACAATAAAAAATTATAGATACGTTGGAGACGTATCAGCATCCCCAAGCTTAATTCCTGCTCGTGCTCGAGTAGGTAAATGATAAAAACAGAATTTTTGATGTAGAATGCTACTTGGCATAATTTCAATGTAATTCTTCTTAATTGTGATATGAATATTCAGATCCAAAAGATTCAAGATAAAAGTTCATATTTACATAAAAGTAATAATACTTCTATGTCCCCTCAAAATAGCATGGTCAAAGAAAGTTCATCCCTACAAAATCATATAGTTTAGTCATGCTCCATTTTCGTCACACAAGAATGCTCACATCTTGCACAACCCCGATGACAAGCCAAGCAATTGTTTAATACTTTAGTAATCTCAAACTTATAAACCCTCACGCAATACATGAGCGTGAGCCATGGACATAGCACTATGGGTGGAATAGAATATGATGATGGGGGTTATGTGGAGAAGACAAAAAAGGAGAAGATCTCACATCAACGAGGCTAATCAATAGGCTATGGATATGCCCATCGATTGATGTTAATGCAAGGAGTAGGGATTGACATGCAACGGATGCACTAGAGCTATAAATGTATGAAAGCTCAACAAAAGGAACTAAGTGGGCGTGCATCCAACTTGCTTGCTCACGAAGACCTAGGGCACTTGAGGAGGCCCATTGTTGGAATATACAAGCCAAGTTCTATAATGAAAATTTCCCACTAGTATATGAAAGTGACAAAACAAGAGACTCTCTATCATGATGATTATGGTGCTACTTTCAAGCACAAGTGTGGCAAAGGATAGTAGTATTGTCCCTTCTCTCTTTTTCTCTCATTTTTTTTGGGCCTTCTCTTTTTTATGGCCTTTCTTTTTTTGGGCCTTCTCTTTTTTATGGCCTTTCTCTCTTTTTTTATTCCTCACTTCGAACAATGCTCTAGAAAATGATGATCATCACACTTCTATTTATTTACAACTCAATTATTACAACTCGATACTAGAACAAAGTATGAGTCCATATGAATGCCTCCAGCGGTGTACCGGGATATGCAATGAACCAAGAGTGGCATGTATGAAAGAATTATGAATGGTGGCTTTGCCACAAATACTATGTCAACTACATGATCATGCTAAGAAATATGACAATGATGAATGTGTCATGATGAACGGAATGGTGGAAAGTTTCATGGCAATATATCTCGGAATGGCTATGGAAATGCCATAATAGGTAGGTATGGTGACTGTTTTGAGGAAGATATAAGGAGGTTTATGTGTGAAAGAGCGCATCAAATCACGGGGTTTGGATGCACCAGCGAAGTTTGCACCAACTCTCAATGTGAGAAAGGGCAATGCACGGTACCGAAGAGGCTAGCAATGATGGAAAGGTGAGAGTGTGTATAATCCATGGACTCAACATTAGTCATAAAGAACTCACATACTTATTGCAAAAATCTACAAGTCATCAGAAACTAAGAACTATGTGCATGCTCCTAGGGGGATAGATTGGTAGGAACATACCATCGCTCGTCCCTGACCGCCACTCATAAGGAGGACAATCAAAGAACACCTCATGTTTCAAATTTGTTACATAATGTTTACCATACGTGCATGCTGAGGGACTTGCAAACTTCGACACAAGTATTTCTCAAATTCAGAACTACTCAACTAGCACAACTTTAATATCACTACCTCCATATCTCAAAACAATCATCAAGCATCAAACTTCTCTTAGTATTCAACACATTCATAAGAAAGTTTTTACTAATCTTGAATACCTAGCATATTAGGAATATTTAAGCAAATTACCATGCTATTTAAGACTCTCAAAATAATATATGTGAAGCATGAGAGTTCATCTATTTCTTCAAAATAAAACTACCACCATGCTCTAAAAGATATAAGTGAAGCACTAGAGCAAACAACAAACTACTCCAAAAGATATAAGTGAAGATCAATGAGTAGTCAAATAATTATGAAACTATGTGAAGACTCTACCATTTTAAGAATTTAAAATCCTGGTATTTTATTCAAACAGCAAGCAAAACAAAATAAAATAAAATGACGCTCCAAGTAAAACACAGATCATGTGGTGAATAAAAATATAGCTCCAAGTAAAGTTACCGATGAACGAAGACGAAAGAGGGGATGCCATCCGGAGAATCCCCAAGCTTAGGCTCTTGGTTGTCCTTGAATATTAACTTGGGGTGCCTTCGGCATCCCCAAGCTTAGGCTCTTGCCACTCCTTATTCCATAGTCCATCGAATCTTTACCCAAAACTTGAAAACTTCACAACACAAAACTTAACAGAAAATCTCAGGCGCTCCGTTAGCGAAAGAAAACAAAACACTACTTCAAGGTACTGTAATGAACTCATTCTTTATTTATATTGGTGTTAAACATACTGTATTCCAACTTATCTATGGTTTATAAACTATTTTACTAGCCATAGAGTCATCAAAATAAGCAAACAACACAAGAAAAACAGAATCTGTCAAAAACATAACAGTCTGTTGTAATCTGTATAAAACGTATACTTCTGGAACTCCAAAAATTCTAAACTAAATTGGTGGACGTGAGGAATTTGTCTAGTAATCATCTGCTAAAAGAATCAACTAAATAGCACTCTCCAGTAAAAAGTTGAAGCTAATCTCGTGAGCGCTAAAGTTTCTGTTTTTTATAGCATGATCATAAAGACTTTACCCAAGTCTTCCCAATGGTTCTACTTGGCACAAACACTAATTAAGACACAAAACCACATCTAAACAGAAGCTAGATGGATTATTTATTCCTAAACAGGATAAAAAAGCGAAGAACTAAAATAAAATTGGGTTGCCTCCCAACAAGCGCTATCGTTTAACGCCCCTAGCTAGGCATGATGATTTCAATGATGCTCACATAAAAGATAAGAATTGAAACATAAAGAGAGCATCATGAAGAATATGACTAGCATATTTAAGTCTAACTCACTTCCTATGCATAGGGATTTTGTGAGCAAACAACTTATGGGAACAAGAATCAACTTGCATAGGAAGGTAAAACAAGCATAACTTCAAAACTTTAAGCACATAGAGAGGAAACTTGATATTATTGCAATTCCTACAAGCATATATTCCTCCCTCATAATAATTTTCTGTAGCATCATGAATGAGTTCAACAATATAACCAGCACCTAAGGCATTCTTTTCATGAATAATAGTGGGAGCAAACTCAACAAAATAACTATCATATGATTGAAAATTAAGATCAAGATGACAAGTTTCATGGTTATCATTATTCTTTAAAGCATATGTGTCATCACAATAATCATCATAGATAGGAGCCATGCTTTCATCGTAGTAAATTTGCTCATATAAGCTTGGGGGACTAAACATATCATCTTCATCAAACATAGTATCCCCAAGCTTGCGGCTTTGCATATCATTAGCATCATAGGTATTCAAATAATTCATACTAACAACATTGCAATCATGCTCATCATTCAAAGATTTAGTGCCAAACATTCTAATGCAGTCTTCCTCTAGCAATTGAGCACAATTATCGGAATCCTTATTTTCACGGAAGACATTAAAAAGATGAAACATATGAGGCATATTCAATTACATTTTTTTGTAGTTTTATTTTATAAACTAAACTAGTGCTAAAACAAGAAACTAAAAGATTCAATTGCAAGACCTAAAGATATACCTTCAAGCACTCACCTCCCCGGCAACGGCGCTAGAAACTACCTTAGTTGACGGGGTGTGAGTGTCGCTTACCTAGCCTCCCCGGCAACGGCGCCAGAAAAGAGCTTGATGTCGACTACACAACCTTCTTCTTGTAGACGTTGTTGGGCCTCCAAGTGCAGAGGTTTGTAGGATAGTAGCAAATTTCCCTCAAGTGGATGACCTAAGGTTTATCAATCCGTGGGAGGCGTAGGATAAAGATGGTCTCTCTCAAGCAACCCTGCAACCAAATAACAGAGTCTCTTGTGTCCCCAACATACCCAATACAATGTTAAATTGTATAGGTGCACTAGCTCGGTGAAGAGATGGTGATACAAGTGCAATATGGATGGTAGATATAGGTTTTTGTAATCTGAAAATATAAAAACAGCAAGCTAGCAAGTGGTAAAAGTGAGCATAAACGGTATTGCAATGCTAGGAAACAAGGCCTAGGGTTCATACTTCACTAGTGCAAGTTCTGTCAACAATAATAACATAATTGGATCACATAACTATCCCTCAACAGGCAACAAAGAGTCACTCCAAAGTCACTAATAGTGGAGAACAAACGAAGACATTATGGTAGGGTACGAAACCACCTCAAAGTTATTCTTGCCAATCAATCCGTTGGGCTATTCCTGTAAGTGTCACAAACAGCCCTAGAGTTCGTACTAGAATAACACCTTAAGACACAAATCAACCAAAACCCTAATGTCACCTAGATACTCAAATGTCACCTCAAGTATCCGTGGGTATGATTATACGATATTCATCACACAATATGATATTCATCTATTCAACCAACACATAGAACCTCAAAGAGTGCCCCAAAGTCTCTACCGGAGAATCAAGATGAAAACGTGTGCCAACCCTGCATAGGTTCATGGGCGGAACCCGCAAGTTGATCACCAAAACATACATCAAGTGAATCACGTGATATCCCATGTCACCACAGATACGCACGGCAAGACATACATCAAGTGTTCTCAAGTCATAAAAGACGCAATCCGATAAGATTACTTCAAAGGGAAAACTCAATCCATTACAAGAAAGTAGAGGGGGAGAATGAACATAAGATCCAACTATAATAGCAAAGCTCGCAATACATCAAGATCATGCCAAATCAAGAACACGAGAGAGAGAGAGAGAGAGAGAGAGAGAGAGAGAGAGAGAGAGAGAGAGAGAGAGAGAGAGAGAGATCAAACACATAGCTAATGGTACATACCCTCAGCCCCGAGGGTGAACTACTCCCTCCTCGTCATGGAGACCACCGGGATGATGAAGATGGCCACCGGTGAGGGATCCCCCTCCGACAGGGTACCGGAATAGGGTCCCGATTGGTTTTTGGTGGCTACAGAGGCTTGTGGCGGCGAAACTCCCGATCTATTCTGTTCCCCGAACTTTTTAGGGTATATGGATATATGCAGGAGGAAGAAGTACGTCGGTGGAGCATCGTGGGGCCCACGAGGGTGGAGGGCGCGCATACGGAGGGTGGGCGCGCCCCCCTACCTTGTGCCCTCCTCGAAGCTTCCTTGACGTAGGGTCCAAGTCTCCTGGATCATGTACGGTGAGAAAATCACGTTCCCGAAGGTTTCATTCCGTTTGGACTCCGTTTGATATTCCGTTTCATCGAAACTCTGAAATAGGCAAAAAAACGTCAATTCTGGGCTGGGCCTCCGGCTAATAGGTTAGTCCCAAAAATAATATAAAAGTGCATAATAAAGCCCATAAACATCCAAAATAGATAATATAATAGCATGGAACAATAAAAAATTATAGATACGTTGGAGACGTATCATGGTCCATAGCCGATGGATCAGTTCTCCCATTGGCGAGGTTGCAGGATGAGGCTACCAGCGTCATCCGCAATTAGGGGAGGGCAATGCAAAGCTCCGGGGCGAGCGTGACCTGCTGAGGGCGAAGATCTCCAGAGAGGCGAAGCAGGAGGAGGAGACCGCTGCCTTGTTGCAGAGGACGGGTGTATTCATCAAGAAACTTATGGACGAGAATGCCATGCTCCGCATCGAGTGAAACAGGCTGGTGGAGGAATCCATGGATGCTGCCAAGCAGCATATTAAGGACATGAAACTGACGAAAGAGATCATCGTCCGCCGCGAGAACTAGTCTCTGCGACCTACAACGCATAAAGAAAGTAGAGATCAGCGAGCCAAATCGTTGTAAGCGTCTTTGTTCTTCTTATTCCCTTTTGTATTTCGGGCGTAACTACATGTGGCTCTTTAAATTATCTTCCTAATTATGTAAGACAATTATTATCCACTATCGTCGTCCCTATATATATTCATCGGTCTTTCTATAAGTCGCAGTAGATGCTATATAGGTCCGTCGGATCTTACATCAAGATCCGTGCAAAATTTTCTTTTCAGATTTTCTTTTTTCTCCCTTAAATCTCAGTCGAGTGAGACATTGCCATGCCATTAAAAAGAGGCTCGGCCGCCATTAATGAAGACCTTGGGACAGAAGTGGACGGCGGATGGAGGCCAAAGGGCTCTCCTCCCGATAAGCACGCGCAGGGGTCTGATCGCACACCTCCCGTACTCAAATAGCTACCCTGCATGGCGCCTCCTAGCTAATAAAAAAGGAAACGTGTGGCGGCATGTAAATAGTAAATAGAACGCCCACCGTTTCAATAATACTTGTGTTTTTATTGTAACATGATAGCACCTGTTCCAAAATGACTTTGTTGATTGTTAATGTGTGCGCCTTCGTAAATCGGACAGCAAAATGACCACAGCATGTTGGTGCCATGTCATGACACCAAGCCAAGTTTCATGATTTTCATGCGTGTTTCGGATTTACAGGAATTAAAAAACCAAGTTTCTCAATGTTTCCAGCCGAGCCATGACGCCCAGATGTTTGAATTTCATTCCCATTTCTGGCATGGGACCTAGAAATTTACCCGAGGACACACATGTGATTTTTCAACCAGCTTTGGTGCCTTTGGAGCATTGCTTGTATTTAAAATTTGAATTTTGCACACACAGGTGACACTTTCCCTCTCAGAACCATGAGCCTTCTTGAGAGAAGCTCCGGTTTGCAAGAAACTTATACAAAAACTTGTTCCTACTCTACAAATTTTTTTACCACAACATGGTAGTACCATGACATGACACGATGCCAAGTTTAATGATTTTCAGGCGTGTTTTGGATTTACAAGAATTTTAAAACCAAGCTTCTCAATGTTCTCGGCCGAGCCATGATGCCCAGATGTTTGAATTTCATTACCATTTCTTGCATGGGACCTAGAAATTCACCCGAGGACACACATGTAATTTGGTGCACGGGAGCATGTGCTTGTAGTTCAAATTTGAATTATGCACATTAAATGACCAGAAACTCAGCATTATGAAATATAACGAGAAGAAACATAACATAGTTCTGTTGGGGGCTCAGCACAACACACCGCTCAAATTAAACTAAGCACACTTGAAATTAAACTATGCAACTAATCCAGTAGACACTGCATAAGAACCACCATGAGCAACAACACTGCCACCTTATTCGGAGTCCTCGTCCACGTCCTTCACTTCGTCCTTGTCCCTCTTCCTCTTGGCCGATACTTCTTTGCTTGAACCGCACACTTGGCTCTTGCTCTTAATCCAACCCTTGTAGATATTGAAACAAAGGTAGCCATGCATTGCAGCGTAGTGGATGTGGTCTATATCTAGTACATTCCACTTCCATGCATGATGATGAAATGTGTACGGAGGTTTCTCTAGTTTACCATGCGAAGGATGAACCATGGCTCCAGCCAGGGTCAGCATTGAAGGCTGACCACGGGAGGGAAGCAGCGGATTCTTCTGGAGGTCGAAGGGGTTGCCTACAATGAGGCTTATCCGACCCAGGACTCTTTTGTCGTTCGTAAAGTCTACAGTAACGAATTTGACTAGGCCGCCCTTGAGGAAGTTCTTAAATTCCTCGCACTCAACGTCGGCATGGCATATGTGGTAAACCAAGCATAAGTCATGCATGCAAACCTGGATCACGGCGGGCTTCTTCTCCTATTCCTCCTTTAGATCCTTCTCTTCTCCCAGGACTGTGGTGTACTCAATATCTAGCCTAGCGACCCACTCATCATTTGAGTTTTCGAACATGCGTCTGAAGCGAGCAAGGAATCCTTTCACCGTCACGGAAGAACGGGTGAAGATGACGTCGAACTCATCACCGGTGATGGTTCTAACCTTGTCCTCGCCGCCAATCATGTAGATCTGGGACGCCATGAATTTGGGAGGAGAGTTAGGATTAGAGGAACTGCTCTAATGTGAAAGGAAGGGACGACTAGAAGCGAACTACCGTAATGTTAAAGGACGTCCGGGGACGAGTAGGAGCGAACTGCCCGCGGTTTTTCGATTGTAAAATGCTGAGTGGGGCGTGCGACTGACATGGTAGTGGCTTTCCTGCTGGATAAATGGATTCATGCACAGCGCTATGTGGGCCCAATTAGATGTCATGTCAACTCGACGCCCAATTAAATTTCTTTCGATGTCATTTCAAGCGTCGGGAAAATTACATGTGATACGAAGCTTTCCATTCTCCCATGATACGGGCTTCCGAGAGCCCTTGGATCTGAGATCGAACGGTTGAATGGCGTGATTCTATACCTATGGGTGAATATCCTATCATGGATGGTTATTCTGCAAATTTTTAGCAACTTAGCATGCGACCTTCGATCTCAGATCCAAGGGCTGCCAGCAGCCCATATCATGGTCGCGCCGCCTACCACCACGACCGTCGCCTGCTTTCATGGCAGTCGGGCCCTTGGAGATTTAACACGGTGCGTTAGGCTATCTGATGTTGGCATGTCTTACATAGTCATCACTTAGTCACTCGTACTACAACAAGGTTAGCTATAAGGTTGGCTATAATAGTATTTTTTTACTTCTCTCTATCTCTTTCTTCATAGTATTTATTGCATTTGCCAAGGAGTGACCTCTTTCAATGAAATGGTGCTTAGATGAGGTGCTAAGGGCATTAAATGGCTTAGCAATCAAGTCCCCAATGCATAGGTGCTTAGTTTTTTGTTGCTAAGTTTGCTTCATTTAATTAACTATAGACTCAAAATTGTCTTTTCACATAGGAACACGCGCTTGCTACGTCTTGAGCTTGCGTTGGTTTTCCCCGAAGTGGAGAGGATGATGCAGCAGAGTAGCGTAAGTATTTCCCTCAATTTTTGAGAACCACGGTATCAATCTAGTAAGAGGCCATGCGCAAGTCCCTCGTACCTACACAAAACAAATAGCTCCTCGCAACCAACGCGAATAGGGGTTGTCAATCCCTTCACGGTCACTAACGAGAGTGAGATCTGATAGAGATGATAGATAATATTTTTGGTATTTTGCGTATAAATATGCAAAGTAAAATAAAAAGGCAAAATAAAAAGCAAAGCAATAATAAAGCGTAGGAAGATTAATATGATGAAAATAGACCCGGGGGCCGTAGATTTCACTAGTGGCTTCTCTCAAGAGCATAGGTATTTTACGGTGGGTGAACGAATTACTCTTGAGCAATTGACTGAATTGGGCATAGTGATGAGAATATCTAGGTATGATCATGTATATAGGCATCACGTCCGAGACAAGTAGACCGACTCCTGCCTACATCTACTAATATTACTCCACTCATCGACCGCTGTCCAGCATGCATCTAGAGTATTAAGTTAATGAAAACAGAGTAACACCTTAAGCAAGATGACATGATGTAGAGGAATAAATTCATGCAATATGATAAATACCCCATCTTGTTATCCTCGATGGCAACAATACAATACATGCCTTGCAACCCTTTTTGTCACTGGGTAAGGACACAGCAAGATTGAACCCAAAGCTAAACACTTCTCCCATTGCAAGAACTACCAATCTAGTTGGCCAAACCAAACGGATAATTCGAAAAGACTTGCAAAGATAACCAATCATACATAAAAGAATTCAGAGAAAATTCAAATATTGTTCATAGATAATCTTGATCATAAACCCACAATTCATTGGTCTCAACAAACGCACCGCAAAAAGAAGATTACATGGAATAGATCTCCACGAGAGAGGGGGAGAACATTGTATTGAGATCCGAAAAGAGAGAAGAAGCCATCTAGCTACTAACTATGGACCAGAAGGTCTGTGGTAAACTACTCACACTTCATCGGAGAGGCTATGATGATAATGTAGAAGCCCTCCATGGTGGAATCCCCTTCAGGCGGAGCTCCGAAACAGGCCCCAAGATGGGATCTCGTGGATACAAAAAGTTGCGGCGGTGGAATTAAGTTTTTGGCTCCGTATCTCATCTGTTGGGGGTACGTAGGTATATATAGGAGGAAGGAGTACGTCGGTGGAGCTTCGTGGGGCCCACGAGGCAGGGGGCGCGCCCTAGGGGGGGCGCCCTCCACCCTCGTGGCCGCCTCGTGGCTTTCTTGACGGAGGGTCCAAGTCTCCTGGATCTTATCTGATGAGAATATCACGTTCCCGAAGATTTCATTCCGTTTGGACTCCGTTTGATATTTCGTTCTTTGAAATACTGAAATAGGCAAAAAACAACAATGCAGGCTGCGCCTCCGATTAATAGGTTAGTCCCAAAAGTAATATAAAAGTGGAAAATAAAGCCCAATATAGTCCAAAACAATAGATAATATAGCATGGAGCAATAAAAAATTATAGATACCTTGGAGACGTATCAGGCATCCCCAAGCTTAATTCCTGCTCGTCCTCGAGTAGGTAAATGATAAAAAGATAATTTTTGATGCGGAGTGCTACTTGGCATAATTTCAATGTAACTTTTCTTAATTGTGGTATGAATATTCAGATCCGAAAGATTCAAGACAAAAGTTCATATTGACATAAAAATAATAATACTTCAAGCATACTAACTAAGCAATTATGTCTTCTCAAAATAACATGGCCAAAGAAAGTTCATCCTTACAAAATCATATAGTTTAGTCATGCTCCATTTTCGTCACACAAGAATGCTCTCATCGTGCATAACCCCGATGACAAGCCAAGCAATTGTTTCATACTTTAGTAATCTCAAACCAATAAACTTCACGCAATATATGAGCGCGAGCCATGGACATAACACTATGGGTGGATAGAATAATAATGGGGGTTATGTTGAGAAGACAAAAAAGGAGAAGGTCTCACATCAGCGAGGCTAATCAACGGGCTGTGGAGATGCCCATTAATTGATGTTAATGCAAGGAGTAGGGATTGCCATGCAACGGATGCACTAGAGCTATAAATGTATGAAAGCTCAACAAAAGAAACTAAGTGGGTGTGCATCCAACTTGCTTGCTCACGAAGACCTAGGGCATTTGTGGAAGCCCATCGTTGGAATATACAAGCCAAGTTCTATAATGAAAAATTCCCAATAATATATGAAAGTGACACCATATGAAACTCTCTATATGAAAAACATGGTGCTACTTTGAAGCACAATATATGAGACTCGCTATATGAAGAACAAGGTGCTACTTTGAAGAACAAGTGTGGAAAAAGAGATAGTAACATTGCCTCTTTCCATTTTTATTTTTTTGGGCCTTTTTTTTCTTTGGCCTTTTTTTTGGGACAATGCTCTAGAAAATGATGATCATCACACTTCTATTTATTTACAACTCAATGAGTACAACTCGATACTAGAACAAAGTATAACTCTATATGAATGCCTCCGGCGCTGTACCGGGATATGCAATGAATCAAGAATGACATGTATGCAAGAATTATGAACGGTGGCTTTGCCACAAATACTATGTCAACTACATGATCATGCTAAGCAATATGAAAATGATGAATGTGTCATGAAGAACGGTATGGTGGAAAGTTGCATGGCAATATATCTCGGAATGGCTATGGAAAATCCATAATAGGTAGGTATGGTGGCTGTTTTGAGGAAGATATAAGGAGGTTTACGTGTGAAAGAGCGTATCATATCACGGGGTTTGGATGCACCGGCGAAGTTTGCACCAACTCTCAATGTGAGAAAGGGCAATGCATGGTACCGAAGAGGCTAGCAATGATGGAAGGGTAAGAGTGCATATAATCCATGGACTCAACATTAGTCATAAAGAACTCACATACTTATTGCAAAAATCTACAAGCCATCAAAAACCAAAGCACTACGCGCATGCTCCTACGGGGATATATTTGTAGGAAAAGACCATCGCTCGTCCCCGACCGCCACTCATAAGGAGGAGAATCAAAAACACCTCATGTTTCAAATTTGTTACATAACGTTTACCATACGTGCATGCTACGGGACTTGCAAACTTCAACACAAGCATTTCTCAAATTCAGAACTACTCAACTAGCACGACTTTGATATTATCACCTGCATATCTCAAAACAATTATCAAGCATCAAACTTTTCTTAGTATTCAACGCACTCAAAGAAAGTTTTACAAATCTAGAATACCAAGCATATTATTTTTAAGCAAATTACCATGCTATTTAAGACTCTCAAAATAATCTAAGGGAAGTATGAGAGATCAATAGTTTCCTTAAAACAAATCCACCACCGTGCTCTAAAAGATATAAGTGAAGTACTAGAGAAAAACTATAAAGCTCAAAAAATATAAGTGAAGCACATAGAGCAAAACTATCAAGCTCAAAAGATATAAGTGAAGCACATAGAGTATTCTAACAAATTCCAATTCATGTATGGCTCCCTCAAAAGGTGTGTACATCAAGGATGATTGTGGTAAACTAACAAGCAAAGACACAAATAGTACAATACGCTCCAAGCAAAACACATATCATGTGGTGAACAAAAATATAGCTCCAAGTAAAGTTACCGATGGAAGTGGACGAAAGAGGGGATGCCTTCCGGGGCATCCCCAAGCTTTAACTTTTTGGTGTCCTTGGGTTATCTTGGGGGTGCCATGGGCATCCCCAAGCTTAGGCTCTTGCCACTCCTTGTTCCATAATCCATCAAAAATTTCACCCAAAACTTGAAAACTTCACAACACAAAACTCAACAGAAATCTCGTGAGCTCCGTTAGCGAAAAGAAAACAAAAGACCACTTCAAGGTACTGTAATGAACTCATTCATTATTTATATTGGAGTTAAACCTACTGCATTCCAACTTCTCTATGGATTATAAACTATTTTACTAGCCATAGATTCATCAAAATAAACAAACAACACACGAAAAACAGAATCTGTCAAAAACAGAACAGTCTGTAGTAATCTGTAACTAACGCAAACTTATGGAACTCAAAATATTCACACAAAATAGGAAGGCCTAGGCAATTTGTTTGTTGATCAGCAGAAATTGGAATCACTATTTTATCACGTTCCGGTGATTTTTAACAATTGTTTTCGTGAACCTAAAGTTTCTGGAAATTACAGCAAGATCAAATAACTATTGTCCAAGAAGATCCTATAGGTTTAACTTGGCACAAACACTAATTAAAAAATAAAACCACATCTAAACAGAAGGTAGATGGATTATTTATTCCTAAACAAAAACAAAAACTAAAAACTAAATATAAAATTGGGTTGCCTCCCAACAAGCGCTATCGTTTAACGCCCCTAGCTAGGCATAAAAGCAAGGATAGATCTAGGTATTGCCATCTTTGGTAGGCAATCCATAAGTGGCTCTCAGGATAGATTCATATGGTAATTTTATCTTCTTCCTATGGAAGTGTTCCATGCCTTTCTTTAATGGAAATTGGAATCTAATATTCCCTTCTTTCATATCAATAATTGCACCAATCATTCTAAGGAAAGGTCTACCAAGAATAATAGGACATGAAGGATTGCAATCTATATCAAGAACGATAAAGTCTACAGGCACATAATTACTATTTGCAACAATAATAACATCATTAATTCTTCCCATAGGTTTCTTAATAGTGGAATCCGCAAGGTGCAAGTTTAGAGAGCAATCATTAAAATCACGGAAATCTAGCAAATCACACAAAGTTTTGGGAATAGTGGAAACAATAGCACCCAAATCACAAAAAGCATAAAATTCATGATCCTTAATCTTAATTTTAATAGTTGGTTCCCACTCATCATAAAGTTTTCTAGGGATAGAGACTTCCAACTCAAGTTTTTCCTCATAAGATTGCATCAAGGCATCAACGATATGTTTAGTGAACGCTTTATTTTTACTATAAGAATGAGGAGAATTTAGCACGGATTGCAACAAGGTAATACAATCAATTAAAGAGTAACTTTCATAATTAAATTCCTTGAAATCCAAAATGTGGGTTTATCAACATCTAAGGTTTTACCTTCTTCAATCCCACTTTTATCAATTTTAGCGTCATAATCTAAAAGCTCCTAATTTTTAGAACGCCTTCTAGGTAAAGGTGACTCATATTCAATCTCATCATTATCAAGATTCATATTGCAAAACAAGGATTTAATGGGAGACACATCAATAACTTATAGATCTTCATCTTGATTTTCATGGGAATCAGAAGAACACGCCTTAATAAAGGCATATTTCATAGCACGCATCCTAGAGGTTCTTTCCTTGCACTCATCAATGGAAGTTCTCATGGCTTTGAGAGACTCATTGATAGCATGCTTAGGAGGAATACATATAAGCTTTAAAGAATCAACATCAAGAGAAATTCTATCAACGTTCCTAGCCAATTCATCAACTTTAAGTAATTTCTCTTCAAGCAAAGCCGAAGCAGCACGGAGGTCCCGCCGAGCCGCGGCGTCCTAGGAAAATTTCTCTCGGGCAGGCGAGGACTCTTACAGGCGCATGCATGCGATGGTCTGATGTCTACTACACAACCTTCTTCTTGTAGACGTTGTTGGGCCTCCAAGTGCAGAGGTTTGTAGGATAGTAGAAAATTTCCCTCAAGTGGATGACCTAAGGTTTATCAATCCGTGGGAGGCGTAGGATGAAGATGGTCTCTCTCAAGCAACCCTTCAACCAAATAACAAAGAGTCTCTTGTGTCCCCAACACACCCAATACAATGGTAAATTGTATAGGTGCACTAGTTCGGCGAAGAAATGGTGATACAAGTGCAATATGTATGGTAGATATAGGTTTTTGTAATCTGAAAATATAAACACAACAAGGTAGCAAGTGGTAAAAGTGAGCGTAAACGGTATTGCAATGCTAGGAAACAAGGCATAGGGTTCATACTTTCACTAGTGCAAGTTCTCTCAGAAATAATAACATAATTGGATAACATAACTATCCCTCAACATGCAAAAAAGAGTCAGTCCAAAGTCACTAATAGTGGAGAACACACGAAGAGATTATGGTAGGGTATGAAACCACCTCAAAGTTATTCTTTCCAATCAATCCATTGGGCTAAGTGTCACAAACAGCCCAAGAGTTCGTACTAGAATAACACCTTAAGACACAAATCAACCAAAACCCTAATGTCACCTAGATACTCCAATGTCACCTCAAGTATCTGTGGGTATGATTATACGATATGCATCACACAATCTCAGATTCATCTATTCAACCAACACATAGAACCTCAAAGAGTGCCCCAAAGTCTCTATCGGAGAATCAAGACGAAAACGTGTGCCAACCCCTATGCATAGGTTCATGGGCAGAACCCGCAAGTTGATCACCAAAACATACATCAAGTGAATCACGTGATATCCCATTGTCACCACAGATACGCACGGGAAGACATACATCAAGTGTTCTCAAGTCATATAAGACTCAATCCGATAAGATTACTTCAATGGGAAAACTCAATCCATTACAAGAAAGTAGAGGGGGAGAAGAAACATAAGATCCAACTATAATAGCAAAGCTCACGATACACTAGTGCAGAACCGGGCAATAGCACTGGTTCGTAAGGCCGTTTAGTGCCGGTTCCATAACCGGCACTAAAGTGTGGGCACTAAATGCCCACCCCCCCTTAGTACCGGTTCAGCACGAACCGGTGCTAAAGGGCAACCACGTGGCACGAGCCAGCTCCGGGTTCGAGTTTTTAGTACCGGTTGGTAAGACCAACCGTACTACAAGGTTTGGGGGGTTTTTTGTTTTATGATTTCTTTTTCATTTAATTTTGTGTTTCCATTTTAATTCTTTTTCGTTTGCTGGTATTTTACGATACTACACATTGTACACGTTATGCATATATATATAAATAGAATTTCTACTAGGACCAATCATGCATATATATATATCATCAATGTCTCACAAACCACCATATTAATTAATTCACACATACACACATGTATAACTATATACAATTTCTCCTACATATGCATGTTGCCTTCGGAGCCAGTGGCATTAGCCTAATTGGTGCCTTGAACACGATGACAATTGGAAGTGGTTTTCATGGGGGCGGTAGCGGGTAATAGTATTCTCCCTTCGGATTTATGACCTGGTCGAGCAAAAATCCCGCTATTTCCTCTTGAAGTGCTTGTCCCGCACCTCTGTGAACTGTAAAGAAGGAGATCAATATGCATGTGTATTAGTTGTGTGACTAGATATCGATAATGGTGTAAAAATTGTGAATAGTGTTCTGACAAGCGTTCCCATTCCTGTCTTTGAGATCTGCTCCTTTCGGACGCCATCATGCGAATGTTCTCACAAACGCAGAATGCACACAGATCAGTCCCCTCCGCCTGCTTCAGGGCCTTTACGAGAATGGAATATGATCAGATAATAATTAATCAAGCATGATAATTAAAGAGATGGCAGCTAGCTAGCTAGATAGTACTACTTAATTACTTACCTTGGGTCGAAACCATTTAAGCTTTTTTTCCATTCGCCTTCCGTGACGCTGATGAACCTTGCCCAAGCCCTGCCCGCGACAAAGAAAATGAATAAAGGGGTTATTAAATAGTTCATATCATGAAATGACGAACTAAATAGGCCGAGATATATAGTTAATAATGATTGAAATTACCTGTTGACTATCCCAAACAAGATGTTATAGTCAATATTTGCTTTGAGTAGTGAGTCCAGTATTTCAACTGTTCCAGCGTCAACTTTAATGATACACAAGATCCAGTGAAATCTGCATGCACACACGTTTGCATGTCTTAATTAAGCGGGCATATGCAAGAAAAAACATGTAGCTAGCTAGTAGGCAAAAACAGAGAATTTGTAGTACAAGACAGTGTGACTCACTGGAAGTTGTAAGGAAGTAGTATATCTTCATTGTATTTGAGGCGCTTCAAGAACTCTAGCATGTTGTCCTCTACGTCCTTTTCATGATGTGGATTTATTAGCCATGTGTATTCATTAACGGTGTTTGGGTCAATGAACCCAATGCCAAAGCGTCCACCTTTTTTCATTTCATACATCTTCATCACTGCATAATATCACGTAAAAGAATGTAGTGAGGATAATTACAGGTAATGATTGATCAAAAGGATCACTACAGCTAGCTTGAGACTTAAATTACAGAAAGAAATCACTTACGAGACAATAGCAAGGCGATTTATAGATTTGTCAAGTGCGTCTTGATTGTAACTGAAATAGTTCAGAATACTCAGCGGATGAGCTTTCTCATGGAAGTAATGCTCCTCCTTGACATTCACCATGAGGGACAATCGATTGGAAATCTTGGTAATGTTCATGTACCATAGATGCAATTCATACATTCTCGTTGGGAGGTTCTTGACCTTATGCAGCTCGACCAAAGGTTGGCCGGACATATTTCTGTTTTATTTCATCCTCTGTAAGCACAGGAATTGGCTCGATCTCGAGGAGTTGTCCAACGGTGATGTTGAGAACTTCAGCCTGCATTATATGGTCCTTGGTTATTACCACACTAGTCATCAACCCGTGCTCCTGCATCGGCTAGCAATTTCTGAAAAGCTTATAGAAAGAAAAGTACAATATTTTTACAAATGTCATTCACTACTTATTTTCATTCTGTGTAGCATATTTACAACCTTGACCTGCATACCTCGTTATGAGATATGGGTCGGTTCAAGCTGATCCTTGAACTTTTAAAATGTTTAGAAAAACACTGAGATTCTTGAATAGTATTTTTAAACTTTTGAAAGGCTTAGTTGTCTTTCCAGTAATTCCCTAAGTTTTTCTTTTCCGGTCAAATTTTCATTTCACTTCGACCATGACATTCTGGAGGCCATCCGTATATTTGAATATTTCAACATTAAAATTAGAAGTTTTTTTAATATTTATTTGAAATCTGTAGAAGCTCGCCCTTATCTATTCTAAAAGTTCCTATAATCTATTGGATGCCCATCTATGAGATTTTCAAACTTTGTTTGCACATCTCTGGAATTTGATCATTGATCCCAACTTATTTATTAGGAAAAGTAATAATAATGTGTTTTTTGGCTACTACCGCTCCATTTTTAAATATAAGTCTTTTTAGAGATTTGAATATGGACTACATACGGAAAAAGTGAGTGAATCTACTATATAAACTACCTCTATATATATCCATATGTAGTCCATACTGAAATTTCGAAAAGATTTATATTTAGGAACAGACGGAGTACTAAATTACAATTTTCTTACTTAATTAAGGAATCTCTACTGTAGTGCATTTACCCATAAATATCTTAAATATGACAAATATTCTACATGCCCTCACCTCTAAAATCAACAATCTCGGATGTACCTACACAGTTTACAATTTTTATATTTTTAAACTGTATTTTAAGATATATTTTTTGTGACCTGTATTTGCAACGTAGATTTAGGAGTACATTGACACTGAGCTTTTTTATTTTCTGAAACACTGCACATACAGATTCGGGAGTATATATGTAAGTGATATATAAGTATGTGCACGATTTGTATAGTACAAACAGATTTTTGCATCAGAAAAAGTAGTTCACAGACGAAGATGCATGCATGCACAACAAACTTACCTAGCTGTGTTACACATGCATGGGTAACTTCAGGGCTAAGTTTCTAGAAAAGGATTAATTTGTTAGCTAATCTTACATTGCACGTTCCTAGTGTAACACGTATGGAGTGGTGGGCTGATCAAATCTTCTATGTATATGTACGGAATGCCAAACAGACTGAACAGAAGTCCCATAAATCTTCTTTGTATATATACGTATGGAGGAGACCTGCTTTCCTTTAGTTTTTTTTATTGAAACACGGAGATATGACTGCAGTTTTATTTTTGTTTTCAACAAAAGAAAGGAGACCAAGGGAAGCACGTCTCCTACAGATTTTTCTTTTTCTTTTCAAGCGCAGAAGGGAGAGACCAAAGAGATTACTTCTCCTTTTTCATCATGTGGCCACAAACGAATTATATATTAAATGAATGGATGAAATTTCTTACTTTCTAGGATTAACGTGGTGTCTCGTATGGTGCTTCTAATTAGTAAATATAAGATTGCCCACCTCGGGAACGTAAACTGTTTGCCCACAATAATATTGGGCGCGCGTACTGTCATGTGTTGTTGGCACAACAAGCGAGGGGATCGATTGCGCCGCCTGTTCTCCCAGCTGGGGAATGGTTTTCCCGCATTTTTTGACAGCTGCTTGTTGTTTGCTCGATCCCGAGCTCGCCTCCTTACGTAGACGTGCTCGATTTAACTTCCTGATGTGGCGCTCATACTTTGTGTCAACAGGCTTGGGAGCTGGTGGTTGAGCCATACGAATGAAGTGGTCAATCATTTCCTCAGGCACTTTCTCCCTTGGCGGCGGTGGCGATTTCGGTGCGAAATGGGCTTCCACCTCGGCCTTCGATATGGCTGCATTTTCCTCCTCGGACTTGTCATAAGGCCTCTGCGGAAGAGGCGTGAGGCTTGGACCATATTTATATCGCTTGCCTTCGCATGTACTTCCTGTACTACCTCATTTCGTGCCACGCACCATAGCTGCAGGGGTGTCTCTTCTGCGATTGCTGAGGCGGCGGAGACGGCTGACGGCGCTGAGTTGGACGAGGAGGAGGCCCAAGCTGTGCCGGACTTGGAGGACGAGTCGCCTGAGGTTGGTCCGGAGTTGGAGGAGGCGTGGTCGACTGATGCCGTGGCGGAGTTGGAGGAGGAGGAGTGGCCTGACTCTTTGCCGGACTTGGAGGAGGAGTGGCCTGACACTTTGCCGGACTTGGTGGACTTGCAGGAGCGGGAGTCTGCTGACTCGGTGGCGGACTTCGACGAGGAGTTGGCTGACGCGGTGTCGGTGGCCTTCCATAGGATGATACGATGTTTGGCCTCTCCGAGAAAGTGCTCGTCGTCACCTTCAGGAATGTCAAGCTGTAGCTCCGAATATGGGTCCACCACCTCATCAACCAAGACACGAGCATAGCCCGCTGGAATCGGGTTGCAATGGAAGGTTGCCTCGGGGGGATTTGTAAAAGCAACGACGTCCGCCACCTTCATGGATATGTTCTTCATTTTGACGTGTAGCTCGTAGTTAGTGTTCTCCGTGATGTCATCCACGGGGTATCTATCCAGCATTGCGTCGTCCGGGGCGGAACCCACGCTGCTTCTCGGCATGGATGGGGCGGTGCTATCCAATGCTGGATCATTCGCTAGCTGCTGCAGCTGCTGAGACCCCTTTGCTGGGTAAGTGAGTCGATCTGCTCCTGCTGCCGCTGGAATTTGACTGCCAATTCCGCTTGACTTGCTTCTAGGCCTTGAAGGCGTTCATAGTCCCGCTTCCTCTGCTCCTCCTCCATCTTCCTCTTCTTCTCCTCTGCAATCTTCTTTCTCGCACGGGTTCTGTAGTCGGTGTTCCAGTCTGAAAACCACTCATACCACGGAATTGCGCCCTTGCCTCGTGTTCTTCCCGGTGTTCAGGATTTCCTGTGGCACGCGTAAGCTCGTCGTTCTCTCTGTTGGGCTGGAACACCCCCGATCGTGCCTCTTCTATTGCAACAAGTATCGCATCGTCGGCTCCCTTCAGACTTGCCCTCGTCGAAACATTGCCTGTCTTCGAGTCCAACTCCCCCCCATGCGCATAGAACCAAGTCATGCACCTGGGGGGCCAGCTCTTAGTAACCGGAGTGACACCTGCATCCTCCATTTCTTTCTCAGACTTATCTCACTTAGGCATTGCCACCGCATAGCCACCTGGCCCCAGCTTATGGAACTTATCCTTTTTTCGGCATTCTTCTTGTTTATTCTCGACCGTTCCTTAGCTAATTCCGAATCCTTGAATTTCACAAAATCGTCCCAATGAGCACGTTGGTTCTCTAGTGTTCCCTCGAATCTGGAGTCTTCCTTCCTCCCTTGACGTACTTGTCCCATTCACGATTCTTGTGGTTCTTGAATGCAACCGCCATCTTCCTATGAGCAGCGTCCTTGACTTTCTCGCACATCTGCTTACGTGAAATGATCCGGTAGGGTGAAATGTTCCATGAGAGTATCCCAAAGCAGATCTTTTTGTCTTTTGTCGACAAAAGTAACATCTGGACGTGGAGCAGCGTCCTTTTTGTCTTTTTGTCTTTTGTCTTTTGCTGGCTCTCTCCATTCTTGAAATGAGATCGGGAGTTGGTCCTTCACAAAAACTCCGCACTGACGAACGAACTTGTCCGCAATATTCTTAGGCGCTAATGGTTCGCCATTAGGTCTGATTGCCTCGATATTGTACTTTACGACCTCCTTCAACTTTTTGTTCGGGCCTCGTTTCGTCCTTTTGCCTGAAGATTTGCTCGATCTGGATGGCTTAAAGAACAAAGATCGATTCGTTAATATATCTTCAAGTCATTTTAAAACATGTGATGATCACCAGATGCCTGCTTATATAAATATATATACCTCGCCGGTCTTTGTTGTTTCAAGATCAACATTTTCTTCGTCATCATCATAATCATAGTTCATGACTTCATCAATTCGGTCGTCGCGATCGAATATCATATCACCCTCTCCGGTGTTGTTTAGAAATTCGGAGCCGTCATAATCTTCTTCATTCCCGTGAGGATGGCGTATCATATCGAACATGGCCTGTTCTCCCTCTCTGCCGGTATTGTCCGCCATAGCTTTTATTTAACTAATCCAAAAGAAATATAAAACAATTTAGTATTCAAATTACATCGTCTCAAATAATAGATATAATCTCGAATACATCGTCTCGAATAATAGATATAATCTCGAAAACATCGTCTCGAATAATAGATATAATCTCGAATACATCGTCTCGAATAATAGATATAATCTCGAATACATCGTCTTGAATAATAGATATACTATCGAATACATCACTGGCTAGGTAGCTAATAAAGATCGAATACTACAGAAGAATCTAGGACACTCGCGGTTCCTGCGGCGCGGGCGGTGGACACCAAAGAGAAGGAACCCTCACAGGATCATAGCTGAAGTGAGATCCCTGAAGAAACTGCCAGGTATTGGAGAACCTGCCGCCCTCTAACGCAACTATGTAGCGATGGACGTGCTCGTCCTCCTCCCAGACACGGCGACGTACCACCTCCGGCTGGGCCGGCTCCCTCCGCGCCGAAACTGGCCCACGCGAACGCCACCAAATGAGATCAGGGTCGACGACGGGACCCGGGGCCGGGTTCCTCATCAAGCGGCGTGCCCCTCCGTGCAGCACCTCCGGTGCCAGTCCGGCGGAGCCCAGTCCCGGACATGGGTCAGCGGACGTCGTCATGACGTGTCGACGGCGAGGATGCGGGTCGGGCATCGTCGAGAATAAATACTAGCTATATGGCCGCAAAAAGTAACATTTTTTAATGATTGGATTTTGATAACTAAAATTTCTAACATTTCTATATAACTAACATTTCTATAACATTTCTAACAATGCTATATATAACTAACATTTCTAATATTTCTATAACTAAAAAACAGGAAAAAATTATAACATTTCTATATATATAACTAACATTTTTATAACTATTTCTATAACTTAAAAACAGAAAAATTTCTAACAATTCTAACTTTTTTATAACTATTTCTATAACTAAAAAACAGAAAAATTTCTAACAATTCTAACAATTCTAACTATTCTAACAATTCTAACATTTCGAACTATTCTAACAATTCTAACATTTCTAACTATTTCTGAAAAACAGAAAAATTTCTAACAATTTCTAAAAGCAGAAAAATTTCTAACTATTTGTATAACTAAAAACAAAAATGTATGTGTGTGTGTGTGTGCGCTCACGGTGAGGCAAGGGGCGATGGGCGGCGGCAGGGCAGGCTGGCGGCAGGGGCAGCGGCAGGCGGCAGCGACGGGATGACGGCAGGGACAGGGGCGGCAGCAGGGGCAGACGACGGCAGACGGGCGGAAGCGGCAGCAGCAGTGACGTCTGAAGCGGCGCCCGGCAGCAGGGGACGCAGCAGGGGCCAGGTCGGGGACAGGGCGGCGGTGGCAGCAGGGGACAGGGGCGACGACGGCGGCGGCAGGGCGGCGACGAGGATGGAGACGTCTGAGGCGGCGGCGGCCAGTGCAGAAGGAGAAGAAGCGGATGAGAAACTGAAATTTTCGTAAGTGTTGTTTATATAGGAGGGGCCTTTAGTACCGGTTTGTGCCACCAACCAGTACTAAAGGCCAGTTTTGGCCAGCCCAAGCGGCGGGAAGCGACCCCCTTTAGTACCGGGTGGTGGCACAAACCGGTACTAAAGGCCCCCTTTAGTACCGGTTTGTGCCACGACCGGTACTAAAGAAATCTTATTAGCAGTGCGGTGCGGCAAGTTTAGTCCCACCTCGCTAGCGAGGGCGACCGCACTGGTTTATAAACCCCGTGCGGTCGCTCTCTCGAACTCCTCTCCAAAGCAGGCCCTCTGGGCCTACGTGTTCTTCTGCCCTGTGGGCCCACTTGGCCTTCTTGGGCCTGCATCACAGCCCAACAACAGGTTGGGTTTCTAGTCGTATGCAGGCCGCTCTGGCCTAGTAGGCGGGTTTTTTTTTGCTTTATTTATTTTTCTGTTGTTTTTTTTTTGTGTATTTAGAGTTTCTTTGTGAATATTTTTTCTTTAGGTACAAAGAATTACAAACTTTCTGTTAGTGCCCGTAGTTTTCAAATTTGAATAGTTTAAATTTTAAATTATTTGAAATTAGTGTGAATCACTAGTTTGTGAATAACTTAACTTTAAAAATCAGTAAAGGCATGAAAGAATTTGTTTGCACATAAAATTTCTTTGCGTTTCAAATGCCAAAACACATAACTACCCTACCTATTACAGAGATTCCCCTCTGGGTGTGAAACACAGAAGAAAGTGATGATAATGAAGCCGATCACATCCCAGATCTTTGGGTGTGAAACTTTTTCTTCGCGTGTGTCCCTTTGCGCCGTAACCATGGAAAATCTTCATCATTTAACGGGATGCTCGGGTCAATATTCACCGTGAATGGAGCAATTTCATCAAACTTTTCATAATCTTCTGACTTATGCATCTTGTCATCCACTCCCACGATGTTTCACTTCCAGAAAGAACTATGTGCCGCTTTGGCTCATCGTAAATACGATGCATTCGCTTCCTTATCTTTTCTTTTCTTGCCTTGGTAGACATGTCCTTCACATAGAAAACCTGTGCCACATCATTGGCTAGGACGAATGGTTCGTCTGCATACGCAAGATTGTTGAGATCCACTGTTGTCATTCCGCATCTGCGGGTCTTCCGTTACCCGCCTCGTGTCATATTGACCCATTTGCACCGAAACAAAGGGACCTTTAAAGCACGTCGATAGTCAAGTTCCCATATGTCCTGTATATAACCATAATAAGTTTCCTTTCCCATCTTGGTTTCTGCATCAAAGCGGACGCCACTGTTTTGGTTGGTGCTCTTCTTATCTTGGGCGATCGTGTAAAATGTATTACCATTTATCTCGTACCCTTTGAAAGTCATTATATTCGAAGATGGTAACTGGGACAGCAAGTACAGGTCATCTTCAATAGAGGTGTCATGCATTGTACGTGTCTGCAACCAGCTGGCGAAACTCCTGGTTTGTTCACGTGTAATCGAGTCATCAGACCGCTCCGGGTGTTTGGAGCATAGCAAATTCTTGTGTTCATCCATATACGGAGCCACCAAGGCAGAATTCTGTAGAACTGTGTAGTGTGCTTTAGTGAGAGAATGTCCGTCCATACATATTATTTGTTCCCCTCCTAGCGTGCCTTTTCCATCCAGTCTGCCCTTGTGCCGCGATTCAGGAACACCAATCGGCTTAAGGTCAGGAATAAAGTCAATACAAAACTCAATGACCTCCTCATTTTAATGGCCCTTGGAGATGCTTCCTTCTGGCCTAGCACGGTTATGAACATATTTCTTTAAGACTCCCATGAACCTCTCAAAGGGGAACATATTGTGTAGAAATACAGGACCCAAAAACGTTAATCTCTTCGCATAGGTGAACTAGGACGTGCGTCATGATGTTGAAGAAGGATGGTGGGAACACCAACTCGAAACTGACAAGACATTGCACCAAATCATTCTGTAACCTTGGTATGATTTCTGGATCGATTACCTTCTAAGAGATTGCATTGAGAAATGCACATAGCTTCACAATGGCTAATCGAACGTTTTCCGGTAGAAGCCCCCTCAATGCAACCGGAAGCAGTTGCGTCATAATCACATGGCAGTCATGAGACTTTAGGTTCTGGAACTTTTTCTCTGCCATGTTTATTATTCCCTTTATATTCGACGAGAAGCCAGACGGTACCTTAATACTGAGCAGGCATTCAAAGAAGATTTCCTTCTCTTCTTTGGTAAGAGCGTAGCTTGCATGACCCTGATGTATGCCGTATTCTCCGTGCATACGTTGCTGGTCCTCTCGTGCCTCAGGTGTATCTTTTGTCTTCCCATACACGCCCAAGAAGCCAAGCAGGGTCAGGCAAAGATTCTTCGTCACGTGCATCACGTTGATTGCAGAGCGGACCTCTAGGTCTTTCCAATATGGCATTTCCCAAAATATAGATTTCTTCTGCCACATGGGTGCGCGTCCGTCAGCGTCCTTCGAACAGGTTGTCCGCCAGACCCTTTCCAAATATCACCTTCAAATCCTTGACCATATCATGTACATCAGCACCAAGACGGTGGCGAGGCTTCGTCCGGTGATCCGCCTCACCTTTGAAATGCTTGCCTTTCTTTCTTACGGGATGCTGCTCGGAAGAAATTGGCGATGTCCTGTACACATTCTTCTTACAACTATTCAAATATATACTATCGGTATCATCCAAGCAGTGCGTGCATCCGCGGTATCCCTTGTTTGTCTGTCCTGAAAGGTTACTGAGAGCAGGCCAATCATTGATGATCACGAACAGCAACGCCTTTAGCTCAAATTCTTCCCCCATGTCCTCATCCCACGCACGTACACCTGTTCCATTCCACAGTTGTAAGAGTTCTTCAACTAATGGCCTTAGGTACACATCAATGTCGTTGCCGGGTTGCTTAGGGCCTTGGATGAGCACTGGCACCATAATGAACTTCCGCTTCATGAACAACCAAGGAGGAAGGTTATACAAACATAGAGTCACAGGCCAGGTGCTATGGTTGCTGCTCTGCTCCCCAAAAGGATTAATGCCATCTGCGCTTAGACCAAACCATACGCTCCTTGCGTCATCTCGCAAACTCCTTCCCGTACTTTCTTTCGATTTTTCCACTGCGACCCGTCGTGGTACTCTCAACTTTCCGTCTTTCTTACGGTCTTCTTTGTGCCATCGCATCGCCTTGGCATGCTCTTTGTTTTGGAACAAACATTTCAACCGTGGTATTATAGGAGAATACCACATCACCTTGGCAGGAATCTTCTTCCTGGGGCGCTCGCCCTTGACATCACCAGGGTCATCGCGGCTGATCTTATAGCGCAATGCACCACATACCGGACAAGCGTTCAAATCCTCATACTCACCGCAGTAGAGGATGCAATCATTAGGGCATGCATGTATCTTCTGCACCTCTAACCCTAGAGGGCAGACAGCCTTCTTTGCTTCGTACGTACTCTCGGGCATTCTCTGTCTTCCATTGCAGCAATTCGGTGTGGTGCCCAGCTTTTTCTTGTCACCCTCACGCAATTCGGGTACAACAATTTTTTGTGATCCTCTAACATGTGCTGCAACTTCTTCTTCTCCAAATCACTTGCGCAGTTTCTCTTTGCATCGGCAATGGCCTGACCTAGATCATCAACGGGCTCAACTGATGCCTCTTCTTCAGCTTCTTCCCGCATTGCCGGCTCAGCTTCTTCCCGCATTACCGGCTCAGCTTCTTCCCCCATTGTTGTATCATCGTATTCAGGGAACCCATGGAAAGGATAGCTGTCGTCGTCCACTTCTTCTTCATTGTCTTCCATCATAACCCCTCATTCACCGTCCTAGGTCCAGACATTAAAGAGGGGCATGAAACCTGACTCAAACAGGTGGACGTGAATGGTTCTTGACGAGAGTAATTGCGACCATTCTTACAGCCAGCACATGGACAAGGCATAAAACCATCCGCCCGCTTGTTTGCCTCAGCCAAGCGTAAAAGTATGCACGCCCTCAACGAATCGGGAGAGCATCGGTCATCGTACATCCATTGCGGCTCATCTTCATTACACAACACCGAATAGACCAAATTAATACAAGTTCATACATAAAGTTCATACAACACTTAAATGCAACAAACAAATAACTCTCTAGCTAAAGCATTTAAATGCAACAACAAATGCGATCAAGATCGCAACTAAGGTAACAATTGATCCAACAACATAATGATACCAAGCCTCACTATTGATGGCATATTTTAGAATCTTTCTAATCTTCAAGCGCATTTTCTCCATCTTGATCTTGTGATCATCGACGACATCGGCAACTTGCAACTCCAATTCCATCTTCTCCACCTCAATTCTTTTCAATTTTTCTTTCAAGTACTCGTTTTCTCTTTCAACTAAATTTAACCTCTCGACAATAGGGTCGGTTGGAATTTCCGGTTCACATACCTCCTAGATAAAAATATCTATGTCAACTTGATGGGCATAATTTGTCATAAACACGAAATGCAACAAATAGTTTTAAAATAGAATATACCACATCCGAATCATAACAAGGACGAGGGCCGACGGGACGGATATCAAAACCATGGCACTATGTATAACAAACAACGACGGGTAAGATAATTATACGAGCAACTATATATCCAAATCACACAAACATCAATTTTTTATATAAAATTTCATGAACAAGAGGCTCACCACAAGGTGGTGCAGCTGACAGACAGTGCGGGTGATCGACGGTGGTTACGACGGAGATTTTAGAAGGCACTAAGTAAAACACACCTACATATGCAAACTAAGTGTTATTTTGACCTCAAATTGCATATAAATCAAATACTACCACATATAATTCCTCCCAAATTACTAAAAGCCACAATTAATCACTATATAAACCAATGCAAGAGCTAATCTAGCAATGAGAGATGAAAGGACAAAGTTGCTAACCTTGGTGATCATTTGAATGGATGGGGGCCTGCAAATCTTGACAAATTTGGGGCAAATTTTGTGATGAACTTCGAGAGGGAGAAGGGAAGAACAGAGGAGAGGGAGAGGGAAAGGGGAAGAACAGAGTGCGGGTGGACGAAGGGTTTATATAGGACGACCTTTAGTACCGGTTCGTGCCACGAACCGGTATTAAAGGTGCTGGAAGGGGCCCACTCTGACAACATCCTGCCACCACTTTCTTTAGTACCGGTTCGTGGCACGAACCGGTGCTAAAGGTTCGCCACGAACCGGTACTAAAGAGCTCCTCCCGCCTAGCCGTTGGAACCGGCACTAATGGACACATTAGTGCCGGTTCTGTTACAAACCGGGACTAATGTGTCTCACATTTGACCCTTTTTCTACTAGTGATACATCAAGATCGTGCCAAATCAAGAACACGAGAGAGAGAGAGAGAGAGATCAAACACGTAGCTACTGGTACATACCCTCAACCCCGAGGGTGAACTACTCCCTCCTCGTCATGGAGAGCGCCGGGATGATGAAGATGGCCACCGGTGAGGGATCTCCCCTCGTGAGTGCTTGGAACAGGGTCCCGATTGGTTTTTGGTGGCTATAGAGGCTTGCGGCGGCAGAACTCCCGATCTATTCTGTTCCCCGAAGTTTTTAGGGTATATGGATATATATAGGAGGAAGAAGTACGTCGATGGAGCATCATAGGGCCCACGAGGGTGGAGGGCGCGCCCTGGGGGGGGGAGGCGCCCCCTACCTCGTGCCCTCCTCGAAGCTTCCTTGACGTAGGGTCCATGTCTCCTAGATCATGTTCGGTGGGAAAATCACGTTCCTGAAGATTTCATTCCGTTTGGACTCCGTTTGATATTCCGTTTCTTCGAAACTCTGAAATAGGCAAAAAACAACAATTCTGGGCTGGGCCTCCGGTTAATAGGTTAGTCCCAAAAATAATATAAAAGTGCATAATAAAGCCCATAAACATCCAAAATAGATAATATAATAGCATGGAACAATAAAAAATTATAGATACGTTGGAGACGTATCAGCATCCCCAAGCTTAATTCCTGCTCGTGCTCGAGTAGGTAAATGATAAAAACAGAATTTTTGATGTAGAATGCTACTTGGCATAATTTCAATGTGATTCTTCTTAATTGTGATATGAATATTCAGATCCAAAAGATTCAAGATAAAAGTTCATATTGACATAAAAGTAATAATACTTCTATGTCCCCTCAAAATAGCATGGTTAAAGAAAGTTCATCCCTACAAAATCATATAGTTTAGTCATGCTCCATTTTCGTCACACAAGAATGCTCACATCTTGCACAACCCCGATGACAAGCCAAGCAATTGTTTAATACTTTAGTAATCTCAAACTTATAAACCCTCACGCAATACATGAGCGTGAGCCATGGACATAGCACTATGGGTGGAATAGAATATGATGATGGGGGTTATGTGGAGAAGACAAAAAAGGAGAAGATCTCACATCAACGAGGCTAATCAATAGGCTATGGATATGCCCATCGATTGATGTTAATGCAAGGAGTAGGGATTGACATGCAACGGATGCACTAGAGCTATAAATGTATGAAAGCTCAACAAAAGGAACTAAGTGGGCGTGCATCCAACTTGCTTGCTCACGAAGACCTAGGGCACTTGAGGAGGCCCATTGTTGGAATATACAAGCCAAGTTCTATAATGAAAATTTCCCACTAGTATATGAAAGTGACAAAACAAGAGACTCTCTATCATGATGATTATGGTGCTACTTTCAAGCACAAGTGTGGCAAAGGATAGTAGCATTGTCCCTTCTCTCTTTTTCTCTCATTTTTTTTTGGGCCTTCTCTTTTTTATGGCCTTTCTTTTTTTGGGCCTTCTCTTTTTTATGGCCTTTCTCTCTTTTTTTATTCCTCACTTCGAACAATGCTCTAGAAAGTGATGATCATCACACTTCTATTTATTTACAACTCAATTATTACAACTCGATACTAGAACAAAGTATGAGTCCATATGAATGCCTCCAGCGGTGTACCGGGATATGCAATGAACCAAGAGTGGCATGTATGAAAGAATTATGAACGGTGGCTTTGCCACAAATACTATGTCAACTACATGATCATGCTAAGAAATATGACAATGATGAATGTGTCATGATGAACGGAATGGTGGAAAGTTTCATGGCAATATATCTCGGAATGGCTATGGAAATGCCATAATAGGTAGGTATGGTGACTGTTTTGAGGAAGATATAAGGAGGTTTATGTGTGAAAGAGCGCATCATATCACGGGGTTTGGATGCACCAGCGAAGTTTGCACCAACTCTCAATGTGAGAAAGGGCAATGCACGGCAATCAAGAGGCTAGCAATGATGGAAAGGTGAGAGTGCGTATAATCCATGGACTCAACATTAGTCATAAAGAACTCACATACTTATTGCAAAAATCTACAAGTCATCAGAAACTAAGCACTATGTGCATGCTCCTAGGGGGATAGATTGGTAGGAACAGACCATCGCTCGTCCCTGACCGCCACTCATAAGGAGGACAATCAAAGAACACCTCATGTTTCAAATTTGTTACATAATGTTTACCATACGTGCATCTGAGGGACTTGCAAACTTGACACAAGTATTTCTCAAATTCAGAACTACTCAACTAGCACAACTTTAATATCACTACCTCCATATCTCAAAAAATCATCAAGCATCAAACTTCTCTTAGTATTCAACACATTCATAAGAAAGTTTTTACTAATCTTGAATACCTAGCATATTAGGAATATTTAAGCAAATTACCATGCTATTTAAGACTCTCAAAATAATATATGTGAAGCATGAGAGTTCATCTATTTCTTCAAAATAAAACTACCACCATGCTCTAAAAGATATAAGTGAAGCACTAGAGCAAACAACAAACTACTCCAAAAGATATAAGTGAAGATCAATGAGTAGTCAAATAATTATGCAACTATGTGAAGACTCTACCATTTTAAGAATTTCAAATCCTGGTATTTTATTCAAACAGCAAGCAAAACAAAATAAAATAAAATGACGCTCCAAGTAAAACACAGATCATGTGGTGAATAAAAATATAGCTCCAAGTAAAGTTACCGATGAACGAAGACGAAAGAGGGATGCCATCCGGAGAATCCCCAAGCTTAGGCTCTTGGTTGTCCTTGAATATTAACTTGGGGTGCCTTCGGCATCCCCAAGCTTAGGCTCTTGCCACTCCTTATTCCATAGTCCATCGAATCTTTACCCAAAACTTGAAAACTTCACAACACAAAACTTAACAGAAAATCTCAGGCGCTCCGTTAGCGAAAGAAAACAAAACACTACTTCAAGGTACTGTAATGAACTCATTCTTTATTTATATTGGTGTTAAACATACTGTATTCCAACTTATCTATGGTTTATAAACTATTTTACTAGCCATAGAGTCATCAAAATAAGCAAACAACACAAGAAAAACAGAATCTGTCAAAAACAGAACAGTCTGTTGTAATCTGTATAAAACGTATACTTCTGGAACTCCAAAAATTCTAAACTAAATTGGTGGACGTGAGGAATTTGTCTAGTAATCATCTGCTAAAAGAATCAACTAAATAGCACTCTCCAGGTAAAAGTTGAAGCTAATCTCGTGAGCGCTAAAGTTTCTGTTTTTTATAGCATGATCATAAAGACTTTACCCAAGTCTTCCCAAAGGTTCTACTTGGCACAAACACTAATTAAGACACAAAACCACATCTAAACAGAAGCTAGATGGATTATTTATTCCTAAACAGGATAAAAAAGCGAAGAACTAAAATAAAATTGGGTTGCCTCCCAACAAGCGCTATCGTTTAACGCCCTAGCTAGGCATGATGATTTCAATGATGCTCACATAAAAGATAAGAATTGAAACATAAAGAGAGCATCATGAAGAATATGACTAGCATATTTAAGTCTAACTCACTTCCTATGCATAGGGATTTTGTGAGCAAACAACTTATGGGAACAAGAATCAACCTGCATAGGAAGGTAAAACAAGCATAACTTCAAAACTTTAAGCACATAGAGAGGAAACTTGATATTATTGCAATTCCTACAAGCATATATTCCTCCCTCATAATAATTTTCTGTAGCATCATGAATGAGTTCAACAATATAACCAGCACCTAAGGCATTCTTTTCATGAATAATAGTGGGAGCAAACTCAACAAAATAACTATCATATGATTGAAAATTAAGATCAAGATGACAAGTTTCATGGTTATCATTATTCTTTAAAGCATATGTGTCATCACA
Source organism: Aegilops bicornis (assembly GCA_021605145.1). Taxonomy (NCBI): domain Eukaryota; kingdom Viridiplantae; phylum Streptophyta; class Magnoliopsida; order Poales; family Poaceae; genus Aegilops; species Aegilops bicornis. Next base: position 56,107,980 of record CM038675.1, on the reverse strand, counting down.
ATAATCATCATAGATAGGAGCCATGCTTTCATCGTAGTAAATTTGCTCATATAAGCTTGGGGGACTAAACATATCATCTTCATCAAACATAGTATCCCCAAGCTTGCGGCTTTGCATATCATTAGCATCATAGGTATTCAAACAATTCATACTAACAACATTGCAATCATGCTCATCATTCAAAGATTTAGTGCCAAACATTCTAATGCAGTCTTCCTCTAGCAATTGAGCACAATTATCGGAATCCTTATTTTCACGGAAGACATTAAAAAGATGAAACATATGAGGCATATTCAATTACATTTTTTTGTAGTTTTATTTTATAAACTAAACTAGTGCTAAAACAAGAAACTAAAAGATTCAATTGCAAGACCTAAAGATATACCTTCAAGCACTCACCTCCCCGGCAACGGCGCTAGAAACTAGCTTAGTTGACGGAGTGTGAGTGTCGCTTACCTAGCCTCCCCGGCAACGGCGCCAGAAAAGAGCTTGATGTCGACTACACAACCTTCTTCTTGTAGACGTTGTTGGGCCTCCAAGTGCAGAGGTTTGTAGGATAGTAGCAAATTTCCCTCAAGTGGATGACCTAAGGTTTATCAATCCGTGGGAGGCGTAGGATAAAGATGGTCTCTCTCAAGCAACCATGCAACCAAATAACAGAGTCTCTTGTGTCCCCAACATACCCAATACAATGGTAAATTGTATAGGTGCACTAGCTCGGTGAAGAGATGGTGATACAAGTGCAATATGGATGGTAGATATAGGTTTTTGTAATCTGAAAATATAAAAACAGCAAGCTAGCAAGTGGTAAAAGTGAGCATAAACGGTATTGCAATGCTAGGAAACAAGGCCTAGGGTTCATACTTCACTAGTGCAAGTTCTGTCAACAATAATAACATAATTGGATCACATAACTATCCTCAACAGGCAACAAAGTGTCACTCCAAAGTCACTAATAGTGGAGAACAAACGAAGACATTATGGTAGGGTACGAAACCACCTCAAAGTTATTCTTGCCAATCAATCCGTTGGGCTATTCCTGTAAGTGTCACAAACAACCCTAGAGTTCGTACTAGAATAACACCTTAAGACACAAATCAACCAAAACCCTAATGTCACCTAGATACTCAAATGTCACCTCAAGTATCCGTGGGTATGATTATACGATATTCATCACACAATATGATATTCATCTATTCAACCAACACATAGAACCTCAAAGAGTGCCCCAAAGTCTCTACCGGAGAATCAAGATGAAAACGCAGCCAACCCTGCATAGGTTCATGGGCGGAACCCGCAAGTTGATCACCAAAACATACATCAAGTGAATCACGTGATATCCCATGTCACCACAGATACGCACGGCAAGACATACATCAAGTGTTCTCAAGTCATAAAAGACGCAATCCGATAAGATTACTTCAAAGGGAAAACTCAATCCATTACAAGAAAGTAGAGGGGGAGAATAAACATAAGATCCAACTATAATAGCAAAGCTCGCAATACATCAAGATCATGCCAAATCAAGAACACGAGAGAGAGAGAGAGAGAGTGAGAGAGAGAGAGAGAGAGAGATCAAACACATAGCTAATGGTACATACCCTCAGCCCCGAGGGTGAACTACTCCCTCCTCGTCATGGAGACCACCGGGATGATGAAGATGGCCACCGGTGAGGGATCCCCCCTCCGGCAGGGTGCCGAAACAGGGTCCCGATTGGTTTTTGGTGGCTACAGAGACTTGCGGCGGCGGAACTCCCGATCTATTCTGTTCCCCGAACTTTTTAGGGTATATGGATATATGCAGGAGGAAGAAGTACGTCGGTGGAGCATCGTGGGGCCCACGAGGGTGGAGGGCGCGCCCTGGAGGGTGGGCGCGCCCCCCTACCTTGTGCCCTCCTCGAAGCTTCCTTGACGTAGGGTCCAAGTCTCCTGGATCATGTACGGTGAGAAAATCACGTTCCCGAAGGTTTCATTCCGTTTGGACTCCGTTTGATATTCCGTTTCATGAAACTCTGAAATAGGCAAAAACGTCAATGCAGGCTGGGCCTCCGGCTAATAGGTTAGTCCCAAAAATAATATAAAAGTGCATAATAAAGCCCATAAACATCCAAAATAGATAATATAATAGCATGGAACAATAAAAAATTATAGATACGTTGGAGACGTATCATGGTCCATAGCCAGATGGATCAGTTCTCCGGCTGGGCGAGGTTGCAGGATGAGGCTACCAGCGTCATCCGGCAATTAGGGGAGGGCAATGCAAAGCTCCGGGGCGAGCGTGACCTGCTGAGGGCGAAGATCTCCAGAGAGGCGAAGCAGGAGGAGGAGACCGCTGCCTTGTTGCAGAGGACGGGTGTATTCATCAAGAAACTTATGGACGAGAATGCCATGCTCCGCATCGAGTGAAACAGGCTGGTGGAGGAATCCATGGATGCTGCCAAGCAGCATATTAAGGACATGAAAGCGACGAAAGAGATCATCGTCCGCCGCGAGAACTAGTCTCTGCGACCTACAACGCATAAAGAAAGTAGAGATCAGCGAGCCAAATCGTTGTAAGCGTCTTTGTTCTTCTTATTCCCTTTTGTATTTCGGGCGTAACTACATGTGGCTCTTTAAATTATCTTCCTAATTATGTAAGACAATTATTATCCACTATCGTCGTCCCTATATATATTCATCGGTCTTTCTATAAGTCGCAGTAGATGCTATATAGGTCCGTCGGATCTTACATCAGGATCCGTGCAAAATTTTCTTTTCAGATTTTCTTTTTTCTCCCTTAAATCTCAGTCGAGTGAGACATTGCCATGCCATTAAAAAGAGGCTCGGCCGCCATTAATGAAGACCTTGGGACAGAAGTGGACGGCGGATGGAGGCCAAAGGGCTCTCCTCCCGATAAGCACGCGCAGGGGTCTGATCGCACGCCTCCCGTACTCAAATAGCTACCCTGCATGGCGCCTCCTAGCTAATAAAAAAAGGGAACGTGTGGCGGCATGTAAATAGTAAATAGAACGCCCACCGTTTCAATAATACTTGTGTTTTTGATTGTAACATGATAGCACCTGTTCCAAAATGACTTTGTTGATTGTTAATGTGTGCGCCTTCGTAAATCGGACAGCAAAATGACCACAGCATGTTGGTGCCATGTCATGAAACCAAGCCAAGTTTCATGATTTTCATGCCTGTTTCGGATTTACAGGAATTAAAAAACCAAGTTTCTCAATGTTTCCAGCCGAGCCATGACGCCCAGATGTTTGAATTTCATTCCCATTTCTGGCATGGGACCTAGAAATTTACCCGAGGACACACATGTGATTTTTCAACCAGCTTTGGTGCACTGGAGCATTGCTTGTATTTAAAATTTGAATTTTGCACACACAGGTGACACGTTCCCTCTCAGAACCATGAGCCTTCTTGAGAGAAGCTCCGGTTTGCAAGAAACTTATACAAAAACTTGTTCCTACTCTACAAATTTTTTTACCACAACATGGTAGTACCATGACATGACACCATGCCAAGTTTAATGATTTTCAGGCGTGTTTTGGATTTACAAGAATTTTAAAACCAAGCTTCTCAATGTTCTCGGCCGAGCCATGATGCCCAGATGTTTGAATTTCATTACCATTTCTTGCATGGGACCTAGAAATTCACCCGAGGACACACATGTAATTTGGTGCACGGGAGCATGTGCTTGTAGTTCAAATTTGCACATTAAATGACCAGAAACTCAGCAGTATGAAATATAACAAGAAGAAACATAATATAGTTCTTCTGGGGGCTCAGCACAACACACCCCTCAAATTAAACTAAGCCCACCTGAAATTAAACTATGCAACTAATCCGGTAGACACTGCATTAGAACCACTATGAGCAACGACACTGCCACCTTACTCGGAGTCCTCGTCCACGTCCTTCACTTCGTCCTTGTCCCTCTTCCTCTTGGCCGATACTTCTTTGCTTGAACCGCACACTTGTCTCTTGCTCTTAATCCAACCCTTGTAGATATTGAAACAAAGGTAGCCATGCATTGCAGCGTAGTGGATGTGGTCTATATCTAGTACATTCCACTTCCATGCATGATGATGAAATGTGTACGGAGGTTTCTCTAGTTTACCATGCGAAGGATGAACCATGGCTCCAGCCAGGGTCAGCATTGAAGGCTGACCACGGGAGGGAAGCGGATTCTTCCGGAGGTCGAAGGGGTTGCCTACAATGAGGCTTATCCGACCCAGGACTCTTTTGTCGTTCAGAAAGTCTCTGAACGAATTTGACTAGGCCGCCCTTGAGGAAGTTCTTAAATTCCTCGCACTCAACGTCGGCATGGCATATGTGGTAAACCAAGCATAAGTCATGCATGCAAACCTGGATCACGGCGGCTTCTTCTCCTGTTCCTCCTTTAGATCCTTCTCTTCTCCCAGGACTGTGGTGTACTCAATATCTAGCCTAGCGACCCACTCATCATTTGAGTTTTCGAACATGCGTCTGAAGCGAGCAAGGAATCCTTTCACCGTCACGGAAGAACGGGTGAAGATGATGTCGAACTCATCACCGGTGATGGTTCTAACCTTGTCCTCGCCGCCAATCATGTAGATCTCGGGACGCCATGAATTTGGGAGGAGAGTTAGGATTAGAGGAACTGCTCTAATGTGAAAGGAAGGGACGACTAGAAGCGAACTACCGTAATGTTAAAGGACGTCCGGGGACGAGTAGGAGCGAACTGCCCGCGGTTTTTCGATTGTAAAAATGCTGAGTGGGGCGTGCGACCGACATGGTAGTGGCTTTCCTGCTGGATAAATGGATTCATGCACAGCGCTATGTGGGCCCAATTAGATGTCATGTCAACTCGACGCCCAATTAAATTTCTTTCGATGTCATTTCAAGCGTCGGGAAAATTACATGTGATACGAAGCTTTCCATTCTCCCATGATACGGGCTTCCGAGAGCCCTTGGATCTGAGATCGAACGGTTGCATGGCGTGATTCTATACCTATGGGTGAATATCCTATCATGGAGGGTTATTCTGCAAATTTTTAGCAACTTAGCATGCGACCTTCGATCTCAGATCCAAGGGCTGCCAGCAGCCCATATCATGGTCGCGCCGCCTACCACGACCGTCGCCTCGCTCGCGCGGTCGGGCCCTTGGAGATTTAACACGGTGCGTTAGGCTATCTGATGTTGGCATGTCTTACATAGTCATCACTTAGTCACTCGTACTACAACAAGGTTAGCTATAAGGTTGGCTATAATAGTATTTTTTTACTTCTCTCTATCTCTTTCTTCATAGTATTTATTGCATTTGCCAAGGAGTGACCTCTTTCAATGAAATGGTGCTTAGATGAGGTGCTAAGGGCATTAAATGGCTTAGCAATCAAGTCCCCAATGCATAGGTGCTTAGTTTTTTGTTGCTAAGTTTGCTTCATTTAATTAACTATAGACTCAAAATTGTCATTTCACATAGGAACACGCCATTGCTACGTCTTGAGCTTGCGTTGGTTTTCCCGAAGAGGAGAGGATGATGCAGCAGAGTAGCGTAAGTATTTCCCTCAATTTTTGAGAACCACGGTATCAATCTAGTAAGAGGCCATGCGCAAGTCCCTCGTACCTACACAAAACAAATAGCTCCTCGCAACCAACGCGAATAGGGGTTGTCAATCCCTTCACGGTCACTAACGAGAGTGAGATCTGATAGAGATGATAGATAATATTTTTGGTATTTTGCGTATAAATATGCAAAGTAAAATAAAAAGGCAAAATAAAAAGCAAAGCAATAATAAAGCGTAGGAAGATTAATATGATGAAAATAGACCCGGGTAGTAGATTTCACTAGTGGCTTCTCTCAAGAGCATAGGTATTTTACGGTGGGTGAGCGAATTACTCTTGAGCAATTGACTGAATTGGGCATAGTGATGAGAATATCTAGGTATGATCATGTATATAGGCATCACGTCCGAGACAAGTAGACCGACTCCTGCCTACATCTACTAATATTACTCCACTCATCGACCGCTGTCCAGCATGCATCTAGAGTATTAAGTTAATGAAAACAGAGTAACACCTTAAGCAAGATGACATGATGTAGAGGAATAAATTCATGCAATATGATAAATACCCCATCTTGTTATCCTCGATGGCAACAATACAATACATGCCTTGCAACCCTTTTTGTCACTGGGTAAGGACACAGCAAGATTGAACCCAAAGCTAAACACTTCTCCCATTGCAAGAACTACCAATCTAGTTGGCCAAACCAAACGGATAATTCGAAAAGACTTGCAAAGATAACCAATCATACATAAAAGAATTCAGAGAAAATTCAAATATTGTTCATAGATAATCTTGATCATAAACCCACAATTCATTGGTCTCAACAAACACACCGCAAAAAGAAGATTACATGGAATAGATCTCCACGAGAGAGGGGGAGAACATTGTATTGAGATCCGAAAAGAGAGAAGAAGCCATCTAGCTACTAACTATGGACCAGAAGGTCTGTGGTAAACTACTCACACTTCATCGGAGAGGCTATGATGATGATGTAGAAGCCCTCCATGGTGGAATCCCCTTCAGGCGGAGCTCCGAAACAGGCCCCAAGATGGGATCTCGTGGATACAAAAAGTTGCGGCGGTGGAATTAAGTTTTTGGCTCCGTATCTCATCTGTTGGGGGTACGTAGGTATATATAGGAGGAAGGAGTACGTCGGTGGAGCTTCGTGGGGCCCACGAGGCAGGGGGCGCTCCCTAGGGGGGGCTCCCTCCACCCTCGTGGCCGCCTCGTGGCTTTCTTGACGGAGGGTCCAAGTCTCCTGGATCTTATCTGATGAGAATATCACGTTCCCGAAGATTTCATTCCGTTTGGACTCCGTTTGATATTTCGTTCTTTGAAATACTGAAATAGGCAAAAAACAGCAATTCTGGGCTGCGCCTCCGATTAATAGGTTAGTCCCAAAAGTAATATAAAAGTGGAAAATAAAGCCCAATATAGTCCAAAACAATAGATAATATAGCATGGAGCAATAAAAAATTATAGATACCTTGGAGACGTATCAGGCATCCCCAAGCTTAATTCCTGCTCGTCCTCGAGTAGGTAAATGATAAAAAGATAATTTTGATGCGAGTGCTACTTGGCATAATTTCAATGTAACTCTTCTTAATTGTGGTATGAATATTCAGATCCGAAAGATTCAAGACAAAAGTTCATATTGACATAAAAATAATAATACTTCAAGCATACTAACTAAGCAATTATGTCTTCTCAAAATAACATGGCCAAAGAAAGTTCATCCTTACAAAATCATATAGTTTAGTCATGCTCCATTTTCGTCACACAAGAATGCTCTCATCGTGCATAACCTCGATGACAAGCCAAGCAATTGTTTCATACTTTAGTAATCTCAAACCAATAAACTTCACGCAATACATGAGCGCGAGCCATGGACATAACACTATGGGTGGATAGAATAATAATGGGGGTTATGTGGAGAAGACAAAAAAGGAGAAGGTCTCACATCAGCGAGGCTAATCAACGGGCTGTGGAGATGCCCATTAATTGATGTTAATGCAAGGAGTAGGGATTGCCATGCAACGGATGCACTAGAGCTATAAATGTATGAAAGCTCAACAAAAGAAACTAAGTGGGTGTGCATCCAACTTGCTTGCTCACGAAGACCTAGGGCATTTGTGGAAGCCCATCGTTGGAATATACAAGCCAAGTTCTATAATGAAAAATTCCCAATAATATATGAAAGTGACACCATATGAAACTCTCTATATGAAAAACATGGTGCTACTTTGAAGCACAATATATGAGACTCGCTATATGAAGAACAAGGTGCTACTTTGAAGAACAAGTGTGGAAAAAGAGATAGTAACATTGCCTCTTTCCATTTTTTATTTTTTTTGGGCCTTTTTTTTCTTTGGCCTTTTTTTTGGGACAATGCTCTAGAAAATGATGATCATCACACTTCTATTTATTTACAACTCAATGAGTACAACTCGATACTAGAACAAAGTATGACTCTATATGAATGCCTCCGGCGGTGTACCGGGATATGCAATGAATCAAGAATGACATGTATGCAAGAATTATGAACGGTGGCTTTGCCACAAATACTATGTCAACTACATGATCATGCTAAGCAATATGAAAATGATGAATGTGTCATGAAGAACGGTATGGTGGAAAGTTGCATGGCAATATATCTCGGAATGGCTATGGAAAATCCATAATAGGTAGGTATGGTGGCTGTTTTGAGGAAGATATAAGGAGGTTTACGTGTGAAAGAGCGTATCATATCACGGGGTTTGGATGCACCTAAGTTTGCACCAACTCTCAATGTGAGAAAGGGCAATGCATGGTACCAAGAGGCTAGCAATGATGGAAGGGTAAGAGTGCATATAATCCATGGACTCAACATTAGTCATAAAGAACTCACATACTTATTGCAAAAATCTACAAGCCATCAAAAACCAAAGCACTACGCGCATGCTCCTAGGGGGATATATTTGTAGGAAAAGACCATCGCTCGTCCCCGACCGCCACTCATAAGGAGGAGAATCAAAAACACCTCATGTTTCAAATTTGTTACATAACATTTACCATACGTGCATGCTACGGGACTTGCAAACTTCAACACAAGCATTTCTCAAATTCAGAACTACTCAACTAGCACGACTTTGATATTATCACCTGCATATCTCAAAACAATTATCAAGCATCAAACTTTTCTTAGTATTCAACGCACTCAAAGAAAGTTTTACAAATCTAGAATACCAAGCATATTATTTTTAAGCAAATTACCATGCTATTTAAGACTCTCAAAATAATCTAAGTGAAGTATGAGAGATCAATAGTTTCTTTAAAACAAATCCACCACCGTGCTCTAAAAGATATAAGTGAAGTACTAGAGAAAAACTATAAAGCTCAAAAAATATAAGTGAAGCACATAGAGCAAAACTATCAAGCTCAAAAGATATAAGTGAAGCACATAGAGTATTCTAACAAATTCCAATTCATGTATGGCTCCCTCAAAAGGTGTGTACATCAAGGATGATTGTGGTAAACTAACAAGCAAAGACACAAATAGTACAATACGCTCCAAGCAAAACACATATCATGTGGTGAACAAAAATATAGCTCCAAGTAAAGTTACCGATGGAAGTGGACGAAAGAGGGGATGCCTTCCGGGGCATCCCCAAGCTTTAACTTTTTGGTGTCCTTGGGTTATCTTGGGGGTGCCATGGGCATCCCCAAGCTTAGGCTCTTGCCACTCCTTGTTCCATAATCCATCAAAAAATTTCACCCAAAACTTGAAAACTTCACAACACAAAACTCAACAGAAATCTCGTGAGCTCCGTTAGCGAAAGAAAAACAAAAGACCACTTCAAGGTACTGTAATGAACTCATTCATTATTTATATTGGAGTTAAACCTACTGCATTCCAACTTCTCTATGGATTATAAACTATTTTACTAGCCATAGATTCATCAAAATAAACAAACAACACACGAAAAACAGAATCTGTCAAAAACAGAACAGTCTGTAGTAATCTGTAACTAACGCAAACTTATGGAACTCAAAATATTCACACAAAATAGGAAGTCCTAGGCAATTTGTTTGTTGATCAGCAGAAATTGGAATCACTATTTTATCACGTTCCGGTGATTTTAACAATTGTTTTCGTGAACCTAAAGTTTCTGGAAATTACAGCAAGATCAAATAACTATTGTCCAAGAAGATCCTATAGGTTTAACTTGGCACAAACACTAATTAAAAATAAAACCACATCTAAACAGAAGGTAGATGGATTATTTATTCCTAAACAAAAACAAAAACTAAAAACTAAATATAAAATTGGGTTGCCTCCCAACAAGCGCTATCGTTTAACGCCCTAGCTAGGCATAAAAGCAAGGATAGATCTAGGTATTGCCATCTTTGGTAGGCAATCCATAAGTGGCTCTCAGGATAGATTCATATGGTAATTTTATCTTCTTCCTATGGAAGTGTTCCATGCCTTTCTTTAATGGAAATTGGAATCTAATATTCCCTTCTTTCATATCAATAATTGCACCAATCATTCTAAGGAAAGGTCTACCAAGAATAATAGGACATGAAGGATTGCAATCTATATCAAGAACGATAAAGTCTACAGGCACATAATTACTATTTGCAACAATAATAACATCATTAATTCTTCCCATAGGTTTCTTAATAGTGGAATCCGCAAGGTACAAGTTTAGAGAGCAATCATTAAAATCACGGAAATCTAGCAAATCACACAAAGTTTTGGGAATAGTGGAAACAATAGCACCCAAATCACAAAAAGCATAAAATTCATGATCCTTAATCTTAATTTTAATAGTTGGTTCCCACTCATCATAAAGTTTTCTAGGGATAGAGACTTCCAACTCAAGTTTTTCCTCATAAGATTGCATCAAGGCATCAACGATATGTTTAGTGAACGCTTTATTTTTTACTATAAGCATGCGGAGAATTTAGCACGGATTGCAACAAGGTAATACAATCAATTAAAGAGTAACTTTCATAATTAAATTCCTTGAAATCCAAAATGTGGGTTTATCAACATCTAAGGTTTTACCTTCTTCAATCCCACTTTTATCAATTTTAGCGTCATAATCTAAAAGCTCCTAATTTTTAGAACGCCTTCTAGGTAAAGGTGACTCATATTCAATCTCATCATTATCAAGATTCATATTGCAAAACAAGGATTTAATGGGAGACACATCAATAACTTATAGATCTTCATCTTGATTTTCATGGGAATCGAGAAGAACACGCCTTAATAAAGGCATATTTCATAGCACGCATCCTAGAGGTTCTTTCCTTGCACTCATCAATGGAAGTTCTCATGGCTTTGAGAGACTCATTGATAGCATGCTTAGGAGGAATACATATAAGCTTTAAAGAATCAACATCAAGAGAAATTCTATCAACGTTCCTAGCCAATTCATCAACTTTAAGTAATTTCTCTTCAAGCAAAGCATTAAAATTCTTTTGTGAATTCATAAAATCTTTAACACAATTCTCAAATTCAGAGGACATCTTATTAAAATTTCCATAAGAGTTGTTGTAGGAATTTCCATAACTATTAGAAGGATTACTAGGATAGGGCCTAGGATTAAAATTCCCTCTATATGCGTTGTTACCAAAATTATTCCTACCAACAAAATTCACATCCATAGATTCATTATTATTCTCAATCAAAGTAGACAAAGGCATATCATTAGGATCAGAAGAAACACTCTTAGTAGCAAATAATTTCATAAGTTCATCCATCTTTCCACTCAAAACATTGATTTCTTCTATCGCATGCACTTTTTAGTAGATAGATCTTTCAGTGTGCCATTGAGAATAATTAACCATAATACTATCTAGGAGTTTAGTAGCATCTCCTAAAGTGATTTCCATAAAAGTGCCTCCCGCAGCCGAATATAGAAGGTTTCTAGAAGAAAAATTCAATCCGGCATAAATTTTTTGTGTAATCATCCACAAGTTTAAACCATGAGTAGGGAAATTACGTATCATTAATTTCATTCTCTCCCAAGCTTGTGCAACATGTTCATGATCAAGTTGCTTAAAATTCATTATATTGTTCCTAAGAGAGATGATCTTAGCGGGAGGAAAATACTTAGAGATAAAAGCATCTTTGCACTTGTTCCAGGAATCAATACTATTTTTAGGCAAAGACGAAAATCAATCTTTAGCACGATCTCTAAGAGAAAAAGGAAATAGCTTCAATTTAACAACATCATTGTCAACATCTTTCTTCTTTTGCATATCACACAAATCCACGAAGCTATTTAAATGAGTAGCGGCATCTTCACTAGGAAGGCCAGCGAATTGATCTTTCATAACGAGATTCAATAAAGCAGCATTGATTTCACAAGATTCAGTATTGGCAAGAGGAGCAATCGGAATGCTAAGGAAATCATTATTGTTGGTATTGGTAAAGTCACACAATTTGGTATGATCTTGCACCATGGCAACAAGTAATCCAACACACAAGCAAACAGGAAAAAGGCAAGCGAAAAAGAGAGGAGGAGATAGCGAAAGAGAGGGCGAATAAAACGGCAAGGGTGAAGTGGGGGAGAGGAAAACAAGAGGCAAATGGCAAATAATGTAATGCGAGAGATAAGGGATCGTGATGGGTACTTGGTATGTTGACTATTGCGTAGACTCCCCGGCTACAACGCCAGAAATCCTTCTTGCTACGTCTTGAGCTTGCATTGATTTTCCCCGAAGAGTAGCGTAAGTATTTCCCTCAGTTTTTGAGAACCAAGGTATCAATCCAGTAGGAGGCCACTTGCAAGTCCCTCGTACCTACACAAAGCAAATAGCTCCTTGCAACCAACGCGAATAGGGGTTGTCAATCCCTTCATGGTCACTTACGAGAGTGAGATCTGATAGAGATGATAGATTATATTTTTAGTATTTTTGGTATAAAGATGCAAAGTAAAATAAAAAGGCAAAATAAAAAGCAAAGCAATAATAAAGCGTAGGAAGATTAATATGATGAAAATAGACCCGGGTGGCATAGATTTCACTACTGGCTTCTCTCAAGAGCATAGGTATTTTACGGTGGGTGAAAGAATTACTGTTGAGCAATTGACTGAATTGAGCATAGTTATGAGAATATCTAGGTATGATCATGTATATAAGCATCAGGTCCGAGACAAGTAGACCGACTCCTGCCTGCATCTACTACTATTACTCCACTCATCGATCGCTATCCAAAGCATGCATCTAGAGTATTAAGTTAATGAAAACAGAGTAACGCCTTAAGCAAGATGACATGATGTAGAGGAATAAACTCATGCAAAATGATAAATACCCCATCTTGTTATCCTCGATGGCAACAATACAATACGTGCCTTGCAACCCATTCTGTCACTGTGTAAGGACACCGCAAGATTGAACCCAAAGCTAAACACTTCTCCCATTGCAAGAACTACCAATCTAGTTGGCCAAACCAAATGGATAATTCAAAGAGACTTGCAAAGATAACCAATCATACATAAAAGAATTCAGAGAAGATTCAAATATTGTTCATAGATAATATTGATCATAAACCCACAATTCATTGGTCTCAACAAACACACCGCAAAAAGAAGATTACATCGAATAGATCTCCAGGAGAGAGAGGGAGAACTTTGTATTGAGATCCAAAAAGAGAGAAGAAGCCATCTAGCTACTAACTATGGACCCGAAGGTCTGAGGTAAACTACTCACACTTCATCGGAGAGGCTATGATGATGATGTAGAAGCCCTCCATGGTGGAATCCCCTTCCGGCGGAGCTCCAGAACAGGCCCCACGATGGGATCTCGTGGATACAGAAAGTTGCGAAGGTGGAATTAGGTTTTTGGCTTTGTATCACATCTGTTGGGGGTACGTACACTAGTGCAAAACCGGACTTTAGTGCCGGTTCGTGACGGCCTTTAGTGCCGGTTCGCCAACCGGCACTAAAGAGTGGGGACTAAAGGTCCCCCCCCCCCCTTTAGTACCGGTTCGTCACGAACCGGCGCTAAAGTGCAAACACGTGGCACAAGCCAGGCCCATGTGCCCGTAGATCTTTAGTACCGGTTGGTAACACCAACCGGTACTAAATGTTTGGGTGTTTTCTTTAATTTTGGTTTAATTTTGTGTTTTCAATTTGGCATTATTTTCCATTTAATTCTTTTTTGTTTGCTGGTATTTCATGATACTACAAATTGTACACGTTATGCATATATATAAATAGATTTTCTCGTACATAGAACCGCATATATATATATATATATATATATATATATATATATATATATATATATATATATACATAAACACTATTACGATCACGGGATCGTAATAATATTCTCGATCACAACCTGAATCGCCCGGTAACGCCTCACGAACTTCCTAACGCATGAACCCGACCTTCGTGCTATCTTTCGCAACTGCCTTTTCCGCCGAATTTTTCTAATCATTCGTGTTGTTGGCGATGTAAGTGTAATGTTTGCACGGTTTTTAGAATCTAAATGCTTGTTTTTGATTAGGAATCTAGCTGTTTGGCGGATGTGCTCTCGGGCGGTGTTGAACAACGATCTGTCGCAGTTGTTTTGCATGTACTCGATGTTCTAGTATCCGTAACAGGATGAAAATTGTGTTTAGGTACGAGTTTACTTCATGATTTGTTCTTTTTTTCGAACGAATTCGATTTGGTGTTCCGCCAAATATGTTCTTCGTCTGCGGGTTTCGTTTCGGCCGGTTTTTTAGATTTGTAGGTTTTCTGTTCAAATTCAGTGTGGATTTCGCGTGCATGAGTGAGGCAGAATGCTATCCATGTGTTAATTTGATTAATCGCGCTCATACAAATCATAATCCGGTGATTCGATCTTCTGCCTCCCGCCGTGTTTTTTTGTTCGAGGGACAACATAACGGGGATCATTTTCTTATTTTATCTGGAGCATGTTGATGTTCGAAATGGCTGTTGAATCCTTCCCATTTTTTGTTAATTCGTTTTGGCTGGCTCGTTCATTCCTAATTTGTGGATCGCAATTTACTCCTCCCGTCGTGGTTCGTTGTGTCGAGCGCACTGATTTTATGGCTGATTTTTTTGGATGTTTTTTTCTGTAGTAGGAAGACGTTCGAAATGGCCGTTGACGTGTCGTAATTGACCCAAGAGATTAAATCTGGTAACCAAAATTAATCGGGGTTGTGGTTTCAATCAATTTTCCTTCTGTTTGTACAAGCTGGACTGCTAGAACTTCACTTTTGAACTTCTGCGTTCTAGGTATATGCGGAGTTCGCTTGATGTTTGTTGTTTTCGATAATCACTATCTTCGTAAGATGCTGGACTTCTTTCTAATTAATGGTTGAACTTACGTGTTTCAGCATTGCATTCAATATGTTTCAAGGCGAAGGTGCATGGTGCTATATATTTTCTTATTTTCGTTTTTTTATAATTTTAGTTCCTGAGATGTTATTTTTAAAGTTTGTCTCGTGGGCAATCATTTTGATTAGTCCAAGTATGAATGCACTTTTTTTCCAGATCATCTAACGGTTGTTGTACAAGCTGGACTTCTGTACTGTCCATACCTGAACTTCTGTTTTTCGTTCTTTGCAATGTAATGGGAAGCAAGCCCCTCTGTATTTCTTTCTGTTTTTATGTTATTTTTCGTACTTTTGCATTGCTTTCGGATTTTTTTGATAGACCCATGAGCAACCATGTAATTTTCCTATGGATATGCGTATATTTCTTATATTTTTCTAGTATGTTTTCATACTTATAATATTTGTTTGGTCTTCAGTTAGTAACTATCCTGAACTTCTGTATGCTAATTGTTTTTATAATTTTGAGGTTTTGCCAAAGCCCCGAACTACTTTTTGTTTCTTTATGGTTTATTTATTCTTATTGATTTACTTCTTTTATTATAGTACTTGTACTTCTGTTCTTTATTTTTTGAACTTCTTTTATCTTGGTTTTTAGGGGCATATTTATGTATGTATGCTTCTTCCTTTAGTAGTTTATTTTGCCATCTATTTTTTGGTTTTGAGGATATCAGCTTTGCTGTTTTTGTGATCTTATCTCATAATAATAGATGCATTCAAATGGTGCATTTAAATTATCTAGACATGTATTTACTATTTTAGCTCTTGGGGGGTAAAACTGTAAATTTGGTGTGGCTTCAAATCCCACGACAGACATGCATTAACTGGCCATCTCTGTCGCCACCACCTATCAGAAATTTCCTCTCCTCTGTCGCTCGCTCTCTCTTCCCTCTCCGTCGCTCCACTGCCTCCTTCAAATGCTACTGCCCACGATTTCTCCGCCACTGTCCCGTGCGCTCGCGAGTGGAGTAACCGGTGCACTCCCCCGCTCCTATTACTCCCCCCGCCCCGTGCTCTCCCTCGCCCAGCCCGCACTCCTCTGCTCTGAAGCGAGGGCGGCAACTGCTTGCACGTGGCGTTGTGGAGAGTGAAGAACCGCCGCGGAATCCTGCTTGGAGAGGTACAAACGCCGCGCCCCGCCCCCGCCCCCCGAATGCCTGTGGTCACGTTCGCCAGAGCTATGGAGGCCTGCCCTGATTGCTCTGTTTGCTCTCGCGTCCGCCTCCTATCCCCCTTTTCTGATGGTTTGGTTGGACATTAGGTAGGGTTCTTGGTCGTGTGGTGGTTGGAATGCACCCCCCTCCCCCCCCCTCCGCGGCCAGATTTGTTTGTGATATGCTTGTGTGTGGTTTTTCTTTTTCCCCTTTGTTGATTTTAGGAGTCAGGTGCATGTCAGAGAGGTTGCGGTGTGGTTGTTGATGCTAGATCTGTTGTATCTAATTGCATTAGTCTTTGTGGATTTGGAGGTCTATATTATTTTTGGGACATTGTAGTTAGTTTCTGGATACGTTTTTTGTTGTGGTTGCCTATATGTGCCACTGTCTATTTCATACTTGTTGGTTCTAGTTGTTTGTAGTTGGTTCTCGTTGTTTGTAGGTGGTTCTAGTGTTTGAGTTAGTTCCCTTTTTTGCATTTTTTTGTATGTTTTTGTACTTGCTAACTATACGGAGTTAATCTTCTTTTGCTTACAGGTTGTTCTAGTGTCTGGGCATTCATCAAGGTGGTTGTGTTGTCATGGCTTCAAAAACATCTCCGGGTATCCTAATGGAGTTGTATTTTTTTTATAAATAGTAGTGTTGTTATATGTGTCTGCCCATTTCTTCATTTGGTATTTATGTTGGACTGCCAGTCTTAGTAGTGTGAACTTCTAACAAGTTTTGTGTGTATGTATTTTTACACATAGGTTATGTGTGTGCCATTTCATATTTAAAGTGCATATCTTTGTATTTTTTTTGTTGTCTTTGATTGTGATGAAATTTGGTTGAAGTTACATTTATGCACCTTTTGTTTTATCGCTTTGTTTTATATTGTTGAACTTCAGGAGATTAATCTTGTATGTAGTATCACCTCTGGTGTAGTGTTTTTTTATATTTAGTATGTAATTTTTAGATTGTTTTGTTATGTTTACTGCTTTGTTATTTATTGTTGTACTACAGGGTATTGGACATTGAAGTAAAAGTAGAAGTCCCTTTTGTGTAGGATTGTGCATTAGAGCTCAGCTGCCCTTTTTACTTGCATTTTTTGTAGTTGGTGATGAGTTGAATAGTTCTGAAAAAATTCCTCCGATAAAGATGGAGCTTCAGAGGTTAATACTGATGCTCCAACATCTGATGCGGCTAAATCACCCATTATTCCTTTGACTCTGATTCTTTGAGGTTGCTTCGAGCCTTGAGAATTTTTCAAGCCTTGAGGATCTTGCTTCTGCATCTCTTGCTTCACCTAGTATGTGAAACCCCTTTTCTTTTCATTTTAAAGTTTTGAGCCATGTTTTTTAGCTTGTTCATGTTGTTTTTTTTCCTTACTTTTTTATTTTTTGCTTCGACTTTTTGTGTTCTTTACAGATGTGTCCACAGAGGAGGAAGCTTTGAACACCATCAACGATGTTTTATCTGATTTGGGTTTATCAGAAACCCCTGCTGCTGCTGAGGAGGGGGCTCCATCAGTCAAAGGTTGTGATTCCGTTCAAGATCCTTTGTGCTCTCTTCAGATTTCAGAGACGCAGTCGCAGTCTGTTGATGGCACTGAACCTGTCACACAACCCGAGGATGTGCCTCTTCAGCTTCTCCTGGAGGACCAACGTAAGAGGAAGAAGCGAGAAGATTTTGACAAGAAGAGGGCGGCCCGCCTTGAGAAAGGTTCTGATGTTCCTGGATCTGTTCGTGCGGCTGAGCTCACTGTTGAGGGAGACGTGCCGTGTGGTAGTGATGGCACTGTTGTCCCTGTTAAGAAGAAAATCAAGAAGACTGCTGCGAGGAAGCTAGTAGTTGGTGCAGTTACTCCTCGGAAGAGCCCACGTGTTTCAAGGCCTGCACAAGTTGTTGAAGATGAAGGGTTAGGCCTTGGTGGTACGCCACGCCGTAGTCCTCGTGTGGCGTGAAGCGCAAGGTTCCACCTGCAAAGGTCAACAAGGGTGCGAAGAAGCGTTCTCGTGTTAACCCAGAAGACAAGGATGATGCTGATTTCAATGTTGTTGATGAGGACGATGTCGACCATGCTGCTGCTACTAATCAGGTATTAATGCCCCATGTTTACTGTTTTTTAGAGCATTTGCCGCTATTTTGCTGTAGTTTTATTTTGTTTTTAGCACTGCCTTTGCGTACATAGGTGACCTTCTGCTCCATATCCATATAGACGAAAAAATTAGCCGATGTGCTTTGCTTTTACGGTATTACTGCCTTTGTGTACATAGTTGGACTTCTGCGTATATACATGAACAAATTAGCGTAATTGTTTTGGAATACATGTTTGATTACTGCCTTAGTGTATATGGTTGAACTTCTGCTCTTTTAAATTTCCATCATTTTTGAAAGCATGTTAAGAAGTGTTCATACATTGTTGTACTGCCTATGTTGACATAGTTGGACTTCTGAGATATATGTTTGATTACTGCTTTTGCATACATGGTTGAACTTCTGCTTTGTATATTTTCAAGAATTTGAAAGCATGTTAACTTCGGTCATACATGGTTGTATTGCCTATGTGACATAGCTGGACTTACGGTATTTATTTTTTATTACTGCCTTTGTTGTACATGGTTGAACTTGCTGTGTAAATTTCCAAAGTTTTGTTAGCATGTTAACTTCGGTGATACATGGCTGCATCGCCTATTTAGACATAGGTGGACTTCTGAAATGTACTGAGTTTGTAATTTTGTAGGCACTAGTGGAATTTTGGTGTAGCTTGTGTATCTCATCGTGTATCTCATTTTTTCCAGTATCAGCTTGTGAAGCGGCCTGAGAGGAGGAAGAGAGGATGCAAAGCGCCCGAAGAAGGTGGCTAAGGAGGAGGTGAGGCGAAACGTTTTAACAAGACGGTTCAACGCTCACTTGGAGAGGTGAAGACGATGTCTGAAAAATGCTACAGACTTAGGCACAAGACGAGGGTTATCAAGGCTGGTTTTGGTTGTGTGTTTGACACGAAGGTTGATTCCAACATTTCTCGCCCTTTGATGGGCAACATCTACATGAGGATTGACGCTGCAACCATGGTTACGGATATGGGTGAGGCGAACAAGGTTCACAGATTACAAGTGATGTTATTCACCATCTGTTTGGATTCCCTCAAGTTAACCGTACCCCTCCTAGGCCTTCGAATGATGGGTTTGATGACGCTGTTATGAGGTTGAAGGGCAAGCTTGGGTACGCTAGGAGTGACGACATCAAGACAAAGGATCTGCGGAATATCCTCGCGGATCTTGTGAAGGATGAGACGAAGGATGATCTTGCTCTGCAGTGTTTTACCCGATTGTTTTCAAGAAGGTGGTTATCCTCGAACGCCTACACGAGTGTCTGTGGAGGCAGCAATGGTCGAGAATCTTGTGTTTGAGGATATGGCAGATATGGACTATAGCCAGTTGGTTGTTGATGACCTTCGAAGTGCTGTTATTAGGTATCAGCAAGGTACTAGCAGAGGAAAAGCTATCACAGGCTGTGCAATCCCGCCGCTTCTTATGTACCTGGACTGCCTTATCATTGGCAAGACGCCTAATGTTGACTTGAGGACGCCTCGCATCAATTACATGGATCAGGCTAAGCTTCTTGAGCTCATTGGTGACTTGGTCACGAAAGGTGATGACGACCCAGCCAACTGGGTGTTTGGGAGACTACCTGTGAGTGTTTTTTCTTTTCTGTGTAGTTAGTAGTGCCTTTTGTGTGCATGGTTGAACTTCTGCTATGTACATAGATGACCTTTCTGGTTCATATAGATGATGGTAAATTAGCTTAACTTCTTGGCTTATATGGCATTAATGCCTTTATGTACATATGTTAACTTCTGGATATATTCATATGAAATAATCTAAACTTTGTTGTTACACATGCATGGTTGAAGTTTTGCTTTTTAATTTTCCAACATTCTTGAAAGCATGTTAACTAGTGTTCACACATGGTTGTACTGCCTATGTACACATAGTTGGACTTCTGAGATACATATTTGATTATTGCCTTGGTATGCATGGTTGAACTTCCGCTTTTTAAATTTCCAACATTCTTGAAACTAGTGTTCATACATGGTTGTACTGCCTATGTAGACATAGTTGGACTTACGAGATACATGTTTGATTACCGCCTTGGTATGCATGGTTGAACTTCCGCTTTTAAATTTCCAACATTCTTGAAACTAGTGTTCATACATGGTTGTACCGCCTCTGTAGACATAGTTGGACTTGAGATACATGTTTTATTACTGCCTTGGTATGCATGGTTGAACTTCCGCTTTTAAATTTCCAACATTCTTGAAACTAGTGTTCATACATGGTTGTACCGCCTATGTAGACATAGTTGGACTTCGAGATACATGTTTGATTCTTGCCTTGGTATGCATGGTTGAACTTCCGCTTTTGAAATTTCCAACATTCTTGAAACTAGTGTTCATACATGGTTGTACCGCCTATGTAGACATAGTTGGACTTACGAGATACTTGTTTGATTCTTGCCTTGGTATGCATGGTTGAACTTCGCTTTTAAATTTCCAACATTCTTGAAAGCATGTTAACTAGTGTTCATACATGGTTGTACCGCCTATGTAGACATAGTTGGACTTACGAAATGTCTTTGCGTGTGTAGGCATTATTGGATTTTTGGTGTAGTTTTGTGTAGACATAACTTGAACTTCGATACATCTTACGTATTTCTGATTCGATGTTCTTTTCATTTGTTATGTGACGGGTTGATTTTTGTTTTCATATATGCAGTGGAAGACACAGGCTGAGGTTGTGTTCTTTAGGGTCATTGAACGCCCTGTTCTTACTATGGCTCGTGCTGCCGGCCTAGGTAGTGGAAGTTCTCCGAGATTTGAATTCTCGCGGGATGTTAACACTGGTGCCCCCCTGTAGATCCAGGAGGTTCTTCTGCCCGTGTGAGTGCTGCAGGTGGTGTTTCTTCCGATAGTTTGTTCGATTCCGCGAATATTTCCCTTTCTAGGATTGATGGACTTCTGGAAACTGTTTGTGGAGAGATGGCCCGTGTTCCGACAACGGTTGAGCGCCTTAGTCGCGTGGACGGTATTCTTCCTCCCGGCCACGGTTTTGATTCTGAGTCTTCGAAGGAGATATTGTCGATTGAAGCTAAATATCTTGCCGAGCTTCGTGAGAGCACTTCCCACCTCCGGGCTAGTTTTGTGCTGTTCAAGGAAATGCAGGACGCCCGATGCAAGCCTTTTGAAGATGAGGCGAGTGTTGTTGTGAGAGAGATTCAAAGGCAGGACCCCGTTCATTTGGGTCGTGAAGGAGGCCATGTGGAGCGTACCGAAGAGGTTTGTTTATGTTGGCTTTTGATATTTCTTTTTGCACTAGTGTTCATTGTTAGCTTTGAGTTATTACTGTTATGCAGTTACAGGGCGACCTTCTCTGTTTATAGGACCTGAACTTCAAGTGCTTCAGCACCTGAACTTCTATGATTTTTGATGACTGGCCCTTTTTTGTTACTTATTGTATCTTATGGTAGTTTGGTATGTTATCTGCTATGTTTACTATATTTGGCCTTCCATGATGTGTCAGTTGTGATAGCTGACCTTCTCTGATTATGTAACGCGAACTTCTCCTGATTAGGTATTTGTTTTCTACATGATTATTTTCTAGTCTTTTTTTCTTTTTGGTACTAGTATTTTCTTAGGTGACCTTCTCTGCTTATAGGAAATGAACTTCAGGTGCTTCTGCACTTGAACTTCTATGACTTTTGATGACTTTCCCTTTTTGTCTTCTTTTGCATCTTAATGGTAGTTTGATATCCGGTCTACTATGTTTCTTGTATTTGGACTTCCATTATGTGCCAATTGTGATACGACCTTCTCTGATTATGTAACATGAACTTTTTACGATTATGTATTTGTTTTGTACATGATTATTTTTCTAGGCTGTTGATGATGGTCTTTGGGGTTAGGGAGGATGTTTTACATGCATGAAGATGATCCTGTGCATGAAGCTGCCCCTGTGCATGATCCTTGCCCCTCTAGTGATGTATTAGTTGATGAGGTTCATGGCAGTGAAAATAAGGTACCATTTTTTCTTGTCCATTTGTTTTCTTGCCCCTGAGACGGACTTGTTGTCCCTATGCATGAGGTTCACTCAGCCCTTTGTAATGACTTTTTGTTTCTTTTTGGAGCAGCAGAATGAAGATGTTAGTGTTGCTCCAGAGAAGGCTGCAGACATGTCCGCCTCTGTGCACCGGCTCCGACGGGTGGTCTCGACTAAACCTCGATCGTCTGCTACGCCGAGGTTTCGATGTTGAGCAGGCAAGACACCGGAGACATTATTTTGGACAAAGATCATGTTGAGTCTGCTGTACAAACGGGTGGTAATCTTCTTTGCAAGCCCGGAGAAGTATCTTGCGGCAGATCCATCGATTGATGTTGATGCTGTACAAACTGGTGGTAGTACTGCTGCAAGCCCGGAGAAGTCTCCTGCAGCAGAGCCATCAGTTGATGTTGATGCTGCACAGGCACAACCAAATGTTTTTCTTGTTTCAGATTCTCCGGTTGCTACAGCTGCTGCTGGTGTCCTTCCCGACGACGCTGCAACGTCTACCGAAGACGACGATGAAGATACCGAAAGCGATACCTATGGAGAGGAGGTTGATCATTCAAGTGCTACCACAGGTCTAGGCAAGGATCCATGAAGAGAGGAGGATGCTTCTCTCTTCTTGCCCCATCCCCTCCTCTCTTTGTTGTTTGGTTTTTAGTCCATGATATCCCCTGTGAACTGCCTGTGTGGTCTATGTTGAACTTCTGGTTTTGTTGTTTGTCGTGTGGGTTGTAAAGAATGTTAAGTGAACCTGTTTTTCTATATGGGTGGAGGTTTGTAATGCATGTGTTGTGATGTCTATGATGCTGTGGTTTTATCCTTTCTGATGTAGCAGCTGAGATGTGTTTATGTTTTGAATGTTTGTGCTTGAATGTTGGTCTTAATTGATAACTGTCGTGAATCTATGTGTTTTGAGTGTTGCTGTTAATTGCTATTTTCTTTTTGGTGAGCAGATAACGATCTTGCTGTCGTCCGAAAGAAGGTTGATGACTTTTATTACAGTGTAACTAGGCTTAGGAATGATCATTCCAAGAGGTGAGTGCAGCTGCTCAATATTTACATCATCCATGTGCCCCCTGTGAATTGCCTGTGGTTTCTTACCTGAACTTCCCAACTCTATGTACCTGAACTTCTTTGTTTTTTAATTCTCCGGTGCTGAACTTCCGGCATCTTTTGTCTTTATCTTTGTTGTGATATAGCTGAACTTACGTGCTAACATGTGTTCTGAACTTCCCGAGCTTCTGATCTTTGAACTTCTTTTACTTTACGTTCGCTTGTTTTAGATCAATGATTATGTTCCAAAATAAGGAGTGTGAAGCTTACATTGAAGATGTCATAAAATCTTTTGGTCCTCGCGAATGCTTCGGTCTAGTGTGGCTGAGTGTGCACTCTACCTGCTCACGCATGAAGTACTGTGGATCAGACAAACTCATCCAGCCGTATTGGGTTTGTGTAAGTCAACCATACAGTGATTTCTTTTCTGTTTTTTTCCTTACCATCTTTTTAGTTAAAACTTGTTTGTCTCTCTTTTGTATTTTTTTCATATGTTGGTGTTGCCTGCATTATTATAGGATAAGATTTTCATAGGTCAATTTGATTCCCGTGTGAGGAAATACTTCATGGCGAGTGGTCCAGATAGCATGGATGCACATGATTCTGTATGCAATACCTTGTTATTTGCCTCTGTATTAGTTTTGCAGTGCGATGCACTGTCTTAATATTTGTTTTTTTTCTTTTGTACAGTTCTGATATTAATTCTCATTTTTTTAACGATTCGTGTGTTTATGATTGTTCAGGTTGTTTTCCCTACTTTTGCCCTCCTGAGGTTCCTGCTTCCATGGGTGGTGTCGGTCATTGGGTGTCGGTATTCCTTGACCTGAAGAATTCAAGGTTCGACTTCTCGATTCCTACTATGGACCAAAAGATGATGTCTTGATGCGCTTTGTTTGACGGATGACCGACAACATCAAGAGGCTTTGGAAGGATGCCAGCAACGATAGGGAGACACCCTTCAGTCCTATTACCATCGACAATTTCCCTCTGGATTGGATTGATGTCCGCCAGCAGCAAAACAAGTATGAGTTCCACTTTTTCTCTTTATCACATCTGTTTAACTGTAGTTGTACTTCAGCTGCGACGTGTTTAATTCGTTGGCTTTCTTTTTCTGTTCTAACACTATTCTTTTTACTTCGTTTGATGGCAGTATCGACTGCGGATTCTTCATGCTTACGAATGTTAATTCGTATCATGACGGGGTTCTTGCAAATTATTCCCATGAGAATATCGGGGATATCAGGAAGACGTGGCTGTATTCAATCGCTTCTTCTAACCTGTTTGAGACATACTTCTTATCTCTGTTTGGCTACTACACATGTAAGTATTTTGGAAGTTGGACTGCTTACCTGCACTGCATCTTTTATTCTAGCTGAACATCATATTTTTTTTCTCTCAAACTTGGACTTCTGCTTGAGATCTGGCAGGCTGCTGGTTTCGGAAGGAGAGGAGCATTTTCTTTGTACATGAACTTCATTTCTTTCTTTTTTAATTTTGTTTGTGTGTTTGGTTTCAGTAATTTCTGTCCTTCCATTTCTTAAATGGACATGAGCATTTTTTTTTTCTAATTGAACTTTCAGATATGATGCCTTTCTATGGTTTTTGTTAGCTGTAATTTAATGATTTCGAGTTCATCAGTTTATCCTGAACTGTGCCTCTAGTTGTGCCTGAACTTCATTTAGTTTTTTACTGCAACTAATTTTTTTAGGTTAGCTTGAGTAGTAATCATGTTATGTTTTATTAGTTGGACTGCACATTGTGTTGTCGCTGAACTTCAGTTGTTTTTTAATGGTGATGTTTTCTCTTCTTTTTTTCTTTGACAGTGGATCCGTTGGAGTTGACCGATTACCACTACTCATTCCTCGGGCCAGAGGAATACCAGCCTAGGGAGGAACTGATGAGTACAACTCCGATAGAAGATGATAGACCTTGGACCCTCATTCCTTCCAAGTTGGGGGAGCAGGCTGGCGGTATTCGTGGTACTCCAAAAAACCCATGCTACAGGAAGGCTGATGCAGTTGAAGCAGCCGAAGCAGAAGTGATTTCATCCGATGATGATTTTGAGAAGATTGCTTACCCGAAGAGTGCTAAACGTGCTGCTGGAACTGTTGCTGGTAGACGTGGGAAGAATGATGTGATGACCAGGAGGAAACCGGCGATTGAGTGCAGGAACATAACTACCTCCAAGCGAGCATCAAGATTGCCTTTGAAGTGGCGTTCTCCTGTCCCTCCCACGAAAAAATATAGTTACCCTCATCTATCCGAGGCCGGAAGTTGAAACAGTATGTCTTTGAGTAAAGGCAGTGCGGAGAAGTATTCGGGTGAGTTACCCTCTTTCTCTCGTTCCCTTGCCTTGGAGTTGAAGTGTCACGAACTTCGTTGTTGTATTGTCCGAACTGCCATTGTTTTAGTATATGAACTTACATTTTATGTCTCCTCTTGCCTTTTGAGTTATAGTGTCTTGACTTTTGTTTTATTGTTGTATCTGAACTTCTAATATATTTTTTACCATCCTTTTGTATTCTGCAGGACAAGCTACTGCATGTTTACCATCCCTGGGAATGTGATTGACCTCACAGGAGATTTCCTTTATAGGCTTTTCGGTGATGGGCAGCAGATGGAAGGAGACATAATGGATTATCTCATAACTTTGTGGAAGGATAACCCGGAGACCTCTGAGATATTCTCTAATCCTGACAGGGTTGTACTTAGTCCCTACTTCATACAGGTTTTAGTTCTTTGCACCCCTATCTCCTTTTTTGCCTTAGTTTTGTTGTAGTGGCATCTGGGAGGTGTTTTAATTGTGTTTTTGGTGAATGCACAGTACTGCCTGGAGTATGATTTCTTCTCCGCAAGAGTTCCAAAGTTTGACGCAAAAAATTCTCATGGTCTCCTCCCAATGTTTGTTCGCAAGGAAGAAGACCTTCTTAACGAAAAGCTGGTTAGTTTTTCATAACTCTTGCTTTTATTTAATTTCACGTGCATCCTTTGGCTGAGTGTTTCAATAAGTTTTTGTTCATGACGTTTCTTCAGTACATATGCTTTATAGTTTGTGTTCACCCGTCCTTTCATTCTTGGTAGGTGTTATTGATTCTATTCAAGCCAATTGGCACAATGGCGCTTTTCTGATCTGTGCGTGGTGAATAGATATTGTGGCGGCATTGACATCCTTGATTCACTTTCTTACGATAATATGGAAACGTCGCGATCGAGTTACCATGGGGACTGCCAAAATATCGTGAGTGTTTCTTAGCCTGATCCTCCTTTCACATTCTCTTGTTTGACACGGAGATTATTGTGCCTTGTGTTGACAAAATATGTTGTTGTCTCTGTTTTGGTAATACTGCTTGAACTGACTATCATTTAGAAGTTGAACTTCTGCTAGTTTGTTTAGGTGGATCTTATGCGAGTGTCGTTTTTTTATGTACCTGAACTTAACTATTTTGGTTAACATGTTTTAGACTTCATCTAATTTTGTCATTTCCGGCAGATAAAGAGATTTGTTGGGTTGCTCGAGGAGGTGTACGGCAAGGCTTCGTACAAGGCGAGCAAGCAGCCTAACTGGGTGACTATTGCAAAGAGGCCGACTTTCGTCGATGTTCCGAAGTAGAAGAGTAATGATTGTGGTTTCCTTGCCGTGAAGTTCAACTCTTCGTATGACGGCGACGAGATTGTTGAAGACTTTGGTGATGTTGAAGTATGTTCTGTCTTTGTTCTTGTCTCATCATGCTTTGATTTTTCTTGTGTTTTTTTGCTGTGACGCTCCTGCTGTGGTTTTAGATATGCGTTACTAAACCATCGTTTTTTGCTGTGACGCTCCTGCTGCAGATGACTGGAAGGCTGAGTTCATGCACACTCTGATTTTTAGCGAGAAGAATGAAGTCATGCATTCAGAGCTCCCTAAAGAGATCCAGTCCTTTGGCTCGTGAATTCGAAGCATTAGTTTCATCTGTAGATTTGATTTTGTACAGATTTTTAGGTTTGGCAATGATTTGAACAATTCCGTAAAGATTTCGGTGTAAGAATGTTTTTAATGATTTGTGTATCTACTATAGGTGAAGCACTACTACTTATGATGTTGTGGACAAATGCATTTGGTGTGAAGAATGATTTGGCTTTGTGAATTTCAATGTACTACGTCGTTTTTTCAGTATCCATGTGTTGAATGTTTTTGCCCCAACATATGTACCTGAACTTCTGCCTCTGTTTTGGTTGAACTGCTTGATTTTTTTGGTGTTGTTTATTATTGGGCCCCCAACATATGATTGTAGAATTGAACTACTGCTTTGAGATGTGGCGGGGCTGCTGTTTTCAGATGGAGAGGATATTCTGTGTTGTGTAATGTATTGGTTATTTTCAACCCAACCAATATGTACGCTTTTGCGTAGAATCTGTATTTTGCTTTTTGTGTTTTTTCAAGTGGGAATGTATTACTCATGTAAATTTGTGCAGAGATATTGTTGACGTTTCTTTTATCTTTGTCGGCATTGTACATGAATTTCTGCACGTATCCAAGCAGGACCTGGCATTTGAAACACATTGTCCTAGGCTAGGCTTGATAACCTTAGTTTATGCGGCGAAACTTTATTTTTTTAAGCATATTCTTTTCCTACATCAATTTTACATTCCAGAACTTCTTCTGGTTGCTCTTTCATGGAATACAACACGAGCACTTGCTCTCATTTCAATCCAGAACTTCTGTAGTAATATTACTTGAACTTCATTCTGTATGTTTTTCACGTTTGTTCTTGCTTGCACTTTCATGCAATACATCACCACCAATCTATTCTGTCATAACATACGGGACTTCAGTAGTAATATTACTTGGAGTTCACAATGTATGTTTTTCATGTTTGTTTTTGCTTGCACTTTCATGCAATACATCACTGGCACATCTATTCACGGCATAGCATACCAGGACTTCTGCAGTAATATTACTTGAACTTCACAGTGTATTTTTTTCATGTTTGTTTTGTGTTTGCACTTTCATGCAATACATCATCAACACATCTATTCCTGGCATAGCATACCAGGACTTCTGCAGTAATATTACTTGAACTTCGCGGTGTATGTTTTTCAATTAAACACTGCTTGCACTTTCATGCAGTACATCACCAGCACGTCACTTCCTGCCTTAACATACGGGACTTCTGCGGTAATATTACTTGAACTTCACAGTGTTTTATTACCAGGGGATGATGACATAATGTTCTAATTGTGTTAATTGACCTATTTCTAATTGTTCATGAGCCTTGCGCTCCTCCTAGGCTTTGGCGGTAGAGGTTTTTGCATGACATGTACCTCTTCCTCTTCATTGTCCTCTTCTTCTTCATCGTCGTCTTCCTCTTCCTCTTCGTCGTCGCATTCCACTTCCTCTTCATCTTTGTCTTCCTCTTCTCCGTCGTTGTCTTCATCTTCGTCTTCCTCTTCATCTTCCACCACCTTCTTGTTGTTGGCTCTAGGTCTTGTTTTCTGTTTCTTCTCTGGTATTTTGCTTGTCTTTTCAGCATCTGCGCACATCGGGCATGTTCTTGCATTATGTGGTTCATACTCCTTGCATACGCTACAAAGCCTGCTGCTTGCTTTCCGTGGGTGTGGTCCCTTTTATTGTTCCATAACTTTGGGCTGTTGTTTCTGAAATTTGGTTACTTGACCCCCTCAGCAATGTTTCCTTCCAAGAGTGTTGGGCAGGTCAGCTTGTTGTGTCCTGCAACCTGGTTGCACACACTGCATTTCCTGTGTCCAAGTGGCACTCCGTTCTCGTCGTGCACGACTCTTCCCGCAGTGGTGCCTTTATTTGAGCTCTCTTGACACTTTTCTTTGCTGCAGTAATTTTCTTCCTACCCTTTGTTTCAGAATACAACGGCAATTTCATCGTCTCTTGCTGTTGCTGCTCCATTGACTGCCATCACCCTGCTTGTATTGGCTGGCTTCAGCGGCGGCATTGAGCATTTCAGCTGCATAATAATGAAGGTCATCTTCAATTGCAGTGTCCTCTTCAGCCATCCTTTAAATCGACATCCGCTTGATTTCTTTGAATGTATTGCATCAAGCTCTTCCACAAGCCTCTTGAGAACATAGTATGCTCTGTCATATTGCTGGTCACATCTCATCGCTTTCTTGTTAACCATCAAATTTAGTTGCATCAATATGTCTTGCTTCGATAGCCTTGAGCTGCCATCCGATGTCGTTGTGTTGTAGTCCCTTGTATCAAAAGTTGGTCGTGATCTTGCAGTCTTTGTGTACCGTTTGAGGATATACTTGTTTGGAAAATTGTCAGGCTTGAGGTAGACTAAAGAGACGATGGAAAAGCTGGTGACTAAAGAGACGATGTGAATTCTGCATTTGATGTCGCCCTGATAAGAGACGATGCATCACAAATTCATCACAAAAATGCAGGACTGTTCTGCCTTCACATCTGGCTCTCAAACTATGCATTCTGCATTTTTGTGATGAATGCAGAATGCATAGTTTGAGAGCCAGCAATGAGTTTCATAAATTTTGATATGATACCAGCAACCTAGCTATTTAATGAGGTTGTTTTTTTCGCTCACCTGTGTGTGTCCAGTGCTTGCATTCACACTCGTATATTTCATTCTCTGGGTCAGCTACAACCTGGAATTCATGCTTTGACCAGGAAAATCTTTTTCATCATCATTGCGGGCTTGTTGTGGTAGTACACAAGGTACTTAGTTGGCTTCTGTATGCGCTTATGCCGGAATAGCGTTGCCTTTCTCATCCTATTTCTCATCTCGGTGTACACGGCTCTCGTGTACTTGATCGACATGTCTTCCTCGTAGCCGTAAGTTGTTTTTGTCATAGGATTGGTCTGCACATGTCAAAAACTGAGATATTAGTTGAAGCAGAGTCATGGTTTTCATTTTTTTTTAAATTCAAAGTGCACATGTTTGAATGTAAAACAGAACATGGTGGGGGTGTTTTGTACTTGTCATCATACCATGCTGGTCATTGTTTGCTCGTTCTCCTTCTGCATCCGAGTTTGTATGCAAGCATTGACCCGCCTAGCAAACTTGTGTAGGTTCTCGGTCACCTTGACAAACCCTTTCTTTAGCACGTGGTTCATGCTCTCGCTTCGTTGTGTGGAAGTCATTCTATCACAGAAAATGTTTTTGTAATATGCTGAAATCCACATCTTCCTATCACTCCAGAGCTGCATCATCATTTGTTCGTTCTCCAGGTTGTACTTGTGCACGAGTTTAGCCCAGGCATCTTCAAACTCCGTTGGCATCAGCGGCCAGTTTAATATAGCTGTGAACTCCTCTGTGAATGTTTTATACTTTTTGTACAACAACGTGAGGTATTCCCTGCACTTCTTCATGATGTGCCAACGGCATAGCTTGTGTACGGTGTTTGGAAATGATTGTGGTATAGCTTTCGCCATCGATGGGCATTGGTCTGCATGAATTAAAAAAATGAAACTTGATTCTTCTTTTGTACTGATGGTGAACTTATGTTTGTACAAATACATGAACTTCACATGCAGCAGTATGGTATCTAAGAATGTCACATATATTTTTTCTTTACAGCAGTGTTCTTTGAACTTACGAGGTATCGGTGCTTGAACTTCACGATTAGTATTAGGACAAACTAGTAGTGTCGCAATCAAAATTTTTCTTAAAGCATTGTTGCTGAACTTCTGTGATGGCAGTGCTTGAACTTCACATAAATAACTATATTTTTTCTGAACATGTTACATGTTTTCTTCTTTACATCTATCTGTCATTGAACTTCTATGATTCCTGCACTTGAACTTCACATTCATGACCAGTTTTTTCTAAACATGTGACCTTTGCTTTCTTCAACTGTTAGATGGACTTATGTGCTAACGGTGGTTGAACTGCTTGCTGTATATTATTTTCAGATAAAACCAAATATACCCAAAACAGACCCACGCACTAAAAAGATGATGAAACTTGAGGAGTTTTTTATTTGAACTCACCTGTTAGAATGCAAGTTGGGTGCTTGTTGTTCATGCACCGTAGAAATGTATCGAACAGCCACTTGAATGACTTTGCATCTTCGTCTCTTATCAGGGCGACATCAAATATCGTTGACTGCAAGTGATGGTTTGTTCCAACAAACACTCCCAGGGGCATGTGAAATATGTTGGTCTTGTAAGTTGTGTCGAATGTTACGCAATCGCCGAAGTCTTGGTAGGCTCCTCGGCAGCTTGCATTGGACCAGAAAATGTTTTTAATTTTCTTGTCCTTGTCCACTTGGATGTCATAGAAAAACTCATCATTTATCGCCTTCATGTCTTTGAAGAATGAAACAAGTTTCAATACATCATCTAAATCATCTTTCCTTGCATTCATGGCTTTCCGCAAATCACATGAAAACATGCATTTGTTCATTTTTGCTAACAAAGGATTGTGAGCTAGGATGCTATTTTACATTGCTATATGTTGGTGTTTGAGTACTTACTTGGTTTAGCAGGTCTCGTCCGGTCATGCTTAGGAAGTAGCTTCCATCTACATTTTCAGATAGCATTGACATGATTGTTGTGTGCTTGACATCATGGTACTTTGCAAGAGCTTTACGTACTCCAAGATAGTGGGGTCATAATTCTTGTGTGAGTGCAAAAACACCAGCATGTCATCAGTTTGCATGAGATGGTGATTATGATTGTACTCAATGTCCACTGCCACGCATGTGCCATCCTTTTGCACCTTCACCCTCATTTTTGCGTTGCAGCCCGTCCTTTGTGATGTTTTGTTTCGCTTCCTGTTGGCCTCTGAAACTGAAGATGTGTGTATCCCTTGGAAGGCGCAAACAAAATACTTGTGGTTGTCATTTCCACCCGTTTTCCTGATTCCAAAACCAGCGTGTCTGGCGTATCTGTTATAAAATTCCCTTGCTTTCTCTACATCTTTGAATCGCATCTTTAGTCTTGGTATTAGATAATCCAGTAGATCTGGTGTCTGCAGAAAAAGAAAAAAATATCGTGAGTGTTTCTTAGCCTGATCCTCCTTTCACATTCTCTTGTTTGACACGGAGATTATTATGCCTTGTGTTGACAAAATATGTTGTTGTCTCTGTTTTGCTAATCTTTGCTTGAAGCCGACTGTCATTTAGAAGTTGAACTTCTGCTAGTTTGTTTAGGTGGATCTTATGCGAGTGTCGTTTTTTATGTACCTGAACTTAACTATTTTGGTTAACATGTTTTAGACTTCATCTAATTTTGTCATTTCCGGCAGATAAAGAGATTTGTTGGGTTGCTCGAGGAGGTGTACGGCAAGGCTGCGTACAAGGCGAGCAAGCAGCCTAACTGGGTGACTATTGCAAAGGGGCCGACTTTCATCGATGTTCCGAAGTAGAAGAGTAATGATTGTGGTTTCTGTGCCGTGAAGTTCAGCTCTTCGTATGACGGCGACGAGATTGTTGAAGACTTTGGTGATGTTGAAGTATGTTCTGTCTTTGTTCTTGTCTCATCATCCTTTGCTGTTGCTTGTGTTTTTTCTTTGTGGACGCTCCTGCTTTGTGGTTTTAGATATGCGTTACTAAACCATCGTTTTGACCTTTCTTTTTGTTTGCAGGCTGTTGCAGATGACTGGAAGGCTGAGTTCATGCACACTCTGATTTTTAGCGAGAAGAATGAAGTCATGCGTTCAGAGCTCCCTAAAGAGATCCAGTCCTTTGGCCCGTGAATTCGAAGCATTAGTTTCATCTGTAGATTTGATTTCCTACAGATTTTTAGGTTTGGCAATGATTTGAACAATTCCGTAAAGATTTCGGTGTAAGAATGTTTTTAATGATTTGTGTATCTACTATAGGTGAAGCACTACTACTTATGATGTTGTGGACAAATGCATTTGGTGTGAAGAATGATTTGGCTTTGTGAATTTCAATGTACTACGTCGTTTTTTCAGTATCCATGTGTTGAATGTTTTTGCCCCAACATATGTACCTGAACTTCTGCCTCGGTTTTGGTTGAACTGCTTGATTTTTTTGGTGTTCATTCACCGTAGAAATGTATCGAACAGCCACTTGAATGACTTTGCATCTTCGTCTCTTATCGAGGCTGACGGCAAATATCGATTATTTGCAAGTGATGGTTTATTCAACAAACACTCCTGTGGTCATGTGAAATCTGTTGGTCTTGTAAGTCGTGTCGAATGTTACGCAATCGCCGAAGTCTTGATAGGCTCCACGGCAGCTTGCATTGGACCAGAAAATGTTTTTAATTGTCTTGTCCTTGTCCACTTGGATGTCATAGAAAAACTCATCATTTATCGCCTTCTTGTCTTTGAAGAATGAAACAAGTTTCAATACATCATCTAAATCATCTTTCCTTGCATTCATGGCTTTCACCGCAAATCACATGAAAACATGCATTTGTTCATTTTTTGCTAACAAAGGATTGTGAGCTAGGATGCTATTTTTACATTGCTATATGTTGGTGTTTGAGTACTTACTGGTTTAGCAGGTCTCGTCCGGTCATGCTTAGGAAGTAGCTTCCATCTACATTTTCAGATAGCATTGACATGATTGTTGTGTGCTTGACATCATGGTACTGCAAGAGCTTTACGTACTCCAAGATAGTGGGGTCATAATTCTTGTGTGAGTGCAAAAACACCAGCATGTCATCAGTTTGCATGAGATGGTGATTATGATTGTACTCAATGTCCACTGCTACGCATGTGCCATCCCCTTGCACCTTCACCCTCATTT
The DNA here is from genome assembly GCA_021605145.1 of Aegilops bicornis. NCBI lineage: Eukaryota > Viridiplantae > Streptophyta > Magnoliopsida > Poales > Poaceae > Aegilops > Aegilops bicornis. The sequence continues at coordinate 56,074,117 of CM038675.1, read as the reverse complement.
TTGCGTTGCAGCCCGTCCTTTGTGATGTTTTGTTTCGCTTCCTGTTGGCCTCTGAAACTGAAGATGTGTGTATCCCTTGGAAGGCGCAAACAAAATACTTGTGGTTGTCATTTCCACCCGTTTCCTGATTCCAAAACCAGCGTGTCTGGCGTATCTGTTATAAAATTCCCTTGCTTTCTCTACATCTTTGAATCGCATCTTTAGTCTTGGTATTAGATAATCCGGTAGATCTGGTGTCTGCAGAAAAAGAAAAAAAAATTCCAATCAGCACCTTAGAATGCACTTTATGAACTTGTTATCCTGGAGGGGGCAGAAAATTTGCAGATAATATAAGATGTGTATATAAATATTTTTTGTCTGACTTACGTGCGTGTATATATGATCGCAACTCCACCGGCGTTGGCTGCTGTCCCTCTGGGATGGGGCATGGCGGAGTAATCATAGCAGGATGCAGCAGTGGATCATGAGGAGGAAGGAGGGCTGAAGATGGCCTCTCTCTTGTTTGCGTTCTTTTTGCTTGAGGTGGTTGTGGAGGTATTGCGATCCTAGTCTTGGTTTGCTCTTTTGTTTTCTGGAGCAATCCATCTACCTTATGCCCCATAAAATTCTGACTTGTAGCAGCAGCAGCAGGATCAAACGGTGGTAGTGTGCAGATCACTCTCCTCCGTGTGTGTGTTGCTGTTGGATTTGTCCTGGGATCCGGTTTAGTTGCTTCGCTTTGGCATTGATGATGCACACCAGGATAACCTCCAGAGTTACACGCAGGACTTGAGCTAACCCCCTCTTCCATTGGCGTGCTTGGTAGTCTGCTGGTGGATACAAAGAATCCGCGGGGGATTTCTGGCGTCACCCAATCAGGTGGAGGCGCAAACTTGTGTGGATAGGGCTGTGACCCAGCTTCTCGGTAGTAAAAAAGTATCTGTGTGTTTCGGGTGTCGTCCATTGTTGCTCTGGAGCAGGTTGGTAATGTTGTTTGTGCGTTTGAGGCGTGACCCATTGAGAGGGTGGTGCAACGCGTACAGGCTTCGCAGTGTGAACTTGCTGCTTGGAAGTTCTAAGCTTCTTGATGCGTCTCTCGTCCTCCTGACATAAAAGGAAAAAATGTACATTAGCACACGGGTTATATCTGGATATACCTTCATAACTGAACTTAGCTTTGTTCACAGCCTGAACTTCTCATATAAAACTGGTGAGAGACATCACAGTAAGCACTGAAGTGACCATCTGCCAATGCCTTTGTACCTGAACTGAGCACCATTCACAGAACGAACTTCACATCGAGCGTTTTTAATTATGCAATATTAGATTACTTATATGTACCTGAGGTGAGCACTCTTCACAACCTGAACTTCTTGTCTTGCAAAGGGCAAATATTGTCTACATTTAGGAAACCTGAACCTTCACTAGTTTTTTTAATGGTTGGACTGCTAGTGCATAGCAACCTGACCTTCAAGTGTCATCACATGCATGTTCTATTTTCATTTTTATTTTTTTTAATGCGAAATGCTAATGTGAATGCAGGCAGATTTTATAGTGTTTGTAGCCTGGACTGAGGCTCATGCACTACTAGAACTTCTCATGGTTGTAAGCAGGAGATTTCAAAAAAGCTTTTGTAGCCTGGACTGAGGCTCATGCACTACCAGAACTTCTCATGGTTGCAAGCAGGAGATTTTAAAAAAGCATTTGTAGCCTGGACTGAGGCTCACACACTACCAGAACTTCTGATGGTTGTAAGTAAATAACAAACCGAAGGAAGGAAGAAGTTCAACCATACCCTGGCTATAAGTTCGGCCAACCTTTTTCCAGCAGCTGATAGGCCACCCTGGGAACAATTCGTGGTGGAGGTATGAGAGGAATCCCATGGAAATCCTGGTCTTGTAGAGGGCGCAAAGTTCATCTGTTCGAAGCCAGAAGGTCAGAGAATGCAATATTGAAGAAAAAGGCAAAATTGGGGAGGAAGTTCATGTACTGTTGCGGCTGAACTTGAGGGCGCAGCAGATGCCGCCTCCGCGAGGAGTTGCTCCGTTGGTCGCGCCGCTCGCCGCCGGTCCCGTCATCTGGTCTGCCAAGTCTTTGGGCGGTGGTGATGTGACGAGGATGCGGCTTCCTGAAGTCAATGGTGGTTTCGGCGCGTCCAGGCGGCCTTGGCTCTCAGCCGGCGTCCGTCGTCGCTCGCTCGCCCGCTCCGGTGGCCGGCAACGAGCTGTAGACAGAGGGGAGGCGGCGGACACGGCCGGCCAGGAGCTGGTGAAGAAGGGGAGGCGGCAGATCCGGCAGGCCAGGATCTGTAGACGGGGGGGAGTGGGCGGATCCGGTGATCGGCGGTCACCACGGGGGGAGGTCGGGGGATCGAGGGAAGGAATTGGGCTGGGGCCGGTCGGGATTGGGATCGGTGGATCTGTCGGGAGGCCTCGGGATCGGCTGGGATCTTGTCGGGCGGAACGGCGGTTCGAGAAGTTCAGGAGGGCCCTGTCGGGCCCTTATAGAGGCTGCTGTGATCCGAATAACTATTCTAATCCTGGGATTAGAATAGTGGTACTCTCTCTATATATATAAATATATAAATATATATATATATATAATATCATCAAATGTCTCACAGCCAACACCATTAACTATTCACACATACACATGTATATACATATACAATTTCTCCTACATGTTGCCTTGGTGCCTTCGGAACATGCATTATGACAAGTGGTTCATGGGGGCGGTAGCGGGTAATAGTATTCTCCTTTGGGATCTATGACCTGGTCGAGCAAAAATCCGGCTATTTCCTCTTCAAATTCGGGTAGGAGCTTATCCCGCACCTCTCTGAACTGTTAAGAAGGAGATCAATACGCATGTGTATTAGTTGTGTTACAACATATCGATAATGGTGTGAATAGAGTTCTGACAACGTACCCATTCCTGTCTTTGAGATTTTCTCCTTTCGGACGCCATCATGCGAATGTTCTCGCAAACGTAGAATGCACAAAGATCATTCCCTAGCGCCTGCTTCAGGGCCTTTACGAGAATGGAATTGAATCAGATAATGATTAATCAAGCATGATAATTAATTAATGGTATTGAAACAAGAATTAAAGAGATGGTAGCTAGCTAATACTACTTAATTACTTACCCTTGGCCGATACCAAAACAACTTTTTTGGCTAATTGCCTGGAGTCACCTTGATGAAATTTGCCCAAGCCCTGCCCGCCGGCAAAGAAAATCAATAAAGGGGTTATTAAATAGTTCATATCAAGAAATGACGAACTAATAATAGGCCGAGATATAGTTAATAATGATTGAAATTACCTGTTGACTATCCCTTCATGATGGTGTAGTCTTTATCTTCTTTAAGTAGCGAGTCGAGTACTTGAATGTTGCTTTGTCAACTTTAATGACTAACAAGATCCGATGGAAACTGCATGCGCTGCGTTTGCATGTCTTAATTAAGCAGGCATGTGCATAAAATTAATCAACTATATATCGTAAACCGTATACACTTAGTTATTAACATCTAGCTAGCTAGTAAGCAAAAATAGAATTTGTGTTAACTCACGTGAAGTTGTAAGGAAGTAGTATATCTTCACTGGTATTGAGGCACTTCAAGAATTCTAGCATGCTTTCCTCTACACCTGCTTTAGAAGTTGAAAGATTCCATGTGTACTCATTAATGGTATTTGGGTCAATGAACCCAATGCCATAGCGTCCAGATTTTTTCATTTCATACATCTTCATCCTGCATATAATACCACAGAAAAGAATATATAGTGAGGATAATTACATGTAATGATTGATCAAAAATTACAGAAAGAAATCACATACAAACAATAGCAACTGACGAGAGATTTGTCGAGTGCATCTTGATTGTACGACTGATATAGTTCTGAATACTCAACGCACAGAGCTTTCTCTTGGTAGTAATGCTCCTTCTTGACATTCACCATGAGGGACTCTCGATTGGAAATCTTGGTAATGTTCATGTACCATTGATGCAATTCATACATTTTCGTTGGGAGGTTCTTGACCTTCTCTGGGTGGACCAAAGGTTTGCCCCGGGCATATTTCCATTTTATTTCCTCCTCTCTAAGCGGAGACATGGGCTCAATTTCGAGGAGTTGTCCAATGAGATCTTGAGCATTTCAGCCTGCATTATATGCTCCTCCATTATTACCACATCGCCTAGCTGGGGAACTTTAACGGTTTGCCCACAATAATATTGGGCGAGCGGCCTCCTCTCATGTGTTGTTGTTGGCACAACAAGCGGGGAGATCGATTGCGCTACTGTGTTCTCCTGTGTGGGGAACGGTTTTCCGCATTTTTGCCTTCGCTTGTTGGCTCGAGCTCGAGCTCGCTTCCTTCTTTAGCCGTTCTCGATGTAGTTTCCTGATTTGGCGCTCATAGTCCGAGTCAACAGGCTTGGGAGCTGGTTCTCTAGCCATTTTAATGAAGTGGTCAATTACTTTCTCAGGCACTTTCTCCTTTGGCGGCGATGCCGGTTTCGGTCCAAAAGCAGGCGTCCCACTTGGGCCTGCACTATGGCTGCGTTTTGCTCCTTAGTCATGTCGTAAGGCCTCTAAGGAAGAGGAGCGAGGCTTGGACCATATTTACATCGCTTGTCTCCTTTGTACTTCTGAACTACCTCGATTTCGTGCCACGCACCATAGTTGCGGCATGTCTCTTCTGCGATCGCTGAGACAGCGGAGACGGCTGACGTGGCTGAGTTGGACCAGGAGAAGTGGCCTGACGATGTGCCGGACTTGAAGCAGGAGGTGTGGCCTGACACGGTGCCGTACTTGAAACCGGAGAAGTGGCATGACGCTGTGCCCACTACAAGGATTCCGGTCTATTGCAACAAAAATTATTGCTACAACTATCTTTTGTTGCAATAAAATGCTATATTACCACAAAATTCCAGTTTGTGGTAACAGGGTCCACACATTGCCACAATTTTGTTTTATCGCGCTAAGTCCTTATTTTGTTGCAATAGAAGCCATGTATTGCGACAAGCTGCATCGTCGTTGCAATATGATAGTGCTATTGCGACAGTTCCGTCTCGTTGCATGAATGTGTCATCTTGTTGCAATAAAGGCTAGGTATTGCAACAAAGTACATCTTTGTGGTTATATTTAGACATATATTGCAACAATCCTGACTTGTGGCGCTAGTCATAGATACTGTTGCAAAACCATGGCTTTGTATTGCAACAAAGCATGTATTGGTTGTAATAGGGTGGCTTTTGCCTCATCTTCATTGCCTTGCAATAACTATTACATATTGCGACAAATTAAGCATCCATGGTAATACGTACAACATAATGCAACAATCCTCTAGTGTTTCCAAAAAAAGGAGCAGGATATTGCAACAATATTCTCTATAGTGCTCCTGGTTTTTCTCTTGATTTATCATACTATTTCTTAGGATATGATTAAAGGGGCATACTAGTTTACAGAGGTATTAACACATTAGGTACCACAACTTGCACCTAAGTTGCATTTTAGTCACATATCTTGCAAAGTGGACATCGGTGGTACCACAATTTGGAGGAACGCTCGCTTACGCGCGTGCGGAGCATTGCACACTCGCGGACACCCTTCACTCGCCCTACTGACCTCCACCGGTAGCAAGGTCATCCTCGACAACGGAAAGACGGTGTCGGGGAGGCTGATCTGACCCACGAACACCTATGGGACCGGCAGACCGAGCCCATTTTGGTTCGGCGGGGGGCGGAGGTCGCACGAAGAGCAGATCGAGGCGATGCACACGAGCAGTTTACCCAGCTTCGGAGCTCTCCGGAGAGATAACACTCCTACTGCTGCATGTCTGAGTGTATTGAGTTCTTGCTTGAGAGAGCTAAGTGTTTTCTGGCTTCGAGCCTTTCGAACCCTTCCCCCCCCCCCCCTCTACGTTGCGCATGGGCCTCCTTTTATATGCTTAAGGGGTCACCGACAGGTGGCAACGCAGTCAAGGGCAAAAATGGAAAAAGGAATGTGGTTGGTACAGCTACTTGTACAGTGTATCATACCTAACCACGGCGGGGGGACAAAAGCATTAAATGCCCGTCTATGTCGCCTAAACAGTGCAAACAGGGACCGTCAGGGGCGCCACCGCTTGCCACGATGGCAATCTTGTCAGCGCCGCTTACCACCGCGCTCCGCTGGCCGCACAGCCTCTTGCCACGCGCGCCTGGAAAGGACCCATGGCGACACGTTGGCGGATGTGCTGGAGCGGAGGAAAAGAGTGGTAGTCTGCCGCGCAAGCGCCTTGCCGCGGTTATTGCCTTGTCGTGTCCGGAAGCTTGTCGCTTACGGGCCTTCCCGGCAAGCTCCTCTTGCCGGGGCCTTGTCTCCTAGGTGCCTTGGCTGGCCTTCCCGGCAAGCTCCTCTTGCCGGGGCCTTGTCTCCTTGGCTTAAATACTTTGTTCTTGAATGGCTCCAAAGGAACCACGGAGGACCTTGGCAGTCACTGGCGAGCCTTGCCGCTGGTGTCAAGAACTGCCGATGCACGAGTTCGGGATACTAGGGTACCCCTACTCTAGTACACCGGCAGAGCCCGAACTGGGCCACACACGGTGCCGAGCGCTGTTGGGCCAGGCCCAAAACAGGGCACGGGCACACGCGGCCTGGGTTATGCCGTAACTCACCCCGAACCCACCACGCCCTGCACGAACGGCACGCGTCAAATGCGGCGTCGTGGGAGAGATCGTGGGTGGTTTCTTTATTCGGAAAGGCGGAACATCCGCCCCCTCCCTCTTTATAAGCAGGGGAAACAGGGGCAATCCGCCCACCACGCCAGTTGCTGTCTAATCTCGAAAAACCTCCGCTGCTCCCCCTTCTTCCCAAAGCTGAAAAGAGAGCAGCTCACTTCATCGCCACCAGCGCCACCAACGCCGTCGATTCTCCCCCACCACCTCTGCCATGGCTCCGAAAGCCGATAAGGGGAAGGTCGTGAAGTCGGCCGAGGCGCGGCGGCTTGCGGCGCTGCAAAAGGAGCGGGCCATCTTCCCCCCCCCCCCCAGCTCGCCGCGAGGGAGCTGAGGGAATACTACTACCTCTTCTGGTCGACGGAGACGCGAGCGCATCCGCGCAGAAAGGTACTCCCAGCTGCTGCTTCGGAACTGGCTCCAAACGGGTACCCCTTCTTCGCGCTGTTCTTCTACTGCGGGCTCTGCCCGCCCCTCTCTGAATTTTTCTGCGACATCATGAACACCTACGGGTTCCGCCTCCTTGATTTCACCCCCAATGCTGTCCTGACCATGGCAGTTTCCGCACATCTCTGCGAAAACTTTGTCGGAGTCCATCCCAATGTAGCTCTCTTCCGCCACTTCTTTATGCCTCGAGTTGAGAGAGGGGAGCCCCTTGCCGGAGGAACCGCTTGGATCTCTAGGATCGGCAAGAGGGAAGCTTATCTGGTGGGAGAGCTCCGCAGCAAGTGGGAGGAATGGAGGGCAGATTGGTGTTGGATTGTTGAGGAGAACCCGCAACCCTTTACCGCCCAGCGCCAAACCCCAATAGTGCGCGGCAACGATTGGAGCAACATGGCGCCGGAAGACGCTAGGTTGAAGATAGCCGTCACCCGGATCTTGCGCCTCAGGCTTGCCGGGCTCACCGTAGGCACCGTTGGCGCAGACTTTCTTCGCCGCCGCATCGCCCCTTTGCAGGAGAGGAGGAGACCTGCTTGGAAGTTCCAGAACTCGGCGGATATCATGAGGCTGCGTCCAGGCCTCAACTTCAACTTCACCGTCTTGGAACTTGACGCGATGCTCTTGGAGCTGTTCAAGCCCGATCCTGATCATCCCGAGAAGTTCAGGCTGCCGAGAGGTGTCGTTCCGCTGTGCAACAATTCCTCGCTTGACCGCATCCGTGCAATGATGCCGCTGTGCGACTCGCATGGAATTGTCCCAACTTGGCAAGAGCCTGCAGATGACGTCGGCGGCAGTTTTTGACAGCTGGAAGAAGTGCCGATCCGCCCCGACGAACAGAAGAGCCTCACCCGCGACACCACCGATGATGAGATGCAGCGCATCGCCACCAGGCTGGAAGAGGCGGCAGCAGCCGCTGCCGCGGGCGAGTTCGGATTCATCGTGGAGGAGGCAGAGGCAGCAGAGGCGGCAAGCCTTGTCGAGCGAAGGGAGTTTGCCGGCGAGGAGGAGCTTGCCGAGCCTGAAGCCGAGTCGAGCGAGCCCGCCGAGGGCGCCTCCTCCCCACCTTCAAACAGCTTGCCGCGAGCGGAGCCCCCAGCTCCACCAATAAGGCGTCTTCGCAAGGCCGGAGACGTAGCGGGGCGGCAGACGGGCCAACAGCCGCCGCGCCGCGCGACGCGCTCCACCGCTGCAAGCACTGTTGCCGCGGGAGCGCCTCACGCCACTACAGCAACCAGAGTTGGGTCCTCCCAGACCACCGCTTCTGCACCCGCCAAGAGGCCAAGGGAACCCACTCTTCCGCCTCGTCGCACCGGAGGCGAGCCAGAATTTGATCTCTCCGCGCTCAGCTCTGACGAGGAAGAAGAAGAGTAAGATTCCTTGATGTACTTGTAGTTCTTCAATTCTGTTGCTTTGTCTTGTACCTGACTTGCTTCACTCTGAATCCATTCCTTTTCAGGACGCTGGCCCAGAGAGCGTCGAAGAGAGCCAAGGCTCCGGTGATTGTTATCGAGGACGAACCCACCGCGACAGCAGGAGGCGCGTGCGAGACCACCTTGCCGGACGCGGCAACTCTTCCTCAAAGCAGCCCCCAGCGCAGCCCCCAGCGTAAGTATATGGTTCACTTCCTGCTGTTAGGCGAGCATGGGTGCTCTTTCTTTGTTGATATCTGATTGTTGGTTTTGTGTAGGAGCAGAGCAGCCCCACTAGGAGTGCCCTGAAGCCGCTCCTGACATGCCTTCTGCTTCGACTACACCGGCAAGGGAGACTTCTTCGGCAAGGGAGGCTTCTCCGGCAAGGGTCAGCTCTCCGGCAAGGGACAGTACCAGCGATCCCCTGGCGGCGGAGACCATGACTGTAGACCCTAGCACAGGTAATCCTTTTGCTTGAAAACTTCCCTTGTGTTTCTTCTGATCTTCTGATTTTTCTTTTTGAATATTTGCTTGACTGTTCTTTCTTTTTCGGTCGTCAGATCCATCTGCCGCAGAGCCAATGGAGATCGAGGTCGCCGGCGAGGAGGACGCGCGCGACAATACTGACGATGCCGCCGCCACCGAAGAGGAAGCCGGCGCTGACGAGCCTACCGGCGAAGAGGCCGCCAAAGCTGCCGCCGTAGAAGCTGGCGAGGAGTCCGGCGATCGCACTGACGGCCCTGAGGCAGCAGGAGCGCCAGGCGCTACACCGACCGCCGATCCCTCCGCTGCCACAAGGCCAGTTCGAAGAGCCCCAGCCCGGGCGCCTACTTGAAGGCCGGGCGATGGCGTCTTCATCAAGCTTCCACAGGCGCCGAGCCTGTGGCGCCCGGTCAAAGGAGAGACTTTTGACGAAGAGCTGCTCGCCTCCGCTGGGCTGACACTGGTCGACGCGCCAAGCAGCAGCAGCGGCGAGCCTGAGGAGGAGCAGCTGCTGCGGAAGCTGCTGTCGCTCTACCGCGCCCGGCAAGCCAAGCTGGAATCCCGGGAGGCGCTTGTCGCGAAGGCGGGAGCAGACATCGAGAAGCGCGCGGAGGAGCTCCGAGGCCTCAATCAGGAAGCTCTCCGGTCCTTGGCAGAGGAGCGGGAGCGACTCGCCGAGGAGCGCAAAGCCTTCCTCCTCGAGAAGGCAGAAGCTGAGGAGCAACAGCGGCTTGCCGCCGAGAAGCTATCTGCGCAGGAGGGCAAGTTGGCGCAGAGCAAGGTTAATCTTGACAGCGACGAGGAGGATCTTGCCAAGCGCGAGCAGACATTTGGCGGGGCTCTCAAGGAAGCAAAAGATGCTGCCGCAGCTGCCGAGGCCGCCAAGAAAGAGCTGGAGACGAAGGTGACGCAGGTGGAGGCCAATCTGAAGGAGAGCGGCGAGGAGCTTGCTGCACTCAAGCATGAGCGCGAGAAGGACACATACACTCTTGGCGAGCTGCAGGGCCATCTCGCCGAGAGGAGCAAGGAGCTCAGCGCCGCCAAGGACTCCGACACAGATCTCGAGTTGAAGCTGACCACCTTGACTCAGACGCTGGACGGCGCCAGGGAGCAGGAGGCGGCCTTGAAGGAGAAGATCAAGGCCGACAAGGCGCTGCTGGCGAAGGCTGCTGCCGCCCAGAACACCTTCAGGGAGAATGTGGAGCACTGGACCGAGGGTCTCGTGGATGTTGCTGCAGCCATCGACAGGGAGCTGGCGGAGCTGGGGATGGTGGATCTTGGATATTCCTCCGACGAGCACCTCCAACCTAGCGCCAAGCTCAGCTTGTTCTTCAAAGGCGTGGTGACGGACCTCCAGCGACTCCGGGAAGAGATCCCAAAACAGCTGGCCGAGGAGTCGCGCCAGATTTGCTGGAGCTCTCAAAAGGTCTTGATGAAGGTGGCCTTCCGCAATCCAGGCCTCAACCTCACCAACGTCCTCAAGTCCTTGCCGCCGGATGCTGATGTGGAGGCGCTCAAGACCCTTGTCGCACCCATCGTGGATAGGGTGAGCGGGATCAAGAGGGTTGATGGCGACCGCGTAGATTAGGCCACCCGTTTTTTTTCTTTTCCTTGTCGCTGCTGATCATGTCATGAGAACAATCTATTAGAGCTGCGACAAGCTATCTTGTAATATAACTCTATTTCGGGTAGTAATTGCTATGTTATTTCCTTTACTCGATTCCTTCCTTTGTATGTTTTTGCCCTACGCTTTTAGGGAACTTGTCGGTGCAGGCACCTTTGCCGCGAGCGCTGAGTGTGGGACGTCAGCAGCCTGCTAGCGATGCCGTTACCGACAAGAAACCTTGTTGCAACTAGTCGCAGCTCACTTAAATTGTTGAGCGGACTCGAAACAAAGTAAGGGTGCAACTAGCTACAAGTTGGTTCCTCCGCGCACAGGTTTTCCATACAAAGTACGGTCGTTTGAGGAAGATAACTTAAAAATTTAAGAGCTGATTGCTCAAATTTTAGCAACTTAGCTTTTCTGTCGTTTGCTTCCCGGCAAGGCGAAATTTCCTCGAGTGACGCTTGGTCCACACCATTATCTTCTCCTTCCCCCCTGGCTAACTTGTGTGCGAGGGAACCTTCCTTTCTTTGAGAAAGAGAAAGAAGAGAAAATAAAAATATGGAGCCTTACGGCTCGTTATTGCTTACCGGGGTAGGTGCTGCACAAAGTGTCAGATAATGCATGCAATAAAAAGAGTAGAAAGCATGAAATTGACAAGATGTGAGGAACACATGAGCTTTACTTATGCACGGGGTCTGCGCCCGGCTTTGTACAAAGGATTACATGCAACATCGGCAAGACTTGTACAAAAGGTGGTTGCCGGAACAGGTTCCGGCAACCGCGCCCTACGGGTAAAACTTACGAAGATGCTCAATGTTCCAGGAGTTGCTCACCGGAATGCCATCTTCGGTCTCAAGGCGGACAGCGCCAGGCCTAGTGACTCGTTTCACCCGGTAAGGGCCTTCCCACTTCGGCGTCAACTTGTTGGAATTCTTGGCGGACTGAACGCGCCGAAGAACAAGGTCGCCTTCCTCGAGACTTCTGGCACTAACTTTGCGGCTATGGTAGCGATGCAAAGCTTGCTGGTATCGAGCAGCTCGTACAGCGGCCTGAAGACGGTCCTCCTCAAGGAGCAGTGCAACATCTTGTCGCAACTGCTCTTGCTCAAGCTCATCATAAGCGAGTACTCGAGGTGACCCATATACGAGTTCCGTGGGGAGAACTGCCTCTGCTCCATAGACTAGAGCAAAAGGTGTCTGGCCAGTGGCTCGATTTGGCGTCGTCCTGATCGACCAAAGAACCACCGGCAGCTCCTCAATCCAGTTTCTTCCGCATTTGTGCAGCACAGCCGAAAGTTACGGTCTTGAGCCCGCGCAGCACTTCAGCATTTGCCCTCTCCGCTTGACCGTTACTTCTCGGATGAGCAACAGAAGCGAAGCAGACCTTGGCGCCAAGATCTTGGACGTACTGCATGAAGGTGCGGCTCGTAAATTGCGTGCCGTTGTCGGTGATGATCCTGTTAGGAATCCCGAAACGGCAAACAATCGACCTGAAGAACTTGACTGCTGACTGTGCTGTCACCTTCCTCACTGCTTCCACTTCCGGCCACTTTGTGAACTTGTCGATTGCAATGTACAAGTACTCAAAGCCCCCAACAGCTCGGGGAAAGGGGCCGAGGATGTCGAGCCTCCAGACCGAAAATGGCCAGGATAAAGGGATCGTCTGGAGAGCTTGAGCTGGCTGGTGTATCTGCTTGGAATGGTACTGGCACGCTTCACACTTGGTTACTTGTGCAGTTGCATCCTGGAGGGATGTCGGCCAAAAGAAACCTTGCCGGAACGCTTTGCCGGCAAGTGCTCTTGCGCCAATGTGGTGACCACATATGCCTCCATGTATCTCTTCCAACAGCTTCTGTCCATCTTCCCGGTAAATACACTTCAATTTCACACCATTGAGTCTTCTTCTGTACAGTGCGCTGTCGACAAACTCGTACATACTTGACTGCCGGGCTACTCTTTCCGCTTCTTCTTGCTCTTCGGGAAGTTCTCCTGTCTGAAGGAAATGGACAATCTGCTGTGCCCATGCTGGAGCTTGCGGCTCGACAACAAGGACAAAAGGCACGTCTGCTGCTGCGGGAACATCCGCTTCTACGGCAAGAACCTGCGGCTCAGCCGGAGCTTGACATTCCCCGGCAAGCTTGCTGGAGCAAAACTTGTCGGGAGCGTCTGCTTCAACGGAACAAACCCTAGGGCTTGTCGGAGCAGACTGCTCCTCAGCATTTTTGGTGTTGACTTTGGAGACCTTCTTGGCGGCGGCTTCGGGGAGCTCGGCCGGAAAATAGTCGCCAGAAATCAACTTCCTCTTCTTGTTCTGTCCAGTTGATGGCGCTACAGTCGGTTGAGTCAGCTTGAGCACAAATATCCCTGGTTCCACAGGCAACTTAAGTGCGGCGCACTTCGACAGGCCGTCAGCAATATCGTTCTGAGCTCTTGGAACATGTTCCATTTGCAGGCCGTCAAAGTGCTGATATCAGACGGTTGCCATGCAAACACGTCGACGTTCGCCCGCAGGAAAGCTACGAGCATGCTTTCCTATTTAGGGTCAAGAGTGGCACTGATGGTGAAGGTACCACCAGTGTCGTCCTCCTTGGCGGACACCTTCTTGGTCTCTGGTGGAGCTGCCATCGTCTTCTTACACTTGCCGGTGGAGCTCGATGGTGCGTCCTCAACGGTAGCGCAACACTCCGAAGAGGTGCGCTTGCCGGAGTGGGCCCCAGAACTCTTGCCGGACTTGGTCTTCTTCTTCGCCCCGGGAGCTTCAGCGGCAAGTGGCTTGCGATCTGTTGCGGCTGCTGCTTCCCGGTAGATCTTGTCGGCGCAGATAAGAGCATCCTTCTTGTCGCCAGGGACGGAGATGACACTTATCGGGCCTGGCATCTTCAGCATGTTGTATGCATAGTGAGAGGCCGCCATGAATTTGGCGAGTGCTGGACGGCCAAGTATCCCATTGTAAGGCAATGGAAAATCAGCAACGTCAAAAGTGACCCTCTCAGTCCTGAAGTTCAGCTCGCTGCCAAATGTTACCGGCAACGTGATCTTCCCCTTCGGCTTGCTCCTTCCCGGATTGATTCCTTGGAATGTGCCGGTCTCTTCGAGCTCGCTGTCAGGGATCTGGAGTTTCTGGAGTACCGCGGAGGAGATCAGGTTCAAGCCGGCCCCGCCATCAACTAGCATCTTAGTGACCTTGAGGTTGCGGATAGTTGGTGAAACCAACATCGGCAAGCACCCGACCGCAGTTATGCGATCAGGGTGGTCCTCAATATCAAAGATGATAGGCGTGCTGGACCATTTTAGAGGCTTGCGTGACTCGACGGATGGTTCTGCCGCATTGACTTCCCGCATCCACTGCTTGAGTTGGCGGTGTGAAGTATGCAGAGAAGCACCACCGTCAACGCACAAGACCTCTGTGGCTTTCTGGAACTCCTGCTCATCGGTCTCGTCATCTTCCATGTCTTCATCCTCGTCGTCATCTTCATCCTTGTCGCGGCCACGGGGAGGTCTGTCTCCTTGCCGCTGCTTGGCCTTGCCGCGACGTCCTCCCCAGCCGGGGCGCTTCTTGCTAGCTCCTCCAGCACCTTCCTGGGCTTTCTCCTTGTCGCGTCGCCCGTATTCAGCCTTCTGCTGCTCGACAAGCTACTCAACCTTCTTGCAGCTCTGGAGGTCATGGCCCTTGGTGCGCTGGATCTTGCAGTACTGCTTGTTGGAGCCGTCCTGCTTGTCGGCGACCGCCACAGCCTGGCAGTTGGTGCCTGCGGCAACCTCCTTGCCGGAGTTACAAAGTTTGGCTTTCTTGGCGGTACCTCCGTTGCCGGACTGCTCGACAACTACACATCTTTGCCTTTCTTCTTTCTATTGTTCCGTCGCTGGCTTTTCTTTGCCGGGGCAGCCTCACTATCAGATCCTACTTCTGTATTCTCTCCGGGGAGTCTCCTCCCTTCCTCAGCACGCGCACACTTGTCGGCCAGGGCATACAGCTCACTGACGTCTCTGATCTTGCACATCGCCATCTCCTCCCGCATCCTACGGTTCCGCACGTTCTGATGGAACGCGCTGATTACCGCGGCAGGGTGGACATCTGGGATGTTATGCTGTACACGGCTGAATCTCTGAATATACTTGCGCAGGGACTCTCCTTCCTTCTGGGCGAGCAGATGAAGGTCGCTCTCTTGGCCATGAGGCTTGTGGCCGCCTGTGAAGGCGCCGACAAACTGATGGCATAGATCTGCCCAAGAGGATATGGAGTTGTCCGGCAAGTGCATGAGCCAGGATCTGACATTGGGCTTGAGTACTAGCGGGAAGTAGTTGGCCAGAATCTTGTCGTCTCATCCCCCGGCAGCTTGCACCGCGATGGTGTAGATGTTGAGGAACTCTGACGGATGCGTCTTCCCGTCGTACTTCTCTGGCACGTCTGGCTTGAAATTCTTCTTGCTGGGCCACTGGACTTGCCGCAGCTCACGAGTGAACGCAGGGCAACCTACCGCGTACGGCAAGTCGCCTGGTTCCCCTGGCGCATGCATGTCGACAGAGGGCCCAGCGCGCTGGTCTGATTGACGTCGCGCTTCTCTTCGGCGCTCGATGCGAGTTCGAGCGTCTTCTTGCTGTCGTTCGTGAAGAACTTGGCGCTGATCGCGGCGAGCTCGTGGATCCGATGACGCGGTGGAGTCGCTGTCGAGGTGGATCCGGTGAGTCGGCGATCTTGGCCTTCGGGGTGGAGAGTGCATGGTGGTTGCACCTCCACCGGTTTCGTCGCCACTAGCTCGTGCTTGGCGGTCCTGCCGCGGCAGGGATGTACTCGGCTGCCGTGGAGTGTCGCCGTTGGCAAAGCCGATGAGACTCTGGATGGTGGCCCTCCATTCGTCGACCTTGTCGGCTGTTGGAGGGTAGTCTAGGAGCAGTTGAGCTCTCGCCAAAGCTTCTGCTGGAGTGGTGGGTGGCAGTGGCGACCGGTGCGAGGAGCGGGATATGCTCGGACTTCTAACTATGTTAGAAGGAGCAGTATCCCGTCGAACGACCGATGCCTCGCTTCGTGCCGGCATGTTGGCGTGCACGCTGGTCTTGAGGAACCCGAGATCCACCAGCTCGATCTTGATCCAACGAGCGTATGGTATTGTGAATACCATGACGTTGTCGGTCCCGCGCCTCCTGAGATGGACGCGGTGCATGTACGGACGCCGAGGTCTGCGCAGCCTTGTCCTTGGACTTGGCAGCATCATGAGCTCCCTCGTCGGCGCCCGTTCTTCCGTCGGTGTCTACCCCACCACCCATTTGCTCCGGTGGTGGTGGGATCGACGTGGACGGCTCCGCTGCCGCCGAAGCCTTCTTCTTCGGTGGCATGTCGATGAAGATGATGAATATGTAGCTCGTGTGAACGTCGGACCAGGTTCACACAGCCTCGACGCCCCCTACCTGGCGCGCAAAAGATGTCGGGGAGGCTGATCTGACCCACGAACACCTATGGGACCGGCGGACCGAGCCCCTTTCGGTTCGGCGGGGGGCGGAGGTCGCACGAAGAGCAGATCGAGGCGATGCACACGAGCAGTTTACCCAGCTTCGGAGCTCTCCGGAGAGATAACACTCCTACTGCTGCATGTATGTGTGTATTGAGTTCTTGCTTGAGAGAGCTAAGTGTTTTCTGGCTTCGAGCCTTTCGAACCCTTCCCACCCCCCTCTACGTTGCGCATGGGCCTCCTTTTATATGCTTAAGGGGTCACCGACAGGTGGCAACGCAGTCAAGGGAAAAAATGGAAAAAGGAATGTGGTTGGTACAGCTACTTGTACAGTGTATCATACCTAACCCTGACGGCAGGGGACAAAAGCATTAAATGCCCGTCTACGTCGCCTAAACAGTGCAAACAGGGACCGTCAGGGGCGCCACCGCTTGCCACGATGGCAATCTTGTCAGCGCCGCTTACCACCGCGCTCCGCTGGCCGCCTGACCTCTTGCCACGCAGCGCTGGAAAGGACCCATGGCGACACGTTGGCGGATGTCTTTGGAAGCGGAGGAAAAGAGTGGTAGTCTGCGCATGCAAGCGCCTTTGCCGCGGTTGTTGCCTTTGTCGCGTCCGGAAGCTTGTCGCCATCGGGCCTTCCCGTCAAGCTCCTCTTGCCGGGGCCTTGTCTCCTAGGTGCCTTGGCTGGCCTTCCCGGCAAGCTCCTCTTGCCGGGGCCTTGTCTCCTTGGCTTAAATACTTTGTTCTTGAATGGGTCCAAAGGAACCACGGAGGACTTTGGCGGTCACCTGGTGAGCCTTGCCGCGGGGTGCTGCAACCGCCCGTGCACGAGTTCGGGATACTAGGGTACCCCTACTCTAGTACACCGATAGACGGCAAGCTCAGTGCCCTTCTCACAAAGGTGAGTCGTGAGCACTAAGCAGCACACATTCTCTTCCTAATTTTTTTGTATCTTGCTTGATGTGATTGTATGTATTTATGTGTGCTATTAATAAAAAGGAGATTCCATATAAAATTATGTGTTAAACAGAGAAATTGAGCAAAGTTGCATACTAGCTATTTTGGAGCACTCCCAGGCTCCATTTAAACGGCTCTTCAGCCACCAATTGAGCAGCATAACATTGTATCTCAGCCTAATTTCCAGCAAGAATTCATCAGCAGATCAACAACACTACATCAAGATATATAACACAAGTTTCAACATGAAAGCACACAAGTTTCAGCAGCCATACTTGTATAGATTGTTCACACAAAAGACCATAGGTTGACGGCAAAGTAATGAAAATAGTGACAACACTAAAAACCACAAGTTCATAGCAACAGTGTGTACATAGCATCACTGTCAAAATAGCAACATCACTAAAAGAATAGCAAATACTCTTCTCTTCTCTTCATCACCGAACTGTTAGTGCTGGGCACTACCTTTTGTTCTCATTTTCCACAATAGATGACATTATGCAGGGGGTGCCTTGTTTGAACCTGTTTCACATTAGATTAAACTTTAGGAGAGATACTACTCGTAGGTAACCATAAAAAAAGTTCAGGGACTTATATTCATGGCTTAAACATTTGAAAAGCACCTTACCAAGAGATTAAAAACTATACAAAGAACCCCTGGTCATCATCTGATTCTTCTTGTCTCAAAGGAGCAACATGCCCTTCATTTACATAAGCCTCATCATCATCTGTATCATCATCAGATACGAACTGGACATCTTCAAACTCAACAGGTTTTATATTTTCTATGACTGAAACATCAACGATGGATCCTTCGTCATCATTTCTGCACCAACTAGTGATCTCTTCGGGTACTATAATTTCTGGCACTGTAATTTCTGCATCGACGACATCCAGTACGTCTGCCTCACCACCTTCATCGGCTTCAACAGCTTCATCAAGGCCTACACCATTTAAAACAAAAGGAGCAAACAAATTGCGTGGATTCATTTTAATAACAGCTGCCCAATCAGGGTTCTTCACATCTCTCACATAGAAAACCTGTTGAGCTACAATCTAATGCTTGCTTTCGTTTACATTTGTCTCATCATTTCTTACAATCTAATGCTGAGTAATACAAGTTTTCTTGTATGATTTGGGTTGTAGAAGCTGGTGGACAGAAGAAGAAAGGGCGAGGTGTTCTAAAAGGTTTTAAAGCATCAAAGAAGCGTTTTGCCAATGGATCTGCAAAGCTAAATATTACATTCTCTGAAAAATTGGGTGGTACAGTAGGAATGAACTATCGTTCGTTCAAGGATGACGTGGTAGTAATAATGAAAAGAAAGTTACCACTCATTGGAGTGAGGACGTGGTCGGACATTCACCCTACCATTCATCGACTCATTGTTGCGTATATAATAGTGCGTACAATATTTTTCACATGTGTTATCTTATTTTACCATCGACAATGCACTGCTTATGTATATTTATTTGTTGTATGCTTTACAGGACAGATGGGACCCGGAAGATACACCGTAAAATGAAGAAAAAGTTCTCAAAATTGCAAAAGAGAGATATAGAGGCTGGCGATCAACTCTAAGCTCCACTTACAAGGCATACAAAACAGATGCAGCTAGATTGGCTAATCTGCCTGAAGATTTACAACCAGAAGAGTGGGAATGGATGATTGAGTACTTTGGCAGTGATTCAAAATTTCAGGTTATCTCTAAGATCACGGTTTGTCTATTATGTGTTAAGGTGAAATGGCTAGTCTCATTGGTTATATCTGGTTTCAATGAATTGATTGGAACGCAGCCAAAAGAACGCTGACAACCGTAAGAAACAGAAGACAAAACATATAATCGGATCAAAATCTTACTCGCAAGTTAGTTTTGAGAAGGTACAAGTCCAATTAAATATTATGCCTTGCTGCTAAATATGGTGTCATGTTTCAAGCATCTCATTATTATATTACTTGTAGAGAAACTTAGAAACTGGAGAAGAGCCAGATTGTATTGCTCTATGGGAACTCACCCACACAAACAATGGAACATGGTCTAACACAGATTCCCAGAAAGTTTACGTGAGTACAATCGACTTTTGGTTATTCTATAGTTAGTCAATGATGTGCATTCGGGCGTGTTTCATCATCGATCACGATTATTCATGCGTTGGACCGTGTTATTCTTGTTTCATCTTTTATAGTGTCAATATTGATGCTGCACCTATAATTGTTCCTATCATTTTTAGGACCAAGCACTTGAAGAGGTTAAAAACAAAGAAGCTGAAACTGAAGGTCCACTTTCAAGTGAGCAGAAAAACAATGTTTTCCAGACCGCTTACAAAGACACTCTAGAATGCAAGTCATCGCAGCCTCGTGGGTACGGATACATGGCCAAAACTTCAACTGGTTACGAAAAGTTCCATTATCCAGATTGAAGAGCAAGCTCGTACAGCAGCCACCCAGAGCTTAAACGCTCAGCTCAGCCAAAGCAGGTCAATGACTTAGAAGATCAACTACAAGCTGAACGTGCTAACACACAAGAGAGGATTAACTTGGAGAGTGCTGAGAGAGAACAACTTGAGGAGAGGTTAAAAGAAGAGTGTGCTGAATGGGAAAGATTGTTGCAAGAGGAGCGAACATCAAGACTGGAATTTGAAAAAAACATGATGGCAAAGTTTGTAGAATTGAGCAAACAGATGGAAACCCAACAGGTGATGGTGATTACAGTCATATGCTTCTGACCTTGTAAGATTTATGTTGCTTACTTGCATTGCTAAAAGTGGACTTCTATTTACAGGTTCCTACAAAGAGGGTTGACAAAGAAAATAGTAATCCAAACTTGCAAAATATTCTTTCACAGACATCTAGTCCTAATAAGACTCCAGGTTCAAGGCCGACTGCTATTTCTTCAAATGCGCTCATACAAGCTGCAGCAAGGCAATCTCGAATGTATAAAGCAATGGTAAGTCACAACCTTGCTTTCTCTTCATGTTCACCTGCAATTTATATGTCATTGGTCTTCATAATTAGCTAGCTTCTTCTTCTCTTTTACCATGTGTTGTTGCTGCATCGAGTCACAACTTAAAAGAAATACAAATATGTGCTAGCTAGGGACATGAACTTAACTGAAACTATACATGTAGTCATAACTTAAATCAATAGCAGGAGCTTTTAGTAGATGTACGATCGGACGATGGTACCATTCTGTATGCACGAGCAGGATGTCATGATCATGCGCGTGATGCCTTCGCTGATGAGTCCACTGTAATGTCCCATGTAGTATCTCTTCCTGTTGATATAGGGGTCGTGAGGGTCGTTTTTTAAACGGACTCGCAACTCTGATGGAAGCACTTAATATCAATAAGGTGGACTCGCCGCCTATGCTTGCTGTTATTGAGGATACCAAGTACCCGCTCATATTATGGTTTTCTTATTATGAAATAAATGTATGTAAATCGCTCGGCAAACTTTGTTGCTCATGAGCTTGCTATTCTTGATAGGATGTTAGAACCTAACTGGAATGGGGGGCTGATGTACTAGCCCTTGTGGCTGATCTGTGTTTTGGTTGATTCAGCCCAACACCATTAAGTTAAAAGCAATGTTTTTTTCTCAAAAAAAAAAACCTTTTAGTAGATGTACTTTAGGTTATGCCTTAGCCATTCACACTTGTATAGTTGTTCTGATGCCTTAGTTACATGCTTGCTGACACAGTATTATCTAGTTAGTCTGACAATAGTTTTTAACAATGGAGCTGGCATAATTGTATGGCGTATGTTATGTTTGACTCATTAACTAGAACTTTTTTTATTTCTTGATTGCAGGATCCAAAGAACTAGCTGGACTGGACTCTAGATCACGGGCAGTTTAGTCTTCGAAGTTAATTAGGATGGCTAAATTACATTTGAGTTTTATTTGATGGATATTTTCTATCAGAAGTATGAATTGTATGAATCTGCATATTATACGTATGGTTTTGAATATTGTAATTAAAACCCTGTAATTTTTTTTTACGATTGCAATAGACTATTACCACAACCCATTTTTGGTTGCCACGTGCTAGCACCACTAAAAATATAGTGTTGCATCATATCTCAGTTGCTACGCCTATCTATTTTGTTGCACTAGAATGTTGCAACGGAGCACTTTATATTGTTGTAATAGCTTTGCGCCACAAAAAATTTCATGATGCGATAACAATTTAGCGCCACCAAAGTTAGTTTGTTGAAATAGAGTATCGCCACGGAAAGTTTGAATTGTCGCAATAATTTCTCTCTAAAAAGATGTTACTTGTTGTGATACCTATTTGTCACCATCAAAAGAAGTACGTTGCAATTTCCTGTTACGACGATTGGAATATTTTTTGCCATAAGTTAATGCCACAAGCGCAGTGGGTCGTGGCAACATGCCTAATGCCACGAAAACAAGAATTGTTGCCATAGTTTATTGCCACAAGTATATTGGGTCGTGGCAACATGCCTGATGCCACAAAAATAAGGATTGTTGCGATAGTTTGTTGCCACAATTGATTATTGCCACGAAAGAGTAATGCGCCACGAAATAGCCGTCGTTGGCATAGGTTGTTGCCACAAATGTCTATCGCCACGACTATCAGTCTCCACAATTCGGTACATGTTGCATTAAGGCTATCTCCACAAAGAAAATTGTGGCATCAGGTGAGTGTTGCCACGGGAAAACATGTGGCAAGTTCCCGCATGGATGTTGCAATAGCACACTTTATTGCCACAATTGCCTTTTTGTGGTAATAACCTATTACCATGTGTCCAGTTGCAACGGCTGCCAACGAATGTCGTTTCGTGGCAATAGGTACTTATCGCCACGAAACAGCATGTATTGCAACAAATTTTCTTGTTGCAATAGACCCGGATCCTTGTAGTGGCCGGACTTGAAACCGGAGGAGTCAGCTCACGCGTTCGGGGACTTGGGGGAGGTGGCGGAATTCGAGGAGGAGTCAGCTCACGCGTTCGTGGACTTGGAGGAGAGGGAGTCTGCTGACTCGGTGGCAGAGTCGGCAAACGATGCGGTGTCGGTGGACTTCGAAAGATGATGCAATCCTTTCTCCATAGGATGATACGATGTATGGCCTCTCCCAGTGTGCGCTCGTCTTCACCTCCAGGAAAGTCAAGCTGTAGCCCCGAATATGGGTCCACCACTTCATCAACCATGACACGAGCATAGCCCTCTTGAATCGGGATGCAATGGAAGGTTGCTTCGTGGGTAACTAGAAAAGCAACGCCGTCCGCCACCTTCATGGATATGTTCTTCATTTTGGAGTGTGGCTCATAGTTAGTGTTCTCTATGATGTCATCCACAGGGTATGTATCCAGCAGTGTGTCGCCCGGGGCAGAACCAACGCTACTTCTCGGCATGGATGGGATGGTGCTATCCAATGCTGGACGATCATCCGCTTGCTGCTGCCGCCATCGAGACCCCCTTTCTGGCTAAGTGAGTCGATCTGCTGCTGCTGCTGGAATTTGAGTGCCAGGTCCGCGTGCCTTGCTTCTAGGCCTTGAAGGCGTCCTGCGTCCTGCTTCCTCTGCTCCTCCTCCAGCTTCCTTTTCTTCTCCTCCTCCATCTTCCTTCTTGCATGGGTCCTGTAGTCCTCGTTCCATTCTGAAAAGCCCTCATACTAGGGAATAACGCCCTTTCCTCGTGTTCTTCCCGGGTGTTCAGGATTTCCCAGGGCGCGCGTAAGCTCGTCGTTCTCCCTGTTGGGCGTAAACACCCCCTTTCGAGCTTCTTCTATTGCGTCAATTATTTTTTGTTCGGCTCCTTTTAGACTTGCGTTCCGCGAAACTTCGCATGTCTTCGGGTCCAACGCACCCCCATGCGCATAGAACCAAGTTCTGCACCTGGGGGCCAGTTCCTAGTAACCGGTGTGACCCCTGCATCCTCCATCTCTTGCTCAGACTTATCCCACTTAGACAATCCCACCTCGTAGCCACCTGGACCCAGCCTATGGAACTGCGTATTTTTTGTGGCATTTGCCTTGTTTTTCATCGACTGTTCCTTAGCTAATTCTGAATCCTTGAAGGTCACGAAATCGTCCCAGTCCTCTCTTTGATTCTCCAGTGTTCCCGTGAATTCTGGAGTCTTCCTTTCATTAGCGAGGTAGTTGGCCCATACAGTTTTCTTTTGGGTGTTGAATGCAATTGCCATAATCTTAAGAGTTGCGCCCTTGACTTTCTCCACATCTGCTTCAGTGAAATGATCTGGTAGGTGAAATGTTCCATCAGATATTTCCAAAGGGCTTTTTTGGCTCTTTCGTCGACCCAAGTAACACCTGGACGTTTAGTCTTTGGCTCTTTCCATTCTTCAATGGAGATCAGGAGTTTGTCCTTCACAAGAACTCCGCACTGACGAGTCCACTTGTTCGCAATGTTCTTAGGCGTGAGGTGTTCACCACTAGGTTTGATGGATTCGATGTTGTACTTTACACCATCCTTCAACAATCTTCACAGGCCTCGCTTTGTCCTGCTGTCTCAGAGAAGCAGATTTGCTCGATCCAGAGGGCTGAAAGAAGAATGATCGATTCGTTAATATATCTTCAATAAAAAAACATGTGATGATCACCATGATGCCTGCTTATATAAATATACCTCGCTGGTAGTCTTTGTTATTTGAAGATCAGCATTGTCCGTGTCATCACAAACATTGTCTGTGTCATCATAATCATAATCATAGTTCATGACTTCATCAGCTCGGTCGTCGAGATCGAATATCTTTTCATCACCCTCTCCGGTATTGTTCAGATATTGGGAGCCGTCATCTGCTTCATTCAGATCATCTAGCCTATGAGGGCTGCGTATGATGTCGAACAATTCCTCTTCTCTCTCTCTACCGGTATTGTCCGCCATAGCTTTTACTTAATTAATACAGAAGAAATATAAAACAATTTAATTAGTATTCAAATTACAATGCATGGATGCAATCAATAAGGAAACACTGAATCTCGAATACATCGTCTTAATATATATAATCTCGAATACATCATCATTTTAATATATATAATCTTGAATACATCGTCTCGAATATTATATATCAAATACATCACTGGCTAGGTACCTAATAAAGATCGAGTACTACAGAAGAATCTAGGGCGCCACTCGCGGTTCCTGGGGCGCGGGCGGTGCACACCCAAAGAGAAGGAACCATCACAGGATCATATCTCCGGTCATCTGCCCAAAGAACCCGCCAAGTAGTGGAGAACCTGACGTCGTCCATAACAGCCATGTAGCGATGGACGTGCTCATCTTCCTCCCTGACACGGCGACGCACCACCTCCGGCGGGGCCGGCTGCCTCTGCAGCGAATGTGGCCCACGCGAACGCCACCAAAGAAGATCAGGGTCGACGATGGGACCCGAGGTCGGGTTCCTCACCAAGCGGCGCACCCCTCCAGGTAGCACCTCCCAGTGCCAGCCCGGCGGAGCCCAGTCCCGGACATGGGTCCTCTGAAGCAGGACGTCGTCGCGAACGGGTCGACGGCGAGGATGCGGGCCGGGCATATCGTCGAGAACAAATACTATATGCCCGCAAAAAGTAACATTTTTAAATGATTTGATTGTGATAACTAAAATTCTATATATATGCAAATTCTAACAATTTGACATTAATCTAATTCATCCAACTAAAACTAACTATAAAATTTAACAAATACTATAGGCCCGCAAAAACTATTTATATAACTAAAAAACAGAAAAATTGCTAACATTTCTATAAATATTTATATAACTAAAAAACATAAAACATTTATAACATTTCTATATAACTAACAATTCTAATATTTATATAACTAAAAAACAGAAAAATTGCTAACATTTCTATAAATATTTCTATAACTAAAAACAGAAAACATTTATAACATTTCTATATAACTAACAATTCTAATATTTATATTACTAAAAAACAAAAAATTGCTAACATTTCTATAAATATTTCTATAACTAAAAACAGAAAACATTTATAATATTTCTATATAACTAACAATTCTTATATTTATTTTACTAAAAAACAGAAAAATTGATAACATTTATATAAAAAATTGCGTGTGTGTGTGTGTGTGTTGTGTGTGTGTGTGTGTGTGTGTGTGTGTGTGTGTAGTGTGTGTGTGTGTGTGTGTGTGTGTGTGTGTGTGTGTGTTATGGTTCGTCTGCATACGCAAGATTGTTGAGTTCCGCTGTTGTCATTCCATACTATGGGTCTTCCGTTACCCCGCCTCGTGTCATATTGACCCATTTGCACCGAAACAAAGGGACCTTCAAATCAACTCCACAGTTAAGTTCCCATATGTCCACTATGTAACCATAATACGTTTCCTTTCCAGTGTTGGTTGTTGCATCAAAGCGGACACCACTGTTTTGGTTGGTGCTCTTCTTATCTTGGGAGATTGTGTAAAATGTATTCCCATTTATCTGGTACCCTTTGAAAGTCATTATATTCGAAGATGGTAACTGGGACAGCGAGTACAGGTCATTTTGAATATCGCCATCATTCAGGGCAAGTTTCTGCAACCAACTGGCGAAAGTCCTCGTTTGTTCGCGTGTAATCGGTCGTCGATCTTCTCCGGTGTTTGGAGTGTAGAAAATTCTTGTGTTCCTCCATATACGGAGCCACCAAGGCGGAATTCTGTAGAACTGTGTAGTGTGCTTCAGTGAGAGAATGCCCGTCCATACATATTATTTGATGCCGTCCTAGCGTGCCTTTTCCTTCCAGTCTGCCCTTTTGCTGCGATTCAGGAACACCAACCGGCTTAAGGTCAGGAATAAAGTCAATACAAAACTCAATGACCTCCTCATTTTCATGGCCCTTCGAGATGCTTCCTTCTGGCCTAACACGGTTATGAACATATTTCTTCAAGACTCCCATGAACCTCTCAAAGGGGAACATATTGTGTAGAAATACAGGACCCAAAACGTTAATCTCTTTGCAAAGGTGAACAAGGACGTGCGTCATGATGTTGAAGAAGGATGGTGGGAACACCAACTCAAAACTGATAAGACATTGCACCAAATCATTATGTAACCTTGGTATGATTTGTGGATCAATTACCTTCTGAGAGATTGCATTGAGGAATGCACATAGCTTCACAATGGCTAATCGAACATTTTCCAGTAGAAGCCCCCTCAATGCAACCGGAAGGAGTTGCGTCATAATCACGTGGCAATCATGAGACTTTAGGTTCTGGAACTTTTTCTCTGCCATATTTATTATTCACTTTATATTCGATGAGAAGCCAGACGATACCTTCATGCTGAGCAGGCATTCGAAGAAGATTTCCTTCTCTTCTTTGGTAAGAGCGTAGCTGGCCTGACCCTGATGTATGTCGTCTTTTCCGTGCATACGTCGTTGGTCCTCCCGTGCCTCTGGTGTATCTTTTGTCTTCCCATACACGCCCAAAAAGCCAAGCAGGGTCACGCAAAGATTCTTCGTCACGTGCATCACGTCGATTGCGAAGCGGACCTCTAGGTCTTTCCAGTATGGCGGGTCCCAAAATATAGATTTCTTCTTCCACATGGGTGCGCGTCCCTAAGCGTCCTTCGGAACAGGTTGTCCACCAGGACCCTTTCCAAAGATTACCTTCAAATCCTTGACCATATCATGTACATCAGCACCAGTACGGTGGCGAGGCTTCGTCCGGTGATCTGCCTCACCTTTGAAATGCTTGCCTTTCTTTCTTACGGGATGTCTTGTCGGAAGAAATCGACGATGTCCTAGGTACACATTCTTCCTACAACTATCCAGATATATACGATCGGTATCATCCAAATAGTGCGTGCATCCGCGGTATCCCTTGTTTGTCTGTCCTGAAAGGTTACTAAGAGCAGGCCAATCATTGATGGTCACGAACAGCAACGCCTTTAGGTCAAATTCTTCCTGTCTGTGCTCATCCCATGCACGTACACCTGTTCCATTCCAGAGCTGTAATAGTTCTTCAACTAATGGCCTTAGGTACACATCAATGTCGTTGCCGGGTTGCTTACGGCCTTGGATGAGCACTGGCATCATAATGAACTTCCACTTCATGCACAACCAAAGAGGAAGGTTATACAAACATAGAGTCACAGGCCACGTGCTATGGTTGCTGCTCTGCTCCCCAAAAGGATTAGTGCCATCTGCGCTTAGACCAAACCATACATTCATTGGGTCACCTGCAAACTCCTCCCAGTACTTTCTCTTGATTTTTCTCCACTGCGAACCGTCAGCGGGTACTCTCAACTTTCCGGCTTTCTTACGGTCTTCTGCGTGCCACCGCATCGCCTTCGCATGCTCTTTGTTTTGGAACAAACGTTTCAACCGTGGTATTATAGGAGCATACCACATCACCTTGGCAGGAATCTTCTTCTGGGCGCCGCCCTCGACATCACCAGGGTCATCGCGACTGATCTTATAACGCAATGCACCGCATACCGGGCAAGCGTTCAAATCCTCGTACTCACCGCGGTAGGGGATGCAGTCATTAGGGCATGCATGTATCTTCTGCACCTCTAACCCTAGAGGGCAGATAGCCTTCTTTGCTTCATACGTACTCTCGGGCAATTCGTTGTCCTTTGGAAGCATATTCTTTATCATTACCAGCAACTTTCCAAATCCCTTGTCAGATACACCATTCTCTTCCTTCCATTGCAGCAATTCAAGTGTGGTGCCCAACTTTTTTTGTCAGCTTCGCAATTCGGGTACAACAATTTCTTGTGATCCTCTAACATGTGCTGCAACTTCATCCTCTCCAGATCACTTGCTTAGTTTCTCTTTGCATCGGCAGTGGCCCGACCTAGATCATCAGCGGGCTCATCTGATGCCTCTTCTTCAGCTTCTTCCCGCATTGCCGACTCAGCTTCTTCCCCCATTGTTGTATCATTGTATTCAGGGAACCCATCGCCAGGATAGCCGTCGTCGTCCTCTTCTTCTTCATTGTCTTCCATCATGACCCCTCTTTCTCCGTGCTTGGTCCAAACATTATAGTGGGGCATGAAACCAGACTCAAATAGGTGGACGTGAATGGTTCTTGACGAGAGTAATTGTGACCATTCTTACAGCCAGCACATGGACAAGGCATAAAACCATCCGCCCACTTGTTTGACTCAGAGGCAAGCAGAAAAGTATGCACGCCATTAATGTACTCGGGAGAGCATCGGTCATCATACATCCATTGTCGGCTCATCTTCATTACACAACACCGAATAGACCAAAGTAATACAAGTTCATACATAAAGTTCATACATAAAGTTCATACATAAAGTTCATATACAACACTTAATTAAATGCAACATACAAATAACTCTCTAGCTAAAGAATTTAAATGCAACAACCAATGCGATCAAGATCGCAACTAAGGTAACAATTGATCCAACAGCATAATGATACCAAGCCACGGTATCAATGGCATATTTTCTAATCTTTCTAATCTTCAACCTCATTTTCTCCATCTTGATCTTGTGATCATCGATTTACATCGACAACATGCAACTCCAATTCCATCTTCTCCCCTCAATTCTTTTCAATTTTTCTTTCAAATACTCGTTTTCTCTTTCAACTAAATTTAACCTCTCGACAATAGGGTCGGTTGGAATTTCCGGTTCACATACCTCCTAGATAAAAATATCTATGTCAACTTGATGGGCATAATTTGTCATAAACACGAAATGCAACAACTAGTTTTAAAAGAGAATATACCACATCCGAATCATAACAAGGACGAGGGCCGACGGGGACGGATATCAAAACCATGGCACTATGTATAACAAACAACGTACTAGTAAGATAATTTACGAGTAACTATATGTCCAAATCACGCAAACATCAATTTGGTAATGTAAAACATTCATGAACAAGAGCCTCACCACAAGATGGCGCCGGCGATGGGACGGTGCGGGCGATCGATGGTGGTTACGACGGAGATTTAGAAGGCACTAAGTAAACCACACCTACATATGCAAACTAAGTGTTATTTTTGACCTCAAATTGCATATAGATCAAATACTAGCACATATAATTCCTTCCAAATTACTAAACTCACAAATTAATCACTATACAAAGCATTGCAAGAGCTAATCTAGCAATGAGAGATGAAAGGACAAAGTTGCTAACCTTTGTGATCATTTGAATGGATGGGGGCCTTCAAATCTTGACAAATTTTGGGCAAAATGTGTGATGAGCTCGAGGAAGAGAGGGGAAGAATAGAGGAGGAGAGGGGAAAGGGGAAGAACAGAGCGAGCTCGGGTGGACGAAGGGTTTATGTACGTCGACCCTTAGTACCGGTTCGTGCCACGAACCGGTACTAAAGGTGCTGGACGGGCCCTGCATCGACAACATCCTGCCACCACTCTCTTTAGTACCGGTTCGTGGCACGAGCCGGTGCTAAAGGTTCGCCATAAACCGGTACTAATGAGAGCAGCCGGCTAGCCATTGGAACCGGCACTAATGGACACATTAGTGCCGGCTCGAAATCAAACCGGCACTAATGTGTCTCAGGTTTGCCCCTTTTTCTACTAGTGGTAGGTATATATAGGAGCTTCGAGGGGCTACTAGTGGTAGAGTACGTCGGTGGAGCTTCGAGGGGCCCACAAGGCAGCGGCGCCCTAGGGGGGGGGGCGCCCTCCACCCTCGTGGCTGCCTCGTGGCTTTCTTGACGGAGGGTCCAAGTCTCCTGGATCTTATCTGATGAGAAAATCACGTTCCCGAAGATTTCATTACGTTTGATATTCCGTTTCTTCGAAATACTGAAATAGGCAAAAAAATAGCAATTCTGGGCTAGGCCTCCGATTAATAGGTTAGTCCCAAAAGTAATATAAAAGTGGAAAATAAAGCCCTATATAGTCCAAAACAATAGATAATATAGCATGGAGCAATCAAAAATTATAGATACGTTGGAGACGTATCAGCGCTTAGCACCGTTTCTTCCTTGGGTCACCAAACTAGTCTCTCTCTTCTTAATTAACTTGCCACATCAGACTTTATGCCTATGTGGCAAGCTTAGCACCTGTAGGAGCAAGTAAGTTGGGTCATCTATTTTGGAACGGAGATAGTGCAAAGTTGGGTCATCTATTTTGGAATGGAGGCAGTACAATAGTGGGCTATAAGCCCACTTTACATGGCATTTTTGCATATGTGGAAGAAAGAGGCAAGGGAAAAGTGGAGGAGTGGGCTCTCATGCAAGAGCCAGCCTCTACATGGTGGAGCATTGGGAGAGGTACCTGTATGGTGGTAGTCAGGAATCGGGAGACTCACGCCGGTCGTAGCACCGCAGTTAAAATGATAATGGCAAGTCAAATCACGGGGCCCCACCTGTCCAGCGGTAACTCGCTGTCAAATCACACATCCCTACGTTTGTAGAAGCCTACTCCCTCATCTTCTCGCGTCTCTTTCGAACCGACTAGCCGGAACTGCCCCACCTACCGCGCAGGAAAAGCCCCGCCCTCGACTTTTAAATAGTACAATGTACTAATTTTGTATCCATGGATTGCGCCATGGGGCAAAGCCTCAAGAAAACGGCGGTACACATGTACGGAGTATACAGCACGCCCGTCGCGTTTGCGTCGCACCCCAGACGGTCGGTCGGTCTGGCACGCCGCTCTCCGAATGGAACGCGCGTCATATTGCGTTTGCACACACATGTGGGACCGCAATTGAGAACCGACCATAGGCACACTCCCCAGCCCCGCAAGTCGGGAGTGTTAATAGAAGAGAGAGACGAGCGATAGTACTACCAGAGAAGTGTTGTAGGAGTACATACGTTGGTACGTGGACAATCCCTGCAAGACACGGAAGATCAGTTCGTCCATGCATGTGACCAGACTCCAGCAGACACGCCTGGATTAGCTATCGTCTACATATCGTGTAGGCTGTGTTGTACAGGGTTGTAGTTTTGGTGAGAAATCTAAAAAAAGGTTTCTTGACATCTCACAAAATTAGGTGTCATGTGCTTCGGGTCACTGCGATGGTTAAACAGCGACAACTGCGTTGGACTAGTCATTGGGGGCACATGCACAAAGACTACTCGGCTGCCATCAAGGTCAAGCTGGCTATGTTAATTAGGACATCTATTGACGGACCCCTTTTCTACGAGTTTATCTTTAATTTGAGCTTTGATCCTCGTCCAGTTTGTCCGTCGGGATTCATCTTGTCTCCTTTGGGCAGTGAGGTTATGATTTCTTGCCATGTGGCATTTTTTCGTGTTATATGTTATAATCCGGTGCTTCAGATCAAAATGACGACAACTGCGCCTCCGGGGCACGTGCATGAAGACTTCTCGACAGTCATTGCCGAGGTCAAGCCGGCTCCGGTAGACAAAAGAAAACTAGTACTCCACTATATAGGCAGGAGCCTCCATGCTTGCTTGCTAGTGTTGCTCTCTTCACACTGTCTTGTCCTCTCTAGATCTAAACACGACAGCGGTAGCCACACTCTCTCTCTCTCTGCACACCACTGGTAACAGATCCAGCCGGATCCTCTCCGTCGGGGAAGGTGAGAAGGTGCAATGTTCATGCAGTCGTCCTCGGCGACGGCTCTTACCCACTGCCGGCGCGTCCCGATCAGCGTGCCTTGCCATTTTCTCCCAAGCATCGTTGGCGAGGGAGGTCCTCCCACCCCTTCTTCCTCGCTGTCGTAGTGTGGGCAGATCCGGCCTCCCGCCACCCACCTAGCAACATCCCGGCGACCCTCAGGTATAACTTCCTTCGAAACCGACCTTGCTCTACTTCCCGAGCTCCTGACATCGCTGCATTTGTTTCTTTTACTATTTCTCAGGCCCCCTCATAGATAGGATCGATCGACTGTTCGAAAACTACCTGATTTTTTGTTGTTAAGAGGTAAAACTAGTTAATGCACTCGAATCTAGTACTACTTGGTTCAAACAAGGAAGAAAGGGGGTGGTGTGGGGGAAGATTTGTTACCTGAATATAGGACTTGGTCGAAAGAGGAAATAATGGGGGCGAAAAGTAGCAGAGACTGGCTATCCAACTGGTCTCTAGGTCTAATAGGGAAATAAAGGGAATGTAGTACAAACTCAATATAAACCCGATCTATTGGTTGAAAAAGGAAAGAAAGTGGGCACCGGGGGACAAGTCAACAGAGTAAGTCCAGCACTAGATTTGCTAGCCTCACACAGCATAAGGTGGCTATACATCGAACAAAAATGGGACCAACCCAGATATCCTCTTCTGATGTTTTTTGCCCCGAGCCGCTCTTATGTAATGCCACAGGTAAAATGTAGCATTCGCAATGTTAAAAGTAAGGACACGTTAAACCAATGTTGCCTACAGTAATATGAATCAATGGCACTTTTTTCATGTCCTGCTAAATTTCCCATTAAGATAAGTTGCTTCTTTTTGTTAGAGATGCAACTGTCCTGGTCCGCCTACTCTCCCGTGCCCAAATACCGACTCTGTAGCAGCTGTTAATGTAATGTTGCTGGTAAAATGAAGCAATGGCACCATTAAAGTAATGTTGTATTTAACGGTTGTCATAGTTAATCCTAATGCCCACTGATGACCCACAAGTATAGGGGATCTATCGTAGTCCTTTCGATAAGTAAGATTGTCGAACCCAACGAGGAGCAGAAGGAAATGATAAGCGGTTTTCAGCAAGGTATTCTCTGCAAGCACTGAAATATAGGTAACAGATAGTTTTGTGATAAGATAATTGGTAATGAGCAACAAGTAACAAAATTAAAGAAAGTGTAGCAAGGTGGACCAATCCTTTTTGTAGCAAAGGACAAGCCTGGACAAACTCTTATATAGAGAAAAGCGCTCCTGAGGACACATGGGAACCATTGTCAAGCTAGTTTTCATCACGTTCATATGATTCGCGTTCGGTACTTTGATAATTTGATATGTGGATGGACCGGTGCTTGGGTGCTGCCCTTACATGGACAAGCATCCCACTTATGATTAACTCCTATTGCAAGCATCCGCAACTACAAAAGAAGTATTAAGGTAAACCTAACCATAGCATGAAACATATGGATCCAAATCAGCCTCATTTAATTAACGCATAAACTAGGGTTTAAGCTTCTGTCACTCTAGCAAACCATCATCTACTTATTACTTCCCAATGCCTTCCTCTTGGCCCAAACAATGGTGAAGTGTCATGTACTCGACGTTCACATAACACCACTAGAGGATAGACAACATACATATCATCAAAATATCGAACGAATACCAAATTCACATGACTACTAATAGCAAGACTTCTCCCATGTCCTCAGGAACAAACGTAACTACTCACAAAGAATATTCATGTTCATAATCAGAGGAGTATTAATATGCATATAGGATCTGAACATATGATCATCCACCAAATAAACCAACTAGCGTCAACTACAAGGAGTAATCAACACTACTAGCAACCTACAGGTACCAATCCCAGACTTGGAGACAAGAATTGGATAGAAGAGATGAACTAGGATTTGAGAGGAGATGGTGCTGGTGAAGATGTTGATGGAGATTGCCCTCTCCCAATGAGAGGAGCGTTGGTGATGACGATGATTTCCCCCTCCCGGAGGGAAGTGTCCCCAGCAGAACAGCTTTGCCGGAGCCCTAGATTGGTTCCGCCAAGGTTCCGCCTCGTGGCGGCGGAGTTTCGTCCCGCAAGCTTGCCTATGATGTTTCTTCGGACGAAAGACTTCATATAGCAGAAGATGGGCACCAGAGGGCCAATAGGGGGCCCACGAGGCAGGGGGCGCGCCCAGGGGGTAGGGCGCGCCCCCACCCTCGTGGCCAGGGTGTGGGCCCCCTACGGTATTTCTTCTTCTCAGTATTTTTTATTATTTCCAAAAATAACTTTCGTGGAGTTTCACGACTTTTGGAGTTGTGCAGAAAAGGTCTCTAATATTTGCTCCTTTTCTAGCCCAGAATTCCAGCTGTCGGCAATCTCCCTCCTTATGTAAACCTTGTAAAATAAGAGAGAATATAGGCATAAGTATTGTGACATAATGTGTAATAACAGCCCAAAATGCAATAAATATCGATATAAAAGCATGATGCAAAATGAACGTATCAACTCCCCCAAGCTTAGACCTCGCTTGTCCTCAAGCGGAAGCCGATAACGATAAATATCTCCACATGTTTAGAGATAGAGGTGTCGATAAAATAAAATACGGACATGAGGGCATCATGATTATTCTCATAACAGCAACATATATTGATATTATCATATGATTTCTTATGCTCAAGTAATAATCTATTCACAATGCAAAGTATGAATCAGAAACTTTATTGAGAACTAACAAACTATAATCTCAGTCATTGAGGCAATTGCAATTTATCATAACATCAGAAAGAGTCTATGTCAGAGCTTTCTAGCAAGTCCACATACTCAACTATCATTTAGTCTTTCATAATTGCTAACACTCACGCAATACTTGTGGTTACGGAGTTTTAATCGGACACGCAGAAATATAGGGGCTTATAGCTTCGCCTCCCAACCTTTTACCTCAAGGAAAATGTCAACAATAATAGTTTATGCCAACTTACATCCTTGTAGCTAGGAGGCGGCGTAGAGACCTCGGATCCCGAAAAAAGACTGGCAGTGCTAATCCAGAGACTCACTGTGACATCCAGTACATGAAGTCGAGGGCATAGGGGGCAGCAAGATCTGTAAGTAGTTTTATTTATACATGAAATGCAGCTAAAAACGATATATGAGATGTAGTACTTTTTTAGAGAAACGATATAGTAGCTGTTTTATACGTGAGATGTAGAACCTTTTATTTTTTGGGTTTGAGGTACGTGAGATCTACAACATGAGATGTGGTGTTATTTTTTATTTTGTAAAATGTGGGATATAGTAGTTTTTCTAGCTTATTCATCTAAGAACTGTACATAGAATAAATCGGATCGACCAGTTTTACATGTAGTACGTGAGATCTTCTAGCTTTTTCTTTTAGTTTTATTTAAACAGAGATGCAGATAGATATAAGGTGTGTATGTTTATTTTAGTTGCATGTAATCTTTATTTTAGGATGGCGCGGCACGTACAAGCTAGGCAAATGTTTTTTTTGTTTTAGTTTTATTTAAAGGGATATGCACATATATAAGGTGCGTACGTATTATTTTGAGTTGCACGTAATATTAATTTTAGGATGGAGTGGCATGTAAGCTAAGGATAGTTGTAACTTTTTTTCAGGTGCACAACATGTTGATAGATATCAGGTGGCTAAGTTTTTTTTTAATTGCACGTAATCTTTATTTTATTATGGTGGGGCACGTAGAGGCTAGGCTAAGGATGGCTGTAGTTTTTTTTCTTACTGAGATGGAGCCCTATTAGATCTAATCCATTAATTATGTCTTTTAAGTTTTGGGTCCACCAAACCAACGACCAGATCTTTCTAATTATTGTGATAATTTTTTGCTTATTTATCTTTTTTCTGATTAACCCGTCAAGTGCTTTTTATATATAAGTGCCTATCAGGATCTTTTCAACCCACTGTGCTTGTCAAAGGACAAAATATTAAAAGGAAAGGTGAAGATCATCATGACTCTTGCATAAGGTAGAAGGTAATAGTAAAAGATAGGCCCTTCGCAGAGGGAAGCAGAGGTTGTCATGCGCTTTTATGGTTGGATGCACACAGTCTTAATGCGAAAGAACGTCACTTTATATTACCACTTGTGATATAGACCTTAATTATGCAGTCCGTCGCTTTTATTTCTTCCACATCACAAGATCGTATAAAGCTTATTTCCTCCACACCAATCAATCATACATATTTAGAGATCAATTTTTATTGCTTGCACCGATGACAGCTTACTTGAAGGATCTTACTCAATCCATAGGTAGATATGGTGGACTCTCATGGCAAAATTGGGTTTAAGGGTATTTGGAAGCACAAGTAGTGTCTCTACTTGGTGCAAAGAATTTCGCTAGAATGAGGGGGAAAGGCAAGCTCAACATGTTGATGATCCATGACAATATACTTTATTTCAGATATAAGAAAACATAACCCATTATGTTGTCCTCCTTGTCCAACATCAACTCTTTAACATGTCATATTTTAATGAGTGCTCACAATCATAAAATATGTCCAAGATATTATATTTATATGTGAAACCTCTCTTTGTTTATTACTTCCTATTAATTGCAACGATGACCAAAGCTATGTCTGTCAACTCTCAACAAATTTTAATCATCATACTCTTTCTATGTGAAGTCATTACTCTCCATAAGATCAATATTATCTCTTTGTTAGTTTTTTATTCTTTTTCTTTTCTTTTATTCCCTCAAGATCATAGCAAGACAATCAAGCCCTTGACTCAACACTAATCTTTATTATATATAGCTCACGGACTCGATTACATAGAAAGATCATAAAGCAAAACTCAAAACTAGATCTAACCAAAACTTTATTCTACTAGATCAAGATATTACTAAAAGGATCGAACTAAGAAAAATGGTAAAGATAGGAGTGTGATGGTGATACGATACCGAGGCACCTCCCCCAAGCTTGGCGGTTGCCAAGGGGAGTGCCCATACCCATGTGATTATGTCCCTCTTGCTGGTGAAGAAGATGGAGGTGATGATGGGTAGTCGCACATTGAGCGTAAGAGGTCCTCCAGCTTGCGGATAATGCCCTTGAGTGCGATGATATTATCCTTCAACAAAATATTTTCACGTGTGAGATACTTGTTTTGTATACGACCTAGCTCAATCATCTTGAAAGCCTCGATCTCAGTTGGGGTAAGAAGATTGAGATCAAGTTGAAGGATGTCTTCTGTTGACGAAACTTGGCCCTCCTTGGCCTTCTTGATCCCTTCATCATTGTTGATCTCCATGGGTTCTTCCCTCTTCAGCTCTATCTTCATTAGCCAAGCATCGTTGTCACCATTGTTGGAGGAGAAGGACGACATGATGCCTGGCCTTGACAATCCCGACAGAAAACAGCTCGAAACAAGAACAGAGTATAATTGCGTGATACGGTGGTCAAAACCTTCGGGAGAGATTATATAATGAATTTTTACCGACCAAAATACGTAACGTGCAAGAAAACGGAGTCCGGAGAGCGCACGAGGTGCCCACGAGGCAGGGGGCGCGCCCAGGGGGGTAGGGCACTGTGACGACTGGTTTTCCGGGTAATAAATTCCAGAAAATGGCCGTTGTGCTCACCAGCCCCAGGATTACAGTTAGCTGATGAGGCACCAACTTGATACAGAAATTCCAAGTGGTAGAGCCAAGTGGTAGTACGAAACAAATATGGGGGTTACTAGAACAAGACTCGATCTATGGTCGACTCAGGAGGTTTTAGTATTCCCTGCATGATTAGCATAACGAATATATTTCATCCAACCGATAGAATCACCACTCATCATACCCCTCATGCCATGCCAGACACACTCGTCTCGACGAGGAACTAGGGACAGGCTCGGGTCTACCCAAGACAGAGACTTTCCCGTTTTCCTTCCGGTAGGCACGAAAGGCATACGAGGATGATCATTATCACAAACATGTCCATTTCCAACAGCAAGGAAATTTCAAATAAGCATTTATGCAAACGATCACATCACCACATAAAATAACAAGTTCCACGTATTGAGGTGGTGCCATAATCGTGTCAAACAATGCATGCAAAATATTATGCCAGGGTTCAGAATGCTTGCCTTCAAGGTTTCTAGTGGTTGATGGCGGAAGCGGTTTGCGGATCATCAGCGTCTAAGGGGTGGCCTCCCCTCTCGGTCTCAACCGGAAACACCCATGCCCCCGGACCAGGTGGCCTGCCTACCAGCTACAACCGGTATCTTCCACCATGGCCTCTCTGTACGGTGTGTGCTAGAAAGGGGTTGACGACTTACTGAACCGTACCCTACTTGTTGTAGAGCCAAGTGGTAGTACAAAACAAGTATGGGGGTTACTGGAACAAGACTCGATCTATGGTCGACTCAGGAGGTTTAAGTATTCCCTGCATGATTAGCATAACGAATATATTTCATCCAACAGATAGAATCGCCACTCATCATACCCCTCATGCCATGCCGGACACACTCGTCTCGACGAGGAACTAGGGACAAGCTCGGGTCTACCCAAGACAGAGACTTTCCCGTTTTCCTTCCGGTAGGCACGAAAGGCATACGAGGATGATCATTATCACAAGCATGTCCATTTCCAACAGTAAGGAAATTTCAAATAAGCATTTATGCAAACGATCACATCACCACATAAAATAACGAGTTCCACGTATTGAGGTGGTGCCATAATTGTGTCAAACAATGCATGCAAAATATTATACCAGTGTTCAGAATGCTTGCCTTCAAGGTGTGGAAAGGTAGGGTGCACTCCAAAACTTTTTGAAAGCCTCCTTCTTTCTCTCCCAAAAAAATCCTATTGTAAATAAGTTTGAATTAACACACATTTCCAAAACAGCACAAACAGTTGTCTGAAATTTTTTCAAATAAATCTTAAAATAAACTAGACAATATTTGAGAGAGGTAGGAAAAAGAATCAACTCATTTGGAGTTATAACTAAAAAGTTATAGGCAGTCAAAGTTTTGGTCGAAAATCTATTTTTTTAAATAAAACAGAAAAAGAAAACGGTTCGATTATACGTAAACGTCGAAGGCGTATTATGGAAATACGTTTCCACTTAACCAGCGTGGACCGCGCGGGGAGTCACTGACAGTGGGCTCGCCTGGCCCACTGGTCAGGTTTGACTAGTCTTCCCTCCCCTCCTCTTTCTCTGCCCGAGCGGGGGTGGGACTCCGGCGAGGCTCGCCGGTGAATGGCGGCACCGTTCGGGAAACCGAGGCCATCCGCGGTCTCAGGGGATCGAGGCGGTCCTATCGGTGGTCGCTTTGGTCTCTTGGGTGGACGGAGCTGCCGGCGGCGAGCTCCGCAGCGGACGGTGGTCGTCGGGCAAAGTGGGTTTTTGCCCGCGGTGAGTCCCGATCAAGATTGAGTAGGGGGATGGACTCACGAGAGGGAGAGGGGGCTCCTGGTGAAGAGAGTGGAGAGGGGGAGATCCTGGTGGCGCCTGAATGGCTGGGGCAGCGGCGGCGGCTGCGGTTGCCGGAGATGGGGAAGAAAACCTCTCCGGGTCGATTGGCTGCCACGGGGAAATTTGGGGAGTGATTTGAGGTTGCCTGAATGCGGGGACGAGCTCGGGGCTTCTTAAATAGGCGATCGGGGTCGGTTCTGTCGGTGGCCGCGGATAAGGTAGCCGGCGACCGCCATTCTGTAGCTAGGGCGTCGTGGCGGCGACGAGCGCTAGTGGACACGCCAGGATGAGCTCGCGCTGCTCCAGGGGGCAGGTGGCGAGCGGGAGAGGCTCGGGCGGCACCGACCTGAGCAGGGGTTGTCGGGCGGCCGTGGCGGCTAGCTCCTGGCTTGCCGGAGACGTGGCGAGGGGCTGCTTGGCGCGTTCTGGTGAGAGGGGGAGTGCGTGGCGCGGTTATGCAGTGTGGGCCAAAACAGGCGCTGACGCTGGCGGCTCGGGCGCTGCACGCAAAACGCGCAGACTGGCGCGCCTCTGCAGCACGCCACTGGTGCTCGGCGAAATGCAAGTGCATGCCATAAAGCTTGGGTGAGTCTGGCACTTAGCAGACCCATGTTAGGAGTAGCTGGGAGTTTGGTGGACATGCTAGTTTGTCCAAAGGTGCAAGTTCACAGTGCAATGACAAAAGTCATGTCAAAGCTGTTCATGCACTCAAGGTGTTTGACAAAATGCCATAGGCACCTAGGTAGTTCTTGGTGTGGCCAAAACTTCCAGAGTGGGGTCTCTTTAGATGGATGAGAGGGTGGTGAGGTTAGTTTGTCCAAAGCACAAACTTGCTAGCGCAAGTTTTGCAAAATTCCAATTCTGGACAGGAGGTAAATGGCATCATTACATGGACCAAAAATGATCCAATGGGTGCATGCTCCTGGACTTAGGGGTTTAGCGGGGGGACTACAAGTAGGAAAAGGAATCATGGATAGAGGAGAAACTAAAATGGTGGTTGCTGTACAAATCCTCAAGTTGGACTAGAATGGAAAAGAGGTTGATCCACTCAAATTTTTCAAAAAACAAAGCTGTTTTTTTTCATAAAGTTGAATATTATGCTTCTACTGACATCCCATAATTGTGGTGGAAGCTTTAAAGAAATATTTAAATAGGATGTAGTGCAAATCTGCTCACTGGACCAGATTTGAAAAAAATGGTGTAGAGCTCAAAATTACCAAAGGACAGAAGGTATTTTTGCATAAAAGTGGCTTAAAAACATCACATGACATCTCCAAATTTTGGTTGGAACATTGAATGATTTTATCAAATGGTTGCAGTTCAAAAAGGACCATAAAACCATGGGAAACCATTTTTCAAGAAAATAAAGATTATGGAGATTATTATATAATTAATTCCTCTGATGAAAAGAAAAGATTTTTCTTGAGAGGATAAACAAGTCCAATAACATATTTGAAAAGTTTTCACTGAAGGAAATAACTCCATGATAAAAAGGAAGGAAATGTTTCAAAAAAACAAAAGGGAGCCCAGAAAATAAAAGTTTTAATTTCCTAGCAAAATTTTAATTAACAAAACAAGGTTAAAATTTTGGGGTGTTACAGGCACGCCCTCCACCCTCGTGGAGCCCTCGTGTCCTTCCCGGACTGCTTCTTATTTTTCTATTTTTCTAAATATTCCAAAACGGAGAAAAATTGCCTTTAGAACTGTTTTGAAGTCGGTTTACTTACCGTACCACATACCTATTCCTTTTCGTTGTCTGAAACGTTCGGGAAAGTGTCCTTTATGTATTCCTCCGGAGTCAGGGTTTCAATAACATTGGTTTCAACATTTATGGGACTATCTGAGATATAATGTTTAATTCTTTGACCGTTCACCACCTTCGGATTTGTGCCTTCGAAGTTGTTGATTTTTATGGCAGCGGAACGATAGACCTCCTCGATAACGTAAGGGCCTTCCCATTAGAGAAAAGTTTTCCTGCAAAAAATCTTAAACGAGAGTTGTATAGCAATACATAATCACCTACATTAAAGTCACGCTTTTGTATTCTTTGGTCATGCCATCTTTTAACTTTTTCTTTAAACAGTTTGGCATTCTCATAGGCTTGGGTTCTTCATTCATCAAGTGAGCTAATGTCAAATAACCTCTTCTCACCGGCAAGTTTGAAATCATAGTTGAGCTCTTTAATAGCCCAATATGCCTTATGTTCTAGTTCGAGAGGTAAGAGACATGCTTTTCCATAAACCATTTTATACGGAGACATACCCATAGAATTTTTATATGCAGTTCTATAGGCCCATAATGCATCATCAAGTTTCTTGGACCAGTTCTTTCTAGATCTATTGACAGTCTTTTGCAAAATTAATTTGAGTTCTCTATTACTCAATTCTACTTGACCACTAGACTGTGGGTGATATGGAGATGCAATTCTATGATTAACATCATACTTGGCAAGCATTTTACGAAAAGCACCATGAATAAAATGTGAACCACTATCAGTCATTAAATATCTAGGGACTCCAAACCTCGGAAAAATAACTTCTTTAAGCATCTTAATAGAAGTTTTATGATCAGCACTACTAGTTGGAATAGCTTCTACCCACTTAGTAACGTAATCAACGGCAACTAAAATATGTGTGTATCCATTGGAGGCAGGAAAAATCCCCATATAATCAAAGCCCCAAACATCAAATGGTTCAATAACACGTGAATCATTCATTGGCATTTCTTGATGTCTAATAATATTACCAATTCTTTGACATTCATCACAAGATAAAACAAACTTACGCGCATCCTTGAAGAGAGTAGGCCAATAAAAACCGGATTGCAATACCTTATGTGTTCAGTCTCCAGCGTGGTGTCCTCCATAAGCCTCGGAGTGACACTTGCGTAGGATCTGTTCCTGTTCATGCTCAGGTACACAACGTCTAATAACACCATCTACTCCTTCTTTATAAAGATGTGGGTCATCCCAGAAGTAATGTCTTAAATCATAGAAAAACTTTTTCTTTTGTTGGTATGTGAAACTCGGTGGTATGAATTTAGCAACGATGTAATCTTATATTTAATAATCGAAGGCACCATAGGAGGCTCCACGTTAATCCTTGGAAACTATGGAAAATAGCCGTTTGATCTTTGAATTAATTATCTACCACCGTTAGATGCATGCCTAAAGGAGTCCTCAACTCCTGTCCCACGTACTATCCAAAAAAAAAACTCATGTCCCACGTTAACATGCCTCAAGGAGTCCTCAACTCCTATCCTTGGATTAATATACGACGTCTATGTGGACGTTGGCTGAAACATGAGACAAGCTGTCCTATCCATGTACGTGAGTTGTCCATCTCTCTCGGTTTTTCATGATAAAAAAACAAAATATGAGCGTCTTCTCCTCATATATTTCACGTATATATGATTTCACCATGAGCACGCCCCCTAGGGTTCACCCTCCCGTCTCTCTACTATTTTCAGGTTCCAAGCATTGGATTGCTGGAACAAAATCTACAATGAGTCCATGATCCAGCATCTAAATCTTCTCAGGTTTGAATTTCTGGCCAACTGCAACTAATCTACACGGATTCCATGATCCAACCTCTAAATCTTCTCAGGTTCCAAGTGCTAACCAGGCTGCAATCCAGCATCAACTTTTAAGACGATCTGTGAATTGCAGGTGGCTGCAATCTAGCATCTATTTTTAGATCGATCAGAAAAGCCAGAGAATTGGAGAAGGTGGAGATGTCCATGTAAAACAGATCAGCTGAACGCTGTCATCAGCGAGGCTGCTGTAGAGGTCCTATGGGGAACTGATGGAGATTGCTCCTTTGACCATAATCCGTCCAGTACGGATCCCTATCAATCTCTCTACAAGGCTCCGAAGTTTCTGCCCTTCCGATCTTTTGCACAGCTGCATGACATCCTGTAGATCTCGGCCTGATCTAGGCATGGCTTCCTTGGCCGTTAGTGATCTAGAAGTCACCTCCTTCCTCCTTTTCTCTTGCATGCTGTCGTCTCTTGAATTTGCTGCCACAGTCGTTGCTACAACTTCCACCTCCTTCATCCTTTTCTCTCTCCTCCTTCTCCCCTTACTACTAACGCCAGCTCCCAGATTTTTCGGGTGGAGAATACAATGGTCGTCTCGCAGGCTCGCTACATGACAAAAGACAGCGCAGATCACATGGTCGTCCGCAGGCTCGCCGCAGACACGGAATAAACCACCCTTCTGCTGCTCGCACTGACGCTCTCTCGCCAAAGAAGCTGTAGCGACAAAGTTTAGTCTGCTGACGAGCCATCAACATCCATTGATATGCTTGGGACTCACATCAGGTAATCAATATATTCTTTTCAAAACGGGTTATCAATATTTTTAATATACAGATGTACCAGCATGTCTCAATAGTTGTCTTATGAATGAAATTTGTGTACACTTATATATGCATGTGTGCTTAATGGCTATTTTCATATCGTCTGTACTAATTATGTGTTTGACATTTATTGAAGATGGTAGCGTCGTCTATAGATCTTCATCTTTTTCTCCACGATAGTTGATTTTGGTTCATTGCTGGACAGAAGGATTTAACAGCATGAATTAATAAAATTGAGAAATTATTTCATGCATTCTAACATATGAACTTTGGATCAGTGTTTGTAAAGCCATGTGCTACCTCAGCACATGCATATACATGCCAAATTATATAATATCTTCCAGTGAATGGAAAAGAAAAAGAATAGGTGCAAGAATATAAATCTGCATACGCTAACACAAGTGCACAACTTCCAAATTTATATCTAAGCTCAGGGTTTGAGCCCATGGCTAGTCCAGTACTCTTTAGAAGTAAATAGTCATATATGGTTGTTTTCGTGGCGGCCGATAGTTTATAAATGTGTTTACATTTTATTCCCTCAGCAGTATACTTTGTCGGACATTCATCTGAACTGTCCTCGGGTTTGCCATTCACATTGTTGTTTCGTTGTAGGTTCATCAGCAGGGCAGTTTGGAAATAATAAATGCTGAAAAGAACGACTCCATTTTAGATGCCATTGCATTTCAGATGATTGAGTTGGCAGTACTGTGGAAAATAGTTAGGTCTACGATGGAACTGCTACAAGCAATTATACACACTTTTTGGTCGTAAGAACTTAGTGGCAGTGATGGTGTTTCAGGTTAGTTTATAGGGTGGTTATTATGAGGAATTACACCTCCCTAAGTATAATTTGTTTATTGGGTTGATGCTCTCATAATTAGCGAGCTTGCTAACATAGTATTCTTGAAGTAACCCTCCAAATAGTCTGGAAAAGCACACATGGTTCTGCATACTAGGGTCCTCTCCTCGCCCAAACAAACAATTGAAGTAATTATTGGCCATTGCCTACAATAACAACTGTTTTGTCTCTATATGAATATTTCGCGATTCTGTACATAATTTTGATGCTAATGTACATTATATGTCTACCACTCGCAGCAGGTTTTGAGTAATCACATTTTTCTCAGTGTGCGGATGAACATACGCCATTAGTGTTTGATTGAAATTTACCATCAAATAAATATTTCTGCACATTTAACATGCTTTGACCATTGCTACATGACTAGATGTCGTGTTCCATTCTCATT
This sequence comes from Aegilops bicornis, assembly GCA_021605145.1. Lineage (NCBI taxonomy): Eukaryota > Viridiplantae > Streptophyta > Magnoliopsida > Poales > Poaceae > Aegilops > Aegilops bicornis. Next base: position 56,029,561 of record CM038675.1, on the reverse strand, counting down.
TCTCATATTTTTTGCATGGCAAAATTTACTGTTTGATATCACACTTTATAGTTATTTTCACTACAGCCAGATTTCCCTTGCGTTGTTTTAAGACTTCATGGTTTCACTTTAGCATCGAGGTATGCTCTTGGGTATTGTGTAAGTATAGCATTTATTTGTTTTGTTTTATACGATTATATGTTTACTCATTTGGGATTACACATGAAATAAATATTTGTTGATGCAACCTCACTTTAATGAAGTTTGGCAACATCTTGATGTGGGGGTTACTAAAAGTCAAAATAAAAAGAGGAAATAATCTGTGCTGGAGACGTGAATCAGATGCTTCCTAGATGGCGTAAGAAGATATGGCGCACACTTGAAACGATATTGAGTAACTGCATTAATAAAGTCATGTATTTTTAATTTTACTTTATCTTATATAAATAAGATTTCTTCCATTGAAAATTTGGATGGTTAATTGAGTGGAAACATGTCGACACATAATTTTTTTTAAACTCAAGAATTTCCAAGTGTAGAAGTATTTGGCAGTTATATTTCATATACCATAATGGCATGATATCCAGTGGAATTTTTAGCTTTCATCGTCGAAATAGACAACAAGTTCCAAATTTTAAAGCATTCCTTCAATGTTGCAAGAACCTTGATTTATTTTTAAATGCACATGTAACTTTGTCACTTATGGGGTCTGTTGGGGCCCTAACTTATCCATAAAGAAATATAGTTAAGACATATTGATAAAATAGAATAAATATCACATTCAGTATTGATGCAATAAGAGGAAAACATGGCAATATACCCAAGCGAACTATCTCAGTTCTCCTATACTTGATTATGCATGTGTTCACGATTCCTTATTTTTGTCAAAATTTATACCAAAAGGATCAAATGCCAAATTAATTCACGATATAATTAGATTTCAGGTCTACGAACCAATCCCAAATACAACATGATAGTAAAAAATTAATGTGACATAATTGGTAAAGCATACATGTATATAATCATCAGACATGGAATTCATTAAAAAAATATATGGCATTTGTTTACTTTTGAGATATTATTACTTTTGGCACACAGAAAAATGCACTATTCTGTGTTATTAGTTTCGACCCTATAAAAGTGTAGCCTCATTTTTTCATTATTCTGAATTGCACTTTTTTTAATAAAATTTGTCGGTGTGAATTTGCTAGCCCGTGCAGAAGCACGGGTTGATGACTAGCTATCATAATCAGCATACCATGGAGTAGTACGAGAAGCATTTATGACATTTAATTTTTCATCAGGAAAGCTATCATCAATAGGTAGTGGGTCATCAAGAACATTTTCTAACCTAGACAAGTTATGCAGAACGGGGTTCTCAGCTCCCTTTCTATCAATAATATGCAAATCAAATTCTTGTAACAAGAGAACCCATCTAATAAGTCTAGGTTTAGCATATTTCTTTTCCATAAGATATTTAATAGCAGCATGATCAGTGTGAATAGTTACTTTAGAATCAACAATAAAAGGTCTGAACTTATCACAAGCAAATACAACTGCTAAGAATTCTTTTTTAGTAGTAGCATAATTTCTATGAGCATTGTATAGAGTTTTACTAGAATATTGAATAACATTTAATTTTATATCAACTCTTTGCCCTATAACAGCACCTACAGCATAATCACTAGCATCTCACATGATTTCAAAGGTAAATTCCAATCAGGTGGTTTAATAATGGGTGAAGAGATCAATGCTTTCTTAACTATTTCAAATGCTTCTAGACAATCATCATCAAATACAAATGGTATATCTTTTTGTAACAAATTAGTCAGAGGCCGAGAGATTTTTGAGCAGTCCTTAATGAACCTCCTATAAAAACCGGCATGACCAAGGAAACTTCTTATACCTTTGATGTCCTTGGGACATGGCATCTTTTCAATAGCGTCAACCTTGGCTTTATCCACTTCAATACCTCTTTCAGAAACTTTATGCCCCAAGACAATACCTTCATTAACCATAAAGTGGCACTTCTCCCAATTCAAGACAAGGTTAGTTTCTTCACATCTCTGCAAAACTCGATCAAGGTTGCTCAAGCAATCATCAAAAGAGGATCCATAAACGGAGAATCATCGATGAAAACCTCACATATCTTTTCACAAAAGTCAGAGAATGTAGCCATCATGCATCTTTGAAAGGTAGCAGGTGCATTACATAAACCAAAAGGCATACGTCTATAAGCAAAAGTACCGAAAGGGCAAGTAAAAGTGATCTTTGATTGATCATCGGCTGACACAAGTATTTGAGAGAAACCAGAATAACCATCTAGAAAGCAAAAATGTGTATGTTTGGATAATCTTTCTAGCATTTGATCAATGAAAGGTAAGGGGTAATGATCTTTTTTGTAGCTTCATTTAATATGCGGAAATCAATTACCATTCTATAACCTGTAATAATTCTTCACGGAATCAATTCATTTTTATCATTAGGAATGACAGTAATACCTCCCTTCTTAGGGACATAATGGACAGGACTTACCCACTGACTATCAACAACGGGATAAATTATACCTGCCTCAAGGAGCTTTAGTATTTCCTTTCTTACCACTTCTTTCATCTTAGGATTCAGCCATCGTTGGTGATCACGAACTCGTTTGGCATCTTTCTCCAAATTTATTTTATGTTGACATAAAGTGGGACTAATGCCCTTAAGATCATCAAGAGTATATCCAATAGCAGCGTGGTGCTTCTTCAAAGTTTTCAATAATCTCTCTTCTTCATGCTCTGAAAGGTTAGCACTAATAATAACAGGATATATCTTCTCCTCATCAAGATAAGCATATTTAAGAGTATGAGGTAACGGTTTGAGCTCAAACACGGGATCACCCTTGGGTGGAGGAGGATCCCCTAGGATTTCAACAGGCAAATGTGTTTAAAGAATACTTCATCTATTTCCCTTCTTTCATTCATAAACATATAATTTTCATGATCTATCAAATATTGTTCTAAAGGATCACTAGGAGGTACAGAAATAGAAGCAAGACCAATAATTTCATCCTTACTAGGCAATTCCTCTTCACGGTGTTGTCTACGAAATTTAGAGAAATTAAACTCATGAGACATTCACCCAAGCCAATAGTAACAACATCCTTTTTGTTGTCTATCTTAGCATTAACAGTGTTCAAGAAGGGCCTACCAAATATAATGGGGCAAAAACTATCTTGTGGGGAACCAAGAACAAGAAAATCAGCAGGATATTTAGTTTTCCCACACAAGACTTCAACATCTCTAACAATTCCCATGGGTGAAATAGTATCTCTATTGGCAAGTTTAATTGTGACATCAATATCTTCTAACTCAGTAGGTGCATATCATGCATAATTTCTTTGTATAAGTCAATAGGTATTGCACTAGCACTAGCACCCATATGACATAAGCCATGATAACAATGATCTCCTATTTTAACTGAAATAAAAGGCATGCCTACCACAGGTCTATGTTTATCTTTAGCACATGGTTTGGCAATTCTAGCAGTTTCATCACAGAAATGAATAACATGCCCATCAATATTATCAGACAAGAGATCTTTAACAATAGCAATATTAGGTTCAACTTTAACTTGCTCAGGAGGTGTATAGGTTCTAATATTGCTTTTACGAACCACAGTTGAAGGTTTAGCATGATCTTTTATCCTAACAGGAAAGGTGGTTTCTCAACATAAGCAGTAGGAACAATTGGATCATTGTAAGTGATAGTCTTTTCTTCAACTTTAATAGGTGCAGCTACTTTTACTTCTATGGGAGGATGATATTTAAACCACTTCTCCTTAGGGAGATCAACAAGAGTAGCAAAATACTCACATAAAGAAGCTACTATCTCAGAGTCAAGTCCATATTTAGTGCTAAATTCACGAAAACATCGGTATCCAATAAAGATTTAACACAATCAAACTTAGGTGTCATACCTGACTCCTTACCTTCGTCGAGGTCCCATTCTTCAGAGTTGCGTTTAATTCATTCCAATAAATCCCATTTGAATTCAATAGTCTTCATCGTAAAAGAGCCGGCACAAGAAGTATCGAGCATGGTGCGATTGTTATCAGAAAGCCGAGCATAAAATTTTTGAATAATTATTTCTCTTGGGAGCTCATGATTGGGGCATGAATATAACATTGATTTAAGCCTCCCCCAAAATTGAGCGATGCTTTCTCCTTCGCGAGGCCAAAAATAATGTATATAATTGCGATCACGATGAACAAGGTGCATAGGATAAAACTTCTGATGAAATTCCAATTTCAATCGTTTGTAGTTCCATGATCCCATATCATCACATAGCCTATACCATGTCAATGCATCTCCCTTCAAAGATAAAGGGGAGACCTTCTTGTTAGTAACATCATCGGGCACACCTGCAAGCTTAAATAATCCACAAACTTCATCCACATATATTAGGTGCTCATCAGGATGCATTGTTCCGTCTCCTCCAAAAGGATTAGCTAGCAGTTTTTCTATCATACCGAAAGGAATCTCAAAGTAGACATTTTCATTTTCGGTAGGTTCAGTAGGTTGAGGAACAACTCTTTGCTCTACTGGTCGGGGTGAACATACCCCGAACAAGCCCCTCAGAGGATTAGTTTCCATAGTAACAAGTGACAGTAAATTTCAGCACACTATATAAATTTTTTCCTTACCAAATTCGACCTACCAAAGGCGCTTCACTCCCCGGCAATGGCGCCAGAAAAGAGTCTTGATGACCCACAAGTATAGGCGATCTATCGTAGTACTTTCGATAAGTAAGAGTGTCGAACCCAACGAGGAGCAGAACGAAATGATAAGTGGTTTTCAGCAAGGTATTCTCTGCAAGCACTGAAATTATAGGTAACAGATAGTTTTGTGATAATATAATTGGTAACGAGCAACAAGTAACAAAAGTAAATAAAGTGCAGCAAGGTGGCCCAATCCTTTTTGTAGCAAAGGACAAGCCTGGACAAACTCTTGTATAGAGAAAAGCGCTCCTGCGGACACATGGGAATTATCGTCAAGCTAGTTTTCATCACGTTCATATGATTCACGTTCAGTACTTTGATAATTTGATATATGGGTGGACCGGTGCTTGGGTGCTGCCCTTACTTGGACACGCATCCCACTTATGATTAACTCCTATTGCAAGCATCCGCAACTACAAAAGCACGAAACACATGGATCCAAATCAGCCCCTTATGAAGCAACGCATAAACTAGGGTTTAAGCTTCTGTCACTCTAGCAACCCATCATCTACTTATTACTTCCCAATGCCTTCCTCTAGGCCCAAACAATGGTGAAGTGTCATGTAGTCGACGTTCACATAACACCACTAGAGGATAGAAAACATACATCTCATCAAAATATTGAACGAATACCAAATTCACATGACTACTAATAGCAAGACATCTCCCACGTCCTCAGGAACAAACGTAACTACTCACAAAGCATATTCACGTTCATAATCAGAGGAGTATTAATATGCATATAGGATCTGAACATATGATCTTCCACCAAATAAACCAACTTGCATCAACTACAAGGAGTAATCAACACTACTAGCAACCTACAGGTACCAATCCCAGACTTGGAGACAAGAATTTGATACAAGAGATGAACTAGGTTTTGAGAGGAGATGGTGTTGGTGAAGATATTGATGGAGATTTCCCTCTCCCGATGAGAGGAGCGTTGGTGATGATGATGGCGATGATTTCCCCTTCTCGGAGGGAAGTGTCCCAGCAGAACAGCTCTGTCGGAGCCCTAGATTGGTTCGGCCAAGGTTCCGCCTCGTGGTGGCGGAGTTTAAATCCATAAAGCTTGCTTATGATTTTTCTTGGACGAAAGACTTCATATAGCAGAAGGTGGGCACCGGAGGGCCAACAGGGGGCCCACGAGGCTGGGGGCGCGCCCAGGAGGGTAGGGCGCGCCCCCGCCCTCGTGGCCAGGGTGTGGGCCCCCTCTGGTATTTTTCTTCTGCTCAGTATTTTTTATTATTTCCAAAAATAACTTTCGTGGAGTTTCAGGACTTTTGGAGTTGTGCAAAATAGGTCTCTAATATTTGCTCCTTTTCCAGCCCAGAATTCCAGCTGCCGGCATTCTCCCTCCTTATGTAAACCTTGTAAAATAAGAGAGAATAGCCATAAGTATTGTGACATAATGTGTAATAACAGCCCAAAATGCAATAAATATCAATATAAAAGCATGATGCACAATGGACGTATCACTCACACTAATATCTAGCAATGCTGCTAGAAATTGCTACTGTCCTTGTACGATTGCCATTCAGATAAGGAACATGCTTTTTTTTTCATTTGATGCATGTTTCATCAATTGTTAGTCACCCTCCTTTCCACCTTTTTCGTGAAAACAGAGATATACATTTTACGCTTGATCTTAGTTGATCTGCACAAATGATATCCAAATTATAGTTGAACATTCCAGGAGCTTCACGACCAACCTTGATGTTGCTCAATTTTATTGCAAATAATGAAGAAGAAGCTCTGTGGGTTTCGTTTTCTGATGGAAATGGAACCGGGGCTGGAGCCCTTTTCTTAAAAAAAAGAAGAAGCTGCTAGCTCATGGGACATTGCTTCATTTTAGGTGAACTGCACCAAAAGGTCCCATGAATTGAATCATCCATGTTGGTGACTGGTGTCAGCCCTTCTACGATGGCATTGACTACAGATATGGTTCCCATCATGAGGTATGTTCCTTTTTGGTCTGACCGTTTGCCAAAGATCCTGCATGGTGATCCTGCTCTTGTGCTACTGTTTTGGCACTGCCATGATAAAGCAGTAATGTTATTATTTTGCACCTTAATCTAGTGGCACTATTAATTTGAGGCAATGTTTTGGCACCGCTTAGTGCCACTGTTTTTTATATATATCGAAGAGGGGTTCCTCTGATTTCATTAAAGAAACCCAACCATAGAGAACCATTATCCGACAACAACTCAGTGTAAACGGGTAGTTATGCAACTATTACTATAACGGACTGAGTACTAGCAGGACACAAGTTCGCCACATAAGCTAGGCAGGTAGGGGGACGCAGCACCAGCTCGACCAAGTTTGGATTACAACCCAAATGCTACCACAGAAACATCAGGGGGACAATAGGGACTGAAAGAGCCGACTTGACATCCCGGTCTAAGCACCCCGGCCTTCATCCTTCTGACGACTTGCGGTACACCTCGTTTGCCACCTACTCGACCCTAGTGTCACTGACAAAATGAAGTAATAATACAGTTGAAATAGAGCAAGTGTCCTCTCTATCATTTCATTTCCAATGTAGATAAAGAAAGTGCTTCCCTTTGTTAATGTATGTTTCATCAACTAGTCCCATTGTTAATGTTTAAGCATTTCTGCAGACTGGGGTGCTTAATTTTAGTTGATCTGCACAAAAATAGATATTTGAATGTCTCAAGGCCCCTCCTTGTACTACCGATGTACACTGATGTTCATCATTGGCGGAAGGTGTATCGGGGAGACTTGGGATGATTTCCAGTATGAGGCGTGGCGTACCGTATGAGGCACCGCAGGGCCCATCTCGCCTCGCAGCATGGCATACTATGATACTACCGCAATAGTTTCTTCTATTTATTTTGCGTGTTTCATCAACTAGTGCCACTATAAGGTAATCACGCTTTTTCATTATCTGTGCAAACATGGTTATTCAACTGCATTTTGGTGGAACCGCACAAATGTACGGATGGAAACAACATATATGCAGAGTGCGAGGTGTGCCAAGTAAAAATTACCGACACCAACCATGCTCCATGCATGCAATGGCATCCACCACCACTAGTGGGATGTGTGGCGCTCTCTGTGGACGCATCTTTCTCGGCAGCAAATCCTCTAACCAAATACTAGTAGCTTATATTGGCAGTTTTCTAGGGAATACTCTTTTCTGAAAGAAGCACCAATCTATTTTTCTTTATTTGTACATGATACGTCTCCGTCGTATCTACTTTTCCAAACACTTTTGCCCTTGTTTTGGACTCTAACTTGCATGATTTAGATGGAACCAACCCGGACTGACACTGTTTTCAGCAGTCTTTCCATGGTGTTATTTATGTGCAGAAACAAAAGTTCTCGGAATGACCTGAAACTCCACGGAACATCTTTTTGGAAAATATCAAAAATACTGAAAGAAAAATCCAGGTCAGGGGGCCCACACCCTGTACACGAGGGTGGGGGGCATGCCCCCCTACCTCGTGGGCCCCCTGACGCTCCACCGACCTCAACTCCAACTCCATATATTCACTTTTGGGGAGAAAAAAAATCAAAGGAGAAGGATTCATCAACCATCCTGTACACGATACGGAGCCGCCGCCAAGCCCTAAAACCTCTCGGGAGGGCTGATCTGGAGTCCGTTCTGGGTTCCGGAGAGGGGAATTCGTCGCCGTCGTCATCATCAACCATCCTCCATCACCAATTTCATGATGCTCACCGCCATGTGTGAGTAATTCCATCGTAGGCTTGCTAGAAGGTGATGGGTTGGATGAGATCTATCATGTAATCGAGTTAGTTTTGTTAGGGTTTGATCCCTAGTATCCACTATGTTCTGAGATTGATGTTGCTATGACTTTGCTATGCTTAATGCTTGTCACTAGGGCCCGAGTGCCATGATTTTAGATCTGAACCTATTATGTTTTCATGAATATATGTGAGTTCTTGGTCCTATCTTACAAGTCTATAGTCACCTACTATGTGTTATGATCCGGCAACCCCGAACTGACAATAACCGGAACCACTCCTGGTGATGACCATAGTTTGAGGAGTTCATGTATTCACTATGTGTTAATGCTTTGGTCCGGTACTCTATTAAAGGAGGCCTTAATATCTCTTAGTTCCCATTAGGACCCCGCTGCCACGGGAGGGTAGGACAAAAGATGTCATGCAAGTTCTTTTCCATAAGCCGCATTATGACTATAGTCGAATACATTCCTACATTACATTGATGAATTGAAGCTAGTTCTGTGTCACCCTATGTTATGACTGTTACATGATGAACCGATCCGGCATAATTCTCCATCACCGATCCAATGCCTACGAGCTTTTCATATATTGTTCTCCATTTATTTACTTTTCCGTTGCTACTGTTACAATCACTACGAAACCCAAAAATATTACTTTTGCTACCATTACCGTTACTTCCATATTACTTTGCTACTAAATACTTTGCTGCAGATAATAAGTTATCCAGGTGTAGTTGAATTAACAACTCAACTACTAATACTTGAGAATATTCTTTGGCTCCCCTTGTGTCGAATCAATAAATTTGGGTTGAATACTCTACCCTCGAAAACTGTTGCGATCCCCTATACTTGTGGGTCATCATTACACAGTGTCACAACTTTGACCCAAAGGTCCAGAGCTATTTAAGGGTGATTGGCGTAGTACTCGGAGACTAATTGTAAGCATGATTTTCATTAGCTGTCACACTGATTGTAAGCATGAGCAGGTGGAGGATTAGGTTAGTGCAAATCTTACCTTAAACCCTACCACCGTTGTTGAAACGAGGCGAGCGTCGAGGGAACCGTGGTGAACGGCGGGGAAGCAACGTCACGCCATCCGGCCTCCTCTTGCAGTGGGAGAACGAATACTCTTGTGGCTCCGGCTGGCTCTGCACCCTCACGAACGGCACATCGTACTCGATCGATTCGTTATCCTCAGGGTGCTCGACATTTGACCTGTACGCCCACCACCTCCGCCTGGCTTTCGCATCAGGCGAATCTGTCTGCTCCATCGCCCAGAGGAGATACTCGATGAACTCAAAGGACTGTGGCGTGACTGCCGCCGAGGAGTACATGTACATCGCCGCCCTCATCGCCGCCGTCTCGCTCTTTTGCATACATTGCCACATGGCCCTCACCGTCCTCGAAATCTCCCACTCATTGTCAAACCAAGTAAGGATCTCTTTCAACCTGGCTAATTTTTCCTGGTCGCCGCCGGTGATCTGCCTGAGTCGCTGGTGCATCCTCTCCATAAATGTCCTTCTGAGTGGTCCGGTGCTAGCTTTGGAAGATGGGAGAAGAGACGGTGGGCTTGCAATAGAGAAGAGGGAGGCGAGACGGTGGTTTTGGAATGGAGATGATGGAGAGGAGAGGAGGTGGTTTTGCAATGGAGAAAAGGGAGAGGCGACACGATGGTTTTTGAATGGAGATGATGGAGAGGAGAGGAGGTGGTTTTGCAATGGAGAAGAGCGAGAGGTGAGACGGTGGTTTTGGAATGGAGATGATGGAGAGGAGAGGAGGTGGTTTTGCAATGGAGAAGAGGGAGAGGAGCATGCGACAGCGATTTAAGATTGGACGAGAGGGCCGGCGCGCTGTGACTGGATGAAAATCAAAATCAATTTACCCTTCAATTAAGAAAGCGACCCCACATTAACTAGTCTCCCTTTTATTCTGGGTCATAATTTGAAAGTACATTGAGATACGAACCAAACGATACAATTTTTGGTTACATGCATTCACATTTTTCTTGTCAAATACAGTACATGGTTAAACTTTGACCCAAAATACGCAAAACAAAAAAATACTTCCAAGACCAGCACCGCTCTTCCGCTCTTCTCCTCTTAAACCACTGCCGCTACTCTCCTGGTCCAATCTAAATCCAGCGTCGCTCCTCTCCTCTTCCATTTCAAAACCACCGCCCCTCCTCTCCTGTTCCAATCCAAAACCAGCTTTGCTCCTCTCCCGTTCTAATCCAAAACCAGTGCTGCTCCTCTCCTCTTCCATTCAAAAACCACCGCCGGCGAGTGAAGGTGCTGTGGAGAAGTAGATCGATGGAGGAGTACAACCGATATGTGAGGATCGCAGACGGCGACCCTGTGAAGCTAGCTAGGATGTTGGAGATACAGTCTTGGTTTGAAAACAAGGACCAACTAGAGGCGACGGCAACATCCATGGCCAAATATCTGCAACAGAGCGAAAAGGCGGCGATACTCCCGGAGGCCGTCGCGCGGGAGTACATAGAGCTGCTCCTCTGGGCCATGGAGCGAACAGATTCACCGAATCCGATCGTGAGGGAGTGGTGGTGGGAGTATCGATCCCATATGGAGCATCCACCAGAGATTGATGGATTGAGCATCTACAGGTTGCCGTTTGTGAGGGTGTCGTGGCAGAGCGAGCCGGTGGAGTCTTCGTCGACCGAACCCAACTGCAAGAGGAGAAAAACAGTTGGCCCGACGACGCTTCCCCGCCATCCTCTCCCTCGCTGTTCACATCATCTCACGGGGCGGCTGTCTGTATTTGCAGGTTGTGAATTGTGTTTTGTGTTGTGTATTTTGAGAGTACTTTCAGATAGGAATGTATTTTGAATTTCATATCTGCAGTATTGGGCACATGAAGTATTTTATGAATTCTAGAGATATATTTTTAGCACATTAAAAAATGTAGTTTCATAGGAGTATAAAAGTGCAGACAATGTGATTCTCAGTGAAGAAACCACAAGTTTCAGTTTCAGATAAGAAACTCCAAGTTCAGTTTTAGATAAGAAACTGCAACTTTCAGAGGCAGAGCATTTATATTAACACTGCCTTTTCAAAATAGTGTTAACATCATGTTGGAAGTTTTATTCATGGTCGAAACTAGAATTACCAGCCAGTTAACATCATGCTGATCAACATTCGTGCATAGCACATCTTCATATGATGCACAGTCAAAAAGGTATGCTATTTTCGAAATGCCCACACAATGTCGAGTGTGCGAAAAACAGAGAAAACGAGGGACGACGTTTTGGCAAGTGTTGGGCGTGGAAAAGGAGATGACAATTGGGACCCACATGTTAATAAAGACAGAGGCAAAAAATTTGGAGCTATTTTCTATGCACAGGTGGAATCGAACCCGGGCGGAACAGTTGTCGGGAAGTGTCACACAGCCACTAGGCTAGTTCAATTATTTCGTTACTAATAAGGCACTTCCTCAGGTGATCGGATCTCCTCCTACGCCTTTGTGCGCTCGCCGCGACGCCGCTGTCTGCCGTTGTGAACATGCTGAACAAACGAGAGGAATCTGGAGAGGACTGTACGTGGAGAGGCGGACAGTCGGGACCCACCAGGTCTATGGCCGTACGCAAGCAAGTGCCTCATCGAAAAAATATTTCCTTCTAATGCTATACCAACATTGGGGCCCACGGGTTTGTCAACATAGTTATATTTTCTTAGGTGCTTCAACGTAGTTACTATAGGAGATAAATTAACAACGAAGCTGGGGAGCTGGCAGGTAGTATCATTTATTATCACTGGCGCAACAAGTATCAGCTGGGTTTTGGGCTGCCCCGTCTAAGCTTTCTTTTTTAACATGCGCAGCACACGACCTCGGATGGGAGATCCATAGGCCTGTTTGTATTTTTTTGAGGGTTGTCATGTGTCGACCGGCCTATGGAGCTCCCATCCGAGGTTTTATTTTTCCTGAAACATCGGCATCCCAATTTATGTGTTTTTTGAAGAAAACGCAGAGGACTGTTCTATTTTTCTATATAGGAATAGGAACGCCTGGTCCAACTTATGTTTCCCTTCTAACTATATTATATATACTAGTCATCAACCCGTGCTTCTGCACGGGCTAGCAATTTAAAAATTTCAGACAATGAATATTTATACAACACATTATTGTTTAAATCATGTACAAATTAAATAAAATATCAAATTCCTATTCAGTTTTTATATTATAATAACATATATAATATACCTTAGTTCTACCTATTTTGATAAAATATATAGTCTTTTCTCTGTTCGTATTAGTGGAAATCACATGCAACCAAAAAAACTACGGTGATAATTATTCCTACCATTTTATTTTTGACTTTAATATCTGATAACTTTGAAAAAGACATTGAAGTGGTTTGTATTTCTTTTAATTTTTAATATATTTAGTTTAATTTGGTAAAACTTCAATCATATGTTTTTATTTTGTTAGGTATCCTATCTTATTCTAAGATGGAACTAAAAAGTAGTTCCTGGCATTTATATCACATATAGTTAGTGTGTTGTATTTCAAAAGTAGTACCATGATATGACGCTTCCTATCACCTGGTAATTAATATCTTGAAGGAAGAATTAGATACATTGTATAACTCACTTTGTAAATATATTAGGATAGACCTTATTGGCCAAAGATGAATTGTGGATTGTCTAGGAAAAAAGGCAAATTGAGAAACGTGGGCATTCTTCAAAGTGACATCTTACCAAGGTTATGTTTCCTTCTTCATGGGGTGTGGCTGGGCTATTTTCCATTGATATCCGTAGACTTTTATGAAAAATATGATGCTCTCAAGTACGCACACAACAATAGTATTTACAAAACACATACAAATATCGAGAGCAAAAAATCGAAAGTGGGTTTAAAACGGAAGCCTGCCATTTGTATCACAAATGATTAGTATGATACACGTGCACTCATATACTCCATCATGTCGTTTGTAGATACAATAGGATAGAAAGTACTGGTCCAAGACGTATTTTGGACCCCCTGACAATCACGAGTGACAACCTATAAAAAATTGGTTTTCTGTCACTAAAAAGAAGTAGTTTTTCTATCCAAAAGACATCAGGCAAGGCTCCTCCAACGTCATTTTCTTTTATAAAAAAGTTTAATTAATTATATACAACGGATAGATATGTACAAAGCACGAACTGCCTGCAGTACACATATTTCCGGAATGTACCATCTAACTTTTGAAACATCTACAAATTTGCATAGAAAATAGCCATGTTGTATATGAAAAACACAAACCTCCGTTCTATCTTTAGATACGCTAATTAGCAGAAGTACAAATGTGAGATTTCTGAGTACCGTTGAAAAAACTTGAGAGCGCAGGTGATTTCATTATATCTCGTATGAATTTGATTGCTCATCGCAGAATATATGTGAATCAGTCTAGGAGTCCAAGTCTAACTGGTCAACTTTGTTTTTTCTCCACCTTTGTATCAAGCAAACCCAGTCATATACTACATGTACACAAATTAGATGGTTCAGATTACTTTCTCTATGGTGTAATGTATTAATTAGAACAAAAATCCAACATTTTTCTGAATTCTAAGTACACATGTATGTTCTAGGTCATCAAGCCATGCACTTTCACGGGCTAGCATGTCAGGTGATATCTTATTTGATTTATTTCATGCGTATGGATTTTGTAAGCATTATATATATTTCTAGCAAAAACATTGGAATGTGTTTTCAAGTATTATTAAAAAAATGAGTAAAACATATTTGGACTATATGCATGTACATATCTAGCTTGTACTCCTTCAGTTTGCATATGAGTAATTCAATAGAGTGTTTGTGTTGATATATATATATATATATATATATATATATATATATATATATATATATATATAGAGAGACAGAGAGAGTGGGCGTTGGATCTTACCATGTTTGTTCTGACAAAAATCGCCATCATAAGTTCCGGTAACTTCATGTTTTTTTGTAACTCCACGTTCTTTGTCTAGGTAAAAACAAACGGATGGTTTCTATGTCCGGCTAGAGGATATTCAAAGCAGTGAATCAGCCAAACATTTTTTTAGTTGGATGGGCCAGTCGTATGTAATCAAAACTCAAGTGTCCAGATTGTAACTGTCTCATTGTTCTTTTTCTTTTGCAGGCGTGTCTCCTTATATTCTTTAACTTTTATCTGCATTGTATGTCCGCTTCGTTAAGTATATACCAAATTTTTCTCCCATGGTTAATCCTAGCCGCAAAACATAGATCTAAGAGCCTGATTATTTTTTATGATGTGGATTATTGGAGAATTATGTACGTGGTTTGTTAGGATGCTGGCTTTTCTTTTGTGCTAGTCATTACTTACGTGTAGGTTGGGTCAGAACCTAGGCGTGGGTCTTTTTTTCCTTGCAACTAACATAAACGTGAGCGCTTAGGATTTTTTTTGTACGTGTGGGATGAATCCTATTCATGTATGCACGTGTTGTTTCTTTTTTTAATTAGGCAGCATGTTCTAGTAATAGATCTTGACCATCAGATTTAATATCCAAAGGTTAAATTAATTCTGATGATGTGGATTACTGTAGAGCCTCTTATGGTGCCTCCAATTAGTAGATATATGATTTAAATTATTTTATATGATATTATATATTATTGTTTTTTTATGTTATATATTATATATTATTGTTATTGTCATCATATATTAAACAAATACTTACATATGTAAGAAAACAATATCCCACATCTTATTAACTTATAAAAATAATTTCTTAACAATAAAATTCTGGATTTTATTGGCAACGAAAATCATGTTGATTGTGTACAAAAGCATGGTAAGATTTAAGGACAATGTAATAATAAATCACTTCTTATATATATATATAGGGCAAATGTTTCCTACAAGCAGTGATAGTTACCTCCACTTGCGTTTCCTATGATGTATGTAGTATCTATCAAACCGAGAGTATGTACATGTAGTATGTAGTATATAACAATGATTAGGTAGTATATATACTAATTTTTAGGTAGTATGTACCATGTTTTGAGTATGTTCTTTTTTACGTACAAATATGTACGTATTTCACAAATATAATGAAAACCATGGGCTCATATGTAATTTTTTCATGTAACTTGTTTTGAAATATCTTAGATATAGTATGTACATGTAGTATGTAGTATATAACAATGATTAGGTAGTATAAATACTAATTTTTAGGTAGTATGTATCATGTTTTGAGTATGTTCTTTTTTACGTACAAATATGTACGTATTTCACAAATATAACAAAAACCATGGGCTCATATGTAATTTTTTCATGTAACTTGCTTTGAAATATCTTAGATATAGTATATGAACATATTTAAAATAATAAAATAGTATATATAGTATCACATGGTAGTATATGAGATATGTGGGGTAACTACCACCGGGTGGTAGGATATATATATATATATATATATATATATATATATATATATATATATGTGTGTGTGTGTGTGTGTGTGTGTGTGTGTGTGTGTGTGTGTGTGTGTGTGTGTATAACAAAATGCTCATCTTTTGTTTATTTTTTGATAACATTGATGCGCCCAGCCCAACATTATAATTAGAATTAGCTCAGCAAAATCGTGTATTTCGAGAAACTGCAAATGGACTGTATTTTTTTAGGAAAAACATAAATGGGCCGCATGGACGCTACATTATTTGTTCACCCAGCCCAACTAATGGAGTATAATTCAAAAAAATCAAATTGACTGTAAATTCTACCCCGCGAAAAAAAGACTGTAATTCTGAAAAAATGGGTTGAATACGTGCCACATTTTTTGAGGCTGAAATGTGGTCCAATAGGTCGAAGCCAACGCAAGTCATTGTCAACTTAGTAAACAAATGATTCTGACATCGTTAGCCGTTGAATTTACATCCAACGACCGGCATCCATCTTCAATCTCTCGTCTTCTTCCTCCAGCGCCGGCAGGACCACCTGCTCCCGCCTCCTGCTGCTAGCAGCTCTGCTTAGCACGCTTCGCTGTGAAGCGCTACTCCACCATTGGCCGGGCCATCCCTCCATCCCTCCACACCTCTTGTTCTTCCCCACCGACTGCCGAACCAGACCGCACCAGAACCAGTTAACCCTCGTACACCTCTCCGTCCGTGACTATACTCCCGCGTCTTCCCATCTCCAGCTCGTTGCTGTTCGGGGCCTCGCCGTCATCCACCAACTTGGATGCGCTCGGCTCGGAGTGGTCAATGAACGACACCGTCGCAAGTAGATTGTGCGTGGAGAGGCTGACAGCTGGGTCCACGGCCGCACGCAAGGAAATGCCTCCTTATTACGTGCAAAATAATGATTCCCCACCTGACAGCTGGGACCCACCGGAAGGGCCTTTGTATTTCGCGAATAAAAATGTTCCCACCGCTGACTGGTCAGACCCACCAGCTATATCTTCACACGCAAGGAAGTGCCTCCTTATTACACACAATAGTGGGAGGCTGACTTGTGGGCCAACTAAGTTGACGGGGATGGAGGGCTTTGTCAACTAAGTCAATATGAAAGATACTAGCTCCAAAGTGACTGTGACGATGTCCATCCAACGGCCGTAGTGCTTATTCAACCTCTGGTCTTCCTGCTCCAGCCGCCCAAACCAGCGCCGGTGGTGCCTCGTGCTCCTGCCTCCCGTGGCCGGCTACGATGCCGCGGAGGCCTCACCGCCCCCTACTACTCCCACCGTTGGCCAGGCCATCCCTCTACTCACCCACACCCCCTGTTATTCAGCGGCGACAATAGCTGCTACCTCTTGAGCACTGCGTTGGTTTTCCCTTGAAGAGGAAAGGGTGATGCAGCAAAGTAGCGTAAGTATTTCCCTCCGTTTTTGAGAACCAAGGTATCAATCCAGTAGGAGGCCACGCACAAGTCCCTCGCACCTACACAAACAAACATATCCTCGCAACCAACGCGATAAGGGGTTGTCAATCCCTACACGGTCACTTACGAGAGTGAGATCTGATAGATATGGTAAGATAATATTTGTGGTATTTTTATGATAAAGATGCAAAGTAAAATAAAAACGGCGTCAGAAATAGCTTGTTGTCGGGAAATTAATATGATGGAAAATAGACCGTGGGCCATAGGTTTCACTAGTGGCTTCTCTCATGAGCATAAATATTACGGTGGGTGAAGAAATTACTGTTGAGCAATTGACAGAATTGAGCATAGTTATGAGAATATCTAGGTATGATCATGTATATAGGCATCACGTCCGAGACAAGTAGACCGACTCCTGCATGCATCTACTACTATTACTCCACACACCGACCGCTATCCAGCATGCATCTAGAGTATTAAGTTCATAAGAACAGAGTAACGCCTTAAGCAAGAAGACATGATGTAGAGGGATAACCTCATGCAATATGATATAAACCCCATCTTGTTATCCTCGATGGCAACAATACAATGCGTGCCTTGGTGCCCCGACTATCACTGGGAAAGGACACCGCAAGTATGAACCCAAAGCTAACCACTTCTCCCATTGCAAGAAAGATCAATCTAGTAGGCCAAACCAAACTGATAATTCGAAGAGACTTGCAAAGATAACCAATCATGCATAAAAGAATTCAGAGAAGATTCAAATATTGTTCATAGATAAACTTGATCATAAACCCACAATTCATCGGTCTCAACAAACACACCAAAAAGAAGATTACATCGAATAGATCTCCACGAGAGAGGGGAGAACATTGTATTGAGATCCAAAAGAGAGAAGAAGCTATCTAGCTAATAACTATGGACCCAAGGTTTGAGGTAAACTACTCACACATCATCGAGAGACTATGGTGTTGATGTAGAAGCCCTCCGTGATCGATGCCCCCTCCGGCGGGGCTCCGAAACAGGCCCCAAGATGGGATCTCACAGGTACAGAAGGTTGTGGGGGTGGAATTAGGTTTTTGGCTCCGTATTTGGTAGTTTGGGGGTATGTAGGTATATATAGGAGGAAGGAGTACGTTGGTGGAGGAACAGCGGGCCCACGAGGGTGGAGGGCGCGCCCTGGTGGGGGGGGTAGGCGCGCCCCCCTACCTCGTGCCCTCCTGGTTGATGTCTTGATGTAGGGTCCAAGTCCTCTGGATCACGTTCGTTCCAAAAATCACGTTCTCGAAGGTTTCTTTCTGTTTGGACTCCGTTTGATATTCTTTTTCTCGCTAAAACTCTAAAATTGGCAAAAAACTGCAATTCTGGGCTGGGCCTCCGGTTAATAGGTTAGTCCCAAAAATAATATAAAAGTATATAATAAAGCCCAATAATGACCAAAATAGTATATAATATAGCATGGAACAATAAAAAATTATAGATACGTTGGAGACGTATCAAGCATTCCCAAGCTTAATTCCCGCTCGTCCTCGAGTAGGTAAATGATAAAAATAGAATTTTTGATGTGGAATGCTACTTGGCATAATTTCAATGTAATTCTTCTTAATTGTGATATGAATATTCAGATCCGAAAGATTCAAGACAAAAAGTTTAATATTGACATAAAAATAATAATACTTCAAGCATACTAACTAAGCAATTGTGTCTTCTCAAAATAACATGGCCAAAGAAAGCTATGCCTGCAAAATCATATAGTCTGGCTATGCTCTTCCTTCACCACACAAAATATTTAAATCATGCACAACCCCGATGAAAAGCCAAGCAATTGTTTCATACTTTTGACGTTCTCAAGCTTTTTCAATCTTGACGCAATACATGAGCGTGAGCCATGGACATAGCACAATATGTGGAATAGAATGGTGGTTGTGGAGAAGACAAAAAGGAGAAGATAGTCTCACATCAACTAGGCGTATGAACGGGCTATGGAGATGCCCATCAATAGATATTAATGTGAGTGAGTAGGGATTGCCATGCAACGGATGCACTAGAGCTATAAGTATATGAAAGCTCAACAAAAGAAACTAAGCGGGTGTGCATCCAACTCGCTTGCTCACGAAGACCTAGGGCATTTTGAGGAAGGCCATCATTGGAATATACAAGCCAAGTTCTATAATGAAAAATTCCCACTAGTATATGAAAGTGATATCATAGGAGACTCTCTATCATGAAGATCATGGTGCTACTTTGAACCACAAGTGTGGTAAAAGGATAGTATCATTGTCCCTTCTCTCTTTTCTCTCATTTTTTTATTTGGGCCTTTTTTAATGGCCTCTTTTTTTCGTCTCGAGTCTCATCCCGACTTGTGGGGGACTCATAGTCTCCATCATCCTTTCCTCACTTGGGACAATGCTCTAAAAATGAGGATCATCACACTTTTGTTTACTTACACAACTCAACAATTACAACTCAATACTTAGAACAAGATATGACTCTATGTGAATGCCTCCGTGTGTACCAGGATATGCAATGAATCAAGAGTGACATGTATGAAAGAATTATGAACGGTGGATTTGCCACAAATACAATGTCAACTACATGATCATGCGAAGCAATATGACAATGATGGAGCGTGTCATAGTAAACGGAACAGTGGTTAGTTGCATGGCAATATATCTCGGAATGGCTATGGAAATGCCATGATAGGTAGGTATGGTGGCTGTTTTGAGGAAGGTATTAGAGAGGCTAGCAATGGTGGAAGGAAGAAAAGTGCGTATAATCCATGGACTCAACATTAGTCATAAAGAACTCATATACTTATTGCAAAAATCTACAAGTTATCAAAGCAAAGTATTACACGCATGCTCCTAGGGGGATAGATTGGTAGGAAAAGACCATCGCTCGTCCCCGACTGCCACTCATAAGGAAGACAATCAATAAATAAAGCATGCTCCGACTTCATCACATAACGGTTCACCATACGTGCATGATACGGGAATCACAAACTTTAACACAAGTATTTCTCAAATTAAAAACTACTCAACTAGCATGACTCTAATATCACAATCTTCATATCTCAAAACAATTATCAAGCATCAAACTTCTCATAGTATTCAACACACTCATAAGAATTTTTCTTTTTTTCTTTACTAATCTTGAATGCCTATTATTGTTAAAGCAAACTACCATGCTGTTTTGTAGGACCCTCAAAATAATCTAAGTGAAGCATGAGAGAACAATAGTTTCTATAAAACAAATCCACCACCGTGCTCTAAAAGATATAAGTGAAGCACTAAAGCAAAAACTATATAACTCAAAAGATATAATTGAAGCACATAGAGTATTCTAACAGTTTCCGAATCAAGTGTGTCTCTCTCAAAAGGTGTGTATAGCAAAGATGATTGTGGTAAACTAAAAATCAAAGACTCAAATCATACAAGACTCTCCAAGCAAAACACATATCATGTGGTGAATAAAAATATACCTCCAAGTAAAGTTGCCGATGGAAGTAGACGAAAGAGGGGATGCCTTCCGGGGCATCCCCAATCTTTGGCTTTTAGGTGTCCTTAGATTATCTTGGGGTTCCATGGGAATCCCCAAGCCTAGGCTCTTTCCACTCCTTGTTCCATAATCCATCAAATCTTTTACCCAAAACTTGAAAACATCACAACACAAAACTTAACAGAAAATCTCGTGAGTCTGCTAGTTTAAAGAAAACAAAAGACTACTTCAAGGTACTGTAATGAACTCATTATTTATTTATATTGGTGTTAAACCTACTGTATTCCAACTTCTCTATGGTTTATAAACTATTTTACTAGCCATAGAGTCATCAAAATAAGCAAACAACACACGAAAAACAGAATCTGTCAAAAAGAGAACAGTCTATAGTAATCTATAACTAACGCAAACTTCTGGCACTGAAAAAATTCATCCAAAATAGGACGACCTAAACAATTTGTTTATTGATCAGAAGCAATTAGATTCAATATTTTATCACTTTCTGGTGAGTTTTAACAATTATTTTCGTGAACAGAAAGTTTCTGGAATTTTCAGCAAGATCAAATAACTATCATCCAAGAAGATCCTATAGGTTTAACTTGGCACAAACACTAATTAAAACATAAAAACACATCTAATCAGAGGCTAGATGAAATATTTATTCCTAAACATAAGCAAAAAGCAAAAAAACTAAAAATAAAATTGGGTTGCCTCCCAACAAGCGCTTTTCTTTAACGCCCCTAGCTAGGCATTGGGAATTCAATGATGCTCACAAGAAAGACAAGAATTGAAGCACAAAGAGAGAATCATAAAACACGTGACAAACACATCTAAGTCTAACATACTTCCTATGCATAGGCATCTTATAGGCAAACAAATTATCATAGCAAGCAAAAACTAGCATATGCAAGGAAGCGGATAGAAACAATAGCAATCTCAACATAACGAGAGGTAATTTAGTAAGATGAAAATTTCTACAACCATATTTTCCTCTCTCATAATAATTAAATTTGGGATCATAAGAAAATTTAACAAAATAGCTATCACATAATTTTTTTTCAACATGACCCACATGCATGCAAAGTTGACACTCTTCCAAAATAGTGGGATTAACATTAACTAAAGTCATGACTTCTCCAAACCCACTTTTATCGACAATTTCATGATAGAATTTTCTCCAAATATGTGGGATCTAAAGTTGACACTCTTCCAAACCCACTTTGAATATTATTGCAAACAATATTATCAATCTCATATTCATCATGGGGATTAAATAAATTTTCAAGATCATAAGAAAAATCACACCAATCATGATCATTGCAACAAGTAGTAGACATAGCAAAACTAGCATCGCCATGGTTAGGGTTTTGCATATTATTAGCACAATTGACATCAAGAGAATTTATAGTAAAATCATTGCAATCATGCTTTTTATCGAAGGAACTATCAAGTATGGGTGCAATAGCAACGATCTCATGTTTAATGTAAGGAACTATAGCAAATTCATCTTCATAAAATATTGGCATCATGGCCACAACAATAGCAAGCATCATGTTGATCAGGGGATGTTTCAATCAAATCATCGGAATCATAATTATCTATAGATTCATGCATATCATTATTTTCTTCCAAAGAAACAGTCATTCTCTCAATAATTCTTTGACATAGACATTATGAGCATGGTTTTCATAGCAATATTTAAGTATATCAAAATTTTCAGATTCAGAGAGAGTAATATCATACTTTTCAATCAAAGAAGAAACTTCATAAACACCCTTTGCATAAGAAGATAAGATTTCATTATCATTTAACTCACATAGGTAGGGAAGGTGTTTTTTATGGTTCTTAGAGCAACAAGTAAAATAATAAATTTCACAAAGATTCCAAGCATAACATAGCAATCTGTTTATTTGATTCCATAAGAGTTTCCCTTTTTCAGACAAACGGTGACGCACAAAATGAGCATGCTCATCTAAAGATTTCCCATCAACTAGGCTAGTTGGGGTTTCAGCACGAGCGCATAAGGATCGAAGATGATCCAAGTAAAACACTTTAAGTGGATCCATATCAATAGATTTTTAGCAAGCAAGCAAATAGAAGGCACAAGGAAACACAAACAAAAGGACATACGGGAAGAAGGAGAGGAAAAGGCGAATAAAACGGGAAGGGTGAAGTGGGGGAGAGGAAAACGAGAGGCAAATGGCAAATAATGTAATGCGGGAGATAAGGGTTTGTGATGGGCACTTGGTATGTTGACTTTTGCATAGACTCCCCGGGAACGGCGCCAGAAATCCTTCTTGCTACCTCTTGAGCACTGCGTTGGTTTTCCCTTGAAGAGGAAAGGGTGATGCAGCAAAGTAGCGTAGGTATTTCCCTCAGTTTCTGATAGATATGATAAGATAATATTTTTGGTATTTTTATGATAAAGATGCGATGTAAAGAAAGTAAAATAAAAACGGCGTCAGAAATAGCTTGTTGTCGGGAAATTAATATGATGGAAAGTAGACCCGGGGGCCATAGGTTTCACTAGTGGCTTCTCTCATGACCATAAATATTACGGTGGGTGAACAAATTACTGTTGAGCAATTGACAGAATTAAGCATAGTTATGAGAATATCTAGGTATGATCATGTATATAGGAATCACGTACGGGACAAGTAGACCGACTCATGCCTGCATCTACTACTATTACTCCACACATCGACCGCTATCCAGCATGCATCAAGCGTATTAAGTTCATAAGAACAGAGTAATGCCTTAAGCAAGATGACATGATATAGAGGGATAAACTCATGCAATATGATATAAACCCCATCTTGTTATCCTCGATGGCAACAATACAATACGTGCCTTGTTGCCCCTACTGTCACTAGGAAAGGACACCGCAAGATTGAACCCAAAGCTAAGCACTTCTCCCATTGCAAGCAAGATCAATCTAGTAGGCCAAACCAAACTGATAATTCGAAGAGACTTGCAAAGATAACCAATCATACGTAATGTAATTCAGAGAAGATTCAAATATTGTTCATAGATAAACTTGATCATAAACCCACAATTCATCGGTCTCAACAAACACACCGCAAAAGAAGATTACATCGAATAGGTCTCCACGAGAGAGGGGGAGACCATTGTATTGAGATCCAAAAATAGAGAAGAAGCCATCTAGCTAATAACTATGGACCCTAAGGTCTGAGGTAAACTACTCACACATCATCGGAGAGACTATGGTATTGATGTAGAAGCCCTCTGTGATCAATGCCCCCTCCGGCGGGGCTCCGGAACAGGGCCCAAGATGGGATCTCACATGTACAGAAGGTTGCGGCGGTGGAATTAGGTTTTTGACTCTGTATCTTGTAGTTTGGGGGCACGTAGGTATATATAAGAGGAAGGAGTACGTTGGTGGAGCAATAGGGGGCCCACGAGGGTGGAGGGCGCGCCCCCTACCTCGTGCCCTCCTGGTTGATGTCTTGACGTAGGGTCCAAGTCCTCTGGATCACGTTCGTTCCGAAAATCACGTTCCCAAAGGTTTCATTCCATTTGGACTCCGTTTGATATTCTTTTTCAGCGAAACTCTAAAATAGGAAAAAACTGCAATTCTAGGCTGGGCCTCTGGTTAACAGGTTAATCCCAAAAATAATATAAAAATATATAATAAAGCCCAATAATGTCAAAAACAGAATATAATATAGAATGCAACAATAAAAAAATTATAGATACGTTGGAGACGTATCAGCAGCCTCACACCGCAGCGAACCAGTGAACCCTCCACTGCCGCGTCTTCCCCGGTTCCGCGTCGTCCCCTTCCTAGGCCTCGCCGTCGTCCACCGCCCTAGTGCTCTCGGCGCGGCGTGGTCAACGTGGTCAAGGAACGGCTTCCATCGGACGTCGACTGTACGTGGAGAGGCTGATAGCTGGGTCCACGGCCGCAACAAGGAAGTGCCTCCTTATGACGCGAAAAATAATGATTCCTCTACCTGACAGCAGGGACCCACAGGACGGGCAACCGTATTTCGTGAAAAAGGCGTTTCCCTCCTGACTGCTGGGACCTACCAGCTACATCTTCACACGCAAGGAAGTGCGTCCGGGAAAAAAAAAAAACGATTCGCCCCCGCTGCTGGGACCCACCAGCTACATGTTCGCACGCAAGGAAGTGCCTAACAGTCGGAACCCACCTAGTCGAAGCGTACGTAGCGTTGTCATTCTGATCGCGAACGTGAACGTACATACTGGTCGATGTAGAGGCGCGCACGTGTCGTAGTAGAGGCGCACACGTAGCATGTCCATGTACATACAGCTGCTAATGTACAAGAAAGTTAATACGGCCACGTATGTACATACGGGCTGGGTCTCGAACGCCTACTCGCGCATACGTACGGCCAGGGCTCGTGTACATGGCTAGGTTGGAACGGAGAAACAGCGTCGTCGTCGTGTTCATGGGGAGCCAACCGGCTGGGCCGGAACGGAATGCATCGTCGTGTTCATCGGGAGGGCTTGGATGGAACAGCCGATGGAAACGAGGCTTGGCGTACCGCAGAATGGAGGAAACGGCCTTGTGTTTGACTGTCCACGTTCGAAACGGGATCCTGTTCATCGGGAGGGGTCTGGCATACTGCAAAATGGAGGAAATGGACTTGTGTTGGACCTCCTATGGTCGAAACGGGTTCCTATTGATCGGGACGGGTGTGGCGTACCGCAAAACGGATGAAACAGACTTGTGTTGCAGCGCTACGGTCGAAACGGGGGTCCTTTTCATCAGGAGGGGTGTGGCGTACCGCAAAACGGGACTCCACGGGATACTGTTCATCTCCATAGTCGCCCCCCTCCACGGGCTATTGTTCATCCACCGTCGACCTCCTCCAGCCTCCACCTGCGACTGTTCATCCACGGGCTCCTGTTCAGCCAGCGTCTACCGCGCGCTACTCCACCGACTACTGTTCAACCAGCCCTCTCCATGAGCTCCTGTTCAACCATCCCTCCACGGGCTACTGTGCATCCAGCCCTCCATTGTCTACTGTTCATCCAGCCCTCCACGGGGTCATCCTGTTCATCCAGCCCTCCACGGGGTCCTGTTCATCCAGCCCCAACCGACTCAATCGATCTGGGTCCTATTCATCAAGAGGCATCACCACGGGGTCCTATTCATCCACCCCCACAGAGAACTGTTCATCCAACCCCCCCCCCCCCCAGCAACGCTCACTGTTCATCCAGAGGCAACATTGATCGGTTTCAGTTAGCAGCAGTAGCGAAGGAATCGCTCGATCAGGTTCAATTAACATCCATCAATCGATCGCTCGGGTTCGATGTCGTAGCCTGCGATTACTGTCGCTTCCGGGTTCGATGGCGAGCATACCGCTCTGGTTCAATTAGTGCCCAACGCCTCGCACCCACACGCATGCATGTACGAGAGAAATGCGCAAACCTTCGTGCATCGCTCGGCCCCGACCACTCACCGTAACTAGGAGCACCCCGATATTTTCCTCGCCCTCGCTTCTACCACGGTTTTTTCCATCATGGACGGCCCAAAGAATGTCACGCAGCTGCGTCTCCGGCCCGCCCAGGACGAAAAGATCATTTTCTGTCATGATTTTTTGTGATAGAAGTAGGAGCTCACACCACATCAATTATGATACCGGGTTTTGTCACAATTATCATCATAGAAGTGTCATAAGGATGACAGAAAAATATTTCGTTCGGCCAAAAATGTCACGGATGTGTAATTTTTTTGTAGTGTTGGTGTGCTAATCTGGGTATCAAGCTCGACACGCCTCGTGATACCACCCTCAAACAAACGTTCAAGTCGAACGGGCCAATGGCCTGATAATGAGAGGCATTAAAGCCATACTAGTGCGATCCTTAAAGGCGTCGGATAAACACTGGGTTGAGGAGCTCGACTCCGTACTCTTGGCTGCAGACCACACCCAATCGCACGACCGGATACACACCGTTCTTCATGGTGTACGGCGCAGAGGCTGTCTTGCCCTGCGATATTATTCATGACTCACCTCGAGTGCGCATGTATGAGGAGAGAGGCCAAGCTCGATCGGCAGGACGACTTAGACGGCCTGGAGGAGGAGCACGACGTCGCAAAGGCTAGTTCCGCATTTTATCAACAACAAGCTCGAAGATACCAAAGCAGAGAAGTGCGGGCTAAGACTTATAATGTCGGTGAACTCGTTCTACGCCTACCAGAGAAGAAAAAGGACAAGCTCAAGCCCAAATGGGAGGGTCCCTTCATTATAGATGAAGTTCTCACTGGAGGAGCCTATCGCCTTCGCAATGCATCGGACAATCGCTTGTTGCTGAACCCATGGAATGCTGCCAGACTCCGAAGATTCTACGCCTAAGTCCTGACACATTGTTCTTTACCTTTTTCTCCTTTTTTTCTCTTTCCCTTTTCCTTTCAATCCTTTTACAACTTCTAGCGTGTGTTCGGGTAAGCCGCACACTTGAGGGGTACACATCCTTAAATTTACACCCCCACCATAACTGGGGGCTTCCTTCAATAGAAGCCTATTATTATTTCAAGCATAAAGCTCACCATATATATATGTGTATTTCCTACTCATATATGTCTTGTCTTCGCCATTATATGCACCTCTATGACTTATGTTTTTGCCAAGCTGGGTTGCCTTGCTCCTGTGCTTATGCCCTACGTTCCCGCTTGTTCGGCTAGGGCATAAAGGGAGCACCTCCGCGATTGTTACAACCGGATTATTCGGACATGTACCTCAGACGGGTGAAGCCGAAATCTAGCGTTCTTAAGGGAATAAATCGTCGACGGACAAATGGCGAACTGCCTTCGTAGCAATATAAACCAACGAAAATACAAAGACTCATGTGATTCTTTCACATCACAACTTAGTCATGCATAAACGCATGCCGACTCAGGTAGAGGAACCCTTAACGGAACTATTCTTCCTGAAAGATGTTTCTTACATCAAAAAGTAATATAACATAACTCCCTGAATACAGCTTGTCTGTTCAAGCATTGTGACTGCATCGCAGCGTTTCCGAACGTAGTTGGTGTTTTCCGTCGGTATATTATTCGAAAACACTCCACCCTTGGGTTTCGAAGGCTGAAGCGGAAAGTCTTCCATGTCAATCTTTTACAATTCGGCCGGAGATAAGTTTGCTGATATAGTGTATTGTCACATAAAATCGCATGCCTACTCTTTATCTATGCCATCTATCAGGCTGTCTAGTTTACAATCCTGCTATGAAAATTTGGCGGCTATCTTTACTTGATCATACACCAAGATAACTGGAATTTCTTGTCCGTCCAGTCGCCGAGGTCTGACCCGGGCCATATGATTTGGATCAAATCCGGTATACCACGTTTTCACCATGGCCCGGGCCTCTCGTGCACCCTCTCGACATGCCGATGCCTTCCACATCTCAAAGCAAAGACGAGCTCCTTTGAATAGCTCCGCGAGCTCCCCCATTATTCCTGGAGGAGAATCGGATGGCCAAAAAGCCTTAGCCATATTCCTCATTGCTTTTCGAGCTTGCTCGTGCACTTTGGATAACTCTTGCAGTAAGTCGCCATGAAATCCGAACACTTCTCCTTCAGGCTGCCTAGTTAACAAACCTACAGGAACAAATCTCGTAAAAAATTTCCATCAGGGGATCTTACGGAAGTTAGGTTCAGGGACATACTAAATATGCTGCCTTTCAACTTTCGGTTCTCCTTCAAGGCATCCGACAGTTGGGCTCTTACGTCCTTTAGCTCCTTGTCTTGCTTGATGTTGGCATCCTGTAGTTTGTTCTTCTCATTAATGGTCCATGTTAATACACGTTGACCAGTGGCTTCTTGCCCTTCGGCATGTTGCTTGTCCGCCTGAGCTGCCTTTAGCCTCTCCTCCAACTGATCTGCCTATCCTGCTGCCGTAAACAAAACAATGAATAATCAAAAGGCATTGTTCGCACAGAATCGAATTTGCCGACACTATTATGCTTACCATCCGGAGCCTTCTTCAATTTCTTCAAATTTTCCAGTTCGGTGGTGGCAACAGTTAGCTTGGTCCGACATACTTCAAGCTCCTTGGACAACGTGCCATTTTTAGCCGCGAGTACCTGATTGGGCCAACTGCTTCATGTTTCGGGGTCTTCTGGCATATGATTATTGAATCCACACTAAGTTTTTACCCGCATATCTTTCGAAAGATGGGGAGTGGCTCCGGCGAGTCCATCCCGGGCAGCTCGGATGTATGCATCCGCCGAGCTGAGGGCATTGAACACCTCTTCGGTGAAATTTGGGTCGCGCATGTCCTCTTTCCTCCGCCGATGATTCATCGCGCTCTCCACTTCGGAATGGGTGACGGAGATATTATCCGAATCCTGTTGGAGATGACAATCTGGCATTTTACCCGTGTCAACCCTAGTCCTTAAGGCAGGGTCTGGAGCTGGATTGGTTGATGCGCGGCCGGCGAGGTCCCCGGATATAGTCCGGCGTATGCTCTTCCTACAAGATAGCCCAACGGGAACATCATAATTCGGTCTATTCATAGGGTGCATTGTAAAAATTATACCTCTTTGGTGAATGCGTGGGCCCGATAGTATCACTGTTTGCCCTTCTTTTCAAAGACTCACCCTGCGCGGGCGTCGCCTTCTTAGAGGACGCCTCTGATACAACTCGGTGAGACGAGTGCCGCCCCTTCGGAGCATGAGACAGTGCAGTGGGTGAGGTGCGATGGGAAAACTCTTTTGGAGGGGACGTCTCACAGGTACTTACATGTGAGGATTGGAGTAGGCCGTGGTAATCGACTGTAATGGCTACTTCTGTGTCGTCATAACTCGCCTGATAAATAAATCCGTCCTTAAGCTCTATAAATATGTCCGGATCTTCTTCATAACCGGGATCTAAATCCCGAATATGGTCCTCTGGCTGCGGAGCGGGGCCGTAGATCCCCTTGACGAACTTTCTCCATTCCTGTGAAAAAGCAGTGGGATTAAATTCGGCCAGCATAGACTCTGGAGGAGGGTTGAGTAAAGCCAATAATTGAAAAACTCACCCAGGGAATGGGGTTATACATGGAAAAGCCTTCCCGACATGTTAAGCAAGCGAAGTCTTCCTTCTCATCTTTGTACGGATCGGCTAAGATGGCGGCTAGGGAGGCAAAATTATCTGGACCTTTGCGCAGACAACGGGACACATCGTCCTCCCCATTATAATTCCACATGGGGAGACCTCTAGATTGAAGCGGCTGAACGCATCGGGTTATGGAAATTGCCATTACCTCGATTATAGACAGCCCGGAGTTGGCAAGTACTCTGATCTTGCTTGCTAGTCTCGAAACCTCCGCACTATCTTCTTCTTCGAAGGTTCAGGGACGCCAATTGGCGGGCTTCTTTAAAGGAGCGCTGGAAAATTCGGGAAGACCACGAGAGATTGGGTCCAGAAGAAATATAGTTAAGACATATTGATAAAATAGAATAAATATCACATTCAGTATTGATGCAATAAGAGGAAAACATGGCAATATACCCAAGCGAACTATCTCAGTTCTCCTATACTTGATTATGCATGTGTTCACGATTCCTTATTTTTGTCAAAATTTATACCAAAAGGATCAAATGCCAAATTAATTCACGATATAATTAGATTTCAGGTCTACGAACCAATCCCAAATACAACATGATAGTAAAAAATTAATGTGACATAATTGGTAAAGCATACATGTATATAATCATCAGACATGGAATTCATTAAAAAATATATGGCATTTGTTTACTTTTGAGATATTATTACTTTTGGCACACGTAAAAAAATGCACTATTCTGTGTTATTAGTTTCGACCCTATAAAAGTGTAGCCTCATTTTTTCATTATTCTGAATTGCACTTTTTTTAATAAAATTTGTCGGTGTGAATTTGCTAGCCCGTGCAGAAGCACGGGTTGATGACTAGTTATCATAATCAGCATACCATGGAGTAGTACGAGAAGCATTTATGACATTTAATTTTTCATTAGGAAAGCTATCATCAATAGGTAGTGGGTCATCAAGAACATTTTCTAACCTAGACAAGTTGTCTGCAACGGGGTTCTCAGCTCCCTTTCTATCAATAATATGCAAATGAAATTCTTGTAACAAGAGAACCCATCTAATAAGTCTAGGTTTAGCATCTTTCTTTTCCATAAGATATTTCATAGCAGCATGATCAGTGTGAATAGTTACTTTAGAATCAACAATAAAAGGTCTGAACTTATCACAAGCAAATACAACTGCTAAGAATTCTTTTTTAGTAGTAGCATAATTTCTATGAGCATTGTATAGAGTTTTACTAGAATATTGAATAACATTTAATTTTATATCAACTCTTTGCCCTATAACAACACCTACAGCATAATCACTAGCATCTCACATGATTTCAAAGGTAAATTCCAATCAGGTGGTTTAATAATGGGTGAAGAGATCAATGCTTTCTTAAGTATTTCAAATGCTTCTACACAATCATCATCAAATACAAATGGTATATCTTTTTGTAACAAACTAGTCAGAGGCCGAGAGATTTTTGAGCAGTCCTTAATGAACCTCCTATAAAAACCGGCATGACCAAGGAGACTTCTTATACCTTTGATGTCCTTGGGACATGGCATCTTTTCAATAGCGTCAACCTTGACTTTATCCACTTCAATACCTCTTTCAGTAACTTTATGCCCCAAGACAATACCTTCATTAACCATAAAGTGGCACTTCTCCCAATTCAAGACAAGGTTAGTTTCTTCACATCTCTCCAAAACTCGATCAAGGTTGCTCAAGCAATCATCAAAAGAGGATCCATAAACGGAGAATCATCGATGAAAACCTCACATATCTTTTCACAAAAGTCAGAGAATGTAGCCATCATGCATCTTTGAAAGGTAGTAGGTGCATTACATAAACCAAAAGGCATACGTCTATAAGCAAAAGTACCGAAAGGGCAAGTAAAAGTGATCTTTGATTGATCATCGGCTGACACAAGTATTTGAGAGAAACTAGAATAACCATCTAGAAAGCAAAAATGTGTATGTTTGGATAATCTTTCTAGCATTTGATCAATGAAAGGTAAGGGGTAATGATCTTTTTTGTAGCTTCATTTAATTTGCGGAAATCAATTACCATTCTATAACCTGTAATAATTCTTCACGGAATCAATTCATTTTTATCATTAGGAATGACAGTAATACCTCCCTTCTTAGGGACATAATGGACAGGACTTACCCACTGACTATCAACAACGGGATAAATTATACCTGCCTCAAGGAGCTCTAGTATTTCCTTTCTTACCACTTCTTTCATCTTAGGATTCAGCCATCGTTGGTGATCACGAACTCGTTTGGCCTCTTTCTCCAAATTTATTTTATGTTGACATAGAGTGGGACTAATGCCCTTAAGATCATCAAGAGTATATCCAATAGCAGCGCGGTGCTTCTTCAGAGTTTTCAATAATCTCTCTTCTTCATGCTCTGAAAGGTTAGCACTAATAATAACAGGATATATCTTCTTCTCATCAAGATAAGCATATTTAAGAGTATCAGGTAATGGTTTGAGCTCAAACACGGGATCACCCTTGGGTGGAGGAGGATCCCCTAGGATTTCAACAGGCAAATGTGTTTAAAGAATACTTCATCTATTTCCCTTCTTTCATTCATAAACATATCATTTTCATGATCTATCAAATATTGTTCTAAAGGATCACTAGGAGGTACAGAAATAGAAGCAAGACCAATAATTTCATCCTTACTAGGCAATTCCTCTTCACGGTGTTGTCTACGAAATTTAGAGAAATTAAACTCATGAGACATTCACCCAAGCCAATAGTAACAACATCCTTTTGTTGTCTATCTTAGCATTAACAGTGTTCAAGAAGGGCCTACCAAATATAATGGGGCAAAAACTATCTTGTGGGGAACCAAGAACAAGAAAATCAGCAGGATATTTAGTTTTCCCACACAAGACTTCAACATCTCTAACAATTCCCATGGGTGAAATAGTATCTCTATTGGCAAGTTTAATTGTGACATCAATATCTTCTAACTCAAGAGGGTGCATATCATGCATAATTTCTTTGTATAAGTCAATAGGTATTGCACTAGCACTAGCACCCATATGACATAAGCCATGATAACAATGATCTCCTATTTTAACTGAAATAAAAGGCATGCCTACCACAGGTCTATGTTTATCTTTAGCACATGGTTTGGCAATTCTAGCAGTTTCTAGCAGTTTCAGACAAGAGATCTTTAACAATAGCAATATTAGGTTCAACTTTAACTTGCTCAGGAGGTGTATAGGTTCTAATATTGCTTTTACGAACCACAGTTGAAGGTTTAGCATGATCTTTTATCCTAACAGGAAAAGGTGGTTTCTCAACATAAGCAGTAGGAACAATTGGATCATTGTAAGTGATAGTCTTTTCTTCAACTTTAATAGGTGCAGCTACTTTTACTTCTATGGGAGGATGATATTTAAACCACTTCTCCTTAGGGAGATCAACAAGAGTAGCAAAATACTCACATAAAGAAGCTACTATCTCAGAGTCAAGTCCATATTTAGTGCTAAATTCACCGAAAACATCGGTATCCAATAAAGATTTAACACAATCAAACTTAGGTGTCATACCTGACTCCTTACCTTCGTCGAGGTCCCATTCTTCAGAGTTGCGTTTAATTCATTCCAATAAATCCCATTTGAATTCAATAGTCTTCATCGTAAAAGAGCCGGCACAAGAAGTATCGAGCATGGTGCGATTGTTATCAGAAAGCCGAGGATAAAACTTCTGATGAAATTCCAATTTCAATCGTTTGTAGTTCCATGATCCCATATCATCACATAGCCTATACCATGTCAATGCATCTGCCTTCAAAGATAAAGGGGAGACCTTCTTGTTAGTAACATCATCGGGCACACCTGCAAGCTTAAATAATCCACAAACTTCATCCACATATATTAGGTGCTCATCAGGATGCATTGTTCCGTCTCCTCCAAAAGGATTAGCTAGCAGTTTTTCTGTCATACCGAAAGGAATCTCAAAGTAGACATTTTCATTCTCAGTAGGTTCAGTAGGTTGAGGAACAACTCTTTGCTCTACTGGTCGGGGTGAACATACCCCGAACAAGCCCCTCAGAGGATTAGTTTCCATAGTAACAAGTGACAGTAAATTTCAGCACACTATATAAATTTTTTCCTTACCAAATTCGACCTACCAAAGGCGCTTCACTCCCCGGCAATGGCGCCAGAAAAGAGTCTTGATGACCCACAAGAATAGGTGATCTATCGTAGTCCTTTCGATAAGTAAGAGTGTCGAACCCAACGAGGAGCAGAACGAAATGATAAGTGGTTTTCAGCAAGGTATTCTCTGCAAGCACTGAAATTATAGGTAACAGATAGTTTTGTGATAATATAATTGGTAACGAGCAACAAGTAACAAAAGTAAATAAAGTGCAGCAAGGTGGCCCAATCCTTTTTGTAGCAAAGGACAAGCCTGGACAAACTCTTGTATAGAGAAAGCGCTCCTGCGGACACATGGGAATTATCGTCAAGCTAGTTTTCATCACGTTCATATGATTCACGTTCGGTACTTTGATAATTTGATATATGGGTGGACCGGTGCTTGGGTGCTGCCCTTACTTGGACACGCATCCCACTTATGATTAACTCCTATTGCAAGCATCCGCAACTACAAAAGCACGAAACACATGTATCCAAATCAGCCCCTTATGAAGCAACGCATAAACTAGGGTTTAAGCTTCTGTCACTCTAGCAACCCATCATCTACTTATTACTTCCCAATGCCTTCCTCTAGGCCCAAACAATGGTGAAGTGTCATGTAGTCGACGTTCACATAACACCACTAGAGGATAGAAAACATACATCTCATCAAAATATCGAACGAATACCAAATTCACATGACTACTAATAGCAAGACATCTCCCACGTCCTCAGGAACAAACGTAACTACTCACAAAGCATATTCACGTTCATAATCAGAGGAGTATTAATATGCATATAGGATCTGAACATATGATCTTCCACCAAATAAACCAACTTGCATCAACTACAAGGAGTAATCAACACTACTAGCAACCTATAGGTACCAATCCCAGACTTGGAGACAAGAATTTGATACAAGAGATGAAGTAGGTTTTGAGAGGAGATGGTGTTGGTGAAGATATTGATGGAGATTTCCCTCTCCCGATGAGAGGAGCGTTGGTGATGATGATGGCGATGATTTCCCCCTCCCGGAGGGAAGTGTCCCAGCAGAACAGCTCTGTCAGAGCCCTAGATTGGTTCGGCCAAGGTTCCGCCTCGTGGTGGCGGAGTTTCGTCCCGCAAGCTTGCTTATGATTTTTCTTCGGACGAAAGACTTCATATAGCAGAAGGTGGGCACCGGAGGGCCAACAGGGGGCCCACGAGGCTGGGGGCGCGCCCAGGAGGGTAGGGCGCGCCCCCGCCCTCGTGGCCAGGGTATGGGCCCCCTCTGGTATTTCTTCTGCTCAGTATTTTTTATTATTTCCAAAAATAACTTTCGTGGAGTTTCAGGACTTTTGGAGTTGTGCAAAATAGGTCTCTAATATTTGCTCCTTTTCCAGCCCAGAATTCCAGCTGCCGGCATTCTCCCTCCTTATGTAAACCTTGTAAAATAAGAGAGAATAGGCATAAGTATTGTGACATAATGTGTAATAACAGCCCAAAATGCAATAAATATCAATATAAAAGCATGATGCACAATGGACGTATCACCCACACTAATATCTAGCAATGCTGCTAGAAATTGCTACTGTCCTTGTATGATTGCCATTCAGATAAGGAACATGCTTTTTTTCATTTGATGCATGTTTCATCAATTGTTAGTCACCCTCCTTTCCACCTTTTTTGTGAAAACAGAGATATACATTTTACGCTTGATCTTAGTTGATCTGCACAAATGATATCCAAATTATAGTTGAACATTCCAGGAGCTTCGCGACCAACCTTGATGTTGCTCAATTTTATTGCAAATAATGAAGAAGAAGCTCTGTGGGTTTCGTTTTCTGATGGAAATGGAAACGGGGCTGGAGCCCTTTTCTTAAAAAAAAAGAAGCTGCTAGCTCATGGGACATTGCTTCATTTTAGGTGAACTGCACCAAAAGGTCCCATGAATTGTATCATCCATGTGGGTGACAGCTGGTGTCAGCCCTTCTACGATGGCATTGACTGCAGATATGGTTCCCATCATGAGGTATGTTCCTTTTTGGTCTGACCGTTTGCCAAAGATCCTGCATGTTGATCATGCTCTTGTGCTACTGTTTTGGCACTGCCATTTTAAAGCAGTAATGTTATTATTTTGCACCTTAATCTAGTGGCACTATTAATTTGAGGCAATGTTTTGGGACCGCTAGTGCCATTGTTTTTTTATATATCGAAAGAGGGGGTTCCCTCTGATTTCATTAAAGAAACCCAACCATAGAGAACCATTATCCGACAACAACTCAGTGTAAACGGGCAGTTATGCAACTATTACTATAACGGACTGAGTACTAGCAGGAGACAAGTTCGCCACATAAGCTAGGCAGGTAGGGGGACGCAGCACCAGCTCGACCAAGTTTGGATTACAACCCAAATGCTACCACAGAAACATCAGGGGGAAGATAGGGACTGAAAGAGCCAGCTTCAGCATCCCAGTCTAAGCACCCCCGGCCTTCATCCTTGCGACGCACGGTACACCTCGTTTGCCACCTACTCGACCCTAGTGTCACTGATAAAATGAAGTAATAATACAGTTGAAATAGAGCAAGTGTCCTCTCTATCATTTCATTTCCAATGTAGATAAAGAAAGTGCTTCTCTTTGTTAATGTATGTTTCATCAACTAGTCCCATTGTTAATGTTTAAGCATTTCTGCAGACTGGGGTGCTTAATTTTAGTTGATCTGCACAAAAATAGATATTTGAATGTCTCAAGGCCCCTCCTTGTACTACCGCTGTACACTGATGTTCATCATTGGCGGAAGGTGTATCGGGGAGACTTGGGATGATTTCCAGTATGAGGCGTGGCGTACCGTATGAGGCACCGCAGGGCCTATCTCGCCCTCGCAGCATGGCATACTATGATACTACCGCAATAGTTTCTTCTATTTATTTTGCGTGTTTCATCAACTACCGCCACTATAAGGTAATCACGCTTTTTCATTATCTGTGCAAACACGGTTATTCAGCTGCATTTTGGTGGAACCGCACAAATGTACGGATGGAAACAGCATATATGCAGAGTGCGAGGTGTGCCAAGTAAAAATTACCGACACCAACCATGCTCCACGCATGCAGTGGCATCCACCACCACTAGTGGGATGTGTGGCGCTCTACGTGGACGGATCTTTCTCGGCAGCAAATCCTCTAACCAAATACTAGTAGCTTATATTGGCAGTTTTCTAGGGAATACTCTTTTCCGAAAGAAGCACCAATCTATTTTTCTTTATTTGTACATGATACGTCTCCGTCAGATCTACTTTTCCAAACACTTTTGCCCTTGTTTTGGACTCTAACTTGCATGATTTAGATGGAACCAACCCGGATGACCTTTGTTTCAGCAGTCTTTCCATGGTGTTATTTATGTGCAGAAACAAAAGTTCTCGGAATGACCTGAAACTCCACGGAACATCTTTTGGAAAATATCAAAATACTGGAAGAAAAATCCAGGTCAGGGGCCCACACCTGACACGAGGGTGGGGGGCGTGCCCCCTGACGCTCCACCGACCTCAACTCCAACTCCATATATTCACTTTCGGGGAGAAAAAAATCAAAGGAGAAGGATTCATCGCGTTTTACGATACGGAGCCGCCGCCAAGCCCTAAAACCTCTCGGGAGGGCTGATCCGGAGTCCGTTCTGGGTTTCGGAGAGGGGAATCCGTCGCCGTCGTCATCATCAACCATCCTCCATCACCAATTTCATGATGCTCACCACCATGTGTGAGTAATTCCATCAGAGGCTTGCTAGACGGTGATGGGTTGGATGAGATCTATCATGTAATCGAGTTAGTTTTGTTAGGGTTTGATCCCTAGTATCCACTATGTTCTGAGATTGATATTGCTATGACTTTGCTATGCTTAATGCTTGTCACTAGGGCCCGAGTGCCATGATTTTAGATCTGAACCTATTATGTTTTCATGAATATATGTGAGTTCTTGGTCCTATCTTGCAAGTCTATAGTCACCTACTATGTGTTATGATCCGGCAACCCCGAACTGACAATAATCGGAACCACTCCTGGTGATGACCATAGTTTGAGGAGTTCATGTATTCACTATGTGTTAATGCTTTGGTCCGTACTCTATTTAAAGGAGGCCTTAATATCTCTTAGTTCCCATTAGGACCCCGGCCATGACGGGAGGGTAGGACAAAAGATGTCATGAAAGTTCTTTTCCATAAGCACGTATGACTATAGTCGGAATACATTCCTACATTACATTGATGAATTGAAGCTAGTTCTGTGTCACCCTATGTTATGACTGTTACATGATGAACCGCATCCGGCATAATTCTCCATCACCGATCCAATGCCTACGAGCTTTTCATATATTGTTCTCCGTTTATTTACTTTTCCGTTGCTACTGTTACAATCACTACGAAACCCAAAAATATTACTTTTGCTACCATTACCGTTACTTCCATATTACTTTGCTACTAAATACTTTGCTGCAGATAATAAGTTATCTAGGTGCGGTTGAATTAACAACTCAACTGCTAATACTTGAGAATATTCTTTGGCTCCCCTTGTGTCGAATCAATAAATTTGGGTTGAATACTCTACCCTCGAAAACTCTTGCGATCCCCTATACTTGTGGGTCATCATTACACGTTGTCACAACTTTGACCCAAAGGTCCAGAGAGCTATTTAAGGGTGATTGGCGTAGTACTGGAGACTAATTGTAAGCATGATTTTCATTAGCTGTCACACTGATTGTAAGCATGAGCAGGTGGAGGATTAGGTTAGTGCGAATATTACCTTAAACCCTACCACCGTTGTTGAAACGAGGCGAGCGTCGAGGGAACCGTGGTGAACGGCGGGAAGCAACGCCACGCCATCCGGCCTCCTCTTGCAGTGGGAGAACGAATACTCTTGTGGCTCCGGCTGGCTCTGCACCCTCACGAACGACACATCATACTCGATCGATTCGTTATCCTCTGGGTGCTCGACATTTGACCTGTACGCCCACCACCTCCGCCTGGCTTTCGCCTCGGGCGAATCTGTCTGCTCCATCGCCCAGAGGAGATACTCGATGAACTCAAAGGACTGTGGCGTGACTGCCGCCGAGGAGTACATGTACATCGCCGCCCTCATCGCCGCCGTCTCGCTCTTTTGCATACATTGCCATATGGCCCTCACCATCCTCGAAATCTCCCACTCATTGTCAAACCAAGTAAGGATCTCTTTCAACCTGGCTAATTTTTCCTAGTCGCCGGTGATCTGCCTGAGTCGCTGGTACATCCTCTCCATAAATGTCCTTCTGAGTGGTCCGGTGCTAGCTTTGGAAGATGGGAGAAGAGACGGTGGTCTTGCAATAGAGAAGAGGGAGAGGCGAGACGGTGGTTTTGGAATGGAGATGATGGAGAGGAGAGGAGGTGGTTTTGCAATGGAGAAAAGGGAGAGGCGACACGATGGTTTTTGAATGGAGATGATGGAGAGGAGAGGAGGTGGTTTTGTAATGGAGAAGAGCGAGAGGTGAGACGGTGGTTTTGGAATGGAGATGACGGAGAGGAGAGGAGGTGGTTTTGCAATGGAGAAGAGGGAGAGGAGCATGCGACAGCGATTTAAGATTGGACGAGAGGGCCGGCGCGCTGTGACTGGATGAAAATTAAAATCAATTTACCCTTCAATTAAGAAAGCGACCCCACATTAACTAGTCTCCCTATTATTCTGGGTCATAATTGACCATGATTTTCGCAAATAAAATATATGTTATACGTTGCAAAAATAATATAATTTGAAAGTACATTGAGATACGAACCAAATGATACAATTTTTGGTTACATGCATTCACATTTTCCTTGTCAAATACAGTACATGGTCAAACTTTGACCCAAAATACATAAAACAAAAAATACTTCCAAGACCAGCACCGCTCTTCCGCTCTTCTCCTCTTAAACCACCGCCGCTACTCTCCTGTTCCAATCTAAAAGGTATGTTATTTTCAAAATGCCCACACAATGTCGAGTGTGCGAAAAACAGAGAAAGCGAGGGACGACGTTTTGGCAAGTGTTGGGCGTGGTGTGCATAGATGACAATTGGGACCCACATGTTAATAAAGACAGAGGCAAAAAATTTGGAGCTATTTTCTATGCACAGGTGGAATCGAACCCGGGCGGAACAGCTGTCGGGTAGTGTCACACAGCCACTAGGCTAGTTCAATTGTTTCGTTACTAATAAGGCACTTCCTCAGGTGATCGGATCTCCTCCTACGCCTTTGTGCGCTTCGCGGCCGCTTGTCTGCCGTTGTGAACATGCTGAATAAATGAGAGGAATCTCGAGAGGACTGTACCTGGAGAGGCGGACAGTCGGGATCCACCAGGTCTATGGCCGTGCAAGCAAGTGCCTCATCGAAAAAATATTTCCTTCCAATGCTATACCGATATTGGGGCCCACGGGTTTGTCAACATAGTTACATTTTTTTAGGTGCTTCAACGTAGTTACTATAGGAGATAAATTCACAACGAAGCTGGGGAGCTAGCAGGTAGTATAATTTATTATCACTCGGGCAACAAGTATCAGCTGGGTTTTGGGCTGCCCCGTCTAGGCTTTCTTTTTTAACATGCGCAGCCCACGACCTCGGATGAGAGATCCATAGGCCTGTTTGTATTTTTTTTTAGGGTTGTCATGTATCGACCGGCCTATGGAGCTCCCATCCGAGGTTTTATTTTTCCTGAAACATCGGCATCCCAATTTATGTGTTTTTTGAAGAAAACGCAGAGGACTGTTCTATTTTTCTATATAGGAATAGGAACGCCTGGTCCAACTTATGTTTCCCTTCTAACTATATTATATATACTAGTCATCAACCCGTGCTTCTGCACGGGCTAGCAATTTAAAAATTTCAGACAATGAATATTTATACAACATCATTATTGTTTAAATCATGTACAAATTAAATAAAATATCAAATTCCTATTCAGTTTTATATTATAATAACATATATAATATACCTTAGTTCTACCTATTTTGATAAAATATATAGTCTTTTCTCTGTTCAGAC
The DNA here is from genome assembly GCA_021605145.1 of Aegilops bicornis. Classification (NCBI taxonomy): domain Eukaryota; kingdom Viridiplantae; phylum Streptophyta; class Magnoliopsida; order Poales; family Poaceae; genus Aegilops; species Aegilops bicornis. Next base: position 55,988,556 of record CM038675.1, on the reverse strand, counting down.
ATTACTGATCAAATGCAACCAAAAAAACTACGGTGATAATTATTCCTACCATTTTATTTTGACTTTAATATCTGATAACTTTGAAAAAAACATTGAAGTGGTTTGTATTTCTTTTAATTTTTAATATATTTAGTTTAATTTGGTAAAACTTCAATCATATGTTTTTATTTTGTTAGGTATCCTATCTTATTCTAAGATGGAACTAAAAAGTAGTTCCTGGCATTTATATCACATATAGTTAGTGTGTTGTATTTCAAAAGTAGTACCATGATATGACGCTTCCTATCACCTGGTAATTAATATCTTGAAGGAAGAATTAGATACATTGTATAACTCACTTTGTAAATATATTAGGATAGACCTTATTGGCCAAAGATGAATTGTGGATTGTCTAGGAAAAAAGGCAAATTGAGAAACGTGGGCATTCTTCAAAGTGACATCTTACCAAGGTTATGTTTCCTTCTTCATGGGGTGTGGCTGGGCTATTTTCCATTGATATCCGTAGACTTTTATGAAAAATATGATGCTCTCAAGTACGCACACAACAATAGTATTTACAAAACACATACAAATATCGAGAGCAAAAAGTCGGAAGTGGGTTTAAAACGGAAGCCTGCCATTTGTATCACAAATGGTTAGTATGATATACGTGCACTCATATACTCCATCATGTCGTTTGTAGATACAATAGGATAGAAAGTACTGGTCCAAGACGTATTTTGGACGCCCTGACAATCACGAGTGACAACCTATAAAAAAATTGGTTTTCTGTCACTAAAAAGAAGTAGTTTTTCTATCCAAAAGACATCAGGCAAGGCTCCTCCAACGTCATTTTCTTTTATAAAAAAGTTTAATTAATTATATACAACGGATAGATATGTACAAAGCACGAACTGCCTGCAGTACACATATTTCGGAATGTACCATCTAACTTTTGAAACATCTACAAATTTGCATAGAAAATAGCCATGTTGTATATGAAAAACACAAACCTCCGTTCTAGCTTTAGATACGCTAATTAGCAGAAGTACAAATGTGAGATTTCTGAGTACCGTTGAAAAAACTTCAGCGCGCAGGTGATTTCATTATATCTCGTATGAATTTGATTGCTCATCGCAGAATATATGTGAATCAGTCTAGGAGTCCAAGTCTAACTGGTCAACTTTGTTTTTTCTCCACCTTTGTATCAAGCAAACCCAGTCATATACTACATGTACACAAATTAGATGGTTCAGATTACTTTCTCTATGGTGTAATGTATTAATTAGAACAAAAATTCAACATTTTTTTGAATTCTAAGTACACATGTATGTTCTAGGTCATCAAGCCATGCACTTTCACGGGCTAGCATGTCAGGTGATATCTTATTTGATTTATTTCATGCGTATGGATTTTGTAAGCATTATATATATTTCTAGCAAAAACATTGGAATGTGTTTTCAAGTATTATTAAAAAAGTGAGTAAAAAATATTTGGACTATATGCATGTATATATCTAGCTTGTACTCCTTCAGTTTGCATATGAGTAATTCAAGTGAGTGGTTGTGGATATATATATATATATATATTATATAGAGAGACAGAGAGAGAGTGGGCGTTGGATCTTACCATGTTTGTTCTGACAAAAATCGCCATCATAAGTTCCGGTAACTTCATGTTTTTTTGTAACTCCACGTTCTTTGTCTAGGTAAAAACAAACCGATGGTTTCTATGTCCGGCTAGAGGATATTCAAAGCAGTGAATCAGTCAAACATTTTTTTAGTCGGATGGGCCAGTCGTATGTAATCAAAACTTAAGTGTCCAGATTGTACTGTCTCATTGTTCTTTTTCTTTTGCAGGCGTGTCTCCTTATATTCTTTAACTTTTATCTGCATTGTATGTCCGCTTCGTTAAGTATATACCAAACTTTTCTCCCATGGTTAATCCTAGCCGCAAAACATAGATCTAAGAGCCTGATTATTTTTTATGATGTGGATTATTGGAGAATTATGTACGTGATTTGTTAGGATGCTGGTTTTTCTTTTGTGCTAGTCATTACTTACGTGTAGGTTGGGTCAGAACCTAGGCGTGGGTCTTTTCCTTGCAACTAACATAAACGTGAGCGCTTAGAATTTTTTGTACGTGTGGGATGAATCCTATTCATGTATGCACGTGTTGTTTCTTTTCTTAATTAGGCAGCATGTTCTAGTAATAGATCTTGACCATCAGATTTAATATCCAAAGGTTAAATTAATTCTGATGATGTGGATTACTGTAGAGCCTCTTATGGTGCCTCCAATTAGTAGATATAAGATTTAAATTATTTTATATGATATTATATATTATTGTTTTTTATGTTATATATTATATATTATTGTTATTGTCATCATATATTAAACAAATACTTACATATGTAAGAAAACAATATCCCACATCTTATTAACTTATAAAAATAATTTCTTAACAATAAAATTCTGGATTTTATTGGCAACGAAAATCATGTTGATTGTGTACAAGAGCTTGGTAAGATTTAAGGACAATGTAATAATAAATCACTTATTATATATATATATATATAGGACAATTTTTTCCTACTACCGGGTGTAGTTACTCCCACTTTTGTTTCATACGTTCTAGGTAGTATCTATCATATCGGAGAGTATGTACGCGTAGTATGTAGTATGTAAGAATGTTTAGGTAGTATACATACTATTTTTTATGTAGTATATAGTATATTTTGAGCATACTCCTTTTTACGTATAAATATGTACGTATTTCACAAATATTATAAAAACATGGGCTCACATGCAATATTTTCACATAATTCGCTTTGGAGTATCTTAGATATAGTATATGAGCATACTAAAAGTAATAAAGTAGAGCATATACTACCACATGGTAGTATATGAGAAATGGGTGTAACTACACCCGGTAGTAGGATGCATTTTCCTATATATATATATATATATATATATATATATATATATATATATATATATATATATATATATATATATATATATATATGTGTGTGTGTGTGTGTGTGTGTGTGTGTATAACAAAATGCTCATCCCTTGTTTATTTTTTGATAACATTGCTGCGCCCAGCCCAACATTATAATTATAATTAGCTCAGCAAAATCGTGTATTTCGAGAAACTGCAAATGGACTGTATTTTTTTAGGAAAAACATAAATGGGCCGCATGGAGCTACATTATTTGTTCACCCAGCCCAGCTAATGGAGTATAATTAAAAAAAATCAAATTGACTGTAAATTCTACCCCGCAAAAAAGATTGTAAATTCTGAAAAATGGGTTGAATACGTGCCACATTTTTTGAGGCTGAAATGTGGTCCAATAGGTCGAAGCCAACGCAAGTCATTGTCAACTTAGTCAACAAATGATTCTGACATCGTTAGCCGTTGGATTTACATCCAACGACCGGCATCCATCTTCAATCTCTCGTCTTCTTCCTCCAGCGCCGCCGGGACCACCTGCTCCCGCCTCCTGCTGCTAGCAGCTCTGCTTAGCACGCTTCGCTGTGAAGCGCTACTCCACCACTGGCCAGGCCATCCCTCCATCCCTCCACACCTCCTGTTCTTCCCCACTGACTGCCGAACCAGACTGCACCAGAACCAGTTAACCCTCGTACACCTCTCCGTCCGCGACTCTACTCCCGCGTCTTCCCATCTCCGGCTCGTTGCTGTTCGGGGCCTCGCCGTCATCCACCAACTTGGATGCGCTCGGCTCGGAGTGGTCAATGAACGACACCGTCGCAAGTAGATTGTGCGTGGAGAGGCTGACAGCTGGGTCCACGGCCGCACACAAGGAAATGCCTCCTTATTACGTGCAAAATAATGATTCCCCACCTGACAGCTGGGACCCACCGGAAGGGCCTTTGTATTTCGCGAAAAAAAAACGTTCCCACCGCTGACTGGTCAGACCCACCAGCTATATCTTCACACGCAAGGAAGTGCCTCCTTATTACACACAATAGTGGGAGGCTGACTTGTGGGCCAACTAAGTTGACGGGGATGGAGGGCTTTGTCAACTTAGTCAATATGAATGATTCTAGCTCCAGTGACCGTACGATGTCCATCCAACGGCCGTAGTGCTTATTCAACCTCTGGTCTTCCTGCTCCAGCCGCTCAAACCAGCGCCGGTGGTGCCTCCTGCTGCTGCCTCCCGTGGCCGGCTGCGATGCCGCGGAGGCCTCACCGCCCCCTACTACTCCCACCGTTGGCCAGGCCATCCCTCTATTCACCCACACCCCCTTTTATTCAGCGGCGACAATAGCTGCTACCTCTTGAGCACTGCGTTGGTTTTCCCTTGAAGAGGAAAGGGTGATGCAGCAAAGTAGCGTAAGTATTTCCCTCCGTTTTTGAGAACCAAGGTATCAAACCAGTAGGAGGCCACGCACAAGTCCCTCGCACCTACACAAACAAACAAATCCTCGCAACCAACGCGATAAGGGGTTGTCAATCCCTACACGGTCACTTACGAGAGTGAGATCTGATAGATATGATAAGATAATATTTGTGGTATTTTTATGATAAAGATGCAAAGTAAAATAAAAACGGCGTCAGAAATAGCTTGTTGTCGGGAAATTAATATGATGGAAAATAGACCGTGGGCCATAGGTTGCACTAGTGGCTTCTCTCATGAGCATAAATATTACGGTGGGTGAAGAAATTACTGTTGAGCAATTGACAGAATTGAGCATAGTTATGAGAATATCTAGGTATGATCATGTATATAGGCATCACGTCCGAGACAAGTAGACCGACTCTGCATGCATCTACTACTATTACTCCACACACCGACCGCTATCCAGCATGCATCTAGAGTATTAAGTTCATAAGAACAGAGTAACGCCTTAAGCAAGATGACATGATGTAGAGGGATAACCTCATGCAATATGATATAAACCCCATCTTGTTATCCTCGATGGCAACAATACAATGCGTGCCTTGGTGCCCCTACTATCACTTTGGGAAAGGACACCGCAAGAATGAACCCAAAGCTAACCACTTCTCCCATTGCAAGAAAGATCAATCTAGTAGGCCAAACCAAACTGATAATTCGAAGAGACTTGCAAAGATAACCAATCATGCATAAAAGAATTCAGAGAAGATTCAAATATTGTTCATAGATAAACTTGATCATAAACCCACAATTCATCGGTTTCAACAAACACACCGCAAAAGAAGATTACATCCAATAGATCTCCACGAGAGAGGGGGAGAACATTGTATTGAGATCCAAAAAGAGAGAAGAAGCTATCTAGCTAATAACTATGGACCCGAAGGTTTGAGGTAAACTACTCACACATCATCAGAGAGACTATGGTGTTGATGTAGAAGCCCTCCGTGATCGATGCCCCCTCCGGCGGGGCTCCGAAACAGGCCCCAAGATGGGATCTCACAGGTACAGAAGGTTGTGGGGGTGGAATTAGGTTTTTGGCTCCGTATCTGGTAGTTTGGGGGTACGTAGGTATATATAGGAGGAAGGAGTACGTCGGTGGAGCAACAGGGGGCCCACGAGGGTGGAGGGCGCGCCTGGGGGGGTAGGCGCGCCCCCCTACCTCGTGCCCTCCTGGTTGATGTCTTGATGTAGGGTCCAAGTCCTCTGGATCACGTTCGTTCCAAAAATCACGTTCCCGAAGGTTTCATTCCGTTTGGACTTCGTTTGATATTCTTTTTCTGCGAAACTCTAAAATTGGCAAAAAACTGCAATTCTGGGCTGGGCCTCCGGTTAATAGGTTAGTCCCAAAAATAATATAAAAGTATATAATAAAGCCCAATAATGACCAAAATAGTATATAATATAGCATGGAACAATAAAAATTATAGATACGTTGGAGACGTATCAAGCATCTAAGCTTAATTCCCGCTCGTCCTCGAGTAGGTAAATGATAAAAACAGAATTTTTGATGTGGAATGCTACTTGGCATAATTTCAATGTAATTCTTCTTAATTGTGATATGAATATTCAGATCCGAAAGATTCAAGACAAAAAGTTTAATATTCACATAAAAATAATAATACTTCAAGCATACTAACTAAGCAATTGTGTGTTCTCAAAATAACATGGCCAAAGAAAGCTATGCCTGCAAAATCATATAGTCTGGCTATGCTCTACCTTCACCACACAAAATATTTAAATCATGCACAACCCGATGAAAAGCCAAGCAATTGTTTCATACTTTTGACGTTCTCAAGCTTTTTCAATCTTGACGCAAATACATGAGCGTGAGCCATGGACATAGCACTATATGTGGAATAGAATGGTGGTTGTGGAGAAGACAAAAGGAGAAGATAGTCTCACATCAACTAGGCGTATCAACGGGCTATGGAGATGCCCATCAATAGATATTAATGTGAGTGAGTAGGGATTGCCATGCAACGGATGCACTAGAGCTATAAGTATATGAAAGCTCAACAAAAGAAACTAAGCGGGTGAGCATCCAACTCGCTTGCTCACGAAGACCTAGGGCATTTTGAGGAAGCCCATCATTGGAATATACAAGCCAAGTTCTATAATGAAAAATTCCCACTAGTATATGAAAGTGATATCATAGGAGACTCTCTATCATGAAGATCATGGTGCTACTTTGAAGCACAAGTGTGGTAAAAGGATAGTATCATTGTCCCTTCTCTCTTTTCTCTCATTTTTTTATTTGGGCCTTTTTTAATGGCCTCTTTTTTTCGTCCGAGTCTCATCCCGACTTGTGGGGGACTCATAGTCTCCATCATCCTTTCCTCACTTGGGACAATGCTCTAAAAATGAGGATCATCACACTTTTGTTTACTTACACAACTCAACAATTACAACTCAATACTTAGAACAAGATATGACTCTATGTGAATGCCTCCGGCGGTGTACCAGGATATGCAATGAATCAAGAGTGACATGTATGAAAGAATTATGAACGGTGGATTTGCCACAAATACAATGTCAACTACATGATCATGCGAAGCAATATGACAATGATGGAGCGTGTCATAGTAAGCGGAACTGTGGTTAGTTGCATGGCAATATATCTCGGAATGGCTATGGCAATGCCATGATAGGTAGGTATGGTGGCTGTTTTGAGGAAGGTATATGGTGGGTATATGATACCGCGAAAAGTGCGTGGTATTAGAGAGGCTAGCAATGGTGGAAGGAAGAAAAGTGCATTATAATCCATGGACTCAACATTAGTCATAAAGAACTCATATACTTATTGCAAAAATCTACAAGTTATCAAAGCAAAGTATTACCGCATGCTCCTAGGGGATAGATTGGTAGGAAAGACCATCGCTCATTCCCCGACCGCCACTCATAAGGAAGACAATCAATAAATAAATCATGCTCCGACTTCATCACATAACGGTTCACCATACGTGCATGATCACGGGAATCACAAACTTTAACACAAGTATTTCTCAAATTAAAAACTACTCAACTAGCATGACTCTAATATCACAATCTTCATATCTCAAAACAATTATCAAGCATCAAACTTCTCATAGTATTCAACACAATCATAAGAATTTTTCTTTTTTTCTTTACTAATCTTGAATGCCTATTATTGTTAAAGCAAACTACCATGCTGTTTTGTAGGACCCTCAAAATAATCTAAGTGAATCATGAGAGAACAATAGTTTCTATAAAACAAATCCACCACCGTGCTCTAAAAGATATAAGTGAAGCACTACAGCAAAAACTATATAACTCAAAAGATATAAGTGAAGCACATAGAGTATTCTAACAGTTTCCGAATCAAGTGTGTCTCTCTCAAAAGGTGTGTATAGCAAAGATGATTGTGGTAAACTAAAAAGCAAAGACTCAAATCATACAAGACTCTCCAAGCAAAACACATATCATGTGGTGAATAAAAATATAGCTCCAAGTAAAGTTGCCGATGGAAGTAGACGAAAGAGGGGATGCCTTCCGAGGCATCCCCAATCTTTGGCTTTTAGGTGTCCTTAGATTATCTTGGGGTTCCATGGGAATCCCCAAGCTTAGGCTCTTTCCACTCCTTGTTCCATAATCCATCAAATCTTTTACCCAAAACTTGAAAAGTTCACAACACAAAACTTAACAGAAAATCTCGTGAGCTCCGTTAGCGAAAGAAAACAAAACACTACATCAAGGTACTGTAATGAACTCATTCTTTATTTATATTGGTGTTAAACCTACTATATTCCAACTTCTCTATGGTTTATAAACTATTTTACTAGCCATAGAGTCATCAAAATAAGCAAACAACACACGAAAAACGGAATCTGTCAAAAACAGAACAGTCTGTAGTAATCTATAACTAACGCAAACTTCTGAAACTGCAAAAATTCATCCAACATAGGACGACCTATACAATTTGTTTATTGATCAGAAGCAATTAGATTCAATATTTTATCACGTTCTGGTGATTTTTAACAATTATTTTCGTGAACAGAATGTTTCTGGAATTTTCAGCAAGATCAAATAACTATCATCCAAGAAGATCCTATAGGTTTAACTTGGCACAAACACTAATTAAAACATAAAAACACATATAATCAGAGGCTAGATCAAATATTTATTCCTAAACATAAGCAAAAAAGCAAAAAAACTAAAAATAAAATTGGGTTGCCTCCCAACAAGCGCTTTTCTTTAACGCCCCTAGCTAGGCATTGGGAATTCAATGATGCTCACAAGAAAGACAAGAATTGAAGCACAAAGAGAGAATCATAAAACACGTGACAAACACATCTAAGTCTAACATACTTCCTATGCATAGGCATCTTATAGGCAAACAAATTATCATAGCAAGCAAAAACTAGCATATGCAAGGAAGCGGATAGAAACAATAGCAATCTCAACATAACGAGAGGTAATTTAGTAAGATGAAAATTTCTACAACCATATTTTCCTCTCTCATAATAATTACATTTGGGATCATAAGAAAATTCAACAAAATAGCTATCACATAATTTTTTCAACATGACCCACATGCATGCAAAGTTGACACTCTTCCAAAATAGTGGGATTAACATTAACTAAAGTCATGACTTCTCCAAACCCACTTTTATCGAAAATTTCATAAGATTGAATTTTCTCCAAATATGTGGGATCTAAAGTTGACACTCTTCCAAACCCACTTTGAATATTATTGCAAACAATATTATGAATCTCATATTCATCATGGGATTAAATAAATTTTCAAGATCATGAGAAAAATCACCCCAATCATGATCATTGCAACAAGTAGTAGACATAGCAAAACTAGCATCCCCATGCTTAGGGTTTTGCATATTATTAACATAATTGACATCAAGAGAATTTATAGTAAAATCATTGCAATCATGCTTTTTATCGAAGGAACTATCAAGTATGGGTGCAATAGCAGCGATCTCATGTTTAATGTAAGGAACTATAGCAAATTTATCTTCATAAAATATTGGCATCATGGCCACAACAATAGCAAGCATCATGTTGATCAAGGGATGTTTCAATCAAATCATCGGAATCATAATTATCTATAGATTCATGCATATCATTATTTTCTTCCAAAGAAACAGTCATTCTCTCAATAATTCTTTGACATAGACATTATGAGCATGGTTTTCATAGCAATATTTAAGTATATCAAAATTTTCAGATTCGTAGAGAGTAATATCATACTTTTCAATCAAAGAAGAAACTTCATAAACACCCTTTGCATAAGAAGATAAGATTTCATTATCATTTAACTCACATAGGTAGGGAAGGTGTTTTTATGGTTCTTAGAGCAACAAGTAAAATAATAAATTTCACAAAGATTCCAAGCATAACATAGCAATCTGTTTATTTGATTCCGTAAGAGTTTCCCTTTCGGACAAGCGGTGGCGCACAAAATGAGCATGCTCATCTAAAGATTTCCCATCAACTAGGCTAGTTGGGGTTTCAGCACGCAAGCATAAGGATCAAAAATAATCCAAGTAAAACACTTTAAGTGGATCCATATCAATAGATTTTTAGCAAGCAAGCAAATAGAAGGCACAAGGAAACACAAACAAAAGGACATACGGGAAGAAGGAGAGGAAAAGGCGAATAAAATGGGAAGGGTGAAGTGGGGGAGAGGAAAACGAGAGGCAAATGGCAAATAATGTAATGCGGGAGATAAGGGTTTGTGATGGGTACTTGGTATGTTGACTTTTGCGTAGACTCCCGGCAACGGCGCCAGAAATCCTTCTTGCTACCTCTTGAGCACTGCGTTGGTTTTCCCTTGAAGAGGAAAGGGTGATGCAGCAAAGTAGCGTAAGTATTTCCCTCAGTTTCTGATAGATATGATAAGATAATATTTTTGGTATTTTTATGATAAAGATGCAATGTAAAGAAAGTAAAATAAAAACGGCGTCAGAAATAGCTTGTTGTCGGGAAATTAATATGATGGAAAGTAGACCCGGGGGCCATAGGTTTCACTAGTGGCTTCTCTCATGACCATAAATATTACGGTGGGTGAACAAATTACTGTTGAGCAATTGACAGAATTGAGCATAGTTATGAGAATATCTAGGTATGATCATGTATATAGGAATCACGTACGAGACAAGTAGACCGACTCATGCCTGCATCTACTACTATTACTCCACACATCGACCGCTATCCAGCATGCATCTAGCGTATTAAGTTCATAAGAACAGAGTAATGCCTTAAGCAAGATGACATGAAATAGAGGGATAAACTCATGCAATATGATATAAACCCCATCTTGTTATCCTCGATGGCAACAATACAATTCGTGCCTTGCTGCCCCTACTGTCACTAGGAAAGGACACCGCAAGATTGAACCCAAAGCTAAGCACTTCTCCCATTGCAAGCAAGATCAATCTAGTAGGCCAAACCAAACTGATAATTCGAAGAGACTTGCAAAGATAACCAATCATACATAACAGAATTCAGAGAAGATTCAAATATTGTTCATAGATAAACTTGATCATAAACCCACAATTCATCGGTCTCAACAAACACACCGCAAAAGAAGATTACATCGAATAGGTCTCCACGAGAGAGGGGGAGACCATTGTATTGAGATCCAAAAAGAGAGAAGAAGCCATCTAGCTAATAACTATGGACCCTAAGGTCTGAGGTAAACTACTCACACATCATCGGAGAGACTATGGTATTGATGTAGAAGCCCTCCGTGATCAATGCCCCCTCCGGCGGGGCTCTGGAACAGGCCCCAAGATGGGATCTCACATGTACAGAAGGTTGCGGCGGTGGAATTAGGTTTTTGGCTCCGTATCTTGTAGTTTGGGGGCACGTAGGTATATATAAGAGGAAGGAGTACGTTGGTGGAGCAATAGGGGGCCCACGAGGGTGGAGGGCGCGCCCCCTACCTCGTGCCCTCCTGGTTGATGTCTTGACGTAGGGTCCAAGTCCTCTGGATCACGTTCGTTCCGAAAATCACGTTCCCAAAGGTTTCATTCCGTTTGGACTCCGTTTGATATTCTTTTTCAGCGAAACTCTAAAATAGGCAAAAAACTGCATTTCTAGGATGGGCCTCTGGTTAACAGGTTAGTCCCAAAAATAATATAAAAATATATAATAAATCCCAATAATGTCAAAAACCAAATATAATATAGAATGCAACAATAAAAAAATTATAGATACGTTGGAGACGTATCAGCAGCCTCACACCGCAGCGAACCAGTGAACCCTCATACTCCTCTACGCGTGGGCATCCACTGCCGCGTCTTCCCCGGTTCCGCGTCGTCCCCTTCCTAGGCCTCGCCGTCGTCCACCGCCCTGGTGCTCTCGGCGCGGCGTGGTCAACGTGGTCAAGGAACGACTTCAATTGGACGTGGACTGTACGTGGAGAGGCTGACAGTTGGGTCCACGGCCGCAGCAAGGAAGTGCCTCCTTATGACGCGGAAAATAATGATTCCTCTACCTGACAGCAGGGACCCACCGGACGGGCAACCGTATTTCGCGAAAAAGCCGTTTCCCTCCTGACTGCTGGGACCTACCAGCTACATCTTCACACGCAAGGAAGTGCGTCCGGGCAAAAAAAAACGATTCGCCCCGCTGACTGCTGGGACCCACCAGCTACATGTTCGCACGCAAGAAAGTTCCTAACAGTCGGAACCCACCTAGTCGAAGCGTACGTAGCATTGTCATTCTGATCGCGAACGTGTACGTACATACTGGTCGATGTAGAGGCGCGCACGTGTCGTAGTAGAGGCGCGCACGTAGCATGTCCATGTACGTACAGCTGCTAATGTGCAAGAAAGTAAATACGGCCACGTATGTACATACGGGCTGGGTCTCGAACGCCTACTCGCGCATACGTACGGCCAGGGCTCATGTACATGGCTAGGTCGGAACGGAGAAACAGCGTCGTCGTCGTGTTCATGAGGAGCCAACCGGCTGGGCCGGAACGGAATGCATCGTCGTGTTCATCGGGAGGGCTTGGATGGAACAACCGATGGAAACGAGGCTTGGTGTACCCAGAATGGAGGAAACGGCCTTGTGTTCGACTGCCCACGTTCGAAACGGGATCCTGTTCATCGGGAGAAGTGCGGCATCTGCAAAATGAAGGAAACAGACTTGTGTTGGACCTCCTATGGTCGAAACGGGTTCCTATTGATCGGGACGGGTGTGGCGTACCGCAAAACGGAGGAAACAGACTTGTGTTGCAGCCGCTACGGTCGAAACGGGGGTCCTTTTCATTGGGAGGGGTGTGGCGTACTGCAAAACGGGACTCCACGGGATACTGTTCATCTCCATAGTCACCCCCCTCCACGGGCTACTGTTCATCCACCGTCGACCTCCTCCAGCCTCCACCTGCGACTGTTCATCCACGAGCTCCTGTTCATCCAGCGTCTACCGCGCGCTACTCCACCGACTACTGTTCAACCAGCCCTCTCCATGAGCTCCTGTTCAACCATCCCTCCACGGGCTACTGTGCATCCAGCCCTCCATTATCTACTGTTCATCCAGCCCTCCACGGGATCATCCTGTTCATCCAGCCCTCCACGGGGTCCTGTTCATCCAGCCCCAACCGGCTCGATCGATCTGGGTCCTATTCATCAAGAGGCATCACCACGGGGTCCTATTCATCCACCCCCACAGAGAACTGTTCATCCAACCCCCCCCCCCCCAGAAACGCTCACTGTTCATCCAGAGGCAACATCGATCGGTTTCAGTTAGCAGCAGTAGCGAAGGAATCGCTCGATCAGGTTCAGTTAACATCCATCGATCGATCGCTCGGGTTCGATGTCGTAGCCTCTGCGATTGCAACCGCTCGGGTTCGATAAGCGACGCCTCGCTCTGGTTCAGTTAGTGCCCAACGCCTCGCACCCACGCGCATGCATGTACGAGAGAAATGCGCAAACCTTCGTGCATCGCTCGGCCCCGACCACCCACCGTAACTAGGAGCACCCCGATATTTTCCTCGCCCTCGCTTCTACCACGGTTTTTTCCATCATGGACGGCCCAAAGAATGTCACGCAGCTTCGTTTCCGGCCCGCCCAGGACGAAAAGCTCATTTTCTGTCATGATTTTTTGTGATAGAAGTAGGAGCCCACACCACATCAATTATGATACCGGGTTTTGTCACAATTATCATCATAGAAGTGTCATAAGTATGACAGAAAAAAAATTCGTTCGGCCAAAAATGTCACGGATGTGTAATTTTTTTGTAGTGTTGGTGTGCTAATCTGGGTATCAAGCTCGATTACGCCTCCGTATACCACCCTCAAACAAACGTTCAAGTCGAACGGGCCAATGGCCTGATAATGAGAGGCATTAAAGCCATACTAGTGCGATCCTTAAAGGCGTCGGATAAACACTGGGTTGAGGAGCTCGACTCCGTACTCTGGGCTGCAGACCACACCCAATCGCACGACCGGATACACACCGTTCTTCATGGTGTACGGCGCAGAGGCTGTCTTGCCCTGCGATATTATTCATGACTCACCTCGAGTGCGCATGTATGAGGAGAGAGGCCGAGCTCGATCGGCAGGACGACTTAGACGGCCTGGAGGAGGAGCACGACGTCGCAAAGGCTAGTTCCGCATTTTATCAACAACAAGCTCGAAGATACCAAAGCAGAGAAGTGCGGGCTAAGACTTATAATGTCGGTGAACTCGTTCTACGCCTACCAGAGAAGAAAAAGGACAAGCTCATGCCCAAATGGGAGGGCCCTTTCATTATAGATGAAGTTCTCCTTTGGAGGAGCCTATCGCCATACAATGCATCGGACAATCGCTTGGAGCCGAACCCATGGGCAGCTGCAGGACTCGAAGATTCTATGCCTAAGTCTGGATACATTGTTCGTTACCTTTTTCTCCTTTTTTTCTTTTTTCCCTTTTCCTTTCAATCCTTTTACAACTTCTAGCGTGTGTTCGGGTAAGCCGCACACTTGAGGGTACACATCCTTAAATTTACACCCCACCATAACTGGGGCTTCCTTCAATAGAAGCCTATTATTATTTCAAGCATAAAGCTCACCATATATATGTGTATTTCCTACTCATATACGTCTTGTTTTCGCCATTATATGCACCTCTATGACTTAAGTTTTTGCCAAGCTGGGTTGCCTTGCTCCTGTGCTTATGCCCTACGTTCCCGCTTTTTCGGCTACGGCATAAAGGGAGCACCTCCGCGATTGTTACAACCGGATCATTCGGACATGTACCTCAGATGGGTGAAGCGAAATCTAAGCGTTCTTAAGGGAATAAATCGTCGACGGACAAATGGCGAACTGCCTTCGTAGCAATATAAACCAACGAAAATACAAAGACTCCTGTGATTCTTTCACATCACAGCTTAGTCATGCATAAACGCATGCCGACTCAGGTAGAGGAACCCTTAACGGAACTATAATTCCTGAAAGATGTTTCTTACATCAAAAAGTAATATAACATAACTCCCTGAATACAGCTTGTCTGTTCAAGCATTGTGACTGGATCGCAGGGTTTCCGAACGTAGTTGGTGTTTTCCGTCGGTATAGTATTCGAAAACACTCCACCCTTGGGTTTCGAAGGCTGAAGCGGAAAGTCTTCCATGACAATCTTTTACAATTCGGCCGGAGATAAGTTTGCTGATATAGTGTATTGTCACATAAAATCGCATGCCTACTCTTTATCTATGCCATCTATCAGGCTGTCTAGTTTACAATCCTGCTATGAAAATTTGGCGGCTATCTTTACTTGATCATACACCAAGCTAACCGGAATTTCTTGTCCGTCCAGTCGCCGAGGTCTGACCCGGGCCATATGATTTGGATCAAATCCGTTATACCACGTTTTCACCATGGCCCAGGCCTCTCGTGCACCCTCTCGACATGCCGATGCCTTCCACATCTCAAAGCAAAGACGAGCTCCTTTGAATAGCTCCGCGAGCTCCCCCATTATTCCTGGAGGAGAATCGGATGGCCAAAAAGCCTTAGCCATATTCCTCATTGCTTTTCGAGCTTGCTCGTGCACTTTGGATAACTCTTGCAGTAAGTCGCCTTGAAATCCGAACACTTCTCCTTCAGGCTGCCTAGTTAACAAACCTACAGGAACAAATCTCTTAAAAAATTTCCATCAGGGGATCTTACGGAAGTTAGGTTCAGGGACATACTAAATATGCTGCCTTTCAACTTTCGGTTCTCCTTCAAGGCATCCGACAGTTGGGCTCTGACGTCCTTTAGCTCCTTGTCTTGCTTGATGTTGGCATCCTGTAGTTTGTTCTTCTCATTAATGGTCCATGTTAATACACGTTGACCAGCAGCTTCTTGCCCTTCGGCATGTTGCTTGTCCGCCTGAGCTGCCTTTAGCCTCTCCTCCAACTGATCTGCCGATCCTGCTGCCGTAAACAAAACAATGAATAATCAAGATGCATTGTTCGCACATAATCGAATTTGCCGACACTATTATGCTTACCATCCGGAGCCTTCTTCAATTTCTTCAAATTTTCCAGTTCGGTGGTGGCAACAGTTAGCTTGGTCCGACATACTTCAAGCTCCTTGGACAACGTGTCATTTTTAGTCATGAGTACCTGATAATATTACCCTTAAATCAGTTGGGCCAACTGCTTCATGTTTCGGGGTCTACTGGCATATGATTATTGAATCCACACTAAGTTTTTACCCGCATATCTTTCGAAAGATGGGGAGTGGCTCCGGCGAGTCCATCCCGGGCAGCTCGGATGTATGCATCCGCCGAGCTGAGGGCATTGAACACCTCTTCGGTGAAACTTGGGTCGCGCATGTCCTCTTTCCTCCGCCGATGATTCATCGCGCTCTCCACTTCGGAATGGGTGACGGAGATATTATCCGAATCCTGTTGGAGATGACAATCTGGCATTTTACCCGTGTCAACCCTAGTCCTTAAGGCAGGGTCTGGAGCTGGATTGGTTGATCTTGGCGGCGAGGTCCCCGGATATAGTCCGGCGTATGCTCTTCCTACAAGATAGCCCAACGGGAACATCATAATTCGGTCTATTCATAGGGTGCATTGTAAAAATTATACCTCTTTGGTGAATGCGGGGGCTCAGTAGTATCACCATTGGCCCTTCTTTTCAAAGACTCACCCTGCGCAGGTGTGGCCTTCTTAGAAGACGCCTTTGATACAGCTCAACGAGACGAGCGTCGCCCCTTCGGAGCATGAGACAGCGCAGTGGGTGAGGTGCAATGGGAAAACTCTTTTGGAGGAGACATCTCCTGGGTACTTACATGTGAGGATGGGAGAAGGCCGTGGTAATCGACTGTAATGGCTACTACGTGTCGTCATAACTACTTTGATAAATAAATCCGTCCTTAAGCTCTATAAATATGTCGGATCTTCTTCATAACCGGGATCTAAATCCGAATATGGTCCTCTGGCTGCGGAGCGGGGCCGTAGATCCCCTTGACGAACTTTCTCCATTCCTGTGAAAAAGCAGTGGGATTAAATTCGGCCAGCATAGACTCTGGAGGAGGGTTGAGTAAAGCCAATAATTGAAAAACTCACCCAGGGAATGGGGTTATACATGGAAAAGCCTTCCCGACATGTTAAGCAAGCGAAGTCTTCCTTCTCATCTTTGTACGGATCGGCTAAGATGGCGGCTAGGGAGGCAAAATTATCTGGACCTTCTTGCGAACAACGGGACACATCGTCCTCCCATTATAATTCCACATGGGGAGACCTCTAGATTGAAGCGGCTGAACGCACCGGGTTATGGAAATTGCCATTACCTCGATTATAGACAGCCCGGAGTTGGCAAGTACTCTGATCTTGCTTGCTAGTCTCGAAACCTCCGCACTATCTTCTTCTTCGAAGGTTCAGGGACGCCAATTGGCGGGCTTCTTTAAAGGAGCGCTGGAAAATTCGGGAAGACCACGAGAGATTGGGTCCAGAAGAATGGCGCCTTCAATATAAAACCACTCCGAGGGCCACTCTTCGGTTGCCTTCTTCGGAGTGCCGGACAGGTATCCAGTCCCGGCTATCGCCATGCCGGTGCCGCCCACCTCGAATATAGATCCCTTTTGGGAGGCGGGGACGAGGCAGAAAAATTTCCGCCATAACTTTCGAAATGGGCCTCGCAGCCCAGGAACAGCTTCGCAAAGATCAACGAAGCCCATGATATGCAGGATGGAGCCCGACGTCAGATTGTGCAGTTGAAGGCCGTAGTACTCCAGTAGACCTCTAAGGAAAGAATGAATAGGAAATCCGGCACCTCTCAAGAGGAAGGAAACAAAGCACACCCGCTCCTCTCTAGAAGGATTGGGGAAATTCTCGGCCAAGGCTTCAACCGTCGATGGAAGTTAATCCAGCCCGAACGGAGACTAGATCCGCGGGAGGAAGGTACCCCTACGTCTGAAGTTGGCTCAGATGGGCATGGGATTATCGAACATCTTTCCCAGTCGCCTGTTGAGGGTCACTGGGGTGCGAAGAGGAGCTAGGGCGCTGGCCATGTTTGGGCGATTTCCTATGGCAAAGCTCTAAGGTTTTCAGCGTGGTAGGAATGGTTGCTGAGATCCAATCTCTTTATATAGGCGCCTTTCCGCCTAGCCAAGGGGTTATTCATAAAAACACCAAGACTGTTCACATTCATTTGACACGTGGGAGACGAGTCGACGGTAGTGAAGAAATAGTATTTAATGGGCAGCCGAACTATCGTCAATCCGAAGCACGGTGAAGAACCCGCCTTGCAAAGCCGCAGACATAAAACCAGATATTGCATCGTCACTGAAGGCAAGTTCGGGGGCTATTGAGGTAGTCCTAGATTAAGGGGTCCTCGGATGGTCGGGCTATGTGACATGGGCCGGACTAATGGGCCGTGAAGGTACAAGATAGAAGGCCTCTCTCCGTGTCCGGATGGGGCTCTCCTTGGCGTGGATAGCAAGCTTGGCGGCTAGTCGTATAGTTTCCTTTCTCTGTAAACCGACTTTGTACAACCCTGGCCCTCTCCGTTGTCTATATAAACTGGAGGGGTTAGTTCGTAGAGGCGATCATAACCATACAGGCTAGACATCTAGGGTTTATGTCTACGATCTCGAGGTAGATCAACTCTTGTAACCCCTATACTCATCAAAGTCAATCAAGCAGGAAGTAGGGTATTAGCTCCATTAAGAGGGCCCGAACCTGGGTAAACATCGTGTCCCTGCCTCCTGTTACCCTTGATCCTCAGACGCACAGTTTAGGACCCCCTACCGAGATCGGCGGTTTTGACACCGACATAGGGCCCTTCCCTCACTCTCAATCCCATTAAAGATGCCAACTCAAGGATCAACCTGTAAACTTAATTAAATGTCCGTACGTGTATTTCTCGTAGAGGGAAACATACTCCTGACCCGACCCAAGAGACTCCCGACCCTAGACGCGATTTAGGGCTTGGGATGCCGCCGCCCCACTTCACGCCGCCACTGGAGTGCCACGGGGCAAAGCTTTGGCGGGTGATGATGGCGGCATCGGCACCTTCTTCCGCCGTGGCTCTTGGGGTGGCTGAGGTGGTGCTACACGCGTGTGTCCCAGTCTGTCATCGGCCCTCAGCATGGGGGCTTATTCTCCAGTCGTCGGCTCACCTCGGAAGGGCAGCGGTGCGGGGGTGGCATTGCTGCAACTCCGGTCATGTGGGGTCTCCCGGCGGCAGGGTTGTCATGGCTCCCGAGAAAATCATAAATTTCAGATGCAAAATCATAAGTTTCAAAGATTCAAACTTAAAACTTACGGAATACAACTACTTTATGGATCGCCAGGCAATTGGGCAACCGAACATGGCTAGGCAGGTGAGTGCACCTGCGAATTTCAGGTATAACATTTTTTACTATTATTTATAAACATGTGGATTGCTAAGGAAGACTCACTACTGGAAACAACGCCAAGTGCATGGTGGTCTCGGCGAAGGCTGATATCATCTAGGCAAAGGGTTTCCCAACATGAGTGGCAGCATAACCTTTGCATACATCCACCACAACCTTTGACATAGGCATAGTTTCGGTCTATAGGACTCTACTGTTGCTAATCTGTTAGTTTTATTTTATTTGTTATTGACAGATTTTTGACCTTTGGCTGTGTGCATCCTACTTATGCAGAGGCTGAGTGTTACTCATAATACTTTGTGTCATTGTTCCTTCGTCCGGTAGTCAAAAGCTCTTCTCTACCATTGCACATGCCCTTGTATTTATATTACTTAAGTCGGGTGTAGTTTTTTCTTGCTCAAGAACAATTTATTGGTTTTTACCGAGGCAGCAAAATCAAAACACTGCAAATATAGACGAGAGTCGAATACCCCTGCCTATGGATAACCAAGAGGCACCCGGCCACAAATCAGGATCATCAACAAGATTGGTTGGATTCTGTGGAAATCCAACCGGTAAGGTCCCCTATGGATACTAGGCCCGTCACAGTTGTGAGCTCTTCCGTGTTCAAGAAATAAAATACTCTCTTCATTCCCTTATACAAGGCCATTATAAAAAATACATTTTGCATATATACAAGGTCACTAACAGTAATCGAGACAAAATTTAATAATATTTCCTCGTACTTGCAACTTGTTTAAGAGCATCTCCAACAGGCGCGGCAAAAGCGCGCCAGCAATAAATTACGTTTTAAGCGCGCCGGCTGATTCCAGCGCTCCAGCGGTGGCGGAAATTACAGCGGGGAAGCGCTTCTTGGCTGGAGAAAGCGGCCTTGTAGATTTGGCGCGCCGCTTACCGCGCGCCTATAAATTGCCGCGCCCGCCACGCGCACCGCACACAGCCACGCGCCCTCCCCTCGCGAGCTCGCCGCTTCGCAGCTTTTCGCGCCACCATGCCGCCGCGCCGCCGGGGTGCTTCGGGCTATCGCGGCGTCCGTGCGCGCCCCAACGGCTGGTTCTCCGCCGAGATACGGTCCGGCGACGTGCGGCTCGGCCTCGGGACATTCCGGAGCGCGCACGAGGCGGCCCGCGCGTACGATGCGGCGGCGTGGCGCTTGGACAGGCCCCGGTCGCAGATGAACTTCCGGGACGTCTTCACGCGCGAGCAAGCGCAGCGCGTCGCCCCTCCGCCGCGTCTCATCACCGACCTCGACCGTGCCGACCATGCTCGGCGGCAGCGCCGCCTCCTCGTCGCCGAGGAGGATGAGCGAGCCATGGCGGAGTGGCGCCGTCGCCACCCGGAGGATGTCGCCGACGAGCATGCCTACTGGGCGGAGAGGACGGCAAGGCGCCGCTCGGAGCGGGCGAACCGGCGTCAGCGGAAGGCAGTGGCGAACGAGCAATGCGACATCGTCTCCGCAGGTGGGAGGTCGTTCTTCACCTCGGACGATGAACGTTGGGGCGGCGTCTGGCTCTCAACCTCGGACGACACCGGCGAGGATAGCGATGGTGATGGCAGCGACTTAGAGTAGTTTTCTATCTATGTATGCCGTAGTAATTTCTATCTATCTATGTATGTTGAACTATCTATCATCTATGCCGTAGTAGTTGCACCGAAATATCTATGTATCGCTTTTTTTATCTATGCAATTTTAATTAAAAAAATATTATAGAATGAGCGCAGGCGCTGCATTTTACTGCGCCTGCTGGAGCTGCGCGCACGCGCGGCTTTTCAGCGCGGCTGCTGGAGCAAACGCTGCGCGCCGCGCCAAACCAGGCGATGGGCGCGCGCCAAATCTGTTTTTACAGCGCGGCGCGTTAGGCGCCTGTTGGAGATGCTCTAATACTTGCATGCATGTAGTCATAATGACATTGTGCTACTACTTCCTTCTCATTTCTTCCTTGTATGCATGTTAATAATCCCGGTTAACTAGACAAGAAATTGGCTTGCAAAGCAGTTATTAAATTTTACCTTGATAACTGTACTTTTAGTTTAGGGCCTCGTATAAGGGAATGGATGGAGTAAAATGCATTTGGGCGCTTGATCTGACTTTTTAGCCGCCCGACTTAGTTTTGAAGATTTCGGATCTTAAGCATGAGCACGTGAGGAAGCATATCATCTCACGATTTGACTTGTGAGGCTTTGACTTAGTCTCCAGCATTCCGTAGTACTCCCTCTTTCTTAGTTTGCAGGGCGTGCATGTACCCCTAGGTCATCAATTTGACCAACCTAATACAAGTCATATATTACAAAAAATATATCATATAAACTTTGGATGTTCTATTTTCAAAGCGGTATAATTTTTGTATTATATAGTTTATATTATAGTGATAAAATTAGCAACCTAGGTATACGCGTAGGGACTTGTAAACTGAGAAAGAGGGAGTACTAAATACTACTGTAATATGAAGCATGGACGCGTAAGTCTGCCGTCAGTCCGATCACATGCGCAGGCTACTCTCTATCTCTTCGGTTCATCCATGGGTTGTTTCCCTCTGCCTGCCCGCACAAGAATCCTGCTGCAGTTGCATTACCTATTGAAGTATATATCCTGACCTGAGGCATGGCTGCCGACTGCCCCCCAGAATCTTATTATTGCCGACTTATGAGTTGCCGACTTGATCTGTTCTATACTTGTATTCCAAGAGTATCTTGATTAAATCTTGCTCGATACTTGTGGTCGTTTAAAAGACAGATGGACTTACATTGCTTGTGCGGCAATCTGGGTCAACGCTAGCCATTAACCCAGCTTCCTGGCTAACCATATTCAGCACATGTTTACTCTTATACTGACGCCAGATAGCACATATCTCCTCAAAACAAGTTATTTCATGATTACGAAAGAATTACGAAACAAAAGCCCAAACATATTTGGCCACGACACAATAAAAAGACATATGTTGCACTGATTCATTTTTGTTGCTGAATAAACAAGATGGATCACCGACATGCCTCCTTTTTGATAAATTTTCTCTAGTAAGCACTTTATTATAGACACCTAGCCAGAGAAAAACATGAATCTTTTGGTGGCAACAAACTTTTCGTAGACTATCTCCGATATCAGAGATTATCCCATCAAAGTGAATAGCACTATCTGAAGATTTGACTGAATATACCCCTTTAGACTCCAAAGGCCAAACAGGTTCATGCAATAGATTAGGAAGAGAAAAGTTTTAATATGGTCTATCATTTGCACCTAGCAAGCCATACCCGATTGATCAACGTATCATCTGAAAGAAAGTTTCAGTTCTACCCCAACAAACACCTAGGCTACAGAGCAATTAGGTTGGTTTCTAATGCAAAAAAGGTCGCCGAATTGGGTTTTTAGGGAATAATCCCCATCCCACGCATTATGCAAAAACTGATGTTGTCACCATTCCCAACTTTCCAATGATAAAATGTTTTAGCGGCCGATAAGGCCCAAGTAACACTTCTCCACAAAGGAGAACCTCTTTCTCCCTTGAACCTAAGACTGTTTGGATAGTTAACATTATATTTAAAAGCCAGAATTCCTTCCAATCACTGTCATATTATCAAAGAAACGTTTCCCCCAAGAAGCCAAAAGAGCCATGTTAAAATCCTTGAGATTTGGAACCCCCAAGCCCCCAAATCATTTCTTCCTAGAAACGAGAGACCAGTTAGCTAAATGATACTTATGCTGATCTCCTAGGTTTCCCCAAAGGAACTGAGCCATTTGAGAGTTAATGGCGTTAATAGCGCATTTGGGAAATTTAATCACAACCATTAAGTAAGAAAGGATTCTAACACTACTAAAAAAGACTTATAGGTGAACTCACATTAGTAGCGGGCGAAGTCTAGCGCCTGCCACTACCATCGCCTTGCCAGTAGTGGACACAAAACCTTGCCCGCCATTGCTACTTGAGTTACTAGTGGCAGGCAAACATACGTGCCTGCCACCGAAATACAAAATTTGGGAAAATTCCTTGGCCACCTGCTCATCAATATTGAATGTCATCGCATCACCTTTATGAAAATTGATTTTCATTCCTGAAAGGTTTTCAAAACAGGACAACATCCAGTCGAAATTTCTGGATTTCTCACAAGAGTTTTCCAGAAACAGGAGGGTATCATCAACATATTGTAAGCTGATGATCCCTCCAGGATTAGCATGAGGCAAAAACCCACAAATCACCCCATATGTGGAAGCTTCAACAAGCATTTTGGAAAACACCACGAGGTAGACAGTCAGGGACCACAAAGAAAGGCTGGTGCGCACCCAGCCGCAATAGTATAGACTTGCAGCTTCTGCCGTAGCAATGGGCCTTAATCACAATCAGGGATAGGATCCAACGGCAGGCTCTCTATATGCGGTGGGAGTGTGCAATCTTGAACCGGGAATTCGTGCAGCTGTGCAGTTCTTCAGATGATCATCGGTTCGCCATTGCTGCTATATGGCAGTAAACATTTAACGTACAAGTTTTGTTAGACAGGTAAAACCAATTTAAAAAATAGCATGCTATAGTAGCATTCTGATCAATGTCGTGCTAAATGAAATAAGCATGCAATCGTTCGCTATAGCGTGATACAATGTCGCTCTAGCGCGTCATAGCTTCACTATAGCGAATTTTCAGGGCAACGATATTTTGTCATAGCACGTTATTTTTTTTCCAGGTAACACAGATGAAAATATCATATATAAATGGGGCAATTTGTATAAAAAATGTTAAGAGAGGGGGTAGAACTGAAATTTGCTCTATCATTTGCCTTGCCTAGATTTAGTTTGGTTATTACAAAAATACTACAGGTACGACCTGCTATAGGACCGCTACAGACCTTTCCTTAACCTGTCTTCACTGCCCCCCTCCCCGCCCCCCCCCCCCCCTGAATTTAACCCGAGTAGGGCCCTTCCCTCACTCTTAATCCAATTAAAAGATGTCAACTCAAGGAACAGCCTGCAAACTTAAAACGGAAATTCGCAGGGAAACATAATCCAAAAGATGTCCGTACATGTATTTCTTGTGTCGACCCTGACCCTGACCCAACAGACTCCAGAGGCAATTTTAGGGCTTCGGATGTCGCCGCCCCACTCCTCACCGCCACGGGATCGTCACGGGACAAAGCCTAGGTGGGTGATAATGGCGGCGGCGGCGCCTACCTCCGTCGTAGCTCTGGGCGGTGGCTAAGGCGTTGCTACACGCGTGTCGAGGCATCGGCCGCTCAGCGAGGGCTCATTCTGCTGTCGTTGGCTCACCTCGGAAGGGCAGCGGTTCCTCATGGGCGGTGTCATTGCTTCAACTCCGGTCATGTGTGGTCTCCGGCGGCAGGGTTGTGATGGCTCCTGAGAAAATCGTAAACTTCAGATGCAAAATAATAAGTTTCAAAGATTCAAACTTAAAACTTACGGGATACAACTACTTTTGTGGACCGTGAGGCATTTGGGCGACGGACATGGCTAGGCAGGTGCGTGCCCTGTAATTTCGGTATAACATGTTTTTACTATTATGTATAAACATGTGAATTGCTAAGGAAGACTCACTACTTGAAATAACGCCGAGTGCGTGGAGGTCTCAGCGAAGGCTGATATCATCTCGGTAAATCATACTCGACATACCTCCTTTCGGCAAAGGGCTTTCACGAGTTCCTTTTACCAAGTAGTCAGAACCTCTTCTCTACCATTGCACATGCCGTTGTATTTCTAGGACTGCAGGCGGGTGCCGTTTTTCTTCCTCAAGTACGATTTATTGGTTTTACCGAGGCAGTGAAATCAAAACGATTCAAATATAGATGAGAGTCGAACACCCTGCCTATGGATAACCAAGATGCACGCAGCCACAAATCAGGATCATGAACAAAATTGGTTGGATTCTGTGGAAATCCAACCGCTAAGGTCCTCTATGGATACTAGGCAAGTCACAGTTGTGAGCTCTTCCGTGTTCAAAAACTAAAAATAAAATGAATTGTGTGCTTGATCTGACTTTTGAGCCGCCCGACTTAGTTTTGAAGATTTGGGATCTTAAGCATGAGCACGTGAAGAAGCATATTATCTCACGATTTTGACTTGTGAGGCTTTGACTTAGTCTGAAGCATTCCGTAGTACTAAATACTACTGTAATATGAAGCATGGACGCGTAATTCTGCCGTGAGCCCGATCACATGCACAGGCTACTCTCCATCTCTTCAGTTCATCCGTGGGTTGTTTCCCTGTGCCTGCGCGTACAAGTATCCAGCTGCAGTTGCATTATTACCTACTAGTCATCAACCCGTGCTTCCGCACGGACTAGTAATTTGAAAAATATCATACATAGAAATTTTATATAATACTGAGTACAAAATACTTTAAATATATTTTCACTACTTAAATTTAATGACATATATAATATTTTATTTTTCTCCTTTAAAAAATTAAAAACTGTACTATGATGTTTGATTAATCCCAACTACTATAAATAGGGATCATGTAGAATTATGGGAACTTACACCTTATTTTTCCAAGTTTAATGTTGGTAAATTGTAAATTTTTCATTATAGAGTGGCAACGTATTGGTGGAATTTGTAATATATATTAAAGTGTTTTTATGGTAGAACATCGATTGCATGTGTTTATTCTGTTATAATAGGTATCATGGTACCCCTCAAAAAAAGGTAGGTATCATGGTTTAGTAAAAATAAATAGATAAAAGGTATCATGGCTTACTCTAAGACAGATCACCAAAGTAGTTCCGTGCATTTATACCACAAATAGTTATTGTGGTATATTTCAAATTTTATACAATTGTATTCTCGTACCTATTATCTGATAATCAACACCTTCTTAAAACAATAGTTACATAACTTTCTTTATGTATATTTATACAATCATAATATACTTTAAATACTATGTTATTAAAATAGAAAGTACGGGTCAAAGATGTATCTCGGAGACCCTGATATTAAAGTAACGTGACACATGATCTTTTTTTTGAACAAAGACACACGATCAAGAATTGTCTTTTTTCGTAAAAGACAATGGGGAACAGGGGAAAGTCCCTAACGCATCATTTTTCATCTATCAAAAAGCTGGTATTTGCAACGGATAGCTATGAACAGGAATCAATTGGTCGCTAGTATATATATTTGCAATGTACCATGCTAAAATATTTACAACAAACTATTTTCAAAACATCTAGAAATCTGCGAATATTTGGAATGTCTGGTTGAAGAAGGTGAAAAGTCGCAGGACCTAGTTATGTCTTCTAACCGGCGGATTTTGGTTTCTCCACAATGTAATCCATTAAACCCAGCCACTGGCGCTGTATGTCCACAAATTAGATGGCTCAGATTATTCTTTTTCTGCATATATAATCTATAACCAAAACCAATCCAATATTTTGTTTCCAGGCCAACCTAAATTTAATTCCAGGTGCACAATAATTAGTAAATGATAATATTTTTTGAACCCTTCGTATTATATATAGATAGAAAATTACCCAGCACGTGATGGATTCACTTTACAACCTTGTTTCATTGAGTTGCATTGTGCGGCCTGTAGTTCGATCGGCCGGAAACAGTGTCTTCCCATAGATGCATGTGAGATGTGTGTGCATGTACGTCATTATCTACACAACCTGCAATAATGACACGGACCACAAATGTGTGTGCATGTACACCAACAAAAAAAGTGTGACAAATAGCAGCCTTATCTTCATTTGTGTGTGTACTGCACATTAGTGATTGTTTTTACCTATTGCCGGGTCGCACGTCACCTCGCCAATGGGATCTGTGCATGTGCATGCCAAGGCTACCTTCAAAACCTATTCAAGACAACACTCCAATTGCTTTGGCTACATATAGAAAATCAAGAGAGGTGGCCGTACTGACATATATGCAGCATCGACATATGAACGGCGAGGAAGCAATCCAATCCTGCATGAAAGCGAGGAGGCAAGCTTCCTTGATTTGTTCCGGACGCGACCCTGTATGAAGCTAGCCCATAGCTCGGCTGGCTAGATAAGCATAGAAAGTTGGCTCGTTTGATGTGAGCATCCACGTACACAACATCCTTTGTGGCTGGAAGATGAGATCGAGATTCGAGAGATGGCGGCGGCGTGACATGCATGGACGCAGAAAAAAGAAATAGATCGGGACAGAGATTGACAAATTGATATATTTCCGGACTCTCGGGTGGAAAACACGGTGGAGGGAGCCATCTGGGTCGTTCATATTTTCATCCAACGTTAAATAACTATTAGATGCGAGGATTACGTGGGGGCTTGTGTGATGCATCGAAGCACTCCCTCCGTTCCCAAATATAAGTCTTTCAAGAGATTTCAGCAAATGACTACATACAGAGCAAAATGAGTGAATCTACACTCTAAAATATGTCTACATACATTCGTATGTTGTAGTCCATTTGAAATGTCTAAAAGACTTATATTTAGGAACGAAGGGAGTAGTAAATGTAAAGATTCTACCTATCAGTTATATATGTATGATTCTTTGAGGTGTCTCTATGAACATCTAACAATTGCAATTATCTTACGAACAATATGAAGATCTAACAGTCGCAGTCCACTAACTAAAACATCTTTTGGCAAGGGCCAATTCCCATTTATTATACAAATAATTCCTCGCACCATTTAAAGAGTACATGAACTAACTTAAGATTAGAAAACTATCACTATAACATGGAATCGTTTTTCCTGGTTAGTTAAATTGCAAAAAATAATTGTATCCCCTAGATCAGTTCAGGATAACTATATATACATATGACATTCTACTTGTGTCATGTAAATTAAAATCATAATATATGCAGGAACAGTAGAAAACTTTATTTAGGATGTAATTTAGGCAATGTGGTTGTATATGAGAGAAATCGAGTGCATGTTTTATTTCTCCCGAACTTCGACGTTATAAAAATTCAAGAAATAAATGTGGGTGAATCAATATTTTGTGTGTACGGGTGGTTGTGTTAGTGAAATCTAATTGCTTTCAGCTCTATTCTAGTATGTGCTTTTCCTTTTTCTGGCAAAAGTATGTTTAAATGTTGTCTGAAAACACCACAAGATATTGATCATAACCTCTCTCTTCCACGTGTAATAAATTTTCCTAGATTTTTATGACTAACTTTTGTTGATTATCTTAACAACTACAAATAAGACATGCATATGTTTTTAGGATGATAAGGGGATTTCCAAAAAATCAGTCAAAATAAGATGGTGATAACTCAGAACATATGACGGTTATTTTTCTTTTATTGATGAAGATTGTTTGAAATATCACATTGTAAGGCTACACACATGCATATGTATATTAGATCTTTTAATACATGCACGATTCTTACATATGGCTTAATTTTTGGCAAGTCGGAGATTTAATAGGCGGTCTACTCTATTTGAGGTCAACATAAATAAATATATCAGTTATACATACCAATATCACAATGTGCGTGATGTCTTTGTATATATGCACGTAAACATCCGCAATCCTCCGTTAGATTAGCCCCGGCGACAAATCATATTATTCCAAGCTGTCCAAGAGTATATGACCACACCATCTGCGTCATGTGAAAAGGAGTAAAATCATATGATTTCAGGCACTCCAAAATTATATGATGTCATTGTCGGCATCATGTCAAAAGGAGTAAAATTGTGAGAAGAATTCATCCTAAGAATAAAAGTTGTGGTTTAGTACGTACATGTATAAATAATTCATGAAGCCAAAACATGCATTTGGAGGCACAGTTTCAGTCCTCACCGTGGGCTATCTGTTTGATTATCCACTTCATTAATTGGGCTTTCATCGAGTAATGTGTAAATATGCTGTCGGTGAGCATCCTTTTTCTACTGATCTGAATATTCATGTTGTTAGCAAAATAGCCCGCCGCTTGTCGCTGATGCTTCTCGCTGGACGCAACAACCATGCACGTACTTGTGGATATGAGAAAGCTTCTTGCTGGACACAACAGCCATGCACCTACTTGATTCTCGCTGGGCACAACAGGCATGCACCTACTTGATGGATATAGGAAAGCTGACACACATACGCGGCTAGCTTGCACACGCTGTGCTGGTTGATTTAGATCAGGACATGTATTACTTGCAGACCGAAGTTGAGATTGCAATGACCACAGATTTCAGCGGCTGGAGAGGAAGAGGGAAGAGGGTCAGGAGAGGATATTTGCATCTTTTTAATATTGATCACAACATGGAAGCATAGGATGGCATGGAAATTACAGAGGAACATGCGAGGAGGAGCAACAGGTTGAGTAGCGCTAGGGTTACCTCCTGAATTTTCGGTGCCTCATGATGAAGGATCGGTAGGGTGATGACTCTTGATGGAGTTTTTTTCTTGAGGGAGTTGTTTTATTGGTAGCCCGTGGATGTGTTTTTTTCTCTTAAAGAGAAGTTCACGTGTGATGGTGGGCAAGGACTCTTGAGGTAATTCATTCAACGGCTGTAAAAAGCTAATAGGAGATCGAATGGATAATTTTGCTTAATGTCTGAGGATTAACGTGGAATTTTTAATGGTGCCTCCAATTAGTAAATATAAGATATAAGACATAAGATTGAAGTATATATATCCTTACCGAGGCACCGCCACCGACTGCCCTGGAGAATCTTATTATTGCCGACTTACTTATGAGTTGCCGACTTGACCTGTTCTATACTTGCATTCCAAGAGTATCTTGATTAAATCTTGCTCCATACTTGTCGTCGTTCAAAAGACAGATCAACTTACATTGCTTGTGTGGCAATCTGGGTCAACGCTCGCCATTAACCCAGCTTGCTGGCTAACCATAATATATAAGGATACCCTTGAGGCCGTCAATCACTACGGCCAGTAGTAGCAGCTTACCAAGTCTTTCCATTGATTAGCTTGAAGCAGTTGGCAGCAACAATGGCGGCACCTTTAAGTTTGGTCCGGATAGGCCTCCTCTGTCTGTTGGCGATGTCCGCGTTTGCGCAATACCCGTCGTCCCCAAGCTCCCCGGACTCGTACCCGTCCCCGGGCTCCTACCCGTGCCTAGGCTCCCCGGGCTCCTACCCGTCCCCAGGGTCCCCGGACTCCTACCCATCCCCAAGCTCGTACCCATCCCCTGGCTCCCCAGGCGGTTACGAGGGGGAGGGGGAGATCATTCCTCCTAGGAACGTCACATGCAAGGACACCGACGGCAAGCGGCCTGGGTGCACGAGCACCTGCCCCGACCGGTGCCCCCAGCAGTGCATCGTCCTCTGCCCCGACTGCAGGACATTTTGCCGTACGTATTCAATCATGTTTATCAATTGCTTGTTGATAGCCTTTTAGGTAAGGGCTCTACTGACATACAAATGCATGTCATGGTGAAAAAAATAGACGACGAGGTAAAGCCAGCGAAGCCCGTGCCGCCGCCTGCAATGTTCGTGTTTGGAGATGGGGCACTGGACGTCGGCAACAATGCATACTTGCCACAGGTCGAAACAGAGGAGGGGTACTCCCCTCAAGTCTCCCGATCGTGCAGCGGCAGGTTCAGCAACGGGGCCAACTTGGCTGACACAATCGGTATGTGCGTGCCAAAACGCCCCATACACATACTCTCTACTCACCGATTGTCTAGGTTTCAATTGTGGCTTTGTGCATCACAATGGTGCGAAAGCTCGTGGGTTTTAACCTTGTTTTCCAGAAAAATATATTCTAAATGTTGGTTCATTTCATGGTGTCCAGCGACATCCATGGGCTTCAAGGAGAGCCCTCCGGCTTACATGTCATTGGGTGGTAGGCTCAACATGTGGGGAGCCAACTACGCCTCCGCGGCTGCCGGTATCAGAATTTCTACTGTAAGGCAACCCATTGTACTTCATTTGCACTAGCTTTAAATTACCAACATTTGAAATAAGAGAAGAAATGAGAGATGCATGCATGAAGAACGGAGAGAGATCCATCTCGTTGCCGAAACAACTGGGGCACTTCAAGGCAACTAGGACCCAGATGGAGGCCAAGCTGGGCAGCGATGCCAAAGTACGCGACCTCCTGTCCAAGTCTATCTTCCTCCTTGGCATCGGCAGCCAGGACGTCGATCCAATGGTGAATGTCCAGGACCCAAATGTGTGGGCACATACCGAGATCCAGGAACTCATCGCCCAGTATGGGGAAGCCCTCACGTCCCTTTACGACATGGGTGCCAGGAAGATCGCCATCGTCAACGTCGGCCTTAGTGGGCAGACCTATTACAATATCTGCAACAAGTGCGTTGACAAAAACGCCATTGCGTTTGACGCTGCCCTCAAACCCCTCATGGCCAGCCTCGCGTCCAAGAAGTCGGGCCTCTCCTACTCCATCGGCGACTTCTACGGCTTCACCACAGCCGTCTTCGCCAACCCAGCAAATTATGGTATGTAGTACAGTAAACTAACAACTGATACTCTTTCTTCTGTTGAAAATTAACCAACCACCAATGCCATATTTACCACAGGACACCCCAATATGGGAGTCGAATTCCACTATCTACCAACACACATGTGTCCAATATTCATTAAATAGTGGTTTGTTTCATTGTTTAATTATTATGTTGTGTGATGTGCAGGGCTAGTGAATACCCGGGACTCCTGCAGCCAGAGGGGCTACCCGGACTGGACGTACTGCTACAACCCAGATGGTTACTGGTTCTGGGAGCCGGAGTTCATGACAGATAGGGCTGCCAAGCTGACAGCCGCTGCATTTTACTACGGTCCACCCCAGTTTACATTTCCAGTTACCTTTAAGGCTCTGCTGGAGAAAAAATAATTTCATCTTGTGGTATTAGTAGTATGTATTGTATTTGTTTCCACTAGACATGTGCTATGGAAGCAACTGAAATATGCAATAAGTATGCCATGAAGAATAAAACAGGTCATTCGGACCTTTCTATCTATATGATATTAATAAATATTACTCCTACTGATCTTCTTTGTACTGGTGTCTAAAGACAAAAATGGTTTTGTGCCCTTTGGTTCCGGCAATGGACCAAGAAAATTTCTTGATGACCGCAAACACACTGTTCGCTGCAGTATAGATTTTTACGATCGACAGGAGCAAAGGTTGATCATGACTAGCAGCATTTTCACCTGGGTCATCACATGGAAATAGCTTACTACTATCACCCTTCTGTGAAATAACGAGAATAACGGTAAGGTAAACTAAACTAACAACACAAAACCGAGCTAAAGCCGTAATAAAAAAAAGGAAATAAAGACACGCATTTAAATACTAAGTGAGACAATGAGTAATAAAATATTTTAGGATAAAAACTATTTTGACATGATCTACTATGTAGAGGATGTTAGAAGGCAAAGCTAAAACTAGACCGAATAGATTGATTCGGTTCTTCGGTTTTAAATAAACTTGATATTTTAAAATTGATTAACGATTAGTTTATAACACATCAAGGACCAGTTTCCATAGAACCAAAATTTTGGTGATGTTCTTGGCTTAAATTAACATAACTGACGTACATTCAGATCACAATCGGCAGTAAATGCTTGAAATTTGTTTCCCAACAATTCCTTATTTTCCATCTGTTTTTGACAAGCAATAGAAGCAAAAGATAGTAGTACCATCATATGAACTTTCCGCAAGAAAAATTATAATAGCAACAACCGATAATAATATCATTATCATATCATCACATTCATTAGATAAGGTACTTCTTTGGATTGTAGGAATTTGGAAAATCAGTAATATGGAATACGTATAATTAAGATACCATGTACTATAAATTTCAATGTGATTTCAAAACACAAGAATTTTGTGACAGGTGCGTTTGGATGGTGCGTAGTAAATGAACACTTGAATACTGTTGGACCGAGGAGAGAGAGAGAGAGTATATAGAGGGAATGAAAGTATATATATATATATATATTGGACTTCTCAACATATAAATAAAATGAACTTTCGAGCTCTTGTCAAGTTTCACATAGAATCGGGGTCATATGAAAGGATTTATCTATTAAGTAATTATTAAGAACAGTAAAACTGACCCTAATCCCTGCTCTCTCACGAATTTGGCATTCCTGACCGTTCGATTTCATCTGGTAGACATTCCTGAACATTGGATCTTTGTCTCATGACGTGTTTAGCGCTAAAATGGGCCACAGGTCGAGAGGGCAGCTACTCCCCGTAGCTTTTTTGGACCCCTGTAGTTAATCGGGCCCGTTTTCGTGCTCAGCCAAAGGCAGCGAGCGGCCCTCTCATGCACTACACTCCCGTCTCCATAAAAGAGAAAAGATGAAAGAAGTCCATTTTTCACCGTAGCCTGAGGGACAAATACCCCTGAACTCAAATTTGATACGATTTTAACCCCCAAATCATTAACCTAAAAGGCTTTCGCCCCGCTTTATATATAAAGTGCTAAGAAAACAGACAATTTTTTGGCTAATTTAATCCATAAGTAGATAACTAGCATGACATTGACAGAACTAACAACATACTGGTACTGATCTAAACAAGCACGTACTACGCAAATAGTAGATAAATCTACATATGATGCTAGCACTACTAATACAGAAATTATCAGAAGAGGGATAAACGCGGTATACCCTCCAGTAGGCCATGCAGAAGCCGCCGCTGCGGTGGAAGCAGCAGCAGTAGCGTCCTCGGCGGCCTTCTTGTCGGCCTCGGTCTTCTCTGCGGCGGCGTGTTCGGCGTCGCTGGACATGGTGATGACGGAGACGACGCGGACGTAGATGAAGTAGTGGATTGGAGGCGAGCAGTCGTGTAGTCGCTTCCCAAAACCTATTCGTCTCTCTCCGTATAAGAACCAGAGAGACGGAGTTTCGAGACTTGCTCTCCGTCGACCGTGTACGCGGCGGACGGGATGAGTCACCGGCGGCAGCAGCAGCAAAGGAACGATGGTGGGCGGTTCGCGTGGACCAGATGTGATCTGATCGTGGCGGCTAGGGTTAGGGGACACAACACACTTATATAGACGCAGCCGCGTGGAGAGACGTGGGCTTGACCTACGTCCGAGTCCGTGATAGCCCACGATCCGACGTCTCAGATGTTGGCCCTGCTGTCAGAAACTCTCCGTTAGTGACTGGCAAAAATAAGCGCATAGGTGTGAGCTCAGCTCGGCTCATTCCCGCAACCAAGGCGCGCCGTGACAAGGCGTGGCGTGGCGTGGCGAGGCGGGCGGCTGAGGAGCAGCAAGCGAGGGCCTCTTCTCTTCTCAAGCTCCAATATCATGTAGAAGAGCCACCCTTATAAACCACTCCAACTTTCCTTCCACTAGCATGGTGGGACTAAACTTTCCACCACCTTTTCATGCCACCTACATGGGCCCTTAGAGATTAAATCTGAAATTTTCATATGGGCTCTAGGCCCATCTCACATTTCAACAATCCCCACCAGATCTCGGGGGCCCACTTTGTCCTTTGTTCCAAACGCTGTTTTGATATACTAGTGTTTCAAAGTGAACACCTGTTAAGGTTGAGCTTCACCTAGAGCAAGTAGCTACACTCCTTCACAACTGAACAATGGACTATGCCTTGAATTGTCAATTTGGCGTAAAGAAGTTTCACCACATGTCTTACTAGTACTGGGCTGCCGAAGGCTGACCCCTCGGGTGGAGCATATAAGTCACACTCCTGGTCTATTCATGAGCTTACTAGAGATCACCCCAATCTCATAGACTGTGACTAGCAGTCGGGCTCATATAGGTGTGTTCCTCCAAAGATCGCTCTGTAGGATAGCATCTTGCTTATATATATAAGCCTTGGAACACATTAAGACAGTAGTCATCCTTCCATACAGTTTTCGAGAGTATGGCATCTCCAACGGAGTGGGTTAGTAAGGTTACTCTCCTCAGTTCACCACTGGCTTGTTTTCCCAGGTCCTACTTCACGGGACCTCCGATCACATAGGTTGGGTTACCACAATGGCAACTCATGTGGCTCTCATACCCATCTCCTCGATGCACATCTATCACTACACGCGATAGCCCTTTCGTAAAGGGATCTACAAGATTCTTAGCCGTATGGACATAGTCCAACGCTATCACTCCGGAGTTTCTTAATTTTCTGACAGCTTTTAATCTCATTCTTATGTGTTTGTTGGACTTCATGTTGTCCTTTGAACTATTCACCTTGGTGATGACAGTCTGATTATCACAGTTCATAAGGATAGCCGGAACTGATTTATCAACCAATGGCAAGTCCATCAAAAGATCTCGAAGCCATACTGCTTCAACACCAGAAGTGTCTAATGTTGTTAATTCTGCTTCCATTGTCGATCTCGTTAAGATCGTTTGCTTGCAAGACTTCCAGGAAACAGCGCCACCTCCAAGAGTAAACATATACCCAGCTGAGATCCAATTCGCATCACTATACCCTTCAAGTACCGACGGGTCTCCGGTATAGTGAAGTCCATAGTTCATAGTACCTTTCAGATAGCGCATAACTCTTTCAACAACATGCCAATGTACATCACCGGTTTGGAAACAAATCGGCTCAGTTTGATCACAGCAAACGCGATGTCAGGCCTCGTTGCGCTCGCTAGGTACATCAGTGTACCAATGATTTGAGAGTATCTCAATTGATCTTTAGCCATGCCTTTGGACTTTCGAATCAACACGCTTAGGATCATATGGTGTTTGAGATGGTGTGCAGTCCGAATATCCAAAACGGCTCAACACCTTCTCAACATAATGGGATTGCGAAGTGTGATCCCACCCTCATTATCTCTCAAGAGCTTGATGTTCAAGATAACATCAGCCACACCAAGGTCCTTCATCTCAAAGTTCTGAGATGTAAACGACTTAACCTCCTAAATGACTTTGAGGTTGGTTCCGAATATCATTATGTCATCAACGCATACAAGCATAGTATAACTCCTTCGCCCCACCATGGCGATAGTATATACATTTGTCGACTTCATTAACAACGAAGCCAACAGATGTCAGAGTTGTATTAAACTTATCATGCCATTGCTTAGGTGCTTGCTTCAGGCCATATAAAGATTTCAGCAACCTACACACCTTTCTTTCCTGACCATCTATCACAAAGCCATCTGGCTGTTGCATGTAGATTTCCTCGTTTAGCTCTCCATTCAGAAAAGCCGTCTTAACATCCATTTGATGAACGAGAAGACCATGTGAGGCCGCCAACGAGAGTAATACTCGAATGGTGGTCAGTCTAGCCACAGGTGAATAAGTATCGAAGAAATCTTCCTCTTCTTTCTTGTCATAGCCCTTGGCCACAAGCCTAGCCTTGTACTTTTCAATCGTACCATCGGGCCTAAGCTTTTCTTGAACACCCACTTACATCCCAATGGTTTGCAACCATAGGGACGCTCAGTGATCTCCCATGTCCCGTTAGCCATGATGGAATCCATCGCGCTACG
Organism: Aegilops bicornis; assembly: GCA_021605145.1. Lineage (NCBI taxonomy): Eukaryota > Viridiplantae > Streptophyta > Magnoliopsida > Poales > Poaceae > Aegilops > Aegilops bicornis. The sequence goes on along the minus strand of CM038675.1, from coordinate 55,952,014 downwards.
GACCGCATCCTTCCAGTAGTCAGCTTCTGGAGAGGCATACGCTTCTGAGATCGAAGTGGGAGTATCATCCAAGAGGTACAAGAAGAAATCATCACCAAAGGTCTTTGCAGTCCTTTGTCTCTTGCCCCTACCAAGGGTTTCCTCGTCATCCTCCTCAGGATTTTCATCATGTGTTCGTTCATAATATTCCATAGGAATGGCAGGCTCAGGAGTCTCCTCAGATTCCTGTCTAGAAGTGCTTTGCATATCTCTCGTAGAAAAAATATCCTCAAAGAATGTAGCATCCTTAGACTCCATAATTGTAACGACCTTACGGTCGGTACCTCAGATTTCACTGCTAGAAATCTATAGCCAACACTGTTCTTAGTGTAGCCCAAATTAACGCAGTCCACAGTCTTGGGTCCAAGCTTACGCTTTTTGGGGATCGGCACGTTAACTTTCGCCAAACAGCCCCAAGTACGCAAGTACGACATTGTTGTCCTTCTCTTTGCCCATTTCTCATAGGGAGTGATCTCATTATCCTTTGTCGGAACTTTATTCAGGACATGACATGCCGTCAATATAGCCTCCCCCCATCATGCCTTGGATAAACCCGACGTATCTAATATAGCCTCCCCCCATCATGCCACTATAAGGTAATCACGCTTTTTCATTATCTGTGCAAACACGGTTATTCAGCTGCATTTTGGTGGAACCGCACAAATGTACGGATGGAAACAGCATATATGCAGAGTGCGAGGTGTGCCAAGTAAAAATTACCGACACCAACCATGCTCCACGCATGCAGTGGCATCCACCACCACTAGTGGGATGTGTGGCGCTCTCTGTGGACGGATCTTTCTCGGCAGCAAATCCTCTAACCAAATACTAGTAGCTTATATTGGCAGTTTTCTAGGGAATACTCTTTTCTGAAAGAAGCACCAATCTATTTTTCTTTATTTGTACATGATACGTCTCCGTCGTATCTACTTTTCCAAACACTTTTGCCCTTGTTTTGGACTCTAACTTGCATGATTTAGATGGAACCAACCCGGACTGACACTGTTTTCAGCAGTCTTTCCATGGTGTTATTTATGTGCAGAAACAAAAGTTCTCGGAATGACCTGAAACTCCACGGAACATCTTTTTGGAAAATATCAAAAATACTGGAAGAAAAATCCAGGTCAGGGGGCCCACACCCTGTACACGAGGGTGGGGGGCGTGCCCCCTGACGCTCCACCGACCTCAACTCCAACTCCATATATTCACTTTCGGGGAGAAAAAAATCAAAGGAGAAGGATTCATCGCGTTTTACGATACGGAGCCGCCGCCAAGCCCTAAAACCTCTCGGGAGGGCTGATCCGGAGTCCGTTCTGGGTTTCGGAGAGGGGAATCCGTCGCCGTCGTCATCATCAACCATCCTCCATCACCAATTTCATGATGCTCACCACCATGTGTGAGTAATTCCATCGTAGGCTTGCTAGAAGGTGATGGGTTGGATGAGATCTATCATGTAATCGAGTTAGTTTTGTTAGGGTTTGATCCCTAGTATCCACTATGTTCTGAGATTGATATTGCTATGACTTTGCTATGCTTAATGCTTGTCACTAGGGCCCGAGTGCCATGATTTTAGATCTGAACCTATTATGTTTTCATGAATATATGTGAGTTCTTGGTCCTATCTTGCAAGTCTATAGTCACCTACTATGTGTTATGATCCGGCAACCCCGAACTGACAATAATCGGAACCACTCCTGGTGATGACCATAGTTTGAGGAGTTCATGTATTCACTATGTGTTAATGCTTTGGTCCGGTACTCTATTTAAAGGAGGCCTTAATATCTCTTAGTTCCCATTAGGACCCCGCTGCGACGGGAGGGTAGGACAAAAGATGTCATGAAAGTTCTTTTCCATAAGCACGTATGACTATAGTCGGAATACATTCCTACATTACATTGATGAATTGAAGCTAGTTCTGTGTCACCCTATGTTATGACTGTTACATGATGAACCGCATCGGCATAATTCTCCATCACCGATCCAATGCCTCTGAGCTTTTCATATATTGTTCTCCGTTTATTTACTTTTCCGTTGCTACTGTTACAATCACTCCGAAACCCAAAAATATTACTTTTGCTACCATTACCGTTACTTCCATATTACTTTGCTACTAAATACTTTGCTGCAGATAATAAGTTATCTAGGTGCGGTTGAATTAACAACTCAACTGCTAATACTTGAGAATATTCTTTGGCTCCCCTTGTGTCGAATCAATAAATTTGGGTTGAATACTCTACCCTCGAAAACTCTTGCGATCCCCTATACTTGTGGGTCATCATTACACAGTGTCACAACTTTGACCCAAAGGTCCAGAGCTATTTAAGGGTGATTGGCGTAGTACTCGGAGACTAATTGTAAGCATGATTTTCATTAGCTGTCACACTGATTGTAAGCATGAGCAGGTGGAGGATTAGGTTAGTGCGAATATTACCTTAAACCCTACCACCGTTGTTGAAACGAGGCGAGCGTCGAGGGAACCGTGGTGAACGGCGGGGAAGCAACGTCACGCCATCCGGCCTCCTCTTGCAGTGGGAGAACAAATACTCTTGTGGCTCCGGCTGGCTCTGCACCCTCACGAACGGCACATCATACTCGATCGATTCGTTATCCTCTGGGTGCTCGACATTTGACCTGTACGCCCACCACCTCCGCCTGACTTTCGCCTCGGGCGAATCTGTCTGCTCCATCGCCCAGAGGAGATACTCGATGAACTCGAAGGACTGCGGCGTGACTGCCGCCGAGGAGTACATGTACATCGCCGCCCTCATCGCCGCCGTCTCGCTCTTTTGCATACATTGCCATATGGCCCTCACCATCCTCGAAATCTCCCACTCATTGTCAAACCAAGTAAGGATCTCTTTCAACCTGGCTAATTTTTCCTAGTCGCCGCCGGTGATCTGCCTGAGTCGCTGGTACATCCTCTCCATAAATGTCCTTCTGAGTGGTCCGGTGCTAGCTTTGGAAGATGGGAGAAGAGACGGTGGTCTTGCAATAGAGAAGAGGGAGAGGCGAGACGGTGGTTTTGGAATGGAGATGATGGAGAGGAGAGGAGGTGGTTTTGCAATGGAGAAAAGGGAGAGGCGACACGATGGTTTTGAATGGAGATGATGGAGAGGAGAGGAGGTGGTTTTGTAATGGAGAAGAGCGAGAGGTGAGACGGTGGTTTTGGAATGGAGATGACGGAGAGGAGAGGAGGTGGTTTTGCAATGGAGAAGAGGGAGAGGAGCATGCGACAGCGGTTTAAGATTGGACGAGAGGGTCAAGGCTGTGACTGGATGAAAATTAAAATCAATTTACCCTTCAATTAAGAAAGCGACCCCACATTAACTAGTCTCCCTATTATTCTGGGTCATAATTGACCATGATTTTCGCAAATAAAATATATGTTATACGTTGCAAAAATAATATAATTTGAAAGTACATTGAGATACGAACCAAATGATACAATTTTTGGTTACATGCATTCACATTTTCCTTGTCAAATACAGTACATGGTCAAACTTTGACCCAAAATACGCAAAACAAAAAAATACTTCCAAGACCAGCACCGCTCTTCCGCTCTTCTCCTCTTAAACCACCGCCGCTACTCTCCTGTTCCAATCTAAAAGGTATGTTATTTTCAAAATGCCCACACAATGTCGAAAAGCGAAAAACAGAGAAAGCGAGGGACGACGCTTTGGCAAGTGTTGGGCGTGGTGTGCATAGATGACAATTGGGACCCACATGTCAATAAAGGCAGAGGCAAAAAATTTGGAGATATTTTCTCTGCACAGGTGGAATCGAACCCGGGCGGAACAGCTGTCGGGTAGTGTCACTCAGCCACTAGGCTAGTTCAGTTGTTTCGTTACTAATAAGGCACTTCCTCAGGTGGTCGGATCTCCTCCCGCGCCTTTGTGCGCTCGCCGTGACGCCGCTGTCTGCCGTTGTGAACATGCTGAACAAACGAGAGGAATCTAGAAAGGACTGTACGTGGAGAGGCGGACAGTCGGGATCCACCAGGTCTATGGCCGTGCGCAAGCAAGTGCCTCATCGAAAAAATATTTCCTTCCAATGCTATACCGATATTGGGGCCCACGGATTTGTCAACATAGTTACATTTTCTTAGGTGCTTCAACGTAGTTACTATAGGAGATAAATTAACAACGAAGCTGGGGAGCTGGCAGGTAGTATCATTTATTATCACTGGCGCAACAAGTATCAGCTGGGTTTTGGGCTGCCCCGTCTAGGCTTTCTTTTTTAACATGCGCAGCACACGACCTCGGATGAGAGATCCATAGGCCTGTTTGTATTTTTTTTTAGGGTTGTCATGTATCGACCGGCCTATGGAGCTCCCATCCGAGGTTTTATTTTTCCTGAAACATCGGCATCCCAATTTATGTGTTTTTTGAAGAAAACGCAGAGGACTGTTCTATTTTTCTATATAGGAATAGGAACGCCTGGTCCAACTTATGTTTCCCTTCTAACTATATTATATATACTAGTCATCAACCCGTGCTTCTGCACGGGCTAGCAATTTAAAAATTTCAGACAATGAATATTTATACAACATCATTATTGTTTAAATCATGTACAAATTAAATAAAATATCAAATTCCTATTCAGTTTTTATATTATAATAACATATATAATATACCTTAGTTCTACCTATTTTGATAAAATATATAGTCTTTTCTCTGTTCGTATTACTGATCAAATGCAACCAAAAAAACTACGGTGATAATTATTCCTACCATTTTATTTTGACTTTAATATCTGATAACTTTGAAAAAAACATTGAAGTGGTTTGTATTTCTTTTAATTTTTAATATATTTAGTTTAATTTGGTAAAACTTCAATCATATGTTTTTATTTTGTTAGGTATCCTATCTTATTCTAAGATGGAACTAAAAGTAGTTCCTGGCATTTATATCACATATAGTTAGTGTGTTGTATTTCAAAAGTAGTACCATGATATGACGCTTCCTATCACCTGGTAATTAATATCTTGAAGGAAGAATTAGATACATTGTATAACTCACTTTGTAAATATATTAGGATAGACCTTATTGGCCAAAGATGAATTGTGGATTGTCTAGGAAAAAAGGCAAATTGAGAAACGTGGGCATTCTTCAAAGTGACATCTTACCAAGGTTATGTTTCCTTCTTCATGGGGTGTGGCTGGGCTATTTTCCATTGATATCCGTAGACTTTTATGAAAATATGATGCTCTCAAGTACGCACACAACAATAGTATTTACAAAACACATACAAATATCGAGAGCAAAAAGTCGGAAGTGGGTTTAAAACGGAAGCCTGCCATTTGTATCACAAATGATTAGTATGATATACGTGCACTCATATACTCCATCATGTCGTTTGTAGATACAATAGGATAGAAAGTACTGGTCCAAGACGTATTTTGGACGCCCTGACAATCACGAGTGACAACCTATAAAAAAATTGGTTTTCTGTCACTAAAAAGAAGTAGTTTTTCTATCCAAAAGACATCAGGCAAGGCTCCTCCAACGTCATTTTCTTTTATAAAAAAGTTTAATTAATTATATACAACGGATAGATATGTACAAAGCACGAACTGCCTGCAGTACACATATTTCCGGAATGTACCATCTAACTTTTGAAACATCTACAAATTTGCATAGAAAATAGCCATGTTGTATATGAAAACACAAACCTCCGTTCTAGCTTTAGATACGCTAATTAGCAGAAGTACAAATGTGAGATTTCTGAGTACCGTTGAAAAAACTTCAGCGCGCAGGTGATTTCATTATATCTCGTATGAATTTGATTGCTCATCGCAGAATATATGTGAATCAGTCTAGGAGTCCAAGTCTAACTGGTCAACTTTGTTTTTTCTCCACCTTTGTATCAAGCAAACCCAGTCATATACTACATGTACACAAATTAGATGGTTCAGATTACTTTCTCTATGGTGTAATGTATTAATTAGAACAAAAATTCAACATTTTTTTGAATTCTAAGTACACATGTATGTTCTAGGTCATCAAGCCATGCACTTTCACGGGCTAGCATGTCAGGTGATATCTTATTTGATTTATTTCATGCGTATGGATTTTGTAAGCATTATATATATTTCTAGCAAAAACATTGGAATGTGTTTTCAAGTATTATTAAAAAAGTGAGTAAAAAATATTTGGACTATATGCATGTATATATCTAGCTTGTACTCCTTCAGTTTGCATATGAGTAATTCAAGTGAGTGGTTGTGGATATATATATATATATATATTATATAGAGAGACAGAGAGAGAGTGGGCGTTGGATCTTACCATGTTTGTTCTGACAAAAATCGCCATCATAAGTTCCGGTAACTTCATGTTTTTTTGTAACTCCACGTTCTTTGTCTAGGTAAAAACAAACCGATGGTTTCTATGTCCGGCTAGAGGATATTCAAAGCAGTGAATCAGTCAAACATATTTTTAGTCGGATGGGCCAGTCGTATGTAATCAAAACTTAAGTGTCCAGATTGTACTGTCTCATTGTTCTTTTTCTTTTGCAGGCGTGTCTCCTTATATTCTTTAACTTTTATCTGCATTGTATGTCCGCTTCGTTAAGTATATACCAAACTTTTCTCCCATGGTTAATCCTAGCCGCAAAACATAGATCTAAGAGCCTGATTATTTTTTATGATGTGGATTATTGGAGAATTATGTACGTGATTTGTTAGGATGCTGGTTTTTCTTTTGTGCTAGTCATTACTTACGTGTAGGTTGGGTCAGAACCTAGGCGTGGGTCTTTTTTTCCTTGCAACTAACATAAACGTGAGCGCTTAGAATTTTTTTTGTACGTGTGGGATGAATCCTATTCATGTATGCACGTGTTGTTTCTTTTCTTAATTAGGCAGCATGTTCTAGTAATAGATCTTGACCATCAGATTTAATATCCAAAGGTTAAATTAATTCTGATGATGTGGATTACTGTAGAGCCTCTTATGGTGCCTCCAATTAGTAGATATAAGATTTAAATTATTTTATATGATATTATATATTATTGTTTTTATGTTATATATTATATATTATTGTTATTGTCATCATATATTAAACAAATACTTACATATGTAAGAAAACAATATCCCACATCTTATTAACTTATAAAAATAATTTCTTAACAATAAAATTCTGGATTTTATTGGCAACGAAAATCATGTTGATTGTGTACAAGAGCTTGGTAAGATTTAAGGACAATGTAATAATAAATCACTTATTATATATATATATATAGGACAATTTTTTCCTACTACCGGGTGTAGTTACTCCCACTTTTGTTTCATACGTTCTAGGTAGTATCTATCATATCGGAGAGTATGTACGCGTAGTATGTAGTATGTAAGAATGTTTAGGTAGTATACATACTATTTTTTATGTAGTATATAGTATATTTTGAGCATACTCCTTTTTACGTATAAATATGTACGTATTTCACAAATATTATAAAAACATGGGCTCACATGCAATATTTTCACATAATTCGCTTTGGAGTATCTTAGATATAGTATATGAGCATACTAAAAGTAATAAAGTAGAGCATATACTACCACATGGTAGTATATGAGAAATGGGTGTAACTACACCCGGTAGTAGGATGCATTTTCCCTATATATATATATATATATATATATATATATATATATATATATATATATATATATAAATATATATATATATATATATATATATATATATATATATATATATATATATATGTGTGTGTGTGTGTGTGTGTGTGTGTGTATAACAAAATGCTCATCCCTTGTTTATTTTTGATAACATTGCTTCAGCCCAACATTATAATTATAATTAGCTCAGCAAAATCGTATTTCGAGAAACTGCAAATGGACTGTATTTTTTTAGGAAAAACATAAATGGGCCGCATGGAGCTACATTATTTGTTCACCCAGCCCAGCTAATGGAGTATAATTAAAAAAAATCAAATTGACTGTAAATTCTACCCCGCAAAAAAAAGATTGTAATTCTGAAAAAATGGGTTGAATACGTGCCACATTTTTTGAGGCTGAAATGTGGTCCAATAGGTCGAAGCCAACGCAAGTCATTGTCAACTTAGTAAACAAATGATTCTGACATCGTTAGCCGTTGAATTTACATCCAACGACCGGCATCCATCTTCAATCTCTCGTCTTCTTCCTCCAGCGCCGGCAGGACCACCTGCTCCCGCCTGCTGCTAGCAGCTCTGCTTAGCACGCCGCTGTGAAGCGCTACTCCACCACCGCCAGGCCATCCCTCCATCCCTCCACACCTCCTGTTCTTCCCCATCGACCGCCGAACCAGATCGCACTGTAACCAGTTAACCTCAGACACCTCTCCGTCCGCGACTCTACTCCCGCCTTTCCCATCTCCGGCTCGTTGCTGTTCGGGGCCTCGCCGTCATCCACCAACTTGGATGCGCCGCTCGGAGTGATCAACGAACGACACCATCGGAAGTAGACTGTGCGTGGAGAGGCTGACAGCTGGGTCCACGGCCGCACGCAAGGAAATGCCTCCTTATTACGTGCAAAATAATGATTCCTCCACCTGACAGCTGGGACCCACCGGAAGGGCCTCTGTATTTCGCGAAAAAAACGTTCCCACCGCTGACAGGTCAGACCCACCAGCTATATCTTCACACGCAAGGAAGTGCCTCCTTATTACACACAATAGTGGGAGGCTGACTTGTGGGCCAACTAAGTTGACGGGGATGGAGGGCTTTGTCAACTTAGTCAATATGAATGATTCTAGCTCCAAAGGACTGACGATGTCCATCCAACGGCCGTAGTGCTTATTCAACCTCTGGTCTTCCTGCTCCAGCCGCTCAAACCAGCGCCGGTGGTGCCTCCTGCTGCTGCCTCCCGTGGCCGGCTGCGATGCCGCGGAGGCCTCACCGCCCCCTACTACTCCCACCGTTGGCCAGGCCATCCCTCTATTCACCCACACCCCATGTTATTCAGCGGCGACAATAGCTGCTACCTCTTGAGCACTGCGTTGGTTTTCCCTTGAAGAGGAAAGGGTGATGCAGCAAAGTAGCGTAAGTATTTCCCTCCGTTTTTGAGAACCAAGGTATCAAACCAGTAGGAGGCCACGCACAAGTCCCTCGCACCTACACAAACAAACAAATCCTCGCAACCAACGCGATAAGGGGTTGTCAATCCCTACACGGTCACTTACTTAGAGTGAGATCTGATAGATATGATAAGATAATATTTGTGGTATTTTTATGATAAAGATGCAAAGTAAAATAAAAACGGCGTCAGAAATAGCTTGTTGTCGGGAAATTAATATGATGGAAAATAGACCGTGGGCCATAGGTTTCACTAGTGGCTTCTCTCATGAGCATAAATATTACGGTGGGTGAAGAAATTACTGTTGAGCAATTGACAGAATTGAGCATAGTTATGAGAATATCTAGGTATGATCATGTATATAGGCATCACGTCCGAGACAAGTAGACCGACTCCTGCATGCATCTACTACTATTACTCCACACACCGACCGCTATCCAGCATGCATCTAGAGTATTAAGTTCATAAGAACAGAGTAACGCCTTAAGCAAGATGACATGATGTAGAGGGATAACCTCATGCAATATGATATAAACCCCATCTTGTTATCCTCGATGGCAACAATACAATGCGTGCCTTGGTGCCCCTACTATCACTGGGAAAGGACACCGCAAGAATGAACCCAAAGCTAACCACTTCTCCCATTGCAAGAAAGATCAATCTAGTAGGCCAAACCAAACTGATAATTCGAAGAGACTTGCAAAGATAACCAATCATGCATAAAAGAATTCAGAGAAGATTCAAATATTGTTCATAGATAAACTTGATCATAAACCCACAATTCATCGGTTTCAGCAAACACACCGCAAAAGAAGATTACATCCAATAGATCTCCACGAGAGAGGGGGAGAACATAGTATAGAGATCCAAAAACACAGAAGAAGCTAACAACCTAATAACAATGGACCCCAAGGTTTTATGTAAACTACTCACACATCATCAGAGAGACTATGGTGTTGATGTAGAAGCCCTCCGTGATCGATGCCTCCCATGGGCTCAAACAGCCCCAAGATGGGATCTCACAGGTATGTAAGGTTGTGGCGGGGGAATTAGGTTTTTGGCTCCGTATCTGATGGTTTGGGGGTATGTAGGTATATATAGGTGGAAGAAGTACGTTGGTGGAGCAACAGGCGGCCCACGAGGGTGGAGGGCGCGCCTGTGGGGGGGTAGGCGCGCCTCTACCTCGTGCCCTCCTGGTTGATGTCTTGATGTAGGGTCCAAGTCCTCTGGATCACGTTCGCTCCAAAAATCACGTTCCTCAAGGTTTCATTCCGCTTGGACTTCGCTTGATATTCTTTTTCTCGCTAAACTCTAAAATTGGCAAAAACTGCAATTGGGCTGGGCCTCCGGTTAATAGGTTAGTCCCAAAAATAATATAAAAGTATATAATAAAGCCCAATAATGACCAAAATAGTATATAATATAGCATGGAACAATAAAAAATTATAGATACGTTGGAGACGTATCAAGCATCCCCAAGCTTAATTCCCGCTCGTCCTCGAGTAGGTAAATGATAAAAACAGAATTTTTGATGTGGAATGCTACTTGGCATAATTTCAATGTAATTCTTCTTAATTGTGATATGAATATTCAGATCCGAAAGATTCAAGACAAAAAGTTTAATATTCACATAAAAATAATAATACTTCAAGCATACTAACTAAGCAATTGTGTGTTCTCAAAATAACATGGCCAAAGAAAGCTATGCCTGCAAAATCATATAGTCTGGCTATGCTCTACCTTCACCACACAAAATATTTAAATCATGCACAACCCCGATGAAAAGCCAAGCAATTGTTTCATACTTTTGACGTTCTCAAGCTTTTTCAATCTTGACGCAATACATGAGCGTGAGCCATGGACATAGCACTATATGTGGAATAGAATGGTGGTTGTGGAGAAGACAAAAAGGAGAAGATAGTCTCACATCAACTAGGCGTATCAACGGGCTATGGAGATGCCCATCAATAGATATTAATGTGAGTGAGTAGGGATTGCCATGCAACGGATGCACTAGAGCTATAAGTATATGAAAGCTCAACAAAAGAAACTAAGCGGGTGAGCATCCAACTCGCTTGCTCACGAAGACCTAGGGCATTTTGAGGAAGCCCATCATTGGAATATACAAGCCAAGTTCTATAATGAAAAATTCCCACTAGTATATGAAAGTGATATCATAGGAGACTCTCTATCATGAAGATCATGGTGCTACTTTGAAGCACAAGTGTGGTAAAAGGATAGTATCATTGTCCCTTCTCTCTTTTCTCTCATTTTTTTATTTGGGCCTTTTTTAATGGCCTCTTTTTTTTCGTCCGGAGTCTCATCCCGACTTGTGGGGGACTCATAGTCTCCATCATCCTTTCCTCACTTGGGACAATGCTCTAAAAATGAGGATCATCACACTTTTGTTTACTTACACAACTCAACAATTACAACTCAATACTTAGAACAAGATATGACTCTATGTGAATGCCTCCGGCGGTGTACCAGGATATGCAATGAATCAAGAGTGACATGTATGAAAGAATTATGAACGGTGGATTTGCCACAAATACAATGTCAACTACATGATCATGCGAAGCAATATGACAATGATGGAGCGTGTCATAGTAAACGGAACTGTGGTTAGTTGCATGGCAATATATCTCGGAATGGCTATGGCAATGCCATGATAGGTAGGTATGGTGGCTGTTTTGAGGAAGGTATATGGTGGGTATATGATACCGGCGAAAAGTGCGTGGTATTAGAGAGGCTAGCAATGGTGGAAGGAAGAAAAGTGCGTATAATCCATGGACTCAACATTAGTCATAAAGAACTCATATACTTATTGCAAAAATCTACAAGTTATCAAAGCAAAGTATTACACGCATGCTCCTAGGGGATAGATTGGTAGGAAAGACCATCGTCATTCCCCGACCGCCACTCATAAGGAAGACAATCAATAAATAAATCATGCTCCGACTTCATCACATAACGGTTCACCATACGTGCATGATACGGGAATCACAAACTTTAACACAAGTATTTCTCAAATTAAAAACTACTCAACTAGCATGACTCTAATATCACAATCTTCATATCTCAAAACAATTATCAAGCATCAAACTTCTCATAGTATTCAACACAATCATAAGAATTTTTCTTTTTTTCTTTACTAATCTTGAATGCCTATTATTGTTAAAGCAAACTACCATGCTGTTTTGTAGGACCCTCAAAATAATCTAAGTGAATCATGAGAGAACAATAGTTTCTATAAAACAAATCCACCACCGTGCTCTAAAAGATATAAGTGAAGCACTACAGCAAAAACTATATAACTCAAAAGATATAAGTGAAGCACATAGAGTATTCTAACAGTTTCGAATCAAGTGTGTCTCTCTCAAAAGGTGTGTATAGCAAAGATGATTGTGGTAAACTAAAAAGCAAAGACTCAAATCATACAAGACTCTCCAAGCAAAACACATATCATGTGGTGAATAAAAATATAGCTCCAAGTAAAGTTGCCGATGGAAGTAGATTTAAAGAGGGGATGCCTTCCGAGGCATCCCCAATCTTTGGCTTTTAGGTGTCCTTAGATTATCTTGGGGTTCCATGGGAATCCCCAAGCTTAGGCTCTTTCCACTCCTTGTTCCATAATCCATCAAATCTTTTACCCAAAACTTGAAAAGTTCACAACACAAAACTTAACAGAAAATCTCGTGAGCTCCGTTAGCGAAAAGAAAACAAAACACTACATCAAGGTACTGTAATGAACTCATTCTTTATTTATATTGGTGTTAAACCTACTGTATTCCAACTTCTCTATGGTTTATAAACTATTTTACTAGCCATAGAGTCATCAAAATAAGCAAACAACACACTAAAACGGAATCTGTCAAAAACAGAACAGTCTGTAGTAATCTATAACTAACGCAAACTTCTGAAACTGCAAAAATTCATCCAACATAGGACGACCTATACAATTTGTTTATTGATCAGAAGCAATTAGATTCAATATTTTATCACGTTCTGGTGATTTTTAACAATTATTTTCGTGAACAGAATGTTTCTGGAATTTTCAGCAAGATCAAATAACTATCATCCAAGAAGATCCTATAGGTTTAACTTGGCACAAACACTAATTAAAACATAAAAACACATATAATCAGAGGCTAGATCAAATATTTATTCCTAAACATAAGCAAAAAAGCAAAAAAACTAAAAATAAAATTGGGTTGCCTCCCAACAAGCGCTTTTTCTTTAACGCCCCTAGCTAGGCATTGGGAATTCAATGATGCTCACAAGAAAGACAAGAATTGAAGCACAAAGAGAGAATCATAAAACACGTGACAAACACATCTAAGTCTAACATACTTCCTATGCATAGGCATCTTATAGGCAAACAAATTATCATAGCAAGCAAAAACTAGCATATGCAAGGAAGCGGATAGAAACAATAGCAATCTCAACATAACGAGAGGTAATTTAGTAAGATGAAAATTTCTACAACCATATTTTCCTCTCTCATAATAATTACATTTGGGATCATAAGAAAATTCAACAAAATAGCTATCACATAATTTTTTTTCAACATGACCCACATGCATGCAAAGTTGACACTCTTCCAAAATAGTGGGATTAACATTAACTAAAGTCATGACTTCTCCAAACCCACTTTTATCGAAAATTTCATAAGATTGAATTTTCTCCAAATATGTGGGATCTAAAGTTGACACTCTTCCAAACCCACTTTGAATATTATTGCAAACAATATTATGAATCTCATATTCATCATGGGATTAAATAAATTTTCAAGATCATGAGAAAAATCACCCCAATCATGATCATTGCAACAAGTAGTAGACATAGCAAAACTAGCATCCCCATGCTTAGGGTTTTGCATATTATTAGCATAATTGACATCAAGAGAATTTATAGTAAAATCATTGCAATCATGCTTTTTATCGAAGGAACTATCAAGTATGGGTGCAATAGCAACGATCTCATGTTTAATGTAAGGAACTATAGCAAATTTATCTTCATAAAATATTGGCATCATGGCCACAACAATAGCAAGCATCATGTTGATCAAGGGATGTTTCAATCAAATCATCGGAATCATAATTATCTATAGATTCATGCATATCATTATTTTCTTCCAAAGAAACAGTCATTCTCTCAATAATTCTTTGACATAGACATTATGAGCATGGTTTTCATAGCAATATTTAAGTATATCAAAATTTTCAGATTCGTAGAGAGTAATATCATACTTTTCAATCAAAGAAGAAACTTCATAAACACCCTTTGCATAAGAAGATAAGATTTCATTATCATTTAACTCACATAGGTAGGGAAGGTGTTTTTTATGGTTCTTAGAGCAACAAGTAAAATAATAAATTTCACAAAGATTCCAAGCATAACATAGCAATCTGTTTATTTGATTCCGTAAGAGTTTCCCCTTTTCAGACAAACGGTGACGCACAAAATGAGCATGCTCATCTAAAGATTTCCCATCAACTAGGCTAGTTGGGGTTTCAGCACGAGCGCATAAGGATCAAAAATAATCCAAGTAAAACACTTTAAGTGGATCCATATCAATAGATTTTTAGCAAGCAAGCAAATAGAAGGCACAAGGAAACACAAACAAAAGGACATACGGGAAGAAGGAGAGGAAAAGGCGAATAAAATGGGAAGGGTGAAGTGGGGGAGAGGAAAACGAGAGGCAAATGGCAAATAATGTAATGCGGGAGATAAGGGTTTGTGATGGGTACTTGGTATTTTGACTTTTGCGTAGACTCCCCGGCAACGGCGCCAGAAATCCTTCTTGCTACCTCTTGAGCAATCGCGTTGGTTTTCCCTTGAAGAGGAAAGGGTGATGCAGCAAAGTAGCGTAAGTATTTCCCTCAGTTTCTGATAGATATGATAAGATAATATTTTTGGTATTTTTATGATAAAGATGCAATGTAAAGAAAGTAAAATAAAAACGGCGTCAGAAATAGCTTGTTGTCGGGAAATTAATATGATGGAAAGTAGACCCGGGGGCCATAGGTTTCACTAGTGGCTTCTCTCATGACCATAAATATTACGGTGGGTGAACAAATTACTGTTGAGCAATTGACAGAATTGAGCATAGTTATGAGAATATCTAGGTATGATCATGTATATAGGAATCACGTACGAGACAAGTAGACCGACTCATGCCTGCATCTACTACTATTACTCCACACATCGATCGCTATCCAGCATGCATCTAGCGTATTAAGTTCATAAGAACAGAGTAATGCCTTAAGCAAGATGACATGAAATAGAGGGATAAACTCATGCAATATGATATAAACCCCATCTTGTTATCCTCGATGGCAACAATACAATACGTGCCTTGCTGCCCCTACTGTCACTAGGAAAGGACACCGCAAGATTGAACCCAAAGCTAAGCACTTCTCCCATTGCAAGCAAGATCAATCTAGTAGGCCAAACCAAACTGATAATTCGAAGAGACTTGCAAAGATAACCAATCATACATAACAGAATTCAGAGAAGATTCAAATATTGTTCATAGATAAACTTGATCATAAACCCACAATTCATCGGTCTCAACAAACACACCGCAAAAGAAGATTACATCGAATAGGTCTCCACGAGAGAGGGGGAGACCATTGTATTGAGATCCAAAAAGAGAGAAGAAGCCATCTAGCTAATAACTATGGACCCTAAGGTCTGAGGTAAACTACTCACACATCATCGGAGAGACTATGGTATTGATGTAGAAGCCCTCCGTGATCAATGCCCTCCGGCGGGCTCGAACAGGCCCCAAGATGGGATCTCACATGTACGTAAGGTTGCGGCGGTGGAATTAGGTTTTGGCTCAGATCTTGTAGTTTGGGGGCACGAGGTATATATAAGAGGAAGGAGTACGTTGGTGGAGCAATAGGGGCCCACGAGGGTGGAGGGCGCGCCTACCTCGTGCCCTCCTGGTTGATGTCTTGACGAGGGTCCAAGTCCTCTCGGATCACGCTCGTTCAAAATCACGCTCCCAAAGGTTTCATTCCGCTTGGACTCCGCTTGATATTCTTTTTCAAATAAACTCTAAAATAGGCAAAAACTGCATTTCTAGGATGGGCCTCTCGTTAACAGGTTAGTCCCAAAAATAATATAAAAATATATAATAAATCCCAATAATGTCAAAAACCAAATATAATATAGAATGCAACAATAAAAAAATTATAGATACGTTGGAGACGTATCAGCAGCCTCACACCGCAGCGAACCAGTGAACCCTCATACTCCTTTCACGCTGCGGCATCCACCGCCGCGTTTTCCCGTTCCGCCGCCGCCCCTTCCTAGGCCTCGCAGTCGTCCACCGCCCTGGTGCTCTCGGCGCGGCGTGGTCAACGTGGTCAAGGAACGACTTCAATTGGACGTGGACTGTACGTGGAGAGGCTGACAGTTGGGTCCACGGCCGCAGCAAGGAAGTGCCTCCTTATGACGCGGAAAATAATGATTCCTCTACCTGACAGCAGGGACCCACCGGACGGGCAACCGTATTTCGCGAAAAAGCCGTTTCCCTCCTGACTGCTGGGACCTACCAGCTACATCTTCACACGCAAGGAAGTGCGTCCGGGCAAAAAAAACGATTCGCCCCGCTGACTGCTGGGACCCACCAGCTACATGTTCGCACGCAAGGAAGTGCCTAACAGTCGGAACCCACCTAGTCGAAGCGTACGTAGCGTTGTCATTCTGATCGCGAACGTGAACGTACATACTGGTCGATGTAGAGGCGCGCACGTGTCGTAGTAGAGGCGCCGCACGTAGCATGTCCATGTACGCACAGCTGCTAATGTGCAAGAAAGTAACACGCCACGTATGTACATACGGGCTGGGTCTCGAACGCCTACTCGCGCAGACACGCACGGCCAGGGCTCATGTACATGGCTAGGTCGGAACGGAGAAACAGCGTCGTCGTCGTGTTCATGAGGAGCCAACCGGCTGGGCCGGAACGGAATGCATCGTCGTGTTCATCGGGAGGGCTTGGATGGAACAACCGATGGAAACGAGGCTTGGTGTACCCAGAATGGAGGAAACGGCCTTGTGTTCGACTGCCCACGTTCGAAACGGGATCCTGTTCATCGGGAGGGGTCTGGCATACTGCAAAATGAAGGAAACAGACTTGTGTTGGACCTCCTATGGTCGAAACGGGTTCCTATTGATCGGGACGGGTGTGGCGTACCGCAAAACGGAGGAAACAGACTTGTGTTGCAGCCGCTACGGTCGAAACGGGGGTCCTTTTCATTGGGAGGGGTGTGGCGATCGCAAAACGGGACTCCACGGATACCGTTCATCTCCATAGTCACCCTCCACGGGCTACCGCTCATCCACCGTCGACCTCCTCCAGCCTCCACCGCGATCGCTCATCCACGAGCTCCTGCTCATCCAGCGTCTACCGCCGCTACTCCACCGACCACTGCTCAACCAGCCCTCTCCATGAGCTCCTGCTCAACCATCCTCCACGGGCTACCGTGCATCCAGCCCTCCATTATCTATCGCTCATCCAGCCCTCCACGGGATCATCCTGCTCATCCAGCCCTCCACGGGTCCTGTTCATCCAGCCCCAACCGCTCGATCGATCCGGGTCCTATTCATCAAGAGGCATCACCACGGGTCCTATTCATCCACCCCACGTAGAACTGTTCATCCAACCCCCCGTAAACGCCACCGCTCATCCAGAGGCAACATCGATCGGTTTCAGTTAGCAGCAGTAGCGAAGGAATCGCTCGATCAGGTTCAGTTAACATCCATCGATCGATCGCTCGGGTTCAGTAATGCGTAGCCTGCAGTGCAACCGCTCGGGTTCAGTAGGCGAACGCCTCGCTCTGGTTCAGTTAGTGCCCAACGCCTCGCACCCACGCGCATGCATGTACGAGAGAAATGCGCAAACCTTCGTGCATCGCTCGGCCCCGACCACCCACCGTAACTAGGAGCACCCCGATATTTTCCTCGCCCTCGCTTCTACCACGGTTTTTTCCATCATGGACGGCCCAAAGAATGTCACGCAGCTTCGTTTCCGGCCCGCCCAGGACGAAAAGCTCATTTTCTGTCATGATTTTTTGTGATAGAAGTAGGAGCCCACACCACATCAATTATGATACCGGGTTTTGTCACAATTATCATCATAGAAGTGTCATAAGTATGACAGAAAAAAATTGCTCGCCAAAAATGTCACGGATGTGTAATTTTTTGTAGTGTTGGTGTGCTAATCTGGGTATCAAGCTCGACACGCCTCCGTGATACCACCTCAAACAAACGCTCAAGTTTAACGGGCCAATGGCCTGATAATGAGAGGCATTAAAGCCATACTAGTGCGATCCTTAAAGGCGCCGGATAAACACCGGGTTGAGGAGCTCGACTCCGCACTGGGCTGCAGACCACACCCAATCGCATCGACCGGATACACACCGCTCTTCATGGTGTACGGCGCAGAGGCTGTCTTGCCCTGCGATATTATTCATGACTCACCTCGAAAAGCGCATGTATGAGGAGAGAGGCCGAGCTCGATCGGCAGGACGACTTAGACGGCCTGGAGGAGGAGCACGACGTCGCAAAGGCTAGTTCCGCATTTTATCAACAACAAGCTCG
The DNA here is from genome assembly GCA_021605145.1 of Aegilops bicornis. Classification (NCBI taxonomy): domain Eukaryota; kingdom Viridiplantae; phylum Streptophyta; class Magnoliopsida; order Poales; family Poaceae; genus Aegilops; species Aegilops bicornis. The sequence goes on along the minus strand of CM038675.1, from coordinate 55,933,290 downwards.
AAGATACCAAAGCAGAGAAGTGTGGGCTAAGACTTATAATGTCGGTGAACTCGTTCTACGCCTACCAGAGAAGAAAAAGGACAAGCTCATGCCCAAATGGGAGGGCCCTTTCATTATAGATGAAGTTCTCACTGGAGGAGCCTATCGCCTTCGCAATGCATCGGACAATCGCTTGGAGCCGAACCCATGGAACGCTGCCAGACTCCGAAGATTCTATGCCTAAGTCTGGATACATTGTTCGTTACCTTTTTCTCCTTTTTTTTTCTTTTTTCCCTTTTCCTTTCAATCCTTTTACAACTTCTAGCGTGTGTTCGGGTAAGCCGCACACTTGAGGGGTACACATCCTTAAATTTACACCCCCACCATAACTGGGGGCTTCCTTCAATAGAAGCCTATTATTATTTCAAGCATAAAGCTCACCATATATATGTGTATTTCCTACTCATATACGTCTTGTTTTCGCCATTATATGCACCTCTATGACTTAAGTTTTTGCCAAGCTGGGTTGCCTTGCTCCTGTGCTTATGCCCTACGTTCCCGCTTTTTCGGCTACGGCATAAAGGGAGCACCTCCGCGATTGTTACAACCGGATCATTCGGACATGTACCTCAGATGGGTGAAGCCGAAATCTAGCGTTCTTAAGGGAATAAATCGTCGACGGACAAATGGCGAACTGCCTTCGTAGCAATATAAACCAACGAAAATACAAAGACTCCTGTGATTCTTTCACATCACAGCTTAGTCATGCATAAACGCATGCCGACTCAGGTAGAGGAACCCTTAACGGAACTATAATTCCTGAAAGATGTTTCTTACATCAAAAAGTAATATAACATAACTCCCTGAATACAGCTTGTCTGTTCAAGCATTGTGACTGGATCGCAGGGTTTCAACGTAGTTGGTGTTTTCCGTCGGTATAGTATTCGGAAACACTCCACCCTTGGGTTTCGGAGGCTAAAAGCGGAAAGGTCCGCCATGACAATCTTTTACAATTCGGCTGGAGATAAGGTTGCTGATAAAGTGCATTGTCACATAAAATCGCATGCCTACTCCTTATATATGCCATCTATCAGGCTGTCTAGTTTACAATCCTGCTATGAAAATTTGGCGGCTATCTTTACTTGATCATACACCAAGCTAACCGGAATTTCTTGTCCGTCCAGTCGCCGAGGTCTGACCCGGGCCATATGATTTGGATCAAATCCGTTATACCACGTTTTCACCATGGCCCAGGCCTCTCGTGCACCCTCTCGACATGCCGATGCCTTCCACATCTCAAAGCAAAGACGAGCTCCTTTGAATAGCTCTATGAGCTCCCCATTATTCCTGGAGGAGAATCGGATGGCCAAAAAGCCTTAGCCATATTCCTCATTGCTTTTCGAGCTTGCTCGCACTTTGGATAACTCTTGCAGTAAGTCGCCTTTGAAATCCAACACTTCTCCTTCAGGCTGCCTAGTTAACAAACCTACAGGAACAAATCTCTTAAAAAATTTCCATCAGGGGATCTTACGGAAGTTAGGTTCAGGGACATACTAAATATGCTGCCTTTCAACTTTCGGTTCTCCTTCAAGGCATCCGACAGTTGGGCTCTGACGTCCTTTAGCTCCTTGTCTTGCTTGATGTTGGCATCCTGTAGTTTGTTCTTCTCATTAATGGTCCATGTTAATACACGCTGACCAGCAGCTTCTTGCCCTTCGGCATGTTGCTTGTCCGCCTGAGCTGCCTTTTAGCCTCTCCTCCAACTGATCTGCCGATCCTGCTGCCGTAAACAAAACAATGAATAATCAAGATGCATTGTTCGCACATAATCGAATTTGCCGACACTATTATGCTTACCATCCGGAGCCTTCTTCAATTTCTTCAAATTTTCCAGTTCGGTGGTGGCAACAGTTAGCTTGGTCCGACATACTTCAAGCTCCTTGGACAACGTGTCATTTTTAGCCGCGAGTACCTGATAATATTACCCTTAAATCAGTTGGGCCAACTGCTTCATGTTTCGGGGTCTACTGGCATATGATTATTGAATCCACACTAAGTTTTTACCCGCATATCTTTCGAAAGATGGGGAGTGGCTCCGGCGAGTCCATCCCGGGCAGCTCGGATGTATGCATCCGCCGAGCTGAGGGCATTGAACACCTCTTCGGTGAAACTTGGGTCACAGATGTCCTCTTTCCTCCGCCGATGATTCATCGCGCTCTCCACTTCGGAATGGGTGACGGAGATATTATCCGAATCCTGTTGGAGATGACAATCTGGCATTTTACCCGTGTCAACCCTAGTCCTTAAGGCAGGGTCTGGAGCTGGATTGGTTGATGCGCGGCCGGCGAGGTCCCCGGATATAGTCCGCGATGCTCTTCCTACAAGATAGCCCAACGGGAACATCATAATTCGGTCTATTCATAGGGTGCATTGTAAAAATTATACCTCTTTGGTGAATGCGGGGGCTCAGTAGTATCACCATTGGCCCTTCTTTTCAAAGACTCACCCTGCGCAGGTGTGGCCTTCTTAGAAGACGCCTTTGATACAGCTCAACGAGACGAGCGTCGCCCCTTCGGAGCATGAGACAGCGCAGTGGGTGAGGTGCAATGGGAAAACTCTTTTGGAGGAGACATCTCCTGGGTACTTACATGTGAGGATGGGAGAAGGCCGTGGTAATCGACTGTAATGGCTACTTCTGTGTCGTCATAACTCGCCTGATAAATAAATCCGTCCTTAAGCTCTATAAATATGTCCGGATCTTCTTCATAACCGGGATCTAAATCCCGAATATGGTCCTCTGCCGCGGAGCGGGCCAGAGATCCCCTTGACGAACTTTCTCCATTCCCGTGAAAAAGCAAAGGGATTAAATTCGCCAGCATAGACTCGGAGGAGGGTTGAGTAAAGCCAATAATTGAAAAACTCACCCAGGGAATGGGGTTATACATGGAAAAGCCTTCCGACATGTTAAGCAAGCGAAGTCTTCCTTCTCATCTTTGTACGGATCGGCTAAGATGGCGGCTAGGGAGGCAAAATTATCTGGACCTTTGCGCAGACAACGGGACACATCGTCCTCCCCATTATAATTCCACATGGGGAGACCTCTAGATTGAAGCGGCTGAACGCACCGGGTTATGGAAATTGCCATTACCTCGATTATAGACAGCCCGGAGTTGGCAAGTACTCTGATCTTGCTTGCTAGTCTCGAAACCTCCGCACTATCTTCTTCTTCGAAGGTTCAGGGACGCCAATTGGCGGGCTTCTTTAAAGGAGCGCTGGAAAATTCGGGAAGACCACGAGAGATTGGGTCCAGAAGAATGGCGCCTTCAATATAAAACCACTCCGAGGGCCACTCTTCGGTTGCCTTCTTCGGAGTGCCGGACAGGTATCCAGTCCCGGCTATGCGCCATACTTCGGTGCCGCCCACCTCGAATATAGATCCCTTTTGGGAGCGGGGGACGAGGCAGAAAAATTTCCGCCATAACTCGAAATGGGCCTCGCAGCCCAGGAACAGCTCGCAAAGATCAACGAAGCCCGCGATATGCAGGATGGAGCCCGACGTCAGATTGTGCAGTTGAAGGCCGTAGTACTCCAGTAGACCTCTAAGGAAAGAATGAATAGGAAATCCGGCACCTCTCAAGAGGAAGGAAACAAAGCACACCCGCTCCTCTCTAGAAGGATTGGGGAAATTTCGCCAAGGCTTCAACCGTCGATGGAAGTTAATCCAGCCCGAACGGAGACTAGATCCGCGGGAGGAAGGTACCCCTACGTCTGAAGTTGGCTCAGATGGGCATGGGATTATCGAACATCTTTCCCAGTCGCCTTTTTGAGGGTCACTGGGGTGCGAAGAGGAGCTAGGGGCGCTGGCCATGTTTGGGCGATTTCCTATGGCAAAGCTCTAAGGTTTTCCGCGTGGTAGGAATGGTTGCTGAGATCCAATCTCTTTATATAGGCGCCTTTCCCGCCTAGCCAAGGGGTTATTCATAAAAACACCAAGACTGTTCACATTCATTTGACACGTGGGAGACGAGTCGACGGTAGTGAAGAAATAGTATTTAATGGGCAGCCGAACTATCGTCAATCCGAAGCACGGTGAAGAACCCGCCTTGCAAAGCCGCAGACATAAAACCAGATATTGCATCGCCATCAAGGCAAGTTCGGGGGCTATTGAGGTAGTCCTAGATTAAGGGGTCCTCGGATGGTCGGGCTATGTGACATGGGCCGGACTAATGGGCCGTGAAGGTACAAGATAGAAGGCCTCTCTCCGTGTCCGGATGGGGCTCTCCTTGGCGTGGATAGCAAGCTTGGCGGCTAGTCGTATAGTTTCCTTTCTCTGTAAACCGACTTTGTACAACCCTGGCCCTCTCCGTTGTCTATATAAACTGGAGGGGTTAGTTCGTAGAGGCGATCATAACCATACAGGCTAGACATCTAGGGTTTAGCCAATACGATCTCGAGGTAGATCAACTCTTGTAACCCCTATACTCATCAAAGTCAATCAAGCAGGAAGTAGGGTATTACCTCCATTAAGAGGGCCCGAACCTGGCTAAAGATCGTGTCCCCCGCCTCCTGTTCCCTTCGATCCTCAGACGCACAGTTTGGGACCCCCTACCCGAGATCGGCCGGTTTTGACACCGACATAGGGCCCTTCCCTCACTCTCAATCCCATTAAAGATGCCAACTCAAGGATCAACCTGTAAACTTAATTAAATGTCCGTACGTGTATTTCTCGTGTAGAGGGAAACATACTCCTGACCCCGACCCAAGAGACTCCCGACCCTAGACGCGATTTAGGGCTTGGGATGCCGCCGCCCCACTTCACGCCGCCACTGGAGTGCCACGGGGCAAAGCTTTGGCGGGTGATGATGGCGGCATCGGCACCTTCTTCCGCCGTGGCTCTTGGGGTGGCTGAGGTGGTGCTACACGCGTGTGTCCCAGTCTGTCATCGGCCCTCAGCATGGGGGCTTATTCTCCAGTCGTCGGCTCACCTCGGAAGGGCAGCGGTGCGGGGGTGGCATTGCTGCAACTCCGGTCATGTGGGGTCTCCCGGCGGCAGGGTTGTCATGGCTCCCGAGAAAATCATAAATTTCAGATGCAAAATCATAAGTTTCAAAGATTCAAACTTAAAACTTACGGAATACAACTACTTTATGGATCGCCAGGCAATTGGGCAACCGAACATGGCTAGGCAGGTGAGTGCACCTGCGAATTTCCGGTATAACATTTTTTACTATTATTTATAAACATGTGGATTGCTAAGGAAGACTCACTACTGGAAACAACGCCAAGTGCATGGTGGTCTCGGCGAAGGCTGATATCATCTAGGCAAAGGGTTTCCCAACATGAGTGGCAGCATAACCTTCGCATACATCCACCACAACCTTTGACATAGGCATAGTTTCGGTCTATAGGACTCTACTGTTGCTAATCTGTTAGTTTTATTTTATTTGTTATTGACAGACTTTTGACCTTTGGCTGTGTGCATCCTACTTATGCAGAGGCTGAGTGTTACTCATAATACTTTGTGTCATTGTTCCTTCGTCCGGTAGTCAAAAGCTCTTCTCTACCATTGCACATGCCCTTGTATTTATATTACTTAAGTCGGGTGTAGTTTTTTCTTGCTCAAGAACAATTTATTGGTTTTTACCGAGGCAGCAAAATCAAAACACTGCAAATATAGACGAGAGTCGAATACCCCTGCCTATGGATAACCAAGAGGCACCCGGCCACAAATCAGGATCATCAACAAGATTGGTTGGATTCTGTGGAAATCCAACCGGTAAGGTCCCCTATGGATACTAGGCCCGTCACAGTTGTGAGCTCTTCCGTGTTCAAGAAATAAAAATACTCTCTTCATTCCCTTATACAAGGCCATTATAAAAAATACATTTTGCATATATACAAGGTCACTAACAGTAATCGAGACAAAATTTAATAATATTTCCTCGTACTTGCAACTTGTTTAAGAGCATCTCCAACAGGCGCGGCAAAAGGCGCGCCCGCGCGGTAAAATTACGTTTTAGCGCGCGCCGGCTGATTCCGCGCGCTCCAGCGGTGGCGGGAAATTACCGCTGGGAAGCGCTTATGCGCTGCTGGAGAAAGCGGCACGCTGGCGCTGTAGATTTGGCGCGCCGCCATCAAGCGCTACTATAAATTGCCGCTACCGCCACGCCGCACCGCACACAGCCACGCCCTCCCTCGCGAGCTCGCCGCTTCGCAGCTTTTCGCGCCACCATGCCGCCGCGCCGCCGGGGTGCTTCGGGCTATCGCGGCGTCCGTGCGCGCCCCAACGGCTGGTTCTCCGCCGAGATACGGTCCGGCGACGTGCGGCTCGGCCTCGACATTCCGGAGCGCGACGAGGCGGCTCAGCGTACGATGCGCGCGGCGCGTGGCGCTGGACAGGCCCCGGTCGCAGATGAACTTCCGGACGCCTTTCACGCGCGAAAGCAAGCGCAGCTGCCGCCTCCGCCGCTGCCTCATCACCGACCTCGACCGTGCCGACCATGCTCGGCGGCAGCGCCGCCTCCTCGTCGCCGAGGAGGACGAGCGAGCCATGGCGGAGTGGCGCCGTCGCCACCCGGAGGACGTCGCCGACGAGCATGCCTACTGGGCGGAGAGGACGGCAAGGCGCCGCTCGGAGCGGGCGAACCGGCGTCAGCGGAAGGCAGTGGCGAACGAGCAATGCGACATCGTCTCCGCAGGTGGGAGGTCGTTCTTCACCTCGGACGATGAACGTTGGGACGACGTCTGGCTCTCAACCTCGGACGACACCGACGAGGATGACGATGGTGATGGCAGCGACTTAGAGTAGTTTTCTATCTATGTATGCCGTAGTAATTTCTATCTATCTATGTATGTTGAACTATCTATCATCTATGCCGTAGTAGTTGCACCGAAATATCTATGTATCGCTTTTTTTATCTATGCAATTTTAATTAAAAAATATTGTAGAATGAGCGCGGGCGCTGCATTTTACCGCGCCTGCTGGAGCTGCGCGCGCGCGGCTTTTCAGCGCGGCTGCTGGAGCAAACGCTGCGCGCCGCGCCAAACCAGGCGATGGGCGCGCGCCAAATCCGTTTTTACCGCGCGGCGCGTTGGGCGCCTGTTGGAGATGCTCTAATACTTGCATGCATGTAGTCATAATGACATTGTGCTACTACTTCCTTCTCATTTCTTCCTTGTATGCATGTTAATAATCCCGTTAACTAGACAAGAAATTGGCTTGCAAAGCAGTTATTAAATTTTACCTTGATAACTGTACTTTTAGTTTAGGGCCTCGTATAAGGGAATGGATGGAGTAAAATGCATTTGGGCGCTTGATCTGACTTTTTAGCCGCCTGACTTAGTTTTGAAGATTTCGGATCTTAAGCATGAGCACGTGAGGAAGCATATCATCTCACGATTTGACTTGTGAGGCTTTGACTTAGTCTCCAGCATTCCGTAGTACTCCCTCTTTCTTAGTTTGCAGGGCGTGCATGTACTCCTAGGTCATCAATTTGACCAACCTAATACAAGTCATATATTACAAAAAATATATCATATAAACTTTGGATGTTCTATTTTCAAACGGTATAATTTTTGTATTATATAGTTTATATTATAGTGATAAAATTAGCAACCTAGGTATACGCGTAGGACTTGTAAACTGAGAAAGAGGGAGTACTAAATACTACTGTAATATGAAGCATGGACGCGTAAGTCTGCCGTCAGTCCGATCACATGCGCAGGCTACTCTCTATCTCTTCGGTTCATCCATGGGTTGTTTCCCTCTGCCTGCCCGCACAAGAATCCTGCTGCAGTTGCATTACCTATTGAAGTATATATCCTGACCTGAGGCATGGCTGCCGACTGCCCCCCAGAATCTTATTATTGCCGACTTATGAGTTGCCGACTTGATCTGTTCTATACTTGTATTCCAAGAGTATCTTGATTAAATCTTGCTCGATACTTGTGGTCGTTTAAAAGACAGATGGACTTACATTGCTTGTGCGGCAATCTGGGTCAACGCTAGCCATTAACCCAGCTTCCTGGCTAACCATATTCAGCACATGTTTACTCTTATACTGACGCCAGATAGCACATATCTCCTCAAAACAAGTTATTTCATGATTACGTAAAGAATTATTTAAACAAAAGCCCAAACATATTTGGCCACGACACAATAAAAAGACATATGTTGCACTGATTCATTTTTGTTGCTGAATAAACAAGATGGATCACCGACATGCCTCCTTTTTGATAAATTTTCTCTAGTAAGCACTTTATTATAGACACCTAGCCAGAGAAAAACATGAATCTTTTGGTGGCAACAAACTTTTCAGAGACTATCTCCGATATCAGAGATTATCCCATCAAAGTGAATAGCACTATCTGAAGATTTGACTGAATATACCCCTTTAGACTCCAAAGGCCAAACAGGTTCATGCAATAGATTAGGAAGAGAAAAGTTTTAATATGGTCTATCATTTGCACCTAGCAAGCCATACCCGATTGATCAACGTATCATCTGAAAGAAAGTTTCAGTTCTACCCCAACAAACACCTAGGCTACAGAGCAATTAGGTTGGTTTCTAATGCAAAAAAGGTCGCCGAATTGGGTTTTTAGGGAATAATCCCCATCCCACGCATTATGCAAAAAACTGATGTTGTCACCATTCCCAACTTTCCAATGATAAAATGTTTTAGCGGCCGATAAGGCCCAAGTAACACTTCTCCACAAAGGAGAACCTCTTTCTCCCTTGAACCTAAGACTGTTTGGATAGTTAACATTATATTTAAAAGCCAGAATTCCCTTCCAATCACTGTCATATTATCAAAGAAACGTTTCCCCCAAGAAGCCAAAAGAGCCATGTTAAAATCCTTGAGATTTGGAACCCCCAAGCCCCCAAATCATTTCTTCCTAGAAACGAGAGACCAGTTAGCTAAATGATACTTATGCTGATCTCCTATGTTTCCACAAAGGAACTGAGCCATTTGAGAGTTAATGGCGTTAATAGCGCATTTGGGAAATTTAATCACAACCATTAAGTAAGAAAGGATTCTAACACTACTAAAAAAGACTTATAGGTGAACTCACATTAGTAGCGGGCGAAGTTCAGCGCCTGCCACTACCATCGCCTTGCCAGTAGTGGACACAAAACCTTGCCCGCCATTGCTACTTGAGTTACTAGTGGCAGGCAAACATACGTGCCTGCCACCGAAATACAAAATTTGGGAAAATTCCTTGGCCACCTGCTCATCAATATTGAATGTCATCGCATCACCTTTATGAAAATTGATTTTCATTCCTGAAAGGTTTTCAAAACAGGACAACATCCAGTCGAAATTTCTGGATTTCTCACAAGAGTTTTCCAGAAACAGGAGGGTATCATCAACATATTGTAAGCTGATGATCCCTCCAGGATTAGCATGAGGCAAAACCCACAAATCACCCCATATGTGGAAGCTTCAACAAGCATTTTGGAAAACACCACGAGGTAGACAGTCAGGGACCACAAAGAAAGGCTGGTGCGCACCCAGCCGCAATAGTATAGACTTGCAGCTTCTGCCGTAGCAATGGACGCAATCACAATCAGGGATAGGATCCAACGGCAGGCTCTCTATATGCGGTGGGAGTGTGCAATCTTCGAACCGGGAATTCGTGCAGCTGTGCAGTTCTTCAGATGATCATCGGTTCGCCATTGCTGCTATATGGCAGTAAACATTTAACGTACAAGTTTTGTTAGACAGGTAAAACCAATTTAAAAAATAGCATGCTATAGTAGCATTCTGATCAATGTCGTGCTAAATGAAATAAGCATGCAATCGTTCGCTATAGCGTGATACAATGTCGCTCTAGCGCGTCATAGCTTCACTATAGCGAATTTTCAGGGCAACCATATTTTGTCATAGCACGTTATTTTTTTTCCAGGTAACACAGATGAAAATATCATATATAAATGGGGCAATTTGTATAAAAAATGTTAAGAGAGGGGGTAGAACTGAAATTTGCTCTATCATTTGCCTTGCCTAGATTTAGTTTGGTTATTACAAAAATACTACAGGTACGACCTGCTATAGGACCGCTACAGACCTTTCCTTAACCTGTCTTCACTGCCCCCTCCCGCCCCTGAATTTAACCCGAGTAGGGCCCTTCCTCACTCTTAATCCAATTAAAAGATGTCAACTCAAGGAACAGCCTGCAAACTTAAAACGGAAATTGCAGGGAAACATAATCCAAAAGATGTCCGTACATGTATTTCTTTTGTGTAATTCCTGACCCTGACCCAACAGACTCCAGAGGCAATTTTAGGGCTTCGGATGTCGCCGTCCCACTCCTCACCGCCACGGGATCGTCACGGGACAAAGCCTAGGTGGGTGATAATGGCGGCGGCGGCGCCTACCTCCGTCGTAGCTCTGGGCGGTGGCTAAGGCGTTGCTACACGCGTGTCCCAGGCATCGGCCGCTCAGCGAGGGGGCTCATTCTGCTGTCGTTGGCTCACCTCGGAAGGGCAGCGGTTCCTCGCGGCGGTGTCATTGCTTCAACTCCGGTCATGTGTGGTCTCCCGGCGGCAGGGTTGTGATGGCTCCTGAGAAAATCGTAAACTTCAGATGCAAAATAATAAGTTTCAAAGATTCAAACTTAAAACTTACGGGATACAACTACTTTTGTGGACCGTGAGGCATTTGGGCGACCGGACATGGCTAGGCAGGTGCGTGCCCCTGTGAATTTCCGGTATAACATGTTTTTACTATTATGTATAAACATGTGAATTGCTAAGGAAGACTCACTACTTGAAATAACGCCGAGTGCGTGGAGGTCTCAGCGAAGGCTGATATCATCTCGGTAAATCATACTCGACATACCTCCTTTCGGCAAAGGGCTTTCGTCGAGTTCCTTTTACCAAGTAGTCAGAACCTCTTCTCTACCATTGCACATGCCGTTGTATTTCTAGGACTGCAGGCGGGTGCCGTTTTTCTTCCTCAAGTACGATTTATTGGTTTTTACCGAGGCAGTGAAATCAAAACGATTCAAATATAGATGAGAGTCGAACACCCCTGCCTATGGATAACCAAGATGCACGCAGCCACAAATCAGGATCATGAACAAAATTGGTTGGATTCTGTGGAAATCCAACCGCTAAGGTCCTCTATGGATACTAGGCAAGTCACAGTTGTGAGCTCTTCCGTGTTCAAAAACTAAAAATAAAATGAATTGTGTGCTTGATCTGACTTTTGAGCCGCCCGACTTAGTTTTGAAGATTTGGGATCTTAAGCATGAGCACGTGAAGAAGCATATTATCTCACGATTTTGACTTGTGAGGCTTTGACTTAGTCTGAAGCATTCCGTAGTACTAAATACTACTGTAATATGAAGCATGGACGCGTAATTCTGCCGTGAGCCCGATCACATGCACAGGCTACTCTCCATCTCTTCAGTTCATCCGTGGGTTGTTTCCCTGTGCCTGCGCGTACAAGTATCCAGCTGCAGTTGCATTATTACCTACTAGTCATCAACCCGTGCTTCCGCACGGACTAGTAATTTGAAAAATATCATACATAGAAATTTTATATAATACTGAGTACAAAATACTTTAAATATATTTTCACTACTTAAATTTAATGACATATATAATATTTTATTTTTCTCCTTTAAAAAAATTAAAAAACTGTACTATGATGTTTGATTAATCCCAACTACTATAAATAGGGATCATGTAGAATTATGGGAACTTACACCTTATTTTTTCCAAGTTTAATGTTGGTAAATTGTAAATTTTTCATTATAGAGTGGCAACGTATTGGTGGAATTTGTAATATATATTAAAGTGTTTTTATGGTAGAACATCGATTGCATGTGTTTATTCTGTTATAATAGGTATCATGGTACCCCTAAAAAAAGGTAGGTATCATGGTTTAGTAAAAATAAATAGATAAAAGGTATCATGGCTTACTCTAAGACAGATCACCAAAGTAGTTCCGTGCATTTATACCACAAATAGTTATTGTGGTATATTTCAAATTTTATACAATTGTATTCTCGCACCTATTATCTGATAATCAACACCTTCTTAAAACAATAGTTACATAACTTTCTTTATGTATATTTATACAATCATAATATACTTTAAATACTATGTTATTAAAATAGAAAGTACGGGTCAAAGATGTATCTCGGAGACCCTGATATTAAAGTAACGTGACACATGATCTTTTTTTTTTTGAACAAAGACACACGATCAAGAATTGTCTTTTTTCGTAAAAGACAATGGGGAACAGGGGAAAGTCCCTAACGCATCATTTTTCATCTATCAAAAAGCTGGTATTTGCAACGGATAGCTATGAACAGGAATCAATTGGTCGCTAGTATATATATTTGCAATGTACCATGCTAAAATATTTACAACAAACTATTTTCAAAACATCTAGAAATCTGCTAATATTTGGAATGTCTGGTTGAAGAAGGTGAAAAGTCGCAGGACCTAGTTATGTCTTCTAACCGGCGGATTTTGGTTTCTCCACAATGTAATCCATTAAACCCAGCCACTGGCGCTGTATGTCCACAAATTAGATGGCTCAGATTATTCTTTTTCTGCATATATAATCTATAACCAAAACCAATCCAATATTTTGTTTCCAGGCCAACCTAAATTTAATTCCAGGTGCACAATAATTAGTAAATGATAATATTTTTTGAACCCTTCGTATTATATATAGATAGAAAATTACCCAGCACGTGATGGATTCACTTTACAACCTTGTTTCATTGAGTTGCATTGTGCGGCCTGTAGTTCGATCGGCCGGAAACAGTGTCTTCCCATAGATGCATGTGAGATGTGTGTGCATGTACGTCATTATCTACACAACCTGCAATAATGACACGGACCACAAATGTGTGTGCATGTACACCAACAAAAAAAGTGTGACAAATAGCAGCCTTATCTTCATTTGTGTGTGTACTGCACATTAGTGATTGTTTTACCTATTGCCGGGTCGCACGTCACCTCGCCAATGGGATCTGTGCATGTGCATGCCAAGGCTACCTTCAAAACCTATTCAAGACAACACTCCAATTGCTTTGGCTACATATAGAAAATCAAGAGAGGTGGCCGTACTGACATATATGCAGCATCGACATATGAACGGCGAGGAAGCAATCCAATCCTGCATGAAAGCGAGGAGGCAAGCTTCCTTGATTTGTTCCGGACGCGACCCTGTATGAAGCTAGCCCATAGCTCGGCTGGCTAGATAAGCATAGAAAGTTGGCTCGTTTGATGTGAGCATCCACGTACACAACATCCTTTGTGGCTGGAAGATGAGATCGAGATTCGAGAGATGGCGGCGGCGTGACATGCATGGACGCAGAAAAAGAAATAGATCGGGACAGAGATTGACAAATTGATATATTTCCGGACTCTCGGGTGGAAAAACACGGTGGAGGGAGCCATCTGGGTCGTTCATATTTTCATCCAACGTTAAATAACTATTAGATGCGAGGATTACGTGGGGGCTTGTGTGATGCATCGAAGATTCTCCGTTCCCAAATATAAGTCTTTCAAGAGATTTCAGCAAATGACTACATACAGAGCAAAATGAGTGAATCTACACTCTAAAATATGTCTACATACATTCGTATGTTGTAGTCCATTTGAAATGTCTAAAAAGACTTATATTTAGGAACGAAGGGAGTAGTAAATGTAAAGATTCTACCTATCAGTTATATATGTATGATTCTTTGAGGTGTCTCTATGAACATCTAACAATTGCAATTATCTTACGAACAATATGAAGATCTAACAGTCGCAGTCCACTAACTAAAACATCTTTTGGCAAGGGCCAATTCCCATTTATTATACAAATAATTCCTCGCACCATTTAAAGAGTACATGAACTAACTTAAGATTAGAAAACTATCACTATAACATGGAATCGTTTTTCCTGGTTAGTTAAATTGCAAAAAATAATTGTATCCCTAGATCAGTTCAGGATAACTATATATACATATGACATTCTACTTGTGTCATGTAAATTAAAATCATAATATATGCAGGAACAGTAGAAAACTTTATTTAGGATGTAATTTAGGCAATGTGGTTGTATATGAGAGAAATCGAGTGCATGTTTTATTTCTCCCGAACTTCGACGTTATAAAAATTCAAGAAATAAATGTGGGTGAATCAATATTTTGTGTGTACGGGTGGTTGTGTTAGTGAAATCTAATTGCTTTCAGCTCTATTCTAGTATGTGCTTTTCCTTTTTCTGGCAAAAGTATGTTTAAATGTTGTCTGAAAACACCACAAGATATTGATCATAACCTCTCTCTTCCACGTGTAATAAATTTTCCTAGATTTTTATGACTAACTTTTGTTGATTATCTTAACAACTACAAATAAGACATGCATATGTTTTTAGGATGATAAGGGGATTTCCAAAAAATCAGTCAAAATAAGATGGTGATAACTCAGAACATATGACGGGTTATTTTTCTTTTATTGATGAAGATTGTTTGAAATATCACATTGTAAGGCTACACACATGCATATGTATATTAGATCTTTTAATACATGCACGATTCTTACATATGGCTTAATTTTTGGCAAGTCGGAGATTTAATAGGCGGTCTACTCTATTTGAGGTCAACATAAATAAATATATCAGTTATACATACCAATATCACAATGTGCGTGATGTCTTTGTATATATGCACGTAAACATCCGCAATCCTCCGTTAGATTAGCCCCGGCGACAAATCATATTATTCCAAGCTGTCCAAGAGTATATGACCACACCATCTGCGTCATGTGAAAAGGAGTAAAATCATATGATTTCAGGCACTCCAAAATTATATGATGTCATTGTCGGCATCATGTCAAAAGGAGTAAAATTGTGAGAAGAATTCATCCTAAGAATAAAAGTTGTGGTTTAGTACGTACATGTATAAATAATTCATGAAGCCAAAACATGCATTTGGAGGCACAGTTTCAGTCCTCACCGTGGGCTATCTGTTTGATTATCCACTTCATTAATTGGGCTTTCATCGAGTAATGTGTAAATATGCTGTCGGTGAGCATCCTTTTTCTACTGATCTGAATATTCATGTTGTTAGCAAAATAGCCCGCCGCTTGTCGCTGATGCTTCTCGCTGGACGCAACAACCATGCACGTACTTGTGGATATGAGAAAGCTTCTTGCTGGACACAACAGCCATGCACCTACTTGATTCTCGCTGGGCACAACAGGCATGCACCTACTTGATGGATATAGGAAAGCTGACACACATACGCGGCTAGCTTGCACACGCTGTGCTGGTTGATTTAGATCAGGACATGTATTACTTGCAGACCGAAGTTGAGATTGCAATGACCACAGATTTCAGCGGCTGGAGAGGAAGAGGGAAGAGGGTCAGGAGAGGATATTTGCATCTTTTTAATATTGATCACAACATGGAAGCATAGGATGGCATGGAAATTACAGAGGGAACATGCGAGGAGGAGCAACAGGTTGAGTAGCGCTAGGGTTACCTCCTGAATTTTCGGTGCCTCATGATGAAGGATCGGTAGGGTGATGACTCTTGATGGAGTTTTTTTCTTGAGGGAGTTGTTTTATTGGTAGCCCGTGGATGTGTTTTTCTCTTAAAGAGAAGTTCACGTGTGATGGTGGGCAAGGACTCTTGAGGTAATTCATTCAACGGCTGTAAAAAGCTAATAGGAGATCGAATGGATAATTTTGCTTAATGTCTGAGGATTAACGTGGAATTTTTAATGGTGCCTCCAATTAGTAAATATAAGATATAAGACATAAGATTGAAGTATATATATCCTTACCCGAGGCACCGCCACCGACTGCCCTGGAGAATCTTATTATTGCCGACTTACTTATGAGTTGCCGACTTGACCTGTTCTATACTTGTATTCCAAGAGTATCTTGATTAAATCTTGCTCCATACTTGTCGTCGTTCAAAAGACGGATCAACTTACATTGCTTGTGTGGCAATCTGGGTCAACGCTCGCCATTAACCCAGCTTGCTGGCTAACCATAATATATAAGGATACCCTTGAGGCCGTCAATCACTACGGCCAGTAGTAGCAGCTTACCAAGTCTTTCCATTGATTAGCTTGAAGCAGTTGGCAGCAACAATGGCGGCACCTTTAAGTTTGGTCCGGATAGGCCTCCTCTGTCTGTTGGCGATGTCCGCGTTTGCGCAATACCCGTCGTCCCCAAGCTCCCCGGACTCGTACCCGTCCCCGGGCTCCTACCCGTGCCTAGGCTCCCCGGGCTCCTACCCGTCCCCAGGGTCCCCGGACTCCTACCCAACCCCAAGCTCGCACTCCATCCCCTGGCTCCCCAGGCGGTTACGAGGGGGAGGGGGAGATCATTCCTCCTAGGAACGTCACATGCAAGGACACCGACGGCAAGCGGCCTGGGTGCACGAGCACCTGCCCCGACCGGTGCCCCCAGCAGTGCATCGTCCTCTGCCCCGACTGCAGGACATTTTGCCGTACGTATTCAATCATGTTTATCAATTGCTTGTTGATAGCCTTTTAGGTAAGGGCTCTACTGACATACAAATGCATGTCATGGTGAAAAAAATAGACGACGAGGTAAAGCCAGCGAAGCCCGTGCCGCCGCCTGCAATGTTCGTGTTTGGAGATGGGGCACTGGACGTCGGCAACAATGCATACTTGCCACAGGTCGAAACAGAGGAGGGGTACTCCCCTCAAGTCTCCCGATCGTGCAGCGGCAGGTTCAGCAACGGGGCCAACTTGGCTGACACAATCGGTATGTGTGCCAAAACGCCCCATACACATACTCTCTACTCACCGATTGTCTAGGTTTCAATTGTGGCTTTGTGCATCACAATGGTGCGAAAAGCTCGTGGGTTTTAACCTTGTTTTCCAGAAAAATATATTCTAAATGTTGGTTCATTTCATGGTGTCCAGCGACATCCATGGGCTTCAAGGAGAGCCCTCCGGCTTACATGTCATTGGGTGGTAGGCTCAACATGTGGGGAGCCAACTACGCCTCCATGACTGCCGGTATCAGAATTTCTACTGTAAGGCAACCCATTGTACTTCATTTGCACTAGCTTTAAATTACCAACATTTGAAATAAGAGAAGAAATGAGAGATGCATGCATGAAGAACGGAGAGAGATCCATCTCGTTGTCAAACAACTGGGGCACTTCAAGGCAACTAGGACCCAGATGGAGGCCAAGCTGGGCAGCGATGCCAAAGTACGCGACCTCCTGTCCAAGTCTATCTTCCTCCTTGGCATCGGCAGCCAGGACGTCGATCCAATGGTGAATGTCCAGGACCCAAATGTGTGGGCACATACCGAGATCCAGGAACTCATCGCCCAGTATGGGGAAGCCCTCACGTCCCTTTACGACATGGGTGCCAGGAAGATCGCCATCGTCAACGCCGGCCTTAGTGGGCAGACCTATTACAATATCTGCAACAAGTGCGTTGACAAAACGCCATTGCGCTTTGACGCTGCCCTCAAACCCCTCATGGCCAGCCTCGCGTCCAAGAAGTCGGGCCTCTCCTACTCCATCGGCGACTTCTACGGCTTCACCACAGCCGTCTTCGCCAACCCAGCAAATTATGGTATGTAGTACAGTAAACTAACAACTGATACTCTTTCTTCTGTTGAAAATTAACCAACCACCAATGCCATATTTACCACAGGACACCCCAATATGGGAGTCGAATTCCACTATCTACCAACACACATGTGTCCAATATTCATTAAATAGTGGTTTGTTTCATTGTTTAATTATTATGTTGTGTGATGTGCAGGGCTAGTGAATACCCGGGACTCCTGCAGCCAGAGGGGCTACCCGGACTGGACGTACTGCTACAACCCAGATGGTTACTGGTTCTGGGAGCCGGAGTTCATGACAGATAGGGCTGCCAAGCTGACAGCCGCTGCATTTTACTACGGTCCACCCCAGTTTACATTTCCAGTTACCTTTAAGGCTCTGCTGGAGAAAAAATAATTTCATCTTGTGGTATTAGTAGTATGTATTGTATTTGTTTCCACTAGACATGTGCTATGGAAGCAACTGAAATATGCAATAAGTATGCCATGAAGAATAAAACAGGTCATTCGGACCTTTCTATCTATATGATATTAATAAATATTACTCCTACTGATCTTCTTTGTACTGGTGTCTAAAGACAAAAATGGTTTTGTGCCCTTTGGTTCCGGCAATGGACCAAGAAAATTTCTTGATGACCGCAAACACACTGTTCGCTGCAGTATAGATTTTTACGATCGACAGGAGCAAAGGTTGATCATGACTAGCAGCATTTTCACCTGGGTCATCACATGGAAATAGCTTACTACTATCACCCTTCTGTGAAATAACGAGAATAACGGTAAGGTAAACTAAACTAACAACACAAAACCGAGCTAAAGCCGTAATAAAAAAAAGGAAATAAAGACACGACGCAAATACTAAGTGAGACAATGAGTAATAAAATATTTTAGGATAAAAACTATTTTGACATGATCTACTATGTAGAGGATGTTAGAAGGCAAAGCTAAAACTAGACCGAATAGATTGATTCGGTTCTTCGGTTTTAAATAAACTTGATATTTTAAAATTGATTAACGATTAGTTTATAACACATCAAGGACCAGTTTCCATAGAACCAAAATTTTGGTGATGTTCTTGGCTTAAATTAACATAACTGACGTACATTCAGATCACAATCGGCAGTAAATGCTTGAAATTTGTTTCCCAACAATTCCTTATTTTCCATCTGTTTTTGACAAGCAATAGAAGCAAAAGATAGTAGTACCATCATATGAACTTTCCGCAAGAAAAATTATAATAGCAACAACCGTATAATAATATCATTATCATATCATCACATTCATTAGATAAGGTACTTCTTTGGATTGTAGGAATTTGGAAAATCAGTAATATGGAATACGTATAATTAAGATACCATGTACTATAAATTTCAATGTGATTTCAAAACACAAGAATTTTGTGACAGGTGCGTTTGGATGGTGCGTAGTAAATGAACACTTGAATACTGTTGGACCGAGGAGAGAGAGAGAGAGTATATAGAGGGAATGAAAGTATATATATATATATATATTGGACTTCTCAACATATAAATAAAATGAACTTTCGAGCTCTTGTCAAGTTTCACATAGAATCGGGGTCATATGAAAGGATTTATCTATTAAGTAATTATTAAGAACAGTAAAACTGACCCTAATCCCTGCTCTCTCACGAATTTGGCATTCCTGACCGTTCGATTTCATCTGGTAGACATTCCTGAACATTGGATCTTTGTCTCATGACGTGTTTAGCGCTAAAATGGGCCACAGGTCGAGAGGGCAGCTACTCCCCGTAGCTTTTTTGGACCCCTGTAGTTAATCGGGCCCGTTTTCGTGCTCAGCCAAAGGCAGCGAGCGGCCCTCTCATGCACTACACTCCCGTCTCCATAAAAGAGAAAAAGATGAAAGAAGTCCATTTTTCACCGTAGCCTGAGGGACAAATACCCCCTGAACTCAAATTTGATACGATTTTAACCCCCAAATCATTAACCGAAAAAGGCTTTCGCCCCGCTTTATATATAAAGTGCTAAGAAAACAGACAATTTTTTGGCTAATTTAATCCATAAGTAGATAACTAGCATGACATTGACAGAACTAACAACATACTGGTACTGATCTAAACAAGCACGTACTACGCAAATAGTAGATAAATCTACACATGATGCTAGCACTGCTAATACAGAAATTATCAGGAGAGGGATAAACGCGGTATACCCTCCAGTAGGCCATGCAGAAGCCGCCGCTGCGGTGGAAGCAGCAGCAGTAGCGTCCTCGGCGGCCTTCTTGTCGGCCTCGGTCTTCTCGGCGGCGGCGTGTTCGGCGTCGCTGGACATGGTGATGACGGAGACGACGCGGACGTAGATGAAGTAGTGGATTGGAGGCGAGCAGTCGTGTAGTCGCTTCCCAAAAACCTATTCGTCTCTCTCCCGTATAAGAACCAGAGAGACGGAGTTTCCGAGACTTGCTCTCCCGTCGACCGTGTACGCGGCGGACGGGATGAGTCACCGGCGGCAGCAGCAGCAAAGGAACGATGGTGGGCGGTTCGCGTGGACCAGATGTGATCTGATCGTGGCGGCTAGGGTTAGGGGACACAACACACTTATATAGACGCAGCGGCAGCGGAGAGACGTGGGCTTGACCTACGTCCGAGTCCGTGATAGCCCACGATCCGACGTCTCAGATGTTGGCCCTGCTGTCAGAAACTCTCCGTTAGTGACTGGCAAAAATAAGCGCATAGGTGTGAGCTCAGCTCGGCTCATTCCCGCAACCCGCGGCGCGCCGTGACAAGGCGTGGCGTGGCGTGGCGAGGCGGGCGGCTGAGGAGCAGCAAGCGAGGGCCTCTTCTCTTCTCAAGCTCCAATATCATGTAGAAGAGCCACCCTTATAAACCACTCCAACTTTCCTTCCACTAGCATGGTGGGACTAAACTTTCCACCACCTTTTCATGCCACCTACATGGGCCCTTAGAGATTAAATCTGAAATTTTCATATGGGCTCTAGGCCCATCTCACATTTCAACAATCCCCCACCAGATCTCAGGGGCCCACTTTGTCCTTTGTTCCAAACGCTGTTTTGATATACTAGTGTTTCAGTGAAGACCTGTTAAGGTTGAGCTTCACCTAGAGCAAGTAGCTACACTCCTTCACAACTGAACAATGGACTATGCCTTGAATTGTCAATTTGGCGTAAAGAAGTTTCACCACATGTCTTACTAGTACTGGGCTGCCGAAGGCTGACCCCTCGGGTGGAGCATATAAGTCACACTCCTGGTCTATTCATGAGCTTACTAGAGATCACCCCAATCTCATAGACTGTGACTAGCAGTCGGGCTCATATAGGTGTGTTCCTCCAAAGATCGCTCTGTAGGATAGCATCTTGCTTATATATATAAGCCTTGGAACACATTAAGACAGTAGTCATCCTTCCATACAGTTTTCGAGAGTATGGCATCTCCAACGGAGTGGGTTAGTAAGGTTACTCTCCTCAGTTCACCACTGGCTTGTTTTCCCAGGTCCTACTTCACGGGACCTCCGATCACATAGGTTGGGTTACCACAATGGCAACTCATGTGGCTCTCATACCCATCTCCCTCGATGCACTGTCTATCACTACACGCGATAGCCCTTTCGTAAAGGGATCTGCCAGATTCTTAGCCGTATGGACATAGTCCAACGCTATCACTCCGGAGTTTCTTAATTTTCTGACAACTTTTAATCTCATTCTTATGTGTTTGTTGGACTTCATGTTGTCCTTTGAACTATTCACCTTGGTGATGACAGTCTGATTATCACAGTTCATAAGGATAGCCGGAACTGATTTATCAACCAATGGCAAGTCCATCAAAAGATCTCGAAGCCATACTGCTTCAACACCAGAAGTGTCTAATGTTGTTAATTCTGCTTCCATTGTCGATCTCGTTAAGATCGTTTGCTTGCAAGACTTCCAGGAAACAGCGCCACCTCCAAGAGTAAACATATACCCAGCTGAGATCCAATTCGCATCACTATACCCTTCAAGTACCGACGGGTCTCCGGTATAGTGAAGTCCATAGTTCATAGTACCTTTCAGATAGCGCATAACTCTTTCAACAACATGCCAATGTACATCACCCGGTTTGGAAACAAATCGGCTCAGTTTGATCACAGCAAACGCGATGTCAGGCCTCGTTGCGCTCGCTAGGTACATCAGTGTACCAATGATTTGAGAGTATCTCAATTGATCTTTAGCCATGCCTTTGGACTTTCGAATCAACACGCTAGGATCATATGGTGTTTGAGATGGTGTGCAGTCCGAATATCCAAAACGACTCAACACCTTCTCAACATAATGGGATTGCAGAAGTGTGATCCCACCCTCATTATCTCTCAGTAGCTTGATGTTCAAGATAACATCAGCCACACCAAGGTCCTTCATCTCAAAGTTCTGAGACAGAAACGACTTAACCTCCTAAATGACTTTGAGGTTGGTTCCGAATATCATTATGTCATCAACGTACAAGCATAGTATAACTCCTTCGCCCCACCATGGCGATAGTATATACATTTGTCAGCTTCATTAACAACGAAGCCAACAGATGTCAGAGTTGTATTAAACTTATCATGCCATTGCTTAGGTGCTTGCTTCAGGCCATATAAAGATTTCAGCAACCTACACACCTTTCTTTCATGACCATCTATCACAAAGCCATCTGGCTGTTGCATGTAGATTTCCTCGTTTAGCTCTCCATTCAGAAAAGCCGTCTTAACATCCATTTGATGGACGAGAAGACCATGTGAGGCCGCCAACGAGAGTAATACTCGAATGGTGGTCAGTCTAGCCACAGGTGAATAAGTATCGAAGAAATCTTCCTCTTCTTTCTTGTCATAGCCCTTGGCCACAAGCCTAGCCTTGTACTTTTCAATCGTACCATCGGGCCTAAGCTTTTTCTTGAACACCCACTTACATCCCAATGGTTTGCAACCATAGGGACGCTCAGTGATCTCCCATGTCCCGTTAGCCATGATGGAATCCATCGCGCTACGGACCGCATCCTTCCAAAGAGTCAGCTTCGAGAGGCATACGCTCGAGATCAAGTGGGAGTATCATCCAAGAGGTACAAGAAGAAATCATCACCAAAGGTCTTTGCAGTCCTTTGTCTCTTGCCCCTACCAAGGGTTTCCTCGTCATCCTCCTCAGGATTTTCATCATGTGTTCGTTCATAATATTCCATAGGAATGGCAGGCTCAGGAGTCTCCTCAGATTCCTGTCTAGAAGTGCTTTGCATATCTCTCGTAGAAAAAATATCCTCAAAGAATGTAGCATCCTTAGACTCCATAATTGTACCGACCTTCTGGTCAGGTACCTCAGATTTCACTACTAGAAATCTATAGCCAACACTGTTCTTAGTGTAGCCCAAATTAACGCAGTCCACAGTCTTGGGTCCAAGCTTACGCTTTTTGGGGATCGGCACGTTAACTTTCGCCAAACAGCCCCAAGTACGCAAGTACGACATTGTTGTCCTTCTCTTTGCCCATTTCTCATAGGGAGTGATCTCATTATCCTTTGTCGGAACTTTATTCAGGACATGACATGCCGTCAATATAGCCTCCCCCCATCATGCCTTGGATAAACCCGACGTATCTAACATGGCGTTAACCAGATCAGTTAGAGTACGGTTTTTCCATTCGGCAACCCCGTTTGACTGGGGTGAATAGAGAGGCGTCCTCTCATGAATAATGCCGTGTTCCGCACAGAAGGAATCAAACTCACTCGAGAAGTACTCTCCACCACGATCTGAACGGACTCATTTAATTTTCTTTTCAAGTTGATTCTCAACTTCTGCCTTATAGATTTTAAAGTAGTGTAGAGCCTCATCTTTAGTATTTAACAGATACACATAGCAATATCTAGTGGAATCATCTATCAATGTCATGAAGTACTTCTTTCCACCTTTAGTCAACATGCCATTCATCTCACAAAGATCAGAATGTATGAGTTCTAGCGGTGACAAGTGTCTCTCCTCCGCAGCGTTGTGAGGCTTGCGAGGTTGCTTAGCTTGCACACATGACAGGCACTTAGAACCTTTGGCTAAAGTGAAACTCGGGATTAAATCCAACTTAGCTAGCTGCGTCATAACACCAAAACTTATGTGACAAAGACGTGAATGCCAAAATTCAAATTCATTGACACTCGAATGAATATGGTTCATGACTTTATTACAGAAATCTGCGAGGGAAAGGCGGAACATCCCTCCGCTCTCATAACCTTTTCCAACAAATAGTCCATACTTAGTAACAACTAATTTATTAGACTCGAATACCAACTTAAACCCTTCTCTACATAGAAGGGAGCCAATAACGAGGTTCTTCTTGATGGCGGGGACATGCTGCACGTTCTTCAGCTGCACGATCCTGCCCGAAGTAAACTTTAGATCGACCGTGCCAACACCATGAACAGAAGCACTCGCGCCTTTCCCCATCAATACGGACCCGTGGCCTGTGACCTGGTAAGAAGAGAACAATGAAATGTCAGCACACACATGAACACCTACACCTGTATCCACCCACCAATCGGTAGGCTGAAACACTGAAAAAACAGTAAATAAATTACCGTACCCAGATGCACCATTCTCATTATTGCCCACAATCATGTTGACAGACTTGGAGTCCTGTCCTGACTTCTTAAACTTGTTTGGGCACTTGTTGGCCCAATGTTCAGCCGAACCACAAGTAAAGCAGCCCTCATCCTTCTTGTTCTTCTTGAAGGTCTTCTTACCCTTCTTCTTGAGGTCGGTATTCAATTGGACACCATTCTTTCCCTTGAACTTGTGGGAGTTGAAGTTCCTCTGGTTCACCATCTTGGCAACAGAAGTCCCTTCGGCCCCTTTTCCATGCGAGTCCTTTGCCCTCGAATTCTGCTCAACACTCAGATGGCCAATGACATCCTCCACAGAGAATTCAATCCTCCGATGTTTCAGAGTGGTGGCAAAGTTCCTTCAGGAATTGGGGAGCTTAGCGATTATGCAACCCGCGACAAACTTGCCCGGTAACTCGCAATTCAGAAGCTCAAGCTCCTTAACAATGCATATTATCTCATGAGCCTGCTCCAGTACAGGACAGTTCTCAACCATCTTGTAATCGTGGAACTGCTCTATAATATACATCTCGCTCCCTGCATCGGCGGCCCCGAACTTAGATTCGAGCGCCTCCCACAAGTCTTTGGCGACATGCACATGTAATTATGCGTCGACCAGTTTATCTCCGATCACGATAAGAACTGCTCCGAGAAATACAGTGGTTGCCTCCCTGAACGCCTTCTCCTGTTCAGGAGCAATCGTTCCCGTGGACACACCGGTAACCCAGAACACGTTCATAGCCGTGAAGTGGTCTTTGTCTTCCAACGCTTAAAATACGTACCGGTAAACTTATCCGGTTTCGGTGCTGCGGCAAAGCCACTTGCCGAAAAATTCCTACACATAATAGGTTTTTGGATTGCTAAGAAAACAGGCAATTTTCCGACTAATTTAATCCATACGTAGATAACTAGCATGGCATTGACAGAACTAACAACATACTGGTACTGATCTAAACAAGCACGTACTACGCAAATAGTAGATAAATCTACATATGATTCTAGCACTGCTAATAAGGAAATTATCAGGAGAGGGATAAACGCGGTATACCCTCCAGTAGGCCATGCAGAAGCCGCCGCTGCGGTGGAAGCAGCAGCAGTAGCGTCCTCGTCGGCCTTCTTATCGGCCTCGGTCTTCTCAGCGGCGGCGCGTTCGGCGTCGCTGGACATGGTGATGACGGAGACGACGCGGACGTAGAGGAAGTAGTGGATCGGAGGCGAGCAGTCGCGTAGTCGCTTCCCAAAAACCTATTCGTCTCTCTCCCGTACAGGAACCAGAGAGACGGAGTTTCGGAGACCTGCTCTCCCGTCGACCGTGTACGCGGCGGACGGGATGGAGTCACCGGCGGCAGCAGCAGCAAAGGAACGACGGTGGGCGGTTCGCGTGGAGCAGATGTGATCTGATCGTGGCGGCTAGGGTTAGGGGACACAACACACTTATATAGACGCAGCCGCGTGGAGAGACGTGGGCTTGACCCACGTCCGAGTCCGTGACAGCCCACGATCCGACGTCTCAGATCGTGGCCCTGCTGTCAGAACCTCTCCGTTAGTGACTGGCAAAAATAAGCGCATAGGTGTGAGCTCGGCTCGGCTCATTCCCGCAACCCGCGGCGCGTCGTGACGAGGCGTGGCGTGGCGTGGCGAGGTGGGCGGCGGAGGAGCAGCGAGCGAGGGCCTCTTCTCTTCTCAAGCTCCAATAGCATGTAGAAGAGCCACCCTTATAAACCACTCCAACTTTCCTTCCACTAGCATGGTGGGACTAAACTTCCCACCACCTTGTCATGCCACCTACATGGGCCCATAGAGATTAAATCTGAAATTGTCATATGGGCTCTAGGCCGATCTCATATTTCAACATAAAGCATCAAACCACAAGCATCCAGTACAACCACACGCCACGCCACTGCAACACACGCACACACCCAAGATAGGATACATAGACGATGAGCGCAGCAACACCACTCCTAGCACTACCGCCCCGAAGAATGAAGCTATATATGACGAACCATGCGCTCCAAGGCGGCGCCTTCAGGAATGATACGACGCCGGAGCGCCGCCACGCCCGATCCAAGGATCAGAGTTTCCCCCGGAGCCGCATGACGGGCAATGAAAGCCGCAACGACGCCTTCAAGAAGGGAACGGTCTTCGCCACCGTTGGTTCGTCCGAAGATATAGCAGGATTTCACCTCGGCCAACAATCACCGCCACCGAACGCCACACCCCGGCAACCACGCCGCCCACACGACCATGGTGACCGGGCAGCACCAAGGCACGAGCTTTGTCCAAGAGCACCGCGCACCCACCACCACCAGGGCCGCCGCCCCAGCATCCAAGACCTCGACACCACCTCGCCCGTGACCCGCCGCACCCCAACGAAAGAGACGAGCGGAAAGGTCCCACCTTTCACGCCCCTGGGCGACCCCCAGCGTCGAGACCCAATAGGTCGGCCAGAACTGGCAACCACCAACCCATCCTGCTACCACAAGCGCAAGCTGAGCTCGGTCCTGCAGCAACGAGAGGGGGACGAGGTCAGTCCTGCTGCATCGTGCGCGAGACGAGCTCGCTCCTGCTGCATCGTGCGTGAGACGAGCTCTGTCCTGCGGCATCGGGCGCGAGACGAGCTGTGGACCGCAGCTGGGAGAGGACCAACCCTTTGATGAGAGTAGCGCCCGGGCGACGAGGAGATGGGATGACGATCGAGATGGCCCGAACGCAGACAAACCGACGCCGGTGAAGCCGGCCGTTGCTGCGGCCAGATCCATCGAGCCACCGTGAAGCCGCCACGACACCGGTAGGCCACCGAGACCTACCCATGCCGCCGCCCACGGCCGGAGCAACAGCCACGCCCGGCCGCTGCCCATCCGCGTCGCCCGGCAAGCTCCAAGCGCCGGAGCCGCCGGGCACGCACCACCGGAGCCACGCGCCTAGCCGTACCCTCCCGGAGACCATCGCCACCACCACCCGCGTCGACCACACGCGCGCCACCACAGCCACCACCAGATCTGCAGCCCCCACGCCCCGCCACGAGCGCACCAGCCGGCACGCCGCACCATGCTAGAGGCCGGCCCAGCCTAGCAGGACACCGACCCCAGCCCGCGCCGCCGTGGCCCGCGGCCCTTGCACCAGGATCTGACGAGGAAGCCCCGAAGAAGCCAGCACCTCGCCCTCCCCACGCGCAAGCCCGCGCCACCAGAACCACGCAGCCGCCGCCGCTCCGCCGCACGGCCGCACCACCGGGCGCGCCGCGGGTCGCCAGCGCCGTCCTGCGGCGAACAGCGCGCTCCTCTCCGTGGCTCTGCGTCCCGCGCCACCGGAAGCCAAGGAAGAAGGGAAGAAGGCCCCGCCGCCGCCGCCGCCAGCCGGGCTTCGCCCGGCGGCGCCCTCGGGCGGCGGCAAGGGGAGGAAGGGGTGGGTGAGGGCCGCTGGCTGGCGGCGGCTAGGGTTTGCCCTGCCGCCCGCGAGAGCGGCACGGGCGAGCGAACGGGGGAGTAGTAGTGGTTCGCCAAGTTCGCCCTCCCCAAATCATTAAAACCGGGTAAATCTCCCCTCAGGTGGTTTTGCTTCAATTTTAGGCGGTTTTGGGGCCAGAAGTGTGATGTGGCATGGTATTTGGGTGTGGAGAGTGCAGACATAGATAGTAGCTTGCCTGCTCGTGATGCACGTCGTCTGCCATGGCGCCGGCTCCTGTTTGCGCCGTCGTTCCTGCCACGGCGACGATCTTCATGGTCTACGAATAGATCAACGCGCGGCGGGACGGGCTGCCGGCGCCCCCGATGCTTTGCCAACCGTCGTTCCTCTCCCGCCGGCTGTCGCTTTGGTCTGTGGCCGCGGCTAGGCGGCTCATCCTCGTCGCGGGGTTCACGCAGCCGCTCGTATTCGACCCGGCCACCACACCCGTGCCGTGCTGGATGGCGGACTCGCGGGTTCTACATGCTCGGCGCAGGTGATGGATAGCGGGCGCGGCTGCTTGTTCGTCGGGGGCGCCGGCTGCAACCTCGTTTTCGCGCATGCCGGGGAGATATGGGACTCGGCCACGCCGTCTATACCGTGGGGTGCCATTCCCTCCGCTGCGGGACGGGGCGGTTCATCCGGGATGCCGCAGATGCCGTCTGCTCGGGCAGAAGACCTATATGGTCAACCTACGCGGAAGCTACCGGAACCTGAGCACAACATCGCGGAGAAGAAACTCGGGGTCGATGGGCTTGCCAAGGAGGCGTCAGCAGCGCCGCGAAAACCAGAGAGATCTCAAGGGAGGCAGCAGATGCGTCGGGGCTCTGAGCTCCTCATAGCTAGGGAATCAGGCGCGCCGGCGGCAGATCCAAAACGAGGAAGACGACGTTCCCGCTGTAATTCAGGGGACGACTCGCACAAATTACTTTGCCAAAGTAGGCGAGGGAGGCGTGGCGGAGATGCTTGACATGGCAGTGTGGCTCAAGGTGGCCGGTGGACGCGTGGATGGCAACGGCGGCGGCGCTGGCTGGGGCCGACGTCTCATGTGCTGTACACTTCAGTTTCCTATTGGTACGTGTATATAGGCTTCCTCCCCTGCCGCCTTTTCGCTCATCCTCTCTGATCCAGCAGCACAACATCTTCAGCGTCGCCCGCTGGAGCCGTAGAAGCATGGGGGCGAACGGCCCGGCTAGCAGCACCCCCGCCTCGTCATCCTCTTCGTCGGTCACGGCAGGCGGTGGCGGGACAGCACAGAAGCCGTGGTTGTTCGTCGGGCTCGGGAACCCCGGAAGGATGTAAAATCTAATGGGATTAAGCGCCATCGACGAGGACAGGATGCTTGAGGTACTAGCTGCTAATGTTTCAATCCTACTCGGCAATGCCTTGCTAATTGCTATTAATGTCTACTACGGCAGTGGAAAGGAGGAGTTCATTGCAGTCTGTAAAAAGATGGATGTGTGATCCGTGAAGTAAAGATCCATCCGGCATCCGTGGTTGGCCGAGGTAGAGATTTAGTGCTGAATAGAAAATAAGTAGATCTGTGGAAAGTGCATCAGTAGGATGCAAATGGAACTTTTGAGACTTAATGAAGTTGAGCAAAACTGCAGAAAAGAATTTCAGTCGTGCAAACTAAGTAGAGCCTCTTCAGCAAGAGAACATACAGATTTTAAATTTTTTATAACCTGATCCGGATGGATGCTGTAAGTTAAGTTTGTAAACTTTGTGAATCATTTTGTTCCAGCTTTTCTTATTGTGTAGTCTAACTGTATCAGGTCATTTACTATGTGCAGATTTGCTTTTGCCATTGCTGATCACGTCCTTCTCTCTGTGCTAGGAAGCATATACCTACTTAATTGAATTCTTAGGATCCT
This sequence comes from Aegilops bicornis, assembly GCA_021605145.1. Lineage (NCBI taxonomy): Eukaryota > Viridiplantae > Streptophyta > Magnoliopsida > Poales > Poaceae > Aegilops > Aegilops bicornis. Next base: position 55,903,830 of record CM038675.1, on the reverse strand, counting down.
TTTTAGTTATGCTAAACATAAATCCTTCTGTCAACAGTTTAGTGATTATTCAGAAGGGACGTTGCATATTCCTAGATGCACCGGATTACAAGATGTGGTCTGACTTGGCCTGTGTACTTCACTTCATTCCATATCCTCCACATCAGAGACTGTTAATGAGAAGTTAGTTGGCCTAATTTGTGATCAAACTTGTTGCCCGCTACCTTATTAAATCTAATTGCACAACTCAGTGGGTAGGCTCGGTTTACCTGAAGCTTGATGTTATCGCCTACCTACTTTCATTGGTTTTGCAAAGCCATGTAATGTCTGTAGTAGCATAGCCTTTCTTACATAGATTTTAATAGTAGTGAGATTTTTTTTGACGGATAACACTGTGATATTAGATATTTTTTTTGGGGGTAGAATTCTCAAATTATTTCACTTGTTCTGAGGGAGCTGTGCATTCTCAGCTGGTAGCCACTATCGACTGTTGAAGTTAATCATGATGCAATTCATAAATCGGAGTTACTAGAATTTTAGATTTGCTGGAACCATTTTAACTATGTCCAGAAAAATAGACGTTACATGCTTGGAAAAGGCGAATAGCAGCAAGGAAGAGCAACAAGAGGCACTTTGTAGTATATTGCACTGTATTGGTAACATTTTGTTGCCTTAAAACATATTGAAACCATCTGCTGTTGGAAGTTTATTCATTGTGTGGTCTCATATTTTTGTTGTTGTTGACTCTGGATCACAAGTATCCAATTCTGGCCATTTCATTTTATTCCCTGGACGTTAATGGCCGTCAGACCATTGTTTAATCTACTACGTGAGCCGTAGCGTCTTAATTGCAGTTTGCTGGTTCATTGGGCCGTTGTCAACCAACCCATTCGAACCTCTACGGCCACACGGGATTGGTCCGTCCTAGACATATGGAACCGGAGCGCGACCATTGTTGGGCAGTTAATCTGCAGTTGCTAACCACTCAAAAAAAAAAATGCAGTTGCATGAAGATATTAATGATGTGGGAGTGCACCAAGCCGTTTCAATCGGTCGCTCTCCCTCCCGGTAAAAAAGTGTGTTGGACAGAGAACGTCGCTCCGAGAAAAAAAGCGACGGGCACCGTTCCTGTGAGGGGGATGGGAGGATGTGCAGCGAGGAGGTGCGGACATCCCAGTTTATGTTACTTACACTAACACATTTTTCACTAATTACCTACCATTCTATTGTAAAAATGGATGGATGAGGCAACGCGCGTCTTGAATGATCTAGTATAATATAAGGACACAACTAACTTCCGAGCAGTCGGAAGACAGATACAGCTCCGAACACCCCTTTCTCTTCCTTAATCGCTAATCACACATCAAATTCTTCACTTGATTCTTAACTACTAATCTCTTTCGCGGCTGATGAAGGGCATGCAGGTGTTGATTTGTGATTCCATGTATGCACACAAAGTATAAGATAAAACAGATGATGTCAGCAAAATATTCTTCAATTTTGAAACTTTAAAATAGCTAAAACTGTCGGTCCATTGAAAAATTGTTTTCACGTAAAAAATCACTGCAACAAGATTTTTGAAAGTAGAGCCCATGTTGATATGTTACGGCGATTTTTTACTGGTAAAAAGTTATCATGCCTGGGCGATGTAAGTTATGATATCTATAACACATAAGTTACAAAGCTGTTTTTGTAGAAATTATTGGGCATGAAAAATGGTCTTTGCGCCTTTCTCGCCACGTGCAAATGCATGGATGGCTTACAGGATAAAACATTGATGTTATCCTAGATTTCTCCATTTTAGAACTTCAAAATGTTTTGTAGCTGAATCCATTGCTCCGATTGAAAAATAATTTTCACATAAAAAGTTCGTTGTGATGAGACATTCAAAATTAGATCCCATGTTGCTATATTCCTAGGACTTCTTCGGATAGAAGGTTATCTTGCGTGGGCCACACAAGTTATCACATCCGTGACACCTAATAATTTACCAAGTTGTTTTCATAGAAATTACCGGACATGAAAAATGGTATTCTAACCTCTCTAGTGCATCCATTTAGTTACCAGACCTGAGCTAAGTAATTTATCAGCTCTGATGTGTGTATATTATCAGGCTGTTTACACATCAGTTACCGTGGTACGTTTTCAACAACCTTTTTCCCGGGGCAAAGTTAATGCGGTGTTTGTGCGGGAGCTACCACGCATGCAGTCCGTATATTAACCCACTATTTACACACAAGTTATCGATGGGGCTGTTTTCAAACAACTTCATCCCCAGGGTCAAAGTTACCACGGTGTTTTGTACGTGAGTTATCAAGTCTACGATACATAACATTACAGGGCTATTTACACGTAAGTTATCGAAAGGGGAGAGGGGTGTATGTTTTCAAACAACCTCCTCCCTCACCCACCACGCGTCAAAGCTACCGCGGTGTTTGTGCGTTAGGTATCATATATACAGTGCATATAGTACCATCCTATTTACACAAAATAGTCATCTGGGGTATATTTTCAACAAGTTTTTTCCGGGATCAAAGTTACCGCGGCGTTTGTACCTAACTTACCAGGTTTGATGTGTGTTATGTACACAAATGTTACTGGGGTGTGTTTCAAATTTTCTCAAGATCAAAAGTTATCACGGTGTTATATGTAAGTTATCAGGTCTTCGGTGTGTATATTATCATGCTATTTACATAGAAGTTACCAGGGGTATGTTTCAACACCTTTCCTCCTGGGGTCAAATTTACCATGGTGTTTGCATGAAAGCTACTGAGGGTATTTCTTTTGACAACATTTTTCTGTAGGGTCAAAAAGTTATCGTGGTGTTTATATATAGGTTATCAGGTCTATGATGTGTATGTTGCCATGCTATATACACATAAGTTACTGGGGCATGTTTCAAGAATTTTTATTTGGGTTATTGACAACCACCTAGTCCTTGAGAAACCTGTATAAAGTGTCCAATAGCAACTCTACTACTTGTTCACCGTCGACCACCAGTAAAAAAACATTCCAAAACGTCAGGCAGGTGACCATCCCGGCCAAGCTCTGAGTTCACCCATTTCTCTAAAGTTTGTATCAACAAGTTTCTCCAATAAAAATGACTTAGGATTGGCCTACCCAGTTGTTCAAATTGATCAAACAGGATTTACTTGTATATAAACTGGATCTCAACTAAATCAATGTCTAGTCTGATTGGTTGTTTGGTTACCTCTCAACCGTGAGGTTGTCGGTTCTATTCCCCACTTTTGCACAATTTTTTTTTCCTCAGAAGGAACAATTATGGTGTGAAACAAAGGGAAAAGGAAGAGTGACTAGGAGAAGCCCAGATTGAGTGAGATAAAATCGGGGGTTGATCAAGGAAAGAAAATCAGGGATGGAACAAGGAAACGTGAGGGAGAAAAAAATTGGGAATCGATCAGGGGAAGGGGGACAAAATGGGGAATCCGATCGAGGTAGAAGTGGACGTGCGGTAGATTAAAACAGGAGGATAAAAAAACCGGGCGATGGTTCAGATGTTACAATTCTCAATTTTTAATTACTATGAAGTAACATGTTTTTATTTTCATTTTCATTTTCATTTCATTTCATTTCATTTATTTTTTGTCAAATATTACTAACTCCACTACAGAGGTCTTCCATATCATTTTTTGTCAATCTTGCTAAACTTTACTACACATCCGTATAATCCATCATCCATATCGAATTAAACATGTGTAGTTACATCCATAAGATATCAACGCATGCATTAGACCCCTTAAGTTATTTCGGTTTCTTCAGTTACTCCAGGACAGAGCATAAGAACCAAATTTCTGAAGTTTGCAAGAATAATGACCGAATAGGTAACATTTTTATTTCAGGTTCAGTCAAAGTTATTTTATCAAATGACCTCGCTCTCAATTAATATGCTCATCCCTAGCCATGGGGTGACAAGCTCAAAGTGGTTCAGAAACCAATCTGCATGTGAGCTTCTAGATTTCTTTTTCTGTTTTTATGATGCGGTTCATCGGTATGATGATGTTGATGTTTTTCTGTCCTCTATGTCACACTAGTGATCACAATTCTACTTTTATTTTCAACTGCAAGACTGTTTGCCTTTCTCAAAACCAAGTACATCCTCCATACGAATTTACCTTTTCCCTAAAATACTTTATATTTGCACATACAGTTTTGAGAAAAAATAAACGAAGTGGCCTTGAATATAAAAATGGAGGGAGCAATACAAAATTACCTTTTGCCTAAAATAATTAATACTTGTTAATTTCATACCAGGTACACGAAATGATAACAGTGCCAAAGAAATGCAGAAAATAAATTAGAGTTGCAACCTAAAATTGGATGCTCACTGGAATGACCACATAACTTTCAACAAGAAGAACCACAGAAAAGAAATTTTGTTAGGCACTATGGGGCTGTTTGGTTGGTGACCTAACCAATGTGCCTGAATAAAAAGTGTGCCGGACAGTACCAGGAGGAGTCACTTTTTTTCTGACCAGGAAAGTTTGGACGCACCCTGTTTGGTTGGTACCTGTGTTGAACAACTTGAAATATTCGTAAACTAAGAAGGCTGTTGGGGTGGCGCACAAATGATTGAAGATTAGCTGAGTGATATGTGTGTGCCTGAGTCGGGCCTGTTGAGATACTCATGATCGCATGTACTTAGGCAGCTAGGATTTTTTTTTATTGTTTTCTAGTCTACGGATATCTCCTGATCCTTTCCTTGTATAGCGGGTGCGGTTGAGAAATTCTTGCCCTTATACTCTATATATGCTACGGCATACAATCAATGAACATATCACATATTCTACATGATATCAGATACCGAGTTTTCTTCCTAAATGCTTCCGCCGCCGCCGCCGCACCTGAGCCGCCGCCGCCTTCTTCCCGTCGCCGCTAGTTGCCGCCACCACCCCTTGCCGCCGCAGTTCTCCTGCCGCCGCATCCCAACCCCGCTGCCACCCTCCCTCGCAGCCACCACCCCCTCTCCCTCTACCTCCACCGAACCCTAACCCTAGCCGTACGCCACCATGTCGTTCACCTCCTATGACTCCTCCTCCTCCTCCCCCATGTCCGGCGCCACCCAACCATCCAACCCCTTCGCCGGCCCTGCTCCCATCCCCGCCGAAGTCATCCACAACGTCGACATCCTCGCCCGTGTGCCCATCCGACTCTCCCAGGAGGACTCATCTTACTATGCATGGAAGACTCACTTTAACCTCGTTTTTCGTGAGTTTCACTTCCAGGAGCACATCGACGGCACCGTCGACGCCGCGACCATGGCGTTTGACGCCGAGTGGTCGGCGGTCGAGGCGACGCTCATTCGCTGGTTCCTCCTCAACATCTCCAAGGACTTGTTCTACACGGTGGTGCAAGATGGCGATGACGCACACGCCGTTTGGACGAAGCTCAATAGCCTCTTCACCGACAATCGGCTACAGCGGCTCGTCTTTCTCCAACAGGAGTTCTTTGCGTGCCATCAAAATAGTTTCTCCGTGGATGACTTTTGCATGCGCCTCAAGCGCCTCTGTGACGAGCTCCGTGACATCGGCGAGAACGTCTCCAACGAACTTCTCGCCAGCACCCTTGTCGCCGGTCTCAACGAGGAGTTCACCCACACGGCTGCCAACCTCACGCTAATCCCCAACCCGACCTTCCCCAAGGTCGGCGCCTTCCTGCGTTTGGAGGAGCGCAGGATGAAGAAGATGAGGGCACGAGCGGTTCACACCGCCCTCGCCGCCGGCACGTCGCGCGGCGCGGCTCCCCAACAGTCGCCGACGCCCTTCCCGCTGCCCCAGCCGGTCCCGCCGCCTTTCCCGTGTTGGAGAACGTTGCAGAAATAAAAAATTTGTACGCTTCACCAAGATCAATCTATGAGTTCATCTAGCAATGAGAGAGAGGAGTGCATCTACATACCCTTGTAGATCGCGAGCGGAAGCGTTCAAGAGAACGGAGTTGAGGGAGTCGTACTCGTCGTGATCCAAATCACCGATGATCCTAGTGCTGAACGGACAGCACCTCCGCGTTCAACACACGTACGGTTGGGGAAGACGTCTCCTCCTTCTTGATCCAGCAAGGGGGGAGGAGAGGTTGATGGAGATCCAGCAGCACGACGGCGTGGTGGTGGATGCAGCAGCGATCTCGGCAAGGCTTCGCCAAGCTCTTCGAGAGGGAGAGGTGTAGCAGAGGGAGAGGGAGGCGCCAAGAGCATGGGTGCGGCTGCCCTCCCTCCCCCCTCTTTATATAGGCCCCTAGGGGGGGCGGCGGCCAAGTGGGTGGCTTGCCCCCCAAGCCAAGTGGAGGCGCCCCCACCCCTAGGGTTTCCAACCCTAGGCGCAGGGGGGCCCAAGGGGGGGCGCACCAGCCCACCAGGGGCTGGTTCCCCTCCCACTTCAGCCCATGGGGCCCTCCGGGATAGGTGGCCCCACCCGATGGACCCCCGGGACCCTTCCGGTGGTCCCGGTACAACACCGGTGACCCACGAAACTTTCCCGATGTCCGAAACTTGACTTCCTATATATAATTCTTTACCTCCGGACCATTCCGGAACTCCTCGTGACGTCCGGGATCTCATCCGGGACTCCGAACAACTTTCGGGTTACTGCATACTCATATCTCTACAACCCTAGCATCACCGAACCTTAAGTGTGTAGACCCTACGGGTTCGGGAGACATGCGAACATGACCGAGACGACTCTTCGGTCAATAACCAACAGCGGATCTGGATACCCATGTTGGCTCTACATGCTCCTCGATGATATCATCGGATGAACCACGATGTCGAGGATTCAAGAAACCCCGTATACAATTCCTTTTTCAATCGATGCGTTACTTGCCCGAGATTCGATCGTCGGTATCCCAATACCTCGCTCAATCTCGTTATCGCAATTCACTTTACTGCATGCCGTAATGCATGATCCCGTGACCAAACACTTGGTCACTTTGAGCTCATTATGATGATGCATTACCGAGTGGGCCCAGAGATACCTCTCCATCATACGGAGTGACAAATCTCAGTCTCGATTCGTGCCAACCCAACAGACACTTTCGGAGATACCCATATTACACCTTTATAGTCACCCAGTTACGTTGTGACGTTTGGCACACCCAAAGAACTCCTTCAGTATCCGGGATTTGCACAATCTCATGGTCTAAGGAAATGATACTTGACATTTGAAAAAGCTCTAGCAAAACGAACTACACGATCTTTGAGCTATGCTTAGGATTGGGTCTTGTCCATCACATCATTCTCCTAATGATGTGATCCCGTTATCAATGACATCCAATGTCCATAGTCAGGAAACCATGACTATATGTTGATCAATGAGCTAGTCAACTAGAGGCTCACTAGGGACACGTTGTGGTCCATGTATTCACACGTGTATTACGATTTCGGGATAACACAATTATAGCATGAATAATAGACAATTATCATGAACAAAGAAATATAATAGTAACCATTTTATTATTGCCTCTAGGGCATATTTCCAACAGTCTCCCACTTGCACTAGAGTCAATAATCTAGTTACATTGTGATTAATCGAACACCCATAGAGTTCTGGTGCTGATCATGTTTTGCTCTAGGGAGAGGTTTAGTCAACGGATATGCTACATTCAGGTCCATATGTACTTTACAAATATGTATGTCTCCATCTTGAACATTTTCACGAATGGAGTTGAAGCGACGCCTGATGTGCCTGGTCTTCTTGTGAAACCTGGGCTCCTTGGCAAGTGCAATAGCTCCAGTGTTGTCACAAAAGAGTGTGATCGGCCCCGACGCATTGGGTATGACTCCTAGGTCGGTGATGAACTCCTTCATCCAGATTGCTTCATGCGCTGCCTCCGAGGCTGCCATGTACCCTGCTTCACATGTAGATCCCGCCACGACGCTTTGCTTGCAAATCGCACCAGCCATCGCCCCACCATTCAAAATAAACACGTATCCGGTTTGTGACTTAGAGTCATCCAGATCTGTGTCGAAGCTAGCGTCGATGTAACCCTTTACGACGAGCTCTTCGTCACCTCTATAAACGAGAAACATATCCTTAGTCCTTTCAGGTACTTTAGGATGTTCTTGACTGCTGTCCAGTGTTCCATGCCGGGATTACTTTGGTACCTTCCTACCAAACTTACGGCAAGGTTTACATCAGGTCTAGTACACAGCATGGCATACATAATAGACCCTATAGCTGAGGCATAGGGGACGACACTCATCTTTTCTCTATCTTCTGCCGTGGTCGGGCATTGAGCTGAGCTCAATTTTACACCTTGCAACACAGGCAAGAACCCCTTCTTAGACTGATCTATATTGAACTTCTTCAATATCTTATCAAGGTATGTGCTTTGTGAAAGACCTATGAGGCGTCTCGATCTATCCCTATAGATCTTGATGCCTAGTATGTAAGCAGCTTCTCCAAGGTCCTTCATTGAAAAACACTTATTCAAGTAGGCCTTAATGCTGTCCCAAAGTTCTATATCATTTCCCATCAAAAGTATGTCATCTACATGTAATATGAGAAATGCTAAAGAGCTCCCACTCACTTTCTTGTAAATGCAGGCTTCTCCATAAGTCTGCATAAACCCAAATGCTTTGATCATCTCATCAAAGCGAATGTTCCAACTCCGAGATGCTTGCACCAGCCCATAAATGGTTCGCTGGAGTTTGCATACCTTGTTTGCATTCTCAGGGTCGACAAAACCTTCCGGCTGCATCATATACAGTTCTTCCTTAAGATTGCCGTTAAGGAATGCCGTTTTGACGTCCATTTGCCATATCTCATAATCATAGTATGCGGCAATTGCTAACATGATTCGGACGGACTTTAGCTTCGCTACGGGAGAGAATGTCTCATCATAGTCAATCCCTTGAACTTGTCGATAACCCTTAGCGACAAGTCGAGCTTTATAGATGGTAACATTACCATCTGTGTCCGTCTTCTTCTTAAAGATCCATTTGTTTTCTATCGTCACGATCATCGGGCAAGTCTGTCAAAGTCCATACTTTGCTTTCATACATGGATCCTATCTCGGATTGCATGGCTTCAAGCCATTTGTTGGAATCTGGGCCCGCCATCACTTCTTCATAGTTCGAAGGTTCACCGTTGTCTAACAACATGATTTCCAGGACAGGGTTTCCATACCACTCTGGTGTGGAACGTGTCCTTCTGGACCTACGAAGTTCAGTAGTAACTTGATCCGAAGTACCTTGATCATCATCATTAACTTACTCTTCAGTTGGTGCTGACACCACAGGAACATCTTCCTGAGCTGCGCTACTTACCGGTTCAAGAGGTAGTACTTCATCAAGTTCCACTTTCCTCCCACTTACTTCTCTTGAGAGAAACTCTTTCTCCAGAAAGGATCCGTTCTTGGCAACAAAGATCTGGCCTTCGGATCTAAGGTAGAAGGTATACCCAATGGTTTCCTTAGGGTATCCTATGAAGATGCATTTTTTTGACTTGGGTTCGAGCTTTTCAAGTTGAATTTTCTTGACATAAGCATCGCATCCCCAAACTTTTAGAAACGAGATCTTAGGTTTCTTCTCAAACCATAATTCATACGGTGTCGTCTCAACGGATTTAGACGGTGCCCTATTTAAAGTGAATGTAGCTGTCTCTAGAGCGTATCCCTAAAAAGATAGCGGTAAATCGGTAAGAGACATCATAGATCGCACCATATCCAATAAAGTGCGATTACGACGTTCGGACACACCATACGCTGAGGTGTTCCAGGCGGCGTGAGTTGTGAAACGATTCCACATTTCTTTAAGTGCGTACCAAATTCGTGACTTAAATATTCTCCTCCACGATCTGATCGTAAGAACTTTATCTTTCGGTCACGTTGATTCTCTACCTCATTCTGAAATTCCTTGAACTTTTCGAAGGTCTCAGACTTGTGTTTCATCAAGTAGACATACGTACCCATATCTACTCAAGTCGTCAGTGAGAGTGAGAACATAACGATATCCTACGCGAGCCTCAACGCTCATTGGACCGCACACATCAGTATGTATGATTTCCAATAAGTTGGTTGCTCGCTCCATTGTTCCGGAGAACGGAGTCTTGGTCATTTTTCCCATGAGGCATGGTTCGCATGTGTCAAATGATTCATAATCGAGAGACTCTAAAAGTCCATCAGCATGGAGCTTCTTCATGCGCTTGACACCAATGTGACCAAGGCGGCAGCGCCACAAGTATGTGGGACTATCGTTATCAAGTTTATATCTTTTGGTATTCACACTATGAATATGTGTAACATCACGTTCGAGGTTCATTAGGAATAAACCATTGACCATTGGGGCATGACCATAAAACATATCTCTCATATAAATAGAACAACCATTATTCTTGGATTTAAATGAGTAGCCATCTCGTATTAAACGAGATCCAGATACAATGTTCATGCTCAAAACTGGCACTAAATAACAATTATTGAGGTTTGAAACTAATCCCGTAGGTAAATGTAGAGGTAGCCTGCCGACGGCGATCACATCGACCTTGGAACCATTCCCGACGCGCATTGTCACCTTGTCCTTCGCCAGTCTCCTCTTATTCCGCAGCTCCTGCTTTGAGTAACAAATATGAGCAACTGCACCGGTATCAAATACCCAGGAGCTACTACGAGTACTGGTAAGGTACACATCAATTACATGTATATCACATATACCTTTGGTGTTGCCGGCCTTCTTTTCCGCTAAGTATTTGGGGCAGTTCCGCTTCCAGTGTCCGCTTCCCTTGCAATAAAAGCACTCAGTCTCAGGCTTGGGTCCATTCTTTGGCTTCTTACCGGCAACTGGCTTACCGGGCGCGGCAACTCCCTTGCCGTCCTTCTTGAAGTTCTTCTTACCCTTGCCTTTCTTGAACTTAGTGGTTTTATTCACCATCAACACTTGATCGATGTTCCTTTTTTATCTCTACCTCCGCTGATTTCAGCATTGAATATACCTCAGAATGGACTTTTCCATCCCCTGCATATTGAAGTTCATCACAAAGCTCTTGTAGCTCGGTGGAAGCGACTGAAGGATTCTATCAATAACCTCATCATCCGGGAGATTAATTCCCAACTGAGTCAAGCTGTTGTGCAACCCAGACATTTTGAGTATGTGCTCACTGACAGAACTATTTTCCTCAATCTTACAACCGAAGAACTTGTCGGAGACTTCATATCTCTCGACACGGGCATGAGCTTGGAAAATCATTTTCAGCTCTTCGAAAATCTCATATGCTCCGTGTTGCTCAAAACGCTTTTGGAGCCCCGGTTCTAAGCTGTAAAGCATGCCGCACTGAACGAGGGAGTAATCATCAGCACGAGACTGCCAAGCGTTCATAACGTCTTGGTTATCTGGGATGGGTGCTTCACCTAGTGGTGCTTATAAGACATAATCTTTCTTTGCAGCTATGAGGATGATCCTTAGGTTCCGGACCCAGTCTGTATAGTTGCTGCCATCATCTTTCAGCTTGGTTTTCTCTAGGAACGCGTTGAAGTTGAGGTGGACATGAGCGTTGGCCATTTGATGTACAAGACATTTTTTTGCAAAGGTGTTTTTAGACTAAGTTCATGATAATTAAGTTCATCTAATCAAATTATTTAATGAACTCCCACTCAGACAGACATCCCTCTAGTCATCTAAGTGAAACATGATCCGAGTCAACTAGGCCGTGTCCGATCATCACGTGAGACAGACTAGTCATCATCGGTGAACATCTCCATGTTGATCGTATCTTCCATACGACTCATGCTCGACCTTTCGGTCTCTGTGTTCCGAGGCCATGTCTGTACATGCTAGGCTCGTCAAGTTAATGTTTTGCATGTGTAAATCTGTCTTACACCCGTTGTATGTGAACATTAGAATCTATCACACTCGATCATCACGTGATGCTTCGAAACAACGAACTTTCGCAACGCCGCACAGTTAGGGGGAACACTTTCTTGAAATTATTATGAGGGATCATCTTATTTACTACCGTCGTTCTAAGTAAACAAGATGCAAAAACATGATAAACATCACATGCAATCAAATAGTGACATGATATGGCCAATATCATATAGCTCCTTTGATCTCCATCTTCGGGGCTCCATGATAATCTGCGTCACCGGCATGACACCATGATCTCCATCATCATGATCTCCATCATCGTGTCTCCATGAAGTTGCTCACCAACTATTACTTCTACTACTATGGCTAACGGTTTAGCAATAAAGTAAAGTAATTACATGGTGTTTAATCATTGACACGCAGGTCATACAATAATTAGGACAACTCTTATGGCTCCTGCCGGTTGTCATACTTATCGACATGCAAGTCGTGATTCCTATTACAAGAACATGATCTCATACATCACATATATATCATTCATCACAACTTTTGGCCATATCACATCACAAGGCACATGCTGCAAAAACAAGTTAGACGTCCTCTAATTGTTGTTGCATGTTTTTACGTGGCTGCAATAGGGTTCTAGCAAGAACGTTTTCTTACCTACGTGAAAGCCACAACGTGATATGCCAACTTCTATTTACCCTTCATAAGGACCCTTTTAATCGAATCCGCTCCAATTAAAGTGGGAGAGACAGACACCCGCTAGCCACCTTATGCAACTAGTGCATGTCAGTCGGTGGAACCTGTCTCACATAAGCGTATGTGTAAGGTCGGTCCGGGCCGCTTCATCCCACGATACCGCTGAAGCAAAATAAGACTAGTAGTGGAAAGAAAATTGACAACATCTATGCCCGCAACAAATTTGTGTTCTACTCGTGCAAAGAGAACTACGCATAGACCTAGCTCATGATGCCACTGTTGGAGAACGTTGCAGAAAATAAAAAATTTCTACGCTTCACCAAGATCAGTCTATGAGCTCATCTAGCAACGAGAGAGAGGAGTGCATCTACATACCCTTGCAGATCGCGAGCGGAAGCGTTCAAGAGAACGGGGTTGAGGGAGTCGTACTCGCCGTGATCCAAATCACCGATGATCCTAGTGCTGAACGGACAGCACCTCCGCGTTCAACACACGTACGGTTGGGGAAGACGTCTCCTCCTTCTTGATCCAGCAAGGGGGAAGGAGAGGTTGATGGAGATCCAGCAGCACGACGGCGTGGTGGTGGATGCAGCAGCGATCTCGGCAGGGCTTCGCCAAGCTCTACGAGAGGGAGAGGTGTAGCAGAGGGAGAGGGAGGCGCCAAGAGCATGGGTGCGGCTGCCCTCCCTCCCCCCTCTTTATATAGGCCCCTAGGGGGGCGCCGTCCCTAGGAGATGCAATCTCCAAGGGGGGGCGGCGGCCAAGGGGGTGGCTTGCCCCCCAAGCCAAGTGGAGGCGCCCCCACCCCTAGGGTTTCCAACCCTAGGCGCAGGGGGGCAAGGGGGGGGGGCGCACCAGCTCACCAAGGGCTGGTTCGCCTCCCACTTCAGCCCATGGGGCCCTCCGGGATAGGTGGCCCCACCCGGTGGACCCCCGGGACCCTTCCGGTGGTCCCGGTACAATACCGGTGACCCTCGAAACTTTTTCGATGTCCGAAACTTGACTTCCTATATATAATTATTTACCTCCGGACCATTCCGGAACTCCTCATGACATTCGGGATCTCATCCGGGACTCCGAACAACTTTCGGGTTACTGCATACTCATATCTCTACAACCCTAGCATCATCGAACCTTAAGTGTGTAGACCCTACGGGTTCGGGAGACATGCAGACATGACCGAGACGACTCTCTGGTCAATAACCAACAGCGGGATCTGGATACCCATGTTGGCTCCCACATGCTCCTCGATGATATCATCGGATGAACCACGATGTCGAGGATTCAAGCAACCCCGTATACAATTCCCTTTGTCAATCGGTACGTTACTTGCCCAAGATTCGATCGTCGGTATCCCAATACCTCGTTCAATCTCGTTACCGGAAAGTCACTTTACTCGTACCTTAATGCATGATCCCGTGACCAAACGCTCACTTTGAGCTCATTATGATGATGCATTACCGAGTGGGCCCAGAGATACCTCTCCGTCATACGGAGTGACAAATCCCAGTCTCAATTCGTGCCAACCTAACAGACACTTTCGGAGATATCCGTAGTGCACCTTTATAGTCACCCAGTTACGTTGTGACGTTTGGCACACCCAAAGCACTCCTACGGTATCCGGGAGTTGCACAATCTCATGGTCTAAGGAAATGATACTTGACATTTGGAAAAGCTCTAGCAAAACGAACTACACGATCTTTGAGCTATGCTTAGGATTGGGTCTTGTCCATCACATCATTCTCCTAATGATGTGATCCCGTTATCAATGACATCCAATGTCCATAGTCAGGAAACCATGACTATATGTTGATCAATGAGCTAGTCAACTAGAGACTCACTAGGAACACGTCGTGGTCTATGTATTCGCACGTGTATTACGATTTCCGGATAACACAATTATAGCATGAATAATAGACAATTATCATGAACAAAGAAATATAATAATAACCATTTTATTATTGCCTCTAGGGCATATTTCCAACATCCCGTACCCCCAACAGGGGGCGCCGACGCCTGCTGCCTCCAACGAGTGCGGCGGCCGCCACGGCAAGGGGGGCCGCAAGGTCCAGCAGCGGGCGGCCAACCCCGCCGGGACGCCCCGTGTCCAGTAGCAGCCACAGCCCGTGGCACCGTGGGCTTACGGGCAAAACCCTTGGACCGGTGTCGTCCATGCATACTCTATGCCGGTTCCCCGGCCCACCGCCTCGGGCATCATGGGCCCTCGACCAGCGCAGCACCAAGCCTACCACGCCGTCCTGCAGCCACCTGCGGCCTTCGCGGCATTCCAGCACTCCGGGGCCTACCCGGCCTATCCACCGCTGCTGGCCCTTGCGCCGCCGTAGCCCGGTGCCGACTTCTACAACTCGGCCCCCGCCTCGCTGCCTTGGGACCCGTCCCTCCTAGCTGCGCTTCAGTCGGCCCCCATCCCCAACACATACACCGGTGGCGGCGACTGGTTCATGGACTCCAGGGGTACCGCACACATGTCCTCCAACCTGGGTAACTTAACCTCTTTCTCTCCCACCAACACCGCCACTCGCATTACTCTCGGTGATGGATCTTCCCTTCCCATTGCACATGTTGGTTCTACTTCTTTTCCGTCTTCTAGTACACCCATTAACATGTCTCATATCTTAGTTTCTCCTGAACTAATCAAAAATCTTACCTCTGTTCGCCGTCTTACTCGTGAAAATCCAATTACGTTGAAGGTTGTGGTTTTTCTGTCAAGGACGCCCGTTCTAGGATGGTTCTTCACCGATGTGACAGCCCGGATGACCTCTACCCGTTCCACCCACCATCCTCCACCGACGCCGCCCCTGTCGCCCTCTCTACCGGTGTGGACACCTCTGGCACGCTCGTTTGGGTCACCCTAATCATGCCTCGCTCTGTCACATTCTTCGTAGTTTTTCTTTCACTTGTAATAAGGTCGATGACCATACTTGTCATGCTTGCCGTGTTGGCAAACACGTACATCTACCCTTTAGCAACTCTATCACTATTGCGGCTTATCCGTTTTAGTTAATAAATTGCGATGATTGGACATCGCCCATTGCGAGGAACTCTGGCTATCTTTATTATCTTGTCATCTTAGACGATTTTACACACTATGTGTGAACTTTTCCCCTTGGTAGAAATCGGATGTTTTTTCAACACTCACATCTTTTTACTCATTTGTCTCTACGCACTTTGGTCGACACATTCTTGCGTTCCAAACAGACAATGGGAAAGAGTTCGATAGTCTTGCCGCCCGCAATCTCCTCAACACACATGGTACTGTTTTTTGTCTAACATGTCCTTACACCTCGCAGCAAAATGGGCGGGCAGAGCGTGTACTCCGCACTCTCAACGATTGCGCCTTCGCGTCTTTGGCTACGCCTGCTACCCTAGCACCGCCTCGACCGCCCCCATAAGCCAGCTCTATGGTCCCTCGCTTGCATCTTTCTTGGGTACCCCTCCAACACAAAGGGCTACCGGTGCTACTACCCTGTCTCTCATCGGGTGATCACTTCAAGGCATGTTTACTTTCACGAAAAAGTGTTTCCATTTCAGCAGGTACCTCCCTCGGATGCACCGACTTCGTTGACCCCGCCTCCCCTCGGAGGGCCTTCCGCCGCGCTGCCGGCCCCTAGCGGTGGCCGCCCCGGCCTGAACATCTCCGAGCTTGGCGACTCTGTTGGCGTACACAGCGGCTCGGATGTCTGGGCACTGGGCCACTCCTGGACCTCGGCCTCCTCTTCGGATTCGGGCTCGCGCGCCTCTACCTCGGGCGCCTTGTCCGACCCGTGTCGGCCACCTGCAGTCTCGTCCGCAGCCGCCCCGGGCCCGCCACCTGCGGCCTCGCCTGCAGTCGCATCGGCCTCGCCACCTGCGGCTTCGACCGCGGTCACTCCAGGCCCGCTGCATGCTGCTGCACCGCCCGCGGTAGTTCCGAGTCCGCTTGCGGGTCTGCCACCTGCGTCCCCGACCGCTGCTCCGCCGGTCTTGCCACCTGCGGCACCGACCGCCCTCCGCTGGTTTTGCCACCTGCGGCCCCGACAACCCCTGGTCGGCCCGATTAGGACGTCCCGCCGCTCCACATCACCACACGCTCCCGCACTGGTGCTCTTCGGCCCAGCACGCGCTATGCATCGGAGGAGTACCTCTGCGCAGCCTCCTCCTTCTCACCGTCGCCGGTTCCGTCGTCTGTTCGGGCCGCCCTCCGCGACCCCAACTGGTTCTCCGCCATGCAGGAGGAGTTCGATGCATTGCAACGCAACCGCACCTGGCAGCTTGTCCCACCTCCCCGCCACGCCAACATCATTAGCGGGAAGTGGGTTTTTCGGCACAAGACCCGTGCCGACAGCACCCTTGAGCGTTATAAAGCTCGTTGGGTGGTTTGCGGTTTCCAGCAACGAGTCGGAGTTGACTTCACCGATACCTTCGCTCCGGTCGTCAAGCCGGGCACGATCCGCACCGTCCTCCAGCTTGCGTTATCTCGTGCCTGGCCGGTTTATCAGCTGGACGTCTCCAACGCGTTCCTCCACGGCCATCTCGCCGAACAGGTTTATTGCCAGCAACCCATCGGCTTCGTCGACACCGAACATCCTGAGCATGTATGCCTGCTCTCTTGGTCCCTCTATGGACTAAAGCAGGCGCCGAGAGCTTGGTACCGGCGCATCGCCACCTTTCTTCAGCAGTTAGGCTTCCGAGTTACTCGCTCTGACACCTCCCTGTTCGTGTACCATCATGGATCGGAGATTGCTTATCTCCTACTCTACGTCGACGACATCATCTTCACCGCCTCTTCGGTGCAGCTCCTCGACCAGCTCACTGCTCGTCTCAGCACCGAGTTCGCCTTGAAGGATTTGGGGCCGCTTCATTACTTCCTCGGCATTGAGGTCATTCGGCGTTCCGATGTGTTTTTCCTTCATCAACAGAAGTACGCCCATGAGCTTCTTGAGCGCGTCAGCATGCTTAACTGTTAGCCTGCTGCCACTCCTGTTGATACGAAGGCCAAGCTCTCAGCGCTTGAGGGTTCTCCAGCACCGGATGGCCCGTTCTACCGGTCTATTGTCGGCGCCCTTCAGTACTTAACCCTCACATGACCAGATTTGCAGTACGCCGTCCGGCAGGTGTGTCTCCACATGCATGCACCCCGTGACAGTCATTGGAACCTGGTGAAGCAGATTCTACGCTACATCCGCGACACTATGTCCCTTGGGCTCACATTGACAGCATCCTCCTCCACCGACATGGTCGCCTACTCCGATGCTGACTGGGCTGACAGTCCGGACACTCGTCGTTCCACCTCCGGCTACTGCATTTACTTGGGGCCATCCCTCATCTCCTGGTCGTCGAAACGACAGCCTACTGTCTCCCGTTCCTGTGCTGAGGCAGAGTACCGGGCTGTTGCCAACGCGGTTGCCGTAGTTCCTAGTTGCGGCAACTTCTTCAGGAGCTTCATCGTGACGTTTCACGTGCCACTCTTGTGTACTGTCACAATGTCTCTGCTGTGTACCTCTCCACCAACCCCGTTCATCATCGGCGCACGAAGCACATCGAGCTGGACATTCACTTCGTGCGTGAGCAGGTGGCCTCGGTCGCATTCGTGTGCTCCACGTTCCCACTGCTCAGCAGTTTGCCGATGTCATGACCAAGGTGTTACCGACGTCTACCTTCGAGGAGTTCCGGTCCAGTCTATGCATCACTAGTGACGTATCGACTGGGGAGGGGGGGGGGGGTGAGATACTCATGATCGCATGTACTTAGGCAACTAGGATCTTCTTTTATTGTTTCATAGTCTAAGGATATCTCCCGATCCTTTCCTTGTATAGCGGATACGGTTCAGATATTCTTGCCCTTGTACTCTATATATGCTACGGCATACGACCAATGAACATATTGCATATTCTACAAGGCCTCCAATTTCATAGGCCTGACTCCAGCTAATTTTGGACGTGTTTGGATGGTGTCCACATTGAGCTAGGCCTAGCTTGGAGCCTGCCTGAAAAGTGCCTGGTGCCTGTTTGGTTGATACCCTCGAAAAGCA
This sequence comes from Aegilops bicornis, assembly GCA_021605145.1. Lineage (NCBI taxonomy): Eukaryota > Viridiplantae > Streptophyta > Magnoliopsida > Poales > Poaceae > Aegilops > Aegilops bicornis. The sequence continues at coordinate 55,885,306 of CM038675.1, read as the reverse complement.
TATGCTAGCCTGGCCTAGTGACCTTGACAACGTAGTTAGCCTGTAGTGTGACCAGGCACATTGCTTAGCATGAACCAGGCGCTGAGAAAAGGACGGTTAGCAGCTGCCTGGTACTACTAATCAATGATTCTTTCGATATTTCCAGTCCTTCTAGACATATAACAATACTAGTGTATATTATTAATTCTTTGCCAGGCCAGGCCACAACCAAACACGCATACTCGAAGACAGCCCGACCAGGCATGAAGTCAAAAATGTCCAGGCTGAAGCCAGGCTGCATCATCTTACATTTTTAAGAAGTTGATCCTTATTATAGCAATTCTCTCTACATGCTCTCTATCCACATCAGCATGCATGCCGTTAGCCACGTCAAGCTTCAGGTTGCAAAGACCAACCAATCGGCAAACATCTCTCTCTGACCAACCCTCTTGGTCTCTCTCCGGGCGCTTTTCACTCGGGAAAAATAAATAAATCTCCTAGCTAATATCCAGTCCTCTCCCCGACGCAGCGCCTCATATCTTTCCCCACAAAACATATTCAACTTCCTTTTCATCTTCTCTAACCTTCATCAAATCCCACTATTATTTTTGCAACGGAAACTGATGGCTTTTCTCCCCCCTCCATCAAATCCCACTATCCTAGCGATTCCGTTGCTCTTCCATCTGCTATTTCTTTCGCTCGCGTGCATGTGTAATTTGGCGGTGAGGCGGTGACGGTGAGCGATGGTGAGAGCCTGAGAGGTGTCCCTCCCCTGCGACGAGGTAGCCTGGCTGCCTTCCCTGCCGGAATCGGCCCACCATGGAAGGAGAGCGCCTTACATAGGATGCAGCCACGCCGGGATCGGCCCCGGCCACTCTCGGCGATTACCTCGCGGTCGCGCATCGGGTGCCTCAACAGAAGGCCGGGAAGGCTCTCCACCGCGACAGCAAACCCTGCTCGGCGCCGGTGCGTCTCGCGTGTCGCGCTGTCGTCCGCTCACCTTCCCCACCATGCAGCAGCCGTCCGCGGGCAGGCTGAGTGCGGGCCGTGATGGTGCTCCCGTCGTGTTTGCATCACAGCCATAACCGGACCTGGCCTTTAATGAGTCGATGTAGACCAGTAGACGCCTTCAAGGATGTTGTGAGGTTGCCTGGGAGACCATCAATGTGAGCTGGCGTTGCTATGTGAGTTCAATCTAGCCATGACGATGGAATCAAAGACTGTAGCTTTTTCCATGGCAAGATCAGTAGCCGTGATGCTCTGTGAGTCCAGTCTCCCTTCAATTCCTCTCATCAGAATATGGAGAATACTTTTTTATTATGTAATCACTTTCTTCTTCTATTCCCCTACATTTTTTTTCCTATTCTTCTCCGTGTTGACTGATGTGGAATCCTGTGAAATTTGGTGTTTGATAAGGTGAGAGATCCTGTTGTGGTTTCTAAAAAGGTTGTGTTCAGTCATTTCACGATGAGATTTTGGGCATACCTCATCCTTTAATTGTTATTTTAGAGGATGTAGACAGGAAATAGCAACAGATGTATTTTTTCCCTAGGATTAATAGGACAAATAGAGCCCCCCCTCTCTCTCGTCCGCGACCGCGCCGCCCCCACGGGCGGCCAGCCGCGCCTTCCCTCCGTCCCCGCACGCGTCCCCCTCCCTCTTCCTCCTCCTCGCCGCCGTCGCCGGCGCCCGCCTCGGCCCTGGCCCGGGCGGCGTTAGTGTGGCGGCTCACTTCTTCCTTCTAGGGTTTCTCCGGCGTGGGGGAGGCGGCACCGGGCGGTGTCCTCAGCGGCGGCGGTCCTGGCAACGGGCGAAGCTCGGGCGGCGGGCGCTGCTGGCGGCGGGGCTGCACGGCGGCGCTGGAGTGGCGGCGCCTGCCCAGATCTGGCCTTCGGCTCCATCTGGGTCGGGGCGGGCCGGCGACAGGCGTGGCGTCTGCGTGGCCTCCAGGAGGCGGTGGCGAGCAGCGATGATTGGCAGGGGCTGGCGGCGTCGACGCCAGCTTGCTGCAGCATGGCCGGTGGGGCTCAGCGGGCCCGTTTCGGGTCTGGCCGGGCCGGGGTGGCCTGGTATGCCCCGCTGCCGTGTCCGGACGGCTACCGCGACGGTGCCGGAGTCGCGGGCCTCCCGCACGATTGCGGTGGAGGTGGTTCCCTCCCGCTCGCCCTAGATGTTGCTGCTCCCATCGCTCAGATCTTCCCTCCACTCTTCTTGGCCTCGTGGTGGTGTTCGCAGCGAGACGGTGTTGGTGACGGCGCAACCGTCGTGGCGCATAGTTGGGCGGTGGTTTGGCTGGTCGGCTCCGATTGGCTGGTGGGGTTTGGCGTGCGGGAGAAATCCTCGCCCGGTTCGTCTGGCTCCGATGCGGTGACACCGATGGGTGCCACTATCCCTTCTTGGAGGGTGTCGGAGTAGCTATCCCCACCTCCCTCCATAATCGGGGAAACCTAAGGACTTGTTCGGGCATCGGCGTCGTCGTCGCATCCCTTCTTGGAGGTGCTTCTTAGTTCGCGGTAGTTCGGAGCCTTGGGCTGTAGTGGTTTGTTTCCGGAGGGCGCAGCGGTCGCGGGTCATCCGCGCTTTGTCGAGCTGCTGTTGTTGGCATTTTTTTCTTCTTCTTCTTTTTCTTTAGGCTTGTTGTGCTGCTCGCCCCAGCATTGCGATGTGTACTTTGGTGGTTTGCTTTGAAATACAAAGTGAGGGAAACCCTTTTTCAGTAATAGGACAAATAATCAAGTACAGTACTCATTTAGTGATTTACATTGGATATTGTCACGGAAAAATGAGACAAAGATTACTTAATTTGTTTATACAGCAGACTATCAGAACTCGATTCAAGATGATGTGCACGCTTACCATTAATCAGAGGCTAAATGGATATTATGGCTGGTAGTAAACTTATGTACTTTTTTTATTTTACTAACTTTTTTGGTCAACTATAGTCAATTTTCTTTTTGACACATGTTCTGTTTAGCCTTAACTTCTGATCTGTGTGGGATCTACGGTGCTCATGTACAAGGGGGTTTGTTCCTCTTTTATTCATGTTAACATATTTTGTATTTAAAACATCCAATACCATCATTCAATTTTGTATCCAAGGCATGGGGAGTATTATTTAACCATGGTTTTATATTTATTTTTTAATATCATGTACAAAATTCCCGCAGCAACGCGCGGGGTATTACTCAGGTACGAAGGTCAGGAAACGAACCAAACATGCCCTTTGTCTCGGGCGCTCTCAGGTCAGGCGAGGGGAAAGGAGGCTTAGGGTGGAAACCAAACAAGGTTCAGGCTAGCTTCAGGCTTCACTCCGGTCAGGCAAATATCTCTCAGGGTGGCAACCAAGCAGCCCCTACCTCAATTTAGTGTGCCTAATGAAAACTATCATTTTTTAAAATATATGATTTACTAGAAGAATATTGAGTTGAATTGATTCCAAATATACTTCCAATTATCAACGTCACTACATTCTGTCAAACCATCAACGAACTTCTGTGGCAAATTAGGGTGGTTACGTAATGGAATATTTCAATGATGAAATGTGGCTAGATTTTCTGGTTCAACCTTGATGTGATTAATGTGGACCAAAATTAGTAAAACAGCTGCAAAGTTCGCAGCAAAATTAGTTTTTTTTTGTTCTCGGCAACATGCAAATGTTTGACGAGTATCAGTTTGGCTCTCGGCAAAGATCTGACAAACAACGGCTGTGTAGTTACTTTATTTTGCCAAGAGGCACTGCTTGACTCTTGGCAAACAGCTTGCCGAGTGTCCGTATGCTAGCTCTCGACAAAATTCTGTTTGCCTGAGAGGTGTACACCGTGTACTCTTTGGAGAGAACAATTCATGGCAAAGACTTGTCGAGTTTATTTGGCCCTTCGCCGAGCTCTAAATTCCAGTTTGAGCGTAAGGCAGACGGGGCGGGCGTTGGTAGGAGCACGAGCGTGATGGTGGTGTTAGGAATAGATTTTACATGTTAGTTAATTAACACGGGTTAATTAATGAACCGTCATTAGTTAAATAGGTGTGTCCAACACCGAACAGACGCCTCATACGGACGCATGTGTCCGTACGGACGCTTTCTTTTCCTTCCCATCTCTATTGTAACTACCGCCTCTACAAGGCGTCTCTTCGAAGTGTACATATATCTTGAGAATCAATGAAATCATGAGTTTTTTCCTTCATTCAATCACTTTTACATTCAACACGTTATCAGCACGCTCGTAACCGAGAGCGATTTGGCCACAGGAAGCGAGAAGAAAGCGACGGGGAGGCGGCGTAACAGCGGCGAGGCGCCAAGGGCTCTTCTCCCGCATCTGGAGGCAAAACGGCCGACGCGCGACGCTCGTCCGGCGACGGAGTTCTCATATTGCATCCGTGGCACACCACGGAGCGCCCGACGGCCCTCAGCGCCATTCTTGCGCCCGGCGAGGCCACCCTCACGCGCCGCGCTCGCTTCTGCACTACCCATCGGCATCAAGCGACGAACGGCACCAAGCAACCTGGGGACCTTCAATAAGGGCCGCCATACACATCGCTGGCCTCGAGAAAGAGAAATCGGTGTCAAACAAGGTGATTCAGTTTGATTTTATTCCTGCACAAAACAATTGCTTTACTAGGAACACCAAGAACCGAGAAGAAAAGGAGTGAAGCACAGGATAGAATCAAGTCCACGACCTGTACTACTTCTTCTATGAGGCGATCAAACACAAGCAACCTTACCAAGAACAGAAGAAAACAGATACGAACGCTGTCGGTGGAGGCACACCCACTACGCCCGACGCACCCCGGTGACGCGGCGGTGCCCTCCATCGGCCTGAATCCTCCGCGCAGAGCGACGCGCGCGTCACACGGACATCATCCGGGGCCCTCGGCCTCAGGGCGGCTCCCACGAAGCAACCAACCACGACGCGGCCATGCGGCCCTTCGGCGTGCGCGGACCATGAGCGGCAGTGGAGGCGACGTCCTCCGGCACGGCGGGGAAACCGACGGCCGGCAACGCCCTCCGGCGCTTGGCGTTGTACGAGCAAGCCCCCCGGCTACGGCTGGCGACGCCATGAACCGCAACATCGGTGCCTCTCTGCAGAACTAAACAAATCGATGCATTTGTGATGCATCGAGGATGAGTGGATACGATAGGGAACCTTATCCCTTCGGCCATTTGAGTCTAAGCCCTTCTAGTTTCTTTTATTGGCAAATGCGTCATCAGACTTAATATTACTTGAACACAAGCCATCAGGTTTATTGTTTTAGATTATGGTTAATACCAGTATATAATATCGGTTGAGTTCCAAGGCATTGAACCTATGTTTTTGGATGGGTCAACCATTACATCTGCTATTGACCCCAAGATACTAGTGCTATTATTTACAATAAGAAAAAACAACTATGTTTTGCAATTGATTTTCTTCTTCTTGCAAATCATGATGTAAATTCAAAACAAGGATTGTGAAGTGTCATACTTAATATGACTACATCATATTTTATTTGCGAATCACAAGGTATGATGGCATCTACTGCGTAATTTGCAGATTATCCATCACTACTGTGAGGTCTACATCTTGTCATTTTAACAAGATGACTACCTTCGAAGTGCTCTTCCAAATATTAATATTATATGTGACTACCTCGAGATATCATAAGGTAATAGTGCCATCTACTGTAATTTTTTACAAACTATCCACTATTACTGCAAGGTCTACATCATGTCACTTTGACAGATGATTACCTTCAACGTGATTTTCTTAAATATAACATAACATAAGGTAATAGAGATATGAACATCTACTGACAAAAGTCAGACTATGTTTTCTATTACTGCGAGATCTACACTGCATCCAGTGACTATCTTCAAAGTGTTATCCTATATAAAAATTGAGGTCTACACATATGGCTATAAGGCATCAGCCAAATTAAAACTTGCTCATCGAAGCATTTATTGTTGTTGTTCACTAAAATATTTTACTCTCATAGTAAATATTATTCTTGCACACTTGTTATATGCCGAAATGGTATTTTGTGCTAACACAAACTATTCAAGCCTCACTTTGCTTGAATATGTGATGGAAAACTATGCAAATATTTGCATATACCAGCGATTACCTTCTATTACATTGGTAAAATACATGGCAGAAGAGCCTATGTCACTATTTCTAATTATAGTGTCGTCCATCCATCAAGATGGATGCCACAATTTATAGCAAGTGTCTCAAACACTATTGCAATGTCCACATCACATTGTGGTTGTACTTTCATAGTGACTAACCAATGTCGAACATGCAAATTCTATACGATTTGGCAGCGACTCTAACGTCACACACTTCCTCAAGAATGAAGTCCAAAATATTAACAATGATTCCATCACATGCGTTGTATTCAATGATACACCTAGGTTCACCAAGGATCACCTCGGCCATGATTGTTCTCAAACAAATCATTTTCATTGCTTACATTTTCAAATGCACGAAATTCATAATTTGGTTGGAGAATTTATTTTAAGATGATTCATGACATTAGTCATTGTATCCACCTATGGCATTGTTGCCACTATAACTCCACTGATGGGATAATATGTCATGGCTATTCTCTTAATAGCTAAAGAGCACATCGCAGATGACCACCATTCAGTTTTCAAGACCTCAAGTCTATCGCAACTCACAATTTTATCACTTAAACAACTTCAAATTGAGTTCTCATGGTCAAATATTTTCCTATATATAGATCCAGTTGAAAAGCCCTTAATGCACTTTACATCCTCTTAAGATGGTATTACCATTTTTATGATTAAGAAACATCGAATTTCTTAAAGTCATCAGATTCACCCAATAGGTGCTATACCACAATTTAAAATTCTTGCTAATACCGAGAATACTATGCAACTTAGTGCTCACAAAATAGAACCATGAGGAATTTAAAGTAAAGTGGAGGCAACAGAAGACATAATTACCTCTAATAGGGAATAAATCATATTCAAACAATCACAAAGACAACTCTCAAGGTCGTCAAATGTGTGGTTATACAGACATCGTGCCTATGATTACCAAAACCACAATACCAAAACCACAATGGCATATCAGATCGCACTCTTTTCCCTCATGAGTTTTATCTCAAAGTTTCTCATAATGGTTTTAAATGAGGCAATATCTTCTCAAAGATCATATGTCATACTTTCTATTTTCCCTACCGGGTTTTTAAAGGAAGTATACTCAAGACATATTAATTGTTCTCTAAATTGCCGATGAGTTTTCTCCTTCTTCAAAGGTTTTTCTCACATGGGTTATCAAGAGACAATAATCATTATATGTTGCATATTTTTCTCCTTATTATTTTTCCCACTGGGTTTAAAGGAGTTTCAACAACATATCTACACTATTCTCCTCATATTTTTTCCCACATGGTTTTTGGAGGAGACTTTAAAGACTATACAAGGATTTCTGAAGATGAATGACGAATATACAAGAAGCCTTCGGTAATGGATTATTCAAGAAGAGGTGTTGTACAAGGGGGAGTGTTAGGAATAGATTTTACATGTTAGTTAATTAACACGGGTTAATTAATGAACCGTCATTAGTTGAATAGGTGTGTCCAACACCGAACAGACGCCTCAGACGGACGCATGTGTCCGCAGACGCCGCTTCTTTCCTTCCCATCTCTATTGTAACTACCGCCTCTACAAGGCGCCTCTTCGGAGTGTATATATATCTTGAGAATCAATGAAATCATGAGTTTTTTCCTTCATTCAATCACTTACATTCAACAGGTGGTAGCAGGACTTGCACAATGGCGAGGAGAGGTACGGGCGTGGCGGGTGGCAGGGGCAGAGAGCCAGGTCAGCAGCAGGCCCGGGCCGCATCGAAGAACTGCTACTGGATTTGGGCCTGTCATCCTTAGTAATGCTCCAGTCACCAAAGGAGTAGGGCCTCATGCCCTGGGCCCAGGCCCTAGGGGCCTGGGGCCTGTCTGCGCCCCTGGCGGGTGGAGTAGGGCGACGACACAATTTGGATTTGGGGAAAAATGAAACGGTTTTGAGATGTTTTGGGGGAAACCGACATGTACCCGTGTGGGGCGTGGCTATTCTCGTACGCCACAGCTAAAGAGTGGCAAGTATTTACTAGCGGCTCGCACTTGCAATCAGTAGGGTGATGTTGATGTTTGTAGTGACCGCATGCAACTGCAGGACTGTTTGGCTTTATTAAGAAACAAAGTAAATAAATTTACCTTTTGTCTAAAAACTAATACTTCTTTATTTCGTACTGGGCACACAAAATCATAGCAGTGCCCTAGAAATGCAGAAAATAATGAGAGTTGCAACCGAAAATTGGGTGCTCACTAGAATGAGCACAATTCATACCACAAGAGGAACCACGAGAGCTGATTTTCTGGACCATGGTGCACCCGCGCGCCTACTCTCAGCGCGGTCAGGTCCACTTCTGTTTTCCTGAGTATGTGTGCAAGTTAATGTTGTGCAAACCCTATCTTATATCTTATATCTTATATTTACTAATTAGAAGCACCATACGAGACACCACGCTAATCATAGAAATTAATAACTTTTAGCCATCCGATATATTTATTGAGTGTTTATAGCCGTTGGATGAAAGCTCTCCAATTTCACGTACACCAATCGTCATCTCCTTGGACTCTCTGTATTTCCTTCTTAAAGAAAAACAGAACCTCTCCTATCCCACGTACTCCAATCGTCCTCCCCTTGGACTCTCTCTAATCTCTATTTTCCATCAAGAATAAAAAACAGGAACCTCTCCTATCCCACGTATGGCCTCTCTCTATTTCCCTCGAAAAGAACATATTGGAATCTAAAATCTGATTGTGTATTTTCCTAGATTAGTGCGTCGAGGATATTGGACAAGCCGTCTCTGCCTCCCCATGGCTTCTAAGGCAACGCATTGGAAGCATGCACCGCCAGCGATCTCTGCGGCAGCAGCATCACATACGTGGTGGACCTCATCAGGAAGGAGAAGGTGAGGATCGCGATCACATCCAGCCCCCTGTTCGCATGGAAGCCTGCGGAGATCGTGTCGGAGCACTTCAATACCAGGTTCAACGCTGATCTTAAGTGGAGAAAGCCCATCATCAGCGGTTCTACCAGGGAGGACCGCCTACAGATCTTTCTTTGCGTCAACACCATCCTTCAGCCCACGAATGACAAGGATGAGTACGAGAATATTTTGGTCTACTTGCCCTGGAGACTCCAAGGAAAGGATCAGACTGTTTATCTTTTGTACCGTCAGTCAGAAGCCTGTACTCAGCTGCAAAACAAGGTTCACTAATCCGATTTAGCTACTTTTCAGTCAGCTGAGTTTTTTGATTTGCATCAGCCAAATTTTGTTCCTTTGGATCTTGCTTCGAGATGCATGCTTTCTTTTTTTCTCAGCGGTGCTTTTGTGCTATTGTTTTGAGCCTTTGCATTATCGACTGGTATGTGTTTTGCGCCTGGCTCGTTTTTTGCTGGGCTCGAGGAGCTGGTGGGTGGTGGCCGTCTCGTGCACGCCCGTTAAGAAAGCCCGGCCCGTTTTCTGTCAGTCGCCGCCCCTCTCATCTTATCATCTTCCTCCTCGTTTCTGTCAGTCACTCACTCCTCTCTCTATTTCAGTCAATGTCCTCTGCTCTTGCTCTTCCTCATCTGCTCCTACTGCTTCAGTCCATGGCTTCTGTCCTTCCTCTTCCTGTCGCGAGCTAGGGTTCTTGGGGTTTCTTGCTAGGTCTTCTCCCTGTGCTTAATCTGCTCCTTCATATGCTTGAGCTTCTTGTTTCTTTGTTAGATCTGCTAACTTAGGTGCTTCTCCATGGTTATCTTTGGTGCTTGCAGGTGTTTCCAATCGGGCGGTTTGGTTGCTATTGGATTGGATTTGCTCACATCTCATTTTTTTCAGGTATTTTTGTCTGCTGCATCCTTTGCCTTAATTCATCTTGCTCTTCTCTCTTTAGTCCCCTCATGCGCCTAACTTTGCTAGATCTGCTCACCTGGGTGCTTCTCTGTGTTTTTTTATGGTGTTTGCAGGTCTTCACAGTCGGGTGCGTTGGTTGCTGTAGGATCTGCCGTTGCTATAGTGTCAATGATTTTTTCTTACACTTTTGCTTGATGAGGAATTTCTGGAAGTTTAGGTTTTTCGAAGATGTAATATGTTAACATTTAGTAAAGATTAGGCAGGTTTTCTTTGGGCTGTGTCTATCCTAATTGTGTGAATGTATATACATTTATCATCAAGGCTGATTTAAATTCAATGAGTTTACTACTGCCTCTGTAGCTTTTTTGATATATTACACTGTATATTGTAGGCTAGTTTTAGTGTTCTTGCTTTTGTTTAATGTGTGCATTTTTTGTACAATGAGTATGCAAGTTTGTAATTGTAGCTTTTTTTATTTTTAGGAATTAGGCTGTTTGTACTCATACTCAATTGTGTAATTTCAGTACGATGAACATGCAAGTATCTTATATAGGTTGATTTAATTTTTTTAAGATGTGAATGTATATATACATACATATATTGTCTTCAATGCCAATATCCCAGTTGATATTTGATGAATCCACGCTAGTATAAGTAAAATTAAGAACTGAGTTATATATTATGTTATTTTTTATGTAGATTGAATTCCTTTTTGTTTATATCAATATACCTGCTCGCAATCACTAGTGTGTAGTTATACATTCTTTACTTTTTGTAAGTTTCCAATTTAGATTTAGTGAATTCTTTTTCTGTGAGTTATAATCAGATTTGAGGGTGTTTATTTCCTATAGTCAATTTAGGTTGTCCTTCCTGTTTATTCTCTTTTGTTTAATTATGTAATTTTTTTCTTTTTTTATTCAATATTTTTGTTGTTTTCTTTTCCCTGTAGATATGGTTTGCCCCATTTGTCGTTGCCCGGGTGCCCCTTGTGTACCATTTGCGGCAAATCAAGAAGTTCCTGAAGTTTTCGATGTTCTGCTTGATGAGGACTGCTTTAGGAGGATGGTGAGTTGTATTTTATATTTTCTTTTATAAGAAATCTTTAATTATGTACATATCAGTATGTATGCTTTTTGTGTGCTCTGCTGAATTCCTTTCAAGTACGGCTGTGTGCATATAAAATGTGTGCAAGAAGTCTGTAATTCTCTACTTTCCAGTCTGTGTGTTCCTCCACTGCTCTCGTGAAACTTGTGCAAGTACGGGCTGTTTATATCCTAATTGTGTGAATGTATATATTTTATCATCAAGGCTGATTTAGATTGAATGAGTTTACTACTGTATTTGTATCTTTTTTGATATATTACACTGTATATTGTAGGCTAGTTCTAGTCTTCTTGCTTTTGTTTAATTTGTGCATTTTTAGTTCAGTGAGTATGCTAGTTTGTAATTGCAGCTTTTTTTATTTTTAGGAATTTGGCTGTTTGAATTCATACTGAATTGTGTGCATTTTTTTTAGGCATTTAGTATATCCTAGTAGTTACTAACGTAGTCTAGCATGAATCTTCTCTTTTGCTGTTCTAAATTCTGTGTAATTTCAGTATGATGGTCATGCAAGTATCTTATATAGGTTGATTTAATTTCTTTAGATGTGAATGTATATATGTTGTCTTCAATGCCAATATCCCAGTTGATATTTGATGAATCCTCACTAGTATAAGTAAAATTAAGGATTGAGTTATATATTATGTTATTTTTCATGTAGATTGAATTACTTTTTGTGTATATCATTATACTTGCTCGCAAACACTAATGTGTAGTTATACATTCTTTATTTCTGTATTTCTATAACCAGGATATATCATAGGCTTTTTATGGATATTTTGCTATTGTAGAATGTGTGCAATTTTTACAATTTTGCGTAAGTAGATCCTGATGGTTTTAATGTTAGAATATTTTTTTGCTGCTGTACTTAGTCTGCAAGTTTAGAATTATGACTGTGCAACTTTTATTTGTAGTTTGTATTATGATAGAGGTTTTTATATAAAATGTGTGCAATTTTAGTATGACAAGGATGCAAGTTTATCATTGTAGGTATTTAGTACGCACTAGTATATTGCCTCATAATGAAGGTTTGTGCATTTTAGGTATTAGTTTCCTGTACTCATAATGATGGTTTGTGCATTTTTTGCCGTTGTAAAATGTGTGCAAATTTAGTTTGCTGAGGATGCAAATTGTAATCTGGAGTTGTATTATGATGGAGGTTCTCTTCAAGTCTCCGTGTTGCAAATTGTAATCGGGAGTTGTATTGTGATAATATCCTTGCTGCAATTTGTCTTTTGCTTGTACATTTGGCTCAAAGTGGTAATTCAGTTAGCACAATGAATTTATGTCTGAAAAGTGTAGTTGAAATCTAAAAGTTCTTGTAGTTTGGCAGTAGAAAATTCAGGTCCTATACTTTATTTTTTTCCTTTGTTGGTTCACGCACAAGAACTGCAAGTTTTGAACTACACTTAATTTGCAGTCGTGTAATAAGTATCGTATTTTTGTAGTTTTTTTGTGTGTGCAATTTTTTTGTTTTATGATATCTGGGAGGTGTTCTGGTTTGACTGTAGCTTCAAAACTACGTAACTTCATAGTGTGGTTTAATTCTGAGCATGCAATTTTTCATATAAATTTCTGATTTCTAGGAGGTGTTCCGGTTTAACTGTAGATAAACAACTAGAGAACTAAATAATTCTGGTTTAACCTTTTGTGCATGCATTCTATATAAGTTTATGATATCTGGGTGGTGTATTCTTGTAACTGTAGTTTTGCAACAATTTTAACAAATTTCCCCCAACTACATCCATGCATATATTACACCAGCATATTCCATAGGAGGAAGTTCAGTTGTCTGAATATACTTGTTTCAACAGATTTTTTTAAAATTCAACTAGTGTAATTTTTTATATCTGCCAGATGTTTCAATGAAAAAAAAAAATCAAAGGTAGGCGCTCTGGCACGCAATTTTTTGTATAATTTTTTGATTTCTAGGTGGTGTTATGCTATAGCTGTAGATAAGTAAGTACATAACTACATAGTTCTGTCACACATTTTTGTATGTAATTTTTTTATTTTTGGGAGGTGTTCTGCTATAGCTATAGATATATAAGTACATAACTACCTAGTTCTAGCATGCATTTTTATATAATTTTTTGATTTTCTGGGTGGTATTCTGCTTTAACTACCTAGTTCTGGCACGTGAAGCAGGTTCTTCTCTCCCCTTTTTTCTTTTCTCGGTTTTGTCCTTCTTCTTGACAGATCTGTGAAAAATGAGAACTCATTAATTTATTTTTCATTTTTTCTGTAGTGGATGTTTGGCCGACTGGAGAAGGACGTTGGATGGAAGAAATGTGAGCAGAAGAACTACAGAGAGATAAGAATAGATCTGAGGTTTGTTCCAGCGTCCATGGCGGCGGTTGAGTCGTGCGATGTCGGGGAAGGGAAAGGAAGGAAAGGGAAAGGAAGGAAGTAGACCTAGTGTTGTGCGTTAGGTGGATGCTGTGTAGTGGGTTTGTTTCTTTGCGGGTTCATGCCCGTTAAAGATTTTGGGCTGAATGCAGATGATAGAAACAACATACTTAGAAGTTTTTCTGCGTTGTTGGGCTTTGTCGACTGACCCCTATTTTGCGTCAGTCATTTTCCTATGCCTTGTTAGTTGAATATTTTTTGCCAATCGACTGACCCGTTTTTGGTGTCAGTCGACTGACAGATAGCCGCACCCTCACTAACCTCATGTAAGCAACATGATCTTTTCTTTACCTTCTATTCCATAAGTTGATTTGACCTTGGTAAAGAGAAACCACGTATTGTACTATTTTTGTAGGTACAATTAAAATAAACTAATCATTGGCTGCATCCAAACAACCAGGTGATCTTCTTGGATTTTGACTTGATTGATAATCAGTACTGGTATGTGTCATTGCTCGCAAGTTAATCTGGAGCTCTGATCAGTGTTGCATCACCATTCGCAATATTATCAGATATTGAGAGGTATGGTATAGTGTTGGCCAGTGCTTCTCAAAAAGAAAATTTGTTATCCAGTGTTTGGATTTATTGTGAGTATTTCTAACGTTTCAATTCAATTTTTGGTGACTTCTCTCCAGACCATTGTTCACGCATTAGTTTATCTCAATCATGGTGACAAACAGTTAGGTTGTGCTCAATAATTCTATATTTTTTTCTAGCATGAAGCATTAACGATTTTAGGTGTTTGATGCATGCATAAAACCATTGGTTTCAATTCCCATGTTCATTAAGTTAATCCTTATTAGTTCAGTGAAATTGATATTTCTACCTTAATCTAGGTGTTTGATGCATGCATAAAATCATTGGTTTCAATTCCCATGTTCATTAAGTTAATCCTTATTAGTTTAGTGAAATTGATATTTCTACCTTAATCTAATTTGGACATCTCGCAGAAAATCTTATTTGCATGTTTGGAGCAAGAGGATTTGGCTCCCTTGACCTGCGTGTTGCACTTGGCATTGTGTGATCCTAATGAACCTATTTGGTCGATCTATTAGGTTCTCCCCGTTTAGAAGAAATAAGATAAGATGTTATTATATATGTACCATTACATATGGAGGAAAACATCTACTATGGCGTTGTATTTGCCAAACTTTTATATGTTGTTACTTTCAGTTTCAAAGAACATGTATGTCTATTTGAGGTTATTCTGCAGCTTTTGTATGGGACATGCAGGCCAGCAGAGGAGCACCATAATAATTGACAAACTTATAGTAAGTTACAAGTTGAACCTTCTATTCGATTGGACAACTTTTATTAGTTATGCACACTTACATTTAGGATCACAAAGATGTAAGTAATGTATTTTTTTTTTGCTGGTGAAGATGATAAATACTTCATGAGTAAACGTGAAAACTAATTTTGATTTTCGAGTTGACCAATCTTATATCATATAGACAAATCTCACTACACAATATTAAATAGCTATTTTGATGCACATGTGTTCTTACAAATCATGAAAATTGTTCTTGGCCATTGGATTTGTTATCTTGCTTATTATCATCCATTTACCCAGGAGACGAGAGCTTTCTCTCATGCAGTATACATTAGTGCCCTATAAGCGTCCTCTACATCCAATAACAATTAATTATGACAAACTCAACATTTTAAGTTGAGATTTTTTCTATTTAAATAGAGTTTCTCACGTAGTATATATATAATAAATAATATTGTAAACGACATTCAGAAACGAAATCTCCAATTCCGTGTCGACGTGTGACATATACAATCATTTCCCCCTCTTTTCATACTTATGTGCTTCCCTTATTTTTTTACTCTCCATACTCTTAAAAAGTAATCCTCTATTATGTGGTTGATCAAAATATCACCTGTAGTTATATTAAAAATATGGGTTGATTTTATGTGTGTTTTTCTGGTGGACTAACATGACCTCCTGCTTACATCTTCTATTTTCCAATGTATGGTGATATTTGTGGATATGCACTTGACAAAAGTTGGCAGGCTGTTTTATTTTAATTTTTTACTAATGTTTTTCTAATTACATGTATAAAACTGAGTATTAGCATCTTGGAGTTTGAAAGAAGAAATCGCTTTTTGTTTAGACTAAGTTATTATTTGCAAGATTTTTTGAATCAATTGTTCATGGAATTTAGCATTTCACAGTTGCATCAGCATGGCTGAAGCTTCCACTAGATCAACCCTGTCAACATAACATTCATCTATGTGCAATTTCAGTTGTGAATCATTAGATTAGATTATTTTACAAGAAACAATGACTACACACCAATTGTTTTGGTAGTTACTTTGTACTGATTATCTTGGTGTTTTTCTTGATAGGTAACACAACAAAATGTGTAAGAGACGAAAAATGAAAGAAAACTTAGCGACACATTTTAGGTATACACTTCATTTGTATTTCTTCCCTTTATCCGAGATTGTTTTATGTCGTATATAGTTCTTTTGTTAGGGAAGGGAACCTTCTTGCAAATTTAAAAACGATGTGTTATCTTCTTAAGTTATGAATTTAAATGTAAAATTAAATAAATTAAGTATAGAAATTTACTGTTTGCATTTCATCGTTGGTAAAAAAATATCTTTGATGTTGATATAAATACCACCGTCTTTTCCTTTTGGCAGCATATACTAATGTGATACCAATGAATGATTCTTTTTAAATATATGACACTTTTACTTAAATTTTTGGTTTAAACATTATATTATGATAATACCATAAGGTTAAAATTACATTAAAAAACCCTAGCCTGTGCAGTGCCACGGGTTGATGACTAGTTTACTTAACCATCAGCTAAAATGATTCTTGTACTACGCCTGCTCGGGATCCATTTTTTCATAGTATTATATTGAACTGACACAACCCTAAGCTACAGTGCCAGTCCAGTCCATGAGAAGAACTCAAAGAAATATTTTTATCCTTTGGTGTCCTTCCTATACTACAGCACTGTACATTCTCGTATCTAGATGTATACTGTAGAAAATACTGTACTATATTTTCAGTCTCTAAAGTGATGATAAAAAGTTGTGTGAAGAGACCACGACTTTTCTATAAATTGGTGTAGATCTTTAGAAAAATTGATCACTTGTGGATGGGTACTTTTAGTAACAATCCATGAAATATTTATGTTTTTCAGTAGTTTTAGTAAATGAACCTGCTGCTACAAAAGCCATAAATGTGCATGGGTACTTCATGATGAGAAAACGCAAAAATTTAAACAATCTGAGTGTACACAGAACGAGGAACCAGAAATAAAAAATATATAAGAAAATCATTGGAGACTGTACCGGAACTCCAGGATGTTGAATTTTTTAACACCTACGAATTCAAATGTAGTAGACTGATTATTATCATAGGTCTCTTGATCACTTGTGCATGGTTTCTGAAACAATTTAGTTAGCTCGTATCTCGAAAAGGTTGTCAGACGATGTATGTCAGTGGGTGTAGTTCGGGTGCACCATGGTGCCCAGCAACATTTTCGGAGGAACCACATCAAAGAGATTTCTTTGGCCTAGATTCTGTGCCTAATAAAAAAATATACTTCCGTTTATCAACTTCACTAGATTCTCATAAATGGTCCCCAGCAGAATAATGAGTTGAATTAATTCCAAATATACTTCCGTTTATCAACTTCACTAGATTCTGTCAATTCGTCAACGAACTTCTGTGGCAAATTAGGGTGGTTACGTAATGGAATATGTCAGTGATGAAATGTCGCTAGGTTTTTTGTTCAACTTTGCTGCGATTAATGTGGACCAAAACTAGTAAAACAAGAGGTAAAATACACATGAGACATTTGCACAAAACAAGCCGAATCGATGGTATTCATTGGATTCGAAGACAGTTACTTACGAGCAATATATATATTGGAAGTACAGTTACTTGTTGCATTATTGACTTAATTAAACATGTAATACAGTTTGGATCTTATTTCTTCCTTCATTGCACGATTTGTTTGAGGTGTGTGTGTGTGTGTGTGTGTGTGTGTGTGTGTGTGTGTGTGTTTATATATCCATTTATGACGCAAATGTCTCGACTGAGCTGGCGCCACTTCGGTGGTACTGGGAGACGGCACAGTCTGTTGAGAAGAGGCCGGCTGAGAGGTACTTGGGTGCGCCGCCCATGACGGGCATCTTGGCTGTGACGTTGACCTTGCTGATGTAGTCGGAGCGGTAGGTCTGGCCGAGCACACCATCCACACCAATAGTGAGGT
Organism: Aegilops bicornis; assembly: GCA_021605145.1. Classification (NCBI taxonomy): domain Eukaryota; kingdom Viridiplantae; phylum Streptophyta; class Magnoliopsida; order Poales; family Poaceae; genus Aegilops; species Aegilops bicornis. Next base: position 55,867,671 of record CM038675.1, on the reverse strand, counting down.
CGTAGAATTTGAACCCGAGGTCGAGGTGCACGAGGATGTCCTCCTCAGTCTTGCCGTAGCTATGGACCCGGGAATCCTCATCTGTGATGGGCACGGCGTTGGCCGAGATGCTGAACACGCCATCTAGCTCCACGACGACGGTGTTCACCGTGTCGGTACGCATGACAGAGAGTCCGGGCATGGCCTTGGATAACCACCGTGCATTCTTGGCGGCCTCTACCTCCACGGGCTCGCCGTCGAGGGCGATCTGGACGTGGTCCTCCTCCTCGTCCCACTGAACAGCCTTTCGGGCACCTATGTAGAGGCGGTGGCCATCGCCGAAGGTGATGCCGAGGGCCTGCACCCACGTGAAGTCACGGTTCATATCCGGGTTGTGGTTGCCGATGAAGTGTGCGTTGATGTGGAGATCCTTGTCAGAGACGATGCAGAAGTCCTGGTCCTTCTTGCCGTGGAAATAGAAGGTGTTGCCGTCGCCCCCTGTGAACCGCGGGTCCCCGCACGACTGACCCGGGAACAGATCACACACTGTTGCACATAGTTAACATAGCTAGACGGGTCAATATATTAAATTGCAGATGATAACTAAGGAGATGAGATGCACGGTACGTACTGCGGAAGGTCATGCAGTAGCTGCAATAGGCGAGGCACTTGTTGGGGCAGTTTCTTGGGCAGGAGACGAGGCAAGGAGGGCCGCGGTTGTCGGTGCACGCCACCTCGTACTTTCACTTGTGGAACTTGTTGAATGTCACCGCCTCGAACTTGCCGTTGCCTGGCGGCAGTTTGCCTCTCCCCGGCCCGCCCACCCTTGGCTGCGGCGGCTGCGCCATCGCCACTGAGAGAGTCACCACTAGAACAACAGCCAGGAAGCACCAACCTGCCTGCCGCTTCACCGCCATGGCTGCCGGTGTCAACGAGCTGTCAAAGTGTAGGTACGAAGAGCTTGCGAAGCCGGCTGGTGGTGGTCTGCGATGGACGGAGGATGGGTGTGTACTGTGTAGTAGGGGGTGGATCAAGACTCTTATAGGCGGTGAAGTGGCGTAGGGGAAGACAAAGGTGGCAGAAAGTGTACACACATACCCCATAGCTACGCTTGTTAATTTCTTGGGGAAGGAAAGCTCAGACTCTCAAAGACTAGAGAAGCGTTGACCTGCTAATTATTGTTCTCGTCTCATGTTAGTTACCATGTGTTTGTAAGTTAACTAAGCGTGCGACGCTCACCGGCCGATCTGCCGACGGCCTCTGAAACGACCATGTCAAAGGTCAGCCACTATCTTCTTTTTACTTTTGTTTTTGGGAAACAGGTACACCACTAACGTGCACGCACATAGCGCACTTCCACGTTGCTCTTTACGTTAAACACATAATTATAATTACGCAGGTGTAACGTTACTCCCTTTCTTTTTGCTCCACAAGGAGAACAACAATGACCATATTCAGCACATGTTTACTCTTATACTGACACCAGATAGCACATATCTCTCAGAAAAAGTTATTTCATGCATATGAAAGAATTACGAAACAAAAGGCCAAACATATTTGGCTACAACACAATCAAAAAAAAAATTTGTTGCACTAATTAGTTTTTCTTGCAGAATAAACAAGATGGATCACCGACATGCCTCCTTTTTGCTAAATTATCTCTAGTAAGCACTTTGTTATAGACACCTAGCCAGAGAAAAACATGAATCTTTTGGTGGCAACAAACTTTTCGTAGACTATCTCCGATATCAGAGATTATCCCATCAAACTGAATAGCATTATCTGAAGATTTGACTGAATATACCCCAAAGTCCAAACAGGTTCATCCGCTAGATCAGAAAGAGAAAATTTCTAATGTGGTCTATCATTTGCACCGGCATGCCATACCCGATTGATTAACGTATCTTCTGAAAGAAAGTTTCAGTTCTACCCCAACAAACACCTGGGCTACAGAGCAATTAGGTTGGTTTCTAATGCAAAAAGGTCCCCGAATTGGGTTTTTAGGAACAATCCCCATCCCACACATCATGCATAAAACTGATGTTGTCACCATTCCCAACTTTCCAACCATAATATGTTTTAGCGGCCGATAAGGCCTAGATAACACTGCTCCAATAATGAGAACCTCTTTCTCCCTTGAACCTAAGAATGTTAGGAGAGTTAACATTACATTTAAAGGTCAGAATTCCCTTCCAATCACTGTCATATTATTAAAGACACGTTTCCCCCAAGAAGCCAAAAGAGCCATGTTTAAATCCTTGAGATTTGGAACCCCGAAGCCCCCAAATGTTTTCTTCCTAGAAACGAGACACCAGTTAGCTAAATGATACTTACGCTGATCTCCTAGGTTGCCCCAAAGGAACTGAGACATTTGAGAGTTAATGGCGTTAATAGCGCATTTGAGAAATTTAATCACAACCATTAAGTAAGAAGGGATGCTAACAATATTGGAAAAAGACTTATAGGTGAACTCACATTAGTAGCGGGCGAAGTCTAGCGCCTGCCACTACGTACTATAGCCTTGCCAGTGGTGGACACAAACCTTGCCCGCGATTGCTACTTGAGTTACTAGTGGCAGGCAACCATACATGCCTGCCACATAATTTTTTGGTCTAGCGGCAAATCTGTCCAATAATACTAGTGGCAGGCAACAGAAAATTTGGGAAAATTCCTTGGCCACCTGCTCATCAATATTGAATGTCATCGGATCACCTTTATGAAAACTGATTTTCATTCCTAAAAGGTTTTCAAAACAGGACAACATCCACTCGAAATTTCTGGATTTCTCACAAAAGCCTCCAGGATTAGGATGAGGCAAAAGCCCACAAACCAGCCCATGTGTGGAAGCTTCAACAAGCATTATGGAAAACACCACAAGGTGGACAGACAGGGACCACAACGAAAGGCTAGTGTGCACCCAGCCGCAATAGTATAGACTTGCAGCTTCTGCCGTAGCAATGGACGCAATCACAATTAGGGACAGGATCCAACTGCAGGCTCTCTATATACTGTGGGAGTGTGCAATCTTCGGTTCTCCATTGCTGCTATATGGCAGTAAACATTGAACGTACAAGTTTTGTTAGACAGTGTAAAACCAATTTTAAAAATAGCTTGCTATAGTAGCATTCTGATCAATGTCGTGCTAAATGAAATAAGCGTGCAATCATTCGCTATAGGGTGATACAGTGTCGCTGTAGGGCGACATAGCTTCACTGTAGCGAATTTCCAGAGCAACGATATTTTTTCATAGCACGTTATTTTTTTCCCAGGTAACACAGATGAAAATGTCATATATAAATGGGGCAATTTCAATAAAAAAATTAAGAGAGGGGTAGAACTGAAATTTGCTCTATCATTTGCTATGCCTAGATTTTGTTTGGTTATTACAAAAATGCTACAGGACCGCTACAGACCTTTTCTTAATCTGTCCTCACTGCCCCCCTGAATTTCACCCGAGTAGGGCCCTTCCCTCACTCTTAATCCAATTAAAAGATATCAACTCAAGCATCAGCCTGCAAACTTAAAACCAGAAATTCGCAGGGAAACATAATCCAAAAGATTTCCGTACATTTATTTCTCGTGTCGACCCTGACCCTGACCCAACAGACCCCAGAGGCAATTTAGGGCTTCGGTTCTCGCCGCCCCACTCCTCGCCTCCTGCGCCACTGGATCGCCACGGGGCAAAGCCTAGGTGGGTGATAATGGCGGCGGCGGCGCCTTCCTCCACCGTGGCTCTGGGGGTGTCCAAGGCGTTGCTACACGCGTGTCCCAGTCTGGCATCAGCCGCTCATCGAGGCGGCTCATTCTGCAGTCGTTGGCTCACCTCGGAAGGGCAGTGGTTCCTCGCGGGGGTGTCATTGCTTCAACACAGGTCATGTGCGGCCCCCCGGCGGCAGGGTCGTGATGGCTCTCCCGAGAAAATCGTAAATTTCAGATGGAAAATAATAAGTTTCAAATATTCAAACTTAAAGCTTATGGGATACAACTACTTGTGTGGACCGCGAGGAATTTTGGCGACTGGACATGGCTAGGCAGGTGCGTGCGCCTGCGAATTTCCAGTGTAACATGTTTTTACTATTATGTATAAACATGTGGATTGCTAAGGAAGACTCACTACTCGAAACAACGCCGAGTGCGTTGAGGTCTCGGCGAAGGCTGATATCATCTCGGCAAATCATATTCGACATACCTCCTTTCGGCAAAGCAAGCTTTCGTCGAGTTCCTTTTGTCAAGTAGTCAGAAGCTCTTCTCTAGCATAGCACATGCCCTTGTATTTCTAGGACTGAAGGTGGGTGCAGTTTTTCTTCCTCAATTACGGTTTATTGGTTTTTACCGAGGAAGCGAAATCAAAATGATGCAAATATAGATGAGAGTCGAACACCCCGCCTATTGATAACCAAGATGCACGCGGCCACAATCAGGATCATGAACAAAATTGGTTGGATTCTGTGGAAATCCAACCGCTAAGGCCCTCTATGGATACTAGACAAGTCACAGTTGTGAGCTCTTCCATGTTCAGAAAATAAAAATAAAATGAATTGCGCGCTCGATCTGACTTTTGAGCCGCCCGACTTAGTTTTGAAGATTTCAGATCTTAAGCATGAGCACGTGAGGAAGCATTTCATCTCACGATTTTGACTTGTGAGGCTTTGACTTAGTCTCCTGCATTACGTAGTAATATGAAGCATGGACGCGTAGGTCTGCCGTCAGCCCGATCACAAGCACAGCCACAGGCTACTCTTTATCGCTTCAGTTCATCCATGGGTTGCTTCCCTCTGCCTGCGCGTACAAGTCTCAAGCTGCAGTTGCATTACCTAGCGAAGTATATATCCAGACCCCGAGGCACCGGCGCCGACTGCACCGGAGAATCTTATTATTGCCGACTTACTTATGAGTTGTCCACTTGATCTGTTCTATATTTGTATGTATTCCAAGGGTACCTTGATTAAATCTTGCTCCATACTTGTCGTCCAGGGCCGGCCCATAGGCCGGGGCAGCGGGGTGCCCGCCCTGGGCCCCGAGGAGGTAGGGGCCCCGACCCAGCTGGTAGTAGAACCCAGTGTGTTTTTGTCTCAGGCCTAGGAAATCTAGAGAAAAAAATCGGGCCCAAGGTGCAACAGTGCAAGTGTAAAGCCCATTAAACTGGTGGATATACGAGCAATACTCACATTGGCAGTCTTGGCAAGACCGTCTCTTCTTTAGCGGGCTCCTTCGAGGAGCGTCGCCGGGCCCAATGAATATTTTCTGCTGGAACTGTCGTGATGCGGGAAAAGCTGCAACCGTTCGGAAGCTTCGTGATTTTGCGAGGCAATTTTCCCCTACCTGCTTATGCATTGTTGAAACACAGCTTGAAAGCGGCAGGGTAGAATCACTAGCTGATACTTTGGGTTTTGATAAATCTTATGCGGTAAGTAGCCGAGGTAGAAGTGGAGGCATTGGCTTGTTTTGGAACGATTCAATAAATATTGAGATTCTTGGCTATTCTGACTATCATTTAGACGTTTCCGTTGAGGAACAAGGCAGGGAGAACTGGAGGATGACATGCGTGTATGGTGAGGCACAAACACACTTGAGGCACCAAACCTGGACAACTTTGAAAAATGTTAGCACTTTGAGCACTCTCCCTTGGCTGTGTGTGGGTGATTTTAATGAAGTGTTACGTCCAGATGAACATCATGGTGTGGGACAAAGAAGCAACGCTCAGATCCAAGCTTTTCGTGATGTTTTAGATGTTTGCATGTTGCTCGACTTGGGCTACAAAGGTAACTTTTGGACCTTTGAAAAGAAAGTTACAGGTGGAACTTTCACAAGGTGCAGACTTGACCGGGCGCTAGTGAGTGCAGAATGGCTGACGATGTTTCCTTAAGCCTCGGTCACACACTTGACGGGGGTTACATCAGATCATTCCCCGTTGTTGCTCGAGCTGGACGCTGGGACGGCATAGCGTGTTAGTCGTCCTTTCAGATATGAGACGATGTGGGAGACGCATGACAGCTTTCACGAGGTGATAAACCAGGGATGGAGCGCAGGTCCTCCGTGCTCTACAGTGGAGGAGATGCGACTGAAATTACAAGACCTAGCAATGGATCTGGGAAGATGGAGCCGGGACACGTTTGGGAGCGTGAGGAAAGAGATAATTTTTTTTAAAGAAATCTCTCGATGAACTGAAGAAGGATCCTTTGAGGATAGGCCCAACACATGCAGAGTTGAAGATCAATGAAAGGCTAATTGAGATGTATGGCGACAAAGAGCTAGGGTCGAATGGCTTTCTGTGGGAGACAAAAACACAAAGTTTTTCCACCTGAGGGCCAGCTTAAGGAGGAAGAAGAACATGATCAAGGCGCTACAGATCTCATTGGGGGTGGAGATATCTGACCCGGGAGAGCTAAAGGTGTTGGCGCATGATTTTTATGAGTCCTTGTACCTGTCTGAGGGAGTGCAAAATATGGAGGCAGTGCTTGATCATGTGCCTCGCAAGGTGACAGCAGCGATGAATACTAACCTTTGTGCGCCTTACACCAAGGACGAAGTCAAGATTGCTTTGTTTCAAATGTTCCCAACAAAAGCTCCGGGGCCCGACGGTTTTCCTGCCCACTTTTATCGAGAGACACTGGACGTTTGTGGGGATGAAGTAACAAGCATCGTGTTGAGAATAGTGAATGGTGAGGAGAGCCCAGAATCCATAAATGATACCGTGCTTGTTTTAATCCCCAAGGTAACTACTCCAAAGGTACTTGCTCAATTCCGTCCCATCAGTCTCTGCAACGTTCTGTATAAGATAGCTTCAAAGGTGATTGCTAATAGATTGAAAGTGATCTTACCTGACATAATCTCTGAGGAACAATCTAGATTTGTCCCTGGAAGGCTTATCACAGACAATATCATATGCGCTTATGAATGCTTGCACTTTATGAAGAGGTCGAGATCAAAATTCAACAGTTTTTGTGCTTTGAAGCTGGACATGATGAAGGCATATGACAGATTGGAATGGACCTACTTGCGGGGTATCATGACAAAATTGGGTTTTGATCAACACTGGATAGACATTGTTATGGGTATGGTATCCTCAGTCTCTTTTTCGGTATGTTTCAATGGTGAAAAGCTTGAGTCCTTCAAGCCTACACGAGATATTCGGCAGGGAGACCCGATCTCCCCCTACTTGTTCTTGATTGCAGCAGAGGGCCTTTCGTGCCTCCTTAAATCAAGTTTTCAGTCGTCTCTAACAGGTATTTAGGTGGCTTCTTCGGCTCCTACCGTTAACCATCTCCTGTTTGCAGATGATAGCCTGTTGCTTTTCAAGGCCAGTGGGGAAGGATCAATTCAGGTGTCAAACCTACTCGATATTTACTGTAATGCTTCGGGACAAAGAATCAATAATGAGAAATCATCAATTCTCTTTAGCAAGGGCTGCCCTCCACAGTTGAGAGAAACTATTAAGGCCAACTTGCAAGTTTTAAACGAGTCTTTGAGTGAACATTACCTGGGTATGCCGACGGATGTTGGACACTCGAAGAACGGTACGTTTAAATATCTTCGGGACCGAGTCTGGGAAAAGATCAAAGGATGGATGGAGAAGTTACTGTCTGCTGCTGGTAATGAAGTTCTAATTAAATCCGTAGAACAAGCAATCCCCGTGTATTCGATGTCATGTTTCAGATTGCCAAGGGGTCTTTGTGACAGTATCACTTCGATTATTCGACAGTTTTGGTGGGGTTCTAAGCAAGGGAAGAGGAAACCTAGCTGGGTAGCATGGGATATCTTAACCTTGCCGAAGCATTTGGGAGGCCTGGGTTTCCGAGACTTGGAAATTTTCAACCTTGCTTTGTTAGCAAGGCAGGCGTGGCGCACACTCACAGATGACACATCTCTAAGTGCTCGAATCCTCAAGGCGGTGTACTTCCCGGAATGCTCCCTACTTCAAGCTGAACTTGGAGCACATCCGTCTCAGATATGGAGGGCAATAGAGGATGGACGCGATATCCTAGCACAAGGAGTGGTGCGCAGAATAGGAGATGGTGAACCAACGGAAATATGGCAATACAACTGGCTTCCTCGAGACAGTTTCAAGCGCCCTATAACATCTCTGGTCCCAAACCCTCCTGAGAGAGTGGCACATCTTATCGATAGTACTTCTGCTAGCTGGAACGAGGGCTTGGTCCGAATGGTGTTCACTCATTTTGACGTCGAGGCAATTATGAAAATCCCGCTGTGTACGCGCCGAGTCGAGGATTTCTGGGCGTGGCATCATGAGCCTAGAGGAAGATTCAGCGTCCGGTCTGCCTATCACATGATTCTCAAGACAAAACACAGTAGAGAGGCATGGCTAAATGAGGAGGGCGGACTTCACATGAGTTCAGTGAATCCAACAACTGGTCCATGATCTGGCACATCCAAGTCCCCTCAAATCTCAAGATGTTTCTATGGCGTTTAGCCAGGCAGTCAATGCCAACAGGAACTATTCTGGAGCACCGTCATATGGCGACAGAAAATACTTGCCTACTCTGCGGAGCCATTGATACTTAGAAGCATGCACTGATCTCATGTCCCATGGCTGCGAGTGTATGGGCGCTGGCCCCCGAAGAGTTGGTGTATCATATGCTAGAGCGGGGAGAGGAGAACCCCAAGGATTGGTTGTTTGCGATTCATGAAATATTATCTAAGGAGCTTTTTGATCGCTTGGTGGTCTCACTATGGGCGATATGGGGAGTCAGGAGAAAGGCCATACACGAGAACATCTATCAATCACCCCATTCGGTGAGTAGCTTTATATCTAGTTACTTGGGGGAGCTGCAGCTGGTAAATGCCAAGAACAAAGGCGTGACGGTGCTTAGAACTGAGAATCCAAAGAGGTGGATACCTCCGATTGCGGGCAATGCTAAGATGAATGTTGACACGGCTTTGTCGAGGCAGGGATCCGTGTCTATTGGGGTGATCTGCAGAGACCAAACAGGTATGTTCATCGGTGCTTCCACTTTTGGTTTCAAAAACATTGTAGACCCACCGACCCTCGAAGCTATAGCAATCAGAGAAGCCCTGGCGTTGGCAGATGATCTATACTTGTGGTGGATTGAAGTGGCATCGGATTGCAAAGTGGTAGTGGAGGATCTGCAGAAGGATAATTCGGCCAGCTACGGTGCAATTGTACATGAAATAATAGCCCATTCCTCATCTTTTGATTTTTGTAGTTTTAAACATGAATTTAAGAGCTCCAACTATGAAGCTCACAACTTAGCGAGGCATGCATTATCTCTCGGTGGTGGCCGCCGTTTTTGGTTAGGCCATCCTGGGAACCTACCTTCCGTCCCTATGAACATCGTGACAAATTAATAAAGCTTCGCAACGTTGTCTCAAAAAAACGGAGAAGTCAAATCGGTATCCACTGGATCCACAAGTCCCTCATTAGTCCTCCGTATTTGGTGACTCCTCTCCTCCCAACTTTGCCTAAATTCACAGTCCATGAACAACGCCGCTGTTTTGATGACTTTTAGATTCCACGGTGACTTTCATATTCCAAGGGCGCAGCAAGCAATTAACGATGATCATCGATCCTTCCAATGACAGAGATCTGCACCCTCCCAGTAATTCTCTTCCTTATAGTTTAATGATTCAATTTCAAATAGCTTTGCTCTCCATCTCTGGCTCTAACTCCTTCAGATCTGCTGACTTGCATAGGTCTTCTTAAATTCTTCGGCTCTTCATCGGTTCTGAGAAAGCATTAAACGAGATTAGGAGAAGGAGAGACGTTAATTCAATTCATGGTGTTGGCTTCTCATTTGTGATGTCTATTGTGGCATTCGTACAAATTCATATTATGCCATATGATATCCGTGCTTTTCTGATCTGTATTGAACATCTTTTACGCGCCTTCTATGGTGACATGTCTTGTCAAAAGCATTTCTCTAGTAGTAGTGATGAAAATATGAGGAAACAAACATGTACTCTCTCCGTCCGAAAAAACTTGTCCCTCAAATGAATGTATCTAGCATCAAGTTAGTGCTAGAAACATCCATTTAAGGAACAAACTTGGAACAAGCTTTTCTGACCGAGGGAGTATATATGAACAAGTAGGATTCCCAAAAAATTGACCGACAATTTTTTACCGGACGAGTAGTGGAAACCAACATGTATACATGAACAATTAGAATTCCCAAAAAACCGATCGACAATTTTTTACCAGACAAGTACTTCTTTCAGGAATCACTGCAACTGGCAATATATTGTAAAATTTTTAAGTTCTCTTGGTCGATAAATAAATTGTAGAGTTAGCTTTAGAATTCAAAGATAATGGATCCATCTATTCCATCTACTGAATATTTACTTTGATTTTGACATACAAAATGTTTTCAGTTCATATGTGTCAAGAAAAAAAAACAAGGGCCCCTTGTTGTCTTCCTGCCCCGGGCCCCATATATATGTGGACCGGCCCTGTTGTCGTCGTTCATAAGACAGATCGACTACTTACATTGCCTGTCGGGCAATCTGGGTCAACGCTCGCCATTAACCCAGCTTGCTGGCTAACCATAGCATATAAGGATACCCTTCAGGCCGTCAATCACAACGCCCAGTAGTAGCAGCTTACCAAGTCTTTCAATTGATTAGCTTGAAGCAGTTGGCAGCAGCAATGGCGGCACCTGTAAGTTTGGTCCGGATAGGCCTCCTCTGTCTATTGGCGATGTCCGCGTCGGCGCAATACCCGTTGTTCCCCAAGCTCTCCGGACTCCTACCCGTCCCTATTAGACAAAACTAGGGTTTGGAACAATGCTCGATACCCTGAACGGGTACGGCTGTCATGTATTTATATGAGGGAACGTACATGTACAGATTTATGTTACAACACGTATATCTACGATATCCTTAGTCTAACACTCTTCCTCAATCTTAACTATGTCCTGAAACACTCAGGAGGTCAAGATTGCGTCGGCATCCTTCAAAAGAAGGTAAGGGCAAGGGTTAATGAAAATATCAGCAAGCTGGTCCTTAGAAGAAACAAACTTGATCTGAAGTAGCTTCTGTGCAACACTTTCCCTCACAAAATGATAGTCAACTTCGATGTGTTTCGTTCGGGCATGAAATGCCGGATTTGATGAAAGATATGTAGCACCGATGTTATCACACCAAAGAACAGTCGACTGAGCTTGAGAGACCTTCAACTCTCCAAGCAATGACTGCACCCATATGATCTCAGCTATGCCATTAGCAACTGCTTTGTACTCAGCTTCAGTACTACTTCGAGACACTGTAGCTTGCTTGTGAGCTTGCCAGGCGATTAAGTTAGCACCAAAGAACACAACATGTCCCTGCATGGTTCGCCGATCATCAGGACTACCCACCCAATCAACATCAGAAAAGGCTAAGATCACACCAGAGGGCACAGGTTACAGATGGAGACTATATGAACGAGTGTGACGAACATAGCGCAGAATGCACTTAACAACCGACCAATGAGGATCACGCGGTGCATGGAGGTACTGACACATACGGTTAACTGCAAATGATATGTCTGGTCAAGTAATGAGCAAGTACTATAGACCACCAACAATGATGCGGTACTCAGAAGCAGCATCAGAGGAGAGCAAGTCTCCATCAAGGGCTGATAGTTTGTCTGTGGCAGACATAGGAGTCGTAGCAGTCTTGCACTGCAACATACCCGCATGGCGTAATAGATCCTGAGAGTACTTCTGCTGAGTGAGAGTCAAGCCACTGTCAGAATGAATAACCTCAAAACCCAGAAAATAATGTAGTCTCCCAAGATCCTTAACAGCAAAAGCAGCACCCAGAGAAGACATGAGCCGATCTGCAGCAGTAACCGCCGGACTAACAAGTATGATGTCATCAACATAGACCAGAATGTACATAGTCACCTCAGGTCGCTGGAGAATGACCAGATACGTGTCAGTTGTAGACGGCACAAACCCATGCGGACGAAAAGCAGCACCAAGCCGTGCATGCCACACACGAGGAGCCCGCTTCACACCATAGATGGCCTTGGAAAGACGACACAGATGATGTGGCTGAGTAGGGTCAACAAAACCTGGTGGCTGGCACATATATACCTCTTCTTCCAAAACTTCATGGAGAAAGGCATTCTGAACATCAAGCTGACGAAGTGACCATCCTCGAGTAATAACCAATGAAAAAAGAACACGAATCGTCGTGGGTTTAATAATAGGACTGAACATGTCTGTGTAATCAAGGCCATACCTTTGTTTGAAGCCTTTAGCAACTAATCGTGCCTTGTACCTTTCAATGGAGCCGTCAGCATGTTTCTTCATCTTGAACACCCATTTAGAGTCAATGATGTTGACACCAGATGGAGGTGAAACCAGGCGCCAAGTATTATTCTTCTTAAGAGCATGAATCTCCTGCTCCATAGCAGAGCGAAAGTGTGGAATGCCAAGTGCTGCCTAAAAATGTCGTGGTTCAACCATAGGGTCGGCCTCAGCATGAGCAACACAGGTCGCAAGCCATGCGACAGTGCCATCAGTGCGCTTAAGAGGCTTAAAGATGTCGCTCTTACTGCGCGTGTGAGGACGCAGTATGACAGACGCATGTGTTGGAGAAGCCGTCGACGTCACTTCAGGAGAGCCAACGTCTGGCTGCACACAAGGAGGGAGACACGCCTGCGGGCGAGTCCACAGGGTCCGCCTGTGGCGAAGGCAGGGCCGATGCTGGGCCCGGTGTGACCGGCGGAGACGGGCCAGTCGAGGACGGCCCATGCGAAGCGGAGATCGGGGAGGCCGCCGGCCCGGGCGACAGCACCACACGGGCAGCTGGGCTAGGCGAACCCGTCGAGTCGTCCAGTCCACGTGCATGGGGCGGGCACGTATGATCGACGTCGGGGGCATCCGGCATAGCTGCAGCAGCTGGCGCAGCTGACACCACAACATCGTCAAGAAGCTCAAGTCGGGCACGCCGTCTAGGTCCTCAACCATGGTTAGGCAACAACAGAGGAGAGTATGCATCATCTACAAATTGACCAGGCAAAACTGGAAAGTAGTGCAACGAGTAGTGGTGGTATCGGTGGGTGGTGTAAGCATGGTAAATGGGAAAACAGTCTCATCAAACACAACATCACGGGATATGTAAACACGATTCGTCAGAATGTGGGGACACTTGTAACCTTTGTGAAAAGGACTGTACCCGAGAAACACAAAAATTTTAGATCGATACTTGAGTTTATGATTATTGTACGGACGAATATGTGGCAAACACGGACAACCAAGCACTTGGAGAAAGGAGTAATCTGGAGTTTCATGGATTAACACTTCTAGAGGTGATTTGATGTGAAGAAGCCGTGTGGGAAGCCTGTTTATCAAAAAACAAGCAGTAACAAATGCATCACTCCAGAACCGAAATGGCACAGAGGCATGTGCAAATAGTGTTAAGCTAGTTTCAACTATGTGATGGTGCTTACGCTCAGCTGCACCGTTCTACTGATGTGTATGAGGATAGGACACATGACGCGAGATACCAAGCTTCTGAAAGAAGGTATTAAGGTTGTATATTCACCCCCAATCAGATTGAACATGTTCAATTTTGTTCTTAAGCAACCGCTCAACATGTGCTTGAAATTGCATAAAGACATGGAACACATCAGATTTGCGCTTAATAAGATAAATCCAAGTAAAGCGACTGAAAGCATCAATGAAATTGACATAGTAGTTGTGACCACTAACATAAGTTTGGGCATAGCCCCACACATCCGAAAACACAAGTTCAAGAGAAGCCTTGACAACACGACTCGATACAGAGAAAGGTAATTGATGACTCTTGCCTTGTTGGCAGGCATCACACACTAGAAACTCCTTATTTATCGACTCAACAGGAAGATTATGGCGATGGAGCACATGGCGCACAATGGGAGTGGCTGGATGACCAAGGCGAGAGTGTCACTGCGACGACGACAACCGGACACAACTGAAAACTTGAGAAACAGATGGCACATCAAGAGCATATAGGCCATCGCGAGCTCGGCCACTAAGAATAACATCCCTTGTCTCCCGGTCCTTAACAAAAAAATGGAAAGGATGAAACTTAGCAAGCACATTGTTGTCACGAGTTAATTTAGGAATAGAGAGCAAACTACGTGTAACTGGCGGAACACGAAGAATATCAAGGTGACGGAAGTTTTTAGTGGTACGTGAAAGAAGAGATGCCTGACCAACGTGTGAGATGTGCATACCTGATCCATTGGTGGTGCGGACCTGATCATGACTAGTGTAAGGCTGGCGAGTGGCCAGCTTGTCGAGCTAGCTTGTCAGATGGCCCGTGGGGCCTGTGTCCATGTACCAGGCAGGATCCACATGATAAGAAGGAGTCAACCCAGGCTCCTGTGTTGCTAGAGAAGCTTTTTGCTCATTGCCTTTTCCATTGTTCCCAATGCCAAGGAAGTCACGTTTGAAGTGACGCTGGCAGCGAGATGCCAAGTGCCCCTCGATGTCGCAGGGCTAACACTCAAATCCGCCACCACACGCCTGGCAGTGCAGCCGCTTGCGCCCAACCATGGGGGAAGCGGGAGCGGGCGGACGGGGCTGGTGGGTCGGTGATGGCGGCGGAGGTTGTTTGGCACCACGAGCCCCCCCACGGTGACCAACATTAGCTGACGAGCCATCAGTATAGGCCTTAATGGAGTGACGAGCAGAGAGCCGCTGTTCCATGTTCAGGAGGTGCGCGTAGAGATCACGTGGTGGCATTGGTGTGTCACGTCCATTAATATTTTTCACCAGGGAGTCATAGTCCTCATCAAGGCCATTGAGAATGAATGAGAGGTGAACTCCTCATCACCGAGAGGCTTCCCAATGGAAGATAGTGTATCAGCCAAAAAATTTACCTTGTTGAAAAAGGCCATGACAGAGAGATCATGCTTCTTGATCTCACCTAGCTGATTACGATAGCGGATGAACATGCCAGCGACTGCGAGGAGAAGCTGGAGTCAAGCATGGCCCATGCATCCCTCGACGTTGCGGCAAACACCACCATGCCAGCCATAGAGGGAGTGAGCGATGATTGAATAGCATCCAGAATGGCTTGATCCAGGGTAATCCACCGACGGTGAGCAGGGTTGGGCACCATAACGGAGCCATCATTGATCGAGGGCATCAGAACCACGGCCAGAGGACACGGTAGCGTACCGTCAACATACGCCTCAAGGTAGTGACTACGCATCAGCGCCAACACCTGAGTGCGCCACAGAAGATAGTTATCAGCAGAGAGCTTCACCGTCACCAGATGGGAAAAGCGGAACGGGCCTGGTTCAGGCACCGATGCAGAGAGCTGCGAGTCATACGACGGAGGAGCACTGCACGAAACCAGCGCATCAGCCGAGGGTGGCGCGCGGTATTGTTGATGATAATTGTAGAGCCCCGTGGAGAACTGATACGTCTCCAACGTATCTATAATTTATGAAGTATCCATGCCATTATATTATCATTCTTGGGTGTTTTACAATCATTTTATAGCAACTTCATATCAGTTTTGGGACTACTCTATTGACCCAGCGCCTAGTGTCAGTTGCAGTTTTTTGCTTGTTTTTTACATCGTAGGAAATCAATATCAAACGGAGTCCAAACACCACGAAACTCCTTGGAGAACTTTTATGGACCAGAACACCCAGTATGGGCCAGAGCAGCACCTGGGGGGTGCACCAAGGGGGGCACAACCCACTAGGGCGCGCCTGGGTCCCCAGGCGCGCCCAAGAGGGTTGTGCCCACCTCGGTGGCCTCCCGCACCCCTTCTTCGCCCTATAAAATCCCAAATATTCCAAAACCCTTTGGGGTAGCCCTAGATCAGAAGTTTCGCCACCGCAAGGCCTCTGTATCCATGAGATCCAATCTAGACCCCATTCCGGCGCCCTGCCGGATGGGGAAATCACCACCGGTGGCCATCTTCATCATCCCGACGACCACCACGGTGAGGAGGGAGTAGTCCACCCTCGGGGCTGAGGGTTTGTACCAGTAGCTATGTGTTTAATCTCTCTCTCTCTCTCTCTCTCTCTCTCTCTCTCTCGTGTTGCTGAGATGTCACGATCTTGATGTATCGCGGGCTTTGTTAATATAGTCGGATCATATGGTGTTTTCTCCTCTATATCTTGTTGTGATGAATTGAGTTTTTCCCTTTGAGATTTCGTTGTTATCGGATTGAATGCTTTTATGGATTTGAGAACACTTGATATATGTCTTCCAATTGAATACTCGTGGTGAAAATGGGGTATCGTATTGATTCACTTGATATATGTTTTGGCACTCAACTCGCGGATTCCCGAGGTGACACACTACTAGGAAAAGGCATGCTATTGGCACACCAGTTTTGCCTACTAATGGCGCACTACTGGTGCGCCACTAGCATCACGCCATTAGAATATTTTAGTAATGGCGCACCACGGGTGCACCATTAGTATCCCATAGGTGCGCCATTAGTATCTAGTATACTAATGGCGCACCACATGGATGTGCGCCATTAGTAACAATTTTTTTTTTGTTTTTTCTTAATCTCAGGTCACTATTTCACATATGAGATATCCAACACATATATATACAACAAGCATCCATATAACAATCATATCCAACACACAAGTTTCATCATATATACATACATAGCCAACACATAGTTCCATCATTACATATTACAAAAGTTTCACATTGTTCATCCAACACCGTTATCCATCAATTCACAAAAGTTTCACATTGATACAAAATAAAAACACAAATGGAAAAGAAGCACTCCATCCATGCAAGCTTCCGTGAATTAAATCAAATCTACAAAATGATAAACAAGAAGTTAGAAGAAGAAGAAGAAGAAGAGAAGAAGAAGAAGACTAGAAGAATACTAGAAGAAGAAGAACACTAGAAGAATACTAGAAGAAGAAGAACACTAGAAGAATACTAGAAGAAGAATAAGAAGAAGAAGAAGAAGAAGACTATAAGCTTATTATGTAAACTTGATCATTTTGTGCTAACATAAGTTATTTTGGAGCTAACCTATAGGAAACTAAGCATATAAGCTCTCTAAGTTAGCATATTAAAGCCAAGTTAGGTAAAATGAAGCTAACCTATGTCACTTTGGAAAAGAAGAAGAATAAGAAGAATAAGAAGAAGACTATAAGCGTACCGTCAGCATACTCCTCAAGGTAGTGACTAAGCATATTAGAGATAACATAGGTAACTAAGTATATATATATGTATCATTTTGGAGATCTGACATACCTGACATAGTTCAGTTCTCATTGTTTCTTATCCTTCTCCTTCCTCAGCCTGATGAGCCAAGAGCGGCGAGGCGGTGGAGGCAGCGGGATGTAGTCTTCTACCACAATTGGCGTGGTCATGTCGCCAAGCTGTGGGATCACCGGCGCCACCACCGGTGCGTGGTCATTGTCAGGCACCACCACCATCGCGAGGCCACCTTCAGGCAGGACGGGCACGACCATCGCTAGGTCATCCTTAGCCACCACCATCTCTTGCCCATGGTCAGCCACCACCATCTCTTGCCCATGGTCAGCCACCACCATCTCTTGCCCTTGGTCAGCGACCACCAGCGCTAGGTCATCCTCAACCTGATGCCCATCGTCATCCTACAGCTCCTCATCCCCACTCTGCTCCTCTTCTCCCCCACTCCAGTCCGGATCATCCTTCTTGTTGTCTTTGCTGCTGCCAGAATCGCTGCTACTTTTGCTAAAGCCAGAATCGATGTTTCTTTTGCTACAGCCATAATCGTTGCTGCTTTGGCTGTAGCCAGTGTCGCTGCTGCTGCTCCCATTGCCTATTCAAATGCAACAATGACCGTTAACAATCGATTGTGAGACAAAGCCAAATGTAGAGGAATAAGAAGAGGCAGAACGCACTGGCATCTTCGTCGTAAGCGTAGCGCATGCGACACATAGTCGTGTTGAAAACCTTCACGATGAGCATTGTGGCGTCATCGTCGTACCTGAAGACAAGAAAGTACCCTATCCGCAGGTCGTAGGCACTGTAGAACTTCTCCCAGCCACGACGCAGGTACATGTGGCCCTCCTCGATCACCAACTCCACGACCCACAGCCTGCAAACCCCGCTGCCGGCCTGTCGGAGCTTCACATTATCTGGCAGATCTTCACCTAGCATGTTCATAAAAGTGTCAGGCAGCCTCTGCAATTTGGGACAAGGAGTGATGTAGCAAACAATAGAGTTATCATAATGAGATGGGTGAAGGGGAGATCTCTCGTTTTATATACCTGCCTCGTGGCTGATACTGAAGTCCCAAGTATGATACTGAAGAACTCGAAAGCATCCAACTCGTACTCCGGTGAGGCAGAGCGGCGGTGGCTGCTTCCCCCCATCTTTGATAAGCAGTAGAAGAGACCAATTAGTACCCTTACAACATTATCATACAACATTATTGCAGCATAAATTTTGAGCAGAAGATAATCAACTACACCAATGCACTTCCGAAGTTCTCGCATTCCACCCATGATGTTGTTAAGCGAGGACTAGTGCCAGATGCATTTTCGGTACGAAAATACATCACAGGCCACTATGTTATTTAATATCATTCTTCTCAAGATTAATATCATTCTTCTCGAAGAAAGGAGTCACAATGCCATTACAAAAACAAGAATGTGTGAGCGTATTAGAACATCTTGTTGTTTAAGTTCACATGATCCTGCCATGTGCTGTTGGCATGGAGTATGTACAAGATCAAGGAAACAAGCCCAAAAATATAAATCACATCTTAACATTCCACTCTTAAGAGTTACCATGCAAATGACATACAAATAAACTTCAGGCCATGCTATCTGCGATGCTAAATTTGAAAGCCAGGTATGGTTTGCAAAAGGCATTGACCGCTGGTAACTATTCGTGAACCAGCCAATGAAGCAAAATTGGGAATGTTCATACACAAATTCAGGGCAACTCATGAACTATTTAAGACAAAATTCTTCTGGCACGAGTATACCAAGGTTATAGCATTGATCTGGGGAAAGAACAGTACAAATGAGAAAAACCAACCACTAACCTAAACCTAAATCTAATTTTCAGGGCATCATGCACTAACCTAAACCTAAATCAGGGCATCAGGGCATCAGGCACCCACAAAATGTCCTACTAGTACAATCAGACAAGCATGCATCAGAAGTCAGACTTGCAGCATCCATCCTTCTAACTTAGAAGAAATGGTCAGAACTCAGAACTGGTATAAGATAAACACAGGCCAGAGGTTAATTAACACAAGCATGCAGAGAAGCTCGGATACATGACCTACCTAGTACCTATATGCCATCGACAGAAGACTTAGCTCAGCCTGTAAATGTAACTGGGGACAGACAGGGCAACGCAAGGGAGCAGGACGAACAGGTTACAAGCAATCGCAATAGACATGTGTGCGTGCATCGATAAGCTACCCACAGTTTCCTACCAATACAATCATACAATCCAGGCATCAGAAATGAGAAGTGCAGCCCCCTTCCAACTCCAGAACATGGTGAGAACTCAGAACTAGTAAGTATGAAATGAACACAGGGCCAGAGATTAACAGCAACACGCACCACGCCGAGAAGCTGATGCTCGGATACATGGCCTACCTACAAGCCATCGACAAACCTAGCTCAGCATGTACTCGTAACTGGGGACAGACATGGCAACACAGGGGCAGGGCAGTAGGACGAACAGGTCACGAGCATCCATCCGCCATTGACTAGATCATCGCTCGCTAGCAATACTAGGCAGCACAAAACGGAATCGAAACCGAAGTCGAAGCAATCCAGCACCCCGCGAAGGGGGGCGCAGCGGGGACATGGCAGCAGCACGAGAGAGCAGGGGACTGGGGAGAGGGGAGAAGGGTCGGCCTACCCGAATCTAGACCTAAATCTAGCACTAACCTAAACCAACCACTAACCTAAACCTATCAATAACCTAATTAAACCTAAACAGCAAAAAAACAGTAGAAAAAAACAAAAAAATGCTCACCTTGGCTCCGGGGGCAGGGGTGGTGGTGGACGGCAGCGGCGACGGGCCTGGCTCCGAGGGGGCGCGAGGCGGACACAGGGGGCCCACGGCGAGCCTGGCTCCGGGGGTGGCACGGGCGTTAGGGCGGGCGGCAGCCTGGCTCGGGCGGGCGGGCGCAGGGGCCGACAGTGGTGGTGGGGCGGCGGGGCACCAAGGGGCCGTTCGGGCGACCAAGGGCGCCGTTCGGGCGACAGGCGCCGTTGGCGACGGGCGCCGAGCGGTGGCGGTGGTGGGGGCAACTGGGCGTGGGCGGTGGGGGCTAGGGGCGGTAGTGGCGGCGGCGGGTGGTTGGGACGGTGGGGCGACGGGGCGAGGGGAGGTGGGGCAAGGGGCGGCGAGGGGAGGTGGGGCAAGGGAGCGGCAAGGGGAGGTGGGCGACGGGGCACGAGGGGAGGTGGGGCGTGGTTACTAACAATTTTTTTTTGTTTTTTTTCAAAACTACTAATGGCGCACGGTGTGTGTGGTGCGCCATTACTATGTCAACTAGTAATGGCGCTACACCACGGTGCGCCATTAGTAACAATTTTTTTTTCAAAACTACTAATGACGCACCACACACCAGGTGCGCCATTTGTAATATATTACTAATGGCGCACCGACACATGGTGCGCCATTAGTATAGTAATGGCGCACCACATGTCTGGTGCGCCATTATTGGCCATATCATATATAGCCCTTTTCCTAGTAGTGACATTGGGGTAATCTATGCATAAGGGTTGATGCACGTTCTTGTCTTTGTTTCTCTGGTAGAAATCTTGGGGCACTCTTTGAAGTTCTTTGTGTTGGATTGAGTATTATGAACATGAATTTGCTTTGGTGTTATTTTAGTACGATCTCTAGGATATATCGAACGGAAAGAATAGCTTTGTGTTATTTTAGTACAAACTCTTGAATAGATCGACCGAAAAGAATAGCTTTGAGGTGGTTTCGTACCCTACAAACAATTTATTCTTATGCTCTCCGCTAGATAGGATCTTTGGAGTGATTCTTCATCGCACTTTGAGGGATGGTTATATGATCCAACTATGTTAGCATTGTTGAGAGATTGCACTAGTGAAAGTATGCAACCTATGCCTCATTTTCCATCATTGCAATACCGTTTTTGCGCCCGTTTACTATTGGTTACCTTGCTGTTTTTATAATTTCAGATTACAAAAACTCATATCTACTATCCATACTATACTTTTATCACCATCTCTTCACCGAACTAGGGCATCTATACAATTTGCCATTGTATTGGTTGTGATGGGGACACAAGAGATTTCTTGTATTTGGTTGAAGGGTCGTTTGAGAGAGACCATCTTCATCCTACACCTCTCACGAATTGATAAACCTTAGGTCATCCACTTGAGGGAAAATTGCTACTGTCCTACAAAACTCTGCGCTGGGAGGCCCAACACGTGTCTACAAGAATAAAGTTGCGTAGTAGACATCAAGCTCTTTTCTGGCGCCGTTGCTGGGGAGGTGAGTGCCGGCATCGAGAATTTTTTTTGTTTTTGAAATTGATAGTAGTAAAGCGGGTGGCACCCATGCTACTACTAACAGACGTAGTAGCGCGGGCGCACCCGCTCTACTACTATAAGTTAGTTGGAGCGCCGTAGTAGTAGCGCGGGCGCCCGTGCTACTACTAGCTATTTAACCCGTGCTACTACTAGGCTTTTCCCTAGTAGTGCAAGCACACTACACAGTTCTACAGAATTCTACCTTGGTGACTCCATATGTTGATGAACACACGAACATTCTGCGCTCTAAACACCCGGACCAGTGCGATGATTGGATTACATGTGAACACATCAAGACTTTCGGCAGTTGGTTGCAAACACGTCTCAGGGGTGACAACACTGTTTCTGATGAGCTGTACTCGTTGGCAAGGGAACCATCTTCGAATGTAATGACTTACAAAGGGTACAATATAAATGGGAATACATTTTACAAAACAGTGGTGTCCGCTTTGATTCAGCAACCACGAGGGAAATTGACACATATTATGGTTACATAGTGGACATATGGAAACTTGACTATGGACATGATTTTAAGGTCCCTTTGTTTAAATGCAAATGGGTCAATCTGTCAGGAGGCGGTGCATGTGTAGACCCACAGTACGGAATAACAACAATGGTTCTGAACAATCTTGGGTACACAAACGAACCATTCGTCCTAGCCAATGATGTGGCGCGGGTTTTCTATGTGAAGGACATGTCTACCAAACCGAGAAAAAGAAAAAATAAGGAAGCGGATACATCATACGATGAGTCAAAGCGCCACATAGTTCTTTCAGGAAAAAGAGACATCGTGGGATTGGAGGGCAAGACAGACATGTCTGAAGATTATGAAAAGTTTCATGGAATTCCTCCCTTCAAAGTCAAGGTTGTCATAAGCGCCCTATTAAACAATGGAGATTATCCATGGTCACGGCGCAATAAGCAAAGGACAGAAGCAAAGAAAAAGTGAAGACTTTCTCTCCACAACTATTATGATGATGCCTTTGATCTAGAATATCACTGCAGCTACATGTGAAGAAATGAAATGCCTTTTGTAACATATGAGTTTCTGTCCGAAACCCTGATCATTCGGAAGAGATTGTCTGTTTTGTATACGAAGTGCATCAAGTTTTTGCCGTAACCCTCCCAACTTTTTAGCACATGATATGTGGGTTAAATGATGATACCATGCCAACTTTCAACCTTTTCAGAGTTCATTGGTAGTGCTTTTCAATTTAAGGGTCAATTTAGTTGAAAGAATGAACTAATAGCAAAAAGAATTAAACTAATAGCAAAAAGAATGAACTAAAAATAATAAACTATAGTATTATGTTATGATCAACTAAAACAAAACTATAATATTCTTCAATAGCAAAAAGAAGCAACTAAAAAGCTTCTATAAAACTCCAATAGCAAAAGGAATACACTAAAAAACTTTTATAAACCTCTAGTATTATTGGAACTAAAATTATATAAAATTTATGCAACTAAAATTATCAAAGTATTTTCTGTTCAAAAATAATTTTCATAAAGAATTTCTTTTGTTAGAAACTTTAATAGCAAAAAGAATTATCATAAAGAATTTTTTGTTAGAAACAAAAATAACAGAATATGTTTTTGAATATAATGATAAAACACAGTAATATTAAGCAGAAGGAACAAGAACCACTCAAAAATCTATTTTTATAGTAAAGTTATTCAAAATCTAGTGATTCAAACAAATTTCAAAAAATTCAAATTTAAACTATTCAAATTGGAAAACAAATGGCACTAACAGAAAGTTTATAATTTTTATTATCTAAAAGCAAAAAAAATCATTGAAAAACTAGTAAATATTTTGCTGTAAGTATGAACAAAATAAAACAAATAAAGTAAAAAAATAAAAAAATAAAAAAGTGCCACTTACTGGGCCACCACAACCTGAATACGACTAGAAACCCTACCATGGGCCAGGATTCAGGACCGCAGCAGGCCCGGTAGGCTCACAGGCACATAGTAACAGATTAGGCCCGAAAGCCTGATGTTGAGGGGAGCTCGAGTGGGTGGGCGCAGCAGCGCTTATAAACCACGCTCGAGCTCTCTCAACTAGCAAGGTGGGACTAAACTTTTAGCCGCGACGTGGGCAGCACAAGGCCTTTGGTCCCGGTTGGTGGCACCAACCGGGACTAAAGGGTGGGCATTTGTCCCGGTTCGTACCACAAATCGAGACCAATGCCCACCCTTTACTCCCGGTTGGTGGCACCAACCGGGACCAAAGGTCCACCTTTGGTCCCGGTTGATGGCACCAACAGGGACTAAAGGGGGTGTTGGTCCCGGTTGGTGCCATGAACCAGGACCAATGCTTCGTGTATATAGGCAAGACTTGTGGAAATTTTCAGTTTTTATCGCAGTCCACCCCCCCCCCCCCCGACGGCCCCGACCTCCTCGACGCCGCCAGGCAGCCTGACGTCGTCGCCGTCGCTCGTGCCCCCGAGCCCACGCCGACGCTGTCCGCCGCCCATGCTTCGTCGCCATCGCCAACTCCCCTGTGCCCCGACGCCGCCTGCTCCTCGTTGCTATCGCCGCCCCTGCCCCTGCGACCTCGCAGTCGCCGACGCCTCCCCGAACTCGCTGTCACCGTGGATATATGATGTTTTTTCAGCATATATATATATATATATATATATATATATATATATATATGATTTTTTTTGCATATATGTTGATGTATGTTGATGTCATGTTGATGTATGGATATATATATGATGTTTTTTTTCTGCATATATGTTGATGTAATGTTTTTTTTTTCTGCATATATATATATATATATATATATATATATATTATGATTTTTTTGTTCGTAGATGATCATATGAATTTTTTTGGTCATAGATGTGATTTTTTTTTTCATATATCATATGATGTTTTAATTGTTCATAGATGGTCGATCATATTTGTTCATATGTATGCAAGCGAAGTCGTTGTCATTAGTTGTACTGTTTAGGGTTACGGTCGTTGAGGAAGAAGGAAAATAAGGAAAAAGAAGAAAAGAGGAAGAAGGAAGAAGGAAGAAGGAGAGGAAAAAGGAAAATAAGAAGAGGAAGAAGGAGAAGAAGAGGAGAAAAAAATAAGAAGAGGAAGAAGAAGAAGAAAAAAAAATTAAAAAATTACATTTTTTTCTTCTTCTCCTCTATTCCTTCTTCTTCTCCTCTCTTTTTTTTTCTTCTATTTTTTCTTCTTATTCTTCTCCTCTCTTTTTTCTTCTTCTTCCTCTTCTTATTTTTTATCGGGAATGAGGGTGTCGAGGATCGCCGAGCGGACGAGGGTCGGGAACTAGGGTAGAGGGTCGAGGGATCATCGAGGGGTCGAGGGGTCGTCGAGGGATCGAGGATAGCCGAGGGGTCGAGAGGGGGACGTCGATCAACCCGTCCCCTCTCGCTCGACCAACTCTCGAGGATACCCAAACCCTAGAAAAAAAGTTGTCGATCTCCTATCCCCTCCCGCCCCTACCTGACAAACTCTCTCGAGATTTATCAAGAATGGCCCCATTATGGATGTGCATAATTGGGTTGATCCATATTTTTTCTGATCTCATCTACCATTCTATATGTGCATGTTCTCTTGTGTCGAAGTATTGAAGAAATCCATATGGTTCCATAATTAAACAAAAGTAACAGGCGCATGATGGTATGAAGCTCTCCAAAATTATTTTGGAACGGAATCCCGATAGAATATTTCGCTTTTTGGTATGAAGTTCAGCAAAGGCCTTCCAAATCGCGATATTCGAAAGGCTCTTGCTGAACTTTGTACCAAAAAGCGAATTATCATATTAGGATTCCGTTCCAAAATAACGTTGGGGAGCTTCATACCATCATGCGCCTGTTACTACCGGCTAAGGATGAAGCCATGGTTTTCTTGAATTCTTTGACACTTTACAACATAACATATAGAAGGGTAGATGAGATCAGGAAAAGTAGGGACCATTTTATGCACATCCAGAATGGCGCCATCTTGTTAAATCCCTTGTTTGTCATTCATAAGAGAGGCGGTCCGGACTTCGGACATTCATGAGAGAGGCGGTCCGGGCCAAACCCTAGAAGCGTTGCCGAGGCCACCCCAAACCCTAGAAGCGTCGAGGCTACCCAAATTTACCAAGTTAAAAGAGCATTGTCGAGGGCATCCCAAACCGTAGAAGCGTCGAGGCCACTCATTAATATACCTTGTTGTGATTAGCTAGCTATAGGTCTATGTTTGCCACTATTAATATATCCATCTCTAATGTTTGTATATTAATTGCCATGTTGTAATATTTGCAGAAACTATGGATCAACAAAGAGATGTTGTTGGGGGACATAATCCGCGATGGAGGCGATGTCTTGTTGTTTCTCAACGACACTAATGGTCTGGAGGGAGAGGAAGTAGGATACGGTGATCGATAAATGGAGGAGGAAAGTCATGATCATGACGGCTCCGGTGACTGAACGGAGTCGGGATCAATGGAGTAGCACTATTTTGTTTCTGGGATCAGAATACTTATTCTGATCACAGGGCGCTCTATATAGGGCTGACGGGATCCTCCCGAACTTGTCGAAACAAAAAAACAGATCGTAAAACTACCCCCGATCCTCTCGGCCTCCACACACCCCACACCACCCACCTCCCCCTGCCGATCCGCACTACCAGGCACCCGAGCAATCCGACCCTCCCCTCACCCACCCACGAAACGGCGGCGCGCCGCCAGCGCCCTCGCCTCGCCCCCAACCGGTGCCGCCACTCCCCGCCTCGGCCCCAACCGACTGGTCCCTGGCAAGCTGCGCGCCCTCCGCCGATAAGGCGACAACCCCTTTCGCGGCTGCCCATCGGAAACAGCAGTCGCCTCATCTCCTACCGGATCCCACTGGCAAAGCTAGCCATGGCAACTCCCCGCGTTCCTCCTCTTCTCGCTGCCTTGGAGAGGACCCTCCCAAGCCTGCGCCCGGGCGGACCTCCCCTGCTCCAGTGCCTCTTCTCCACGCATGCTCTTCTTCCTCACCGGAGCTGATGCGGGCCGCCATCTCACCCCGCTGGCCGAGATCCCCCACCCCGGCGTCGTCCTGGCCAGCCACATCGACCATCTCACGAGGGCCACGTTGAACTTCTTGAAGCAAGGTTCATCCATGGAGCGGCCGCGTTGTGCATGGCTCGCCACACACCTCCGCCCTCCTTCACCAATGCACTGCCACCGCATGGAGCTTCTAGCACACCGCTTCAACCTACCCTTCCAGTGCCAAGCTTCCCTTTTGCGCCGTCGCCTACCACTCGCGGCAGCGTGGCTACTTCCCTCCCCGTTGTGACAGCAGCGAGCGGCCGGTCGTCCGTTTCCCTGCTCTTGGCTCGTTGTATTCAGAAAAGTTCAGATAAACTAACTGAACTCATGTGCTGCTTCATCAAAAATGCTATGGATTTGTGCTACTGATTACTAAAAGGTTCATAAAATGATTTCCCAACAAACAGAAGTTCAGGTCGCTGTGCGCTGTTAGTTCAGAAAGTCTCGCGTGCACAGATCCGGCGGTGCTTGACTGCACCGGCCACCATGTCTGTGACCCCCCACCACCATGACTGTATGACTTGATTGCACAGAAAATGTAGTTGTACACTTGATTTTGTTTCTTTCAGCAAACGCTTACCTTTCCGGTATTGAAGTAGACAGTAATAGGAGAAATGAAAAACTGGCAGATTTAACTGTTTGAACTCTCACAATGTAGAAGGATGATTTCCATGTGGACCTAAATGCTGTCAACCTGAAGCTGCTGCTTAAACATATGTTACCTCCGAACAAGGGAGTAAAGCAAACAAATGTAGCTCCTTTTTTTGTAGGTGTAAACCTGATTACTACATGCTTTATTACTGTTTCTTTCTGTAAAAGTAACTCACCAAGTCTACTTCCTTTTGAGACTAATCAACTTCTTTTGACAGTTCTTGGACATGTTTGTCATACATTTCAACATCTCGTAGCTTGTTTGCATTTCTGCTTGAGACACGGCATTTTTGATTAACCGTGCTAGTAGTAGATTGTGAGCGTGCTTTTAAATACCTGCGGAGCATCACATCATTTATATCTGTTTGAAATGCTAAGCATATCCGTTGTGGCTGCAAAAAATATGCATGGATGACTGAGATAAGTTCCTATAGACTGTAGAATTATCCTTCAGAGTTCATACAAATGAAATTTTAGCCGCTGGAACCTGATGACTCCATCTTGTAAAAGGATATTCAGAAGTTCAAATTTGACTTAAACAAAAGTTAAAAAATCAAAAGAAAAGAGCTTTGAGTGCAGCAGCGTCCATGCTAGGTTGGCACACGAAGTTCACGTGGTCGGCACAGGAAGTTCAAAAATTCTTTTAAAGGAGGTTCACCATGTATTTACTTGTGCAAAAATACACACGAAAAACATGTTTGTATAGAAGAAGAGAAAAAAACAATGGCACATGCACCAAAGCAGTAGGATGACGCACCTACCCGGCGATGGCCCAGTAGCGCATTCGACGTCTGTGCACATGTGTGTGCAGTGCACTTGAGGGAGCACTCCCATGTTGCTCTTCTGCACCTACGCCTCCCCATGGATCCCGTTCTCTTCTTCTCTTCTTTTTGCTGTGAGTTTGTAAATTGAAGATCATCATAACAGGGAAGAAGATGTTTTAGAGTTTTCGTAAAAATTTAGAGATGTTCTTCGGATCGTGATGGACTTTTCATATATGTTGATGCTAGTTCATGCTTGTTTGTACTCTTTTTTTTCTCACTCTGTTTCCGATTTTGGTTTGAAAAAGTATGTGCATGGTGACAGAAACAATCTATACAAAGAAGTTCAAATATTATTGCCTGCAGGTTCATGTCTTCACAAAGATGTACCACTATTTTCTTCTCCCTCAAAAAGTGTGTGTTTTCAACACTACAACAGATCCAATACCCTGAAGAAAGTTATGGGAAAAAATATAGAAAGTCCAGAGAGGTTGGGGACAAAAGGGTTTCTGTAGCGAATATTTTTTTATTCCTATGCAAAGTCCAGAGAGGTTGGTGAAGAGCATTCATTCCCGTATACTCTCTGTTTTTAAAGAAATGAAGTTCAAAAATAAGAAAATGAGAAGTTTGGATTGTTTAACTTTTACAAAAAGACTTAGATATTTTTCCTATTACTATAATAATAAAACACAGAAGTTCAAATTAAAAAACAAAGCAGCTCAAAATTTATAGGGAAAATGGATTTCCCCAATTCTGGAAAACCGCTAGAGGTTCAAATTTAAATAACAAAGAAGTTCAATGGTTTTTACTGTACCAAGAAGGTCAAATTAAGAAATGAGCAATTCAAAAAGTTTATAAAAACACATTTTCCCTCTTTTCAAAAAAGACCTACAAGTTCAAATTTAAATAATTGAGCGGTTCGATATTTATTACATAAGTAGGACTTTTCGTGTTATTAATGAATAACACCAAGAAGTCCTAATTAAAAAATGAAGTTGTTTGATGTTTATAAAAAAACTCAGATTTCCCAATACTAAAAATTAAAATCAAGAAGTTCAATTTAAAAAAATAGAGTAGTTCAATGTATATACATGTTCTCTTGTGAATACAGAATAAAATCAAGAAATTCAATTTGAAAAACCGGAGCAATTTGATATTTATTTGAAAAATCAGATTTTTCTAGTTATTAAAGAATGAAACCAATAAGTTCAAGTTGAAATAATGAAGAAGTTCGATGTTTCTAAAAAACCTCCAATTTTCACATTTCTAAAAGTACACAATGAAGTTCAAAATAAAAAGGTAGAGCCGTTCGATGTCTATAAAAACCCCTGATAATTTCACGTCACCAAGAGTAGTTCAGATTGAAAACTATCAAAGTTCACGTACTACATGGTGTGCATTTTATATTAAAAAAGTATGAAAAGGCAAAGGCTAAAAGTTTTGTTGATAGAAGTTCAAGTGCTCGCCCCGAGAAAGTTCAATAATTAAAGAATGGAAACCAAGAAGTAGGATTTTTTCCGTTACAAGAAGAAATAAACCAGTAAGTCCATATTAAAAAGATGGAGATGTTCGATGATTATACAAAACTCAGATTTTTTTTCTTCTCATTACTAAAGAATGGAAACAAGAAGTTAAAAAATGAAATAACAAAAGCTCAACTTTTAAAAATAGAGCGCTTCAAAATTTCACAAAAAAGATTAAGAAATAAAACCAGGAAGTCCATATTATAAAGTTGGAGAAGTTCGATTATTATACAAAACTCAGATTTTCCTCATTATTAAAAAATGGAAACACGAAGTTCGGAAATGAAATAACAAGAAGGTCATCTTTTGAAATAGAGCGCTTCAAATTTTCAGAAAAAAGATTAAGAAAAACCAGGAAGTCCATATTAGAAAGGCGGAGAAGTTCAACGATTATAGAAAACTCAGATTTTCCTCGTTATTAAAGAATGGAAACAAGAAGTTCAAAACTAAAATAACAAGAAGTTCAACTCTTAAAAACAGAGCGCTTCCAAATTCGTAAAAAATATTAAGTAATTCAGATTAAAATTCATAAAAAATTCAGATATTCTGACATAACCGAAAGAAATTAAGTCCACATACTACATGGTGTGCATTTAAAAAAAGAATAAAAAAAGCAAAGACTAAAAGTTTTGTTGTTCTAAGTTCAAGTCCTCGATTAGAGAAAGTGAAAAAAAATATTGTGAGAGAGGTTTGTACAAAAGAAATATCATTTGTGTAGCACTGACGAATGAATAAGAAAATTGCAAACGAAAAATACGCCACAGAAGTTCAACGTGAAAATAGTAGGAAGTTCACCTACTACACAGAATGAATTTCAGATGAAAAACTTTTAAAATTGTCGCGAGTATGAAAAAAATGATCAACACAATTTTTTTTGCTTATTTACAGCAACTTTCCATCGGTATATCACTTGCTTAATTACGGTGAGTGAATGAAGAGCTACGAGCAAAAAAAAGCTCATGAAAAACAGAGTGTAGTTCAAGCAGAACTGCCACAGAAGTTCAAGTACTTCACGCGATGCATTTTCGACAAATCTGTTTCGCGATAAAGGAAGAACAAGTAATCTCGCCGTTTCTAAAATTACATGAAAATGGCTGGGAACCAGAGAAAATCATCAACAAGAAAAAGTTTCGCATTTTTTGTAGCTTTTGAACGGTATATTATTCGCCCCATTGTGACAAAGTTTGTAGAAATTACGGCGAGAATACATTTTTACCCATTTTCAAAACTGATATAAAACCTTAAGGAATTGGGAGAAACAATACATAACAAAAAGTTTCGCATTTACTCAAACTTTCCAACACCATATCATTTGCTGTATTTGGACGTACGGCTAAAAACATAGATCAAAAATACGAATCAGTGGAAATTGTACTATTTTCGAAATTACTCTTAAACCGTTCAAAATTAGGAAAAAAACTTCAACATGAAAAAGTAGCGCATTTTCATAAGCTTTCCAACGCCATATTACTGGCATGGATAGGATTAGCCGTTTAGAAATGGCATCGAAAATACGAACTCGGCTGTTCGGTTTGTGATATTTTACGTTTTTCTAAAGTACTATTTAACCACAGGGAATTAGAGAAAACTTTCAACATGTGGAAGGAGCGGTTTCGCAGCAGCTTTCCAATGCCATA
The DNA here is from genome assembly GCA_021605145.1 of Aegilops bicornis. Lineage (NCBI taxonomy): Eukaryota > Viridiplantae > Streptophyta > Magnoliopsida > Poales > Poaceae > Aegilops > Aegilops bicornis. Next base: position 55,836,598 of record CM038675.1, on the reverse strand, counting down.
TTATTTGCCTCATTCTGATAAACGGTTTAGAAATGCAATCGAAAATACGATTCACGTTTTTTGTGTGAAGAAAAAACGATTTTCAAAACTGCTCGTAAACCGCTTACATTTTGACAAAAATTTAAGTTGGGTCATGATACTGGTGGCCATAGATTTCCAAGGGTATATTGCAAGCCCGTTTGGGCAATGTTGGCGGAAGTTCAACCTAGTTCAAAGGGAAGTTCAGGTCGAACATATCGGGCAGTAAAATTGCGACAGAGGCATGTTTCATCACGACCCGAGAGCAAATCCGTCAATGAGCGAGATTCATATTTAAAACGGGTATTTAGTTGCTAGAAATAGATTGCAGATTACACTTACATTACACAGAACACGACTAACTAGAAAAATTCACGCAGGAAGACACGGTTGCGAAGATAGCCCGAAGGTCGGGTTCGTACAAAGGTAAGTTCAGGTGCGTGTATAAACAAAAATACGTCACAGAAGTTCAACGTGAAAACAACATGAAGTTCAACTACTACGCTGATGAATTTCAGATGAAAACTTTTAAAATCGTTGCGAGTATGAAAAAATGATCAACACGGGAAAGTTGCGTGTTTACAACAGCTTTGCATTGGTATATCACTTGCTCAATTCCGGTGTGTGGATGGAGAGCTAGGAGCAGTGAATAGAGATATACGAGCAAAAAAAGTAAGTGAAAAACAGAGTGAAGTTCAAGTACACGTGCCGAGAAGTTCAGGTTCTTCACGCGGTGCATTTCCGAAGACTCAGTTTCGCGACAAAGGCAGAACGAATGATCTCGCCATTTTCGCAATTACTTGAAAACGGCTAGGAATCAGAGAAAATCATCAACATGAAAAAGTTTCACAATTTCCGTAGCTTTTCAGAGGTATATTATTTGCCCGATTCCGAGAAAGTATGTAGAAATTATTCCAAAAATACGTTTTAGTTATTTTCTAATTTGACTTAAAACCGTAAGGAATTTGGAGAAACAATATATACGAAAAAGTTTTGCATTTACTCAAGATTTCCAACGCCATATAATTTGTTGCATTCGGACGCACGGTTAAAAAATTAGCTCGAAAATACAAACTCGGTGGATCTTGTACCGTTTTCTGAATTACTTTTAAACTGTTCCTAATTAGAAAAAACTTTGAAAAACATGAAAAAGTAGCGCATTTTCACAAGCTTTCCAACGCCATATCATTTGCCTCCAATGGATTAGCCGTTTAGAAACTACATTGAAAATACGAACTCAGCTGTTCGGTTTGTGAAATTTTACGATTTTCAAAATTACTCTTTATCCATAGGAAATTAGAAAAAACTTTCAACATGTCGAAGGATCGGTTTTGCAGAAGCTTTCCAACGCCATATTATTTACCTCATTCCGATAAATGGTGTAGAAATGCGATCGAAAATACGATTCACGTTTTTTGTATGAAGAAAAAACGGTTTTCAAAACTGCTCTTAAACCACTTACATTTTGCCAAAAATTTAACTTGGGTCATGATATTGGTGTCCATAGCTTTCCAACGGTATATCGCAAGCCCCATTGGAACACATTTTAGCTGAAGTTCAACCTAGTACTCGGGGAAGGTCAGACGCGTTACTCGGAAAGTTCATGTTGTGATCAGAATATTATTACGATCCGGTGATCTTTGGATCGCGTTGAAGGAATATTTCACCCTACCGCCAGAGGAGGATCCGGCTAAGCCTGTTATAGAGCCATTGGTCAAGGCTCATGCTCTCAAGAAGATGGCAGATCTATTCAGGAGGTGAAAGAATGAGTTGAAATCAACATATGTCGACAAAGACAAGACTCCATAATTCACTGGCCGATTTGAGAAGATAAGAGATCACTGGGCCGAATTTGAGGCCCACAAGACATCGGAGAACAGTAAGTAGATGTCAGCGACAAACAAGGAAAATGCTACAAAGAAGGAGCATCACCATCGCACGAGGTCAGGTGGCTACCTCAAAGCCTGGCCATTGTGGGACAAGGCTGAGAAAGACCTAGTTGCTAAAGCCGTCGAACCAGAGACATTGAACTGGCTAGACCGTTCAAGGACTTGGTTCTTCGGGGTTGGGGGAACCTTGGACCCTGAAACAGTGAAGTGCGTTTGGACGGATGAGCAACTTGAAATACCCGTCAAGAAGCTTTAGAAGTATATCGTCGCAGCGTAGGAAGGGACATTCATTCTCGACAGAGAGAACGACAAGCTCATAGAGGCCCTCGGGAATCCTGAGAACCCTGGACGAACACGAGGCATGCCAGGCTCCGTCGCGTGGAAGGTTGGGTTTCCCGGCACAGGCGGTTACAAAACCCAAGACAGGAGGAGGAGAGTGGAGCAGAGTGAACTGCAGAAGCTGAATGCAAAGTGCAAAGCTAGAGGAACAAATTCAGAGCCAGCGACCTACCCAAGCTACTTGAAGCTACCCCACCATCTCAGCGGAGAAGCGGCATGGCTTCCACCAAGCTCATTCAGTAGCCTGACTTCACGGCTCCTAGATACCCCGTGGATGCTATCACGGAAGCTCATCAGTGCCAACTTATGACGCAATGGCAGAATCTAAAAGTCAAGGCGGCTGTCGGCTCTGTTGCACCTCCTGAACACGACGCAACTTTTCACCGCCTTCCGATTCCACAAGGCTATGCTGTTGTGATGGTGGATGAAATAACAGAGGGATTTGAGGAGCTCCAGCTTGACCACCCTACAGGTGAAGGGGAGACTCAGCTGGGTCTTGCTCAGAAGACTCCGTGTCTATGGCAGAAGGAGCACATCAAGCTTCTGAACTTCACGCCTCCACTTCCTCCTCGTCCTCCTCCTCCGGCGAGTCAGGGCACTCAGCCTCCTCCTCCGGCGAGTAATCAGGGCACTCCGCCTCCTTTTCCGGCGCGTGAGGCCGGCACTCCGCCTCCTTCTCCGCCTGCTCCGGCGCATCTGAGCAGCCCGCCTCCTCCTCCGGCTCGTCGACAACGGTGGAACACAGACGCCGCCGCTTCGGCTGCTCCGGCGCATCAGACCACTCCGCCTCCTTCTACTACTCATCAGCAGCAACGGAAGAGAGCCGCCGCCGCTCCGGCGTCTAGCAGTACAGCCAGAGGCGGGAGGCAATACAGATTCGGTCCATCTCTCAAGCCTGTAGAGAAGTTACCATACGAGATGACCGTGGAGTAAAACATGAAGATGGTTCAAGCCCATGTGAAGGACTTCTTTGAAACGCGAAGAGATATTAAACATCCACCTCCATAGGATAAGATAGATCCGGTGAAAGCGAAGTGCACTATCAATGCCCTGAAGCGACCACCGCCTCGTTCGCCGGATAACAACCATCTCCGCTGTCTTAAAAAGACATTGCAAGAAGCGCACCAGTCGGGAAGTACTTCAACTGTCAAAAGGTTAAAAGAACGAATAAGTGGGAAAAAATCCCCAGCTCAAAGAACAGGAGAACCAATCATCCCCCCCACCCCGCTCAAGGTGTCTAGCGATATCGTCAGAAATCAGCCGCTATTGCCCAGTTTCACTATTGGTGATTACCTGCCCGACGATGTACATTTTGAAACAATGGAGGTGGAGGAATTACAATACCATTACGGGAAGCCTCTCATCAAAGATACTCTCACTCTAACAATGATGATGCGAAGATTCCATGACTGGTATATGAAAACCTGCAGTGAGTCTGGGAAGGATGCTTTGTCGATGATGATTAAAGAGGACCATGACTTCATTGGCCAAGAACTGTTAATTGTTGATTTTGATGAGTTTTTCCAGCTCTACAATCAAAAGTCCCTCGACAAATCGCTTGTGGCTAGCTACTGTCTGTAAGTACTACTTTCTGCAATTAAGTCTATATATATAGCTCAGCTCTTTCATTGCATGTATATATAAATATCCTCACTATATTACGCAAATTGAATATCGTCGAATGCAGAAAAGCACAAATCTATGACATTGGGTTCATTAACCCAAATTTTGTACATGAATGGACGGTTAAAAAGAATGTCACGGAAACAGAGGACAACTTGCTAAAATCGTTGTTCAAATATCAAATCAAAGATAAAATACTCTATGCTTACAACTTCAAGTGAATGTTACTGTCTTGTGCATATTCGGTTTCCCTTATTACTCGAGGTTATAGTCATGTAACTAATGAGTTGTGTATGTGTGCGCATCTTCCACTTTATTCTCCTAGTGATTAAGCTTGAGAAGGGAGAAGTAACCGTCTTAGACTCGAGACGAAAAGATCCTGAGGACTATGCGGACATGACTCGAATGCTCCAGAAGTAAGTTCTATCGATCATTATCGCACCGTATCAGAAAGTAATTATTTTTTTTGTCTGGTAGAGTTTGGAAAGTGTTCACCACAATTTCTCCGGGACTGCCGACCGAACTGACATTTAAAGTCCCGAGAGTAAGTACTACTACCTAGATCCACGCATCTCCCATTGATTGTAGCTAGTTTCATCAATACCATTTAGCATGATTTCTTATCAGTTTGATTGACCTCTATTTCTCGTAAAGTGCTTGTGGCAGGAACAAGGAAATGATTTCTGGGGATACTACGTCTGCGAGTTCATCTACAATGAGACGACCAGGAATAAGCGGGGCCACTCTTAAAAACAATATCAAGTGCGTAAGCAAAAATATTCACAATTGTATTTTATTAACATTATTTGTGTTGAGTTTCATTCATACACATGTATTGGTGGGATTCGATTAAGATCTGGCAGCTGCGGGATGAGCTCCTACCACATGATCGCATAAAAACAATTCAAGAGGAATTGGCGGGATTCTTTCTTGACCGCGTCATAAATAAAGCCGGAGAATACCATGTGGTACTTAACTTAAGATGTTAGGGATTGTAATAGATCTTATATTGTATATATGTAGCTAGTAGCATCGGATAGATATATGAATTCTTGTTGTTCGACCAATCTCTTGGAGAAGGAGAGGTCGATCACTTCTCTTTGTATATGTTCAGAATGATCTTCTGTACTTAATGGTTTCCTTCATTTTATTACTAGCTAGCGTGTCGAGTCCTCTATATGTATAATACGTAGCGTCGACCAAGCACGGAGATAAGAGAGGTCATTTCTCTCTATTAGCTAGCTAACACAATATATGAAACCCCTAATTAAATTAACCCTCCAAAAACCCCAACCCCCCCCCCCCCCTAAAAAAACAAAAACCCCAGCTCCTGAGCTGCTGATGCATGGATGCTCTTTAGTCCTGGTTGGTGTTAGCAACCGAGACTAAAACCCTGCTACCTAGGCTTCGCCCTTGGCCACGTGGAGCCCTTTCTATCCCGGTTCGTGAGCGAACCGGGACTAAAGTTCATGGGGTTTAGTCCCGACCCTTTAGTCTGGGGTCCAGAATTGGGAAAAATGGGCCTCTGGAACCGGGAAAAATGGGCCTTTTTCCACTAGTGAATCCCCATCACACACATCATGCGAAAAACTGATGTTGTCACCATTCCTAACTTACCAACGATAAAATGTTTTAGCGGCCGATAAGGCCCAGATAACACTTCTCCAAAAAGGAGAACCTCCTTCTCCCTTGAACCTAAGAATGTTAAGAGAGATAACATTATATTTAAAAGCCAGAATTCCCTTCCAATCACTGTCATATTATCAAAGAATCGTTTCCCTGAACAAGCGAAAAGAGCCATGTTCAAATCCTTGAGATTTGGAACCCCCAAGCCCCCAAATGTTTTCTTCCTAAAAACGAGACACCAGTTATCTAAATGAAACTTACGCTGATCTCCTAGGTTTCCCCAAAGGAACTGGGCCATTTGGGAGTTAATGGCGTTAATAGCGCATTTGGGAAATTTAATCACAACCATTAAGTAAGACCGAATGATAACACTACTGGAAAAGACTTATAGGTGAACTCACATTAGTAGCGGGCGAAGTCTTGCCAGTGGTGGACACAAAACCTTGGCCGCCATTGCTACTTGAGTTACTAGTGGCAGGCAACCATACATGCCTGCCACGGAATTTTTTGGTCTAGCCGCAAATCTGTCCAATAATACCAGTGGCTGGCAACAGAAAATTTGGGAATATTCCTTGGCCCCCTACTCTGTAAATTAGATTTCATCGGATCACCTTTATGAAAACTGATTTTCATTCCAGGAAGGTTTTCAAAACAAGACAACATCCACTCGAAATTTCTGGATTTCTCACAAGAGTTCTCCAGAAACAGGAGGGTATCATCAACATATTGTAAGCTGATGATCCCTCCAGGGTTAGCATGAGGCAACAGCCCACAAATCAGCCCATATGTGGAAGCTTCAACAAGCATTCTGGAAAACACGACGTGGTAGACAGTCAGTGACCACAACGGAAGGCTAGTGCGCTCCCAGCCGCAATAGTATAGATTTGCAGCTTCTGCCGTAGCAATGTTCGCAATCACAATCAGGGATAAGTTCAACAGCAGGCTCTCTATATGAGGTGGGAGTGTGCAACTTTGAACCGGGAATTCGTGCAGCTGTGCAGTTCTTCAGATGATCATCGGTACGCCATTGCTGCTATATGGCAGTAAACATTGAACATACAAGTTTTGTTAGACTGTGTAAAACCAATTAAAAAATAGCATGCTATAGTAGCATTATGATCAATGTCGTGCTAAATGAAATAAGCGTGCAATCGTTAAGCTATAGCGTGATACAGAGTCGCTGTAGCGCATCATAGCTTCACTATAGCGAATTTTCGGGGCAGCGATATTTTGGCATAGCACGATATCTTTTTTCCAGGCAACACATATGAAAATATCATATATAAATTGGGCAATTTCAATAAAAAAATGTTAAGAGAGGGGCTAGAACTGAAATTTGCTCTATCATTTGCTATGCCTAGATTTACTTTGGTTATTACTACAGGTACGGCCTGCTATAGGACCGCTACAGACCTTTCCTTAACCTGTCTTCACCGCCCCCCTCAATTTCACCCGAGTAGGGCCCTTCCCTCACTGTTAATCCAAGATGTCAAGTCCAGGATCAACCTGCAAACTTAAAACCGGAAATTCAGAGGGAAACATAATCCAAAAGACGTCCGTACATGTATTTATCGTGTCGACCCTGACTCAACAGACCCCAGAAGCAATTTAGGGCATCGGATGTCGCCGCCCCACTCCTCACCGCTACTGGATCGCCACAGGCAAAGCCTAGGTGGGTGATAATGGCGGTGGCGGCGCCTTCCTCCGCCGTGGCTCTGGGGGTGTCTAAGGCGTTGCTACACGCATGTCCCAGTCTAGCATCGGCCAGTCAGCGAGGGGGCTCATTCTGCAGTCGTTGGCTCACCTCAGAAGGGCAGCGGTTCCTCGTGGGGGTGTCATTGCTTCAACTCCGGTCATGTGCAGTCTCCCGGTGGCAGGGTCGTGATGGCTCCTGAGAAAATCGTAAATTTCAGATGCAAAATAATAAGTTTCCAGGATTCAAACTTAAAACTTACGGGATACAACTACTTTTGTGGACCGTGAGGCATTTGGGCGACCGGACATGGCTAGGCAGGTGCGTGCGCCTGCGAATTTCCGGTATAACATGTTTTTACTATTATGTATAAACATGTGGATTGCTAAGGAAGACTCACTACTCGAAACAATGCCGAGTGCGTGGAGGTCTTTGCGAAGGCTGATATCATCTCGGCAAATCATACTTGACATACCTCCTTTCGGCAAAGCAGGCTTTCATCGAGTTCCTTTTGTCAAGTAGTCAGAAGCTCTTCTCTAGCATTGCACATGCCCTTGTATTTCTAGGACTGAAGGCTGGTGCAGTTTTTCTTCCTCAAGTATGATTTATTGGTTTTTACCGAGGCAGCAAAATCAAAACGATGCAAATATAGATGAGAGTCGAACACCCCTGCCTATGCACGCGGCAACAAATCAGGATCACGAACAAAATTGGTTGGATTATGTGGAAATCCAACCGCTAAGGCCCACTATGGATACTAGGCAAGTCACAGTTGTGAGCTCTTCCTTATTCAAAAAATAAAAATAAAATGAATCGCGCGATCAATCTGACTTTTGAGCCGCCCGAATTAGTTTTGAAGATTTCAGATCTTAAGCATGAGCATGTGAGGAAGCATATCATCTCACGACTTGACCTGTGAGGCTTTGACTTAGTCTCAAGCATTCCGTAGTACTAAACACTACTATAATATGAAGCATGGATGCGTAAGTCTGCCGTCAGCCAGATCACATGCACAGGCTACTCTCTATCTCTTCAGTTCATCCGTGGGTTGTTTCCCTCTGCCTGCCCGTACAAGTATCCAGCTGCAGTTGCATTATTACCTATTCAAGTATATATATCCTGACCCGAGGCACCGCCCCCGACTGCCCCGAGAATCTTATTATTGCCGACTTACTTATGAGTTGCCGACTTGATCTGTTCTATACTTGTATTCCAAGAGTATCTTGATTAAATCTTGCTCCATACTTGTCGTCGTTCATAAGACAGATCGACTACTTACATTGCCTGTCCGGCAATCTGGGTCAACGCTCGTCATTAACCCAGCTTGCTGGCTAACCATAGTATATAATGATACCCTTGAGGCCGTCAATCACAACGCCCAGTAGTAGCAGCTTACCAAGTCTTTCGATTGATCAGCTTGAAGCAGCTGGCAGCAGCAATGGCGGCACCTGTAAGTTTGGTCCGGATAGGCCTCCTCTGTCTGTTGGCAATGTCCGCGTCGGCGCAATACCTGCCGTCCCCAACCTCCCTGAACTCGTACCAGTCCCGGGCTCCTACCCGTGCCTAGGCTCCCGGGCTCCTACCCGTCCCCAGGGTCCCCGGACTCCTACCCGTCCCCAAGCTCGTACCCATCCCCAGGCTCCCCAGGCGGTTACGAGGGGGAGGGGGAGATCATTCCACCTAGGAACGTCACATGCAAGGACACCGACGGCAAGCGGCCTGGGTGCACGAGCACCTGCCCCGACCGGTGCCCCCAGCAGTGCATCGTCCTCTGCCCCGACTGCAGGACATTTTGCCGTACGTATTCAATCATGTTTGTCAATTGTTTGTCAAGAGCTTTTTTGGGTAAGGGCTCTACTGATATACAAATGCATGTCATGGTGAAAAAAAAGACGACGAGGTAAAGCCGGCGAAGCCCGTGCCGCCGCCTGCGATGTTCGTGTTTGGAGATGGGGCACTGGACGTCGGCAACAATGCATACTTGCCAAAGGTCGAAATAGAGGAGGGGTACTACCCTCAAGTCTCCCGATCTTGCAGCGGCAGATTCAGCAATGGGGCCAACTTGGCTGACACAATCGGTATGTGCATCACAATGATGCCAAAGCCCATGGATTTTAACCTTGTTTTCAAAAAAAAAAACTCTAAATGTTGGTTCATTTCATGATGTCCAGCGACATCCATGGGCTTCCAGGAGAGCCCGCCAGCTTACATGTCATTGGGCGGTAGGCTCAACATGTGGGGAGCCAACTACGCCTCCGCGGCTGCCGGTATCAGAATTTCCACTGTAAGGCAAACCATTGTACTTCATTTGCACTAGCGCCAAATTACCAACATTTGAAATAAAAGAATCAATGAGAGATGCATGCATGCAGAACGGAGAGCGATCCATCTCGTTGCCGAAACAACTGGGGCACTTCAAGGCAACTAGGACCCAGATGGAGGCCAAGCTGGGCAGCGATGCCAAAGTACGCGACCTCCTGTCCAAGTCTATCTTCCTCCTTGGCATCGGCAGCCAGGACGTCGATCCAATGGTGAATGTCCAGGACCCAAATGTGTGGGCACATACCGAGATCCAGGAACTCATCGCCCAAGACGGGAAGCCCTCACGTCCCTTCACGACATGGGTGCCAGGAAGATCGCCATCGTCAACGTCCTCAGCGGGAAGGCCTATGACAAAAACACCATTGCGTTCAATGCGGCCCTCAAGCCCCTTATGGCCAGCCTCACGTCCAAGAAGTCGGGCCTCTCCTACTCCATAGGCGACTTCTACGGCTTCACCACCGCCGTTTTTGCCAACCCATCAAATTATGGTACGTAGCACAGTAAACTAACAACTGATACTCTTTCTTCTGTTGAAAATTAACCAACCACCAATGCCATATTTACCACAGGACACCCTAATCAGGGAGTCGAATTCCATTATCTACCAACACACATGTGTCCAATATTCATTAAACTGTCGTTTGTTTCATTGTTTCATTGTTATGTTGTGTGATGTGCAGGGCAAGTGAATACTCAGGAGTCGTGCATCCAGTGGCGCTACCCAGACTGGACATACTGCGACAACCCAGATGGGTACTGGTTCTGGGACTCGGAGTTCATGACAGATAGGGCTGCCAAGCTGACAGCCGCTGCATTTTACTATGGTCCACCCCAGTTTACATTTCCAATTACCTTTAAGGCTCTGCTGGAGAAAAAATAATTTCATCTTGTGGTATTTTAGTAGTATGTATTGTATTTGTTTCCACTAGACATGTGCTATGAAAGCAACCGAAATATGCAATAAGTATGCCATGAAGAATAAAATAGGTCATTTTCTGACCTTTCTATCTATATGATATTAATAAAGATTACTCCTCTGAATCTTCTATGATAATTCTTCATGATCGGGCACACAAAATTATAGCAGTGCCCTTGAAATGCAGAAAATAATGAGAGTTGCAACGAAAATTGGGTGCTCACTAGAATGAGCACAATTCATACAACAAGAGGAACCACGAGAGCTGATTTTCTGGACCATGGTGCACCCGCACCTACTCTCAGCGCGGTCAGGTCCACTTCTGTTTTCCTGAGTATGTGTGCAAGTTAATGTTGTGTAAACCCTATTTACTTAACCATCAGCTAAAATGATTCTTGTACTACGCCTGCTCGGGATCCATTTTTTCATAGTATTATATTAAACTTACACAACCCTAAGCTACAGTGCCAGTCCAGTCCATGAGAAGAACTCAAAGAAATATTTTTATCCTTTGGTTTCCTTCCTATACTACAGCTGTAGATTCTTGTATCTAGATATATACTGTAGAAAATATTGTACTATATTTTCAGTCTCTAAAGTGATGATAAAAAGTTGTGTGAAGAGACCACGACTTTTCTATAAATCGGTGTAGATCTTTAGAAAAATTGGTCACTTCTGCATGGGTACTTTTAGTAACAATCCATGAAATATTTATGTTTTTCAGTAGTTTTAGTAAATGAACCTGCTGCTACAAAAGCCATAAATGTGCATGGGTACTTCATGATGAGAAAACGCAAAAATGTAAACAATCTGAGTGTACACAGAACCAGGAACCAGAAATAAAAAAATAAATAAGAAAATCATTGGAGACTGTACCGGAACTCCAGGATGTTCAATTTTTTAACAGCTACGAATTCAAATGTAGTAGACTGATTATTATCATAGGTCTCTCGATCACTTGTGCATGGTTTCTGAAACAATTTAATTAGCTCATATCTCGAAAAGGTTGTCAGACGATTTATGGCAGTGGGTGTACGTAGTTCGGGTGCGCCATGGTGCCCAGCAACATTTTCGGAGGAACCACATCAAAGAGATTTCTTTGGCCTAGATTCTGTGCCTAATAAAAAAATATACTTCTGTTTATCAACTTCACTAGATTCTCATAAATGGTCCCCAGCAGAATAATAAGTTGAATTAATTCCAAATATACTTCCGTTTATCAACCTCACTAGATTCTGTCAATTCGTCAACGAACTTCTGTGGCAAATTAGGGTGGTTACGTAATGGAATATGTCAGTGATGAAATGTCGCTAGGTTTTTTGTTCAACTTTGCTGCGATTAATGTGGACCAAAACTAGTAAAACAAGAGGTAAAATACACATGAGACATTTTCCACAAAACAAGCCGAATCGATGGTATTCATTGGATTCGAAGACAGTTACTTACGAGCAACATATATATTGGAAGTACAGTTACTTGTTGCATTATTGAATTAATTAAACATGTAATACAGTTTGGATCTTATTTCTTCCTTCATTGCACGATTTGTTTGAGGTGTGTGTGTGTGTGTGTGTGTGTGTGTGTGTGTGTGTGTGTGTGTGTGTGTTTATATATCCATTTATGATGCAAATGTCTCGGTTGAGCTGGCGCCACTTCGGTGGTACTGGGAGACGGCACAATCTGTTGAGAAGAGGCCGGCTGAGAGGTACTTGGGTGCGCCGCCCATGACGGGCATCTTGGCTGTGACGTTGACCTTGCTGATGTAGTCGGAGCGGTAGGTCTGGCCGAGCACACCGTCCACACCATTAGTGAGGTCGTGGGAATTTGAACCCGAGGTCGAGGTGCACGAGGCTGTCCTCCTCAGTCTTGCCGTAGCTATGGACCCGGGAATCCTCATCGGTGATGGGCACGGCGTTGGCCGAGATGCTGAACACACCATCTAGCTCCACGACGACGGTGTTCACCGTGTCAGTACGCATGACAGAGAGTCCGGGCATGGCCTTGGATAACCACCGTGCATTCTTGGCGGCCTCTACCTCCACGGGCTCGCCGTCGAGGGCGATCTGGACGTGGTCCTCCTCCTCATCCCACTGAACAGCCTTTTGGGCACCTATGTAGAGGCGGTGGCCATCGCCGAAGGTGATGCCGAGGGCCTGCACCCACGTGAAGTCACGCTTCATATCCGGGTTGTGGTTGCCGATGAAATGTGCGTTGATGTGGAGATCCTTGTCAGAGACGATGCAGAAGTCCTGGTCCTTCTTGCCGTGGAAATAGAAGGTGTTGCCGTCGCCCCCTGTGAACCGCGGGTCCCCGCACGACTGACCCGGGAACAGATCACACACTGTTGCATGTAGTTAACATAGCTAGACGGGTCAATATATTAAATTGCAGATGATAACTAAGGAGATGAGATGCACGGTACGTACTGCAGAAGGTCATGCAGTAGCTGCAATAGGCGAGGCACTTGTTGGGGCAGTTTCTTGGGCAGGAGACGAGGCAAGGAGGGCCGCGGTTGTCGGTGCACGCCACCTCGTACTTTCGCTTGTGGAACTTGTTGAATGTCACCGCCTCGAACTTGCCGTTGCCTGGCGGCAGTTTGCCTCTCCCCGGCCTGCCCACCCTTTGCTGCGGCGGCTGCGCCATCGCCACTGAGAGAGTCACCACTAGAACAACGGCCAGGAAGCACCAACCTGCCTGCCGCTTCACCGCCATGGCTGCCGGTGTCAACGAGCTGTCAAAGTGTAGGTACGAAGAGCTTGCGAAGCCGGCCGGTGGTGGTCTGCGATGGACGGAGGATGGGTGTGTACTGTGTAGTAGGGGGTGGATCAAGACTCTTATAGGCGGTGAAGTGGCGTAGGGGAAGACAAAGGTGGCAGAAAGTGTACACACATACCCCATAGCTACGCTTGTTAATTTCTTGGGAAGGAAAGCTCAGACTCTCAAAGACTAGAGAAGCGTTGACCTGCTAATTATTGTTCTCGTCTCATGTTAGTTACCATGTGTTTGTAAGTTAACTAAGCGTGCGACGCTCACCGGCCGATCTGCCGACGGCCTCTGAAACGACCATGTCAAAGGTCAGCCACTATCTTCTTTTTTCTTTTGTTTTTGGGAATCAGGTCCACCACTACCTTGCACGCACATAGCGCACTTCCACGTTGCTCTTTACGTTAAACACATAATTATAATTACGCAGGTGTAACGTTACTCCCTTTCTTTTTTGCTCCACAAGGAGAACAACAATGACCATATTCAGCACATGTTTACTCTTATACTGACACCAGATAGCACATATCTCTCAGAAAAAGTTATTTCATGCATATGAAAGAATTACGAAACAAAAGGCCAAACATATTTGGCTAAAACACAATCAAAAAACATTTGTTGCAATAATTAGTTTTTGTTGCAGAATAAACAAGATGGATCACCGACATGCCTCTTTTTGCTAAATTATCTCTAGTAAGCACTTTGTTATAGACACCTAGCCAGAGAAAAACATGAATCTTTTGGTGGCAACAAACTTTTCGTAGACTATCTCCGATATCAGAGATTATCCCATCAAACTGAATAGCATTATCTGAAGATTTGACTGAATATACCCCAAAGTCCAAACAGGTTCATCCGCTAGATCAGAAAGAGAAAATTTCTAATGTGGTCTATCATTTGCACCCGGCATGCCATACCCGATTGGTTAACGTATCTTCTGAAAGAAAGTTTCAGTTCTACCCCAACAAACACCTGGGCTACAGAGCAATTAGGTTGGTTTCTAATGCAAAAAAGGTCCCCGAATTGGGTTTTTAGGGAACAATCCCCATCCCACACATCATGCGCAAAACTGATGTTGTCACCATTCCCAACTTTCCAACCATAAAATGTTTTAGCGGCCGATAAGGCCTAGATAACACTGCTCCAATAATGAGAACCTCTTTCTCCCTTGAACCTAAGAATGTTAGGAGAGTTAACATTATATTTAAAGGTCAGAATACCCTTCCAATCACTGTCATATTATCAAAGACGTGTTTCCCCCAAGAAGCCAAAAGAGCCATGTTTAAATCCTTGAGATTTGGAACCCCCAAGCCCCCAAATGTTTTCTTCCTAGAAATGAGACACCAGTTAGCTAAATGATACTTATGCTGATCTCCTAGGTTGCCCCAAAGGAACTGAGACATTTGAGAGTTAATGGCATTAATAAGCGCATTTGAGAAATTTAATCACAACCATTAAGTAAGAAGGGATGCTAACAATATTGGAAAAAGACTTATAGGTGAACTCACATTAGTAGCGAGCGAAGTCTAGCGCCTGCCACTACGTACCATAGCCTTGCCAGTGGTGGACACAAAACCTTGCCCGCGATTGCTACTTGAGTTACTAGTGGCAGGCTTTTTGGTCTAGCGGCAAATCTGTCCAATAATACTAGTGCCAGGCAATCGAAAATTTGGGAAAATTCCTTGGCCACCTGCTTATCAATATTGAATGTCATGGGATCACCTTTATGAAAACTGATTTTCATTCCTGAAAGGTTTTCAAAACAGGACAACATCCACTCGAAATTTCTGGATTTCTCACAAAAGCCTCCAGGATTAGCATGAGGCAAAAGCCCACAAATCAGCCCATGTGTGGAAGCTTCAACAAGCATTTTGGAAAACACCACGAGGTGGACAGACAGGAACCACAACGAAAAGGCTAGTGCGCACCCAGCCGCAATAGTATAGACTTGCAGCTTCTGCCGTAGCAATGGACCTTAATCACAATTAGGGATAGGATCCAACTGCAGGCTCTCTATATACAGTGGCAGTGTGCAATCTTCGGTTCTCCATTGCTGCTATATGGCAGTAAACATTGAACGATACAAGTTTTGTTAGACAGTGTAAAACCAATTTTAAAAATAGCTTGCTATAGTAGCATTCTGATCAATGTCGCGCTAAATGAAATAAGCG
Source organism: Aegilops bicornis (assembly GCA_021605145.1). NCBI lineage: Eukaryota > Viridiplantae > Streptophyta > Magnoliopsida > Poales > Poaceae > Aegilops > Aegilops bicornis. The sequence continues at coordinate 55,821,238 of CM038675.1, read as the reverse complement.
TGCAATCGTCGTTAAGCTATAGGGTGATACAGTGTCGCTGTAGGCGACATAGGCACATAGCTTCACTGTAGCGAATTTCCAGAGCAACGGTATTTTTCATAGCACGTTATTTTTTTCCAGGTAACACAGATGAATATATCATATATAAATGGGGCAATTTCTATAAAAAAATTAAGAGAGGGGGTAGAACTGAAATTTGCTCTATCATTTGCTATGCCTAGATTTTGTTTGGTTATTACAAAAATGCTACAGCACCGCTACAGACCTTTTCTTAATCTGTCCTCACTGCCCCCCTGAATTTCACCCGAGTAGGGCCCGATCCTGCAAACTTAAAACCAGAAATTCGCAGGGAAACATAATCCAAAAGATTTCCGTACATTTATTTCTCGTGTCGACCCTGACCGTGACCCAACAGACCCCAGAGGCAATTTAGGGCTTCGGTTCTCGCCGCCCCACTCCTCGCCGCCTGCGCCACTGGATCGCCACGGGGCAAAGCCTAGGTGGGTGATAATGGCGGCGGCGGCGCCTTCCTCCACCGTGGCTCTGGGGGTGTCTAAGTCGTTGCTACATGCGTGTCCCAGTCTGGCATCAGCCGCTCAGCGAGGCGGCTCATTCTGCAGTTGTTGGCTCACCTCGGAAGGACAGTGGTTCCTCGCGGGGGTGTCATTGCTTCAACTCCGGTCATGTGCGGTCTCCCGGCGGCAGGGTCGTGATGGCTCTCCCGAGAAAATCGTAAATTTCATATGGAAAATAATAAGTTTCAAATATTCAAACTTAAAGCATATGCGATACAACTACTTGTGTGGACCGCGAGGAATTTTGGCGACCGGACATGGCTAGGCAGGTGCGTGCACCTGCAATTTCAGTGTAACATGTTTTTACTATTATGTATAAACATGTGGATTGCTAAGGAAGACTCACTACTCGAAACAACGCCGAGTGCGTTGAGGTCTCGGCGAAGGCTGATATCATCTCGGCAAAATCATATTCGACATACCTCCTTTCGGCAAAGCAAGCTTTAAATCGAGTTCCTTTTGTCAAGTAGTCAGAAGCTCTTCTCTAGCATTGCACATGCCCTTGTATTTCTAGGACTGAAGGTGGGTGCAGTTTTTCTTCCTCAAGTACGGTTTATTGGTTTTTACCGAGGCAGCGAAATCAAAATGGTGCAAATATAGATGAGAGTCGAACACCCCTGCCTATTGATAACCAAGATGCATGCGGCCACAATCAGGATCATGAACAAAATTGGTTGGATTCTGTGGAAATCCAACCGCTAAGGCCCTCTATGGATACTAGACAAGTCACAGTTGTGAGCTCTTCCGTGTTCAAAAAATAAAAATAAAATGAATTGCGCGCTCGATCTGACTTTTGAGCCGCCCGACTTAGTTTTGAAGATTTCAGATCTTAAGCATGAGCACGTGAGGAAGCATATCATCTCACGATTTTGACTTGTGAGGCTTTGACTTAGTCTCCTGCATTACGTAGTAATATGAAACATGGACGCGTAGGTCTGCCGTCAGCCCGATCACAAGCACAGCCACAGGCTACTCTTTATCGCTTCAGTTCATCCATGGGTTGCTTCCCTCTGCCTGCGCGTACAAGTCTCAAGCTGCAGTTGCATTACCTAGCGAAGTATATGTCCTGACCCCGAGGCGCCGACTGCACCGGACTGGAGAATCTTATTATTGCCGACTTACTTATGAGTTGCCGACTTGATCTGTTCTATATTTGTATGTATTCCAAGGGTACCTTGATTAAATCTTGCTCCATACTTGTCGTCCAGGGCCGGCCCATAGGCCGGGGCAGCGGGGTGCCCGCCCTGGGCCCCGAGGAGGTAGGGGCCCCGACCCAGCTGGTAGTAGAACCCAGTGTGTTTTTGTCTCAGGCCTAGGAAATCTAGAGAAAAAAATAGGGCCCAAGGTGCAACAGTGCAAGTGTAAAGCCCATTAAACTGGTGGATATACGAGCAATACTCACATTGGCAGTCTTGGCAAGACCGTCTCTTCTTTGGCGGGCTCCTTCGAGGAGCGCCGCCGGGCCCAATGAATATTTTCTGCTGGAACTGTCGTGGTGCGGGAAAAGCTGCGAACGTTCGGGAGCTTCGTGATTTTGCAAGGCAATTTCCCCCTACCCTCTTATGCATTGTTGAAACACAGCTTGAAAGCGGCAGGGTAGAATCACTAGCTGGTACTTTGGATTTTGATAAATCTTATGCTGTAAGTAGCCGAGGTAGAAGTGGAGGCATTGACTTGTTTTGGAACGATTCAATAAATATTGAGATTCTTGGCTATCCTGACTATCATTTAGACGTTTCCGTTGAGGAACAAGGCAAGGAGAACTGGAGGATGACATGCGTGTATGGTGAGGCACAAACACACTTGAGGCACTAAACCTGGACAACTTTGAAAAATGTTAGCACTTTGAGCACTCTCCCTTGGCTGTGTGTGGGTGATTTTAATGAAGTGTTACATCCAGATGAACATCATGGTGTGGGACAAAGAAGCAACACTCAGATCCGAGCTTTTCGTGATGTTTTAGATGTTTGCATGTTGCTCGACTTGGGCTACAAAGGTAACTTTTGGACCTTTGAAGAGAAAGTTACTGGTGGAACTTTCACAAGGTGCAGACTTGACCGGGCGCTAGTGAGTGCAGAATGGCTGACGATGTTTCCTTTAGCCTCGGTCACACACTTGATGGGGGTTACATCAGATCATTCCCCGTTGTTGCTCGAGCTGGACGCTGGGACGGCAGAGCGCGTTAGCTGTCCTTTCAGATATGAGACGATGTGGGAGATGCATGACAGCTTTCGCGAGGTGATAAACCAGGGATGGAGCGCAGGTCCTCCGTGCTCTACAGCGGAGGAGATGCGACTGAAATTACAAGACCTAGCAAGGGATCTGGGAAGATGGAGCCGAGACACGTTTGGGAGCGTGAGGAAAGAGATAAATTTTTTAAAGAAATCTCTCGATGAACTGAAGAAGGATCCTTTGAGGATAGGCCCAACACATGCAGAGTTGAAGATCAATGAAAGGCTAATTGAGATGTATCACAGGGAAGAAATAATGTGGCGACAAAGAGCTAGGGTCGAATGGCTTTCTGCGGGAGACAAAAACACAAAGTTTTTCCACCTGAGGGCCAGCTTAAGGAGGAAGTAGAACATGATCAAGGCGCTACAGAACTCATTGTGGGTGGAGATATCTGACCCGGGAGAGCTAAAGGTGTTGGCGCATGATTTTTATGAGTCCTTGTACCTGTCTGAGGGAGTGCAAAATATGGAGGGAGTGCTTGATCTTGTGCCTCGCAAGGTGACAACAGCGATGAATACTAACCTTTGTGCGCCTTACACCAAGGACGAAGTCAAGATTGCTTTGTTTCAAATGTTCCCAACAAAAGCTCCGGGGCCCGACGGTTTTCCTGCCCACTTTTATCAGAGACACTGGGACGTTTGTGGGGATGAAGTAACAAGCATCGTGTTGAGAATAGTGAATGGTGAGGAGAGCCCAGAATCCATAAATGATACCGTGCTTGTTTTAATCCCCAAGGTAACTACTCCAAAGGTACTTGCTCAATTCCGTCCCATCAGTCTACGCAACGTTCTGTATAAGATAGCTTCAAAGGTGATTGCTAATAGATTGAAAGTGATCTTACCTGACATAATCTCTGAGGAACAATCTGCATTTGTCCCTGGAAGGCTTATCACAGACAATATCATATGCGCTTATGAATGCTTGCACTTTATGAAGAGGTCGAGATCAAAATCCAACAATTTTTGTGCTTTGAAGCTGGACATGATGAAGGCATATGACAGATTGGAATGGACCTACTTGCGGGGTATCATTACAAAATTGGTTTTTGATCAACACTGGATAGACATTGTTATGGGTATGGTATCCTCAGTCTCTTTTTCGGTATGTTTCAATGGTGAAAAGATTGAGTCCTTCAAGCCTACACGAGGTATTCGGCAGGGAGACTCGATCTCCCCCTACTTGTTCTTGATTGCAGCAGAGGGCCTTTCGTGCCTCCTTAAATCAAGTTCTCAGTCGTCTCTAACAGGTATTTAGGTGGCTCCTTCGGCTCCTACCGTTAACCATCTCCTGTTTGCAGATGATATCCTGTTGCTTTTCAAGGCCAGTGGTGAAGGATCAATTCAGGTGTCAAACCTACTCGATATTTACTGTAATGCTTCGGGACAAAGAATCAATAATGAGAAATCATCAATTTTCTTTAGCAAGGGCTGCCCTGCACAGTTGAGAGAAACTATTAAGGCCAACTTGCAAGTTTTAAACGAGTCTTTGAGTAAACGTTACCTGGGTATGCCGACGGATGTTGGACACTCGAAGAACGGTACGTTTAAATATCTTCGGGACCGAGTCAGGGAAAAGATCAAAGGATGGATGGAGAAGTTACTGTCTGCTGCTGGTAAGGAGGTTCTAATTAAATCCGTAGCACAAGCGATCCCCGTGTATTCGATGTCATGTTTCAGATTGCCAAGGGGTTTTTGTGACACTATCACTTCGATTATTCGACAGTTTTGGTGGGGTTCTAAGCAAGGGAAGAGGAAACCTAGCTGGGTAGCATGGGATATCTTAACCTTGCCGAAGCATTTGGGAGGCCTGGGTTTTCGGGACTTGGAAATTTTCAACCTTGCTTTGTTAGCAAGGCAGGCGTGGCGCACACTCACAGATGACACATCTCTAAGTGCTCGAATCCTCAAGGCGGTGTACTTCCCGGAATGCTCCCTACTTCAAGCTGAACTTGGAGCACATCTGTCTCAGATATGGAGGGCAATATAGTATTTACGCAATATCCTAGCACAAGGAGTGGTGCGCAGAATAGGAGATGGTGAATCAACGGAAATATGGCAAGACAACTGGCTTCCTCGAGACAGTTTCAAACGCCCTATAACATCTCTGGTCCCAAACCCTCCTGAGAGAGTGGCACAGCTTATCGATAGTACTTGTGCTAGCTGGAACGAGGGCTTGGTCCGAATGGTGTTCACTCATTTTGACGCCGAGGCAATTCTGAAAATCCCGCTGTGTACGCGCCGAGTCGAGGATTTCTGGGTGTGGCATCATGAGCCTAGAGGAAGATTCGACGTCCGGTCTGCCTATCACATGATTCACAAGACAAAACACAGTAGAGAGGCATGGCTAAATGAAGAGGGCGGGACTTCACATGAGTTCAGTGAATCCAACAACTGGTCCATGATCTGGCACATCCAAGTCCCCTCAAAGCTCAAGATGTTTCTATGGCGTTTAGCCATGCAGTCAATGCCAACAGGAACTGTTCTGGAGCACCGTCATATGGCGACAGAAAATACTTGCCTACTCTGCGGAGCCATTGATACTTGGAAGCATGCACTGATCTCATGTCCCATGGCTGCGAGTGTATGGGCGCTGGCCCCCGAAGAGTTGGTGTATCATATGCTAGAGTAGGGAGAGGAGAACCCCAAGGATTGGTTGTTTGCGATTCATGAAATATTATCTAAGGAGCTTTTTGATCGCTTGGTGGTCTCACTATGGGCGATATGGGGAGTCAGGAGAAAGGCCATACACAAGAACATCTAGCAATCACCCCATTCGGTGAGTAGCTTTATATCTAGTTACTTGGGGGAGCTGCAGCTGATAAATGCCAAGAACACAGGCGTGACGGTGCTTAGAACTGAGAATCGAAAGAGGTGGATACCTCCGATTGCGGGCAATGCTAAGATGAATGTTGACGCGGCTGTGTCAAGGCAGGGATCCGGGTCTATTTGGGTGATCTGCAGAGACCAAACAGGTATGTTCATCGGTGCTTCCACTTTTGGTTTCAAAAACATTGTAGACCCACCAACCCTCGAAGCTATAGCAATCAGAGAAGCACTGGCATTGGCAGATGATCTATACTTGCGGCGGATTGAAGTGGCATCGGATTGCAAAGTGGTAGTGAAGGATCTGCAGAAGGATAATTCGGCCAGCTACGGTGCAATTGTACATGAAATAATAGCCCATTCCTCATCTTTTGATTTTTGTAGTTTTAAACATGAATTTAGGAGCTCCAACTATGAAGCTCACAACTTAGCGAGGCATGCATTATCTCTCGGTGGTGGCCGCCGTGTTTGGTTAGGCCATCCTGGGAACCTACCTTCCGTCCCTGTAAACATTGTGACGAATTAATAAAGCCTCGTGACGTTGTCTAAAAAACCGGAGAAGTCAAATCGGTTTCCACTGGATCCACAAGTCCCTCGTTAGTCCTCCGTATTTGGGGACTCCTCTCCTCCCAACTTTGCCTAAATTCACAGTCCATGAACAACGCCGCCGTTTCGATGACTTTTAGATTCCATGGTGACTTTCAGATTCCAAGGGCGCGGCAAGCAATTAACGATGATCATCGATCCTTCCAATGACAGAGATCTGCACCCTCCCAGTAATTCTCTTCCTTATAGCTTAATGATTCAATTTCAAATAGCTTTGCTCTCCATCTCTGGCTCTAACTCCTTCAGATCTGCTGACTTGCATAGGTCTTCTTAAATTCTTCGGCTCTTCATCGGTTCTGAGAAAGCATTAAACGAGATTAGGAGAAGGAGAGACGTTAATTCAATTCATGGTGTTGGCTTCTCATTTGTGATGTCTATTGTGGCATTCGTACAAATTCATACTATGCCATATGATATCCGTGCTTTTCTGATCTGTATTGAACATCTTTTACGCGCCTTCTATGGTGACATGTCTTGTCAAAAGCATTTCTCTAGTAGTAGTGACGAAAATATGAGGAAACAAACATGTACTCCCTCCATCCGAAAAAACTTGTCCCTCAAATGAATGTATCTAGCATCAAGTTAGTGCTAGAAACATCCATTTAAGGAACAAACTTGGAACAAGCTTTTCTGACCGAGGGAGTATATATGAACAAGTAGGATTCCCAAAAAATTGACCGACAATTTTTTACCGGACGAGTAGTGGAATCCAACATGTATACATGAACAATTAGAATTCCCAAAAAACCGATCGACAATTTTTTACCGGACAAGTACTTCTTTCAGGAATCACTGCAACTGGCAATATATAGTAAATTTTTTAAGTTCTCTTGGTCGATAAATAAATTGTAGAGTTAGCTTTAGAATAATGGATCCATCTATTCCATCTACTGAATATTTATTTTGATTTTGACATAGAAAATGTTTTCAGTTCATATGTGTCAAGAAAAAAAAACAAGGGCCCCTTGTTGTCTTCCTGCCCCGGGCCCCGTATATATGTGGACCGGCCCTGTTGTCGTCGTTCATAAGACAGATCGACTACTTACATTGCCTGTCGGGCAATCTGGGTCAACGCTCGCCATTAACCCAGCTTGCTGGTTAACCATAGTATACTAGACCGGCAACGCGCCTTGGCGCGAGGGTGCCGGTCCAAACTTTTAGGTCAAGCAAGGAATGCTTAGTCGATAGTAATCCAGGTTTATCATGTGTATTCATATATGATAACAATACAATTAAGGAGAAATATATGTCGTTGAACAAAACACATCCTTCGTGCATCATCATCTAGGTACCAGGCGCTAATCCTTCGCGCATCCATCATTCATGCGTTCCAAGATCTCTGCTTCTGCTCGTCGCACATCAAAAGAACCAGCCCCATGGCGCAGCAGTTTGATCCACGACCATCTCCTGGGCGTGGTCCCTTTGGGCATGACCCGCTCCTACTCCTTCTCCTACCAATCAATTGATCACTTGAGTAATTGTGATAAGAGCACGATGATTTCTATCTCGGAAATGCACAGCCTAAAAACTAAAACTGAGATTTAAGTGCCCAGATGCAATATCATGCATGGTTCTAGATAATGAACAATGACAGAGAGATCGATGAAAAGCTAGGTGCCGCTTGGTTCTTCAGATCAAAACCAAAGAACAAATTGTACAAAATAACAAAATTATATTTTTCCCCCCTTTGTAACAGGCTACGCCATGCGAGTTTTGCATCATGCCAGTTCTGATTATGGTAAGGAGGTTTAATATATCGATTAGCTGAGGCATAGGTTGCATTTGCCTAATCTATGAAGTATGTCAAATGTTAATAGATTAAGCAAATAGCTTAGTACCATGGATTTCAGTTGCGAAAAACAGAAAATACTCTATGTATACTGAATGTTTAATTACCCAAGCAAAAAATCAGTGGCACTGAGATGGATGGTGCCATCTTCTTACTGGCCTCCTTTCCAAAAGAAGTTCAATAAGCACTACACTAATAGACCAACTCAATATGGAAGGCACAAAGAGAAAACTAAAAAAATTGCTATATACTTTCTACCTCCTATAGGACACCTATTTATGATAACAGAAATCCAAGGGTGAGCCCTCGTTGTTAAGAAAAACTATATATTTTCTATAAAAATTTCCTGCTAGATTAAATCAATAACATCCTTGCCTTCAAGTGAACCCAATAGTTTGGTGGACAAACAGAGGGGAAAAGAGAGAGTAAACAAAACATACACACACGTGCGCGCGTGCACGCACACGCATACACATGCATTTTATTTCCTTCACAATTTCTGCTTTCATGCATGGAGGAAACAATGACTGCCCATTAGACTATCACAAAGAAACTCCAAGGAAATTAAATCATAAAAGTAGGAGACTGAAAACTAAAGAGGGAATATATGTTAAGGCAACCTCTATACAGTAGGAGGAGGGATTAGCTAATTTCTGTTACTTGTAAAAGAGCTACCATAATGTGACTAGTGTTGATCATTCACATGATCAAGTCATGTGTGTAGCAAGACAAAATCAAATACATGGTACATACACGTTGATGCAAAGAATTAAAAGAGTTCTTGCCTATTGTGTTCCGCAAACAGAATAAAATAGGAAACATGTACATAATAGTCTAGAAGCTAGATTTCTTGACACCTCACTATAAACATCCAAGCCGCAAGGTGTTTTCCCATTTAAATTATGTGCAACACCTTCAAGGGGAAAAACAATATAACATTCAAGATAACCAACAGTTATCACCTCAGTGTCATGCATTCGTCGTCGGGAGTCCTCCATCTCCACTTTGTCATAAACCTTAAAAACAAATCAAATTTGTTGAAGCAAAAAAAAAACAAGGAGTGTTGTTAGTGAAACGTCCATACCATAGGTGCCACTCATTTAAAAAAAACTGAGCCCACAACATATGAAACAGGTCAATAGGGTTCCTAAACATGCATATGAAAGAGGAGAACCGCTTATTTCCGTACTGTTTATTACTTAGTTATACTAAAAAAAGCCAGCTGAAAAAAAAAAGATGTATATAGTTGAAATATGATCAGGAAGCCACATGCATACATGCTTACTATAACATATCGCAGAGTAGCATATTTACTACTAAGAATAACCTTGCAAGCTAGGTGAGAAGGAACAGTTAGATTGTAATGACATAATAAAATGAAAGTAGAAATAAATATTATGCAAGAACTACACAGAAATTACAGAGCAAATAATTTAAGCTTATAATGACATATTAAACCACAATACCAGCTCTTTTTCCTCGAGGAGATCGCCGGTTGCATCCAACATGGCCAACATCACGAGAGTGATCCACCGCTCCTACTCGCTCAGGCCGCATGAAAATGTGAGTGGCACCTTCATCACCCTCTGCCGGATCTGCCAATTAAGCAAACGACACAATTGCTGAAGCAACATACCATAAGATATCAAATATGAACTTAAGTAACATGGGACCACTTTAATTAACCCTCCATTTAAGGCAGTGAACTTTGTTTGGTGTCATATATAAAACCATGGCAGTAAGAGCCTTCACGCACAATACCTCATAGTAACTCATGTAAACAAATCAATCAGTGGACTCAAGATTCAGAGAATTAATTCTAAGGAGAAAGAAATGGGCGAATTAATGAATGATCACCTGAGTGTACATAGCTGTAAATACTCATGAACTGATATAGCTAGACGCATCAGACAATCTTTCTTACCTCCACATTGATCAACTATTGACAGTCCAAAATCATAGCTCAAGGAAGTAAATAATTTGTGCATAGAGAATAAAAGAAAGCAGATTGTGTAATCTGAAATAGAATAACCGAATATTTCTGTCAGCATGGGTAGCGAGGAAAGAAAATATTTCTGTCAGCATTGTTTTTGTAGAACCTGAACAACAGGGTAACATCGTGCGGCTTCTACAGTCTGAACCAAAAGGTCCACCTGTGATGTTAATTACCAGTGATGCTCCCCTGCATCTAGTATAAAAAATGTTCAAAAGAAAATATACATTAATGGTAGACATCACACTAATTACAATGGAAGCGCTAATTGATATATATAATATATTATATGTCAAACAGTTGCAGAGGTAATCTAACACCATTTTATCTTGCTATAATAAAGAAGTAACCATTCTATGGATGCATAAACCTAATGCATATTTTCATATATTCTTAATATGATGATGCAGTCTCTATCAAATCGAGCATAATTACATCACAAAATATTTGGGCTAGTATGAATAGCAAATAATATATCTGTTCAATTATTTATCTTCAGTGGCAAGCAAATAAATTACTCAGGTAGTGACGTTTCAGATCAGAGTACATCGACCAAATAAGGGATGCCCTCTCTTCCTCTTCATTTTAAGATTAACAGATTCACATTCTGAAATTGGGCATACCTCTGATCTCAAATGCTTGTTGTTGAGCTAAACAAAGTAGAAGGAAGGGGAAAGCTAGTATTTTCTGTAAAAATGACTTTATAATTTTTTGGTTAGCTCTTCTGCTGCTGTACAAATTCTGATAGTTCTATTCTATCTATGTAGATATGGGATACTGTTGGACTGAAAAGGTCAAGACTCTTGGTGTTGCATAACAACAGAGTATGATTAATTTTCAGTCTCACCTACAAATCTAGATTGTGTAGGATACAATAATTCTGATATCCAGAGAGCAAAAAGTAGTGCCTGAATGATACTATGAAATACGTGGCCTAAATAAAAATTACTCATAAGATTGCATGCATAGCAGATTGTTGACAGCAAATAAATTGTACTAAATGGATGAACAAATCTGATTTTATGGGAACTTAGCTGCCCTGGTTATCACTCAACAAGAATGACCATCCAAGGACAGAACAATAAGTATCACATGATCAAAAAGGATTCTAGAGACAAGAGGGGGCACTAGTAGAAAAAGGGCCTATTGACCCGGTTGGTGAGGGCCTTTAGTCCCGGTTCATGAACCGGGACTAAAGGGTCGGTACTAATACCCTGGCCCTTTAGTCCCGGTTCAATCCAGAACTGGGACTGATGGGCCTCCACGTGGCCTGTCCGCTGAGCCCAGGCAGGAGGGCCTTTGGTCCCGGTTGGTGGCACCAACCGGGACCAATAGGCATCCACGCGTCAGCATTTCTATGGCTCTGGGTTTTTTTTCTTGAAAAGGGGGGGGGGGGTTTGGGGGGTTAATTTAGGTGTTTCATATATTGTGCTATAGCTAGCTAATTAATAGAGAAAAGTGTCATCTCTTTTGTCCGTGCTTGGTCGACGCTACGTACTATACATACGTATAGAGAGGACTAACTAGACATGCTAGCTAGCTAGTAATTAAATAAACAGAAGATCGTCATGAACATATATGCATACAGAGAGAAGTGATATCGACCACCTCTCCTTCTCTGAGAGATTGGTCGAACAACAAGTTCTCGTATATCTATCCGACACTACCGGCTACATATATACAATAATTATCTTTTTCAATACGGTCGCGTGGTCCACATAGTATTCTCCGTCTTCAGCGCTCACATGGTCAAGAAAGAATGCCGCCAATTCCTCTTGAATTGCTCGCATGCGATCTGGTGCTAGGAGTTCATCCCGCTTCGAAACATCTAATTTTAATACAGCGGTCAATACATATATATATATATATATATATATATATATATATATATATATATATATATATATATATGAATGAATGAAACTCAACACAAATGATGGTAATAAAATAAAATTGTGAATATTTTTATTTACGCACTTCATATTGTTTGTCGGAGTAGCCCCTCTCACAAGTCGTGTGGCGGATGGACTCGCAAGCGTAGTATCCACAGAAATCATTCCCTTGTTCCTGCCACAACCACTTTACAAGAAATAGAGGTCAATCAAACTGATAATTAGCAAGCATTCTAAATGGTATTGATGAAACTAGCGCTTGAATCACTAGGAGATCTTGGCGTGGAATATGCTACTATATAGTACTTACTTTCGGTGTCTAAATTGCAGCTTCTTCGGTAGTCCCGAGCTTTTTGGTGAATTTTCCCGAGCCCTGCCATACAAAGAAAACAATTACTTGATATCAGAAATGAACAAAGTTGCTGATATGGTGGATAATGATCGATCTAACTTACTTCTCGAGCATTTCAGTCATTTCCGCATACTCCTTGGGATCTTTTCGTCTCGATTCTAAGACAGTTACTACTCCCTGCTCAAGCTTAATCTCTAGGAGAATATAGTGGAACCTGCGCACGCATGCATAACTCATCAATATTACATTACTATAACCTGGACTAAATAAGGGAAACCGAATATGCCACAAGACAGTATAACACTCACGTGTAGTTGTAAGGAAAGAGTATTATATTTTTGTGTTCATTTATTTCCAACGATTGTAGCAAGTTGGCCTCGGTTTCGGCGGCACGATATTTAACCTCATTTGCATCTATGAGATATGTGTTAATGAACCCAATATCACCCACTTGTTTTTTTCTTCATTTCTGCGATCTTCAATCTGCATAATATAGTGAGGATATTTATAAATACATGCAATGAAAGAGCTGAGTTATATAGAGATACTTAATGACAGAAGTAGTACTACTTACAGACAGTAGCAGGTGACCGTTGCTTTATTGAAAACCTGATAGAACTCCTCAAATGGAATAGGCAACAGTTCAATTCCAAGGAGGTCATGCTCCTTTTTAACTCTCACATACAAAGTATTCCTCCCCTCAGACTCTTTGCAGGTTTTCATGTACCAATCATGCAATCTTCGCATCATCGTTGTTAGAGAGCTTACATCTTTCACGAGAGGCTTCCCATACTCGTATCTTTGTATCTGCACCTCCAAGAAATCATAATGTACATCGTCGGGCAGGTAATCTGCAGGATTGCCATAACCGGGCACCATCCTCGGATCGACGATGTTGCTAGCAGGCACCTTGAGCGGGGGGCACGATTGCAGCTTGTTCGCCGAGCTGGGCAATTTGTTTCCCATCTCGTCGTTCTTTCATCCTTTGATCACTGACAGTACTTCCCGATCTCTCCGCTTCGGCAAATGCCTTTCCAATAATGCGCTCATAGTTGCCTTTCGGCGGAGACTTGGGTGGTTTTGTCAGGGCAGCTGAGTGCGCTTCGCTTTGACCGGATCTACCTTCTCCTCCGGAGGTGGATGTCTCTTTGCTTTCAACCCTTGAAACCAGTCATCCACTTCGGTCTGCGCGATCTTCGCGTTTTCCTCCTCGCTCCTCTCAGACGGTAACTTCTCCGAGTCTTCAGAGAAGGACCGAATCTGTATCTCCTCCCGCCTTTGGCTGTACTGCTAGACGCCGCAGAGCAGACGGAGCGGATGTCTTCTTTCCTTGCTTACGAGGCGGAGGAGAAGGACTACGACGCGCCGGAGCAGCCGGAGCGGCGGCGGGTCTCTTCCGCCCTTGCTGACGCAGGCGGAGAAGGAGGTGGCTGGCTGCCGGACGCGCCGGTGCAGGCGGAGAAGGAGACGGAGTGCCGCCACGCCGGAGAAGGAGCCGGCCGAGTGCCCTGATCGTCACTTTCACGGAGGAGGAGGCGGTGGAGGAGGCGGAGTGCCGACTTCGCGGGAGGAGGAGGAGGAGGCGGAGGCGTCTAGTTCGGAAGGTTGATGAGATCCTTCCGCCATAGGCATGGAGTCTTGAGCGAGAACCCAGCCGATACTCCCCTTCACCGGTAGGGTGGTCAAGCCGGAGGTCCTCAAATCCCTCCGTTATTTCATCGACCATCACCTTAGAATATCCTTCTGGAATCAGCCGGCAGTGAAAAGTTGAGTCGAGTTTAGTAGGATAAACAGAGCCAACAGCCGCCTTGACCTTCAAATTGCTCCATTGCGCCATAAGGTGGCAATTTTCAGCATCCGTGATAGCATCCACGGGATAGCTGGTAGGAGCCGTCAAGGGATGCTGCTCGCTGAAGCAGCTCGGTGGAAGCCACGCTGCTTCTCCGCTGAGATGGCGGGGTAACTTCGGGGAAGCTTCGCAGGTCGTTTGTTGTGATCTGCTGCTTCTCGTTCCTCTTCTCGTTCCTCTAGCCCCATCACCCTTTCGTGCAGCGCCTGCATTAGGCTCTGCTCCAGTTTCTTCCTCCTCTCATGGGTTTTGTAACCCCCTGCGTCCGGAAATCCAGCCTTCCAAGAAACGGAGCCTGGCGTGCCTCGTGTCCGTCCAGGGTGCTCAGGATTCCCGAGGGCCATTGTGAGCTCGTCCTTCTCCCTGTCTGGAACGAACTTCCCTTGTTGCGCTGCTTCGATATAATGCTGAAGCCTCTTGACTGGTATGTCCAATTGTTCGTCCGTCCAAATGCACTTCCCCGTTATAGGGTCCAAGGATCCGCCGGCCCCGAAGAACCAAGTCCGGCAACGGTCTGGCCAGTTCATTGTCTCGCGTTCGATCCCTTTATCAAGCAGATCATTCTCAGCCTTGGCCCACTTAGGCCGGGCTACGAGGTAGCCACCTGACCCCATGCGATGGTGAAGCTTCTTCTTCGCAGCATTTCTCTTGTTTGTCGCTGACATGTTTTTACTCTTTTCCGATGTCTTGTAGGCCACAAATGCGGGCCAGTCATCTCTGATCTTCTCATATTTGCCCTTGAATTCTGGTGTCTCATTTTTTTCGACATACGTATTGAGTTCTTTCTTCCAATTCCTGAATAGTTCTGCCATCTTCTTAAGAGCAAAAGACTTGATTAATGGCTCTATTACTGGATTCTCCGGATCATCCTCTAGCGGTAGGGTAAAATTTGACTTCAGCTCAGTCCAAAGATCATTTTTCTGCATATCATTGACACAAGACACCTCAGGGTCTTCGTTCTTAGGCTTATACCATTGGTGGATGCTGATCGGGATCTTGTCCCTAACCGTAACCCCGTGACTGAGCAACAAATGCCTTCTTTGTCCGGTAGGGTTCAATCGGTTGGCCGTCAGGCGATTTGTATGATCTCAAACTTTTCATCCGAGCTCAACTTTTCTTCGGCCTCGTCTCTTTACGAAGTTGTGCTCGATTCGGAGGGCTAGAAAAGAACAAAGACGAGAGTTAATTAATATGTGTACATATATACCAAAACAAAGACGAGAGCTAGTCAGCACAGGCTTAACTAATATATATACCTGGCCGGACTCGGTTTGGTGATCACCGGAGCCGTCCTCACGGTTTACTTATTCACTCTCTCCTTCTTGCACCGGCATTGGGTCATCGGAGCCATGTAAATCATAGCCAGCTGCTTCTTCACCCTCTCCTTCCAGACCATCGTTGTCGTTGAGAAACATCAACGAGCAGACGGCATCACTTCCTTGTGCGATTATGTCCCTCAACAACGCTTCTTGTGCTTCGTCTCGGGGTGTCCATAGTTTCTACAAATATTTACAACATGGCAATTATTATTCAAACATGACAGATATGGATATATTAGTGCCAACGTAGAACTAGCTAGCTAATCACAATAAGGAATCATATTAGTGGCCTCGACGCTGCTTCTCTAGGGTTTGGGGTGGCCTCGACAACGCTTCAAGGGTTAGGGGTGGCCTCGAGAACGCTTCAAGCTAGGAGGGTAATATCGACCCCCCACGTGTTGAAGCTATCGGAGGGGGGTCGGCGTTGAACAGTACATCTATGTCCCACAAGTGACGTGGGCATCGGCGCCATGATGTAGGGTAGAGGGTCGTGGATCACCGAGCGGTCGAGGTCAAGGGTCGAAGATCGCCGAGGGTCGGGAGTTTGCCTAGTGTCAAAGGATTCAACAAAACCATGTCTTCATCATTAGGCGAATGTAACAGGTGCATGATGGTGAAGCTCTCCAAAGTTGTTTTGAACGGAGTCCCAGATAGGATAATTCGCTTTTGGTACAAAGTTCAGCAAAAAGGCAAATTATCCTATCCGGGACTCCATTCCAGAACAACTTTGGAGGACTTCGTACCATCATACCAAGGTTAATTCCGGCTAATGATGAAGCCATGGATTTCTTCAATACTTTGACACTATAGGAACCCTCGACCCTGAAACCTTCACCCTTGACCCCTTAACGACCCTCGACCCTCTACCCTAGTTCCCGACCCTCGACTCCTCGGCGATCCTCGACACCCTCGTTCCCGATAAAAATTAAGAAGAAGAAGAAAAAAAAGAGAAAAAGGAGAAGAAGCTCCTCTATTCCTTCTTCTTCTCCTCTTTTTCTTCTTCTTTCTCTTCTTCCTCTCCTCGTCTTCTCCTTCTTCTTCTCCTTCTTTCTCTACTTATTTTCCTTTTCCTTATTTTACTTTTTCCTCTCCACTAACATAAAATGCACTAACCTAAAATGCAACAAACATAAAATGCACTAAATCGATCAACTAACCTAAAATCAGTGATAAAATGCACTAACCTAAAATCGATATCTACTAACAACTTAAAAAATAATACATATATGAAAAAATGCATATATTAAAAAAACATCATCATATCATCAACAGAAAAAATAGTATATTTTCTAAAATCTATCTTTTGCATATATACATCAACATATATGTACACTAACCTAAAATGCACAAAATGATATCGGAGAGGGGGTATGTCGACCCCCCTCATGTATCCACATACATACATCTATACATACGTACATATATACTTACATATATGTATAAATTTTTGCATATAGAAACTTTTGCATATATAAAGTTTTTCTAAAATCTAACTTTTGCATTATATGAACATATATACACAGAGAACATATACATAAAATGCACAAAAAAGAGGAAAGGGCGCGGCCGGCCCGGCGGCGGGCGTGGTCGGGGCCGGGCCGGCAGGGGCGGCGGCGACGGGTCGGGCCGGGCCGGGCAGCAGGGGGGCGCGGCGACGGGCGACGGCGACGGGTCGGTGTAGGGGCAACAAGGCGACGGCGACGGGGTCGGGGCCGGCAGGGGCGGCGGGCGCGGCGACGGTGTCGGGGCAGTGCAGGGTCGGGGCCGGCAGGGGCGGGGCTGGCGCGGCAGGCGGCGAGCGACGATGTCGGGCCGGGCGGTGTGGCCACGGCGACGGGATCGGGCCGCAGGGCGGCGGCGACGTGAGGTGGACCAGCTGACGGCGTCTGGGTAGGGCTTCGGCGACGGCGATGAGGAGCGAAGCGTCGGGCGAGAAGAAGCAGATGAATTTTGGCGAAAACTGCTAAGTCTTGTATATAGCAAGGGCATTAGTCCCGGTTCGTGGCTCCAACCGGGGCTAATGCCCCCCTTTAGTCCCGGTTGGAGCCACCAACCGGGACCAAAGGCCAATTTTCAGCAGCCCAAAGGGCGGGAAGCGGCGGCCTTTGGTCCCGGTTGGTGGCACCAACCGGGACTAAAGGGGGGCCTTAGCCCCGGGTGGAGCCACGAACCGGGACCAATGTTTCTTAGTCCCGTTGGTGCCACCAACCGGGACCAAAGGCCATGTGCTGCCGCGCCAAATGTTTAGTCCCACCTCGCTAGTTGAGAGGGAGCCGCACCAGTTTATAAGGTGCGGTGCGGCTCCCCTCTCGAGCTCCTCTCTAAAGCAGGCTTTCGGGCCTAACTCTGCCATCTGTGCCTGTGGGCCTGCTGGGCCTTCCGTGGGCCTGAATCCTGGCCCATAGGGTTTCTAGTCGTATTCAGGCCGTGGGGGGCCGGTAGGTGGCACTTTTTTTTGCTTTATTTTTTATTTTTTTTGCTTTTAGTTTTAGAAAAATTATATACTTTCTGTTAGTGCCATTAGTTTTAAAATTTGAAAACACTTTTTTGTTTTCTTTGTTGCTTTATTTATTTTATTTTGTTTCTACTTACAAAAAAATACTTATTGTTGCTATTTTTATTTTTTTAAGTTTTTTTTTTGTTTTCTGCATTATTTATTTTCTTTTGGTTTTTTGCTTTAGTTTTTAATTCCTTTTGCTTTTAGGTCAGCAAAATTATAAACTTTCTGTTAGTGCTTTTAGTTTTAGAAAAATTATAAACTTTTTGTTAGTGCCATTAGTTTTAAAATTCGAAAACACTTTTTTTGTTTTCTTTGTTGCTTTATTTATTTTATTTTGTTTCTACTTACAACAAAATGCTTATTGTTGCTATTTTTTTTCAAGTTTTTTTGTTTTGTTTTCTGCATTATTTATTTCCTTTTGGTTTTTTGCTTTATTTTTTTATTCTTTTTGCTTTTAGGTCAGCAAAATTATAAACTTTCTGTTAGTGCCATTTGTTTTAGAACAATTATAAACTTTCTGTTTGTGCCATTAGTTTTATAAAATTTGAATTCTTTGAAATTTTTGTGAATCACAAGTTTGTGAGCTCAACAAGGTGTAGAGGGACGGGCTTATAAACGGTTACGAACATATTTCTTTAGGACTCCCATGAACCTCTCAAAGGGGTACATATTGTGTAGAAATACGGGCCCCAGAATGACAATCTCGTCGACTAGATGAACTAGGACGTGCGTCATGATATTGAAGAAGGATGGTGGGAACACCAGCTCGAAACTGACAAGACATTGCGCCACATCACTCCTTAGCATTGGTATCATTTCTGGATCGATCACCTTCTAAGAAATTGCATTGAGGAATGCACATAGCTTCACAATGGCTAATCGGACGTTTTCCGGTAGAAGCCCCCTCAATGCAATCGGAAGCAGTTGCGTCATAATCACGTGGCAGTCATGAGACTTTAGGTTCTGGAACTTTTTCTCTGGCATATTTATTATTCCCTTTATATTCGACGAGAAGCCAGTCGGGACCTTCATCATGATCATGCATTGAAAGTATATTTTTTTCTCTTCTTACGTAAGAGCGTAGCTGTCAGGACCTTCATACTGCTTCAGAGGAATGCCCTCTGTTTCCTGAAAGCGTTGCAGGTCCTCTCGAGCCTCAGGTGGATCTTTAGTCTTCCCATACACGCCCAAGAAGCCTAGCAGGTTCACGCAAAGGTTCTTCGTCACGCATCACGTCGATCGAAGAGCGGACCTCTAGGTCTTTCCAAGAGGGTAGGTCCCAAAATATAGATTTCTTCTTCCACATGGGTGCGTGATTCTCGGCGTCATTCGAACAGCTAGTCCGCGGGACCCTTTCCAAAGATTACGTGTAAATCATTGACCATAGCAAGTGCGTGATCACCGGTACGCATGGCGGGCTTCTTCCGGTGATCTGCCTCGCTTTGAAATGCTTGCCTTTCTTTCGACATTGATGGTTGGTCGGAAGAAATCGGCGATGGCCCAGGTACACATTCTTCCTGCAGCTTCCCAGGTATATACTATCGGTGTCAAGTAAACAATGCGTGCATGCGTGGTATCCCTTGTTTGTCTGTCCTGAAAGGTTACTGAGAGCGGGCCAATCGTTGATGGTCACGAACAACAACGTGTTTAGGTCAAATTCCTCCTTTTTGTGCTCATCCCACGTACGTACACCGTTTCCATTCCACAGCTTTAAAAGTTCTTCAACTAATGGCCTTAGGTACACATCAATGTCGTTGCCGGGTTGCTTAGGGCCTTGGATGAGAACTGGCATCATAATGAACTTCCGCTTCATGCACATCCAATGAGGAAGGTTATACATACATAGAGTCACGGGCCAGGTGCTGTGATTGCTGCTCTGCTCCCCGGAAGGATTAATGCCATCCGCGCTTAAAGCTAACCATACGTTCCTTGGGTCCTTTGCAAACTCATCCCAGTACTTTCTCTCGATTTTTCTCCACTGCGACCCGTCAGCGGGTGCTCTCAACTTCCCGTCTTTCTTACGGTCCTCACTGTGCCATCGCATCAACTTGGCATGCTCTCCGTTTTTGAACAGACGTTTCAACCGTGGTATTATAGGAGCATACGACATCACCTTCGCAGAACCCTCTTCACAGGAGGCTCGCCGTCAACATCACTGAGGTCATCTTATGCGATCTTATACGCAATGCACCGCATACCGGCATGCGTTCAGATCCTTGTAGGCACCACGGTAGAGGATGCAGTCATTAGGGCATGCATGTATCTTCTCCACCTCCAATCCTAGAGGGCATACGACCTTCTTTGCTGCGTATGTCTTGTCGGGCAATTCGTTATCCTTTGGAAGCTTCTTCTTCATTATTTTCAGTAGCTTCTCATATCTTTGATCTTTCACAGCATTCTCTGCCTTCCACTGCAGCATTTCGAGTACGGTACCGAGCTTTGTGTTGCCATCTTCGCAATTGGGGTACAACCCTTTTTTGTGATCCTCTAACATGCGATCGAACTTCAGCTTCTCCTTTTGACTTTCGCATTGTGTCCTTGCTTCGACAATGACCCGGCGGAGATCATCATCATGGGGCACATCGTCTGGTTCCTCTTGATCTTCAGCAGCTTCGTCCGTTGCAGCACCATCATGCACATCGTCTGGTGCATCTTGATGTTCAGTAGCATCACCGTATTCAGGGGGCACATAGTTCTCATCGTACTCTTCTTCCTCGCCGTCTTCCATCAAAACCCCTATTTCTCCGTGCCTCGTCCAAACATTATAGTGTGGCATGAAACCCTTGTAAAGCAGGTGGGTGTGAAGGATTTTCCGGTCAGAGTAAGACTTCATATTCCCACATATAGGGCATGGACAACACATAAAACCATTCTGCTTGTTTGTCTCAGCCACTTTGAGAAAAGCATGCACGCCTTAATGTACTCGGAGGTGTGTCTCATCACCGTACATCCATTGCCAGTTCATCTGCGTGCATTATATATAATTAAGTGTGTCAAAAATCATTCTGAGAACAGCATGAATAGATAATTAAGTGACCAAATTAATAGAAGTTCATCATCACATAAAACCAAAGTACATACATAGTTCTCATCTAACAACATAAAGCTCTGCAGAGCATCTAAATTAATTAAACCATACATTGAAACTATGTAAAACATTTCAATGTGAAAACAAATACGATCATAATCGCAACCAAGGTAACAACCGATCCAACGACATAATGATACCAAGCCTCGGTATGAATGGCATATTTTCTAATCTTTCTCATCTTCAAGCGCATTGCATCCATCTTGATCTTGTGATCATCGACGACATCCGCAACATGCAACTCCAATATCATCTTCTCCTCCTCAAGTTTTTTATTTTTTCCTTCAAGAAATTGTTTTCTTCTTCAACTAAATTTAACCTCTCGACAATAGGGTCGGTTGGAATTTCCGGTTCAACAACCTCCTAGATAAATAAAATCTATGTCACGTTGGTCGGCATAGTTTTCATAAACAATAAATGAACCAATAGTTATGAAAAGATAATATATACCACATCCGAATCATAGACAGGACGAGGGCCGACGGGGGCGGATACCAAAACCATTGCACTTTTTAAGATGCAATAATAAAAGTAAGAAAATAATACAAGTAAGAATATTTTTCCTTTCAGAAAGAAGATAAGAACAAGAGGCTCACCACGGTGGTGTTGGCGATGAGATCGGCGCGGGTGATCGACGGCGGTGAAGACGGGGACGGGGCGTGACGGACCGCTAAACCTAGACAAATATTGAGGAAAATGGAGGTTGGAGGTCGAGCTTGGAGAGGAGAAAGCATAAGTAGTGTGGCTCGGGCATTTCATCGAACACCTCATCTGCATAGGAGGTGA
Source organism: Aegilops bicornis (assembly GCA_021605145.1). Classification (NCBI taxonomy): domain Eukaryota; kingdom Viridiplantae; phylum Streptophyta; class Magnoliopsida; order Poales; family Poaceae; genus Aegilops; species Aegilops bicornis. Next base: position 55,799,435 of record CM038675.1, on the reverse strand, counting down.
GCAAGAGCACCACAATGCCCCCCCTCGCCGGCAAGAGAAAAACAGAGCAATGGAGTGCTCTGCTTTCATGACGAGGGGTATATATAGGCAGCACTATTGGTCCCGGTTCGTGGCATGAGCCGGGACTAAAGAGAAGCCTTTGGTCCCGGTTCATGCCACGAACCGGGACCAATAGTGGTGGGCCAGGAGCCAGGACCATTGGTCCCGGTTCGTCCCACCAACCGGGACCAAAGTTCTGGACGAACCGTGGCCCGGCCGGCCCCCTGGGCTCACGAACCGGGGCAAATAGCTCCATTGGTCTCGGTTCTGGATTGAACCGGGACTAATGGGCTAAACTGCCCTGGACGAAAGCCCCTTTTTCTACTAGTGGGGGACCCAACTTGATACCCACAGGTGCCTTGATTGCTCAAAGGCACACTTATTTCAGCCACAGCGAATCATCATCGCCCTAGCAAGGATGGCTTCCGATCGGTGGGGCACGTGCGAATAAAAAGGGTTCAGGGTTCAATGCATATGGGCTCAGATTTGCCTTTCCTCGATCATATAATCTACCCCCATCATCTCTTATCACCAGATCAATCTGTTTATACAGTGGAACTGCCCCGGTTATCACTCAATAAGAATGACCATCCAAAGGATAGAACAATAAGTATCACAGGATCAAAAAGGATTCTAGAGGCAAGAGGGAGGACCCAACTTGATACCCACGGCTAATCATCATCGCCGTAGCAAGAGTGGCTTCCGACCGATGGGGCACGTGATTCAAACGTGGCGGCACGAGATATCTCATTTTGGGAGTAACTATTCATTCCAGCAGTAACTTTTTTATCCAACGGACGAGGTTGTTACAGGGGTCGATCCGACGACGCAAGATCCGATGGCCAGGAATCCAAAATCGCTGAGGAGCGGCCTGAGGAGCTTCTATTCTTATTTCTGGATGGACTTATTTCTGGATTTCTGGATGGATCACCGGATCAATATGTTCTTACGAGGGTTTAACTGCCCTGGTTATCACTCATTAGAAATGACCATCCAAGGACAGAGCCACTAAAATAAGAACGTGATCAAAACAGCTAAAAGAAACAAGGGAGGATCCAAATTAATACCCACAAGTGCCTCGACTGCTTGAGAGCATGCCTATATCAGCCATAACTGATCATCATAGCCCTGGCCATGTCCCATATAGTAGCCGGCAGAGCAGGGAAGATGGAGCTCACAGAGGAGGTTGTAGCCGAGGCAGTACTCGAGAGCACCGGGTTGCGCTGAACGCCATCCAACCAGTGAGGAACCACGTCGGAGTTGCGCCTTGCACCATCCCGCCGACGAGCATGAAAGCCATGGGCACCAAGTGGCCAAGGGCGTGAGGAGGTGATGTATAGCACATCTAGGAGCACCATCGAGACGACCGGGGCAATGAGCAGGCAGGGAGAGAGGCGAGGCGGCAGGGAGAGGAAAGGGCGTGACATGAGTGCAGGCCTGCAGGGAGCGGAACATCAGCAATTTTTTCTTTCGGATTATATAGGAAGTATCAAACATATCATATAAGTGTAATCATCTTTGATAATATAAGAGAGCATACAAATCACAGAGGTTGTTTAAGATATTTTGTCACATAAAGTAGTTTAGATAAGAAAAGCCTAACCCAGAATTACAAATAATTGGAGCGAGTGGTAGATTTATTATTCTGATAATTTGGTAGTAACTATACATAAATAATTCATTTGCCAACAGTAAAAAATATGCGATGCATTATTTACACAAAACAATATTTTTTGTATAGGGACAGAAAGATATTTCAGCATTCAAATGAATAAGGCTGTAATAATCTAAGAGTATTATCACTACAGAGCAACAATTTATGAACTCATTGTCACCAAAAGTAATAATACATGGAAATCTATCTTGAAGTGCAAAAGTTCAATTTAGCAGATTTGACACACCAGACACGAATGTGCTTACCTGCTTTCCCAGGCGGGCCTAGTCAGCTCTCTTTTAGCTGCAAGCAAAGATACGATTTGTTAGGACATTCTTGTGGGCAAAATTTATCATCATGCAAGCAATGGGCCTATCTATTGGCTGCTTGTAGTGCCTAAGGTAAAATCGACCGCGCTGCAAGAGGGTGCACTGGAAGCTTACCTTCGCTGTCAGCAACGCATATCGGATCGTCGTTTGTCGACCCTTTCATGATGTGGTTGCTACCAGTTCTCTAGGAGAAACAAAGTTGCATTAATAGTAATCTGGCAAAACATACGTTGACTGGGAACAGTAAAGTTGAGATAATATAAAAGATCAAATTCAACTCATATATGTGATGATTGAAACTCTGTACATCAAGTGTGAATCTTGTTATCACTACTCCTCTATTTGCGAATAGATGGTAGTAACCAATTAGCTAACCAATTAGCCTTGCAAGCTCATGATCTGCAATCTCTTCGTCCTCCCGCATAACATGACCATGTGATCCATGTAAAAACAAAGGAGCAGATGAAGATCATGTTTATATTTTTATATCCAACATACAAACAAACACCCTTCTTACTTGGAACCTAGCTATACCACTAATTCCAAACAAGCCAGCCTTTCATGCACAAAGGAATAAGACCACCAGTATTCCGTGCACAAAGAAACAAAGGGCATAGAGGTACACTCCACAAAACAAGCAAAGAGAATAATACTCCTGCCTTTACCAGAATCAAGACAAGAAAGAAGGCCATCATTGGCCAGTCCGCGCAACAGTCATATCGCCATACAACCGTGGACCTAACCCTGGAAACGAAGAGGAGTGGAAAGGAGGAGGAGAAAAGGGGTTGACCTGCAGAACCAAATCACACCCCTGTAGCTGCCGTCGTTGGTGATGGCCGCTGCTGCCATCCGAGGCTAGGGGTCGCTGCTAGACGCGTGCGTGCACCTGTGTACCAAAAGCAGCAGCAACATGAGGGGAGGGGAAGGGCCAAAAACAGCAGCAGCATGAGGGGAGGGGAGGGGCCAAGAGCACCTTGACCAGTAGCAGCAATGCTAGGGTTAGGGTTGGAGCAGGGGGGAAGGGTGGAGTATTACCTAACCGACGCTGCTAAAATGAGGAGCTGGCCTACTGGAAAATAATGAATAAAGAGTAAATATGGTTGAGTGTATATCTTTCACCACTATGGCAGTATTTATAGTATGCTATTATTCCATCAGGAAGTATAATTCCATTTAGAAATTACAGTACTTAGTTTTCAATATTGAGAAACTAATTTCATAACAATGCTCCTATTTTTTAGGAAATGGTTATTAGGTAAACCATGGTTTCATTTACCACCTGTCCGACCCAAATAATCTGTATTGATCCAAACAGTTATTAGGTAGGCCACAATTTCTTTTAGTATTGTCCAATTGATGCTGATATGTGAAAAAACCACCACTTAACATATTAATTTGGAAATTAACAAATCAAGAGTTCTCAAAAATCAAAACATGTCTAGTAGAAAGAAAATACTAACATACTAAAGCAATCGAGATCTCTGTGTGCTTTACCTAGCCTGACAACTAAAATTCAAATCGTGGCATGCTGCAAGCAAGGAGAAGGTGGCAATTCATCACCACTACCAAAATCCTCCATGGCCAGCTAATTTTATGGCTTCATGCCAACATTGTTTAGTGAACCATGTACATGAACCAAGTACTTTGTAGAAGCATATACATACAAAAGGTACAAAGACAATGGTATATCTGCAGCTTAGACACGGCATCAAGCAACAATAATCTTAATTATCATAGCTATTTTCATTCTCAGTAAAGATGGATAAAGAATGACCCATGTATAGCACCAAGCATGACTCGACATGGTTCGCAAGAATAAAAAGTCAGTCAGTTATGCGTCTAGCACATCACACAAGCAAAACCAAAATAGCTTGCTTTACTTGCCAAAAGTTTCAAGAGAAAAAATGTGAAACTATGGGGTGTGAGTGAGACAAGACCTGAACAAATTCTGTAGAAAGAAACTTATTTGATAAGAACACAAATACAAGGGCACTGTGCAGAAGGTGTACATACTTCTGGAAAATATGAAGTATCAATTTGTGAAAATAAGTCTTCCTATTTTTGGTCCTGATTGCTCACAGTATGGTATACAACCACACCAAAGAAAGCAATATCACACATCAAACCTTATGTTTTTCAACCGTCGCACTGAAGGACCATCTACGGGAAATAGACACATATGCCATGGACTGACCTAAAATGAGTGGCTTCTCATGTGCAATTGTCTTGACCAGGAGAAGGAGATCTTGGGTGATATAAGCAGGCATGTATATCGGTAAGCAATGAGATACATCAATTGGCACCCAGGATGACCTTTCTGACGTTACTTCTATCTCAAAGTAGGAAAGGGAGGGTCACATATCAACTCATTTTTTTAAAGCTCAAAATTGCAAATGCATATGCATAGCACATCACTCTTTTGTATAAAATATGGGCAATGGCCAATGTCTATAAATACTAATGAGGATCACAATTCATTATAGAGGTTATTTAATTTTCTATAACCTTGCCGGTTCATGATAGCTATGAACTTCACATCATTGTAAAAGTCTAAAATATCACATCATGTTTGGTTGAAATAATATGCTAAAATATTCCGTTTGCAAACCACAACACTAACATATGGGGGAGAAGGCGGCAGCTCACCTGCAGCAGTGAGCTAGCACCAGAAAAGTAGGAGCTCATCCTTTAGCGTACTATGAACACGTCGCTGCTGCCTTGCACCTTGATGCACCGCCGCTGCCCATAGCAGATTAACATCCTATTGGCATTGCCCTTGAGAAATTGTACATAACAAACTGCTCGAATTAATACTTTGTAACTGATTAGCAGGAAGTAGAAACCAAATTCTTATAACGGAGAGCCGAGTCCAGGATGTCTTACTCCTGTTTCATACTGACTGTACCTACCGGAGAAAGCAGAAATGTGCAGCACATAGGGGGAGAGCAAAACCTGATGAAGAAGGAAAAGAAGGTTAGCAGGCAAGTAAAGGTACCGATCCGAAATAGGACCACCAGGAACTTACCCCAAATTCATGCAGAAATATAATGAGGCTATGCTCCAACTACAGAACCAGATATTGCTCCATTCGTGTGGACACCTAAAATCCTCCTTTGTAAATGTTGCACGCCTGCAGCTGCCCAAGAGGGAAACCGTTAACACTACACATCCCATGGTGTAACAGTAGACCTCAATTTATGTCAAGACAACATATGAAAGCATAAATTTATAAATTAAAGTTAGGAGACCAAGGGAAGATATCGGAGCACCATTCTCCAAATCTAAGCAAAGGGGGCTCACCTTGCTAGCAGCCGTCGAGCCGCTCCAGCACAGCAATCTGTACACAGCTCCCCGCCGCCACCATCGTGCTCTGCATCCTCCCTCCGCTGCTGTGCCGCCTTGGCCTGCTGCTGCTGCTCCCCGCCGCCTTGGCCTGTGGCTGCTGCTCCCCACCGCCGTCGGCGTAGCGCAGAGGGAGAGGAAGAGGAGAACGCACATGAGGGAAGTCGAGGAGGACGAGCGGCGGCGGCGTGGGGAGGCCGAGGGCAGCGAGTGGCTGCGGTCCCTGGTGGCGCGGTCATCGGCCACGGCGAGCCGGACGGGCGGGGCGGGCGGCGGGCACCGCAACGGCAGCGGGACAGGACGGGCTGGGCTGGTAAGGTCGGGGCATCGCCACTACGAAGCGGACAAAGGCGAGGCGGACGGCGTGGTCGTGGTCATCGGCCACGGCCACGCCGAGCGGACGGCGGGCGGGCGGGTGAGGTGGCGTGGCGGGCGGGCGGGCGAGGCGGCGGGTCGAGGGAGGGGGCGCGAGTGCGGGGAGAGGTGGAGGCTAGGGTTCACCACGGGGCCGGCCCTTTTATACCCCCTGTGAGTGAAATGACTAAAATGCCCTCGGCGGGGCAGCATAATTACGCGCAGTGGCACGAACGGATGGTAACTATTCATTCCAGCAGTAACTTATTTTTATCCGACGGACGAGGTCGTTCCAGGGGCCAAAGATCCATCAAGCAGCCAGATCCAACGGCTAGGAATCCCAAATCGCTGAGGAGCCGGAAGGAGAGCTTCTATTCTTATCTCTGGATAAGGATACCCTTGAGGCCGTCAATCACAACGCCCAGTAGTAGCAGCTTACCAAGTCTTTCAATTGATTAGCTTCTAGCAGTTGGCAGCAGCAATGGAGGCACCTGTAAGTTTGGTCCGGATAGGCCTCCTTTGTCTATTGGCGATGTCCGCGTCGGCGCAATACCCGTTGTTCCCAAGCTCCCTGGACTCCTACCCGTCCCTGTTAGACAAAACTAGGGTTTGGAACAATACTCGATACCCTGGACGGGTACGGCTGTCATCTATTTATATGAGGGAACGTACATGTACAGGTTTATGTTACAACACGTATATCTACTATATACTTAGTCTAACACTCTTCCTCAATCTTAACTATGTCCTGAAACACTCAGGAGGTTAAGATTGCGTCGGCATCCTTCAAAAGAAGGTAAGGGCAAGGGTTAATGAAAATATCAGCAAACTGGTCCTTAGAAGAAACAAACTTGATCTGAAGTAGCTTCTGTGCAACACTTTCCCTCACAAAATGATAGTGAACTTCGATGTGTTCCGTTCAGGCATGAAATGCCGGATTTGATGAAAGATATGTAGCACCAATGTTATCACACCAAAGAAAAGTCGACTGAGCTTGAGAGACCTTCAACTCTCTAAGCAATGACTGCACCCATATGATCTCAGCTGTGCCATTAGCAACTGCTTTGTACTCAGCTTCAGTACTACTCCGAGACACTGTAGCTTGCTTGTGAGCTTGCCAGGCGATTAAGTTAGCACCAAAGAACACAATATGTCCCTGCGTGATTTGCCGATCATCAGGACTACCCGCCCAATCAGCATTAGAAAAGGCTAAGATCACACCAGAGGGCACAGGTTGCAGATGGAGACCATATGAACCAATGTGACGAACATAGCGCAGAATGCACTTAACAACCGACCAATGAGGATCACGCGGTGCATGGAGGTACTGACACACACGATTAACTGCAAATGATATGTCTGGTCGAGTAATGAGCAAGTACTGCAGACCACCAACAATAATGTTGCGATACTCAGAGGCATCATCAGAGGAGAGCAAGTCTCCATCAAGGGCTGACAATTTTTATGTGGCGGACATAGGAGTCGTAGCAATCTTGCACTGGAACATACCCGCACAACATTATAGATCCTGATTGTACTTCTGCTGAGTGAGAGTCAAGCCACTGTCAGAATGAATAACCTCAAAACCCATAAAATAATGTAGTCTCCCAAGATCCTTAACAGCAAAAGGAGCACCCAGAGAAGACACGAGCCAATCTCCAGCAGTAACCGCCGGACTAACAAGTATGATGTCATCAACATAGACCAGAATGTACATAGTCACCTCAGGTCGCTGGAGAATGACCAGAGACGTGTCAGCTGTAGATGGCACAAACCCATGCGCACGAAAAGCAGCGCCAAGCCGTGCATGCCACGCACGAGGAGCCCGCTTCACACCATAGATGGCCTTGAAAAGACGACACAAATGACGTGGCTGAGTAGGGTCAACAAAACCTGGTGGCTGGCACATATATACCTCTTCTTCCAAAACTTCATGGAGAAAGGCATTCTTAACATCAAGTCGTGAAGTGACCATCCTCGAGTAATAACCAATGAAAGAAGAACACGAATCGTCATGGGTTTAATAATAGGACTGAACATGTCTGTGTAATCAAGGCCATACCTTTGTTTGAAGCCTTTAGCAACTAATCGTGCCTTGTACCTTTCAATGGAGCCGTCAGCATGTTTCTTCATCTTGAACACCCATTTAGAGTCAATGATGTTGACACCACATGGAGGTGAAACCAGGCGCCAAGTATTATTCTTCTTAAGAGCATGAATCTCCTCCTCCATAGCAGAGCGAAAGTGTGGAATGCCAAGTGCTGCCTAAAAATGTCATGGTTCAGCCATAGGGTCAGCCTCAGCATGAGCAACACACAGGTCGCAAGCCATGCGACAGTGCCATCAGTGCGCTTAAGAGGCTTAAAGATGTCGCTCTTACTGCGCATATGAGGATGCAGTATGACAGGCGCATGTGTCGGAGAAGCCGTCGACGTCACTTCAGGAGAGCCAACGTCTAGCTGCACACAAGGAGGGAGACACGCTGCGGCGAAGTCCACGTGGTCCGCCTGCGGGCGGGGCAGGGCCGATGATGGGCCCGGGGTGACCGGCGGAGACGGTCCAGTCGAGGACGGCCCATGCGAAGCGGAGATCGGGGAGGCCGCCGGCCCGGGCGACAGCACCACACGGGCAACTGGCCTAGGAGAACCCGTCGAGTCGTCCGGTCCACGTGCATGGGGCATGCACGTACGATCGACGTCGGGGGCATCCGGCATAGCTGCAGCAGCTGGCGTAGTTGACACCACAACATCGTCAAGAAGCTCAAGTCGGGCACGCCGTCTAGGTCCTCAACCATGGTTAGGCAACAACAAAGGAGAGTATGCATCATCTACAAATTGACCAGGCAAAACTGGAAAGTAGTGCAACGAGTAGTGGTGGTATCGGTGGATGGTGTAAGCATGGTAAACGGGAAAACAGTCTCATCAAACACAACATCACGGGATATGTAAACACGATTCGTCAGAATGTGGGGACACTTGTAACCTTTGTGAAGAGGATTGTACCCGAGAAACACAAATTTTTTAGATCGATACATGAGTTTATGATTATTGTACGGACGAATATGTGGCAAACACGGACAACCAAGCACTTGGAGAAAGGAGTAATCTGGAGTTTCATGGATTAACACTTCTAGAGGTGATTTGATGTGAAGAAGCCGTGTGGGAAGCCTGTTTATCAAAAACAAGCAGTAACAAATGCATCACTCGAACCGAAATGGCACGAGAGGCATGTGCAAATAGTGTTATGCCAGTTTCAACTATGTGTTGGTGGTTACGCTCAGCTGCACCGTTCTACTGATGTGTATGAGGATAGGACACATGACGCGAGATACCAAGCTTCTGAAAGAAGGTATTAAGGTTGCGATATTCACCCCCCCCCCCCCCAATCAGATTGAACATGTTCAATTTTGTTCTTAAGCAACCGCTCAACATGTGCTTGAAATTGCATAAAGACATGGAACACATCAGATTTGCGCTTAATAAGATAAATCCAAGTAAAGCGACTGAAAGCATCAATGAAATTGACATAGTAGTTTGGACCACTAACATAAGTTTGGGCACAGCCCCACACATCCGAAAACACAAGTTCAAGAGAAGCCTTGACAACACGACTCGTCTGAGAGAAAGGTAATTGATGACTCTTGCCTTGTTGGCAGGCATCACACACTAGAAACTCCTTATTTATCGACTCAACAGGAAGATTATGGCGATGGAGCACATGGCGCACAATGGGAGTGGCTGGATGACCAAGGCGAGAGTGCCACTACGACGACGACACCCGGACACAACTGAAAACTTGAGAAACAGATGGCACATCAAGAGCTTATAGGCCACCCCGAGCTCGGCCACTAAGAAGAACGTCCCTTGTGTCCCCGTCCTTAACAAAAAATGGAAAGGATGAAACTTAGCAAGCACATTGTTGTCACGAGTTAATTTAAGAATAGAGAGCAAAATACGTGTAACTGGCGGAACACGAAGAATATCAAGGTGACGGAAGTTTTTAGTGGTACGTGAAAGAAGAGATGCCTGACCAACGTGTGAGATGTGCATACCTGATCCATTGGTGGTGCGGACCTGATCATGACCAGTGTATGGCTGGCGAGTGGCCAGCTTGTCGAGCTGGCTTGTCAGATGGTTTGTGGGGCCTGTGCCCATGTACCAGGCAGGATCCACATGATAAGAAGAAGTCAACCCAGGCTCCTGTGTTGCTAGAGAAGCTTTTTTCTCATTTCCTTTTCCATTGTTCCCAATACCAAGGAAGTCACGTTTGAAGCGACGCTGGCAGCGAGATGCCAAGTGCCCCTTGATGTCGCAGGGCTGACACTCAACTCCGCCACCACACGCTGGCGGTGCAGCCGCCATGCCCAACCATGGGGAAGCGGGAGGCGGGACGGGGCTGGTGGGTCGGTGATGGCGGCGGAGGTTGTTTGGCACCACGAGCCCCCCACGGTGACCAACATTAGGCGACGAGCCATCAAGATAGGCCTTAATGGAGTGACGAGCAGAGAGCCGCTTGTTCCATGTTCGGGAGGTGCGGCGTAGAGATCACGTGGTGGCATTGGTGTGTCACGTCCATTAATATTTTTCACTGTGGAGTCATAGTCCTCATCAAGGCCATTGAGAATGAATGAGAGGTGAACTCCTCATCACCGAGAGGCTTCCCAATGGAAGATAGTGTATCAGCCAAAAAATTTACCTTGTTGAAAAAGGACATGACAGAGAGATCATGCTTCTTGATCTCACCTAGCTGATTACGATAGCGGATCAACATGCCAGCGACTGCGAGGAGAAGCTGCAGTCAAGCGTGGCCCATGCATCCCTCGATGTTGCAGCAAACACCACCATGCCAGCCATAGAGGGAGTGAGCGATGATTGAATAGCATCCAGAATGGCTTGATCCAGGGCAATCCACCGACGGTGAGCAGGGTTGGGCACCATAACGAAGCCACCATTGATCAAGGGCATCGGAACCACGGCCAGAGGACACGGTAGCGTACCGTCAACATAACCCTCAAGGTAGTTACTACGCATCAGCGCCAACACCTGAGCGCGCCACAGAAGATAGTTATCAGCAGAGAGCTTCACCGTCACCAGATGGGCAAAGCGGAACGGGCCTGGTTCAGGCACCGATGCGGAGAGCTACGAGTCATACGCCGGAGGAGCACTGCACGAAACCAACGCATCAGCTGAGGGTGGCGCGTGGTATTGTTGATGATAATTGTAGAGCCCCGTGGAGGACTGATACGTCTCCAACGTATCTATAATTTATGAAGTATCCTTGCCATTATATTATCATTCTTGGGTCTTTTACAATCATTTTATAGAAACTTTATATCATTTTTGGGACTACTCTATTGACCCAGTGCCTAGTGTCAGTTGCAGTTTTTTGCTTGTCTTTTACATCGTAGGTAATCAATATCAAACAGAGTCCAAACAGCACGTAACTCCTTGGAGAACTTTGATGGACCAGAACACCCAGTATGGGCCAGAGCAGCACCTGGGGGGTGCCCCAAGGGGGGCACAACCCACTAGCGCGTGCCTGGGCCCCCAGGCGCGCCCAGGAGGGTTGTGCCCACCTCGGTGGCCTCCCGCAACCCTTCTTCGCCCTATAAAATCCCAAATATTCCAAAACCCTTTGGGGTAGCCCTAGATCAGAAGTTTCGCAACCGCAAGGCCTCTGTATCCATGAGATCCAATCTACACCCCATTCCGGCGCCCTGCCGGATGGGGGAATCACCACCGGTGGCCATCTTCATCATCCGGACGACCACCACGATGAGGAGGGGGTAGTCCACCCTCGGGGCTGAGGGTTTGTACTAGTAGCTATGTGTTCAATCTCTCTCTCTTGTGTTCCTGAGATGTCATGATCTTGATGTATCGCGGGCTTTGTTAATATAGTCAGATCATATGGTGTTTTCCCCTCTATATCTTGTTGTGATGAATTGAGTTTTTCCCTTTGAGATTTCGTTGTTATCGGATTTGAGAACACTTGATATATGTCTTGCAATTGAATACTCGTGGTGACAATGGGGTATCGTATTGATTCACTTGATATATGTTTTGGCACTCAACTCGCGGATTCCCGAGGTGACACACTACTAGGAAAAGGCATGCTAGTGGCGCACCAGTTTTGCCTACTAATGGCGCAATACTAGTGCGCCACTAGCATCACGCCATTAGAATATTTTAGTGATGGCGCACCACGGGTGCGCCATTAGTATCCCACAGGTGCGCCATTAGTATCTGGTATACTAATGGCGCACTTCACATGGATGTGCGCCATTATTAACAATTTTTTTAATTTTTTTTCGTTTTTTCTTAATCTCATGTCACTATTTCACATATGAGATATCCAACACACACATATATATATATATATATATATATATATATATATATATATACAACAAGCATCCATATAAAACACATATCCAACACACAAGTGACAAAATATATACATAAATAGCCAACACATAGTTCCATCATTACATATTACAAAAGTTTCACATCGTTCATCCAACACCGTTATCCATCAATTCACAAAAGTTTCACATTGATACAAAATAAAAACACAAGTGGAAAAGAAGCACTCCATCCATGCAAGCTTCCGTGAATTAAATCAAATCTGCAAAATGATAAACAAGAAGTTAGAAGAAGAAGAAGAAGAAGAAGAAGAAGAAGAAGAAGAGAAGAAGAAGAAGAAGAAGACTAGAAGAATACTAGAAGAAGAAGAACACTAGAAGAATACTAGAAGAAGAATAAGAAGAAGAATAAGAAGAATAAGAAGAAGACTAAGCTTATTATGTAAACTTGATCATTTTGTGCTAACATAAGTTATTTTGGAGCTAACCTATAGGAAACTAAGCATATAAGCTCTCGAAGTTAGCATATTAGAGCCAACTTAGGTAAAATGAAGCTAACCTATGTCATTTTGGAAAAGAAGAAGAATAAGAAGAATAAGAAGAAGAATATAAGCTTATTATGTAAACTTGATCATTTTGTGCTAACATAAGTAATTTTGGAGCTAACCTATAGGAAACTAAGCATATTGGAGATAACATAGGTAACTAAGTATATATATATATATATCATTTTGGAGATCTGACATACCTGACATAGTTCAGTTCTCATTGTTCTTCTCCTTCTCCTTCCTCAGCCTGATGCGCCAAGAGCGGTGAGGCGGTGGAGGCAGCGGGATGTAGTCTTCTACCACAATTGGCGTGGTCATGTCGCCCAGCTGTGGGATCGCCGGCGCCACCACCGGTGCATGGTCATTGTCAGGCACCACCACCATCTCGCGAGGCCACCTTCAGGCAGGACGGGCAAGACCATCGCTAGGTCATCCTCAGCCACCACCATATCTTGCCCATGGTCAGCCACCACCATCTCTTGCCCATGGTCAGCCACAACCATCTCTTGCCCTTGGTCAGCCACCACCTGCGCTAGGTCATCCTTAGCCTGATGCCCATCGTCATCCTGCAGCTCCTCATCCCCACTCTGCTCCTCTTCTCCCCCACTCCAGTCCGGATCATCCTTCTTGTTGTCTTTGCTGCTGCCAGAATCGCTGCTGCTTTCGCTAAAGCCAGAATCGTTGTTGCTTTTGCTACAGCCATAATCGCTGCTGCTTTGGCTGTAGCCAGTGTCGCTGCTGCTGCTCCCATTGCCTGTCCAAATGCAACAATGACCGTTAACAACCGATTGTGAGATAAAGCCAAATGTAGAGGAATAAGAAGAGGCAGAACACACTGGCATCTTCGTCGTCAGCGTAGCGCATGCGACACATAGTCGTGTTGAAAACCTTCACGATGAGCATTGTGGCGTCATCGTCGTACCTGAAGAGAAGAAAGTACCCGGTCCGCAGGTCGTAGGCACTGTAGAAATTCTCCCAGCCACGGCGCAGGTACATGTGGCCCTCCTCGATCACCAACTCCACGTCCCACAGCCTGCGAACCCCGCTGCCGGCCTGTTGGAGCTTCACATTATCTGGCGGATCTTCACCCAGCATGTTCATAAAAGTGTCAGGCAGCCTCTGCAATTTGGGACAAGGAGTGATGTAGCAAACAACAGAGTTATCATAATGAGATGGGTGAAGGGGAGATCTCTCGTTTTATATACCTGCCTCGTGGCTGATACTGAAGTCCCAAGTATGATACTGAAGAAATCGAAAGCATCCAACTTGTACTCCTGTGAGGCAGAGCGGCAGTGGCTGCTTCCCCCCATCTCTGATAAGCAGCAGAAGAGACCAATTAGTACCCTTACAACATTATCATACAACATTATAGCAGCATAAATTTTGAGCAGAAGATAATCAACTACACCAATGCACTTCCGAAGTTCCCGCTTCCCACCCATGATGTTGTTAAGCAAGGATTAGTGCCAAATGCATTTTTGGTACGAAAATACATCACAGGCCACTATGTTATTTAATATCATTCTTCTCGAAGATTATTATCATTCTTCTCGAAGAAAGCAGTCACAATGCCATTACAAAACCCACAATGTGTGAGCGTATTAGAACATCTTGTTGTTTAAGTTCACATGATCCTGCCATGTGTTGTTGGCATTGAGTATGTACAAGATCAAGGAAACAAGCCCAAAAATATAAATCACATCTTAACATTCCACTCTTAAGACTCACCATGCAAATGACATACAAATAAACTTCAGGCCATGCTATCTGAAATGCTAAATTTGAAAGCCAGGTATGGTTTGCAAAAGGCGTTGACCGCTGGTAACTATTCGTGAACCAGACAATGAAGAAAAATTGGGAATGTAGCATACACAAATTCAGGGCAACTCATGAACTATTTAAGACAAAATTCTTCTGGCACGAGTATACCAAGGTTATAGCATTGATCTGGGAAAGAACAGTACAAATGAGAAAAACCAACCACTAACCTAAACCTAAATCTAATTATCAGGGCATCAGGCACTTACCTAAACCTAAATCAGGGCATCAGGGCATCAGGCACCCACAAAATGTCCTACTAGTACAATCAGACAAGCAGGCATCAGAAGTCAGAATTGCAGCATCCCTCCTTCTAACTTAGAAGAAATGGTCAGAACCCAGAACTGGTATAAAATAAACACAGACCAGAGGTTAATTAACACAAGCATGCAGAGAAGCTCGGATACATGACCTACCTAGTACCTATATGCCATCGACAGAAGACTTAGCTCAGCCTGTAAATGTAACTGGGGACAGACAGGGCAACGCAAGGGAGCAGGACGAATAGGTTACAAACAATCGCAATAGACATGTGTGCGTGCATTGATAAGCTACCCACAGTTTCCTACCTATACAATCATACAATCCAGGCATCAGAAATGAGAAGTGCAGCCCCCTTCCACCTCCAGAACATGGTGAGAACTCAGAACTAGTAAGTACGAAATGAACACAGGGACAGAGATTAACAGCAACACGCACCACGCCGAGAAGCTGATGCTCGGATACATGGCCTACCTACACGCCATCGACAAACCTAGCTCAGCATGTACTCGTAATTGGGGACAGACATGGCAATGCAGGGGCAGGGCAGTAGGACGAACAGGTCACGAGCATCCATCCACAATTGACTAGATCATCGCTCGCTAGCTATACTAGGCAGCATGAAACGGAATCGAAACCAAAGTCGGAGCTTCCAGCACCCTGCGAAGGGGGGCGCAGCGGGGACATGGCAGCAGCAGGAGAGAGCAGGGGACTGGGGAGAGGGGAGAAGGGTCGGCTTACCGACCTAAATCTAGCACTAACCTAAACCAACCACTAACCTAAACCTATCAATAACCTAATTAAACCTAAACAGAAAAAAAAAACAGTAGAAAAAAAACAAAAAATGCTCACCTTGGCTCTGGGGGCAGGGGTGGTGGTGGATGGCAGCGGGCGCAGCCCGGCTCCGGGGGCGAGGCTGACGCAGGGGCCCGCAGAGAGCCTGGCTCGGGCGGCGCGGGCGCAGGGCGGCGGGCGAGCCTGGTTCCGGGGCGGCGAGGTGAGGGCCGACGGGCAGGTGGTGGGGGCGGCGGGCACTGTGGGGCGCTGTCGGCGACGGGCAGCGGGCAGGGCGCTGGG
Source organism: Aegilops bicornis (assembly GCA_021605145.1). Classification (NCBI taxonomy): domain Eukaryota; kingdom Viridiplantae; phylum Streptophyta; class Magnoliopsida; order Poales; family Poaceae; genus Aegilops; species Aegilops bicornis. The sequence goes on along the minus strand of CM038675.1, from coordinate 55,783,652 downwards.
TGGTGGCGGGTGGTGGGGCGATCAAGGGGCGGTGGGGGCCAGGGGCGGTGGCGGTGGCGGCGGCGGCGGCGGCGGGCGGCGGCGGGTGGTTGAGACGGTGGGCCGATGGGGCGAGGGGAGGTGGGGAAAGGGGGCGGCGATGGGAGGGGCGAGGGGAGGTGGGGCAAGGGGGCGGCGAGGGGATGGGGGGCGACGGGGCGCGAGTGGAGGTGGGGCGGGGTTACTAACATTTTTTTTTTCAAAACTACTAATGGCGCACGGTGGGTGTGGTGCACCATTACTATGTCAACTAGTAATGGCGCACTACACCACGGTGCGCCATTAGTAACAATTTTTTTTACTTTTTTTTTCAAAACAACTAATGGCGCACCACACACCAGATGCGCCATTAGTAATATATTACTAATGGCGCACCGACACATGGTGCGCCCTTAGTATATAGTAATGGCGCACCACATGTCTGGTGTGCCATTAGTGGCCATATCATCTATAGCCCTTTTTCTATTAGTGACATTGGGGTAATCTATGCATAGGGGTTGATGCACGTTCTTGTCTTTGTTTCTCTGGTTGAAATCTTGGGGCACTCTTTGAAGTTCTTTGTGTTGGATTGAGTATTATGAATATGAATTTGCTTTGGTGTTATTTTAGTACGGTCTCTAGGATAGATCGAACGGAAAGAATAGCTTTGTGTTATTTTAGTACGAACTCTTGAATAGATCAAACGAAAAGAATAGCTTTGAGGTGGTTTCGTACCCTACAAACAATTTATTCTTATGCACTCCGCTAGATAGGAACTTTGGAGTGATTCTTCATCGCACTTTGAGGGATGGTTATATAATTCAACTATGTTAGCATTGTTGAGAGTTTGCACTAGTCAAAGTATGCACCCTAGGCCTCATTTTCCATCATTGCAATACCGTTTTTGCGCCTGTTTACTATTGGTTACCTTGCTGTTTTTATAATTTCAGATTACAAAAACTCATATCTACTATCCATACTACACTTTTATCACCATCTATTCGCCGAACTAGTGCATCTATACAATTTGCCATTGTATTGGGTGTGTTGGGGACACAAGAGATTTCTTGTATCCGGTTGAAGGGTCGTTTCAGAGAGACCATCTTCATCTTACACCTCTCACGGATTGATAAACCTTAGGTCATCCACTTGAGGGAAAATTGCTACTGTCCTACAAAACTCTGCGCTGGGAGGCCCAACACGTGTCTACAAGAATAAAGTTGCATAGTAGACATCAAGCTCTTTTCTGGCGCCGTTTCTGCAGATGTGAGAGCCGGCATCGAGAATTTTTTTGTTTTTGAAATTAATAGTAGTAAAGCGGGTGTCACCCATGCTACTACTAACAGACGTAGTAGTAGCGCGGGCGCACCCGCTCTACTAGTATAAGTTAGTTGGAGCGCCGTTGTAGTAGCGCGGGCGCCCGTGCTACTACTAGCTATTTAACCCGCGCTACTACTAGGCTTTTCCCTAGTAGTGCAAGCACACTACACAGTTCTACATAATTCTACCTTGGTGACCTCGTATGTCGACGAACACACGAACATTCTGCGCTCCAAACACCCGGACCAGTGCGACGATTGGATTACATGTGAACACATCAACACTTTTGGCAGTTTGTTGCAAACACGTCTCAGGGGTGACAACGCTGCTTCTGATGAGCTGTACTCGTTGGCGAGGGAACCATCTTCGACTGTAATGACTTACAAAGTGTACAATATAAATGGGAATACATTTTACACGATCGCCCAAGATCAAAAGAGCACCAACCAAAACAGTGGTGTCCGCTTTGATTCAGCAACCAAGAGGGAAAATGACACATATTATGGTTACATAGTGGACATATGGAAACTTGACTATGGACATGATTTTAAGGTCCCTTTGTTTAAATGCAAATGGGTCAATCTGTCAGGAGGCGGGGTACAGGTAGACCCACAGTACGGAATAACAACAGTGGTTCTGAACAATCTTGGGTACACAGACGAACCATTCGTCCTAGCCAATGATGTGGCGCGGGTTTTCTATGTGAAGGACATGTCTACCAAACCAAGAAAAAGAAAAGATAAGGAAGTGGATACATCATACGATGAGTGAAAGCGCCACATAGTTCTTTAAGGAAAAAGAGACATCGTGGGATTGGAGGGCAAGAGAGACATGTCTGAAGATTATGAAAAGTTTCATGGAATTCCTCCCTTCAAAGTCAAGGCGGTCCTAAGCTCCCTATTAAACAATGAAGATTATCCATTGTCACGGCGCAATAAACAAAGGACAGAAGCAAAAGAAAAAGTGAATACTTTCTCTCCACAACTATTATGATGATGCCTTTGATCTAGAATATCACTGCAGCTACATGTGAAGAAATGAAATGCCTTTTGTAATAGATGAGTTTCCATCCGAAACCCTGATCATTCGGAAGAGATTGTCTGTTTTGTACATGAACTGCATCAAGTTTTTTCCGTAACCCTCCCAACTTTTTAGCACATGCTATGTGGGTTAAATTATGATACCATGCCAAGTTTCAACCTTTTCAGAGTTCATTGGTAGTGCTTTTCAATTTAAGGGTCAATTTAGCTGAAATAATGAACTAATAGCAAAAAGAATTAAACTAATAGCAAAAAGAATGAACTAAAAATAATAAACTACAATATTCTGTTATGATCAACTAAAACAAAACTATAATATTCTTCAATAGCAAAAAGAAGCAACTAAAAAGCTTTTATAAAACTCCAATAGCAAAACGAATACACTAAAAAACTTTTATAAACCTCTAGTATTATTGAAACTAAAACTATGTAAAATTTATGCAACTAAAATTATCAAAGTATTTTCTGTTCAAAAAGCAAGATGCAAAAATAATTTTCATAAAGAATTTCTTTTGTTAGAAACTATAATAAGAAAAAGAATTATCATAAAGAATTTTTTTGTTAGAAACAAAAATAACATAATCTGTTTTTTAATATAATGATAAAACACAGTAATATTAAGCAGAAGGAACAAGAATCACTCAAAAATCTATTTTTATATTAAAGTTATTCAAAAACTAGTGATTCACACAAATTTAAAAAATTCAAATTTAAACTATTCAAATTGGAAAACAAATGGCACTAACAGAAAGTTTATAATTTTTATTACCTAATTGCAAAAAAAATCATTGAAAAACTAGTAAGTATTTTGCTGTAAGTAGAAACAAAATAAAACAAATAAAGCAAAAAAATAAAAAAAATAAAAAAGTGCCACTTACTGGGCCACCACAGCCTGAATACGACTAGAAACCCTACCATGGGCAAGGATTCAGGCCCGCAGCAGGCCCGGTAGGCTCACAGGCACATAGTAACAGAGTAGGCCCGAAAGCCTGCAGTTGAGGGGAGCTCGAGTTGGTGGGCGCAGCAGCGCTTATAAACCATGCTCGAGCTCTCTCAACTAGCAAGGTGGGACTAAACTTTTAGCCGCGACGCGGGCAGCACAAGGCCTTTGGTCCCGGTTGGTGGCACCAACCGGGACTAAAGGGTGGGCATTGGTCCCGGTTCGTACCACGAACCGGTACCAATGCAACCCTTTAGTCCTGGTTGGTGCCACCAACCGGGACCAAAGGTCCACCTTGGGTCCCGGTTGATGGCACCAACAGGGACTAAAGGGGGTTTTGGTCCCGGTTGGTGCCACGAACCGGGACCAATGCTTCGTGTATATAGGCAAGACTTGTGGAAATTTTCATTTTTTATCGCCGTCCACCCCCCCCCCCCCCCCCGACGGCCCCGACCTCCTCGACGCCGCCAGTAGCCCGACGCCAGAGTCGCTCGTGCCCCCGAGCACACGCCGACGCTGTCCGCCACCCATGCCTCGTCGCCATCGCCAACTCCCCTGCGCCCCGACGCCGCCTGCTCCTCGTCGCTATCGCCGCCCCCATCGCCGCCCCTGTCCCCGCGACCTCGCAGTCGCCGACGCCTCCCCGAACTCGCTGTCAACGTGGATATATGATATTTTTTTCTGCATATATGTAGATGTAATGTTTTTTTTCTGCATATATATATTATGCTTTTTTTGTTCATAGATGATCATATGATTTTTTTTTGTTCATAGATGTGATTTTTTTCATATATCATATGATGTTTTAATCGTTCATAGATGATCGATCATATTTGCTCATATGTATGCAAGCGAAGTCGTTGTCGTCAGTTGTACTATTTAGGGTTACGGTCGTCGAGGAAGAAGGAAAATAAGGAAAAAGAAGAAAAGAGGAAGAAGGAAGAAGGAAGAATAAGAAAAAGAAGGAGAGGAAAAAAGGAAAATAAGAAGAGGAAGAAGGAGAAGATGAATGAGAAAAAGAGGAGAAAAAAATAAGAAGAGGAAGAAGAAGAAGAAACGGAGAAGAAGAAAAAATTGAAAAAATATTATATTTTTTTCTTCTTCTCCTCTCTTTTTTCTTCTATTTTTTCTTTTTATTCTTCTCCTATTTTTTTTTCTTCTTCTTCCTCTTCTTTTTTTTTATCGGGAATGAGGGTGTCGAGGATCGCCGAGCGGTCGAGGGTCGGGAACTAGGGTAGAGAGTCGAGGGATCATCGAGGGGTCGAGGGGTCGTCGGTGGTCGAGGATAGCCGAGGGGTCGAGAGGGGGACGTCGATCAACCCGTCCCCTCTCGCTCGACCAACTCTCGGGGACACCCAACCCTAGAAAAAAATTTGTCGATCTCCTATCCCCTCCCGCCCCAACCTGGCAAACTCTCTCGAGATTTATCAAGAATGGCCCCATTATGGATGTGCATAATTGAGTTGATCCATATTTTTCCTGATCTCATCTACCATTCTATATGTGCAGGTTCTCTTGTGTCGAAGTATTGAAGAAATCCATATGGTTTCATAATTAGCCAAAAGTAACAGGCGCATGATGGTATGAAGTTCAGCAAAGACCTTCCAAATAGCGATATTCGAAAGGCCCTTGCTGAACTTTGTACCAAAAAGCGAATTGTCATATTAGGATTCCGTTCCAAAATAACGTTGGGGAGCTTCATACCATCATGCGCCTGTTACCACTGGCTAATGATGAAGCCATGGTTTTCTTGAATTCTTTGACACTTTACAACGTAACATATAGAAGGGTAGATGAGATCAGGAAAAGTAGGGACCATTTTGTGCACATCCAGAATGGCGCCATCTTGTCAAATCCCTTGTTTGTAAGAGAGGCAGTCCGGACTTCGGACATTCATGAGAGAGGCGTTCCGGGCCAAACCCTAGAAGCGTTGCCGAGGCCACCCCAAACCCTAGAAGCGTCGAGGCTACCTAAATTTACCAAGTTAAAAGAGTGTTGTCGAGGGCACCCCAAACCGTAGAAGCATCGAGGCCACTCATTAATATTCCTTGTTGTGATTAGCTAGCTAGGTCTATGTTTGCCACTATTAATATATCCATCTCTCATGTTTGTATATTAATTGCCATGTTGTAATATTTGCAGAAACTATGGATCAACAAAGAGACTGGGAACGAGAAGAGTTGTTGGGGTACATAATCCGCGATGGAGGTGATGTCTTGTTGTTTCTCAACGACACTGATGGTCTGGAGGGAGAGGAAGCAGGATACGGTGATCGATCAATGGAGGAGGAAAGTCATGATCATGACGGCTCCGGTGACTGAACGGAGTCGGGAACAATCGAGTAGCACTATTTTGATTCTGGGATCAGAATACTTATTCTGATCACAGGGCGCTCTATATAGGGCTGACGGGATCCTCCCGAACTTGTCAAAACAAAAAAACATATCATAAAACTACCCCCGATCCTCTCGGCCTCCACACACCCCACACCACCCACCTCCCCCTGCCGATCCACACTACCAGGCCCCCGAGCAATCCGCCCCTCCCCTCACCCACCCACGAAATGGCGGCGCGCCGCCAGCGCCCTCGCCTCGCCCCCAACCGGCATCGCCACTCCACGCCTCGGCCCCAACCGACTGGTCCCTGGCAAGCTGCACGCCCTCCGCCGACAACCCCTTCCGCGGCTGCCCATCGGAAACATCAGGCGCCTCATCTCCTACCGGATCCCACTGGCAAAGCTAGCCATGGCAACTCCCCGCGTTCCTCCTCTTCTCGCTGCCTTGGAGAGGACCCTCCCAAGCCTGCGCCAGGACGGACCACCCCTGCTCCAGTGCCTCTTCTCCACGCATGCTCTTCTTCCTCACCGGAGCTGATGCGCGCCGCCGTCTCACTCCGCTGGCCGAGATCCCCCACCCCGGCGTCGTCCTGGCCAGCCACATCGACCTTCTCACGAGGGCCACGTTGAACTTCTCGAAGCAAAGTTCATCCATGGAGCGTCCGCATTGTGCATGGCTCGCTACACACCTCCGCCCTCCTTCACCAATGCACTGCCACCGCATGGAGCTTCTAGCACACCGCTTCGACCTACCCTTCCAGTGCCAAGCTTCCTTTTTGCGGCGTCGCCTACCACTCGCGGCAGCGTGGCTACTTCCCTCCCCGTTGTGACAGCAGCGAGCGGCCGGTCATCCGTTTCCCTGCTTGTCACGCCCAATATGCGACCCTATCCAAAAGGAACTCGACGGTCCCACCAAGGATAGACCCGCATATTGAAACGCTTTTGCAAGGTGGATATCATTACATCAACATTACACAGTAGATGGGGATAAACAGAATACGGATGAAACATAAACAGAAGCTCAAACGACATCCACCCTGCTAGCCCAGGCTGCCGATCTGGAACCTAACCCCTGATCGAAGAAGAAGCAGAAGAAGAACTCCAATACAAGCAAACATCGCTCTCACGTCATGATCATCGCAAACCTGTACCTGCAACTGTTGGTGTAGTAATCATGAGCCACGAGGACTCAAGCAATCCCATTACCATGGGTATCAAGACTAGCAAAGCTTAATGGGAAAGGAAGGGGTAAAGTGGTGAGGTTGCAGCAGCGGCTAAGCATATATGGTGGCTAACATACGCAAATGAGAGCGAGAAGAGAAACAAAGGAACGATCGTCAACTAGTAATGATCAAGAAGTGATCCTGAACTCCTACTTACGTCGGACATAACCCGAAACCGTGTTCTCCTCTCGATCAACCCGAAAAGAGACCATCACGGTTACGCACACGGTTGGTGTATTATAGAAGAGTTTACTTCAAGTTTACTACAACCAGATATTAACAAATTCCCATCTGCCACATAACTGCGGGCACGGCTTTCGAAAGTTCAAACCCTGCAGGGGTGTCCCAACTTAGCCCATGATAAGCTCTCGCGATCAACGAAGGATATTCCTTCTCCCGGGAAGACCCGATCAGTCTCGGAATCCCGGCTACAACACATTTCGACAGCAATAAAACAAGACCAGCAAGACCTCCCGGCGTGCCAACACCCTGATAGTAGCCGCGCGTATCTCATCTCAGGCCACGATCGGATGAGCAGTCCGTACAACTAAAACCAAACCCCAAGTTTCCTTGAGGGGGCGCTGCAAAGCACTCTAGTTTGGACCAACACTTAGACAAGCATTGGCCCGGGGGGGCTAAAATAAAGATGACCCTTGGGTTAATTACTCCCAAGGGAAAGGTAGGTGGTGGTGAGGCAAATGGTAAAACCAATGTTGGGCCTTCTTTGGAGGAGTCTTATTCAAAGCGAACTGTCAAGGGGTCCCATAAATCACCCGACCGCGTTAGGGACGCAAAATCCGGGAACATAATACCGATATGACGGAAACTAGGGCGGCAAGAGTGGAACAAAACACCAGGCATAAGGCCGAGCCTTCCACCCTTTACCAAGTATATAGATGCATTAATTAAATAAGATATATTGTGATATCCCAACAAGTAAACATGTTCCAACAAGGAACAACATCTCCATGTTCCAACAAGGAACAAACTTCATCTTCACCTGCAACTAACAACGCTATAAGAGGGGCTGAGCAAAGCGGTAACATAGCCAAACAACGGTTTGCTAGGAAGGGTGCAAAAGGTTAGAGGCTGACATGGCAATTTGGGAGACTTGAGGAACAAGTGATAGGTAGCGCAGCATAGTGATAGAACGAAGCAACTAGCATAGCAATGATAGTAGTGAGATCCAGGGTGACGGTCATCTTGCCTGAAAACCCGCAAGAAAGAAGAACGAGTCCATGAAGAAGACGAACGGATGAAGCCGAACCAAGCGTAGACGAACGAATCCTCACGATCGCAACGAAACAGGAACTAACAAGAAGAAGCACACAACATGGTAAACACACCACACATATACAAGACATGATGCTCAAACAAGCATGATGCATGACAAACCTACATGAAGCTACTCATGGCAAGAGATTATGCAAACAAGAGCAACACATCAAAGCAAGTTTAAATGAGGCCGGGAACAACATATAACAATTCCGGTAAGTCCTCATATGCAAATTTCGAAATTGGTCCAGATCTGAATAAACCTTATGTTCAAGTTGTTAAACAGCAAGTTAAGATGCACCACGATGATCTACACGAAATTCTAGTCAAGTTACATATAAAGTTCATTAGATTCGGAGCTACGGTCTAGAAGATATGAGCAAAACAAGTTAAGCATGGCATTGATGCAAAATGCATACAAACATCACACAAGCACATCAAAACAAGGATGCAACATGATTATATGAAACTACATGCAAAATCAAGCAAGTTTCATATAGAGCACACTCAAAACGGAGCAACGGTTCAACACATACACACAATACAAGTCATAACAACAATCTGTCCAAAACAGCAACTAGGCCTATTACAAGCATCAAAACAATATGCTACAGCATCTCAACATGAGAACAAAAGGCATGGGAATGATGTAAAGGTAAAGCATGACAAAACATGAACACTGAGCTATCTCCAGAAACAACTAGAACATGCTCAAAAACACATGGCAAGATTGCAAATAATAACAGTTTCACAGACTTGGCAGAATTTACAGGACATGGCAGAAATATCATCGGGTTAACATGTTTAGAGCTATGAAACAACATGTTACAGCAAGCTATCAAGTCAAACTAGAGCATGGCATGAATCTACTCAAAGCATATAACAAAAGTCCCGTAGTGACCATAAGCCAAAAGGGATCAGAAAATACAGTTGCAAGGATGTGAATATAGCAAAAACATAAACAGATTCAGACTTAGTGAAAAACTGGAGCATGGCATAAACAGATAACAAGTAGGCATGTTGGTGAGCTTGAATCACTCACCACAGAGCAATACATGATAAACTAAGTATACATCCATCAAGAAGACATGGCATAGAAGCTATACATGGCAAGAACAACATCATAGCATACACGGATCAACTACAACAACCTTGGCAAAATTGAATAACATGTAAACAACCTGCCAGGAAACATTTTATAGCAAAAGTAGAGCTCAATTGGCTCAAGCTATGGCACTCCATAATTTCAAACAAGGGCATGGATGGATAGAGAATAACCATATGTTCAAAACATCCTTACTGAAGTATCTCAAAATAAGCATGGATCTCTCGGTAGCATCAAGTTTACATGGCATAAAAATATCAGCAGAACATGGGCTGAAATCATCAACATCATGAAGCCTAGTTCATATGAAGCTAGTCACCACAGAGATCAAAAAAAACATGGCATACACCCCTGTAAAGATGGCATGGCATATTACAAAACACATGTAGGACTCAAGTTCATAGGATGCACACATCAATCATGGCAAAAATGACAAAAATGCATGTTCTGATAAGAATCTGAAACTAACATCACATAGCCCTCTTCTAACATTATTTCGGGAATCAAGATGAGCTCAAATGTATGACGCAATGAGATGAAATGATGTACTCGTCGAGACGAACAATTTGACATATTACATGCATGAAACAGAGCAGTATGCAGCAAGTTATGATGCGATGAACATGGCATGATTATTACTGCAGATCTGGGGACTTAGTCATTTTCAGAAAAAAAAATCAAGTGAGCGTCATATAGTTATATCGCGCACGGGCGGGTTTTAGTGGGCTGCTCACCCTGGGTCAACAGGAGCTGGACCGTCTCGACGGAGGAGGCGGGAAAAAAACGGGGGGGGGGGAGGTGGACCGGCTGAACCGGGTGGGTCACCGGTTCGTCGGCGCCCCCGGCGGGGTCCACCTGCAGGGCGCGACGGAGGAGGCCCTGCGGCCATGGTGCGGCGGCGCGGGCGACCTGGGCGGCGGGGACAGGCGAGTCCGACGCCGGCGGGGATGGGACGCCGTGGAGGCGGGGTCGCGGATCTGGCCGAGGCTCGCGGATCCGGGCGGCGACGAGCAGCTCCGGGCAGCGACGAGCAGCTCCGGGCGGCGACGGGGCACCTCCTGCCCACGACGCAGAGGAGAGAGAGGGGGGTGTTAGCGAGAGGGAGAGAAGGGAAGGAGAAGGGGATGCAGGGGCGGCGGGACCTGAGACCGGCGGCGGCAGAGCAGTCCGGCGAGGTCCGGAGGCGGTGGAGCGGGCCGGCGGTGAGGAGAAGTCGCGGCCGTGGCTGGGTCGAAGCTTGGGCGGCGGCGTTATCGGGCCCGACGGGCCAGATCTGGGCTCATGGGCCCGGTGGCAAGGAGCCGGGCGCTGGATACGTGGCAGGCGGCGATTCATGGAGGGGCGGCGGCGCGGGTTTGTCCGTGGCGTGGACATGTCCGGTGGACGAGAGGCGGTTCTAGGGTTTCGGGGGGAATCATCCGCGAATTTGTACGAGAAGCACATATTTATAGGTAGAGGGAGCTAGGAGGGTCCAAATGGGGTGCGGTTTTCACGCACACGATCGTGATCGAACGACCGAGAGCATGGAGGGGAGTTTGCTGGGTTTTGGGCCACTTTAGAGGGGGTGTTGGGCTGCAACAAAAGAGGCTTTTACGGTTACCCGGTTAACCGTTGGTGTACCAAACGACCTCCAAATGGCACGAAACTTGACAGGCGGTCTACCGGTGCTATACCAAGGCCGCTTGACAAACCTCGGTGCATTCCGAGACCGTTTAACACCCGCACATGAAAAGAGGTAAAAGGGGGCGCCGGGAGACATAGGAATGCCGGATTGCAAAACGGACAACGGGGAAAATGCTCGGATGCATGAGACGAACACTAATGCAAAATGAAAAACACATGATGACATGATATGAAATGCAGATGATGACATGGCCAAGTGAAACACGCAAGCACATGACATGGCAACGACGGCGAATAACTGACAGACACCTGGCGCATCGGATCTGGGGCGTTACACTGCTCTTGGCTCGTTGTATTCAGAAAAGTTCAGATAAACTAACTGAACTCATGTGCTTCTTCATCCAAAATGCCATGGATTTGTGCTACTAATTACTAAAAGGTTCAGAAAATGATTTCCCAACAACCAGAAGTTCAGGTCGCTGTGCGCTGTTAGTTCAGAAAGTCTCGCGTGCACAGATCCGGCGGTGCTTGACTGCACCGGCCACCATGTCTGTGACCCCCCACCACCATGACTGCATGACTTGATTGCATAGAAAATGTAGTTGTACACTTGATTTTGTTTCTTTCAGCAAACGCTTAACTTTCCGGTATTGAAGTAGATAGTAATAGGAGAAATGCAAAACTGGCTAAAGATTTAACTGTTTGAACTCTCACAATGTAGAAGGATGATTTCCATGTGGACCTAAATGCTGTCAACCTGAAGCTGCTGCTTAAACATATGTTACCTCCGAACAAGGGAGTAAAGCAAACAAATGTAGCTCCTTTTTTGTAGGTGTAAACCTGATTACTACATGCTTTATTACTGTTTGTTTCTAGAAAAGTAACTCACCAAGTCTACTTCCTTTTGAGACTAATCAACTTCTTTTGACAGTTCCTGGACATGTTTTTCATACATTTCAACATCTGGTAGCTTGTTTGCATTTCTGCTTGAGACACGGCATTTTTGATTAATCGTGCTAGTAGTAGATTGTGAGCGTGCTTTTAAATACCTGCGGAGCATCACATCATTTATATCTGTTTGAAATGCTAAGCATATCCGTTGTGGCTGCAAAAAATATGCATGGAGATTGATGATAAGTTCCTATAGACTGTAGAATTATCCTTCAGAGTTCATATAAATGAATTTTTAGCAGCTGGAACCTGATGACTCCATCTTGTAAAAGGATATTCAGAAGTTCAAATTAGACTTAAACAAATGTTAAAAAATCAAAAGGAAAGAGCTTTGAGTGCTGCAGCGTCCATGCTAGGTTGGCACACGAAGTTCACGTGGTCGGCACAGGAAGTTCAAAAATTCTTTTAAAGGAGGTTCACCATGTATTTACTTGTGCAAAAATAGACACAAAAAACATGTTTGTATAGAAGAAGAGAAAAAAACAATGGCACATGCACCAAAGCAGTAGGACGACGCACCTTCCCGGCGATGGCCCAGTAGTGCATTCGACGTCTCTGCACATGTGTGTGCAGTGCACTTGAGGGAGCACTCCCATGTTGCTCTTCTGCACCTACGCCTCCCCATGGATCCCGTTCTCTTCATCTCTTCTTTTTGCTGTGAGTTTGTAAATTAAAGATCATCATAACAGGGAAGAAGAAGTTTTAGAGTTTTCGTAAAAATTTAGGGATGTTCTTCGGATCGTTATGGAATTTTCATATATGTTGATGCTAGTTCATGCTTGTTTGTACTCTTTTTTTTCTCACTCTATTTCAGATTTTGGTTTGAAAAAGTATGTGCATGGTGACAAAGACAATCTATACAAACAAGTTCAAATATTATTGCCTGCAGGTTCATGTCTTCACAAAGATGTACCACTCTCCCTCAAAAAGTGTGTGTTTTCAACACTACAACAGATCCAATACCCTGAAGAAAGTTATGGGAAAAAATATAGAAAGTCCAGAGAGGTTGGGGACAAAAGGGTTTCTGTAGCGAATATTTTTTTAATCCTATGCAAAGTCCAGAGAGGTTGGTGAAGAGCATTCATTCCCGTATACTCTCAGTTTTTAAAGAAATGAAGTTAAAAAATAAGAAAATGGGAAGTTTGGATTGTTTAACTTTTACAAAAAGACTTAGATATTTTTCCTATTACTATAAGAATAAAACACAGAAGTTCAAATTAAAAAACAAAGCAGCTCAAAATTTATAGGGAAAATGGATTTCCCCAATTCTGGAAAACCGCTAGAGGTTGAAATTTAAATAACAAAGAAGTTCAAAGTTTTTTACTGTACCAAGAAGGTCAAATTAAAAAATGAGCAATTCAAAAAAGACCTACAAGTTCAAATTGAAATAATTGAGCGGTCCAATATTTATTACATAAGTAGGACTTTTCGTGTTATTAATGAATAACACCAAGAAGTCCTAATTAAAAAATGAAGTTGTTTGATGTTTATAAAAAAACTCAGATTTCCCAATACTAAAAATTAAAATCAAGAAGTTCAATTTTAAAAAATAGAGTAGTTCAATGTATATACATGTTCTCTTGTGAATACAGAATAAAATCAAGAAGTTCAATTTGAAAAAGCGGAGCAGTTTGATATTTATTTGAAAAAACAGATTTTTCCAGTTATTAAAGAATGAAACCAATAAAATCAAGAAGTTCAATTTGAAAAAGCGGAGCAGTTTGATATTTATTTGAAAAAACAGATTTTTCCAGTTATTAAAGAATGAAACCAATAAGTTCAAGTTGAAATAATGAAGAAGTTCGATGTTTCTAAAAAACCTCCAATTTTCACATTTCTAAAAGTACACAATGAAGTTCAAAATAAAAAGGTAGAGTCGTTCAATGTCTATAAAAAACCCTGATATTTTTACGTAACCGAGAGTAGTTCAGATTGAAAACTATCAAAAGTTCATGTACTACACGGTGTGCATTTTATATTAAAAAAGAATGAAAAGTCAAAGGCTAAAAGTTTTGTTGATAGAAGCTCAAGTGCTCGCCCCCAGAAAGTACAAAAATTAAAGAATGGAAGCCTTGAAGTAGGATTTTTTCCGTTACAAAAAGAACTAAATCAGGAATTCCATATTAAAAAGATGGAGATGTTCGATGATTATACAAAACTCAGATTTTTTCTTCTTGTTATTAAAGAATGGAAACAAGAAGTTCAAAAATGAAATAACAAAACTTCAACTTTTAAAAATAGAGCGCTTCAAAATTTCACAAAAAAGATTAAGAAATAAAACCAGTAAGTCCATATTAAAAAGATGGAGAAGTTCAATTATTATACAAAACTCAAATTTTCCTCATAATTCAAAAATGGAAACAAGAAGTTCAGAAATGAAATAACAAGAAGTTAAACTTTTGAAATAGAGAGCTTCAAAATTTCAAAAAAAAAGATTAAGAAAAAACCAGGAAATCCATATTAAAAAGGCGGAGAAGTTCGACGATTATAGAAAACTCAGATTTTCCTCGTTATTAAAGAATGGAAACAAGAAGTTCAAAAATAAAATAACAAGAAGGTCAACTCTTAAAAATAGAGCGCTTCCAAATTCATAAAAAATATTTAAGTAATTCAGATTAAAATTCATAAAAAATTCAGATATTCTGACATAACCGAAAGAAATTAAAATTTATAACTGCCAGAAGTCCACATACAACATGGTGTGCATTTAAAAAAAGAAAAAAAAGCAAAGACTAAAAGTTTTGTTGTTCTAAGTTCAAGTCCTCGATTAGAGAAAGTGAAAAAAAATATTGTGAGAGAGGTTTGTACAAAAGAAATATCATTTGTGTAGCACTGACGAATGAATAAGAAAATTGCAAACGAAAAATACGTCACAGAAGTTCAACGTGAAAACAGTAGGAAGTTCACCTACTACACAGAATGAATTTCAGATGAAAAACTTTTAAAATTGTCGCGAGTATGAAAAAAATGATCAACACAAAAAAGTTTGCTTGTTTACAGCAACTTTCCATCGGTATATCACTTGCTTAATTTCGGTGAGTGAATGAAGAGCTACGAGCAAAAAAAAGCACATGAAAAACAGAGTCAAGTTCAACCAAAACTGCCACAGAAGTTCAAGTACTTCACGCGATGCATTTTCGACGAATCTGTTTCGCGATAAAGGCAGAACAAGTAATCTCGCTGGTTCTGAAATTATATGAAAATGGCTGGGAACCAGAGAAAATCATCAACAAGAAAATGTTTCGCATTTTTTGTAGCTTTTGAACGGTATATTATTCGCCCCATTGTGACAAAGTTTGGAGAAATTATGTCGAGAATACGTTTTTACCCATTTTCAAAACTGACATAAAACAGTAAGGAATTGGGAGATACAATACATATCAAAAAGTTTCGCATTTACTCAAGCTTTCCAACGCCATATCATTTGCTGTATTCGGATGTACGGCTAAAAACTTAGATCAAAATACGAATTGGTGGAAACTGTACTATTTTCTAAATTACTCTTAAACCGTTCAAAATTAGGAAAAAAAACTTCAACATGAAGAAGTAGCGCATTTTCCTAAGCTTTCCAATGCCATATTACTGGCCTCGATTGGATTAGCCGTTTAGAAATGACGTCGAAAATAGGAACTCGGTTATTCGGTTTGTGACATTTTACGTTTTTCTAAAGTACTATTTAACCATAGGGAATTAGAGAAAACTTTCAACATGTGGAAGGAGCGGTTTTGCAGCAGCTTTCCAACGCCATATTATTTGCCTCATTCTGATGAACGGTTTAGAAATGCAATCGAAAATACGATTCATGTTTTTTGTGTGAAGAAAAAATGATTTTCAAAACTGCTCTTAAACCGCTTACATTTTGACAAAAATTTAAGTTGGGTCATGATACTGGTGTCCATAGATTTCCAAGGGTATATCGCAAGCCCCGTTTGGGCAATGTTGGCGGAAGTTCAACCTAGTTCAAAGGGAATTTCAGGTCGAACAACTCGGGCAGTAAAATTGCGATAGAGGCATGTTTCATCACGACCCGAGAGCAAATCCGTCAACGACCGAGATTCATATCTAAAACAGGCATTTAGTTGCTAGAAATAGTTTGCAGATTACACTTACATCACATAGAACACGAGTAACTAGAAAAATTCACGCGGGAAGACACGGTTGCGAAGATAGCCCGAAGGTCAGGTTCGTACAGAGGGAAGTTCAGGTGCGTGTACAAACAAAAATACGTCACAGAAGTTCAACATAAAAACAACATGAAGTTCAACTACTACACTGAATGAATTTCAGATGAAAAACTTATAAAATCGTTGCGAGTATGAAAAAATGATCAACACGGGAAAGTTGCGTGTTTACAGCAGCTTTCCATCGGTATATCATTTGCTCAATTCGGTGTGTGGATGGAGAGCTAGGTGAAGTGAATAGAGATATACAAGCAAAAAAAAGCACATGAAAAATAGAGTGAAGTCCAAGTACACGTGCCGAGAAGTTCAGGTTCTTCACGCGGTGCATTTTCGAAGACTCAGTTTCGCGATAAAGGCAGAACGAATGATCTCGCCATTTTCGCAATTACTTGAAAATGGGTAGGAATCAGAGAAAATCATCAACATGAAAAAGTTTCGCAATTTCTGTAGCTTTTCAGAGGTATATTATTTGCCCCATTCCGAGAAAGTATGTAGAAATTATTCCAAAAATACATTTTAGCTATTTTCTAATTTGACTTAAAACCGTAAGGAATTAGGAGAAACAATATATACGAATTTTTTTTGCATTTACTCAAGCTTTCCAACGCCATATAATTTGTTGCATTCGGACCCACGGTTAAAAAATTAGCTCGAAAATACAAACTCAGTGGATCTTGTACCGTTTTCTGAATTACTTTGAAACCACTAGTGCAGAACCGGGCTTTAGTGCCGGTTCATGACGGCCTTTATTGCCGGTTGGCGAACCTGCACTAAAGAGTGGGGACTAAAGGTCCCCCCCCTTTAGTATCGGTTCGTCACGAACCGGCGCTAAAGTGCAAACACGTGGCAAGAGCCAGGCCCGGGTGCGTGTTGGACATTAGTACCGGTTGGTAACACCAACCGGTACTAAATGTTTGGGTGTTTTTTTTATTTTTGCTTTAATTTTGTGTTTTTAATTTGGCTTTATTTTCCATTTAATTCTTTTTTGTTTGCTGGTATTTCACGATACTACAAATTGTACACGTTATGCATATATATAAATATATAGATTTGCTCGTACGTAGAACCGCATATATATGTATATATATATATATGTATATATATATATATATATATATATATATATTTTATATCATCGAATGTCTGACAGCCAACACCATTAACTATTCACACATACACATGTATATACATATACAATTTCTCCTAGATGTTGCCTTGGTGCCTTCGGAGCACGATGACAAGTGGTTCATGGGGGCGGTAGCGGCTAATAGTATTCTCCTTTGGTATCTATGACCTGGTCGAGCAAAAATCCGGCTATTTCCTCTTGAAGTGCTTGTATGCGGTCCGATGCTAGGAGCTTATCCCGCACCTCTCTGAACTGTTAAGAAGGAGATCAATATGCATGTGTGTTAGTTGTGTGAATAGATATCGATAATGGTGTGAATAGTGTTCTGACAAAAACGTACCCATTCCTGTCTATCAGATCTGCTCCTTTCGCACGTCATCATGCGAATGTTCTCGCAAACGTAGAATGCACACAGATTATTCCCCGACGCCTGCCTCAGGGCCTTTACGAGAATGGAATTGAATCAGATAATGATTAATCAAGCATGATAATTAATTAATGATATTGAAACAAGAATTAAAGAGATGGTAGCTAGCTAGTACTACTTAATTACTTACCTTGGGTCGATGCCAAAACAACTTTTTTGGCCACATGCCTGGAGTCACCTTGATGAACTTTGCCCATGCCCTGCCCGCCGACAAATAAAATTAATAAAGGGGTTATTAAATAGTTCATATCAGGAACTAATAGTTCATAATGATTGAAATTACCTGTTGACTATCCCCTTCACGATGGTGTAGTCTTTATCTTCTTTAGTTAGTGAGTCCAGTAATTCAACTTTTCCTTCCTCAACTTTAATGTCTAACAAGACCCAGTGCCAACTGCATACGCACACGTTTGCATGTCTTAATTAAGCGGGCATGTGCATAAAATTAATCAACTACCGTAAACCGTATAAACTTAATTATTAACATCTAGCTAGCTATTAAGCAAAAACAGAATTTGTAGTACAAGACAATGTGACTCACGGGAAGTTGTAAGGAAGTAGTATATCTTCATTGCTATTGAGGCGCTTCAAGAACTCTAGCATGCTTTCCTCTACAGCAGCTCGACAATGTTCAATCTCCCATATATCCTGATTAATGGTATTTGGGTCAATGAACCCAACGCCATAGCGTCCAGCTTTTTTCATTTCATACATCTTCATCCTGCATATAATACCACAGAAAAAGAATATAGTGAGGATAATTACATGTAATGATTGATCAAAATTATCACTACATAACTAGCTTGAGACTTAAATTACAGAAAGAAATCACTTACAGACAATAGCAACTGACGATAGACTTGTCGAGTGCGTCTTGATTAAATAACTGAAATAGTTCTGGATACTCAATGGACAGGGCTTTCTCATGGTAATAATGCTCATGCTTGAGATTCACCATGAGGGACTCTCGATTGGAAATCTTGGTAATGTTCATGTACCATTGATGCAATTGATACATTCTTGTTGGGAGGTCCTTGACCTTGTCTGGATGGACCAAAGGTTTGCCCCGGCAATATTGCCATGCTATTTCCGATTCTTTAAGCGTAGGCATGGGCTCGATTTCGAGGAGTTGTCCAACAGAGATATTGAGCATTTGAGCCTGCATTATATGATCCTCTATTATTACCACATCGCCATGCTGGGGAACGCTAACGGTTTGCCCACAATAATATATGGCGCGCGTACTACTCCTCTCATGTGTTGTTGGCACAACAAGCGGGGGGATCGCTTGCGCCGCCTGTTCTCCCAACTGGGGAACGGTTTTCCCGCATTTTTTGCCAGCTGCTTGTTGGCTCGAGCTTGAGCTCGCTTCCTTCTGTAGTCGTGCTCGATGTGCCTTCCTAATTTGGCGCTCATAGTCCGAGTCAACAGGCTTGGGAGCTGGTTCTCTAGCCATACGAATGAAGTGGTCAAGTACTTTCTCAGGCACTTTCTCCTTTGGCGGCGGTGCCGGTTTCGGTCCAAAATGGGCGTCCACTTGGGCTTGCACTATGGCTGCGTTTTGCTCCTCAGTCATGTCGTAAGGCCTCTGAGGAAGAGGAGTGAGGCTTGGACCATATTTATATCGCTTGCCTTCGCCTGTACTTCCTGAACTACCTCGACTCGTACCGCTACGCCCAAAGCTGCGGGATGTCTCTTCTGCGATTGCTGAGCCAGCGGAGACGGCTGACGTGGAGCTGGACCAGGAGAAGTGGCCTGACGATGTGCCGGACTTGAAGCAGGAGGTGTGGCCTGACACGGTGCCGGACTTGAAATCGGAGAAGTGGCATGACGCTGTGCCGGGCTTGAAACCGGAGGAGTCAGATCACGCGTTCGGGGACTTGGAGGAGGTGGCGGACTTCGAGGAGGAGTCGTCTCACGCGTTCGTGGACTTGGAGGAGCGGGAGTCTGCTGACTCGGTGGCGGACTTCGAGGAGGAGTCGGCAGACGGCGGTGTCGGTGGACTTGAAAGATGATGCAATCCTTTCTCCATAGGATGATAGGATGTATGGCCTCTCCAGTGTCTTCGTCTTCACCTCCGGGGAATGTCAAGCGTTAGCCCCGAATATGGGTCCACCACTTCATCAACCATCACACGAGCATAGCCCTCTGGAATCGGGATGCAATGGTAGGTTGCTTTGGGGGTAACTGGAAAAGCAACGCCGTCCGCCACCTTCATGGATATGTTCTTCATTTTGGAGTGTAGCTCATGATTAGTGTTCTCTATGATCTCATCCACAGGTATGTATCCAGCGGTGTGTCGCCTGGGCAGAACCAACACCGCTTCTCGGCATGGATGGGACGGTGCTATCCAATGTTGGACGATCATCCGCTTCTTGCTGCCGCTGCCGAGACCCCTTTCCTGGCTAAGTGAGTCGATCTGCTGTTGCTGCTGCTGGAATTTGAGTGCCAGGTCCGCGTGCCTTGCTTGTAGGCCTTGAAGGCGTTCTGCGTCCTGCTTCCTCTGCTCCTCCTCCAGCTTCCTTTTCTTCTCCTCCTCCATCTTCCTTCTTGCACGGCTCCTGTAATCCTCGTTCCATTCTGAAAATCCCTCATACCAGGGAATATCGCCCATGCCTCGTGTTCTTCCCGGGTGTTCAGGATTTCCCAGGGCGCACGTAAGCTCGTCGTTCTCTCTGTTGGGCGTGAACACCCCCCTTCGAGCTTCATCTATTGCGTCAATTATCTTTTGTTCGGCTCCTTTTAGACTTGCCTTCCGCGAAACTTCGCCTGTCTTCGGGTCCAACGCTCCCCCATGCGCATAGAACCAAGTTCTGCACCTGGGGGGCCAGTGCCGGGTAACCGGAGTGACCCCTGCATCCAACATCTCTTGCTCAGACTTATCCCACTTAGGCAATCCCACCGCGTAGCCACCTGGACCCAGCCTATGGAACTGCGTCTTTTTTGCGGCATTTGCCTTGTTTTTTATCGACCGTTCCTTAGCTAATTCTGAATCCTTGAAGGTCACGAAATCGTCCCAGTGCTCTCTTTGCTTCTCCAGTGTTCCCGTGAAATCTGGAGTCTTCCTTTCATTAGCGAGGTAGTTGGCCCATACAGTTTTCTTGTGGGTGTTGAATGCAATTGCCATCTTCTTAAGAGCAGCGGCCTTGACTTTTTCCATATCTGCTTCAGTGAAATGATCTGGTAGGGTGAAATGTTCCATCAGAGATTTCACAAGGTCTTTTTTGGCTCTGTCGTCGACCCAAGTAACACTTGACGTTTAGTATTTGGCTCTTTCCATTCTTGAATGGAGATCGGGAGTTTGTCCTTCACAAGAACTCCGCACTGACGAGTCCACTTGTTCGCAATGTTCTTAGGCATGAGGGGTTCGCCACTAGGTTTGATGGATTCGATGTTGTACTTTACACCTTCCTTCAACAATCTGCCCGGGCCTCGCTTTGTCCTGCTATCTGTAGAAGCAGATTTGCTCGATCCAGAGGGCTAAAAGAACAATGATCGATTCGTTAATATATCTTCAATAAAAAACATGTGATGATCACCATGATGCCTGCTTATTATATAAATATACCTCGCTGGTAGTGTTTGTTATTTGAAGATCAGCATTGTCTGTGTCATAATCATAATCATAGTTCATGACTTCATCAGCCCGGTCGTCGAGATCGAATATCTTTTCATCACCCTCTCCGGTATTGTTCAGATATTGGGAGCCGTCATCTGCTTCATTCAGATCATCTAGCCTATGAGGGCTGCGTATGATGTCGAACAATTCCTCTTCTCTCTCTCTGCCGGTATTGTCCGCCATAGCTTTTACTTTACTAATACAGAAGAAATATAAAACAATTTAGTATTCAAAAATTACAATGCATGGATGCAATTAGTCAATAAGGAAAAACTGAATCACGAATACATCGTCTCGAATATATAATCTCGAATACATCATCGATCGTCTTAATATATATAATCTCGAATACATCGTCTCGAATATTATATATCGAATACATCACTGGCTAGGTACCTAATAAAGATCGAGTACTACAGAAGAATCTAGGGCGCCACTCGCGGTTCACGGGCGCGGCGGTGCACACCCAAAGAGAAGGAACCATCACAGGATCATATCTCCGGTCATCTGCCCAAAGAACCCGCCAAGTAGTGGAGAATGGCGTCGTCCATAGCAGCCATATAGCGATGGGCGTGCTCATCTTCCTCCACGATACGGGCGACGCACCACCTCCGGCGGGGCCGGCTGCCTCTGCACCGAATGTGGCCCACGCGAACGCCACCAAAGAAGATCAGGGTCGACGACGGGACCCGAGGTCGGGTTCTCACCAAGCGGCGCGCCTCCAGTAGCACCTCCGGTGCCAGCCCGGGCGGAGCCCAGTCCGGACATGGGTCCCTCAAGCAGGGCGTCGTCGCTTGAGCGAATCGACGACAGCGAGGATGCGGGCCGGGCATATCGTCGAGAACAAATACTATATGCCCATAAAAAGTAACATTTTTAAATGATTGGATTGTGATAACTAAAATTCTATATATATGCAAATTCTAACAATTTGACATTAATCTAATTCATCTAACTAAAACTAATTCTAAAATTTCCTGATTATATAACTAACATTTCCATAACAATTCTAATATTTATATAACTAAAAACAGAAAAATTGCTAACATTTCTATAAATATTTCTATAACTAAAAACAGAAAACATTTATAACATTTCTATAAAACTAACATTTCTAATATTTATATAACTAAAAACAGAATAATTTCTAATATTTTTATAACTAAAAAACAGAAAAAATTATAACAAACAAACTAATGTGTGTGTGTGTAGTGTGTGTGTGTGTGTGTGTGTAGTGTGTGTGTAGTGTGTGTGTGTGTGTAGTGTGTGTGTGTGTGTGTGCAGAAGTGTGTGTGTGAGTGGACATGGCGGCCGGGGCGAGCTCACTGGCGAGGCGACAATGGGGCGGCGACGACGGGGCGGCGACGACGGGCGGGCGGCCGGGCGACGGACGGGCGGCGGCGACGGGACGACAGGGACGGGACGGCTGGGGCGGCGACGCCGACGGGGCCGGCGACGAGGGGCGGGGACGGCCGAGGTCAGCGACGAGGGGCGAGGGCGGCGACGATCGGGGCCGGGCGGCGCGAGGGAGGGAGGAAACAGAGGGAAGAATAGAGGGAAACTGAATTTTTTTCAAGTGTTGTATATATAGGATGGACATTTAGTACCGGTTGGAGCCACCAACCGGTACTAAAGATCTGTTTTGGCCAGGCCAAGCGGCGGGAAGCGCACCCCCTTTAGTACCGGGTCGTGGCTCCAACCGGTACTGGCCTTTAGTACCGGTTGGTGCCACGACCCGGTACTAAAGGGGGTGCGCTGGCTCCAGGCGGTGCGCAAGTTTAGTCCCACCTCGCTAGTCGAGGGGCTACCGCACTGGTTTATAAGCCCCAGTGCGGTAGCTCTCTCGAGCTCCTCTCCTAACCAGGCCTACTGGGCCTACCTGCCCTCTTCTCCCAGTGGCCATATTGGGCCTTTGCGGGCCTGCATCGTGGCCCAACAAAAGGTTGTGTTACTAGTCGTATGCAGGCCGCTTTGGCCCAGTAGGCGGGCTTTTTTTTCTTAATTTTTTTCGCTTTATTTATTTTTTTTAATTTTTTTTGGGTTGTTTTTTGCTATACTTAGAGTTTCTTTGTGAATATTTTTGCTTTAGGTACAAAAAATTACAAACTTTCTATTAGTGCCTGTAGTTTTCAAATTTGAATAGTTTAAATTTTGAATTATTTGAAATTTGTGTGCATCACTAGTTTGTGAATAACTTAACTTTGAAAAAAGTTTTTTCAGTGATCCTTTTTTCTTATGTTTAATATTAGTGTATTTTATCATTATATTCAATTTGGTAATGCTTAGGTTATTTAAAAAATGAAATGCCTTTGTAACAGTTCAGTTTTCGTCGGAAACCCTGATACTTCGAAAGAGATTGTCCGTTTTGTACACGAAGTGCATCCAGTTTTTTCCGTAACCCTCTCTACTTTCTTGCACATGCTATTTGTATGAAATTATGATACCATGCCAACTTTAAACCTTTTCTGAGTTCATTTGAAATGCTTTTCAATTTCAGGGTCATTTAGCTGGAAAAAATCAGTAAATGCATGAAAAGAATTTGTTTGCACATAAAATTTCTTCGCGTTTCAAATGCCAAAACACATAACTACCCTAACTATTACAGACATTCCCTCCTGGGTGTGAAACACAGAAGAAAGTGATGATAGTGAAGCCGATCACATCCCAGATCTTTCGGTGTGAAACTTTTTCTTCGCGTGTGTCCCTTTGCACCATAACCATGGAAAATCTTCATCATTTAACAGGATGCTCGTGTCAATATTCACTGTGAATGGAGCAATTTCATCAAACTTTTCATAATCTTCTGACATGTCTGTCTTGTCATCCACTCCCATGATGTTTCTTTTTCCTGAAAGAAGTATGTGGCGCTTTGGCTCGTCGTATGATCCATTCGCTTCCTTATCTTTTGTTTTTCTCGGCCTGGAAGACATGTCTTTCACATAAAAAACCTGCGCCACATCATTGGCTAGGACGAATGGTTAAATCTGCATACATAAGATTGTTGAGATCCACTTGTTGTCATTCCGCATCTGCGGGTCTTACATTACCTCGCCTCGTGTCATATTGACCCATTTGCACCGAAACAAAGGGACCATCAAATCACATGATCCATAGTTTAGTTCCCATATGTCCTCTATGTAACCATAATATGTTTCCTTTCCCGTGTTGGTTGTTGCATCAAAGCGGACACCACTGTTTTGGTTGGTGCTCTTCTTATCTTGGGCGATCGTGTAAAATGTATTCCCATTTATCTGGTACCCTTTGAAAGTCATTATATTCGAAGATGGTAACTGGGACAGCGAGTACAGGTCATCTTGAATATTGCCATCATTCAGAGCACGTTTCTGCAACCAACCGGCGAAAGCCCTCGTTTGTTCGCGTGTAATCCAGTCGTCAGACTTCTCCGGGTGTTTGGACTGTAGAAAATTCTTGTGTTCCTCCATATATGGAGCCACCAAGGCGGAATTCTGTAGAACTGTAGTGTGCTTCAGTGAGAGAATGCCCGTCCATACATATTATTTGATGCCCTCCTAGCGTGCCTTTTCCTTCCAGTCTGCCCTTATGCCGCGATTCAGGAACACCAATCGGCTTAAGGTCAGAAATGAAGTCAATACAAAACTCAATGACCTCCTCATTATCATGGCCCTTCGAGATGCTTCCTTCTGGCCTAGCATGGTTATGAACATATTTGTTCAAGACTCCCATGAACCTTTCAAAGGGGAACATATTGTGTAGAAATACTGGACCCAAAACGTTAATCTCCTCGCAAAGGTGAACTAGGACGTGCGTCATGATGTTGAAGAAGGATGGTTGGAACAACAACTCAAAACTGACAAGACATTGCACGAAATCATTCTGTAACCTTGGTATGATTTCTGGATCGATTACCTTCTGAGAGATTGCATTGAGGAATGCACATAGCTTCACAATGGCTAATCGAACGTTTTCCGGTAGAAGCCCCCTCAGTGCAACCGGAAGGAGCTGCGTCATAATCACGCGGCAGTCATGAGACTTTAGGTTCTGGAACTTTTTCTTTGCCATATTTATTATTCCCTTTATATTGGACGAGAAGCCAGACGGTACCTTCATGCTGAGCAGGCATTCGAAGAAGATTTCCTTCTCTTCTTTGGTAAAAGCGTAGCTGGCCTGACCCTGATGTATGCCGTCTTTTTCGTGCATACATTGCTGGTCCTCCCGTGCCTCTGGTGTATCTTTTGTCTTCCCATACACGCCCAAAAAATCAAGCAGGGTCACGCAAAGATTCTTCGTCACGTGCATCACGTCGATTGCGGAGCGGACCTCTAGGTCTTTCCAACATGGCAGGTCCCAAATATAGATTTCTTCTTCCACATGGGTGCGTCCGTCGGCCGTCCTTCGAACAGGTTTTCCGCCAGGACCCTTTCCAAAGATTACCTCCAAATCCTTTACCATATCATGTACATCAGCACCAGTACGGTGGCGAGGCTTCGTCCGGTGATCCACCTCACCTTTGAAATGCTTGCCTTTCTTTATTACGGGATGACTTGTCGGAAGAAATCGACGATGTCCCAGGTACACATTCTTCCTACAACTATCCAAATATATACTGTCGGTATCATCCAAACAGTGCGTGCGTCCGCGGTATCCCTTGTTTGTTTGTCCTGAAAGGTTACTGAGAGCAGGCCAATCATTGATGGTCACGAACAGCAACGCCTTTAGGTCAAATTCTTCCTGTCCGTGCTCATCCCACGCACGTCCACCTGTTCCATTCCACAGCTGTAATAGTTCTTCAACTAATGGCCTTAGGTACACATCAATGTCGTTGCCGGGTTGCTTAGGGCCTTGGATGAGCATTGGCATCATAATGAACTTCCGCTTCATGCACAACCAAGGAGGAAGGTTATACAAACATAGAGTCACAGGCCACGTGCTATGGTTGCTGCTCTGCTCCCCAAAAGGATTAATGCCATCTGCGCTTAGACCAAACCATACGTTCCTTGGGTCACCTGCAAACTCCTCCCAATACTTTCTCTCGATTTTTCTCCACTGCGAACCGTCAGCGGGTACTCTCAACTTTCCGTCTATCTTACGGTCTTCTGCGTGCCACCGCATCACCTTCGCATGCTCTTTGTTTGGGAACAAACGTTTCAACCGTGGTATTATAGGAGCATACCACATCACCTTGGCAGGAATCTTCTTCCTGGGGCGCTCGCCCTCGACATCACCAGGGTCATCGCGACTGATCTTATAACGCAATGCACCGCATACCGGGCAAGCGTTCAAATCCTCGTACTCACCGCGGTAGATGCAGTCATTAGGGCATGCATGTATCTTTTGCACCTCTAACCCTAGAGGGCAGACAGCCTTCTTTGATTCATACACTCTCGGGCAATTCGTTGTCCTTTGGAAGCATATTCTTTATCATTACCAACAACTTTCCAAATCCCTTGTCGGATACACCATTCTCTGCCTTCCATTGCAGCAATTCAAGTGTGGTGCCCAACTTTTTTTGTCAGCCTTCGCAATTCGGGTACAACAATTTCTTGTGATCCTCTAACATGCGCTGCAACTTCGTCCTCTCGGATCACTTGCGCAGTTTCTCTTTGCATCGGCAATGGCCCGACCTAGATCATCGTGGGCTCATCGATGCCTCTTCTTCAGCTTCTTCCCGCATTGCCGGCTCAGCTTCTTCCCCCATTGTTATATCATCGTATTCAGGGAACCCATGGCAAGGATAGCCGTCGTCGTCCTCTTCTTCTTCATTGTCTTCCATCATAACCCCTCTTTCTCCGTGCTTGGTACAAACATTATAGTGGGGCATGAAACCGGACTCAAATAGGTGGACGTGAATGGTTCTTGAAGTAGAGTAACTGTGACCATTCTTAAAGCCAGCACATGGACAAGGCATAAAACCATCCGCCCGCTTGTTTGCCTCAGCGACCCACAGAAAAGTATGCACGCTATTAATGAACTCGGGAGAGCATCGGTCATCATACATCCATTGTCGGCTCATCTTCATTACACAACACCAAATAGACCAAATTAATACAAGTTCATACATAAAGTTCATACATAAAGTTCATATACAACACTTAATTAAATGCAACACACAAATAACTCTCTAGCTAAAGAATTTAAATGCAACAACAAATGCGATGAAGATCGCAACTAAGGTAACTATTGATCCAACAGCATAATGATACCAAGCCGCACTATCAATGGCATATTTTCTAATCTTTCTAATCTTCAACCTCATTTTCTCCATCTTGATCTTGTGATCATCGACGACATCGGCAACATGCAACTCCAATTCCATCTTCTCCCCCTCAATTCTTTTCAATTTTTCTTTCAAATACTCGTTTTCTCTTTCAACTAAATTTAACCTCTCGACAATAGGGTCGATTGGAATCTCCTGTTCACATACCTCCTAGATAAAAATATCTATGTCAATTGATGGTCATAATTTGTCATAAACACGAAATGCAACAACTAGTTTTAAAAGAGAATATACCACATCCGAATCATAACAAGGACGACGGCCGACGGGGACGGATATCAAAACCATGGCACTATGTATAACAAACAATGTACGGGTAAGATAATTATATGAGTAACTATATATCCAAATCACACAAACATCAATTTGGTAATGTAAAACATTCATGAACAAGAGCCTCACCACAAGGTGGTGCCATGACGGGACGAAAAGTGGCGATCGACGGTGGTTACGACGGAGATTTAGAAGGCACTAAGTAAACCACACCTACATATGCAAACTAAGTGTTATTTTTGACCTCAAATTGCATATAAATCAAATACTAGCAAATATAATTCCTCCCAAATTAATCACTATACAAAGCATTGCAAGAGCTAATCTAGCAATGACAGTTGAAAGGACAAAGTTGCTAACCTCTGTGATCATTTGAATGGATGGGGGCCTTCAAATCTTGACAAATTTTGGGAAAAATTTATGAGGAGCTCGAGGGGAAAGGGGAAGAACAGTAGAGAAGTGAGGGGAAAGGGGAAGAACAGAGTGGCTCGGGTGGACGAAGGGTTTATGTGCGTCGACCTTTAGTACCGGTACGTGCCACGAACCGGTACTAAAGGTACTGGACGGGCCTTAGAATGACAACACCCTGCCACCACCCTCTTTAGTACCTGTTCGTGGCACGAACCGGTACTAATGAGGACGGCCGGCTAGCTGTTGGAACCGGCACTAATGGACACATTAGTGCCGACTCGAAACCAAACCGGCACTAATGTGTCTCATATTAGGTCCGTTTTCTACTAGTGAACTGTTCCAAATTATAAAAAACTTTTACCATTAAAAAGTAGAGCATTTTCACAAGCTTTCCAACGCCATATCATTTGCCTCCGATGGATTAGCCGTTTAGAAACTACATTGAAGGATCGGTTTTGCAGCAGCTTTCCAACGCCATATTATTTACCTCATTCCGATAAACGGTTTAGAAATGCGGTCGAAAATATGATTCATGTTTTTTGTATGAAGAAAAAACGGTTTTCAAAACTGCTCTTAAACCACTTACATTTTGCCAAAAATTTAACTTGGGTCATGATATGGGTGTCCATAGCTTTACAATGGTATATCGCAAGCCCCATTTGGACACTTTTTAGCTGAAGTTCAACCTAGTACTCAGGGAAGGTCAGGCGCGTTACTCGGGAAGTTCATGTTGTGATCAGAATATTATTCTGATCCCGTGATCAGAATAGTGTTTATGTATGTATGTATGTATGTATGTATGTATATATATATATATATATATATATATATATATATATATATATATATATATATATATATATATATAAAGCCTGTGCTAACTAGCTAATTGATGCATTAATTGTTTTCTATGTACATACATTAACTCTTCTTTCTTCTTTTATAGCCCTACGGATCGAGCCAAATTTCGGTAACGAGACGAGGCCCAAAAAAAAAAAGGTTGCGCCAGGATGAAAGGTTCACGATCACGTCAATCGCAAGCGATGGCCAACCGATTGAACACAGCCGTACCAAGGAAGCATTCTTTGCTTTCGGTGTGGGGTTCTTGTTAGGAGATGATCCCGATCAGCATCCACCAATGGAATAATCCTAAGAACGAAGACCCTCAAGTTTCTTATGTCGAAGATAGACAGAAATATGATCTTTGGATCGCGTTGAAGGAAAATTTCACCCTACCGCCAGAGGAGGATCCGGCTAAGCCTGTTATAGATCCATTGGTCAAGGCTCACGCTCTCAAGAAGATGGCAGATCTATTCAGTAGGTCAAAGAATGAGTTGAAATCAACGTATGTCGACAAAGACAAGACTCCGTAATTCATCGGCCGATTTGAGAAGATAAGAGATCACTGGGCCGCATTTGTGGCCCACAAGACATCGGAGAAGAGTAAGAAGATGTCAGCGACAAACAAGGAAATGCTACAAAGAAGGAGCATCACCATCACACGAGGTCAGGTGGCTACCTCAAAGCCCAACCATTGTGGGACAAGGCTGAGAAAGACCTGGTTGCTAAAGGGGTCGAACCAGAGGCATTGAACTGGCTAGACCGTTCAAGGACTTGGTTCTGCGGGGTTGGGGGAACCTTGGACCCTGAAACAGGGAAGTGCGTTTGGACGCATGAGCAACTTGAAATACCCATCAAGAAGCTTCAGAAGTATATCATCGCAGTGTAGGAAGGGACATTCGTTCTCAACAGAGAGAACGACGAGCTCATAGAGGCCCTCGGGAATCCTGAGAACCCTGGACGAACACGAGGCACGCGAGGCTCCGTCGCGTGGAAGGTTGGGTTTCCCGGCACAGGCGGTTACAAAAACCAAGACAGGAGGAGGAGAGTAGAGCAGAGTGAACTACAGAAGCTGAATGCTAGGGTACGAAAGCTAGAGGAACAAATTCAGAGCCAGCGACCTACCCAAGCTACGCCAGAAGCTACCCCACCATCTCAGCGGAGAAGCGGCATGGTTTCCACCAACCTTGTTCATTAGCCTGACTTCACGGCTCCTAGATACCCCGTGGATGCTATCACGGAGGCTCATCAGTGCCAACTTATGACACAATGGCAAAATCTAAAAGTCAAGGCGGCTGTCGGCTCTGTTGCACCTCCTGAACCCGACGCAACTTTTCACTGCCTTCTGATTCCACAAGGCAATGTTGTTGTGATGGTGGATGAAATAACAGTGGGATTTGAGGAGCTCCAGCTTGACCACCCTACAGGTGATGGGGAGACTCAGCTGGGTCTTGCTCTGAAGACTCCGTGTCTATGGCAGAAGGAGCACATCAAGCTTCTGAACTTCATGCCTCCGCTTCCTCCTCGTCCTCCTCCTCCGGCGAGTCAGGGCACTCCTCCTCCTCCGCCTCCTCCTCCGGCGAGTGATCAGGGCACTCCGCCTCCTTCTCCGGTGCATGAGGCCGGCACTCCGCCTCCTTCTCCGCTTTGCTCCGTGGCGTCCGAGCAGCCCGCCTCCTCCTCCGGCTCATCGACAACGGTGGAACACAGACGCCGCCGCTTCGGCTGCTCCGGCGCATCGGACCACTCCGCCTCCTTCTACTACTCATCAGCACCAACGGAAGAGAGCCGCCGCCGCTCCGGCGTCTAGCAGTACAGCCAGAGGCGGGAGGCAATATAGATTCGGTCCATCTCTCAAGCCTGTAGAGAAGTTACCATACGAGATGACCGTGGAGTAAAACACGAAGATGGTTCAAGCCCATGTGAAGGACTTCTTTGAAACGCGAAGAGATATTAAACATCCACTTCCAGAGGAGAAGATAGATCCGGTGAAAGCGAAGTGCACTATCAATGCCCTGAAGCGACCACCGCCTCGTTCGCCGGATAACAACCATCTCGCTGTCTTAAAAAGACATTGCAAGAAGCGCACCAGTCGGGGAGTACTTCAACTGTCAAAAGGTTAAAAGAACGAATAAGTGGGAAAAAAATCCCCAGCTCATAGAACAGGAGAACCAATCATTCCCCCCGCTCAAGGTGTCTAGCGATATCGTCAGAAATCAGCCGCTATTGCCCAGTTTCACTATTGGTGATTACCTGCCCGACGATGTTCATTTTGAAACAATGGAGGTGGAGGAATTCCAATACCATTACGGGAAGCCTCTCGTCAAAGATACTCTCACTCTAACAATGATGATGCGAAGATTCCATGACTGGTATATGAAAACCTGCGGTGAGTCCGGGAAGGATGCTTTGTCGATGATGATTAACGAGGACCACAACTTCATTGGCCAAGAACTGTTAATTGTTCATTTTGATGAGTTTTTCCAGCTCTACAATCAAAAGTCCCTCGACAAATCGCTTGTGGCTTGCTACTGTCTGTAAGTACTACTTTCTGCAATTCAGTCTATATATATAGCTCATCTCTTTCATTGCATGTATATATATATATATATATATCCTCACTATATTATGCAAATATGAATATCGTCGAATGCAGAAAAGCACAAATCTATGACATTGGGTTCATTAACCCAAATTTCATACATGAATGGACGGTTAAAAATAATGTCACGGAAACAGAGGACAACTTGCTAAAATCGTTGTTCAAATATCAAATCAAAGATAAAATACTCTTTCCTTAAAACTTCAAGTGAATGTTACTGTCTTGTGCATATTCGGTTTCCCTTATTACTCGAGGTTATAGTCATGTAACTAATGAGTTGTGTATGTGTGCACAGCTTCCACTTTATTCTCCTAGTGATTAAGCTTGGGAAGGGAGAAGTAACCGTCTTAGACTCGAGACAAAAAGATCCTGAGGACTATGCAGACATGACTCGAATGCTCCAGAAGTAAGTTCTATCGATCATTATCGCACCATATCAGCAAGTAATTATGTTTTTTGTCTGGTAGAGTTTGGAAAGTGTTCACCAAAATTTCTCCGGGACTGCCGACCGAACTGACATTTAAAGTCCCGAAAGTAAGTACTACTACCTAGATCCACGCATCTCCCATTAATTGTAGCTAGTTTCATCAATACCATTTAGCATGATTTCTTATCAGTTTGATTGACCTCTATTTCTCGTAAAGTGCTTGTGGCAGGAACAAGGAAGTGATTTCTAGGGATACTACGTTTGTGAGTTCATCTACAATGAGACGGCCAGGAATAAGCGGGGCCACTCTTAAAAAAATATCAAGTGCGTAAGCAAAAATATTCATAATTGTATTTTATTACCATTATTTGTGTTGAGTTTCATTCATACACATGTATTGGCGGGATTCGATTGAGATCTGGCAGCTGCGGGATGAGCTCCTACCACATGATCGCATAAAAATAATTCAAGAGGAATTGGCGGGATTCTTTCCTGACCACGTCATAAATAAAGCCGGAGAATACCATGTGGCACTTAACTTCAGATGTTAGGGACTGTAATAGATCTTATATTGTATATATGTAGCTAGTAGCATCGGATAGATATACGAAAACTTGTTGTTCGACCAATCTCTCGGAGAAGGAGAGGTCGATCACTTCTCTCTGTATATGTTCATAATGATCTTCTGTACTTAATGGTTTCCTTCATTTTCTTACTAGCTAGCGTGTCGAGTCCTATATACGTATAATCGTAGCTTCGACCAAGCACGGAGATAAGAACACAATATATGAAACCCCTAATTAAATTAACCCTCCAAACCCCCCCCCCCCCCCCCCCCCCCCTCAAAAAAACAAAAACCCCAGCTCCTGAGCTGCTGATGCGTGGACGCTCTTTAGTCCTGGTTGGTATTACCAACCGAGACTAAAGGCCCTGCTACTGGGCTCGCCAAGCGGCCACGTGGAGCCCTTTCTATCCCGGTTCGTGAGCGAACCGGGACTAAAGGTCATGGGGTTTAGTCCCGACCCTTTAGTCTGGGGTCAAGAATTGGGATAAATGGGCATCTGGAACCGGGAAAAATGGGCCTTTTTCCACTAGTGAATCCCCATCACACACATCATGCGAAAAACTGATGGTGTCACCATTCCTAACTTACCAACGATAAAATGTTTTAGCGGCCGATAAGGCCCAGATAACACTTCTCCAAAAGGAGAACCTCCTTCTCCCTTGAACCTAAGAATGTTAGGAGAGATAACATTATATTTAAAAGCCAGAATTCCTTCCAATCACTGTCATATTATCAAAGAATCGCTTCCCTGAACAAGCCAACAGAGCCATGTTCAAATCCTTGAGATTTGGAACCCCCAAGCCCCCAAATGTTTTCTTCCTAAAAACGAGACACCTGTTATCTAAATGATACTTATGCTGATCTCCTAGGTTTCCCCAAAGGAAATGGGCCATATGGCAGTTAATGGCGTTAATAGCGCATTTGGGAAATTTAATCACAACCATTAAGTAAGACCGAATGATAACACTACTGGAAAAGACTTATAGGTGAACTCACATTAGTAGCGGGCGAAGTCTAGCGCCTGCCACTACCATAGCCTTGCCAGTGGTGGACACAAAACCTTGCCTGCCATTGCTACTTGAGTTACTAGTGGCAGGCAACCATACATGCCTGCCACGGAATTTTTTGGTCTAGCGGCAAATCTGTCCAATAATACCAGTGGCAGGCAATAGAAAATTTGGGAATATTCCTTGGCCCCCTGCTCTGTACATTGGATTTCATCGGATCACCTTTATGAAAACTGATTTTCATTCCTGGAAGGTTTTCAAAACAAGACAACATCCACTCGAAATTTCTGGATTTCTCACAAGAGTTTTCCAGAAACAGGAGGGTATCATCAACATATGGTAAGCTGATGATCCCTCCAGGGTTAGCATGAGGCAACAGCCCACAAATCAGCCCATATGTGGAAGCTTCAGCAAGCATTTTGGAAAACACGACGAGGTAGACAGTCAGGGACCACAACGGAAGGCTAGTGCGCTCCCAGCCGCAATAGTATAGATTTGCAGCTTCTGCCATAGCAATGTTCGCAATCACAATCAGGGATAGGTTCCAACTGCAGGCTCTCTATATGCGGTGGGAGTGTGCAACTTTGAACCGGGAATTCGTGCAGCTGTGCAGTTCTTCAGATGATCATCGGTACGCCATTGCTGCTATATGGCAGTAAACATTGAACATACAAGTTTTGTTAGACTGTGTAAAACCAATTAAAAAAATAGCATGCTATAGTAGCATTATGATCAATGTCGTGCTAAATGAAATAAGCGTGCAATCGTTCGCTATAGCGTGATACAGAGTCGCTGTAGCGCATCATAGCTTCACTATAGCGAATTTTCGGGGCAGCGATATTTTGGCATAGCATGATATCTTTTTTCCAGGCAACACATATGAAAATATCATATATAAATTGGGAAATTTCTATAAAAAAATGTTAAAAGAGGGGGTAGAACTGAAATTTGCTCTATCATTTGCTATGCCTAGATTTACTTTGGTTATTACTACAGGTACGGCCTGCTATAGGACCGCTACAGACCTTTCCTTAACCTGTCTTCACCGCCCCCCTCAATTTCACCCGAGTAGGGCCCTTCCTCACTGTTAATCCAATTAAAAGATGTCAACTCCAGGATCAACCTGCAAACTTAAAACCGGAAATTCGCAGGGAAACATAATCCAAAAGATGTCCGTACATGTATTTATCGTGTCGACCCTGACCCAACAGACCCCAGAAGCAATTTAGGGCATCGGATGTCGCCGCCCCACTCCTCACCGCCACTGGATCGCCACAGGCAAAGCCTAGGCGGGTGATAATGGCGGCGGCTCTGGGGGTGTCTAAGGCGTTGCTACACGCATGTCCCGGTCTAGCATCGGCCAGTCAGCGAGGGGGCTCATTCTGCAGTTGTTGGCTCACCTCAGAAGGGCAGCGGTTCCTCGTGGGGGTGTCATTGCTTCAACTCCGGTCATGTGCAGTCTCCCGGTGGCAGGGTCGTGATGGCTCCTGAGAAAATCGTTCAGATGCAAAATAATAAGTTTCCAGGATTCAAACTTAAAACTTCCGGGATACAACTACTTTTGTGGACCGCGAGGTATTTGGGCGACCGGACATTGCTAGGCAGTTGCGTGCGCCTGCGAATTTCCGGTATAACATGTTTTTACTATTATGTATAAACATGTGGATTGCTAAGGAAGACTCACTACTCGAAACAACGCCTAGTGCGTGGAGGTCTTTGCGAAGGCTGATATCATCTCGGCAAATCATACTTGACATACCTCCTTTCGGCAAAGCAGGCTTTCATCGAGTTCCTTTTGTCAAGTAGTCAGAAGCTCTTCTCTAGCATTGCACATGCCCTTGTATTTCTAGGACTGAAGGCGGGTGCAGTTTTTCTTCCTCAAGTATGATTTATTGGTTTTTACCGAGGCAGCAAAATCAAAACGATGCAAACATAGATGAGAGTCGAACGCCCCTGCCTATGCACGCGGCAACAAATCAGGATCACGAACAAAATTGGTTGGATTATGTGGAAATCCAACCGCTAAGGCCCTCTATGGATACTAGGCAAGTCACAGTTGTGAGCTCTTCCTTATTCAAAAAATAAAAATAAAATGAACATGCGATCAATCTGACTTTTGAGCCGCCCGAATTAGTTTTGAAGATTTCAGATCTTAAGCATGAGCATGTGAGGAAGCATATCATCTCACGACTTGACCTGTGAGGCGTTGACTTAGTCTCAAGCATTCCGTAGTACTAAACACTACTATAATATGAAGCATGGATGCGTAAGTCTGCTGTCAGCCTGATCACATGCACAGGCTACTCTCTATCTCTTCAGTTCATCCGTGGGTTGTTTCCCTCTGCCTGCCCGTACAAGTATCCAGCTGCAGTTGCATTATTACCTACTAGTCGTCAACCCGTGCATCTGCACGGGCTAGTTCATTCAAGAGTAACCTATAAATTGTAATAATTCTCCATGAATACTTGCTTTGAATGACGAACTTCTCATTAAACACTATACATGTAAATATGATTCCATCCATCACAATTCGAGACATTTGATATGTGAGCTGTCAATATTTGGCATCTTCTGTTGGTGCTAGTATTTTAAAGCTACACCAGCTTCTCTAAGTCAAGTAACTCAAACAAAAAGAGTGTATAACTTAACTAACAAATATTTGAATCGTTCTTAGTTGAATTTAATGCATTTTATTGCTTACATAATAGCATGATTTCTATGTTCTTTATCCTTTACGCTGGGCACATACACAAATAGGCTTAACTGAAGTCCATGGTACATGTAAGCAGGTATTACTATTTCTATTTCAAAAAAGAAATAATGCATGTACGGTTCACGTCATATACTCCCTCCGTAAAGTTAGTACAAAGTTGAGCCATCTATTTTGGAACGGAGGGACTATATTTTGGTTGCTGGGCTCTCTATCCGTAGTTGGTTACAATTATAGTTGTGAACCTATGAAACTACATCTAAACAAATGGTAGTGGGGTTTTGTTTGCTCCAGTTGTAACATATAGAGAATATGTTATTTCTAACAGAGTAGAACTCTAGTCCACAAATTAATGGCAAGAGCACATAGTTGTTGAAGATGTAGAATGTGTTTTATGAAGTTGTATTATATGGCATGTAACACAGGGCATGTCTAACCCCTTCGACAATAATAGTAAATCTCAGGAGCTTTGAATCAGTGTCTTCCTTCAATGACCAACAAAAACCACAATACAAATATATGATAGTCCATATGCAAACAACTTGCCTAGTACTGTACATTTATAAGGAAACTACTAAAATAACACAATCTGAACTAAACAATTATGAGCCTTTAGTCAATAGAAATAGAAAAGGATAATCTGATGTGAAAATCGGTGTTTGGGAAAAAAATTGATAAGCACATTGTCATAAATGATTAAGACATGATTAACTATATATTGTTGGTGGAATGATTACACCAGTAAAATTCATGGTAAAACAATTACCATTAGAAACTGTGAGGTAAAGCTAGAAGAAAAGAAGATAAATTGCATAACTTCAAATGTGTTGTGCTATTTTTTTGACTCTCCATTTGTAATCAGTAATTCCGTTTTGCTGCAAACTGTACCGTCTACAATATTTAATTATCCTAACTCAAGAAGATCAATGCAATAGTGGCTAAAAAGGATGTTTTATGCATAGTACATGGGAGACATGGTTCTGCATTAGTAACAAATATACAGACTGTGTATATACTTACATAGATTACATGCAAGGTTCCATGGAAGTATATGACAGTGCTTCAACAAATTCCTGGGTATTCTATTAGGAATTAGGTATTTGCTAGTTAATAATTCATCTGACACTTCAGAGTGCATTGCCAAACAGTAAGAAATAAGTTAGATTCAGTTTGGCAGATGAAACTATTGGACCTGAGGAGAGAAAAAAAAGTATTGTTGGATGGACAGAGTGCACCAACCTAGGTTGATCTCGCCGATGTGGTAGCTTGCCAGGTGGGCTGAGCTAACATCATTAAAGACCTAAGGCTACACTGCTGCCTGATGTCATCTTGGTTGGTAATTCCATCAAAACATGTCAAAGATGCACCTGCCGTGCATAGTTTCGGCTAAAATATGGCTGCTCGGAGTCAAACATGCGGCTATTAGGAAGCTCAGACAAAGAAGATTCAAGTATTCCGAGCATACAGAATAATGGTGCTTCCAGCTCGTCTTGAGATGGTAGTAGAGGACGCTACATTGAGGGAGCATACAGAGCATTCACAATAGTGCTATGCCTACGCGTCACTATTTCTCTATGTGTGGTGGACATATCTTGCTTTTTCCTGGCCATGGCCTACACCTATGCCTCACTGTTTCTTCCTGGCCGAGGCCCTAGCTTGTTCCCACTTTTTTGCTCGTGACACGTTCTATATCTTTCTGCTTGGGAGTTCTTTCGTGCTCTTCGACTCATGCTAGGGTTCTGCCGCATCGCGTTGCCTCCCCTTGTCCGGCATGTCCTTCTCCATACCACCCCGGACGCTTGCTACTTCACCCCGGGCGTTGGATTTGGTGCTTCTCCATGCTTCACCCGGACGAACTCCTGCTGCTTCTTCTTGTGCATGGGATTGGCTGCTTCTCTGTTCGCTGGATAACTCCGCCTCCTAATATGATCTGGCTAGCTATTGTATCCATTGTTCCTTTTTTAACAGCAATGACGGATGGTGCAAGCAATGGTGCACCATGCACGCAGGGAGAGATGGTTCATTAGAATTGAAAGCACATAAGGAGAGGGTTGTCGTGAATCTTTTTTCAGTCGACCTTCAAGTGGCAAGGTGGCAAGATTGGCATCTATGAGGAGATGAAGTAGGCCTCGCATCAATTGATCGAGAGAGGAAGACAGATCGCAAATCAGAATATGTATGCGAGAAAGGAGGGCGGCCTACGCTGCTTCATGATCAATTAATGGCTGCATGTAGATGGCTGAGTTAGATCCGAAGGAGAGCAAGATTAGGCTACACATGAGACGGCAAGGACTATCCAATTGTAATATTTTAGGACTCTACCTTTTTGTAGCGTACACATAACAAACTTTTATGATCCCTTGTTTCATCGTACAGATGCTAAATCGCTCATTATTGACTTGCTATTTTTTCATCTTCCCTTACCAACGTGTACATCCCCTTACCAACGTGTATATCCTTTTTTTTTTGCTTAACTAATGTTGAACGTGTCAGCAGCCTTTTTTGGACCGTTTTTTTGTTACGTAAGTTTTCTTTTTATCTCTAGCGTTAATTATTTAATCCAACGGTGTAATTAATTTGGAAGATGTGGATTAATGGAAAGGCTTTTATGGTGCCTCCAATTAGTAAATATAAGATTCGAGTATATATATCCTGACCCGAGGCACCGCCCCCGACTGCCCCGAGAATCTTATTATTGCCGACTTACTTATGAGTTGCCGACTTGATCTGTTCTATACTTGTATTCCAATAGTATCTTGATTAAATCTTGCTCCATACTTGTCGTCGTTCATAAGACAGATCGACTACTTACATTGCCTGTCCGGCAATCTGGGTCAACGCTCGTCATTAACCCAGCTTGCTGGCTAACCATAGTATATAAGGATACCCTTGAGGCCGTCAATCACAACGCCCAGTAGTAGCAGCTTACCAAGTCTTTCGATTGATCAGCTTGAAGCAGTTGGCAGCAGCAATGGCGGCACCTGTAAGTTTGGTCCGGATAGGCCTCCTCTGTCTGTTGGCAATGTCCGCGTCGGCGCAATACCTGCCGTCCCCAACCTCCCCGAACTCGTACCAGTCCCCGGGCTCCTACCCGTGCCTAGGCTCCCCGGGCTCCTACCCGTCCCCAGGGTCCCCGGACTCCTACCCGTCCCCAAGCTCGTACTCATCCCCAGGCTCCCCAGGCGGTTACGAGGGGGAGGGGGAGATCATTCCACCTAGGAACGTCACATATAAGGACACCGACGGCAAGCGGCCTGGGTGCACGAGCACCTGCCCCGACCGGTGCCCCCAACAGTGCATTGTCTTCTGCCCCGACTGCAGGACATTTTGCCGTACGTATTCAATCATGTTTATCAATTGTTTGTCAAGAGCTTTTTTGGGTAAGGGCTCTACTGATATACAAATGCATGTCATGGTGAAAAAAAAGACGACGAGGTAAAGCAGCGAAGCCCGTGCCGCCGCCTGCGATGTTCGTGTTTGGAGATGGGGCACTGGACGTCGGCAACAATGCTTACTTGCCAAAGGTCGAAACAGAGGAGGGGTACTACCCTCAAGTCTCCCGATCTTGCAGCGGCAGATTCAGCAATGGGGCCAACTTGGCTGACACAATCGGTATGTGGATCAAAATGATGCCAAAGCCCATGGATTTTAACCTTGTTTTCAAAAAAAAATACTCTGAATGTTGGTTCATTTCATGATGTCGAGCGACATCCATGGGCTTCCAGGAGAGCCCTCCAGCTTACATGTCATTGGGCGGTAGGCTCAACATGTGGGGAGCCAACTACGCCTCCGCGGCTGCCGGTATCAGAATTTCCATTGTAAGGCAAACCATTGTACTTCATTTGCACTAGCGCCAAATTACCAACATTTGAAATAAAAGAATCAATGAGAGATGCATGCATGCAGAACGGAGAGCGATCCATCTCGTTGCCGAAACAACTGGGGCACTTCAAGGCAACTAGGACCCAGATGGAGGCCAAGCTGGGAAGCGATGCCAAAGTACGCGACCTCCTGTCCAAGTCTATCTTCCTCCTTGGCATCGGCAGCCAGGACGTCGATCCAATGGTGAATGTCGAGGACCCAAATGTGTGGGCACATACCGAGAACCAGGAACTCATCGCCCAGTACGGGGAAGCCCTCACGTCCCTTCACGACATGGGTGCCAGGAAGATCGCCATCGTCAACGTCCTCAGCGGGAAGGCCTATGACAAAAACACCATTGCGTTCAATGCGGCCCTCAAGCCCCTTATGGCCAGCCTCACGTCCAAGAAGTCGGGCCTCTCCTACTCCATAGGCGACTTCTCACGGCTTCACCACCGCCGTTTTTGCCAACCCATCAAATTATGGTACGTAGCACAGTAAACTAACAACTGATACTCTTTCTTCTGTTGAAAATTAACCAACCACCAATGCCATATTTACCACAGGACACCCTAATCAGGGAGTCGAATTCCATTATCTACCAACACACATGTGTCCAATATTCATTAAACTGTCGTTTGTTTCATTGTTTCATTGTTATGTTGTGTGATGTGCAGGGCAAGTGAATACCCAGGACTCCTGCATCCAGTGGCGCTACCCAGACTGGACATACTGCTACAACCCAGATGGGTACTGGTTCTGGGACTCAGAGTTCATGACAGATAGGGCTGCCAAGCTGACAGCCGCTGCATTTTACTATGGTCCACCCCAGTTTACATTTCCAATTACCTTTAAGGCTCTGCTGGAGAAAAAATAATTTCACCTTGTGGTATTTTAGTAGTATGTACTGTATTTGTTTCCACTAGACATGTGCTATGAAAGCAACCGAAATATGCAATAAGTATGCCATGAAGAATAAAATAGGTCATTTTCTGACCTTTCTATCTATATGATATTAATAAAGATTACTCCTCTGAATCTTCTATGATAATTCTTCATGATCGGGCACACAAAATTATAGCAGTGCCCTTGAAATGCAGAAAATAATGAGAGTTGCAACCGAAAATTGGGTGCTCACTAGAATGAGCACAATTCATACAACAAGAGGAACCACGAGAGCTGATTTTCTGGACCATGGTGCACCCAAGCACCTACTCTCAGCGCAGTCAGGCCCACTTCTGTTTTCCTGAGTATGTGTGCAAGTTAATGTTGTGCAAACCCTATTTACTTAACCATCAGCTAAAATGATTCTTGTACTACGCCTGCTCGGTATCCATTTTTTCATAGTATTATATTAAACTTACACAACCCTAAGCTACAGTGCCAGTCCAGTCCATGAGAAGAACTCAAAGAAATATTTTTATCCTTTGGTTTCCTTCCTATACTACAGCACTGTACATTCTCGTATCTAGATATATACTGTAGAAAATATTGAACTATATTTCAGTCTCTAAAGTGATGATAAAATGTTGTGTGATGAGACCACAACTTTTCTATAAATCGGTGTAGATCTTTAGAAAAATTTGTCACTTGTGCATGGGTACTTTTAGTAACAATCCATGAAATATTGATGTTTTTCAGTAGTTTTAGTAAATGAACCTGCTGCTACAAAAGCCATAAATGTGCATGGGTACTTCATGATGAGAAAACGCAAAAATGTAAACAATCTGAGTGTACACAGAACCAGGAACCAGAAATAAAAAAATAAATAAGAAAATCATTGGAGACTGTACCGGAACTCCAGGATGTTCAATTTTTAACACCTACGAATTCAAATGTAGTAGACTGATTATTATCATAGGTCTCTTGATCACTTGTGCATGGTTTCTGAAACAATTTAATTAGCTCAGATCTCGAAAAGGTTGTCAGACGATGTATGGCAGTGGGTGTAGTTCGGGTGCACCATGGTGCCCAGCAACATTTTCGGAGGAACCACATCAAAGAGATTTCTTTGGCCTAGATTCTGTGCCTAATATAAAAATATACTTCCGTTTATCAACTTCACTAGATTCTCATAAATGGTCCCCAGCAGAATAACGAGT
Organism: Aegilops bicornis; assembly: GCA_021605145.1. Classification (NCBI taxonomy): domain Eukaryota; kingdom Viridiplantae; phylum Streptophyta; class Magnoliopsida; order Poales; family Poaceae; genus Aegilops; species Aegilops bicornis. The sequence continues at coordinate 55,741,415 of CM038675.1, read as the reverse complement.
TGAATTAATTCCAAATATACTTCCGTTTCTCAACCTCACTAGATTCTGTCAATTCGTCAACGAACTTCTGTGGCAAATTAGGGTGGTTACGTAATGGAATATGTCAGTGATGAAATGTCGCTAGGTTTTTTGTTCAACTTTGCTGCGATTAATGTGGACCAAAACTAGTAAAACAAGAGGTAAAATACACATGAGACATTTTCCACAAAAGAAGCCGAATCGATGGTATTCATTGGATTCGAAGACAGTTACTTACGAGCAATATATATATTGGAAGTACAGTTACTTGTTGCATTATTGACTTAATTAAACATGTAATACAGTTTGGATCTTATTTCTTCCTTCATTGCACGATTTGTTTGAGGTGTGTGTGTGTGTGTGTGTGTGTGTGTGTGTGTGTGTGTGTGTGTGTGTGTGTTTATATATCCATTTATGACGCAAATGTCTCGGTTGAGCTGGCGCCACTTCGGTGGTACTGGGAGACGGCACAGTCTGTTGAGAAGAGGCCGGCTGAGAGGTACTTGGGTGCGCCGCCCATGACGGGCATCTTGGCTGTGACGTTGACCTTGCTGATGTAGTCGGAGCGGTAGGTCTGGCCGAGCACACCACCCACACCATTAGTGAGGTCGTAGAATTTGAACCCGAGGTCGAGGTGCACGAGGCTGTCCTCCTCAGTCTTGCCGTAGCTATGGACCCGGGAATCCTCATCGGTGATGGGCACGGCGTTGGCCGAGATGCTGAACACACCATCTAGCTCCACGACGACGGTGTTCACCGTGTCGGTACGCATGACAGAGAGTCCGGGCATGGCCTTGGATAACCACCGTGCATTCTTGGCGGCCTCTACTTCCACGGGCTCACCGTCGAGGGCGATCTGGACGTGGTCCTCCTCCTCATCCCACTGAACAGCCTTTCGGGCACCTATGTAGAGGCGGTGGCCTTCGCCGAAGGTGATGCCGAGGGCCTGCACCCACGCGAAGTCACGCTTCATATCCGGGTTGTGGTTGCCGCTGAAATGTGCGTTGATGTGGAGGTCCTTGTCAGAGACGATGCAGAAGTCCTGGTCCTTCTTGCCGTGGAAATAGAAGGTGTTGCCGTCGCCCCCTGTGAACCGCGGGTCCCCGCACGACTGACCCGGGAACAGATCACACACGGTTGCACGTAGTTAACATGGCTAGACGGGTCAATATATTAAATTGCAGATGATAACTAAGGAGATGAGATGCACGGTACGTACTGCAGAAGGTCATGCTGTAGCTGCAATAGGCGAGGCACTTGTTGGGGCAGCTTTTTGGGCAGGAGACGAGGCAAGGAGGGCCGCGGTTGTCGGTGCACGCCACCTCGTACTTTCGCTTGTGGAACTTGTTGAATGTCACCGCCTCGAACTTGCCGTTGCCTGGCGGCAGTTTGCCTCTCCCTGGCCCGCCCACCCTTGGCTGCGGCGGCAGCGCCATCGCCACTGAGAGAGTCACCACTAGAACAACAGCCAGGAAGCACCAACCTGCCTGCCGCTTCACCGCCATGGCTGCCGGTGTCAACGAGCTGTCAAAGTGTAGGTACGAAGAGCTTGCGAAGCCGGCTGGTGGTGGTCTGCGATGGACGGAGGATGGGTGTGTACTGTGTAGTAGGGGGTGGATCAAGACTCTTATAGGCGGTGAAGTGGCGTAGGGGAAGACAAAGGTGGCAGAAAGTGTACACACATACCCCATAGCTACGCTTGTTAATTTCTTGGGGAAGGAAAGCTCAGACTCTCAAAGACTAGAGAAGCGTTGACCTGCTAATTATTGTTCTCGTCTCATGTTAGTTACCATGTGTTTGTAAGTTAACTAAGCGTGCGACGCTCACCGGCCGATCTGCCGACGGCCTCTGAAACGACCATGTCAAAGGTCAGCCACTATCTTCTTTTTTCTTTTGTTTTTGGGAATCAGGTCCACCACTACCTTGCACGCACATAGCGCACTTCCACGTTGCTCTTTACGTTAAACACATAATTATAATTACGCAGGTGTAACGTTACTCCCTTTCTTTTTTGCTCCACAAGGAGAACAACAATGACCATATTCAGCACAAGTTTACTCTTATACTGACACCAGATAGCACATATCTCTCAGAAAAAGTTATTTCATGCATATGAAAGAATTATGAAACAAAAGGCCAAACATATTTGGCTACAACACAATCAAAAAACATTTGTTGCACTAATTAGTTTTTGTTGCAGAATAAACAAGATGGATCACCGACATGCCTCCTTTTTGCTAAATTATCTCTAGTAAGCACTTTGTTATAGACACCTAGCCAGAGAAAAACATGAATCTTTTGGTGGCAACAAACTTTTCGTAGACTATCTCCGATATCAGAGATTATCCCATCAAACTGAATAGCATTATCTGAAGATTTGACTGAATATACCCCAAAGTCCAAACAGGTTCATCCGCTAGATCAGAAAGAGAAAATTTCTAATGTGATCTATCATTTGCACCCGGCATGCCATACCCGATTGGTTAACGTATCTTCTGAAAGAAAGTTTCAGTTCTACCCCAACAAACACCTGGCCTACAGAGCAATTAGGTTGGTTTCTAATGCAAAAAAGGTCCCCGAATTGGGTTTTTAGGGAACAATCCCCATCCCACACATCATGCGCAAAACTGATGTTGTCACCATTCCCAACTTTCCAACCATAAAATGTTTTAGCGGCCGATAAGGCCTAGATAACACTGCTCCAATAATGAGAACCTCTTTCTCCCTTGAACCTAAGAATGTTAGGAGAGTTAACATTACATTTAAAGGTCAGAATACCCTTCCAATCACTGTCATATTATCAAAGACGTGTTTCCCCCAAGAAGCCAAAAGAGCCATGTTTAAATCCTTGAGATTTGGAACCCCCAAGCCCCCAAATGTTTTCTTCCTAGAAACGAGACACCAGTTAGCTAAATGATACTTATGCTGATCTCCTAGGTTGCCCCAAAGGAACTGAGACATTTGAGAGTTAATGGCATTAATAGCGCATTTGAGAAATTTAATCACAACCATTAAGTAAGAAGGGATGCTAACAATATTGGAAAAAGACTTATAGGTGAACTCACATTAGTAGCGAGCGAAGTCTAGCGCCTGCCACTACGTACCATAGCCTTGCCAGTGGTGGACACAAACCTTGCCCGCGATTGCTACTTGAGTTACTAGTGGCAGGCTTTTTGGTCTAGCGGCAAATCTGTCCAATAATACTAGTGCCAGGCAATAGAAAATTTGGGAAAATTCCTTGGCCACCTGCTCATCAATATTGAATGTCATGGGATCACCTTTATGAAAACTGATTTTCATTCCTGAAAGGTTTTCAAAACAGGACAACATCCACTCGAAATTTCTGGATTTCTCACAAAAGCCTCCAGGATTAGCATGAGGCAAAAGCCCACAAATCAGCCCATGTGTGGAAGCTTCAACAACCATTTTGGAAAACACCACGAGGTGGACAGACAGGGACCACAACGAAAAGGCTAGTGCGCACCCAGCCGCAATAGTATAGACTTGCAGCTTCTGCCGTAGCAATGGACGCAATCACAATTAGGGATAGGATCCAACTGCAGGCTCTCTATATACAGTGGGAGTGTGCAATCTTCGGTTCTCCATTGCTGCTATATGGCAGTAAACATTGAACGTACAAGTTTTGTTAGACAGTGTAAAACCAATTTTAAAAATAGCTTGCTATAGTAGCATTCTGATCAATGTCGCGCTAAATGAAATAAGCGTGCAATCGTTCGCTATAGGGTGATACAGTGTCGCTGTAGGGCCACATAGGCACATAGCTTCACTGTAGCGAATTTCCAGAGCAACGGTATTTTTTCATAGCACGTTATTTTTTTTCCAGGTAACACAGATGAAAATATCATATATAAATGGGGCAATTTCTATAAAAAAATTAAGAGAGGGGGTAGAACTGAAATTTGCTCTATCATTTGCTATGCCTAGATTTTGTTTGGTTATTACAAAAATGCTACAGGACCGCTACAGACCTTTTCTTAATCTGTCCTCACTGCCCCCCTGAATTTCACCCGAGTAGGGCCCGATCCTGCAAACTTAAAACCAGAAATTCGCAGGGAAACATAATCCAAAAGATTTTCGTACATTTATTTCTCGTGTCGACCCTGACCGTGACCCAACAGACCCAGAGGCAATTTAGGGCTTGGTTCTCGCCGCCCCTCCTCGCCGCCTGCGCCACTGGATCGCCACGGGGCAAAGCCTAGGTGGGTGATAATGGCGGCGGCGGCGCCTTCCTCCACCGTGGCTTTGGGGGTGTCTAAGTCGTTGCTACACGCGTGTCCCAGTCTGGCATCAGCCGCTCAGCGAGGCGGCTCATTCTGCAGTCGTTGGCTCACCTCGGAAGGACAGTGGTTCCTCGCGGGGGTGTCATTGCTTCAACTCCGGTCATGTGCGGTCTCCCGGCGGCAGGGTCGTGATGGCTCTCCCGAGAAAATCGTAAATTTCAGATGGAAAATAATAAGTTTCAAATATTCAAACTTAAAGCATATGCGATACAACTACTTGTGTGGACCGCGAGGAATTTTGGCGACCGGACATGGCTAGGCAGGTGCGTGCGCCTGCGAATTTCCAGTGTAACATGTTTTTACTATTATGTATAAACATGTGGATTGCTAAGGAAGACTCACTACTCGAAACAACGCCGAGTGCGTTGAGGTCTCGGCGAAGGCTGATATCATCTCGGCAAATCATATTCGACATACCTCCTTTCGGCAAAGCAAGCTTTCGTCGAGTTCCTTTTGTCAAGTAGTCAGAAGCTCTTCTCTAGCATTGCACATGCCCTTGTATTTCTAGGACTGAAGGTGGGTGCAGTTTTTCTTCCTCAAGTATGGTTTATTGGTTTTTACCGAGGCAGCGAAATCAAAATGATGCAAATATAGATGAGAGTCGAACACCCCTGCCTATTGATAACCAAGATGCATGCGGCCACAATCAGGATCATGAACAAAATTGGTTGGATTCTGACCCTCTATGGATACTAGACAAGTCACAGTTGTGAGCTCTTTCGTGTTCAAAAAAATAAAAATAAAATGAATTGCCCGCTCGATCTGACTTTTGAGCCGCCCGACTTAGTTTTGAAGACTTGATCTTATTATTGCCGACTTACTTATGAGTTGCCGACTTGATCTCTTCTATACTTGTATGTATTTCAAGGGTACCTTGATTAAATCTTGCTCCATACTTGTCGTCGTTTATAAGACAGATCGACTACTTACATTGCCTGTCCGGCAATCCGGGTCAACGCTCGCCATTAACCCAGCTTGCTGGCTAACCATAGTATATAAGGATACCCTTGAGGCCGTCAACAATCCCCGGACTCCTACCCGTCTCTGTTAGACAAAACTAGGGTTTGAAACAATGCTCAATACCCTGGGCGGTACGGCTATCATGTATTTATATGAGGGAACGTACATGTACATGTTTATGTTACAACACGTATATCTACTATATCCTTAGTCTAACACCTCCCTCAATCTTAACTATGTCCTGAAACACTCAGGAGGTTAAGATTACGTCGGCATCCTTCAAAAGAAGGTAAGGGCAAAGGTTTAGTGAACATATCAGGAAGCTGATCCTTAGAAGAAACAAACTTGATCTAAAGTAGCTTCTGTGCAGCACGATTCCCTAACAAAATTATAGTCAACTTCTATGTGTTCCGTTCGGGCATGAAATACCGGATTTGATGAAAGCTATGTAGCACCAATGATATCACACCAAAGAACAGGTGGTTGAGCTTGAGAGACATTCAACTCTCTATGCAATGACTGCACCCATATGATCTCAGCTGTGGCTTTAGCAACTGCCAGTAGTAGAAAACAGGGCTACCGTTCGGCCCTGGCCAGCCCATTAGTCCCGGTTCTTCAAGAGCCGGGACCAATGGGGGGTATTAGACCCGCTTCGTGAGCCCAGGGGGCCGGCCGGGGTCTCGTGGGCATTGGTCCCGGTTCGTGTAGAACCATTTGTCCCGGTTCGAGCCACGAACCGGGACCAATGGTCCTCGCTGCTGGCCCACAACCATTGGTCCCGGTTCGTGGCATGAACCGGGACAGAAGGGGTGGCTTTAGTCCCGGTTCATGCCACGAACCTGGACAAATAACTTGCCTATATATACCCACCGTTGCGGCAGAGCACTCCACAGTGCTCTGTTTTTTCAATTCGGCGAGGAGAGGGCATTTGGGTGCTCTAGTTCACCTCCTATGCACATGAGGTGTTCGATGAAATGCCCGAGCCACACTAGTTAAGATTTGTCCTCTCGAAGCTCGACCTTGGAGCTCCATTTTTTCGATATTTGTCTAGATTTAGGGGTCCGTCACGCCCCGTCCCCATTTTCACCGCCGTTGCTCGCCCGCGCCGATCTCGTCGCCGGCACCACCGTGGTGAGCCTCTTGTTTATATCTTCTTTCTGATACTTGTCTGATTTTCTTACTTTAGATAGATATTTGTCTGATTTTCTTAATTTTGACACACATAATTATATGTAATGCACGCACATGAACCGGCAATGGATGTATGGTGACATACACACCTCCGAGTACATTAAGGGCTTGCATATTTTTCTCGAAGTGACTGAGGCAAACAAGCAGAATGGTTTTATGTGTTGTCCATGCACTAAATGTGTGAATACGAAGTCTTACTCTGACCGGAAAATCCTTCACACCCACCTGCTTTACAAGGGTTTCATGCCATACTGTAATATTTGGACGAGGCACGGAGAAATAGGGGTTATGATGGAAGACGGCGAAGAAGAAGAGTACGATGACAACTATGTGCCCCCTGAATACGGTGATGCTGCAACGGGGGGAGCTGCTAGAGATCAAGAGGAATCAGACGATGTGCCCGATGATGATGCAACGGGGGAAGCTGCTGAAGATCAAGAGGAACCAGATGATGTGCCCGATGATGATCTCCGCCGGGTCATTGTCGATGCAAGGACGCAATGCGGAAGTCAAAAGGAGAAGCTGAAGTTCGATTGCATGTTAGAGGATCACAAAAAAAAGTTGTACCCCAATTGGCAACACAAAGCTGGGTACCGTACTGGAATTGCTGCAGTGGAAGGCAGAGAATGTTGTGCCTGACAAAGGATTTGAGAAGCTACTGAAAAATATTGAAGAAGAAGCTTCCAAAGGATAATGAATTGCCCGACACTACGTACGCAACAAAGAAGGTCGTATGCCCTCTAGGATTGGAGGTGCAGAAGATACATGCATGCCCTAACGACTGCATCCTCTACCGCGGTGCGTACAAGGATTTGAACACATGCCCGGTATGCGGTGCATTGCGGTATAAGATCAGACAAGATGACCCTGGTGATGTTGACGGCGAGCCCCGCAGGAAGAGAGTTCCTGCGAAGGTGATGTGGTATGCTCCTATAATATCACGGTTGAAACGACTGTTCAGAAACAAAGAGCATGCCAAGTTGATGCGATGGCACAGTGAGGACCGTAAGAAAGACGGGAAGTTGAGAGCACCCACTGACGGGTCGCAGAGGAGAAAAATCGAGAGAGAGTACTGGGCTGAGTTTGCACGTGACCCAAGGAATGTATGGTTTGGTTTAAGCGCCGACGGCATTAATCTTTTCGCGGAGCAGAGCAGCAATCACAGCACCTGGCCCGTGACTCTATGTATGTATTACCTTCCTCCTTGGATGTGCATGAAGCGGAAGTTCATTATGATGCTAGTTCTCATCCAAGGCCCTAAGCAACCCGACAACGACATTGATGTGTACCTAAGGCCATTAGTTGAAGAAATTTTACAGCTGTGGAATGGAAACGGTGTATGTGCGTGGGATGAGCACAAACAGGAGGAATTTAACCTGCACGCGTTGCTGTTTGTAACCATCAACGATTGGCCCTCTCTCAGTAACCTTTCAGTATAGATAAATAAGGGATATCACGCATGCACACACTATTTAGCTGACACCGAAAGTATATACCTGGGAAGCTGCAGGAAGAATGTGTACCTGGGCTACCGTCGATTTCTTCCGACCAACCATCAATGTCGAAAGAAAGGCAAGCATTTCAAAGGCGAGGCAGATCACCGGAAGAAGCCCGCCATGCGTACCGGTGATCACGTACTTGCTATGATCAATGATTTACACGTAATCTTTGGAAAGGGTCCCGACGGACTGGCTGTTCCGAGTGACGCTGGGAGACACGCACCCATGTGGAAGAAGAAATCTATATTTTGGGACCTACCCTCTGGAAAGACCTAGAGGTCCGCTCTTCGATCGACGTGATGCACGTGACGAAGAACCTTTAAATCAACCTGCTAGGCTTCTTGGGCGTGTATGGGAAGACAAAAGATACAGCTGAGGCACAGGAGGACCTGCAACGTTTGCACGAAAAAGACGGCATGCCTCCAAAGCAGTATGAAGGTCCTGCTAGCTACGCTCTTACCAAAGAAGAGAAGGAAATCTTCTTTGAATGCCTGCTTAGTATGAAGGTCCCGACTGGCTTCTCGTCGAATATAAAGGGAATACTAAATATAGCAGCGAAAAAGTTTCAGAACGTAAAGTCTCATGAATACCACGTGATTATGACGCTAACCGCTTCCGGTTGCATTGAGGGGCTTCTACCGGAAAACGTCCGATTAGCCATTGTGAAGCTATGTGCATTCCTCAATGCAATCTCTCAGAAGGTGATCGATCCAGAAATCATACCAAGTATAAGGAGTGATGTGGTGCAATGTCTTGTCAGTTTCGAGCTGGAGGTCCCACAATCCTTCTTCAATATCATGACGCACGTCCTAGTTCATCTAGTTGACGAGATTGTCATTCTGGGCCCCGTATTTCTACACAATATGTACCCCTTTGAGAGGTTCATGGGAGTCCTAAAGAAATATGTCCGTAACCGCGCTAGGCGGGAAGGAAGCATCTGCATGGGCCATCAATCAGAGGATGTCGTTGGGTTGTGTGTTGACTTCATTCCTGACCTTAAGAAGATAGGTCTCCCTAAATTGCGGTATGAGCGGAGACTGACTGGAAAAGGAACGCTTGAGGGGAGACAATAATATGCAGGGGACGGATATTCTTGGTCTCAAGCACCTTGAGCAGTTCTCTGTAACTCTACCTTGGTGACCCCTTATGTCGATGAACACAAGAACAGTCTGCGTCGCAAACACCCGGAGCAAAGCGGTCGATTGGATTACATGTGAACACATCAGGACTTTCAGCAGTTGGTTGGAAACACGTCTCAGAGATGAAAACACTGTTTGTGATGAGCCGTACTCGGTGTCCAGGGGACCATCTTCGACTGTTACGGTTTGGAAAGGATACGAGATAAATGGGAATACATTTTACGCGATCGCCCTAGATCAAAAGAGCACCAACCAAAACAGCGGTGTCCGCTATGATGCAGCCACCAAGAGGGGAAAGGACACATATTATGGTTACATAGTGGACATATGGGAACTTGACTACGGAGTAGATTTTAAGGTCCCTTTGTTTAAGTGCAAATGGGTCAATCTGTCAGGAGGCGGGGTACAGGTAGACCCACAGTACGGAATGACAACAGTGGATCTGAACAATCTTGGGTACACTAACAAACCATTCATCCTAGCCAATGATGTGGCACAGGTTATCTATGTGAAGGACATGTCTACCAAACCGAGAAAAAGAAAAAATAAGGAAGCGAATACATCATACGATGAACCAAAGTGCCACATAGTTCTTTGGGAAAAAGGAACATCGTGGGAATGGAGGGCAAGACAGACATGTCCGAAGATTATGAAAAGTTTCATGAAATTCTTCCCTTCAAAGTCAAGGTTGACCCAAGCATCCTGATAAATGATGAAGATTATCCATGGTTACGGCGCAATAAGGAAAGGACACAAGCGAAGAAAATGTGAAGACTCTCTCCACAACTATTATGATGATACCATGCCAACTTTCAACCTTTTTGTCGTTCATTTAGAATGCATGTTGTAATAGACATGTTTCCGTATGAAATCCTGATACTTTGAAAGAGATTGTCCGTTTTGTACACGAAGTGCATCCAGTTTTTGCCGTAACCCTCTCAACTTTCTTGCATATGCTATGTGGATGAAATGATGATACCATGCCAAAATAAAAGAGAGGGGCAACGCTCACCTGCACGTTGCTTAGCTTCAGGCCAACGTGCAGGTGAGCACTGCGCTTCTCCCTTCATTGTCTCTACACTCAGGGCTTATAAACCGCTGCAAGGTGGGACTAAAAACAGCTGCAGAAAGAATCAACTAAAAAACTCTTTTACCGGTTCATGTCACCACTAGTAGAAAAGGGGGCATTTGTACCGGTTCGTAAGGGCCTTTAGTCCCGGTTCTTGAACCGGGACTAAAGGGTCGTTACTAATGCCTCCCCCCTTTAGTCCGGTTCTAACACGAACCGGGACAGATGTGCTCCACGTGGCGGTGCGCCGAGCCCAGGCAGGAGGCCTTTGGTCCCGGTTGGTGGCACCAACCGGGACCAAAAGGCATCCACGTCGACATTTCGGTGGTCGTGGTTTTGTTTTTTTTTAAAGGGGGGTTTGGGGGTTTTGGGGGCTTAATTTAGGTGTTTAATATATTGTGTTAGCTAGCTAATTAATAGAGAGAAGTGTCCTCTCTTATGTCCGTGCTTGGTCGATGCTACGTACTGTACATAGAGAGGCCCTCGACACGCTAGCTAGTAAGAAAATGAAGGGAACCATTAAATACAGAAGTTCGTCATGCATACCGAGAGAAGTGATCGATTGACCTCTCCTTCTCCAAGAGATTGGTCCAACAACAAGTTTTCGTATTATCTATCCGACGCTACTGGCTACATACATATACAATATGTAAAATCTCTTACAATCCCCTAGCAATTGAAATCAATTTCCACATGATATTCTCCGGCTTTATTGATGACGTGGTCAAGAAAGAATCCCGCCAATTCCTCTTGAATTGCTTTCATGCGATCTTGTTCTAGGAGTTCATCCCACATCTGCCACGTCTAATTTGAAGAAGGGGGTTAATACATATATGAATGAAACTCAACAGAAATGATGGTGTAATAAAATGAAATTGTGAATATTATTGCTTACGCACTTCATATTGTCTTTTAGAGTAGCCCCGCTTATTTTCAAAGTCGCGTTGTAGATGAACTCGCACACGTACTATCCACATAAATCATTCCCTTGTTCCTGCCACAAGCACTTCACGAGAAATAGAGGTCAAACTGATAATGAAGCATTATAAATGGCATTGATGAAAGTACAGCTATAGAATCAACGTGAGATGCGCGCAACTACCTTTTATCACCGACAAGATTTCCCGACCGCTCCGCTTCGAGATATGTCTGTTTGGTAATGCGCTCATAGTTGCTTCTCGGCGGAGACTTTGGTGGTTTCCTCAGGGCATCGATAGTGCGCTTTGCTTTCACCAGATCTACCTTCTCCTCCGGAGGTGGATGTCTCTTTGCTTTCACCCCTTCAAAGAAGTCCTTCACGTGGGCCCGCACGATCGGTCGCGTTTTCCTCCTCGGTCCTCTCGTATGGTAACTTCTCTAGAGGCTTGAGAGGTGGACCGTATCTATATTGCCTCCCGCCTCTGCTGGCTGTACTGCTAGACGCCGGAGCAGGCCAGGCTGCTGGCCTTTGTCTACTTTCGTGCTTGCTTAAGAGGCGGAGGAGAAGGACTACGACGCGCCGGAGCAGCCGGGGCGGTGGCGGGTCTCTTCCGCCCTTGCTGGCGAGGCGGAGAAGGAGGAAGGTGCTGGCTGCTCGGGCGCGCCGGTGCAGGCGGAGAAGGAGGCAGAGTCCCACCACGCGCCGAAGAAGGAGGAGGCTGCTGGCTGCTCGGGCGCGCCGGCGCAGGCGGAGAAGGAGGCGGAGTGCCACGACGCACCGGAGAAGGAGGAGGCTGCTGGCTGCTTGGGCGCACTGGCGCAGGCGGAGAAGGAGGCGGAGTGGCGCCACGCCACGGAGAAGGAGGCCCAGTGCCTGATCGTCGATCGCCCGGAGGAGGCGGTGGAGGAGGCGGAGTGCCTGACTCAACGGAGGAGGAGGAGGCGGAGGCGTCCAGTTCGGAAGGTTGATGAACTCCTTCCGCCATAGGCATGGAGTCTTCAGAGTAGAACCCAGCCTAGTCTCCCCTTCACCGGTATGGTATTCAAGCTGGAGGTCCTCAAATCCCGCCGTTATTTCATCCAGCATCACCCTAGCATATTCTTACGGAATCATCGACGGTGAAAAGTTGCACCATGTTCGATGGGATAAACAGAGCCAACAGCTGCCTTGACCTTCAAATTCATCCATCGCATCATAAGGTGGCAATTTTGAGCCCCGTCATAGCATCCACGGATAGCTGGCGAGCCGTCAAGACATGCTCCGGCTGAAGCAACTCGGTGGAAGCCACGCTGCTTCTCCGCTGGAGATGGTGGGGTAGCTTTGGGGAAGCTTGGTGGAGTCGTTTGTTGCGATCGCTTCTCGTTCCTCTAGCCCCATTACCCTTTCGTGCAGCGCCTGCAGTTGGCTCAGCTCCAGTTTCTTCCTCCTCTCGTGGGTTTTGTAACCACCTGCGTCCGGAAAACCAACCTTCCACGGAATGGAGCCTAGTGTGCCTCGTGTCCGTCCAGGGTGCTCAGGATTCCCGAGGGCCATTGTGAGCTCGTCCTTCTCCCTGTCTGGAACGAACGTCCCTTGCTCTGCTGCATGGATATACTGCCGAAGCCTTTTGACTGGTGTTTTCAGTTGATCGTCCGTCCAACGGCACTTCCCTGATACAGGGTCCAAGGTTCCGCCAGCCCCGAAAAACCAAGTCCGGCAACGGCCTGGCCATCTCATTGTCTCTGGATCGATCCCTTTATCAAGCAGATAATTCTCAGGCTTGGACCACTTAGGCTGGGCTTGCGGGTAGCCACCTGACCCCGTGCGATGGTGAAACTTCTTCTTCGCAGCATTTTGCTAGTTTGTCGCTGACATCTTCTTACTCTTTTCCAATGTCGTGTAGGCCACAAATGCAGGCCAGTGATCTCTGATCTTCTCATATTTGTCGATGAATTCTGGTGTCTCTTCTTTGGCGACAAACTTTTTCAGCTCTTTCCTCCACCTCCTGAATAGGCATGCCATCTTCTTAAGAGCACAAGACTTGATTAATTGCTCTTTAACTAGCTTCTCCGGATCCTCCTCTGGCGGTAGGGTGAAATTTGCCTTCAGCTCAGTCCAAAGATCATCTTTCAGCAAATCATTGACATAAGACACCTGAGGGTCTTCCTCCTTAGGCTTATACCATTGGTGGATACTGATCGGGATCTTGTCCCTAACAAGAACCCCGCACTGAGCAAAAAATGCGTTCTTTGTCCGGATGGGTTCAATCGGTTCGCCGTCGAGCGCGATTGCTGTGATCTCCAACTTTTCACCCGAGCTCAACCTTTTCTTCGGGCCTCGTCTCCTTACCGAAGTTGTGCTTGATCCGGAGGGCTAGAAAAAGGAAGAAAGACGAGAGTTAATTAATATGTGTACATATACCAAAACAATGAATGCATCAATTAACTAGTCAGCACGGGATTAACTAATATATATATATATATACCTGGCCGGACTCGATTCGGTCACGGAGCGATCAGACGGTCTCCTTCTTGTACCTCCATTGGGTCATCACCGGAGCCATCATGAACATAGCCCTCTTCTTGTACCGGCATTAATGGGCCGGAGCCATCATGAACATAGCCCTCTTCTTGTACCGGCATTAATGGGCCAGAGCCATCATGAACATAGCCCTCTTCTTCACCCAGTCCTTCCTGACCAACGGTGTTGTTGAAAAATGACGCAATGACATCAGTTCCTTCTGCGATTATCAAGTTAGTGGCCTCGACGCTGCTTCTCTAGGGTTTGGGGTGGCCTAGACAACGCTTCAAGGGTTTAGGGTGGCCTTGACACAACGCTTCAAGGGTTTGGGGTGGCCTCGACACAACGCTTCAAGGGTTTGGGTGGCCTCGACGTCAACGCTCTTTTAACTTTGTAAATTTGGGTGGCCTCAAGAGAGTTTGTCGGGTAGGGGCGCAGCGGGAGGGGGTAGGAGACCAACATCGTTTTTTCTCTAGGGTTTGGGTGTGCTCGAGGGTTTTGGTCGAGCGAGAGGGCCGAGGGGGGGTATATCGACGACGACAGAGGAGAAGATCAAATAAAAAAAAGAAGAAAAAAAAGAGGAGAAGAAGAAAGGAATAGAGGAGACGAAGAAAAATAGAAAATATCGTATTTTCTATTTTTCTTCTTCTCCTCTATTCCCTTCTTCTCCTCTTCTTTTCCTCTTCTTATTTATTTCTCCTCTTCTTCCTCTCCTCTTCTTCTCCTTTCTTCCTCTTCTTATTTTCCTTTTCCTCTCCTTCTTTTCTTCTTCTTCTTCCTACTTCCTTCTTCTTCTTTTCTTCCTTGTCCTTATTTTACTTTTTCCTCTACACTAACCTAAAATGCACTAACCTAAAATCTATATCTACTAACAACCTAAATAAAAAATTAATACATATATTAAAAAACATATATAAACAAAAAAATTCTATGAACATTATATTCATACATAGATAGCCACATCCATTCATCATATAGCTATCACATACATATATACATTATATATATGAAAAAAATGCAATGAACAAAAAAATACACTTATGAAAAAAATACTATGAACCTGTACACATATATACACATGCAAACACATATACACAAAAAATACAAAAAAATGCTATGAAAAATGCAGGGCAGGGGCGGTGGGATGTCACATGCAAGCCTTAGGGCAGGGCAAGGCGGGCGCCACGCAGGCAGGGGCGGCGGCGGGCGGACGCCAGTAGACAGATGGCGGCAGCAGAGGGGCGTGGGACGGAGGGGCGCGGAGCATGTGCTCACAGGGGCGGCGGCGACGGCGAGCAGCCTGACGGCGTCGGTGGTGGCGGCGACGGCAAGGTGGAGCAGGGGCGTCGGGCGGCGACGACGACGAGGAGGAGCAGGGGGCGTCGGGGGAGAAGTGGTGGGGATTTGGTCGAAACTGCTAAGTGCTGTATATATAACAAGAGCATTGGTCCCGGTTCGTGGCACCAACGGTACCAATGCTCACTGCTAGTCCCGGCTGGTGCCACCAACCGGGACCAAAGGCCGCTTTGGTCGGTTGGTGGCACCAGCCGACTAAAGTGGGCATTGGTACCGGTTGGTGCCACGAACCGGGCCAATGCCCCCTTTAGTCCCGGGTTGGTGCCGCCAAGCGGGACCAAAGGCCCTGGCTGCCTCAAGCGTCAAGGTCTAAAATTTAGTCCCACCTCGCTAGTTGAGAGGGGCTCGGAGTGGTTTATAAGCCCTGCTGCGGCTACCCTCTCGAGCTCCTCTCAAATGCAAAGCTTATGGGCCTAATCTCACACTATCTTCTTTGTGGGCCTATTGGGCCTTCATGCGAACTGAATCTGGCCCAGTTGGGTTTCTAGTCGTATTCAGGCCGTGGTGGCCCAATAGGTGTGATTTTTATTTTTCCCCAGTTTTTTGTTTTGTTTTTGCATTATTTATTTTCTTTTGTTTTTTGCTTTATTTTTATTTTTTTTTCTTTTAGGTCAGAAAAATTATAAACTTTCTGTTAGTGCCATTAGTTTTAGAAAAATTATTTTCTTTTTTTTCTTTTTTTGCTTTACTTATTTTATTTTGTTTCTACTTACAACAAAATACTTAAGGTTGCTATTTTTATTTATTTTATTAAAGTTTATGTTTAATTATTTTTCTTTTAAGTCACAAAAATTATAAACTTTCTGCTAGTGCCATTAGTTTTCAAATTTGAATAGTTAAAATTTGAATTCTTTGAAATTTGTGTGAATCACAAGTTGTGATTAAATTTACTAAAAAATGAACATAGATGCGCCTATAGAGAAAAAAGGTCCAAACGAACCGGGACCAATGGCCCACGTGGCTGCCCTCTTGAGAGTGTTCTTGGTGAGAACATAGTTGACAAGGAGCGAACCGGGATTAATGGTATTACGAGAGCCGAACCATAAGATATTAAAGCATTTCAAATAAACTCTGAAAAAGTTGAAAGTTGGCATGGTATCATAATTTCACCCACATAGCATGTGCATGTACAAAACAGACAATGGTATCATACTTGTCTGTTACAAAGTTGGCATGGTATCATCATAATAGTTGCGGCAGAAAGTCTTCACTTTTTCTTCGCTTGTGTCATTTGCTTATTGCGCCATAAACATGGATAATCTTCATCGTTTATCAGGATGCTGGGGTCAGCCTTGACTTTGAAGGGAGGAATTTCATGAAACTTTTCATAATCTTGAGACATATACGTATTGCCCTCCACTCCCACGATGTCCCTTTTTCTGAAAGAACTATGTGGCGCTTTGGCTCATCGTATGATGTATTCGCTTCCTTATCTTTTCTTTTTCTCGATGCAGTAGACATGTCCTTCACATAGATAACCTGTGCCACGTCATTGGCTAGGACGAACAGTTCGCCCAGGTACACATTCTTCCTGCAGCTTCCCAGGTATATACTTTCGATGTCAAGTAAACAGTGCGTGCATGCGTGGTATCCCTTGTTTGTCTGTCCTGAAAGGTTACTGAGAGCGGGCCAATCGTTGATGATCACGAATAGCAATGCCTTTAGGTCAAATTCCTCTTGTTTGTGCTCATCCCACGTACGTACACCGTTTCCATTCCACAGCTGTAAAAGTTCTTCAACTAATGGCCTTAGGTACACATCAATGTCGTTGCCGGGTTGCTTAGGGCCTTGGATGAGAACTGGCATCATAATAAAATTCCGCTTCATGCACATCCAAGGAGGAAAGGTTATACATACATAGAGTCACGGGCCAGGTGTTGTGATTGCTGCTCTGCTCCCGAAAGGATTAATGCCATCCGCGCTTAAAGCAAACCATATGTTCCTTGGGTCACGTGCAAACTCAGCCCAGTACTTTCTCTCGATTTTTCTCCACTTTGTGACCCGTCGTGGTGCTCTCAACTTCCCATCTTTTTACGGTCCTCACTGTGCCATCGGATCAACTTGGCATGCTCTCCGTTTACGAACAGACGTTTCAACCGTGGTATTATAGGAGCATACCACATCACCTTCGCAGGAACCCTCTTCACGAAGTCGCCGTCAACATCACCGGGGTCATCTCGTGCGATCTTATACCGTAATGCATCGCATACCGGGCATGCGTTCAGATCCTTATGCGCATCGCGGTAGAGGATGCAATCGTTAGGGCATGCATGTATCTTCTACACCTCCAATCCTAGAGGGCATCGACCTTTTTGCTGCGTATGTCTTTGTCGGGCAATTCGTTATCCTTTGGAAGCTTGTTCTTCAATATTTTCAGTAGCTTCTCAAATCCTTTGTCCGGCACATCATTCTACGCCTTCCACTGCAGCAATTCAAAGACGGTACCGAGCTTTGTGTTGCCATCTTCGCAATTGGGGTACAACCCTTTTTTGTGATCCTCTAACATGCGATCGAACTTCAGCTTCTCCTTTTGACTTTCGCATTGCGTCCTTGCATCGACAATGACCCGTCGGAGATCATCATCATTGGGCACATCGTCTGGTTCCTCTTGATCTTAAGCAGCTTCGCCCATTGCAGCATCATCGTGAACATCGTCTGGTTCCTCTTGATGTTCAGTAGCATCACTGTATTCAAGGGGCACATAGTTGTCATCGTACTCTTCTTCTTCTCCGTCTTCCATCATAACCCCCATTTCTTCGTGCCTCGTCCAAACATTATAGTGTGGCATGAAACCCTTGTAAAGCAGGTGGGTGTGAAGGATTTTCCGGTCAGAGTAAGACTTCATATTCCCACATATAGGGCATGGACAACACATAAAACCATTCTGCTTGTTTGCCTCAGCCACTTCGAGAAAATCATGCACGCCCTTAATGTACTCGGAGGTGTGTTCACTAGTAGAAAAGGGGGCAATGGTCCAGGCCCGGCCAGCCCATTAGTCCCGGTTCAATCCAGAACCGGGACCAATGGGGGCATTGGAACCGGTTCGTGAGCCCCGGGGGCCGGGCCACGTGGGCAATTGGTCCTGGTTCACGGACCTTTTGGTCCCGGTTGGTGGGACGAACCGGGACCAATGGGCCTCGCTCCTGGCCCACCACCATTGGTCCCGGTTGGTGGGACGAACCGGGACCAAACGCTGCCCTTTAGTAATAATAATTATTTTCTTTGTCTTGCAGGGTTTGGAAACAGTTCACCGCAAAAGCTTCGGGACTGCCGAAGGAGCTGCGATATACATACCCGAAAGTAAGTACTACTGGCTAGCTAGTTGTGTGCATCTCCCGTTGATTCTATAGCTATACTTTCATCAATGCCATTTATAATGCTTCATTATCAGTTTGATTGACCTCCACTAGTAGAAAAGGGGCCTATTGACCCGGTTGGTGAGGGCCTTTAGTCCCGGTTCATGAACCGGGACTAAAGGGTCGATACTAATACTGGCCCTTTAGTCGGTTCGAACCGGGACTAATGGGCCTCCATGTGGCCTGTCCGCTGAGCCCAGACAGAGGGCCTTTGGTCCCGGTTGGTGGCACCAACCGGGACCAATAGGCATCCACGCGTCGACATTTCTATGGCTGTGGTTTTTGTTTTTTTAAAGGGGGGTTTGGGGTTTTGGGGGTTAATTTAGGTGTTGCATATATTGTGCTATAGCTAGCTAATTAATAGAGAAAAGTGTCCTCTCTTTTGTCCGTGCTTGGTCGACACTACGTACTATACATACGTATAGAGAGGACTAGCTAGACACGCTAGCTAGCTATTAATTAAGCAAACAGAAGATCGTCATGAACATATATGCATACAGAGAGAAGTTATATCGACCACCTCTCCTTCTCCGAGAGATTGGTCGAACAACAAGTTCTCGTATATCTATCCGACACTACCGGCTACATATATACAATAATTATCTTTTACAATACGGACGCGTGGCCCACATAGTATTCTCCGTCTTCAGCGATCACATGGTCAAGAAAGAATGCCGCCAATTCCTCTTGAATTGCTCGCATGCGATCTGGTGCTAGGAGTTCATCCCGCTTCCGAAACATCTAATTTTAAGAAAGGGGTCAATACATATATATATATATATATATATGAATGAATGAAACTCAACACAAATGATGGTAATAAAATAAAATTGTGCACATTTTTATTTACGCACTTCATATTGTTTGTCGGAGTAGCCCCTCTCACAGGTCGTGTGGCGGATGGACTCGCAAACGTAGTATCCACAGAAATCATTCCCTTGTTCCTGCCACAACCACTTTACAAGAAACAGAGGTCAATCAAACTGATAATTAGCAAGCATGCTAAATGGTATTGATGAAACTAGCGCTCGAATCTCTAGGAGATGCGCGTGGAATATGCTACTATATAGTACTTACTTTCGGGTGTCTAAATTGCAGCTTCTTCGGTAGTCCCGGAGCTTTTTTGGTGAATTTTCCCCAAGCCCTGCCATACAAAGAAAACAATTACTTGATATCAGAAATGAACAAAGTTGCTGATATGGTGGATAATGATCGATTTAACTTACTTCTCGAGCATTTCAGTCATGTCCGCATACTCCTTGGGATCTTTTTCGTCTCGAGTCTAAGACAGTTACTACTCCTGCTCAAGCTTAATCTCTAGGAGAATATAGTGGTACCTGCATGCGCATGCATAACTCATCAATATTACATTACTATAACCTGGACTAATAAGGGAAACCGAATATGCCACAAGACAGTAACACTCACGTGTAGTTGTAAGGAAAGAGTATTATATTTTTGTGTTCATTTATTTCCAACGATCGTAGCAAGTTGGCCTCGGTTTCGTCGGCACGATATTTAACCTCATTTGCATCTATGAGATATGTGTTAATGAAACCAATATCACCCACTTGTCTTTTCTTCATTTCGGCGATATTCAATCTGCATAATATAGTGAGGATATTTATAAATACATGCAATGAAAGAGCTGAGTTATATAGAGATACTTAATGACAGAAGTAGTACTACATACAGACAGTAGCAGGTGACCGTTGCTTTATCGGGGGCCAATTGATTGAAAAACTGATAGAACTCCTCAAATGGAATAGGCAACAGTTCAATTCCAAGGAGGTCATGCTCCTTTTTAACTCTCACATACAAAGTATTCCTCCCCTCAGACTCTTTGCAGGTTTTCATGTCCAATGATGCAATCTTCGCATCATCGTTGATAGAGAGCTTTCATCTTTGACGAGAGGCTTCCCGTACTCGTATCTTTGTATCTGCACCTCCAAGAAATCATAATGTACATCGTCGGGCAGGTAATCTGCAGGATTGCCATAACCGGGCACCATCCTCGGATCGACGATGTCGCTATGAGCACCTTGAGCGGGGGCACGATTGCTTGGCTTGTTCGCCGAGCTGGGCAATTTGTTTCCCAGCTCGTCGTTCTTTCAT
The DNA here is from genome assembly GCA_021605145.1 of Aegilops bicornis. NCBI lineage: Eukaryota > Viridiplantae > Streptophyta > Magnoliopsida > Poales > Poaceae > Aegilops > Aegilops bicornis. Next base: position 55,720,993 of record CM038675.1, on the reverse strand, counting down.
CCTTTGATCACCGACAGTACTTCCCGATCTCTCCGCTTGGCAAATGCCTTTCCAATAATGCGCTTATAGTTGCCTTTGGCGGAGACTTGGGTGGTTTTGTCGGGGCAGCAATGCGCTTCGCTCTGACCGGATCTACCTTCTCCTCCGGAGGTGGATGTCTCTTTGCTTTCAACCCTTGAAACCAGTCATCCACTTCGGTCTGCGCGATCTTCGCGTTTTCCTCCTTGCTCCTCTCATACGGTAACTTCTCTGGAGTCTTCAGAAAAGGACCGAATCTGCATCTCCTCCCGCCTTTGGCTGTACTGCTAGATGCCGGCAGAGCAGATGGAGCGGATGTCTTCTTTCCTTGCTTACGAGGCGGAGGAGAAGGACTACGACGCGCCGGAGCAGCCGGAGCGGCGGCGGGTCTCTTCCGCCCTTGCTGACGAGGCGGAGAAGGAGGAGGCTGGCTGCCCGGACGTGCCGGTGCAGGCGGAGAAGGAGACGGAGTGCCGCCACGCGTCGGAGAAGGAGCCGGCCGAGTGCCCTGATCGTCACTCGCCGGAGGAGGAGGCGGTGGAGGAGGCAGAGTGCCCTGACCCGCCGGAGGAGGAGGAGGAGGCGTCCAGTTCGGAAGGTTGATGAGATCCTTCCGCATAGGCATGGAGTCTTGAGCGAGAACCCAGCCGATACTCCCTTCACCGGTAGGGTGGTCAAGCCAGAGGTCCTCAAATCCCTCCGTTATTTCATCGACCATCACCTTAGCATATCCTTCGGAATCGGCGGCGGTGAAAAGTTGAGTCGGGTTTAGTAGGATAAACAGAGCCAACAGCAGCCTTGACCTTCAAATTGCTCCATTGCGCCATAAGGTGGCAATGTTCAGCATCCGTGATAGCATCCACGGGATAGCTGGCAGGAGCCGTCAAGGCATGCTGCTCTGGCTGAAGCGGCTCGGTGGAAGCCACGCTGCTTCTCCGCTGAGATGGCGGGGTAGCTTCGGGGGAAGCTTCGGCAGGTCGTTTGTTGTGATCTGCTGCTTCTCGTTCCTCTAGCCCCATTACCCTTTCGTGCAGCGCCTTTGCATTAGGCTCTGCTCGATTTCTTCCTCCTCTCATGGGTTTTGTAACCCCTCGCGTCCGAAATCCAGCCTTCCACGAAGCGGAGCTGGCGTGTCTCGTGTCCGTCCAGGGTGCTCAGGATTCCCGAGGGCCATTGTGAGCTCGTCCTTCTCCCTGTCTGGAACGAACTTCCCTTGCTGCGCTGCTTCGATATAATGCTGAAGCCTCTTGACTAGTATGTCCAATTGTTCGTCCGTCCAAATGCACTTCCCTGTTATAGGGTCCAAGGATGATCCGCCGCCTCAAGAACCAAGTCCGCAACGGTCTGGCCAGTTCATTATCTACGGTTCGATCCCTTTATCAAGCAGATCATTCTCAGCCTTGGCCCACTTAGGCCGGGCTACGAGGTAGCCACGACCCGTGCGATGGTGAAGCTTCTTCTTCGCAGCATTTCTCTTGTTTGTCGCTGACATCTTTTACTCTTTTCCGATGTCTTGTAGGCCACAAATGCGGGCGATCATCTCTGATCTTCTCATATTTGCCCTTGAATTCTGGTGTCTCATTTTTTCGACATACGTATTGAGTTCTTTCTTCCAATTCCTGAATAGTTCTGCCATCTTCTTAAGAGCAAAAGACTTGATTAATGGCTCTATTACTGGCTTCTCCGGATCATCCTCTAGCGGTAGGGTAAAATTTGACTTCAGCTCGGTCAAAGATCATTTTTACGCATATCATTGACACAAGACACCTCAGGGTCTTCGTTCTTAGGCTTATACCATTGGTGGATGCTGATCGGGATCTTGTCCCTAACCAGAACCCCGCACTGAGCAACAAATGCCTTCTTTGTCCGGTAGGGTTCAATCGGTTGGCCGTTGCGCGCGATTTGTATGATCTCAAACTTTTCATCCGAGCTCAACTTTTTCTTCGGGCCTCGTCTCTTTACCGAAGTTGTGCTCGATCTGGAGGGCTAGAAAAAAGAACAAAGATGAGAGTTAATTAATATGTGTACATACCAAAACAAAGGCGAGAGCTAGTCAGCACAGGCTTAACTAATATATATACCTGGCGAACTTCGGTTTGGTGATCACCGGAGCCGTCCTCACGGTCTACTTCTTCACCCTCTCCTTCTTGCACCGGCATTGGGTCATCGGAGCCATGTAAATCATAGCCAGCTGCTTCTTCACCCTCTCCTTCCAGACCATCGTTGTCGTTGAGAAACATCAACGAGCAGGCGGCATCACTTCCTCGTGCGATTATGTCCCTCAACAACACTTCTTGTGCTTCGTCTCGGGGGTGTCCATAGTTTCTACAAATATTTACAACATGGCAATTATTATTCAAACATGACAGATATGGATATATTAGTGGCAAACGTAGAACTAGCTAGCTAATCACAATAAGGAATCATATTAGTGGCCTCGACGCTGCTTCTCTAGGGTTTGGGGTGGCCTCGACAACGCTTCAACGGTTAGGGGGTGGCCTCGAGAACGCTTCAAGGAGGGGGTAATATCGACCCCCCCCCCCTCGTGTTGAAGTTATCGGGAGGGGTATATCGACGATGACAGAGGAGAAGATCGTAGAAAAAAAGAAGAAAAAAAAAGAGGAGAAGAAGAAAGGAATAGTGGAGAAGAAGAAAAAATAGAATATTTTCTATGTTTTCTTCTGCTCCTCTATTTCTGTCTTCTTCTCCTCTTGTTTTTGTTCTTTTTTCGGCTTCTTATTTATTTCTCCTCTTCTTCCTCTCCTCTTCTACTCCTTTCTTCCTCTTCTTATTTTCCTTTTTCCTCTCCTTCTTTTTCTTCTTCTTCCATCTTTCTAGCTAGATATATAAAACTTTTCTAAAAATGTAACTTTTGCATATAGAAAACTTTTTCTTCTTCTTCCTTCTTCCTTCTCTTCCTTCTTCCTAAATATATAAAACTTTTCTAACAATGAAACTAACCTAAAATACATATATTCATACAAAAACATGTAAAAAAATACATAAATACATATATGAACATACATAACAAATACATATATCTAAAAAAATGCATATATACATAAGAAAATACATATATAAAAAAAACGGCGGCGGCGGCCGGGCCGGCAGGGGCGCGCGGTGCTCACAAGGGCGCTGCTTGGGCAGGCAAAAGTAGCGGGCGGGCGGCTGGGCGAGCAGGGCGCTGGGAGTGGGCGGGCGACGGCGGCGGGCGGGCGGCGACAGCGTGGGCGCTTGACGATGGGCGGCGACGCGTCGGGTGGCGTGAGGAGATGACCGCGACGGCTGGGTGGCGCGGGCGCGGCGGCGGCGCAGGTGTGAATCGGGCAGCTGGCGGCGTCGCGCTGGCAACTGCAGAGATGAAGTGAAAAATGCAAAGTGTTTGGTTATATAGGAAGGGCATTAGTCCCGGTTCGTGGCACCTACCGGGGCTAATGCCCCCTTTAGTCCCGGTTGGTGCCACCAACCGGGACCAAAGGCCAATTTTCAGCAACCCAAAGGGCGGGATGCGGCGGCTTTTGGTCCGGGTTGGTGGCACCAACGGGGACTAAAGGGGGGCATTAGTCCCGGTTGGTGCCACGAACCGGGACCAATGCCCACTTTAGTCCCGGTTGGTGCCACCAACCGGGACCAAAGGCCTTGTGCTGCCCCACGCCAAATGTTTAGTCTCACCTAGCTAGTTGAGAGGGAGCCGCACTGGCTTTATAAGGTGCGGTGCGCCTTCCCTCTCGAGCTCCTCTCTAAAGCAGGCTTCCGGGCCTAAGCGTGCAATATGTGCTGTGGGCCTCTGGGCCTCCAGGGCTGAATCTGGCCCATGGTAGGGTTTCTAGTCATATTCAGCCGTGGGTGCCCAAAGAGGTGGCACTTTTTTTCTTTTTTTGTTTTATTTCTTGCTTTATTTAGTTTATTTTGGTTTTGGTTTATTTTTCTTTTGGTCTTTTGCTTTAATTTTTAATTCTTTTTGCTTTTAGTTTTAGAAAAATTATAAACTTTCTGTTAGTGCCATTAGTTTTCAAATTTTTAAACTCTTTTTTTGTTTTCTTTGTTGCTTTATTTATTTTATTTTGTTTCTACTTACAACAAAATACTTATTGTTGCTATTTTTATTTTTTTCCAGTTTTTTGTTCTGTTTTCTGCATTATTTATTTTTTGTTGTTTTTTTCGTTATTTTTTAATTCTTTTTGCTTTTAGTTTTAGAAAAATTAAAAACTTTCTGTTAGTGCCATTAGTTTTCAAATTTGAAAACTCTTTTTTTGTTTTCTTTGTTGCTTTATTTATTTTATTTTGTTTCTACTTACAACAAAACGGTGTGTAGAGGGACGGGCTTATAAACCGGTGTGAGCGCCCTTCGATTGGCGAGGTTTGCAAATTCATAGTTTTCAAATGAACTCTGAAAAAGTTGGCATAGCATGTTCATGTACAAAACGGACAATGGTATCATACTCGTCTATTACAAAGTTGGCATGGTATCATCATAATAGTTGCGGGAGAAAGTCTTCACTTTTTCTTCGCTTGTGTCGTTTACTTATTGCGCCGTAACCATGGATAATCTTCATCGTTTATCAGGATGCTTGGGTCAGCCTTGACTTTGAAGGGGGGAATTTTATGAAACTTTTCATACTCTTCAGACATGTCTGTCTTGCCCTCCACTCCTGTGGATGTCCCTTTTTCCTGAAAGAACTATGTGGCGCTTTGGCTCATTGTATGATGTATTCGCTTCCTTATCTTTTCTTTTCCTCGGTCTGGTAGACATGTCCTTCACATAGATAACCTGTGCCACATCATTGGCTAGGACGAACTGTTCGTCAGTGTACCCAAGATTTTTCAGATCCACTGTTGTCATTCCGTACTGTGGGTCTACCTGTACCCCGCCTCCTGACAGATTGACCCACTTGCACTTAAACAAAGGGACCTTAAAATCTACTCCGTAGTCAAGTTCCCATATGGCTACTATGTAACCATAATATGTGTCATTTCCCTTGTCGGTTGCTGCATCAAAGCGGACACCGCTGTTTTGGTTGGTGCTCTTTTCATCTTGGTCAATCGTGTAAAATGTATTCCCATTTATCTCGTATCCTTTCCAAATCATTACAGCCGAAGATGGTCCCCTGGACAACAAGTACAGCTCATCACAAACAGCGTTGTCACCTCTAAGACGTGTTTCCAACCAACTGCTGAAAGTCCTGATGTGTTCACATGTAATCTAGTCGTCGCACTGCTCCGGGTGTTTGGAGCGCACACTGTTCTTGTGTTCATCGACATACGGGGTCACAAAGGTAGAGTTCTCAGAGAACTGTGTAGTGTGCTTGAGACCAAGAATATCCGTCCCTACATATTATTGAGTCTCTTCCAAGCGCGTTTTTCCAAATACTCTCCCCTCATACCGCTGATTTAGGGAGACCTATCTTCTTAAGGCCGGAATGAAGTCAACACAAAACCCGATGACATCCTCTGTTTGATGGCCCATGGAGATGCTTCCTTCCGGCCTAGCACTGATTCTGAACATATTTCTTTAGGACTCCCATGAACCTCTCAAAGGGGTACATATTGTGTAGAAATACGGGCCCTAGAATGACAATCTAGTCGACTAGATGAACTAGGACGTGCGTCATGATATTGAAGAAGGATGGTGGGAACACCAGCTCGAAACTGACAAGACATTGCGCCACATCACTCCTTACCGTTGATACGATTTCTTGATCGATCACCTTCTGAGATATTGCATTGAGGAATGCACATAGCTTCACAATGGCTAATCGGACGCTTTTCGGTAGAAGCCCCTCAATGCAACCGTAAGCGGTTGCGTCATAATCACGTGGCAGTCATGAGACTTTAGGTTCTTGAACTTTTTCTCCGCATATTTATTATTCCCTTTATATTCGACGAGAAGCCAGTCGGGACCTTCATATCGAGCAGGCATTGAAAGAATATTTCATTCTCTTCTTTCAGAAGAGCGTAGCTGGCAGGACCTTCATACTCCTTCGGAGGCATGCCCTCTTTTTGTGCAACCGCTGCAGGTCCTCTCGTGCCTCGTGTGTATCTTTTGTCTTCCCATACACACCAAGAAGCCTAGCAGGTTCACGCATAAAGGTTCTTCGTCACGTGCATCACGTCGATCGAAGAGCGGACCTCTAGGTCTTTCCAAAGAGGGTAGGTCCCAAAATATAGATTTCTTCTTCCACATGGGTGCGTGATTCTCAGTGTCTTTCGGAACAGCTAGTCCGCCGGGACCCTTTCCAAATATTACGTGTAAATCATTGACCATAGCAAGTACGTGATCACCAGTACGCATGGCGGGCTTCTTCCGGTGATCTGCCTCGCCTTTAAAATGCTTGCCTTTCTTTCGACATTGATGGTTGGTCGGAAGAAATCGACGATGGCCCGGGTACACATTCTTCCTGCAGCTTCCAAGGTATATACTATCAATGTCAAGTAAACAGTGCGTACGCGTGGTATCCCTTGTTTGTCCGTCACGAAGGTTACCGAGAGCGGGCCAATCGTTGATGGTCACAAACAGCAACGCCTTTAGGTCAAATTCCTCCTTTTGTGCTCATCCCACGTCGTACACCGCTTCCATTCCACAGCTGTAAAAGTTCTTCAACTAATGGCCTTAGGTACACATCAATGTCGTTGCCGGGTTGCTTAGGGCCTTGGATGAGAACCGGCATCATAATGAACTTCCGCTTCATGCACATCCAAGGAGGAAGGTTATACATACATAGAGTCACGGGCTAGGTGTTGTGATTGCTGCTCGCTTCCCGAAAGGATTAATGCCATCCGCGCTTAAAGCAAACCATACATTCCTTGGGTCCTTTGCAAACTCATCCCAGTACTTTCTCTCGATTTTTCTCCATCGCGATCCGTCCGGGTGCTCTCAACTTCCCGCCTTTCTTACGGTCCTCACTGTGCCATCGCATGAACTGGGCATGCTCTCCGCTTTCAACAGACGTTTCAACCGTGGTATTATAGGAGCATACCACATCACCTTTGCAGGAACCCTCTTCCGGGAGGCTCGCCGTCAACATCACCAGTGGTCATCTCGTCTGATCTTATACCGCAATGCACCGTGATACCGGGCATGCGCTCAGATACTTGTAGGCACCACGGTAGAGGATGCAGTCATTAGGGCATGCATGTATCTTCTCCACCTCCAATCCTAGAGGGCATACGACCTTCTTTGCTGCGTATGTACTGTCGGGCAATTCGTTATCCTTTGGAAGCTTCTTCTTCATTATTTTCAGTAGCTTCTCAAATCCTTTATCGAGCACAGCATTCTCTGCCTTCCACCGCAGCAATTCGAGTACGGTACCGAGCTTTGTGTTGCCATCTTCGCAATTGGGGTACAACCCTTTTTTGTGATCCTCTAACATGCGATCGAACTTCAGCTTCTCCTTTTGACTTTTGCATTGTGTCCTTGCATCGACAATGACCCGGCGGAGATCATCATCATCGGGCACATCGTCTGGTTCCTCTTGATCTTCAGCAGCTTTCGCCTGCTCCAAAGACCATCGTGCACATCGTCTGGGTGCATCTTGATGTTCAGTAGCATCACCGTATTCAGGGGGCACATAGTTGTCATCGTACTCTTCTTCCTCGCCGTCTTCCATCATAACCCCTATTTCTCCGTGCCTCGTCCAAACATTATAGTGTGGCAAGAAACCCTTGTAAAGCAGGTGGGTGTGAAGGATTTTCCGGTCAGAGTAAGACTACCTATTCCCACAAATATGGCATGGACAACACATAAAACCATTCTGATTGTTAGCCTCAGACACTTGAGAAAATCATGCACGCCCTTAATGTACTCGGAGGTGTATACATCACCGTACATCCGCTGCCGGTTCATCTGCGTGCATTATATATAATTAAGTGTGTCAAAAATCATTACGTAACATCATTAATAGATAATTAAGTGACCAAATTAGTAGAAGTTCATCATCACATAAAAACCAAAGTACATACATAGTTCTCATCTAACAACATAAAGCTCGCAGAGCATCTAAATTAATTAAACCATACATTGAAACTATGTAAAACATTTCAATGCGAAAACAAATACGATCATAATCGCAACCAAGGTAACAACTGATCCAACGGCATAATGATACCAAGCCTCGATATGAATGGCATATTTTCTAATCTTTCTCATCTTCAAGCGCATTGCATCCATCTTGATCTTGGTATCATCGACGACATCCGCAACATGCAAATCCAATATCATCTTCTCCTCCTCAAGTTTTTTTATTTTTTCCTTCAAGAATTTGTTTTCTTCTTCAACTAAATTTAACCTCTCGACAATAGGGTCGGTTGGAATCTTCGGTTCAACAACCTCCTAGATAAATAAAATCTATGTCACATTGGTCGGCATAATTTTCATAAACAATAAATGAACCAATAGTTATGAAAAGATAATATATACCACATCCGAATCATAGATGTGACGAGGGCCGACGGGGGCGGATACCAAAACCATCGCACTATATAAGATGCAATAATAAAAGTAAGAAAATAATACAAGTATCTATCTAAACAAACAAGTAATAATATTTTTCCTTTCAGAAATAAGATAAGAACAAGAGGCTCACCACGGTGGTGCCGGCGATGAGATCGGCGCGGGTGATCGACGGCGGTGAAGCCGGGTACGGGGCGTGACGGACCGCTAAACCTAGAAAAATATTGAGGAAAATGGAGCTTGGAGGTCGAGCTTGGAGAGGAGAAAGCTTAAGTAGTGTGGCTCGGGCATTCCATCGAACACCTTGTGTGCACAGGAGGTGAGCTATAGCACCACCAAGCCCTCTCCCCCTCGGCTGCCAGAAAAAACAGAGGAGTGTGCTCTGCTCTTACGCGAGGGGGTATATATAGGCACCTCATTGGTCCCGGTTGGTGGCGCGAACCAGGACTAAAGGGCCGCCTTTGGTCCCGGTTCGTGGCACCAACCGGGACCAATGGTGGTGGCCAGGAGCGAGGCCCATTGGTCCCGGTTCGTCCCACCAACCGGGACCAAAAGGTCCAGACGAACCGGGACCAATGGCCCACGTGGTCTGCCGCCCTCGGGGCTCACGAACCGGGTCCAATGCCACCATTGGTCCCAGTTCTGGATTGAACCGGGGCTGATGGGCTGACCCGGCCTGGACCAATGCCCCCTTTTCTACTAGTGCACGAACCGATACTAAAAGGTGCTCGTGGGGCCCCAGCCTTAAAACCTGTACCAAATAAAATGCCTTTGTAACAGCCTTACAACTGGTAGTAAAGGAATCAACTTAAAAGCTTTTATAAACCTCTAGTATTATTGAAACTAAAATTATATAGAATTTTGGTACAAACTTTAATAGCAAAATGAATTATCATAAAATAAAATAAATAAGTAATTAGAATTTAGTTCAAAACATTAAAAGCAAAAAGAATTATCATAAAAGAAAATAAATAAGTAATTAGAATTTTGTTACAAACATTAATAGCAATAAGAATTATCATAAAAGAAAATAAATAAGTAATTAGAAACAAAAAAAGAAAGCAAAAAAAAACTGGGAAAAAATTAAAAAAAAGTGCCACCTACAGGGCTACCACGGCCTGCATACGACTAGAAACCGCTTACTAGGGCCAGGATGCAGGATCGCAGTAGGCCCAATAGGCCCACAAGCACAGAGAGTGATTTTAGGCCCGTAAGCCTGCAGTAGAGAGGACCTCGAAGTGGTTGGTTCAGCAGGGCTTATAAACCACTCCGAGCCCCTCTCGACTAGCGAGGTGGGACTAAACATAGCACTGCATCGCGCCAGTTCTGAAGACGATTTTTGGTCCCGGTTGGGGCCACCAACCGGGACCAAAGGTCTTTGTTTCCCCCCTTTGGGCTGCTGAAAAGAGGCCTTTGGTCCCGTTTGGTGGCACCAACCGGGACTAAAGGGGTGCATTAGTCCCGATTTGTGCCATGAACCCGGACCAATGCTCCGTCTATATAAGCAGCCTCGCGAAAATTTGGTTCATTCGTTCTTCCCGCCTCGACGCCGCCAGGCTGCCCGTCCGTCTTCGCCCGCCCGTCGCCGTCGCCGCGCCGTCAGCGCCGCCCTGGCCCATACCGCCTCGGCGTCCCGTGCCCGGCCCGCGCCGCACCTCATCGTCGACAGTCGCCGCGTCGCGCCACCGCTCGCCATCGCCGTCCCCGACATCGTCGCCGTGAGCAAAAATTTTGCTGGTTTAATTTGATGTTAGTAGTAGTTAATTTAGATGTGTAGTATAATTTAGATATGTAGTTAATTGAGTTAGGTTTTGTTAGATTTGTTTTAGATTTTTTGTTAAATTTTTTTGTAGTTCATAGATTTTTTCTGTTAGATTTTGTTTCATATTGTGTAATTAATTTCTTCATATTGTGTTAGATTTTTTTCTGTTAATAGATTTTTTTGGTGATATTATTATTGAATATGCATGTTTGTATGTTCATATATATGCAAAGATCGAATGTGTCAAATTTTTCTGATTTTTTCTGTTCATAGAGTTTTTATGATTTTTTTCTGTTGTAATTTTGTTCATAGAATTTTAATGATTTTTTGTTCATAGTATTTTCTTTGTCAATTTATGTATATTTTCATATTGTGTATGTATAGGAAAATTGTGTATGATCAAAGTCATTTATGAATATGTTCATATTTAGAATAGAGGAAAGAGGAAAAAATAAGAAGAGAAAGTGTTTAATATAATTAGTTAGAAAAATAATGGAACTAGAGTTAAACTAGTTTATTTTTAATAAGTACTACTTTATTTTATTTATAGTAAGTGCTTCATATATAGTTGAACTAGCTAGTTGATTTAATAAACTACTTTATTTTACTATATATAGAAGTAGTTTGTTTTTAGTAAGTGCTACTTTATTTATTTATAGTAAGTGCTTAGTAGTTGAACTAGTTGATTTAATTAATAAAATTACTTTATTTAACTATATATAGAAGTAGTTCCGCATCGACGCTGCCGACTCGGTGGTGGAGGCCTGCTTGATCAGGGCCATGTTCGGACCTGGCTCACTGGCTGGTATTGGGGGGTGCTACCTTCCGGGGGACGTAGGTTGGTGAGGAGGCAGCCTGTTGTTGACCCGATCCTTGTTTGGTGGCGGTCGCGTGGGCCAGTGACGGTGCCGAGGCTTCCGGACACCGCCGAGGTGGTACGTCACCGTGTCAGCGAGGAGGACGAGCACGTCTGTCGCTACATGGTTGCATTGGAGGGCAGGTCCGACAATACCTGGCAGGTTCTTCAGGGATCTCACTAGAGCTATGATCTTGTGATGGTTCCTTATCTTTGGGTGTCCACCGGCCGCGACGATACCCGTCGGGTGCCACGGTTCTAGCTGTATTAGCGATGCTATATGTATGATAGTATTCGAGGAGTATTAGTGATAATATTCGACGATGTACGGACACAAGAGATGATGTAGTTTTGGTTATAATTGAATGCATGCTAATTTGAATACTACTTATTTTATGATTTGGTTTTTCTTATTGAATGCTCATATTGGAAAAGTACTCCTACTTTGAATGCTAAAATTGAAGAGCACTCTATTTAGAAATCTAGGAGCCCCCTCCATCATCGACGCCGTCATGGGGGTAGCTTCTCCTTCATTCCCGTGTGCTAGACAATTTAGTGTAATAATGCACTCAGGAATGAAAGGAGGAGCTACGTACCATCACAAATAGTCAACCCGTGATTAATAATAATGATCTTATTTAGGTTTTTTAGTACATATATTTAATTGTACAAGTTTAATATTTGAATTATGAACATAGGCCGGAAATGTCGTACTCGGACGCATTTAAAACCGCCTGGGAGTGCGACTGGTGCCACGACGACCGAGGTATGTGCGGCAGGTTCATTGGGCTGGACAAAGATTGGCGCTTCAACATTAAGCTCGAGGAGACCTTCGATGTTCATACGGTACGCAACGACGACAATAGTTTTTTCGTAATTAAGCACGAATTCAACTATTTTAACGTGTATTTTTCATCTTTTCCAATTCGACTAGCTTATCCCATGCTATGCAAGACGCTGTGTCTTGGAGAGGATGGGTTTTGAAGACCATGAAAGTATGGAAACCAAAAAAATTCTCCTAAGGACCCATCATGGTGTGGGTTTTAAAGTAAAGTTGTACAATGCTGAAAGTTTAACCCATTTTGGTTGCAAAAATTGGGAAGCACTTTGCAAGATGTATGGTTTTGATGAGGGTATGCTTGTCACCATGGATCTTGGTGATCCTACAATCGAGCAAGACAATATGGACATTTGGGTCCTTGTGGATACACCTCCAATTCTTCCCCCATGTGAGCTTAACATAGTTATTAAGTAATTTATATAGTTTATTTCAAAATAGTTGACAGCTTATTTCCATTGACAGCTTATTTTCATTCTTCGAAGAATGTGCGGAAGATGGTAGACAAAACCCACTACACCGATGGCTCCGAATTAACTTATAAGGAGAAAAATCATCTGATCGCATTTTGTACTGATCTTGAGAATTACAATGTCTACAATCGAACTCCTCAATATTGTGGTCAATACGTGCCACTAGTGCACGTGTTGAACTACGGTAACTACCATGGAGATACCCTGGTAAGATTTTTACTATTACGACATCCGTGCATCTTTTTGCATACTTCTAAAACTAGTACATCATTGCTAACCACGGTTATTACTATGTTTTCAACAGATAATCCCAAATGATTGTGTCCCTCATCTCGATGTATACGCACGGTCGCCTTTGATGTTTTGAACATACAACCAGGTCTTCCTATTTAATCTCAACTGTCCATACCGGATTTCTAAGAGAAGTGGAGACATGACAATCAAAGAATGGAAAAATGTATGGACAGTCGAAGGAGCTTCTTGGAAGCAAAACGGTTAAGCGCAAGAATTGGAGACTGGATGATCTCCATTCTTCCAAATGGAGAGTCAGGGTCTATATTGTTTTATGCTATTTTATCTTAAGTGTGTTTAGGTCTACCTAATAATGATGATGTGCTAAGAACAATTATATAGGGTTGGGTTCGATGACTATGAGTATGATGATTGTATGACTTGTTATTAATAACAAGTAGAAGTTGTATGATAATGCATGATTAGTAGGACTTGTTATTATATATGATGATGTATGATGCGAGCATGAACAGTTATTATATATCAGCGGGTGAAATGAACATAGCAGTAGCGTTGGTAAACCAAGCACGAAGATAAGAGAGGACACTTCAAGAACCGGAACTAAAGGGGGGAGGCATTAGTAACGACCTATTAGTCCCGCTTCAAGAACCGAGACTAAAGGTCATTACGAACCGGGACAAAAGCCCTGTTTTCTACTAGTGTGCTTTGTACTCAGCTTCAAGAATACTCCGAGACATTGTAGCTTGCTTGCGTAGCTTGCTCGGCGATCAAGTTAGGACCAAAGAACACAGCATGTCCCCCCGTGGATCGCCGATCATTAGGACTACCAGCCCAATCAACATCAGAAAAGGCTAAGATCGCACCAGAGGGCGCAGGTTGCAGATGGAGACCATATGAACTAGTGTGATGAACATAGCGCAAGATGCGCTTAACAACCGACCAATGAGGATCACACGGTGCATGGAGGTACTGACACACACGATTAACTACAAATGATATGTCTGGTCGAGTAATGAGCAAGTACTGCATACCACCAACATTGTTGCGGTACTCAGAGGCTTCATCAGTGGAGAGCAACTTTCCATCAAGGGCGGACAGTTTGTATGTGGCAAACATACGAGTCGTAGCAGTCTTGCACTGCAACATACCCGCACGCGTAATAGATCCTGATAGTACTTATTTTGAGTGAGAGTCAAGGCACTGTCAGAATGAATAACCTCAAGACTCAGAAAATAATGTAGTCTCCCAAGATCCTTAACAGCAAAATCAGCACCCAGAGAAGACACAAGCCGATCTACAGCAGTGACCACCGAACTGACCAGAATGTACATAGTCACCACAGGTCGTTGGAGAATGACCAGAGAGGTGTCAGCTGTAGACGGCACAAACCCATGCGCATTTAAAAGCAGCGCTAAGTCGTATGCGTGCCATGCACGAGGAGCCTGCTTGCACCATAGATGGCCTTGAAAATACAAATACAGATGATGTGGCCGAGTAGGGTCAACAAAACCTAGTGGTTGATGCATATATACCTCTTCTTCCGAAACTCCATGGAGAAAGGCATTTTGAACATCAAGCTGACGAAGTGACCATCCTCGACTAACAGCTAATGAAAGAAGAACACGGATCGTCAGGTGGGTTTAATAACAGGACTGAACGTGTCTTCGTAATCAAGGCCATACCTTTGTTTGAAGCCTTTAGCAACTAATCGTGCCTTGTACCTTTCAATGGAGCCACAAGCATGTTTCTTCACGTTGGTCACCCATTTAGAGTCAATGATGTTGCCACCAGATGGAGGTGAAACCATGCGCCAAATATTATTCTTCTGAAGAGCATGAATCTCCTGCTCCATAGCAGCGCGCCAGTGTGGAATGCCAAGCGCTGCCCGAAAATTCGCGGTTTAGCCGTAGGCTAGGCCTCAGCATGAGCAACACAGGCCGCAAGCCAAGCGACGTGTCATTAGTGCGCTTAAGAGGCTTAAAGATGCCGCTCTTCACTGCGCATATGAGGATGCAAGATGACAGCGCAGGTGTCGGAGAAGCCGCCATCGCAGGAGAGCCGACGCCTGCAGCACACACGGCGAGGGAGACACACCTGTGGGTGAGACCACATGCTCTCGCCTGTGGGCGGCGGCAGGCCGATGCTGTCCCTGTGGTGACCAGCGGAGACGGGCCACCGAGGATGGCCCATTCAAGCGGAGATCGTGGAGGCCACCGCCCGGGTGACAACACCGCACGGACAGCTGGGCTAGGCGAGGTCGTCGACTGTTCGATCCACATGCATGGGGCATGCATGTACGATCGACGTCGGGGCATCCACAGAGCAGCAAAGAAGAATGGCGCCGAGACCACAACATCATCAAGAAGCTCAAGTCGGGCACCCTGGCCCAGCTTGCTGCTCCATGGTTAGGCAACAACAGTGGAGAGTATGCATCATCTACAAATTGATCGGGCAAAACTGGAAAGGAGTGCAACGAGGTAGTAGTGGTATCGGTGGGTCGTGTAAGCATGGAAAACGGGGAAACAGTCTCATCAAACACAACATCACGGATATGTAAACACAATTCAATGGAATGTGGAGACACTTGTAACCTTCCTGAAGAGCATTGCACCCGAGAAACACACATTTTTTAGATCGATAATCGAGTTTATGATTATTGTATAGACGAAGATGTGGCCAACACGCACAACTGAACACTTTGAGAAAGGAGTAATCTGGAGTTTCATGAAGTAACACTTCTAGAGGCGATTTCATGTGAAGAAGTTGTGTAGGAAACCTGTTTATGAGAAAACAAGCGATAACAAATGCATCACTCCAGAACCGAAATGGCACAAAGGCATGTGCAAGTAGTGTTAAGCCAGTTTAAACTATGTGAAGGTGTTACGCTCACCTCTACCGTTCTGCTGATGTGTATGAGGACAGGACACGTGATGTGAGATACCAAGCTTCTGAAAGAAGGTATTAAGGTTGCCATATTCACCCCCCCCCCCCCAATCAGATTGAACATGAACAATTTTGTACTTAAGCAACCGCTCAACATGTGCTTGAAATTGCATAAAGACATGGAACACATCAGGTTTGCCCTTAATAAGATAAATCCAAGTAAAACGACTGGAAGCATCAATGAAACTGACATAGTAGTTGTGACCACTAACAGAAGTTTGGGAATAGCCTCACACATCCAAAAACACAAGTTCAAGAGGAGCCTTGTCAACACGAATCGATGCAGGGAAAGGTAATTGACGAATCTTGCCTTTTTGACAGGCATCACACACTAGAAACTCCTTATTTCTCGACTAAATGGGAAGATTATGGTGATGGAGCACATGGCGCACAATTGGAGTGGAAGGATGACTGAGGCGAGAGTGCCACTGCGACAACGACACCGGACACCACCGAAAACTTGAGAAACAGATGGCACAATTAAGAGAATATAGGCCGTCATGAAGCTCGGCCACTAAGAAGAACATCCCTCGTGTCCCGGTCCTTAACAAAAAAGTGAAAAGGATGAAACTCAACAAGCACATTGCTATCACGAGTTAATTTAGGAACGGAGAGCAAACTACGTGTAACTGACGGAACACGAAGAATATCAAGGAGACACAAGTTCTTAGTGGTACGTGAAACAAGAGATGCCTGACCAATGTGTGAGATGTGCATTCCTCATCCATTGGTGGCGCGGACCTCATCATGATGAGTGTAAGGCTGGCGAGTGGCCAGCTTGTCGAGATGGCTTGTCAGATTGTCCGTGGCGCCTGTGTCCATGTACCAGGCAGGATCCACGGGTTAAGGAGTAAACCAAGGCTCCTGTGTTGCTAGAGCAGCTTGTTTCTCATTGCCTTTTCCATTGTTCCTAATGCCATGGAAGTCACATTTGAAGCGACGATGGCAGCGAGACGGCAGGTGCCCCTCGATGCCGTAGAGCTGACACTCAACCCCTCCACCACACGGCTGGCAGTGGAGCCATTTGCGCTCAACCGTGGGGGGAGCGGGAGTGGACGAACAGGGCTGGTGGGTCAGTGATGGTGGCGGAGGCTGTTTGGCACCACGAGGCCACCCACTGTGAGCAGCACTAGCTGACGAGCCATCAATATAGGCCCCAACGGAGCGACGAGCAGAGAGCCGCTCTTCCGTGTTCAGGAGGCGTATGAGAGATCACGTGGTGGCATTGGTGTGTCACGTCCATTAATATTTTCCACCAGGGAGTCATAGTCCTCATCAAGGCCATTGAGAATGAATGAGGTGAACTCCTCATCACCGAGAGGCTTGCCATTGGAAGACAGTGTATCAGCCAAAATTTTGAGCTGGTTGAAAAAGGTCGTGACAGAGAGATCATGCTTCTTGATCTCACCCAGCTGATTACGAATAGCGGATGAACGTGCCAGCAACTGGGATGAGAAGCTGGAGTCAAGTGTGGCCCATGCATCCCTCTCGACGTTGCGGCAAAGACCACCATGCAGGCCACGGAGGGAGTGAGCAAAGATTGAATAGCACCCAGAATGGCTTGATCCTCGGCAATCCACCGACGGCGAGCAAGGTTGGGCACCATAACAGAGCCACCATTCACCGAGGGCATCGGAACCACAGCCGGAGGACACGGTAGATTACTGTCAACATACCCCTCAAGGTAGTGACTAGGCATCAGCGGCAACACTTGAGCGCGCCATAGAATATAGTTATCAGCAGAGAGCTTCACCGTCACCAGATGGCAGAGTGGAACGGGCCTGGTTCAGCCACCGGTGCGGAGAGCAACGAATCATACGACGGAGGAGCCTGTACGAAACCAGCGCATCAGCCGAGGGAGGCGCGCGGTACTGTTGATGATTATCGTAGGGCGCCGTGGAGGACACGCCGTAGGGAAGCAATGGAGGCGCGACGTATACGCTACCAGGGAAAATCCTATACACAGAATCTCACCATCAGCGCGCTTTAAAAAAGGCTCTGCTGCTACTTAGCAGTAGCACACGCCAACATGACGCGCTGCTGAAACAAATTTAGCAGTAGCGCTGCCCCAATAAGCCGTGCTACTTCTATAAATGCCACGACCCTGCCGCCAAGCTAGTTATAGCAGCAGCACGTTAGAACAAAGAGCGCTACTGACACAGATCATAGTAGTAGCGCCTTCTCGCAATACCCGCTACTACTAACACTAGTAGAAAACAGGGCTTTCGTTCGGGCTTGGCCAACCCATTAGTCCCGATTATTCACGGACCGGGACCCATGGGGGGGGGGGATTATACCCGGTTCATGAGCCCAGGGGGCCGGCCGGGGCAGCATGGGCATTGGTCCCGGTTCGTCTGGATCCATTTGTCCTGGTTCTAGGCACGAACCGGGACTAATGGGCCGCGCTCCTGGCCCACAGCCATTGGTACCGGTTCATGCCTTGAACCGGTGAGAAGGGGGGGCTTTAGTCCCGGTTCATGCCACGAACCGGGACAAATAATTTTCCTATATATACCCATCGCCATGCCAGAGCACTCTGTTTTTTCTGGTCGGCGAGGGGAGGGCATTTGGGTGCTCTAGCTCACCTCCTATGCACATGAGGTGTTCGATGAAATGTCCAAGCCACACTAGTTAATCTTTCTTCTTTCGATACTCGACCTCCGAGCTCCATTTTCCCCGAGATTTGTCTAGATTTAGCGGTCCGTCACGCCTGCCCCGTCTTTATCATTGCCGATCGCCCGCGCCGATCTCGTCGCCGACACCACCGTGGTGAGCCTCTTATTCTTATCTTCTTTCTGAAAGAAAAAAAATTCTTACTTCAGATATATACTTGTCTAATTTTCTTACTTTTATTATTCCTTGTTATTATATAGTGTGACGGTTTTTGTATCCGCCCCCGTCGGCCCTCGTCCTGTCTATGATTCAGATGTGGTATATATTATCTTTTGATAACTATTTGGTTCATTTATTGTTTATGACAATTATGCCGACCAACGTGACATAGATTTTATTTATCTAGGAGGTTGTTGAACTAGAAATTCCAACCGCCCTATTGTCGAGAGGTTAAATTTAGTTGAAGTAGAAAACAATTACTTGATGGAAAAATATGAAAAATAGACGAGGAGAAGATGATATTGGAGTTGCATGTTATGGATGTCGTCGATGATCACAAGATCAAGATGGATGCAATGCGGTTGAAGATTAAAAATATTAGAAAATATGCAATTCATACCGAGGCTTGGTATCATTATGCAGTTGTTACCTTGGTTGCGATTATGATCGCATTTATTTTTGCATTGAAATGTGTTACATAATTTCATTGTATTGTTTAATTAGATGCTCTGGAGAGCTATATGTTGTTCAATGAGAACTATGTATGTATTTTGGTTTTAATGTGATGATGAATTTCTATTAATTTTGTCACTTATCTATTCATGAGAGGGTTGTAAATTGATGATGTGGCTTTGAATGGTGTATTTTAAACACAGAAAAATGAAATCCCTTTGTAACAGATGAGTTTCCGTATGAAACCCTGATACTTCGGAGGAGATTGTCCTTTTTGTACACGAAGTGCATCCAGTTTTTGCCGTAACCCTCTGTACTTTCTTGCACATGCTGTGTGGGTGAAATGATGATACCATGCCAACTTGGAACCTTTTCAGAGTTCATTTCAAATGATTTTCAATTTCATGGTCTTATAGCTCAAAATAGTAAATAAATACATGAAAAATAACAAATGAAGTCAGAAAGGGTTGTAAATTGATGATGTGGCATTGAATGGTGCATTTTGAACACAGAAAAACTATGGAGTTCAAATAAGTTCAAAAAAATGAAATCCCTGTGTAACGGACAAGTTTCCGTATGAAACCCTGATACTTCAAAGGAGATTGTCGGGTTGCTTAGGGCCTTGGATGAGCACTGGCATCATAATGAACTTCCGCTTCATGCACAACCAAGGAGGAAGGTTATACAAACATAGAGTCACAGGCCACGTGCTATGGTTGCTGCTCTGCTCCCCAAAAGGATTAATGCCATCTGCGCTTAGACCAAACCATACGTTCCTTGGGTCACCCGCAAACTCCTCCCAAGATTTTCTCTCGATTTTTCTCCACTGCGAACCGTCAGCGTACTCTCAACTTTCCATCTTTCTTACGGTCTTCGCGTACACCGATCGCTTTCGCATGCTCTTTTGTTTTGGAACAACGCTTGAACCGTGGTATTATAGGAGCATACCACATCACCTTGGCAGGAATCTTTCTTCCTGGGCGCCGCCCTCGACATCACCAGTGGTCATCGCGACTGATCTTATAACACAATGCACCGCATACCGCAAGCGCTCAATTCCTCGTACTCACCATGTAGATGCAGTCATTAGGGCATGCATGTATCTTTTGCACCTCTAACCCTAGAGGGCAGACAGCCTTCTTTGTTTCATACGCACTCTCGTGCAATTCTCTTGTCGATACACCATTCTTCGCCTTCCATTGAAGCAATTCAAGTGTGGTGCCCAACTTTTTTTGTCAGCTTCGAATTCGGTACAACAATTTCTTGTGATCCTCTAACATGCGCTGCAACTTCGTCCTCTCCAGATCACTTGCGCAGTTTCTCTTTGCATCGGCTATGGCCCGACCTAGATCATCAGCGGGCTCATCTGATCCCTCTTCTTCAGCTTCTTCCCGCATTGCCGGCTCAGCTTCTTCCCCCATTGTTATATCATCGTATTCAGGGAACCCATGGCAAGGATAGCCGTCGCCGCCCTCTTCTTCTTCATTGTCTTCCATCATAACCCCTCTTTCTCCGTGCTTGGTACAAACATTATAGTGGGGCATGAAACCGGACTCAAATAGGTGGACGTGAATGGTTCTTGACGTAGAGTAACTGTGACCATTCTTACAGCCAGCACATGGACAAGGCATAAAACCATCCGCCCGCTTGTTTGCCTCAGCGGCCCGCAGAAAAGTATGCTCGCCATTAATGAACTCGGGAGAGCATCGGCCATCATACATCCATTGTCGGCTCATCTTCATTACACAACACCAAATAGACCAAATTAATACAAGTTCATACATAAAGTTCATACATAAAGTTCATATACAGCACTTAATTAAATGCAACATACAAATAACTCTCTAGCTAAAGAATTTAAATGCAACAACAAATGCGATGAAGATCGCAACTAAGGTAACAATTGATCCAACAACATAATGATACCAAGCCGCACTATCAATGGCATATTTTCTAATCTTTCTAATCTTCAACCTCATTTTCTCCACCTTGATCTTGTGATCATCGACGACATCGGCAACATGCAACTCCAATTCCATCTTCTCCCCCTAAATTCTTTTCAATTTTTCTTTCAAATACTCCTTTTCTCTTTCAACTAAATTTAACCTCTCGACAATAGGGTCGGTTGGAATTTCCGGTTCACATACCTCCTAGATAAAAATATCTATGTCAATTGATGGTCATAATTTGTCATAAACACGAAATGCAACAACTAGTTTTAAAAGAGGATATACCACATCCGAATCATAACAAGGACGAGGGCCGACGGGGACGGATATCAAAACCATGGCACTATGTATAACAAACAACGTACGGGTAAGATAATTATACGAGTAACTATATGTCCAAATCACACAAACATCAATCTGGTAATGTAAAACATTCATAAACAAGAGCCTCACCACAAGGTGGTGCGGGCGACGGGACGGTGCGGGCGATCGACGGTGGTTACGACGGAGATTTAGAAGGCACTAAGTAAACCACACCTACATATGCAAACTAAGTGTTATTTTTGACCTCAAATTGCATATAAATCAAATACTAGCAAATATAATTCCTCCCAAATTAATCACTATACAAAGCATTGCAAGAGGTAATCTAGCAATGACAGTTGAAAGGACAAAGTTGCTAACCTCTCGTGATCATTTGAATGGATGGGGCCTTCAAATCTTGACAAATTTTGGGCAAAATTTGTGAGGAGCTCGAGGGAAAGGGGAAGAACAGTAGAGAAGTGAGGGAAAGGGGAAGAACAGAGTGGCTCGGTTGGACGAAGGGTTTATAAAGTCGACCTTTAGTACCGGTTCGTGCCACCAACCGGTACTAAAGGTGCCGGACGGGCCCCAGATCGACAACACTGCCATCACTTCTTTAGTACCTGTTCGTGGCACGAACCGGGTACTAAAGGTTCTCCACGAACCGGTACTAATGAGGACGGCCGGCTAGCCGTTGGAACCGGCACTAATGGACACATTAGTGCCGGCTCGAAACCAAACCGGCACTAATGTGTCTCATATTAGGTCCGTTTTCTACTAGTGAACTGTTCCAAATTAAAAAAAACTTTTAACGTTAAAAAGTAGCGCATTTTCACAAGCTTTCCAACGCCATATCATTTGCCTCCAATGGATTAGCCGTTTAGAAACTACATTGAAAATACGAACTCGGCTGTTCGGTTTATGTAAATTTTACGATTTTCAAAATTACTCTTTATCCATAGGAAATTAGAGAAAACTTTCAACATGTCGAAGGATCGGTTTTGCAGAAGCTTTCCAACGCCATATTATTTACCTCATTCCGACAAACGGTTTAGAAATGCGATCAAAAATATGATTCACGTTTTTTGTATGAAGAAAAAACGGTTTTCAAAACTGCTCTTAAACCGCTTACATTTTGCCAAAAATTTAACTTGGGTCATGATATGGGTGTCCATAGCTTTACAATTTTATATGGCAAGCCCCATTGGAACACATTTTAGCTGAAGTTCAACCTAGTACTCGGGGAAGGTCAGGCGCGTTACTCGGGAAGTTCATTATGATACATACATACATTAACTCTTCTTTCTTCTTTTATAGCCCTACGGATCGAGCCAAATTTCGGTAATGAGACGAGGCCCGAAAAAAAGGTTGCGCCAGGATGAAAGGTTCACGATCACGTCAATCGCAAGCGATGGCCAACCGATTGCACACAGCCGTACCAAGGAAGCATTTACTGCTCAGTGTGGGGTTCTTGTTAGGGAGATGATCCCGATCAGCATCCACCAATGGAATAATCCTAAGAACGAAGACCCTCAAGTTTCTTATGTCGAAGATAGACAGAAATATGATCTTTGGATCGCGTTGAAGGAAAATTTCACCCTACCGCCAGAGGAGGATCCGCTAAGCCTGTTATAGAGCCATTGGTCAAGGCTCATGCTCTCAAGAAGATGGCAGATCTATTCAGGAGGTCAAAGAATGAGTTGAAATCAACGTATGTCGACAAAGACAAGACTCCATAATTCACCGGCCGATTTGAGAAGATAAGAGATCACTGGGCCGCATTTGTGGCCCACAAGACATCGGAGAAGAGTAAGAAGATGTTAGCGACAAACAAGGAAAATGCTACAAAGAAGGAGCATCACCATCGCACGAGGTTAGGTGGCTACCTCAAAGCCAGGCCATTGTGGGACAAGGCTGAGAAAGACCTGCTTGCTAAAGGGGTCGAACCAGAGACATTGAATTGGCTAGACCGTTCAAGGACTTGGTTCTTCGGGGTTGGGGGAACCTTGGACCCTGAAACAGGGAAGTGCGTTTGGACGCATGAGCAACTTGAAATACCCGTCAAGAAGCTTCAGAAGTATATCATCGCAGCGCAGGAAGGGACATTCGTTCTCAACAGAGAGAACGACGAGCTCATAGAGGCCCTCGGGAATCCTGAGAACCCTGGACGAACACGAGGCACGCCAGGCTCCGTCGCGTGGAAGGTTGGGTTTCGCACAAAGTGTTACAAAACCAAGACAGGAGGAGGAGAGTGGAGCAGTGAACTACATGAAGCTGAATGAAAGGGCACGAAAGCTAGAGGAACAAATTCAGAGCCAGCGACCTACCCAAGCTACGCCAGAAGCTACCCCACCATCTCAGCGGAGAAGCGGCATGGCTTCCACCAAGCTTGTTCATTAGCCTGACTTCACGGCTCCTAGATACCCCGTGGATGCTATCACGGAGGCTCATCAGTGCCAACTTATGACACAATGGCAGAATCTAAAAGTCAAGGCGACTGTCGGCTCATTGCACCTCCTGACCCGACGCAACTTTTCACCGCCTTTCTAATTCCACAAGGCAATGTTGTTGTGATGGTGGATGAAATAATGAGAGGGATTTGAGGAGCTCCAGCTTGACCACCCTACAGGTGAAGGGGAGACTCAGCTGGGTCTTGCTCAAGACTCCGTGTCTATGGCGTATGAGCACATCAAGCTTCTGAACTTCACGCCTCCGTTTCCTCCTCGTCCTCCTCCTCCGGCGAGTCAGGGCACTCCGCCTCCTCTGCCTCCTCCTCCGGCGAGTGATCAGGGCACTCCGCCTCCTTCTCCGGTGCATGAGGCCGGCACTCCGCCTCCTTCTCCTCCTGCTTCGGCGCGTCCGAGCAGCCCGCCTCCTCCTCAGGCTCGTCGACAACGGTGGAACACAGACGCCGCCGCTTCGGCTGCTCCGGCGCATCGGACCACTCCGCCTCCTTCTACTACTCATCAGCACCAACGGAAGAGAGTCGCCGCCGCTCCGGCGTCTAGCGGTACAGCCAGAGGCGGGAGGCAATACAGGTTTGGTCCATCTCTCAAGCCTGTAGAGAAGTTACCATACGAGATGACCGTGGAGTAAAACATGAAGATGGTTCAAGCCCATGTGAAGGACTTCTTTGAAACGCGAAGAGATATTAAACATCCACCTCCAGAGGAGAAGATAGATCCGGTGAAAGCGAAGTGCACTATCAATGCCCTGAAGCGACCACCGCCTCGGTCGCCGGATAACAACCATCTCCGCTGTCTTAAAAAGACATTGCAAGAAGCGCACCAGTCGGGAAGTACTTCAACTGTTAAAAGGTTAAAAGAACGAATAAGTGGGAAAAAATCCCCAGCTCATAGAACAGGAGAACCAATCATTCGCCCCGCTCAAGTTGTCTAGCGATATCGTCACAAATCAGCCGCTATTGCCCAGTTTCACTATTGGTGATTACCTGCCCGACGATGTTCATTTTGAAACAATGGAGGTGGAGGAATTCCAATACCATTACGGGAAGCCTCTCGTGAAAGATACTCTCACTCTAACAATGATGATGCGAAGATTCCATGACTGGTATATGAAAACCTGCAGTGAGTCTGGGAAGGATGCTTTGTCGATGATGATTCACGAGGACCACAACTTCATTGGCCAAGAACTGTTAATTGTTCATTTTGATGAGTTTTTTTAGCTCTACAATCAAAAGTCCCTCGACCAATCGCTTGTGGCTTGCTACTGTCTGTAAGTACTACTTTCTGCAATTAAGTCTATATATATAGCTCATCTCTTTCATTGCATGTGTATATATATATATATATCCTCACTATATTATGCAAATTGAATATCGTCGAATGTAGAAAAGCACAAATCTATGACATTGGGTTCATTAACCCAAATTTCATACATGAATGGACGGTTAAAAATAATGTCACGGAAACAGAGGACAACTTGCTAAAATCGTTGTTCAAATATCAAATCAAAGATAAAATACTCTTTCCTTACAACTTCAAGTGAATGTTACTGTCTTGTGCATATTCGGTTTCCCTTATTACTCGAGGTTATAGTCATGTAACTAATGAGTTGTGTATGTGTGCGCAGCTTCCACTTTATTCTCCTAGTGATTAAGCTTGAGAAGGGAGAAGTAACCATCTTAGACTCGAATGCTCCAGAAGTAAGTTCTATCGATCATTATCGCACCATATCAGCAAGTAATTATTTTTTTTGTCTGGTAGAGTTTGGAAAGTGTTCACCAAAATTTCTCCGGGACTGCCAATTTAACTGACATTTAAAGTCCCGAAAGTAAGTACTACTACCTAGATCCACGATCTCCCATTAATTGTAGCTAGTATCATCAATACCATTTAGCATGATTTCTTATCAGTTTGATTGACCTCTATTTCTCGTGAAAGTGCTTTTGGCAGGAACAAGGAAATGATTTCTGGGGATACTACGCTTGTGAGTTCATCTACAATGAGACGGCCAGGAATAAGCTGTGCCACTCTTAAAAAAATATCAAGTGCGTAAGCAAAAATATTCACAATTGTATTTTATTACCATTATTTGTGTTGAGTTTCATTCATACACATGTATTGGCGGGATTCGATTGAGATCTGGCAGCTGCGGGATGAGCTCCTTCCACATGATCGCATAAAAACAATTCAAGAGGAATTGGCGGGATTCTTTCTTGACCACGTCATAAATAAAGCCGGAGAATACCATGTGGCACTTAACTTCAGATGTTAGGGACTATAATAGATCTTATATTGTATATATGTAGCTAGTAGCATCGGATAGATATACGAAAACTTGTTGTTCGACCAATCTCTCGGAGAAGGAGAGGTCCATCACTTCTCTCTCAGATATGTTCATAATGATCTTCTGTACTTAATGGTTTCCTTCATTTTCTTACTAGCTAGCGTGTCGAGTCCTCTATATGTATAATACGTAGCTTCGACCAAGCACGGAGATAAGAACACAATATATGAAACCCCTAATTAAATTAACCCTCCAAAACCCCCAACCCCCTCAAAAAACAAAACCCCAGCTCCTGAGCTGCTGATGCGTGGACGCTCTTTAGTCCTGGTTGGTATTACCAACCGAGACTAAAGGCCCTGCTGCCTGGGCTCGCCGCAAGAAGGGCCACGTGAAGTTCTTTTCTATCCCGGTTCGTGAGCGAACCGACTAAAGGTCATGGGGTTTAGTCCCGACCCTTTAGTCTGGGGTCCAGAATTAGGATAAATGGGCCTCGAACCGG
This sequence comes from Aegilops bicornis, assembly GCA_021605145.1. Taxonomy (NCBI): domain Eukaryota; kingdom Viridiplantae; phylum Streptophyta; class Magnoliopsida; order Poales; family Poaceae; genus Aegilops; species Aegilops bicornis. The sequence continues at coordinate 55,694,617 of CM038675.1, read as the reverse complement.
GAAAAATGGGCCTTTTTCCACTAGTGAATCCCCATCACACACATCATGCGAAAAACTGATGGTGTCACCATTCCTAACTTACCAACGATAAAATGTTTTAGCAGCCGATAAGGCCCAGATAACTCTTCTCCAAAAAGGAGAACCTCCTTCTCTCTTGAACCTAAGAATGTTAGGAGAGATAACATTTTATTTAAAAGCCAGAATTCCCTTCCAATCACTGTCATATTATCAAAGAATCGTTTCCCTGAACAAGCCAAAAGAGCCATGTTCAAATCCTTGAGATTTGGAACCCCCAAGCCCCCAAATGTTTTCTTCCTAAAAACGAGACACCAGTTATCTAAATGATACTTATGCTGATCTCCTAGGTTTCCCCAAAGGAAATGGGCCATTTGGGAGTTAATGGCGTTAATAGCGCATTTGGGAAATTTAATCACAACCATTAAGTAAGACCGAATGATAACACTACTGGAAAAAGACTTATAGGTGAACTCAAATTAGTAGCGGGCGAAGTCTAGCGCCTGCCACTACCATAGCCTTGCCAGTGGTGGACACAAAACCTTGCCCGCCATTCCTACTTGAGTTACTAGTGGCAGGCAACCATACATGCCTGCCACGGAATTTTTTGGTCTAGCGGCAAATCTGTCCAATAATACCAGTGGCAGGCAATAGAAAATTTGGGAATATTCCTTGGCCCCCTGCTCTGTACATTGGATTTCATCGGATCACCTTTATGAAAACTGATTTTCATTCCTGGAAGGTTTTCAAAACAAGATAACATCCACTCGAAATTTCTGGATTTCTCACAAGAGTTCTCCAGAAACAGGAGGGTATCATCAACATATGGTAAGCTGATGATCCCTCCAGGGTTAGCATGAGGCAACAGCCCACAAATCAGCCCATATGTGGAAGCTTCAACAAGCATTTTGGAAAACACGACGAGGTAGACAGTCAGGGACCACAACGGAAGGCTAGTGCGCCCCAGCCGCAATAGTATAGATTTGCAGCTTCTGCCATAGCAATGTTCGCAATCACAATCAGGGATAGGTTCCAACTGCAGGCTCTCTATATGCGGTGGGAGTGTGCAACTTTGAACCGGGAATTCGTGCAGCTGTGCAGTTCTTCAGATGATCATCGGTACGCCATTGCTGCTATATGGCAGTAAACATTGAACATACAAGTTTTGTTAGACTGTGTAAAACCAATTAAAAAAATAGCATGCTATAGTAGCATTATGATCAATGTCGTGCTAAATGAAATAAGCGTGCAATCGTTCGCTAAAGCGTGATACAGAGTCGCTGTAGCGCATCATAGCATCACTATAGCGAATTTTCGGGGCAGCGATATTTTGGCATAGCATGATATCTTTTTTCCAGGCAACACATATGAAAATATCATATATAAATTGGGCAATTTCTATAATAAAATGTTAAGAGAGGGGGTAGAACTGAAATTTGCTCTATCATTTGCTATGCCTAGATTTACTTTGGTTATTACTACAGGTACGGCCTGCTATAGGACCGCTACAGACCTTTCCTTAACCTGTCTTCACCGCCCCCCTCAATTTCACCCGAGTAGGGCCCTTCCCTCACTCTTAATCCAATTAAAAGATGTCAACTCCAGGATCAACGTGCAAACTTAAAACCGGAAATTCGCAGCGAAACATAATCCAAAAGATGTCCGTACATGTATTTATCGTGTCGACCCTGACCCAACAGACCCCAGAAGCAATTTAGGGCATCGGATGTCGCCGCCCCACTCCTCACCGCCACTGGATCGCCACAGGCAAAGCCTAGGCGGGTGATAATGGCGGCGGCTCTGGGGTGTCTAAGGCGTATGCTACACGCATGTCCCGGTCTAGCATCGGCCAGTCAGCGAGGGGGCTCATTCTGCAGTTGTTGGCTCGCCTCAGAAGGGCAGCGGTTCCTCGTGGGGGTGTCATTGCTTCAACTCCGGTCATGTGCAGTCTCCCGGTGGCAGGGTCGTGATGGCTCCTGAGAAAATCGTAAATTTCAGATGCAAAATAATAAGTTTCCAGGATTCAAACTTAAAACTTACGGGATACAACTACTTTTGTGGACCGCGAGGTATTTGGGCTTAATCGGACATTGCTAGGCAGGTGCGTGCGCCTGCGAATTTCCGGTATAACATGTTTTTACTATTATGTATAAACATGTGGATTGCTAAGGAAGACTCACTACTCGAAACAACGCCGAGTTCGTGGAGGTCTTTGCGAAGGCTGATATCATCTCGGCAAATCATACTTGACATACCTCCTTTCGGCAAAGCAGGCTTTCATTGAGTTCCTTTTGTCAAGTAGTCAGAAGCTCTTCTCTAGCATTGCACATGCCCTTGTATTTCTAGGACTGAACGCGGGTGCAGTTTTTCTTCCTCAAGTGTGATTTATTGGTTTTTACCGAGGCAGCAAAATCAAAACGATGCAAATATAGATGAGAGTCGAACACCCCTGCCTATGCACGCGGCAACAAATCAGGATCACGAACAAATCAGGATCACACTACTATAATATGAAGCATGGATGCATAAGTCTGCCGTCAGCCTGATCACATGCACAGGCTACTCTTTATCGCTTCAGTTCATCCATGGGTTTCTTCCCTCTGCCTGCGCGTACAAGTCTCAAGCTGCAGTTGCATTACCTAGCGAAGTATATATCCAGACCCCGAGGCACCGGCGCCGACTGCACCGGAGAATCTTATTATTGCCGACTTACTTATGAGTTGCTGACTTGATCTCTTCTATACTTGTATGTATTCCAAGGGTACCTTGATTAAATCTTGCTCCATACTTGTCGTCGTTCATAAGACAGATCGACTACTTACATTGCCTGTCCGGCAATCCGGGTCAACGCTCGCCATTAACCCAGCTTGCTGGCTAACCATAGTATATAAGGATACCCTTGAGGCCGTCAACAATCCCCGGACTCCTACCCGTCTCTGTTAGACAAAACTAGGGTTTGAAACAATGCTCCATACCCTGGGCGGGTAAATGCGGCTATCATGTATTTATATGAGGGAACGACATGTACATGTTTATGTTACAACACGTATATCTACTATATCCTTAGTCTAACACCTCCCTCAATCTTAACTATGTCCTGAAACACTCAGGAGGTTAAGATTACGTCGGCATCCTTCAAAAAGAAGGTAAGGGCAAAGGTTTAGTGAACATATCAGGAAGCTGATCCTTAGAAGAAACAAACTTGATCTAAAGTAGCTTCTGTGCAGCACGATTCCCTAACAAAATTATAGTCAACTTCGATGTGTTCCGTTCGGGCATGAAATACCGGATTTGATGAAAGCTATGTAGCACCAATGATATCACACAGAAGAACAGGTGGTTGAGCTTGAGAGACTTTCAACTCTCTAAGCAATGACTACATCCATATGATCTCAGCTGTGGCTTTAGCAACTGCCAGTAGTAGAAAACAGGGCTACCGTTCGGCCCTGGCCAGCCCATTAGTCCCGGTTTTTCAAGAACCGGGACCAATGGGGGGTATTAGACCCGCTTCGTGAGCTCAGGGGGGCGGCCGAGGTCTTGGTCCCGGTTCATGTAGAACCATTTGTCCCGGTTCGAGCCACCAACCGGGACCAATGGTCCTCGCTGCTGGCCCACAACCATTGGTCCCGGTTCGTGGCATGAACCGGGACAGAAGGGGTGGCTTTAGTCCCGGTTCATGCCACGAACCGGGACAAATAACTTGCCTATATATACCCACCGCCGCGGCAGAGCACTCCACAGTGCTCTGTTTTTTCAATCCGGCGAGGAGAGGGCATTTGGGTGCTCTAGTTCACCTCCTATGCACATGAGGTGTTCGATAAAATGCCCGAGCCACACTAGTTAAACTTTGTCCTCTCGAAGGTCGACCTTGGAGCTCCATTTTTTCGATATTTGTCTAGATTTAGGGGTCCGTCATGCCCCGTCCCCGTTTTCACCGCCTTTGATCACCCGCGCCAATCTCGTCGCCGGCACCACCGTGGTGAGCCTCTTGTTTATATCTTCTTTCTGATACTTGTCTGATTTTCTTACTTTAGATAGATGTTTGTCTGATTTTCTTAATTTTGACACACATAATTATATGTAATGCACGCACATGAACCGGCAATGGATGTATGGTGACAGACACACCTCCGAGTACATTAAGGGCTTGCATATTTTTCTCGAAGTGGCTGAGGCAAACAAGCAGAATGGTTTTATGTGTTATCCATGCACTAAATGTGGGAATGCGAAGTATTACTCTGACCGGAAAATCCTTCACAGCAACCTGAAGAGTACGATGAAGAAGAAGAGTACGATGACAACTATGTGCCCCCTGAATACGGTGATGCTGCAACGGGGGGAGCTGCTGGAGATCAAGAGGAACCAGACGATGTGCCCGATGATGATGCAACGGGGGAAGCTGCTGAAGATCAAGAGGAACCAGATGATGTGCCCGATGATGATCTCCGCCGGGTCATTGTCGATGCAAGGACGCAATGCGAAAGTCAAAAGGAGAAGCTGAAGTTCGATCGCATGTTAGAGGATCACAAATAAAAGTTGTACCCCAATTGTGAAGATGGCAACACAAAGCTGGGTACCATACTGGAATTGCTGCAGTGGAAGGCAGAGAATGTTGTGCCTGACAAAGGATTTGAGAAGCTACTGAAAAATATTGAAGAAGAAGCTTCCAAAGGATAATGAATTGCCCGACAAAGACGTGACGCAAATAAAGAAGGTCGTATGCCCTCTACGATTGGAGGTGCAGAAGATACATGCATGCCCTAACGACTGCATCCTCTACCGCGGTGCGTACAAGGATTTGAACACATGCCCGGCATGCGGTGCATTGCGGTATAAGATTAGACAAGATGACCCTGGTGATGTTGACGGCGAGCCCCGCAGGAAGAGAGTTCCTGCGAAGGTGATGTGGTATGCTCCAATAATATCACGGTTGAAACGACTATTCAGAAACAAAGAGCATGCCAAGTTGATGCGATGGCACAGTGAGGACCGTAAGAAAGACGGGAAGTTGAGAGCACCCACTGACGGGTCGCAGTGGAGAAAAATCGAGAGAGAGTACTGGGCTGAGTTTGCACGTGACCCAAGGAATGTATGGTTTGGTTTAAGCGCCGGATGGCATTAATCTTTTCGGGAGCAAGAGCAGCAATCACAACACCTGGCCCGTGACTCTATGTATGTATAACCTTCCTCCTTGGATGTGCATGAAGCGGAAGTTCATTATGATGCTAGTTCTCATCCAAGGCCCTAAGCAACCCGACAACGACATTGATGTGTACCTAAGGCCATTAGTTGAAGAAATTTTACAGCTGTGGAATGGAAACGGTGTATGTGCGTGGGATGAGCACAAACAGGAGGAATTTAACCTGCACGTGTTGCTGTTTGTAACCATCAACGATTGGCCCTCTCTCAGTAACCTTTCAGGACAGATAAATAAGGGGTATCACGCATGCACACACTATTTAGCTGACACCGAAAGTATATACCTGGGAAGCTGCTGGAAGAATGTGTACCTGGGCCATCGTCGATTTCTTCCGACCAACAATCAATGTCGAAAGAAAGGCAAGCATTTCAAAGGCGAGGCAGATCACCGGAAGAAGCCCGCCATGCGTACCGGTGATCACGTACTTGCTATGATCAATGATTTACACGTAATCTTTGGAAAGGGTCCCGACGGACTAGCTGTTCCGAAAGACACTGAGAATCACGCACCCATGTGGAAGAAGAAATCTATATTTTGGGACCTACCCTCTTGGAAAGACCTAGAGGTCCGCTCTTCGATCGACGTGATGCACGTGACAAAGAACCTTGCGCCAACCTGCTAGGCTTCTTGGGCGTGTATGGGAAGACAAAAGATACAGCTGAGGCAACGGGAGGACCTGCAACGCTTTGCACTTAAAAAAAGACGGCATGCCACCAAAGCAGTATGAAGGTCCTGCTAGCTACGCACTTACCAAAGAAGAGAAGGAAATCTTCTTTGAATGCCTGCTTAGTATGAAGGTCCCGACTGGCTTCTCGTCGAATATAAAGGGAATACTAAATATAGCAGCCAAAAAGTTTCAGAACCCAAAGTCTCATGACTACCACGTGATTATGACGCAACTGCTTCCGGTTGCATTGAGGGGGCTTCTACCGAAAAACGTCCGATTAGCCATTGTGAAGCTATGTGCATTCCTCAATGCAATCTCTCAGAAGGTGATCGATCCAGAAATCATACCAAGGCTAAGGAGTTATGTGGTGCAATGTCTTGTCAGTTTCAAGCTGGTGTTCCCACAATCCTTCTTCAATATCATGACGCACGTCCTAGTTCATCTAGTTGACGAGATTGTCATTATGGGCCCCGTATTTCTACACAATATGTACCCCTTTGAGAGGTTCATGGGCGTCCTAAAGAAATATGTCCAGAAGCTGCTTAGGCCAGAAGGAAGCATCTCCATGGGCCATCAAACAGAGGATGTCATTGGGTTTTGTGTTGACTTCATTCCTGACCTTAAGAAGATAGGTCTCCCTAAATTGCGGTATGAGCGGAGACTGACTGAAAAGGAACGCTTGGAGGAGACAATAATATGCAGGACGAATATTCTTGGTCTCAAGCACACCGAGCAGTTCTACGTAAGTCTACCTTGGTGACCCCTTATGTCGATGAACACAAGAACAGTCTGCGTTGCAAACACCGGAGCAAAGTAAGGCCGATCGGATTACTTGTGAACACATCAGGACTTTCAACAGTTGGTTGGAAACACGTCTCAGAGATGAAAACACTGTTTGTGATGAGCTGTACTCGGTGTCCAGGGGACTATCTTCGACTGTTACGGTTTGGAAAGGATACGAGATAAATGGGAATACATTTTATGCGATCGCCCTAGATCAAAAGAGCACCAACCAAAACAGCGGTGTCCGCTATGATGCAGCCACCAAGAGGGGAAAGGACACATATTATGGTTACATAGTGGACATATGGGAACTTGACTACGGAGTAGATTTTAAGGTCCCTTTGTTTAAGTGCAAATGGGTCAATCTGTCAGGAGGCGGGGTACAGGTAGACCCACAGTACGGAATGACAACAGTGGATCTGAACAATCTTTGCTACACTGACGAACCATTCATCCTAGCCAATGATGTGTCACAGGTTATCTATGTCACTACTACAAAAAGGGCTATAGATGGAATGGGTACTAATGGCGCACCTGTGATGTGGTGCGCCATTACTATATTCTAATGGCGCACCATGTCTCGGTGCGCCATTAGTAATATATTACTAATGTCGCACCTGGTGTGTGGTGCGCCATTAGTAGTTTCGAAAAAAACATTAAAAAAATTTTTGTTACTAATGGCGCACCGATGCATAATGCGCCATTACTAATTGACATAGTAATGGCGCACCACATCCATCGTGCGCCATTAGTAGTTTTGAAAAAAAATGTAAAAAATAAATAAAAAAAATTTGTTACTAATGGCGCACCATGTCTCGGTGCGCCATTACTAGTTTTAACTAGTAACTAGTAATGGCACACTTTCCACTGGTGCGCCATTACTAAGTTTTTTTCAAAAAAAAAATCGAAAAAAATATCTTTTATTTATTTTTTTTCAAAACTACTAATGGCGCACCGTGGGAGAGGTGCGCCATTAGTAGTTGAACTAGTAATGGCGCACCACCCCACTAGTGCGCCATTACTTTAGTTTTTTTCAAAAATAAAAAAATAAAAAATATATCATTTTTTTCAAAACTACTAATGGCGCACCGTGAGTTGTGCGCCATTAGTAGTTGAACTAGTAATGGCGCACCACCCCACGGTGCGCCATTAGTAACTTGGCCACCGAATGCCCCCGGTGGATCGCCTTTTCAGTTTTAAAAAATAAAAGAAAATGATGAAAATGTCAAAAAAAAAAAGAAAATAAGTTTCCCATGTGATATGTGGTCTAGTTGTTGGGAAAATTTGAAAATATGAATTTCGACTTCATTTGCAAAATCTCTCGAGAATTTGTAAAAATGGGCATAACTTTTGCATACTAACTCGGATGAAAATGTTTTTTATATGAAAAATCATCTACTCGAAAAGTTACATCCAAATTTCAAAATTCAAAAAATTTCAAACTTACTAGTGGCGCACCGTGGATGTGGTGCGCCACTAGTAACAGAAAAAAATGGTTCTGAATTTTTTTTTTTAATTTTTTTTTCAAAAAATGATACGTAATATGATCGGGAAGTTTGAAATATTTTTCAAAATTTCATCATAGTCATGAACATGAACAAAGTCCTAGACATCAACAAGGTATAACAGGATTGATATGCTAAATATATCAACAAGTGCCTGTGAAGTGAGCTATTCTTTGGGGTTGGATAGAACTCTGAAGTTAAGCGTGCTTGGGCTGGAGTAGTGTGAGGACGGGTGACCTTTCGGGAAGTTTGACCACGGAGTGCGATTTGACCTGAGATTAAGCATATTGACCCGAGATTAAGCCATAGTGAACTGAGATTAAGAAAATTTTGAAAAAAATATAAAAAAATTGAGAAAAATGCGCCATTAGTATACTAGATACTAATGGCGCACTTCTATGTGGTGCGCCATTAGTATACCGTATACTAATGGCGATCGTGGGCTATACTAATGGCGCACTACATGGTGCGCCATTAGTATACCAGATACTAATGGCGCACCAGAGGTGCGCCATTAGTAAAAAATACTAATGGCGTGCTAGTAATGGCGCACCGGTAGTGCGCCATTAGTAGGCAAAACCGGTGCGCCATTAGTAGGCCTTTTTCTAGTAGTGTGTGAAGGACATGTCTACCAAACCGAGAAAAAGAAAAAATAAGGAAGCGAGTACATCATACGATGAACCAAAGTGCCACATAGTTCTTTCAGGAAAAAGGAACATCGTGGGAATGGAGGGCAAGATGACATGTCCGAAGATTATGAAAAGTTTCATGAAATTCTTCCCTTCAAAGTCAAGGTTGACCCAAGCATCCTGATAAATGATGAAGATTATCCATGGTTACGGCGCAATAAGGAAAGGACACAAGTGAAGAAAATGTGAAGACTTTCTCCACAACTATTATGATGATACCATGCCAACTTTCAACCTTTTTGTCGTTCATTTAGAATGCATGTTGTAATAGAAAAGTTTCCGTATAAAATCCTGATACTTTGAAAGACATTGTCCGTTTTGTACACGAAGTGCATCCAGTTTTTGCCGTAACCCTCTCAACTTTCTTTCATATGCTATGTGGATGAAATGATGATACCATGCCAAAATAAAAGAGAGGCGCAATGCTCACCTGAACGTTGCTTAGCTTCGTGCCAACGCGTGTGTGAGCACCGCGCTTCTCCCTTCATCGCCTCTACACTCGTGGCTTATAAACCGCTGCGAGTGCCTCTCGCCATGCAGGTGGGACTAAAAACAGCTGCAGAAAGAATCAACTAAAAAACTTTTTTACCGGTTCATGTCACCACTAGTAGAAAAGAGGGCATTTGTCCCGGTTCATAAGGGCCTTTAGTCCCGGTTCTTGAACCAGGACTAAAGGGTCATTACTAATGCCACCCCCCTTTAGTCCCGGTTCTAACACGAACCGGGACAGATGTGCCTCCACGTGGCCGGTGCACCGAGCCCAGGCAGGAGGGCCTTTGGTCCCGTTGGTGGCACCAACCGGGACCAAAAGGCATCCACGCCACAAGATTTCAAAGGGCCGTGGTTTTTGTTTTTTTTTGAAAGGGGGGGGGGGTTTGGGGGTTTTGGGGGGTTAATTTAGGTGTTTAATATATTGTGTTAGCTAGCTAATTAATAGAGAGAAGTGTCCTCTCTATGTCTGTGCTTGGTCGATGCTACGTACTGTACATAGAGAGGCCCTCGACACGCTAGCTAGTAAGAAAATGAAGGGAACCATTAAATACAGAAGTTCGTCATGCATACCGAGAGAAGTGATCGATCGACCTCTCCTTCTCCAAGAGATTGGTCGAACAACAAGTTTTCAGATTATCTATCCAACGCCATCGCTACATACATATACAATATGTAAAATCTCTTACAATCCCTAGCAATTGAAATCAATTTCCACATGATATTCTCCGCTTTATTGATGACGTGGTCAAGAAAGAATCCCGCCAATTCCTCTTGAATTGCTTTCATGCGATCTTGTTCTAGGAGTTCATCCCAAGCATCCGCCACCTCTAATTTGAAGGGGGTTAATACATATATGAATGAAACTCAACAGAAATGATGGTGTAATAAAATGAAATTGTGAATATTATTGCTTACGCACTTCATATTGTCTTTTAGAGTAGCCCCGCTTATTTTCAAAGTCGCGTTGTAGATGAACTCGCATTAACGTAGTATCCACGTAAATCATTCCCTTGTTCCTGCCACAAGCACTTTACGAGAAATAGAGGTCAAACTGATAATGAAGCATTATAAATGGCATTGATGAAAGTACAACTATAGAATCAACGTGAGATGCGCGCAACTAGCTAGCTAGTAGTACTTACTTTCGGGTATGTATATCGCAGCTCCTTCGGCAGTCCCGGAACTTCTGCGGTGAAATGTTTCCAAACCCTGCAAGACAAAGAAAATAATTATTATTTCTTGAGATATCATGAAATGAACAAAAAGTTGCTGATATGGTGCGATAAATGATCGATTCAACTTAATTGTTGAGCATTTTAGTCATGTCCGCATAGGTTTGGGGATCTTTTCGTCTCGAGTCTAAGACGTTTACTACTCCCCGCTCAAGCTTAATCTCCAGAAGAACATAGTGGAATCTGCGCACGCATGCATAACTCATCAATTACATTACTATAACCTCGCTCGAGTAATAAGGGAAACCGAATATGCACACGACAGTGACACTCACTGGAAGTTGTAAGGAAAGAGTATTAAATCTTTGTTTTGATTTTTGATCAACGATTGTAGAAAGTACCCCTCCTCCTCTTCGGCGTCCTTTTTAACCAGAAATTCATCTATGATATTTGTGTTAATGAACCCAATATCATACATTTCTTGTTTTTTGCACTCGATTTATCTTCAATCTGCGTAATATAGTGATGCTAATTAATTATAAATACATGCAATGAAAGAGCCGAGCTATATATAGAGACTTAATGACAGAAATAGTACTAACAGATAGTAGCAAAAGACCGTTAGTTTATCGAGGGCCTTTTGATTGAAGAACGTGAAGAACTCGTCAAATGGAACAGTCAACAGATCAGTTCCAACAAGGTCATGCTCCTCTTTAATATTCAGATACAAAGCATTCGTCCCCCCAGACTCTCTGCAGGTTTTCATGTACCAATCATGGAATCTTTGCATCGTAGTTTTCAGAGATTTTTCATCTTTGACGAGAGGCTTCCCGTACTCGTATTTGTGTTCGTCCACCTCCAAGAAATCAGGAAGTTGATCGCCAAGCGGGTAATCTCCAAGATTGCCATAACCGCCACCGCCCCTCAAGCATTAGCGATTTATGTCACCGCTAGACACATTGAGCGGGGGGCACGATTGCTTTGCTTGTTCGCCGAGCTGGGCAAATTTTTTTCCCAGCTGCTCGTTCTTTTAACCTTTTATCACTGACAGTACTTCCCGACCGCTCCGCTTCGAGATATGTATGTTTAGTAATGCGCTCATAGTTGCTTCTCGGCGGAGACTTTGGTGGTTTCCTCAGGGCATCGATAGTGCGCTTTGCTTTCACCGGATCTACCTTCTCCTCCGGAGGTGGATGTCTCTTTGCTTTCACCCCTTCAAAGAAGTCCTTCACGTGGGCCCGCACGATCATCGCGTTTTCCTCCTCGGTCCTCTCGTATGGTAACTTCTCTAGAGGCTTGAGAGGTGGACCGTATCTATATTGCCTCCCGCCTCTGCTGGCTGTACTGCTAGACGCCGGAGCAGACGGAGCGGCTGCGGCGCCTGTCTACTTTCGTGCTTGCTTAAGAGGCGGAGGAGAAGGACTACGACGCGCCGGAGCAGCCGGGGCGGCGGCGGGTCTCTTCCACCCTTGCTGGCGAGGCGGAAAAGGAGGAAGGTGCTGGCTGCTCGGGCGCTGGCCAAGCAGCGGAGAAGGAGGCGGAGCCCCACCACGCGCCGGAGAAGGAGGAGGCTGCTGGCTGCTAGGGCGCGCCGGCGCAGGTGGAGAAGGAGGCGGAGTGCCACCACGCACCGGAGAAGGAGGAGGCTGCTGGCTGCTCGGGCGCACCGGCGCAGGCGGAGAAGGAGGCGGAGTGGCGCCACGCGCCGGAGAAGGAGGCCCAGTGCCCTGATCGTCAGTCGCCAAAGGAGGAGGCGGTGGAGGAGGCGGAGTGCCGTGACTCACCGGAGGAGGAGGAGGAGGTGGAGGCGTCCAGTTCGGAAGGTTGATGAGCTCCTTCTGCCATAGGCATGGAGTCTTCAGAGTAGAACCCAGCCTAGTCTCCCCTTCACCGGTATGGTATTTTAGCTGGAGGTCCTCAAATCCCTTCGTTATTTCATCCACCATCACCCTAGCATATTCTTCTGGAATCGGTCGACAGTGAAAAGTTGCACCGTGTTCAGTAGGATAAACAGAGCCAACAGCTGCCTTGACCTTCAAATTCATCCATCGCATCATAAGGTGGCAATTTTGAGCCCCCGTGATAGCATCCACGGGATAGCTGGCAGGAGCCGTCAAGACATGCTCCGGCTGAAGCAACTCGGTGGAAGCCACGCTGCTTCTCCGCTGAGATGGCGGGGTAGCTTTGGGGGAAGCTTCGGTAGGTCGTTTGTTGCGATCTGCTTCTCGTTCCTCTAGCCCCATTACCCTTTCGTGCAGCACCTGCAGTTAGCTCGCCCAGCTTCTTCCTCCTCTCGTGGGTTTTGTAACCACCTGGGTCCGGAAAAACCAACCTTCCACGGAATGGAGCCTAGCGTGCCTCGTGGTCCGCCCGTGGTGCTCAGGATTCCAGAGGGCCACCGTGAGCTCGTTCTTCTCCCTCGTTCGAACGAACGCCCCTTGCTCTGCTGCATGGATATACTGCCAAGCTTTGTGACCGGTGTTTTCGGTTGCTCGTCCGTCCCAAGGGCACTTCCCTGATACAGGGTCCAAGGTTCCGCCAGCCCCGAAGAACCAAGTCCGGCAACGGTCTGGCCATCTCATTGTCTCTGGTTCGATCCCTTTATCAAGCAGATAATTCTCAGCCTTGGACTACTTAGGCTGGGGTTGCGGGTAGCCACCTGACCCCGCATGGCGATGGTGAAACTTCTTCTTCGCAGCATTTTGCTAGTTTGTCGCCGACATCTTCTTACTCTTTTTCCGATGTCGGTACGCCACAAATGCAGGCCGTTGATCTCTGATCTTCTCATATTTGTCGATGAATTCTGGTGTCTCTTCTTTGGCGACAAACTTTTTCAGCTCTTTCCTCCACCTCCTGAATAGGCATGCCATCTTCTTAAGAGCACAAGACATGATTAATTGCTCTTTAACTAGCTTCTCCGGATCCTCCTCTGGCGGTAGGGTGAAATTTGCCTTCAGCTCAGTCCAAAGATCATCTTTCTGCATATCATTGACATAAGACACCTGAGGGTCTTCCTCCTTAGGCTTATACCATTGGTGGATGCTGATCGGGATCTTGTCCCTAACAAGAACCCCGCACTGAGCAACAAATGCGTTCTTTGTCCGGATGGGTTCAATCGGTTCGCCGTCGCGCGCGATTGCTGTGATCTCAAACTTTTCATCCGAGCTCAACTTTTTCTTCGGGCCTCGTCTCCTTACCGAAGTTGTGCTTGATCCGGAGGGCTAGAAAAAGGAAGAAAGACGAGAGTTAATTAATATGTGTACATATACCAAAACAATGAATGCATCAATTAACTAGTCAAGACGGCTTAACTAATATATATATATATATATATATATATATATATATATATATATATATATATATATATGTATGTATATACCTGGCCGGACTCGGTTCGTCACCGGAGCAACAAGACGGCCTCCTTCTTGTACCTCCATTGGGTCATCACCGGAGCCATCATGAACATAGCCCTCTTCTTGTACCGGCATTAATGGGCCGGAGCCATCATGAACATAGCCCTCTTCTTAACCCAGTCCTGCCTGACCAACGGTGTCGTTGAAAAATGACGCAACGACATCAGTTCCTTCTGTGATTATCAAGTTTGTGGCCTCGACGCTGCTTCTCTAGGGTTTGGGGTGGCCTAGACAACGCTTCAAGGGTTTGGGGTGGCCTCGACACAACGCTTCAAGGGTTTGGGGTGGCCTCGACACAACGCTTCAAGGGTTTGGGTGGCCTCGACGTCAACGCTCTTTTAACTTTGTAAATTTGGGTGGCCTCAAGAGAGTTTGTCGGGTAGGGGCGCAGCGGGAGGGGGTAAGAGACCAACATCGTTTTTTCTCTAGGGTTTGGGTGTGCTCGAGAGTTTTGGTCGAGCGAGAGGGCCGAGGGGGGGTATATCGACGACGACAGAGGAGAAGATCAAAGAAAAAAAAGAAGAAAAAAAAGAGGAGAACAAGAAAAAATAGAATATTTTCTATTTTTCTTCTTCTCCTCTACTCCTTTCTTCTTCTCCTCTTCTTTTTTCCTCTTCTTATTTATTTCTCCTCTTCTTCCTCTCCTTTTCTTCTCCTTTCTTCCTCTTCTTATTTTCCTTTTTCCTCTCCTTCTTTTTCTTCTTCTTCTTCCTTCTTCCTTCTTCTTCTTTTCTTCCTTTTCCTTATTTTACTTTTTCCTCTACACTAACCTAAAATGCACTAACCTAAAATCGATATCTACTAACAACCTAAATAAAAAATTAATACATATATTAAAAAACATATATAAACAAAAAAAATTCTGTGAACATTATATTCATACACAGATAGCCACATCGATTCATCATATAGCTATCACATACATATACACATTATATATATGAAAAAAATGCAATGAACAAAAAAATACACTTATGGAAAAAATACTATGAACATGTACACATATATACACATACGAACACATATACACAAAAATACAAAAAAGCTATGAAAATGCAGGTGGGCGGCGAAGGCCAAGGGCGCCAGCAGGCAGGGCGGCGAAGGGCGGTCAAGCAGGCAGGGCCGGGCGGGCGGGCGGACGCCCAGATGGGCGGCACAAGTGCAAGCAGGGGTGCGGGACGGGAGGGGCGCGGGAGCATGTGCTCACAGGGGGCGGCGGCGACGGCGATGGCGAGCAGCCTGACGGCGTCAGTGGCGGCGGCGACGGCAAGGTGGAGCAGGGGCGTCGGTCGGCGGCATTTACGACGATGAGGAGCAGGGGGCGTCGGGGAGAAGTGGGGGATTTGGTCGAAAACTGCTAAGTGCTGTATATATATCAAGAGCATTGGTCCCGGTTCGTGGCACGAACCGGGACCAATGCCCACTTTAGTCCCGGTTGGTGCCACCAACCGGGACCAAAGGCCGCCTTTGGTCCCGGTTGGTGGCACCAGCCGGGACTAAAGGGGTGGGCATTGGTACCGTTGGTGCCACGAACCGGCCAATGCCCCCTTTAGTCCCGGGTTGGTGCCGCCAACCGGGACCAAAGGCTCCTCGCGCTGCTCAAGGCCAAGGCCCAAAATTTAGTCCCACCTCGCTAGTTGAGAGGGGCTCGGAGTGGTTTATAAGCCCTGCTGCGGCTACCCTCTCGAGCTCCTCTCAAATGCAGGCTTACGGGCCTAATCTCACACTATGTCGTTATGGGCCTATTGGGCCTTCATGGGCCTGAATCTCGGCCTGTGTTGGGTTTCTAGTCGTATTCAGGCCGTGGTGGCCCAATAGGTGGCAGTTTTTTTATTTTTTCCCCAGTTTTTTGTTTTGTTTTTTGCATTATTTATTTTCTTTTGTTTTTTGCTTTATTTTTATTTTTTTTGCTTTTAGGTCAGAAAAATTATAAACTTTCTGTTAGTGCCATTAGTTTTAGAAAAATTATTTTCTTTTTTTTCTTTTTTTTGCTTTATTTATTTTATTTTGTTTCTACTTACAACAAAATACTTAAGGTTGCTATTTTTATTTATTTTATTAAAGTTTATGTTTAATTATTTTTCTTTTAAGTCACAAAATTATAAACTTTCTCGTTAGTGCCATTAGTTTTCAAATTTGAATAGTTAAAATTTGAATTCTTTGAAATTTGTGTGAATCACAAGTTTGTGATTAAATTTACTAAAAAATGAACATAGATGCTACTTATAGAGAAAAAAAAAAGGTCCAGCATTTAACCAGTGACCAATGGCCCATGTGGCTGCCCTCTTGAGAGTGTTCTTGGTGAGAACATAGTTGACAAGGAGCAAACCGGGATTAATGGTATTACGAGGGCCGAACCATAAGATATTAAAGCATTTCAAATAAACTCTGAAAAAGTTGAAAGTTGGCATGGTATCATAATTTAACCCACATAGCATGTGCATGTACAAACGGACAATGGTATCATACTCGTCTGTTACAAAGTTGGCATGGTATCATCATAATAGTTGCGGGAGAAAGTCTTCACTTTTTCTTCGCTCGTGTCATTTGCTTATTGCGCCATAACCATGGATAATCTTCATCGTTTATCAGGATGCTGGGGTCAGCCTTGACTTTGAAGGGAGGAATTTCATGAAACTTTTCATAAACTTCAGACATGTCGGTCTTGCCCTCCACTCCCATGATGTCCCTTTTTCCTGAAAGAACTACGTGGCGCTTTGGCTCATCGTATGATGTATTCGCTTCCTTATCTTTTCTTTTTCTCGGTCTGGTAGACATGTCCTTCACATAGATAACCTGTGCCACGTCATTGGCTAGGACGAACAGTTCGCCCAGGTACACATTCTTCCTGCAGCTTCCCAGGTATATACTTTCGATGTCAAGTAAACAAAGGCGTACGCGTGGTATCCATTGTTTGTCTGTCCTGAAAGTTTACTGAGAGCGGGCCAATCGTTGATGATCACAAATAGCAATGCCTTTAGGTCAAATTCCTCTAGTTTGTGCTCATCCCACGTACGTACACCGTTTCCATTCCACAGCTGTAAAATTTCTTCAACTAATGGCCTTAGGTACACATCAATGTCGTTGCCGGGTTGCTTAGGGCCTTGGATGAGAACTGGCATCATAATAAACTTCCGCTTCATGCACATCCAAGGAGGAAAGGTTATACATACATAGAGTCACGGGCCAGGTGTTGTGATTGCTGCTCTGCTCCCGAAAGGATTAATGCCATCCGCGCTTAAAGCAAACCATACGTTCCTTGGGTCACGTGCAAACTCAGCCCAAGATTTTCTCTTGATTTTTCTCCACTTTGTGACCCGTCAGCGGTGCTCTCAACTTCCCGCCTTTTACGGTCCTCACTGCCATCGCATCAACTTGGCATGCTCTCCGCTTACGAACAGATGTTTCAACCGTGGTATTATAGGAGCATACCACATCACCTTCGCAGGAACCCTCTTCACGGGGGTCGCCACAACATCACCAGGGTCATCTCGTCGATCTTATACCGTAATGCATCGTGATACCGGCATGCGTTCAGATCCTTGTACGCATCAGCGGTAGAGGATGCGATCGTTAGGGCATGCATGTATCTTCTCGCGGCCCAATCCTAGAGGGCATACGACCTTCTTTGTTGCGTATGTACTTTGTCCGGGCAATTCGTTATCCTTTGGAAGCTTCTTCTTCAATATTTTCAGTAGCTTCTCAAATCCTTTGTCCGGCACATCATTCTTCGCCTTCCATCGCAACAATTCCAAAGACGGTACCGAGCTTTGTGTTGCCATCTTCGCAATTGGGGTACAACCCTTTTTCTCGATCCTCTAACATGCGATCGAACTTCAGCTTCTCCTTTTGACTTTCGTGATTGCGTCCTTGCATCGACAATGACCCGGCGGAGATCATCATCATCGGGCACATCGTCTGGTTCCTCTTGATCTTCAGCAGCTTCGCCCATTGCAGCATCATCGTGAACATCGTCTGGTTCCTCTTGATCTTCAGTAGCATCACTATATTCAAGGGGCACATAGTTTTCATCGTACCCTTCTTCTTCACCGTCTTCCATCATAACCCCCATTTCTTCGTGCCTCGTCCAAACATTATAGTGTGGCATGAAACCCTTGTAAAGGAGGTGGGTGTGAAGGATTTTCCGGTCAGAGTAAGACTTCATATTCCCACATATAGGCATGGATAACACATAAAACCATTCTGCTTTGTTTGCCTCAGCCACTTCGAGTAAATCTTGCACGCCCTTTATGTTCTCGGTGGTGTGTGCACTTGTAGAAAAGGGGGCAATGGTCCAGGCCCGGCCAGCCCATTAGTCCGGGTTCAATCCAGAACCGGGACCAATGGGGGCATTGGAACCGGTTCGTGAGCCCCGGGGGCCGGCCGGGCCACGTGGGCCATTGGTCCTAGTTCTTCTGGACCTTTTGGTCCCGGTTGGTGGGACGAACCGGGACCAATGGGCCTCGCTCCTGGCCCACCACCATTGGTCCCGGTTGGTGGGACGAACCGGGACCAAACGCTGCCCTTTAGTAATAATAATTATTTTCTTTGTCTTGCAGGGTTTGGAAACAGTTCACCGCAAAAGCTTCGGGACTGCCGAAGGAGCTGCGATATACATACCCGAAAGTAAGTACTACTGGCTAGCTAGTTGTGCACATCTCCCGGTTATTCTATAGCTATACTTTCATCAATGCCATTTATAATGCTGCATTATCAGTTTGATTGACCTCTATTTCTCGTAAAGTGCTTGTGGCAGGAACAAGGGCATAATTTCTGTGGATACTACGTGTGCGAGTTCATCTACAACGCGACTTTGAAAAATAAGCGGGGCTACTCTCAAAGACAATATGAAGTGCGTAAGCAATTAATAATATTCACAATTTCATTTTATTACACCATCATTTCTGTTGAGTTTCATTCATATATATGTATTAATTAACCCCTTCTTCAAATTAGACGTGGTAGATGTGGAATGAACTCCTAGAACCAGATCGCATTAAAGCAATTCAAGAGGAATTGGCGGGATTCTTTCTTGACCACGTCATCAATAATGCCGGAGAATACCATGTGGAAGTTGATTCCAAATGCTAGGGGACTGTAATATAGAGATCTTATATATTGTACATGTATGTAGCCAAGATCGCTTGGACGTACATGATAATTAAAACTTGTTGTTCGACCAATCTCTCGGAGAAGGAGAGGTCGATCGATCATTTTTCTCGGTATGCATGACGAACTTCTGTACTCGATGGTTCCCTTCATTTTATTACTAGCTAGCGTGTCGAGGGCTATATGTATATAGTACATAGCGTCGACCAAGCACGGACATAAGAGAGGACACTTCTCTCTATTAATTAGCTAGCTAAAACAATATATGAAACACCTAAATTAACCCCAAAACCCCCAACCCCCTTTCAAAAAACAAAACCCCAGCCATTAGAATGTCGACGTGGATGCCTTTTTGGTCCCGGTTGGTGCCACCAATCGGGACCAAAGGCCCTTCCTAGGCTCGGGCGCATCGCCACGTGGAGGATTGATCTGTCCCGGTTCGTGTTAGAACCGGGAATAAAGGGGGGAGGTATTAGTAACGACCCATTAGTCCCGGTTCATGAACCGGGACTAAAGGCCCTCATGAACCGGGACTAATAGGTGTTTTTCTACTAGTGGTCTGTTACCGTACATCCATTGTCGGTTCATCTGCGTGCATTATATATAATTAAGCGTGTCAAAAATCATTACAGAACATCATGAATAGATAACTAAGTGACCAAATTAATAGAAGTTCATCATCACATTAAAACCAAAGTACATAAATAGTTCTCATCTTCAAGCAAAAATCTTTACAGCACAACATAAAGCTCTGCAGAGCATCTAAATTAATTAAACCATACATTGAAACTATGTAAAACATTTCAATGCGAAAACAAATGCGATCATAATCGCAACCAAGGTAACAACCGATCCAACGGCATAATGCTACCAAGCCTCGGTATGAATGGCATATTTTCTAATCTTTCTAATCTTCAAGTGCATTGCATCCATCTTGATCTTCTGATAATCGACGACATCCGCAACATGCAACTCCAATATCATCTTCTCCTCCTCAATTTTTCTTATTTTTTCCTTCAAGAAATTGTTTTCTTCTTCAACTAAATTTAACCTCTTGACAATAGGGTCGGTTCGAATTTCCGGTTCAACAACCTCCTAGATAAATAAAATCTATGTCATGTTGGTCGGCATAATTTTCGTAAACAATAAATGGACCAATAGTTATGAAAAGATAATATATACCACATCCGAATCGTAGACAGGACGAGGGCCGACGTGGGCGGATACCAAAACCATCGCACTATATAAGATGCAATAATAAAAGTAAGAAAATAATACAAGTATCTATCTAAACATACAAGTAAAAATATTTTTCCTTTCAGAAAGAAGATAAGAACAGGAGGCTCACCATGGTGGTGCCGGCGATGAGATCGGAGCGGGTGATCGACGGCGGTGAAGACGGGTACGGGGCGTCACAGACCGCTAAACCTAGACAAATATTGAGGAAAATGGAGCTTGGAGGTCGAGCTTGAGAGGAGAAAGCTTAAGTAGTGTGGCTTGGGCATTCCATCGAACACCTTGTGTGCATAGGAGGTGAGCTACAGCACCACCAAGCCCTCTCCCCCTAGGCTGCTAGAAAAAACAGAGGAGTGTGCTCTGCTCTTACGCGAGGGGGTATATATAGGCACCTCATTGGCCCGGTTGGTGGCGTGAACCGGGACTAGCAGCAGCCTTTGGTCCCGGATCGTGGCACCAACCGGGACCAATGGTGGTGGGCCAGAGCGAGGCCCATTGGTCCCGGTTCGTCCCACCAACCAGGACCAAAAGGTCCAGATTTAACCGGGACCAATGGCCCACGTGGCCCGGCCGGCCCTCGGGCTCACGAACCGGGTCCACGTTACCATTGGTCCCGGTTCTGGATTGAACCCGGACTCATGGGCTGACCCGGCCTGGACCAATGCCCCCTTTTCTACTAGTGCACGAACCGGTACTAAAAGGTGCTCGTGGGGCCCCAGCCTTAAAACCTGTACCAAATAAAATGCCTTTGTAACAGCCTTACAACTGGTACTAAAGGAATCAACTTAAAAGCTTTTATAAACCTCTAGTATTATTGAAACTAAAATTATATAGAATTTTGGTACAAACTTTGATAGCAAAAAGAATTATCATAAAATAAAATAAATAAGTAATTATAATTTCGTTCAAAACATTAAAAGCAAAAAGAATTATCATAAAAGAAAATAAATAAGTAATTAGAATTTTGTTACAAACTTTAATAGCAAAAAGAATTATCATAAAAGAAAATAAATAAGTAATTAGAAACAAAAAAGAAAGCAAAAAAACTGGGAAAAATTAAAAAAAAGTGCCACCTACAGGGCCACCACGGCCTGCATACGACTAGAAACCCATTACTAGGGCCAGGATGCAGGCCCGCAGTAGGCCCAATAGGCCCACAAGCACAGAGAGTGATTTTAGGCCCGTAAGCCTGCAGTAGAGAGGAGCTCGAAGTGGTTCGTTCAGCAGGGCTTATAAACCACTCCGAGCCCCTCTCGACTAGCGAGGTGGGACTAAACATAGCACTGCATCGCGCCAGTTCCAGCACACGACCTTTGGTCCCGGTTTGTGCCATGAACCGGGACCAAAGGTCTCTGCTTCCCGCCCTTTGGGCTGCAGAAAAGAGACCTGTGGTCCCGGTTGGTGGCACCAACCTGGACTAGCAGTGCATTAGTCCCGGTTTGTGCCATGAACCGGGACCAATGCTCACTTATATAAGCAGCCTCGCGAAAATTTGGTTCAATTGCTTCTTCCCGCCGCCCGACGCCGCCAGTTGCCCGTCTGCTCGCCTGCCGCTGCTGCCGCCTCAAGCACTGCCGCCGCCTGGCCCGCACCGCCTCGACGCCGTCGCGCGCTTCGGCCAAGGCGCCGCACCTAATCGTCGACGCGCCAAGGCCACAAGAGCTCGCCATCGCTGGCCCACGACATCGTCGCCGTGAGCAAAATTTTTGCTAGTTTAATTTGATGTTAGTAGTAGTTAATTTAGATGTGTATTATAATTTAGATGTGTAGTTAATTGAGTTAGGTTTTGTTAGATTTGTTTTAGATTTTTTGTTAAATTTTTTTGTAGTTCATAGATTTTTTTTGTTAGATGTGTAGTTCATAGATTTTTCTGTTAGAGTTTGTTTCATATTGTGTAATTAATTTGTTCATATTGTGTTAGATTTTTTTCTGTTAATAGATTTTTTGGTGATATTATTATTGAATATGCATGTTTGTATGTTCATATATATGCAAAAGATCTAATATGTCAAATTTTTCTGATTTTTTCTGTTCATAGAATTTTTATGATTTTTTCTGTTGTAATTTTGTTCATAGAATTTTAATGATTTTTGTTCATAGTATTTTCTTTGTCAATTTATGTATATTTTCATATTGTGTATGTATAGGAAAATTGTGTATGATCAAAGTCATTTATGAATATGTTCATATTTAGAATAAAGGAAAAAGGAAAAAATAAGAAGAGAAAGTGTTTAATACAATTAGTTAGAAAAATAATGGAACTAGAGTTAAACTAGTTTATTTTTAATAAGTACTACTTTATTTTATTTATAGTAAGTGCTTCATATATAGTTGAACTAGCTAGTTGATTTAATAAAATACTTTATTTTACTATATATAGAAGTAGTTTGTTTTAGTAAGTACTACTTTATTTATTTATAGTAAGTGCTTAGTAGTTGAACTACTTGATTTAATTAATAAAACTACTTTATTTAACTATATATAGAAGTAGTTCCCGCATCGGCGTCGTCGACTCGGCGGTGGAGGCCTGCTTGATCAGGGCCATGTTCGGGACTGGGCTCCGCCGGGCTGGTATTGGGAGGTGCTACCTTCCGGGGGACGTAGGTTGGTGAGGAGGCAGCCCGTTGTTGACCCGATCCTTGTTTGGTGGCGGTCGCATGGGCCAGTGACGGTGCCGAGGCTTCCGGACACCGCGGAGGTGGTACGTCACCGTGTCAGCGAGGAGGACGAGCACGTCCGTCGCTACATGGTTGCATTGGAGGGCAGGTTCGACAATACCTGGCAGGTTCTTCAGGGATCTCACTAGAGCTATGATCTTGTGATGGTTCCTTATCTTTGGGTGTCCACCGGCCGCGACGATACCCGTCGGGTGCTACGGTTCTAGCTGTATTAGCGATGCTATATGTATGATAGTATTCGAGGAGCATTAGTGATAATATTCGACGATGTACGGACACAAGAGATGATGTAGTTTTGGTTATAATTGAATGCATGCTAATTTGAATACTACTTTATTTTATGATTTGGTTTTGCTTATTGAATGCTCATATTGGAAAAGTACTCCTACTTTGAATGCTAAAATTGAAGAGTACTCTATTTAGAAATCTAGGAGCCCCCTCCATCATCGACGCCGTCATGGGGGTAGCTTCTCCTTCATTCCCGTGTGCTAGACAATTTGGTGTAATAATGCACTCAGGAATGAAAGGAGGAGCTACGTACCATCACCAATAGTCAACCCGTGATTAATAATAATGATCTTATTTAGGTTCTTTAGTACATATATTTAATTGTACAAGTTTAATATTCGTATTATGAACATAGGCCGGAAATGTCGTACTCGGACGACGAAAACCGCCCGGGGGAGTGCGACTTGTGCCACGACGATCGAGGTATGTGCGACAGGTTCATTGAGCTGGACAAAGATTGGCGCTTCAACATTAAGCTCGAGTATACCTTCGATGTTCATACGGTATTAACAACGCATTTACAATAGTTTTTTCGTAATTAAGCCACGAATTCAACTATTTTAACGTGTATTTTTCATCTTTTCCAATTTGACTAGCTTATCCCATGCTATGCAAGACGCTATGTCTTGGAGAGGATGGGTTTTGAAGACCATGAAAGTATGGAAACCAAAAAAATTCTCCTAAGGACCCATCATGGTGTGGGTTTTAAAGTAAAGTTGTACAATGCTGAAAGTTTAACCCATTTTGGTTGCAAAAATTGGGAAGCACTTTGCAAGATGTATGGTTTTGATGAGGGTATGCTTGTCACCATGGATCTTGGTGATCCTACAATCGAGCAAGACAATATGGACATTTGGGTCCTTGTGGATACACCTCCAATTCTTCCCCATGTGAGCTTAACATAGTTATTAAGTAATTTATATAGTTTATTTCAAAATAATTGACAGCTTATTTCCATTGACAGCTTATTTTCATTCTTCGAAGAATGTGCGGAAGATGGTAGACAAAACCCACTACACCGATGGTCTCAATTAACTTATAAGGACAAAAATCATCTGATCGCATTTTGTACTGATCTTGAGAATTACAATGTCTACAATCGAACTCCTCAACATTATGGTCAATACGTGCCACTAGTGCACGTGTTGAACTACGGTAACTACCATGGAGATACCCTGGTAAGATTTTTTTACTATTACGACATCCGTGCATCTTTTTGCATACTTCTAAAACTAGTACATCATTGCTAACTACGAAGTTATTACTATGTTTTTCAACAGATAATCCCAAATGATTGTGTCCCTCATCTGATGTATACGCACGGTCGCCTTGATGTTTTGAACATACAACCAGGTCGTCCTACGAATCTCAACTGTCCATACCGGATTTCTAAGAGAAGTGGAGACATGACAATCAAAGAATGGAAAAATGTATGGACAGTCGTAAGGAGCTTCTTGGAAGCAAAACGAAGTGAAGCGCAAGAATTGGAGAAAGGATGATCTCCATTCTTCATAATGGAGAGTCAGGGTCTATATTGTTTTATGCTATTTTATCTTAAGTGTGTTTAGGTCTACCTAATAATGATGATGTGCTAAGAACAGTTATGTAGGGTTGGGTCTGATGACTATGAGTATGATGATTGTATGACTTGTTATTAATAATGAGTAGAAGTTGTATGATGATGCATGATTAGTAGGACTTGTTATTATATATGATGATGTATGATGCGAGCATGAGGAGTTATTATATATCAGCGGGTGAAATGAACATAGCAGTAGCGTTGGTAAACCAAGCACGAAGATAAGAGAGGACACTTCTCTCTATTAGCTAGCTAATAACAACCTAAATTAACCCCTAAACCAGCCACTTTCAAAAAAAACCTCAGATGCCTTTTGGTCCTGGTTTATGTCACCAACTGTGACCAAAGGCCCCCGCTGGGCTGCCCGCACGCCACGTGGATGTTTGATCTGTCCCGGTTCGTAAGAACCGGGACTAAAGGGGAGGCATTAGTAACGACCTATTAGTCCCGCTTCAAGAACCGAGACTAAAGGTCATTCTTAACCGGACAAAAGCCCTGTTTTCTACTAGTGTGCTTTGTACTCAGCTTCGCAATACTCCGAGACATTGTATCTTGCTTGCGAGCTTGCCAGGCGATCAAGTTAGGACCAAAGAACACAGCATGTCCCCCCGTGGATCGCCGATCATTAGGACTACCAGCCCAATCAACATCAGAAAAGGCTAAGATCGCACCAGAGGGCGCAGGTTGCGGATGGAGACCATATGAACTAGTGTGATGAACATAGCGCAAGATGCACTTAACAACTGACCAATGAGGATCACACGGTGCATGGAGGTACTGACACACACGATTAACTACAAATGATATGTCTGGTCGAGTAATGAGCAAGTACTGCATACCACCAACTATGTTGCGGTACTCAGAGGCATCATCAGTGGAGAGCAACTTTCCATCAAGGGCGGACAGTTTGTCTGTGGCAAACATACGAGTCGTAGTAGTCTTGCACTGCAACATACCCGCACGCGTAATAGATCCTGATAGTACTTCTTTTGAGTGAGAGTCAAGGCACTGTCAGAATGAATAACCTCAAGACTCAGAAAATAATGTAGTCTCCCAAGATCCTTGACAGCAAAATCAGCACCCAGAGAAGACACAAGCCGATCTACAGCAGTGACCAACGAACTGACCAGAATGTACATAGTCACCACAAGTCGTTGGAGAATGACCAGAGAGGTGTCAGCTGTAGACGGCACAAACCCATGCGCACGAAAAGCAGCGCCAAGTCGTGGCGTGCCATGCACGAGGAGCTCGCCTGCACCATACATGGCCTTGAAAATACAACACAGATGATGTGGCTGATTGGGTCAACAAAACCTAGTGGTTGACGCATATATACCTCTTCTTCCGAAACTCCATGGACAAAGGCATTTTGAACATCAAGCTGACGAAGTGACCATCCTCGACTAACAGCTAATGAAAGAAGAACACGGATCGTCAGGTGGGTTTAATAACAGGACTGAACGTGTCTTCGTAATCAAGGCCATACCTTTGTTTGAAGCCTTTAGCAACCAATCGTGCCTTGTACCTTTCAATGGAGCCACAAGCATGTTTCTTCACGTTGGTCACCCATTTAGAGTCAATGATGTTGCCACCAGTTGGAGGTGAAACCAGCGCCAAATATTATTCTTCCGAAGAGCATGAATCTCCTGCTCCATAGCAGCGCGCCAAAGGTGGAATGCCAAGCTGCCCGAAAATTCGCGGTTTAGCCGTGAGGCTCGGCCTCAAAGATGAGCAACACAGGTCGCAAGCCATGCGGCGGTGTCATTAGTGCGCTTAAGAGGCTTAAAGATGCCGCTCTATCGCTGCGTATGAGGATGCAAGATGACAAAGCGCAGTGTCGGAGAAGCCGCCACCGCAGGAGAGCCGATGTCCGGCAGCACACACATGAGGGAGACACACTGGGTGAGACCACATGCTCGCCTGTGGCGAAGGCAGGGCCGATGCTGACCCCAGGTTGACCGGCGGAGACGGGCCAGTCGAGGATGGCCCATGCGAAGCGGAGATCAGGGAGGCCACCGGCCCAGGTGACAACACCGCACGTACAGCTGGGCCAGGCGAGGTCGTCGACTCGTCCGATCCACATGCATGGGGCATGCACGTACGATCGACGCGTCAGGGCATCCGCAGAGCAGCGGCGCAGCTGAGACCACAACATCATCAAGAAGCTCAAGTCGGGCACCCCGTCCAGTTGCTGCTCCATGGTTAGGCAACAACAGTGGAGAGTATGCATCATCTACAAATTGATCGGGCAAAACTGGAAAGGAGTGCAACGAGGTAGTAGTGGTATCGGTGGGTCGTGTAAGCATGGAAAACGGGGAAACAGTCTCATCAAACACAACATCACGGATATGTAAACACAATTCAATGGAATGTGGAGACACTTGTAACCTTTCTGAAGAGGATTGCACCCGAGAAACACACATTTTTTAGATCGATAATCGAGTTTATGATTATTTTATAGACGAAGATGTGGCCAACACGCACAACCGAACACTTTGAGAAAGGAGTAATCTGGAGTTTCATGAAGTAACACTTCTAGAGGCGATTTCATGTGAAGAAGTCGTGTAGGAAACCTGTTTATGAGAAAACAAGCGGTAACAAATGCAGCACTCCAGAACCGAAATGGCACAGAGGCATGTGCAAGTAGTGTTAAGCCAGTTTAAACTATGTGAATGTGTTACGCTCACCTCTACCGTTCTGCTGATGTGTATGAGGACAGGACACGTGATGTGAGATACCAAGCTTCCGAAGAAGGTATTAAGGTTGCGATATTCACCCCCCAATCAGATTGAACATGAACAATTTTGTGCTTACAACCGCTCAACATGTGCTCGAAATTGCATAAAGACATGGAACACATCAGGTTTGCCCTTAATAAGATAAATCCAAGTAAAACGCATCGGAAGCATCAATGAAACCGACATAGTAGTTGTGACCACTAATGAAGTTTGGGAATAGCCTCACACATCCAAAAACACAAGTTCAAGAGGAGCCTTGTCAACACGACTCGATGCACGGAAAGGTAATTGATGAATCTTGCCTTTTTGACAGGCATCACACACTAGAAACTCCTTATTTCTCGACTCAATGGGAAGATTATGGTGATGGAGCACATGGCGCACAATTGGAGTGGAAGGATGACTGAGGTGAGAGTGCCACTGTGACAACGACACCCGGACACCACTGAAAACTTGAGAAACAGATGGCACACCAAGAGAATATAGGCCATCGCAAGCTTGGCCACTAAGAAGAACATCCCTCGTGTCCCGGTCCTTAACAAAAAAGTGAAAAGGATGAAACTCAACAAGCACATTGCTATCACGAGTTAATTTAGGAACGGAGAGCAAACTACGTGTAACTGACGGAACACGAAGAATATCAAGGAGACACAAGTTCTTAGTGGTACGCGAAACAAGAGATGCCTGACCAATGTGTGAGATGTGCATTCTCATCCATTGTTTGGCGCGGACCTCATCATGATGAGTGTAAGGCTGGCGAGTGGCCAGCTTGTCGAGATGGCTTGTCGATTGTCCGTGGCGCTGTGTCCATGTACCGTGCAGGATCCACGGTTAAGGAGTAAACCAAGGCTCTGTGTTGCTAGAGCAGCTTGTTTCTCATTGCCTTTTCCATTGTTCCTAATGCCATGGAAGTCACATTTGAAGCGACGATGGCAGCGAGACGGCAGGTGCCCCTCGATGTCAGAGAGTCGACACTCAACCCCTCCACCACACGGCCGGGCGGTGGAGCCATTTGCGCCAACCGTGGGGGAGCGGGAGTGGACGGACAGGGCTGGTGGGTCGTTGATGGTGGCGGAGGCTGTTTGGCACCACGAGGCCCCCCAATCGTGAGCTGCATTAGCTGACGAGCCATCAATATAGGCCCCAACGGAGTGACGAGCAGAGAGCCGCTCTTCCGTGTTCAGGAGGCGTGCGTAGAGATCACGTGGTGGCATTGGTGTGTCACGTCCATTAATATTTTCCACCAGGGAGTCATAGTCCTCATCAAGGCCATTGAGAATGAATGAGGTGAACTCCTCATCACCGAGAGGCTTGCCATTGGAAGACAGTGTATCACCCAAAATTTTGACCTGGTTGAAAAAGGCCGTGACAGAGAGATCATGCTTCTTGATCTCACCCAGCTGATTACGAATAGCGGATGAACGTGCCAGCAACTGGGATGAGATGCTGGAGTCAAGTGTGGCCCATGCATCCCTCTCGACGTTGCGGCAAAGACCACCATGCAGGCCATGGAGGGAGTGAGCAAAGATTGAATAGCACCCAGAATGGCTTGATCCTCGGCAATCCACCGACGGCGAGCAAGGTTGGGCACCATAACAGAGCCACCATTGACCGAGGGCATCGGAACCACAGCCGGAGGACACGGTAGATTACTGTCAACATACCCTTCAAGGTAGTGACTAGGCATCAGCGGCAACACTTGAGCGCGCCATAGAATATAGTTATCAGCAGAGAGCTTCACCGTCACCAGATGGCAGAGTGGAACGGGCTTGGTTCAGCCACCGGTGTGGAGAGCAACGAATCATACGACGGAGGAGCCTGTACGAAACCAGCACATCGCATTTAGGGAGGCGCGGTATCATCGTTGATGATTATCGTAGGGCGCCGTGGAGGACACGCCGTAGGGAAGCAATGGAGGCGTGACGTATGATGCATGGGCAGCGTAGGGCGCACCATACACTACCAGGGAAAATCCTATACACAGAATCTCACCATCAGCGCGCTTTAAAAAAGGCTCTGCTGCTACTTAGCAGTAGCGCACGCCAACATGACGCGCTGCTGAAACAAATTTAGCAGTAGCACTGCCCCAATAAGTTGTGCTACTTCTATAATTGCCACGACCCTGCTAAGCTAGTTATAGCAGCAGCGCGTTAGAACAAAGAGCGCTACTGACACAGATAATAGTAGTAGCGCCTTCTCGCAATACCCGCTACTACTAACACTAGTAGAAAACAGGGCTTTCATTCGGGCTTGGCCAACCCATTAGTCCCGATTATTCACGGACCGGGACCCCGGGGGGGGGGGGATTATACCCGGTTCATGAGCCCAGGGGGCTGGCCGGGGCAGCATGGGCATTGGTCCCGGTTCGTCTGGATCCATTTGTCCTGGTTCTAGGCACGAACCGGGACTAATGGGCCGCGCTCCTGGCCCACAGCCATTGGTACCGGTTCATGCCTTGAACCGGTGAGAAGGGGGGGCTTTAGTCCCGGTTCATGCCACGAACCGGGACAAATAATTTTCCTATATATACCCATCGCCATGGCAGAGCACTCTGTTTTTTCTGGATGGCGAGGGGAGGGCATTTGGGTGCTCTAGCTCACCTCCTATGCACATCAGGTGTTCGATGAAATGTCCAAGCCACACTAGTTAATCTTTCTCCTTTCGATACTCGACCTCCGAGCTCCATTTTCCCGAGATTTGTCTAGATTTAGCGGTCCGTCACGCCCGTCCCTGTCTTTACCGCCGTCGATCGCAGCGCCGATCTCGTCGCCGGCACCACCGTGGTGAGCCTCTTGTTCTTATCTTCTTTCTGAAAGAAAAAAATTCTTACTTCGGATATATACTTGTCTAATTTTCTTACTTTTATTATTCCTTGTTATTATATAATGCGATGGTTTTTGCATCCGCCTTCGCCCTCGCCCCTGTCTATGATTCAGATGTGGTATATATTATCTTTTGATAACTATTTGGTTCATTTATTGTTTATGACAATTATGCCGACCAACGTGACATAGATTTTATTTATCTAGGAGGTTGTTGAACTAGAAATTCCAACCGCCCCTATTGTCGACTGGTTAAATTTAGTTGAAGTAGAAAACAATTACTTGACGTAGAGTAACTGTGACCATTCTTACAGCCAACACATGGACAAGGCATAAAACCATCCGCCCGCTTGTTTGCCGCAGAGAAGTATGCACGCCATTAATGAACTCGGGAGAGCATCGGTCATCATACATCCATTGTCGGCTCATCTTCATTACACAACACCAAATAGACCAAATTAATACAAGTTCATACATAAAGTTCATACATAAAGTTCATATACAGCACTTAATTAAATGCAACATACAAATAACTCTCTAGCTAAAGAATTTAAATGCAACAACAAATGCGATGAAGATCACAACTAAGGTAACAATTGATCCAACAACATAATGATACCAAGCCGCACTATCAATGGCATATTTTCTAATCTTTCTAAACTTCAACCTCATTTTCTCCATCTTGATCTTGTGATCATCGATTTACATCGGTAACATGCAACTCCAATTCCATCTTCTCCCCTCAATTCTTTTCAATTTTTCTTTCAAATACTGCTTTCTCTTTCAACTAAATTTAACCTCTCGACAATAGGGTCGGTTGGAATTTCCGGTTCACATACCTCCTAGATAAAAATATCTATGTCAATTGATGGTCATAATTTGTCATAAACACGAAAATGCAACAACTAGTTTTAAAAGAGAATATACCACATCCGAATCATAACAAGGACGAGGGCCGACGGGACGGATATCAAAACCATGGCACTATGTATAACAAACAACGACGGGTAAGATAATTATACGAGTAACTATATATCCAAATCACACAAACATCAATTTGGTAATGTAAAACATTCATGAACAAGAGCCTCACCACAAGGTGGTGCCGGCTGACAGGAGTCTTGAGCGATCGGCAATTGAATTCTGACGGAGATTTAGAAGGCACTAAGTAAACCATACCTACATATGCAAACTAAGTGTTATTTTGACCTCAAATTGCATATAAATCAAATACTAGCAAATATAATTCCTCCCAAATTAATCACTATACAAAGCATTGCAAGAGCTAATCTAGCAATGACAGTTGAAAGGACAAAGTTGCTAACCTCTGTGATCATTTGAATGGATGGGGGCCTTCAAATCATGACAAATTTTGGGCAAAATTTGTGAGGAGCTCGAGGGGAAAGCGGAAGAACAGTAGAGAAGTGAGGGGAAAGGGGAAGAACATAGTGGCTCGGGTGGACGAAGGGTTTATGTGCGTCGACCTTTAGTACCGGTTCGTGCCACGAACCGGTACTAAAGGTGCTGGACGGGCCCCAGACTGACAACACCCTGCCACCACCCTCTTTAGTACCTGTTCGTGGCACGAACCGGTACTAAAGGTTCGCCACGAACCGGTACTAATGAGGACGGCCGGCTAGCCGTTGGAACCGGCACTAATGGACACATTAGTGCCGGCTCGAAACCAAACCGGCACTAATGTGTCTCATATTAGGTCCTTTTTCTACTAGTGAACTGTTCCAAATTATAAAAAACTTTTAACATTAAAAAGTAGCGCATTTTCACAAGCTTTCCAACGCCATATCATTTGCCTCCAATGGATTAGCCGTTTAGAAACTACATTGAAAATACGAACTCGGCTGTTCGGTTTGCGAAATTTTTCGATTTTCAAAATTACTCTTTATCCATAGGAAATTAGAGAAAACTTTAAACATGTCGAAGGATCGGTTTTGCAGCAGCTTTCCAACGCCATATTATTTACCTCATTCCGATAAACGGTTTAGAAATGCGATCGAAAATATGATTCACGTTTTTTGTATGAAGAAAAAACGGTTTTCAAAACTGCTCTTAAACCGCTTACATTTTGCCAAAAATTTAACTTGGGTCATGATATGGGTTTCCATAGCTTTACAATTTTATATGGCAAGCCCCATTGGAACACATTTTAGCTGAAGTTCAACCTAGTACTCGGGGAAGGTCAGGCGCGTTACTCGGGAAGTTCATGTTGTGATCAGAGTATTATTCTGATGTCGTGATCAGAATAGTGTTTATGTGTGTGTATATATATATATATATATATATATATATATATATACACATACATTAACTCTTCTTTCTTCTTTTATAGCCCTACGGATCGAGCCAAATTTCGGTAACGAGACGAGGCCCGAAAAAAAGGTTGCGCCAGGATGAAAGGTTCACGATCACGTCAATCGCAAGCGATGGCCAACCGATTGAACACAGCCGTACCAAGGAAGCATTTACTGCTCAGTGTGGGGTTCTTATTAGGGAGATGATCCCGATCAGCATCCACCAATGGAATAATCCTAAGAACGAAGACCCTCAAGTTTCTTATGTCGAAGATAGACAGAAATATGATCTTTGGATCGCGTTGAAGGAAAATTTCACCCTACCGCCAGAGGAGGATCCGCCTAAGCCTGTTATAGAGCCATTGGTCAAGGCTCATGCTCTCAAGAAGATGGCAGATCTATTCAGGAGGTCAAAGAATGAGTTGAAATCAACGTATGTCGACAAAGACAAGACTCCATAATTCATCGGCCGATTTGAGAAGATAAGAGATCACTGGGCCGCATTTGTGGCCCACAAGACATCGGAGAAGAGTAAGAAGATGTCAGCGACAAACAAGGAAAATGCTACAAAGAAGGAGCATCACCATCGCACGAGGTCAGGTGGCTACCTCAAAGCCCGGCCATTGTGGGACAAGGCTGAGAAACACCTGGTTGCTAAAGGGGTCGAACCAGAGACATTGAACTGGCTAGACCATTCAAGGACTTGGTTCTTCGGGGTTGGGGGAACCTTGGACCCTGAAACAGGGAAGTGCGTTTGGACGCATGAGCAACTAGAAATACCCGTCAAGAAGCTTCAGAAGTATATCATCGCAGCGCAGGAAGGGACATTCGTTCTCAACAGAGAACGACGAGCTCATAGAGGCCCTCGGGAATCCACGAGAACCCCGGACGAACACGTGGCATGCACAGCTCCGTCGCGTGGAAGGTTGGGTTTCCGCACAAAGGTTACAAAAACCAAGACAGGAGGAGGAGAGTGGAGCAGAGTGAACTACAGAAGCTGAATGCAAGGGTACGAAAGCTAGAGGAACAAATTCAGAGCCAGCGACCTACCCAAGCTTCGCCAGAAGCTACCCCACCATCTCAGCGGAGAAGCGGCATGGCTTCGACCAAGCTTGTTCATTAGCCTGACTTCACGGCTCCTAGATACCCCGTGGATGCTATCACGGAGGCTCATCAGTGCCAACTTATGACACAATGGCAGAATCTAAAAGTCAAGGCGGCTGTCGGCTCTCTTGCACCTCCTGAACCCGACGCAACTTTTCACCGCCTTCTGATTCCACAAGGCAATGTTGTTGTGATGGTGGATGAAATAACAGAGGGATTTGAGGAGCTCCAGCTTGACCACCCTACAGGTGAAGGGGAGACTCCGCTGGGTCTTGCTCTGAAGACTCCGTGTCTATGGCAGAAGGAGCACATCAAGCTTCTGAACTTCACGCCTCCGCTTCCTCCTCGTCCTCCTCCTCCGGCGAGTCAGGACACTCCGCCTCCTCCGCCTCCTCCTCCGGCGAGTGATCAGGGCACTCCGCCTCCTTCTCCGGTGCATGAGGCCGGCACTCCACCTCCTTCTCCGCCTGCTCCGGCGCGTCCGAGCAGCCCGCCTCCTCCTCCGGCTCGTCGATAACGGTGGAACACAGACGCCGCCGCTTCGGCTGCTCCGGCGCATCGGACCACTCCGCCTCCTTCTACTACTCATCAGCACCAACGGAAGAGAGCCACCGCCGCTCCGGCGTCTAGCAGTACAGCCAGAGGCGGGAGGCAATATAGATTCGGTCCATCTCTCAAGCCTGTAGAGAAGTTACCATACGAGATGACCATGGAGTAAAACACGAAGATGGTTCAACCCCATGTGAGGGACTTTTTTGAAACGCGAAGAGATATTAATTAAACATCCACCTCCAGAGGAGAAGATAGATCCGGTGAAAGCGAAGTGCACTATCAATGCCCTAAAGCGACCACCGCCTCGTTCGCCGGATAACAACCATCTCCGCTGTCTTAAAAAGACATTGCAAGAAGCGCACCAGTCGGGAAGTACTTCAACTGTCAAAAGGTTAAAAGAACGAATAAGTGGGAAAAAATCCCCAGCTCATAAAACAGAAGAACCAATCATTCCCCCCGCTCAAGGTGTCTAGCGATATCATCAGAAATCAGCCGCTATTGCCCAGTTTCACTATTGGTGATTACCTGCCCGATGATGTTCATTTTGAAACAATGGAGGTGGAGGAATTCCAATACCATTACGGGAAGCCTCTCGTCAAAGATACTCTCACTCTAACAATGATGATGCAAAGATTCCATGACTGGTATATGAAAACCTGCAGTGAGTTGGGAAGGATGCTTTGTTGATGATGATTAACGAGGACCACAACTTCATTGGCCAAGAACTGTTAATTGTTCATTTTGATGAGTTTTTCCAGCTCTACAATCAAAAGTCCCTCGACAAATCGCTTGTGGCTTGCTACTGTCTGTAAGTACTACTTTCTGCAATTAAGTCTATATATATAGCTCATCTCTTTCATTGCATGTATATATATATATCCTCACTATATTATGCAAATTGAATATCGTCGAATGCAGAAAAGCACAAATCTATGACATTGGGTTCATTAACCCAAATTTCATACATGAATGGATGGTTAAAAATAATGTCACGGAAACAGAGGACAACTTGCTAAAATCGTTGTTAAAATATCAAATCAAAGATAAAATACTCTTTCCTTACAACTTCAAGTGAATGTTACTGTCTTGTGCATATTCGGTTTCCCTTATTACTCGAGGTTATAGTCATGTAACTAATGAGTTGTCTATGTGTGGCAGCTTCCACTTTATTCTCCTAGTGATTAAGCTTGAGAAGGGAGAAGCAACCGTCTTAGACTCGAGACGAAAAGATCCTGAGGACTATGCAGACATGACTCGAATGCTCCAAAAGTAAGTTCTATCGATCATTATCGCACCATATCAGCAAGTAATTATTATTTTTGTCTGGTAGAGTTTGGAAAGTGTTCACCAAAATTTCTCCGGACTGCCAATTTAACCGACATTTAAAGTCCCGAAAGTAAGTACTACTACCTAGATACACGCATCTCCCATTAATTGTAGCTAGTTTCATCAATACCATTTAGCATGATTTCTTATCAGTTTGATTGACCTCTATTTCTCGTAAAGTGCTTGTGGCAGGAACAAGGAAATGATTTACGGGGATACTACGTTTGTGAGTTCATGTACAATGAGACGGCCAGGAATAAGCGGGCCACTCTTAAAAAATATCAAGTGCGTAAGCAAAAATATTCACAATTGTATTTTATTACCATTATTTGTGTTAAGTTTCATTCATACACATGTATTGGCGGATTCGAATGAGATCCGGCAGCTGCGGATGAGCTCCTACCACATGATCGCATAAAAACAATTCAAGAGGAATTGGCGGGATTCTTTCTTGACCACGTCATAAATAAAGCCGGAGAATACCATGTGGCACTTAACTTCAGATGTTAGGGACTGTAATAGATCTTATATTGTATATATGTAGCTAGTAGCATCGGATAGATATACGAAAACTTGTTGTTCGACCAATCTCTCGGAGAAGGAGAGGTCGATCACTTCTCTGTATATGTTCATAATGATCTTCTCGTACTTAATGGCTTCCTTCATTTTCTTACTAGCTAGCGTGTCGAGTCCTCTATATGTATAATACATAGCTTCGACCAAGCACGGAGATAAGAACACAATATATGAAACCCCTAATTAAATTAACCCTCCAAAACCCCCAACCCCCCTTCAAAAAACAAAACCCCAGCTCTGAGCTCTTGATGCGTGGATGCTCTTTAGTCCTGGTTGGTATTACCAACCGAGACTAAAGGCCCTGCTGCCTGGGTTTCGCTGGCAGCCACGTGGAGCCCTTTCTATCCCGGTTCGTGAGCGAACCGGGACTAAAGGTCATGGGGTTTAGTCCCGACCCTTTAGTCTGGGGTCCAGAATTGGGATAAATGGGCCTCTGGATCCGGGAAAAATGGCCCTTTTCCACTAGTGAATCCCCATCACACACATCATGCGAAAAACTGATGGTGTCACCATTCCTAACTTACCAACGATAAAATGTTTTAGCGGCCGATAAGGCCCAGATAACACTTCTCCAAAAAGGAGAACCTCCTTCTCCCTTGAACCTAAGAATGTTAGGAGAGATAACATTATATTTAAAAGCCGTAATTCCCTTCCAATCACTGTCATATTATCAAAGAATCGCTTTCCCTGAACAAGCCGGAAGAGCCATGTTCAAATCCTTGAGATTTGGAACCCCCCAAGCCCCCAAATGTTTTCTTCCTAAAAACGAGACACCAGTTATCTAAATGATACTTATGCTGATCTCCTAGGTTTCCCCAAAGGAAATGGGCCATTTGGGAGTTAATGGCGTTAATAGCGCATTTGGGAAATTTAATCACAACCATTAAGTAAGACCGAATGATAACACTCTTTGGAAAAGACTTATAGGTGAGCTCACATTAGTAGCGGCGAAGTCTAGCGCCTGCCACTACCATAGCCTTGCCGGTGTTGGACACAAAACCTTGCCCGCCATTGCTACTTGAGTTACTAGTGGCAGGCAACCATACATGCCTGCCACGGAATTTTTGGTCTAGCGGCAAATCTGTCCAATAATACCAGTGGCGTGCAATAGAAAATTTGGGAATATTCCTTGGCCCCTGCTCTGTACATTGGATTTCATCGGATCACCTTTATGAAAACTGATTTTCATTCCTGGAAGGTTTTCAAAACAAGACAACATCCACTCGAAATTTCTGGATTTCTCACAAGAGTTTTCCAGAAACAGGAGGGTATCATCAACATATGGTAAGCTGATGATCCCTCCAGGGTTAGCATGACGAGGAAGCTGAAGGAAATATGCCCTAGAGGCAATAATAAAGTTATTATTTATTTCCTTATATCATGATAAATGTTTATTATTCATGCTAGAATTGTATTAACAGGAAACATAATACATGTGTGAATACATAAACCTCTGAGTGTCACTAGTATGCCTCTACTTGACTAGCTCGTTAATCAAAGATGGTTGTGTTTCTGACCATGAACAAGGAGTTGTTATTTGATTAACGGGATCACATCATTGGTTGAATGATCTGATTGACATGACCCATTCCATTAGCATAGCACCTGATCATATAGTTTGTTGCTAGTGCTTTTCTTCATGACTTATACATGTTCCTATGACTATGAGATTATGCAACTCCCGCTTGCCTCGAGGAACACTTTGGGTGCTACCAAACGTCACAACGTAATCGGGTGATTATAAAGGTACATTACAGGTGTCTCCGAAGGTACATGTTGGGTTGGCATATTTCGAGATTAGGATTTGTCACTCCGATTGTCGGAGAGGTATCTCTGGGCCCTCTCGGTAATGCACATCACATAAGCCTTGCAAGCATTGCAACTAATGAGTTAGTTGTGAGATGATGTATTACGGAACGAGTAAAGAGACTTGCCGGTAACGAGATTGAACTAGGTATTGGATACCGACGATCGAATCTCGGGCAAGTAACATACCGATGACAAAGGGAACAACGTATGTTGTTATGCGGTCTCGACCGATAAAGATCTTCGTAGAATATGTAGGAGCCAATATGGGCATCCAGGTCCCGCTTATTGGTTATTGACCAGAGAGGTGTCTCGGTCATGTCTACATAGTTCTCGAACCCGTAGGGTCCGCACGCTTAACGCTTCGGCGATGCTTACTATGAGTTGTTATGATGTTTCTGTACCGAAGGTTGTTCGAGTCCCGGATGAGATCACGGACGTGACGAGGAGTCTCGAAATGGTCGAGACATAAAGATTCATATATTGGAAGTCTATGTTTGGACATCGGAAGTGTTCCGGGTGAAATTAGGAATTTTACTGGCACCGGAGGTTACGGAACCCCCGGAATAATAAAGGGCCAACATGCGCCATAGAGGAAAGTAGAGAAGGGGGCCCAAGTGCTGGCAGACCTTCCCCCTTCCCTACTCCTATTAGGACTAGGAGAAGGGGCGCCCCTCTCTCTCCCTTCCCACTTGGGGAAACCTAGTTGGACTAGGATTGGGGAATCCTACTCCTAGTAGGAGTAGGACACCTGGCGCACCTCCCTTGGCCGCCAGCCCCTCCTCCTTCCCTCCTTTATATCACGGGGCAGAGGGCACCCCATGACACACAAGTTGATCCTTGAGATCTTTCCTTAGCTGTGCGGTGCCCCTTCCACCATATTACACCTCGAGAATACCAGAATGAGCTTAGGCGAAGCCTGCGCGGTGGAACATCATCATCGTCACCACGCCGTCGTCTTGACGAAACTCTCCCTCAACACTCGGCTGGATCGGAGTTCGAGGGACGCCATCGAGCTGAACGTGTGCAGAACTCGGAGGTGCCGACGCTCGGTACTTGGATCGGTTGGATCGTGAAGAAGTACGACTACTTCCTCTACGTTGCGTCAACGCTTCCGCTGTGGGTCTACGAGGGTACGTAGACAACACTCTCATCTCGTTGCTATGCATCACCATGATCTTGCGTGATCGTAGGAAAATTTTTGAAATTACTACGTTTCCCAACAGTGGCATCCGAGCCTGGTTTTATGCGTAGATGTCATATGCACGAGTAGAACACAAGTGAGTTGTAGACGATACAAGTCATACTGCCTACCAGCATGTCATACTTTGGTTCAGCGGTATTGTTGGAAAGACGATCCAGACCAACCTTACGCTGCATTTTACGCGAGACCGGTTCCTCGACGTGCTTTGCACATAGATGGCTTGTGGAAGACTGTCTCTCCAACTTTAGTTGAACCGAGTGTAGCTACGCCGGTCCTTGAGAAGGTTAAGCGGAGTCTATTTGACGAAGTATCGTTGTGGTTTTGATGCGTAGGTAAGAACGGTTCTTGCTCAGCCCGTAGCAGCCACGTAAAACTTGCAACAACAAAGTAGAGGACGTCTAACTTGTTTTTGCAGGGCATGTTGTGATGTGATATGGTCAAGACGTGATGCTATATTTTATTGTATGAGATGATCATGTTTTGTAACCGAGTTATCGGCAACTGGCAGGAGCCATATGGTTGTCGCTTTATTGTATGCAATGCAATCGCCCTGTAATGCTTTACTTTATCACTAAGCGGTAGCGATAGTCGTAGAAGCATAAGTTTGGCGAGACGACAACGATGCTACGATGGAGATCAAGGTGTCGCTCCGGTGACGATGGTGATCATGACGGTGCTTCGGAGATGGAGATCACAAGCACAAGATGATGATGGCCATATCATATCACTTATATTGATTGCATGTGATGTTAATCCTTTATGCATCTTATCTTGCTTTGATTGACGGTAGCATTATAAGATGATCCCTTACTAAATTATCAAGAAGTGTTCTCCTGAGTATGCACCGCTATGCGAAAGTTCTTCGTCTGAGACACCACGTGATGATCGGGTGTGATAGGCTCTACGTTCAAATACAACGGGTGCAAAACAGTTGCACACGCAGAATACTCAGGTTATACTTGACGAGCTATGCATATAAGATATGACCTCGGAACACAGAGACCGAAAGGTCGAGCGTGAATCATATAGTAGATATGATCAACATATTGATGTTCACCATTGAAACTACTCCATCACACGTGATGATCGGTCATGGTGTAGTTGATATGGATCACGCAATCACTTAGAGAATTGGAGGGATATTTTTCTAAGTGGGAGTTCTTAAGTAATATGATTAATTGAACTTAAATTTATCATGAACTTAGTACATGATAGTATCTTGCTTGTCTATGATGTGTAGATAGATGGCTCGTCTTTGTTGTTCCGTTGAATTTTAATGCGTTCCTTGAGAAAGCAAAGTTGAAAGATGATGGCAGCAATTACACGGACTGGGTCCGTAACTTGAGGATTATCCTTATTGCTGCACAGAAGAATTACGTCCTGGAAGCACCGTTAGGTGCCAGGCCTGGTGCAAGGGCTGCGCCAGATGTTGTGAACGTCTGCAAAGCAAAGCTGATGACTACTCTATAGTTCAGTGTGCCATGCTTTACGGCTTAGAACCGGACTTCAACGTCGTTTTGAACACCATGGAGCATATGAGATGTTCCAGGAGTTGAAGTTAATATTCCAAGCGAATGCCCGGATTGAGAGATATGAAGTCTCCAATAAGTTCTATAGCTGTAAGATGGAGGAGAAGCAGTTACAAGATGAGCATATACTCAGAATGTCCGGATATAACAATCACTTGATTCAAGCTGGAGTTAATCTTCCGGATGATTGCGTCATTGACAGAATTCTCCAATCATCGCCACCAAGCTACAAGAGCTTCGTGATGAACTATAATATGCAAGGGATGACCAAAACAATGCCCGAGCTCTTGGCGATGCTGAAAGCAGCGGAGGTAGAAATCAAAAAGGAGCATCAAGTGTTGATGGTTAACAAAACCACTAGTTTCAAGAAAAGGGCAAAGGAAAGAAAAGGAAACTTCAAAAAGAACGGCAAGCAAGTTGCTGATCAAGAGAAGAAACCCAAGTCTGGTCCTAAGCCTGAAACTGAGTGCTTCTATTGCAAGCAGGCTGGTCTCTGGAAGCGGAACTGCCCCAAGTATTTGGCGGATAAGAAGGATGGCAAGGTTAACAAAGGTATATGTGATATACAAGTTATTGATGTGTAACTTACTAATACTCGCAGTAGAACCTCGGTCTTTGATACTGGTTCTGTAGCTAATATTTGAAACTCAAACAGGGGCTACGGATTGCGAAGATTGGCTAAGGACGAGGTGACGATCTTGGCGTGGGAAATGGTTCCAAAGTCGATGTGATCGCAGTCGGCACGCTACCTCTACATCTACCTTCGATTAGTATTAGACCTAAATAATTGTTATTTAGTACCAGCGTTGAGCATGAACATTATATCTGGATCTTGTTTAATGCGAGACGGTTATTCATTTAAATCAGAGAATAATGGTTGTTCTATTTATATGAATAATATCTTTTATGGTCATGCACCATTGAAGAATGGTTTGTTTTTACTTAATCTCGATAGTAGTGATACACATATTCATAACGTTGAAGCCAAAAGATGTAGAGTTGATAATGATAGTGCAACTTATTTGTGGCAATCGCCGTTTAGGTCATATCAGTGTAAAGCGCATGAAGAAACTCCATCTTGATGGACTTTTGGAGTCACTTGATTATGAATCACTTGGCACTTGCGAACCGTGCCTTATGGGCAAGATGACTAAAACACCGTTCTCCGGAACTATGGAGAGAGCAACAGATTTATTGGAAATCATACATACCGATGTATGTGCTCCAATGAATGTTGAGGCTCGTGGCGGATATCGTTATTTTCTCACCTTCACAGATGATTTGAGCAGATATGGGTATATCTACTTAATGAAACACAAATCTGAAACATTTGAAAAGTTCAAAGAATTTCAGAGTGAAGTGGAAAATCATCGTAACAAGAAAATAAAGTTTCTACGATCTGATCGTGGAGGAGAATATTTGAGTTACGAGTTTGGCCTACATTTGAAACAATGCGGAATAGTTTCGCAACTTACGCCACCTGGAACACCACAACGTAATGGTGTGTCCGAACGTCAAATCGTACTTTATTAGATATGGTGCGATCTATGATGTCTCTTCTTGATTTACCGCTATCGCTTTGGGGTTATGCTTTAGAGACAGCTACATTCACTTTAAATAGGGCACCATCTAAATCCGTTGAGACGACGCCTTATGAACTGTGGTTTGGCAAGAAACCAAAGTTGTCGCTTACGAAAGTTTGGGGCTGCGATGCTTATGTGAAAAAGCTTCAACCTGATAAGCTCGAACCCAAATCGGAGAAATGTGTCTTCATAGGATACCCAAAGGAGACTGTTGGGTACACCTTCTATCACAGATCCGAAGGCAAGATTTTTGTTGCTAAATTCGGAAACTTTTTGGAGAAGGAGTTTCTCTCGAAAGAAGTGAGTGGGAGGAAAGTAGAACTTGATGAGATAACTGTATCTACTCCCTTATTGAGAAGTAGTACATCACGAAAAACAGTTTCGTGACACCTACACCAAATAGGGAAGAAGCTAATGATGATGATCATGAAACTTCAGATCAAGTTTCTACAGAACTTCGTAGATCAACCAGAGCAAGATCCGCACTGCAGTGGTACGGTAATCCTATTACGGAAGTCATGTTCTTGGAACATGATGAACCTACGAACTATGAAGAAGCGATGGTGAGCCCAGATTCCACAAAATGGCTGGAGGCCATGAAATCTGAGATGGGATCCATGTATGAGAACAAAGTGTGGACTTTGGTTGACTTGCCCGATGATCGGCAAGCAATTGAGAATAAATGGATCTTCAAGAAGAAGGCGACGCTGATGGTAATGTTATGTCTATAAAGCTCGACTTGTTGCAAAAGGTTTTCGACAAGTTCAAGGGATTGACTACGATGAGACCTTCTCACCCGTAGCGATGCTTAAGTCCGTCCGAATCATGTTAGCAATTGCCGCATTTTATGATTATGAAATTTGGCAAATGGATGTTAAAACTGCATTCTGAATGGATTTACGGAAGAAGAGTTGTATATGATGCAACCAGAAGGTTTTGTCGATCCAAAAGGAGCTAACAAAGTGTGCAAGCTCCAGCGATCCATTTATGGACTGGTGCAAGCCTCTCGGAGTTGGAATAAACGTTTTGATAGTGTGATCAAAGCATTTGGTTTTATACAGACTTTTGGAGAAGCCTGTATTTACAAGAAAGTGAGTGGGAGCTCTGTAGCATTTATGATATTATATGTGGATGACATATTACTGATCGGAAATGATATAGAATTTCTGGATAGCATAAAGGGATACTTGAATAAGAGTTTTTCGATGAAAGACCTCGGTGAAGCTGCTTACATATTGGGCATTAAGATCTATAGAGATAGATCAAGACGCTTAATAGGACTTTCACAAAGCACATACCTTGACAAAGTTTTGAAAAAGTTCAAAATGGATCGTGCAAAGAAAGGGTTCTTGCCGGTGCTA
This sequence comes from Aegilops bicornis, assembly GCA_021605145.1. Taxonomy (NCBI): domain Eukaryota; kingdom Viridiplantae; phylum Streptophyta; class Magnoliopsida; order Poales; family Poaceae; genus Aegilops; species Aegilops bicornis. The sequence goes on along the minus strand of CM038675.1, from coordinate 55,650,878 downwards.
CAAGGTGTGAAGTTGAGTAAGACTCAATGCCCGACCACCGCAGAAGATAGAGAGAAAATGAAAGATGTTCCCTATGCTTCAGCCATAGGCTCTATCATGTATGCAATGCTGTGTACCAGACCTGATGTGTGCCTTCTTTGTAAGTTTGGCAAGGCAGGTACCAAAGTAATCCAGAGTGGATCATCGACAGCGGTCAAGAACATCCTTAAGTACTTAAGAAGGACTAAGGATATGTTTCTCATTTATGGCGGTGACAAAGAACTCGTCAGAACGGTTACGTCGACGCAAAAGCTTTGACACTGATCCGGACGATTCTAAATCGCAAACCGGATACGTATTTACATTAAACGGAGGAGCTGTCGGTTGGTGCAGTTCCAAACAAAGCGTCGTGGCGGGATCTACATGTGAAGTTGAGTACATAGCTGCTTGGAAGCAGCTAATGAAGGAGTCTCGGATGAAGGAGTTCATAACCGATCTAGGTGTTGTACCTAGTGTATCGGGTCCAATGAAAATCTTTGTGACAAGACTGGTGCAAGTTCATTAGCAAATGAATCCAGATTTCACAAGTGAACCAATCACTTCAAAAGACGCTTACACTCCTTCCGTGATTTGGTCCATGTGTGAGACATATAGATATGCAATATACATACGGATCTGAATGTTGCAGACCCTTTGACTAAGCCTCTTAAACGAGCAAAACATGATCATCACCTAGACTCCTTGGGTGTTAGAATCATTTCTGTGTAATCTAGATTATTGACTCTAGTGCAAGTGGGAGACTGAAGGAAATATGCCCTAGAGGCAATAATAAAGTTATTATTTATTTCCTTATATCATGATAAATGTTTATTATTCATGCTAGAATTGTATTAACAGGAAACATAATACATGTGTGAATACATAAACCTACAGTGTCACTAGTATGCCTCTACTTGACTAGCTCGTTAATCAAAGATGGTTGTGTTTCCTGACCATGAACAAGGAGTTGTTATTTGATTAACGGGATCACATCATTGGTTGAATGATCTGATTGACATGACCCATTCCATTAGCATAGCACCTGATCATATAGTTTGTTGCTAGTGCTTTTCTTCATGACTTATACATGTTCCTATGACTATGAGATTATGCAACTCCCGTTTGCCTGAGGAACACTTTGGGTGCTACCAAACGTCACAACGTAACTGGGTGATTATAAAGGTACATTACAGGTGTCTCCGAAGGTACATGTTGGGTTGGCATATTTCGAGATTAGGATTTGTCACTCCGATTGTCGGAGAGGTATCTCTGGGCCCTCTCGGTAATGCACATCACATAAGCCTTGCAAGCATTGCAACTAATGAGTTAGTTGTGAGATGATGTATTACGGAACGAGTAAAGAGACTTGCCGGTAACGAGATTGAACTAGGTATTGGATACCGACGATCGAATCTCGGGCAAGTAACATACCGATGACAAAGGGAACAACGTATGTTGTTATGCGGTCCGACCGATAAAGATCTTCGTAGAATATGTAGGAGCCAATATGGGCATCCAGGTCCCGCTATTGGTTATTGACCAGAGGTGTCTCGGTCATGTCTACATAGTTCTCGAACCCGTAGGGTCCGCACGCTTAACGCTTCGATGACAGTTACTATGAGTTGTTATGATGTTTCTGTACCGAAGGTTGTTCGAGTCGGATGAGATCACGGACGTGACGAGGAGTCTCGAAATGGTCGAGACATAAAGATTCATATATTGGAAGTCTATGTTTGGACATCGGAAGTGTTCGGGTGAAATTAGGAATTTTACCAAGTACCGGAGGTTACCGGAACCCCGAATACTAATGGGCCAACATGGGCCTTAGTGGAAAGGAGAGAAGGGGGCCCAAGTGCTGGTCGCACCTTCCCCTTCCCTAGTCCTATTAGGACTAGGAGAAGGGGCGCCTCTCTCTCCCTTCCCACTTGGGGAAACCTAGTTGGACTAGGATTGGGGGAATCCTACTCCTAGTAGGAGTAGGACACCTGGCGCACCTCCCTTGGCCGGCCAGCCCTCCTCCTTCCCTCCTTTATATCACGGGGCAAGAGGGCACCCCATGACACACAAGTTGATCCTTGAGATCTTTCCTTAGCCGTGTGCGGTGCCCCTTCCACCATATTACACCTCGAGAATACCGTAATGAGCTTAGGCGAAGCCCTCGCGCCGGTGGAACATCATCATCGTCACCACGCCGTCGAGCTGACGAAAATCTCCCTCAACACTCGGCTGGATCAGAGTTCGAGTGACATCATCGAGCTGAACCTGTGAAGAACTAGGTGGTGACGTACGTTCGGAGCTTGGATCGGTTGGATCGTGAAGAAGTACGACTACTTCCTCTCGTTGCGTCAACGCTTCCGCTGTGGGTCTACGAGGGTACGTAGACAACACTCTCATCTCGTTGCTATGCATCACCATGATCTTGCGTGATCGTAGGAAAATTTTTGAAATTACTACGTTTCCCAACAGAAGCTTCAACAAGCATTTTGGAAAACACGACGAGGTAGACAGTCAGGGACCACAACGGAAGGCTAGTGCGCTCCCAGCCGCAATAGTATAGATTTGCAGCTTCTGCCGTAGCAATGTTCGCAATCACAATCAGGGATAGGTTCCAACTGCAGGCTCTCTATATGCGGTGGGAGTGTGCAACTTTGAACCGGGAATTCGTGCAGCGAATTTTCGGGGCAGCAATATTTTGGCATAGCATGATATCTTTTTTCCAGGCAACACATATGAAAATATCATATATAAATTGGGCAATTTCTATAATAAAATGTTAAGAGAGGGGGTAGAACTGAAATTTGCTCTATCATTTGCTATGCCTAGATTTACTTTGGTTATTACTACAGGTACGGCCTGCTATAGGACCGCCATGACCTTTCCTTAACCTGTCTTCACCACCCCCCTCAATTTCACCCGAGTAGGGCCCTTCCCTCACTGTTAATCCAATTAAAAGATGTCAACTCCAGGATCAACCTGCAAACTTAAAACCGGAAATTCGCAGGGAAACATAATCCAAAAGATGTCCGTACATGTATTTATCGTGGTCGACCTCGACCCAACAGACCCGAAGCAAGTTAGGGCATCGGATGTCGCCGCCCCACTCCTCACGCCAATCGGATCGCCACAGGCAAAGCCTAGGCGGGTGATAATGGCGGCGGCTCTGGGGTGTCTAAGGCGCTGCTACACGCATGTCCCGGTCTAGCATCGGCCACCAATGAGGGGCTCATTCTGTAGTCGTTGGCTCACCTCAGAAGGGCAGCGGTTCCTCGTGGGGGTGTCATTGCTTCAACTCTGGTCATGTGCAGTCTCCGGTGGCAGGGTCGTGATGGCTCTGAGAAAATCGTAAATTTCAGATGCAAAATAATAAGTTTCCAGATTCAAACTTAAAACTTACGGGATACAACTACTTTTGTGGACCGCGAGGTATTTGGGCAACCGGACATTGCTAGGCAGGTGCGTGCGCCTGCGAATTTCCGGTATAACATGTTTTTACTATTATGTATAAACATGTGGATTGCTAAGGAAGACTCACTACTCGAAACAACGCCGAATGCGTGGAGGTCTTTGCGAAGGCTGATATCATCTCGGCAAATCATACTTGACATACCTCCTTTCGGCAAAGCAGGCTTTCATCGAGTTCCTTTTGTCAAGTAGTCGAAGCTCTTCTCTAGCATTGCACATGCCCTTGTATTTCTAGGACTGAAGGCGGGTGCAGTTTTTCTTCTGAAGTATGATTTATTGGTTTTACCGAGGCAGCAAAATCAAAACGATGCAAATATAGATGAGAGTCGAACACCCCTGCCTATGCACGCGGCAACAAATCAGGATCACGAACAAAATTGGTTGGATTATGTGGAAATCCAACCGCTAAGGCCCTCTATGGATACTAGGCAAGTCACAGTTGTGAGCTCTTCCTTATTCAAAAAATAAAAATAAAATGAATCGCGCGATCAATCTGACTTTTGAGCCGCCCGAATTAGTTTTGAAGATTTCAGATCTTAAGCATGAGCATGTGAGGAAGCATATCATCTCACGACTTGACATGTGAGGCTTTGACTTAGTCTCAAGCATTCCGTAGTACTAAACGCTACTATAATATGAAGCATGGATGCGTAAGTCTGCCGTCACCGATCACATGCACATGCTACTCTTTATCGCTTCAGTTCATCCATGGGTTTCTTCCTCTGCACTGCTGCGTACAAGTCTCAAGCTGCAGTTGCATTACCTAGCGAACTATATATCCAGACCCCGAGGCACCGGCGCCGACTGCACCGGAGAATCTTATTATTGCCGACTTACTTATGAGTTGCTGACTTGATCTCTTCTATACTTGTATGTATTCCAAGGGTACCTTGATTAAATCTTGCTCCATACTTGTCGCCGCTTCATAAGACAGATCGACTACTTACATTGCCGATCCGGCAATCCGGGTCAACGCCGCCATTAACCCAGCTTGCTGGCTAACCATAGTATATAAGGATACCCTTGAGGCCGTCAACAATCCCGGACTCCTACCAGTCTCCGTTAGACAAAACTAGGGTTTGAAACAATGCTCAATACCACTGGGCGGTACGGCTATCATGTATTTATATGAGGGAACGATACATGTACATGTTTATGTTGCAACACGTATATCTACTATATCCTTAGTCTAACACCTCCCTCAATCTTAACTATGTCACGAAACACTCAGGGAGGTTAAGATTACGCCGGCATCCTTCAAAAGAAGGTAAGGGCAAAGGTTTAGTGAACATATCAGGAAGCTGATCCTTAGAAGAAACAAACTTGATCTAAAGTAGCTTCATGCGGCAGCATGATTCCCTAACAAAATTATAGTCAACTTCGATGTGTTCCGTTCGGTCATGAAATACCGGATTTGATGAAAGCTATGTAGCACCAATCATATCACACCAAAGAACAGGTGGTTGAGCTTGAGAGACTTTCAACTCTCTAAGCAATGACTGCACCCATATGATCTCAGCTGTGGCTTTCGCAACTGCCAGTAGTCGAAAACAGGGCTACTGCTCGCCTGCCAGCCCATTAGTCCCGGTTCTTCAAGATCCGAGACCAATGGGGGGTATTAGACCCGCTTCGTGAGCCCAGGCAGCCGGCCAGGGTCTCGTGGGCATTGGTCCCGGTTCGTGTAGAACCATTTGTCCCGGTTCGAGCCACCAACCGGGACCAATGGTCCTCGCTGCTGGCCCACAACCATTGGTCCAGGTTCGTGGCATGAAACGGGGCAGGAGGGTAACTTTAGTCCCGGTTCATGCCACGAACCTGGACAACTAACTTGCCTATATATACCCATCAAGGCGGCAGAGCACTCCACGGTGCTCGCTTTTTTCACTTCGGCGAGGAGAGGGCATTTGGGTGCTCTAGTTCACCTCCTATGCACATGAGGTGTTCGATGAAATGCCCGAGCCACACTAGTTAAGCTTTGTCCTCTCGAAGATCGACCTTGGAGCTCCATTTTTTCGATATTTGTCTAGATTTAGGTGTCCGTCACGCCCCGTCCCCGTTTTCACCGCCGTTGATCGCCCGCGCCGATCTCGTTGCCGGCACCACCGTGGTGAGCCTCTTGTTTATATCTTCTTTCTGATACTTGTCTGATTTTCTTACTTTAGATAGATATTTGTCTGATTTTCTTAATTTTGACACACATATTTATATGTAATGCACGCATGAACCGCAATGGATGTATGGTGATGCACACCTCCGAGTACATTAAGGGCTTGCATATTTTCTCGAAGTGGCTGAGGCAAACAAGCAGAATGGTTTTATGTGTTGTCCATGCACTAGATGTGGGAATACGAAGTCTTACTCTGACCGGAAAATCCTTCACACCCACCTGCTTTACAAGGGTTTCATGCCACACTGTAATATTTGGACGAGGCACGGAGAAATAGGGGTTATGATGGAAGACGGCGAAGAAGAAGAGTAAGATGACAACTATGTGCCCCCTGAATACGGTGATGCTGCAACAGGGGGAGCTACTGGAGATCAAGAGGAACTGACGATGTGCCCGATGATGATGCAACGGGAAGCTGCTGAAGATCAAGAGGAACCAGATGATGTGCCCGATGATGATCTCCGCCGGGTCATTGTCGATGCAAGGACGCAATGCAAAAGTCAAAAGGAGAAGCTGAAGTTCGATCGCATGTTAGAGGATCACAAAAAAAAAGTTGTACCCCAATTGTGAAGATGGCAACACAAAGCTGGGTACCGTACTGGAATTGCTGAAGTGGAAGGCAGAGAATGTTGTGCCTGACAAAGGATTTGAGAAGCTACTGAAAAATATTGAAGAAGAAGCTTCCAAAGGATAATGAATTGCCCGACAGTATGTACGCAGCAAAGAAGGTCGTATGCCCTCTAGGATTGGAGGTGCAGAAGATACATGCATGCCCTAACGACTGCATCCTCTACCGCGGTGCGTACAAGGATTTGAACACATGCCCGGTATGCGGTGCATTGCGGTATAAGATCAGACAAGATGACCCTGGTGATATTGACGGCGAGCCCCGCAGGAAGAGAGTTCCTGTGAAGGTGATGTGGTATGCTCCTATAATATCACGGTTGAAACGACCGTTCAGAAACAAAGAGCTTGCCAAGTTGATGCGATGGCACAGTGAGGACCGTAAGAAAGACGGGAAGTTGAGAGCACCCACTGACGGGTCGCAGTGGAGAAAAATCGAGAGAGAGTACTGGGCTGAGTTTGCACGTGACCCAAGGAATGTATGGTTTGGTTTAAGCGCGGATGGCATTAATCTTTTCGGGGAGCAGAGCAGCAATCACAGCACCTGGCCCGTGACTCTATGTATGTATAACCTTCCTCCTTGGATGTGCATGAAGCGGAAGTTCATTATGATGCTAGTTCTCATCCAAGGCCCTAAGCAACCCGACAACGACATTGATGTGTACCTAAGGCCATTAGTTGAAGAAATTTTACAGCTGTGGAATGGAAACGGTGTATGTGCGTGGGATGAGCACAAACAGGAGGAATTTAACATGCACGCGTTGCTGTTCGTAACCATCAACGATTGGCCCTCTCTCAGTAACCATTCAGGACAGATAAATAAGGGATATCACGCATGCACACACTATTTAGCTGACACCGAAAGTATATACCTAGGAAGCTGCAGGAAGAATGTGTACCTGGGCCATCGTCGATTTCTTCCGACCAACCATCAATGTCGAAAGAAAGGCAAGCATTTCAAAGGCGAGGAAGATCACCGGAAGAAGCCCGCCATGCGCATCGGTGATCACGTACTTGCTATGGTCAATGATTTACACGTAATCTTTGGAAAGGGTCCCGACGGACTAGCTGTTCCGAGTGACGCTGGGGGACACGCACCCATGTGGAAGAAGAAATCTATATTTTGGGACCTACCCTACTGGAAAGACCTAGAGGTCCGCTCTTCGATCGACGTGATGCACGTGACAAAGAACCTTTGCGTCAACCTGCTAGGCTTCTTGGGCGTGTATGGGAAGACAAAAGATACAGCTGAGGCACGGGAGGACCTGCAACGTTTGCACGAAAAAGACGGCATGCCTCCAAAGCAGTATGAAGGTCCTGCTAGCTACGCTCTTACCAAAGAAGAGAAGGAAATCTTCTTTGAACGCCTTCTTAGTATGAAGGTCCCGACTGGCTTCTCGTCGAATATAAAGGGAATACTAAATATAGCAGCGAAAAAGTTTCAGAACCTAAAGTCTCATGACTACCACGTGATTATGACGCAACTGCTTCCGGTTGCATTGAGGGGGCTTCTACCGGAAAACGTCCGATTAGCCATTGTGAAGCTATGTGCATTCCTCAATGCAATCTCTCAGAAGGTGATCGATCCAGAAATCATACCAAGGCTAAGGAGTGATGTGGTGCAATGTCTTGTCAGTTTCGAGCTGGTGTTCGCACAATCCTTCTTCAATATCATGACGCACGTCCTAGTTCATCTAGTTGACGAGATTGTCATTCTGGGCCCCGTATTTCTACACAATATTTACCCCTTTGAGAGGTTCATGGGAGTCCTAAAGAAATATGTCCATAACCGCGCTAGGCCAGAAGGAAGCATCTCCATGGGCCATCAAACAGAGGATGTCATTGGGTTTTGTGTTGACTTCATTCCTGACCTTAAGAAGATAGGTCTCCCTAAATTGCGGTATGAGCGGAGACTGACTGGAAAAGGAACGCTTGGAGGAGACAATAATATGCAGGGACGGATATTCTTGGTCTCAAGCACACCGAGCAGTTCTACGTAACTCTACCTTGGTGACCCCTTATGTCGATGAACACAAGAACGATCAAGGCCGCGAACACCCGGAGCAGTGCGTCGACTGGATTACATGTGAACACATCAGGACTTTCAGCAGTTTGTTGGAAACACGTCTCAGAGATGAAAACACTGTTTGTGATGAGCTGTACTCGGTGTCTAGGGGACCATGTTCGACTATTACGGTTTGGAAAGGATACGAGATAAATGGGAATACATTTTACGCAATCGCACTAGATCAAAAGAGCACCAACCAAAACAGCGGTGTCCGCTATGATGCAGCCACCAAGAGGGGAAAGGACACATATTATGGTTACATAGTGGACATATGGGAACTTGACTACGGAGTAGATTTTAAGGTCCCTTTGTTTAAGTGCAAATGGGTCAATCTGTCAGAGGCGGGTATGTGTAGACCCACAAGACGGAATGACAATAGTGGATCTGAACAATCTTGGGTACATCGACGAACCATTCATCCTAGCCAATGATGTGGCACAGGTTATCTATGTGAAGGACATGTCTACCAAACCGAGAAAAAGAAAAATAAGGAAGCGAATACATCATACGATGAACCAAAGTGCCACATACTTCTTTCAGGAAAAAGGAACATCGTGGGAATGGAGGGCAAGATGACATGTCCGAAGATTATGAAAAGTTTCATGAAATTCTTCCCTTCAAAGTCAAGGTTGACCCAAGCATCCTGATAAATGATGAAGATTATCCATGGTTACGGCGCAATAAGGAAAGGACACAAGCAAAGAAAATGTGAAGACTTTCTCCACAACTATTATGATGATACCATGCCAACTTTCAACCTTTTTTTCATTCATTTAGAATACATGTTGTAATAGACAAGTTTCTGTATGAAATCCTGATACTTCGAAAGAGATTGTCCGTTTTGTGCATGAAGTGCATCCAGTTTTTGCTGTAACCCTCTCAACTTTCTTGCATATGCTATGTGGATGAAATGATGATACCATGCCAAAATAAAAGAGAGGCGCAATGCTCACCTGCACGTTTCTTAGCTTCATGCCAACGTGCAGGTGAGCACTGCGTTTCTCCCGTCATCGCCTCTACACTCAGGGCTTATAAACCGCTGCGAGTGCCTCTCGCTTGGCGAGGTGGGACTAAAATCAGCTGCAGAGAGAATCAACTAAAAAACTCTTTTACCGGTTCATGTCACCACTAGTAGAAAAGGGGCATTTGTCCCGGTTCGTAGAGCCTTTAGTCCCGGTTCTTGAACCGGGACTAAAGGGTCGTGGCTAATGCCTCCCCCCTTTAGTCCCGGTTCTAACACGAACCGGGACAGATGTGCCTCCACGTGGCCGGTGCGCCGAGCCCAGGCTGGAGGGTATTTGGTCCCGGTTGGTGGCACCAACCGGGACCAAAAGGCATCCACGCCACAAGATTTCAAAGGGCCGTGGTTTTTGTTTTTTAAAGGGGGGTTGGAGGTTTTGGGGGTTAATTTAGGTGTTTAATATATTGTGTTATATAGCTAATTAATATAGAGAAGTGTCCAATATTATTTCCGTGCTTGGTCGAAGCTACGTCTGTACATAGAGAGGCCCTCGACACGCTTAGCTAGTAAGAAAATGAAGGGAACCATTAAATACAGAAGTTCGTCATGCATACCGAGAGAAGTGATCGATCGACCTCTCCTTCTCCAAGAGATTGGTCGAACAACAAGTTCTCGTATTATCTATCCGACGCTACTGGCTACATACATATACAATATGTAAAATCTCTTACAATCCCCTAGCAATTGAAATCAATTTCCACATTATATTCTCCGGCATTATTGATGACGTGGTCAAGAAAGAATCCCGCCTATTCCTCTTGAATTGCTTTCATGCGATCTTGTTCTAGGAGTTCATCCCGCATCTGCCACGTCTAATTTGAAGAAGGGGGTTAATACATATATGAATGAAACTCAACAGAAATGATGGTGTAATAAAATGAAATTGTGAATATTATTGCTTACGCACTTCATATTGTCTTTTAGAGTAGCCCCGCTTATTTTCAAAGTCGCGTTGTAGATGAACTCGCACACGTAGTATCCACAGAAATCATTCCCTTGTTCCTGCCACAAGCACTTTACGAGAAGTAGAGGTCAAACTGATAATGAAGCATTATAAATGGCATTGATGAAAGTACAGCTATAGAATCAACGTGAGATGCGCGCACCTAGCTAGCTAGTAGTACTTACTTTCGGGTATGTATATCGCAGCTCCTTCGGCAGTCCCGGAACTTCATGGTGAACTGTTTCCAAACCCTGCAAGACAAAGAAAATTATTATTATTTCTTGAGATATCAGGAAATGAACAAAAAGTTGCCGATATGGTGCGATAAATGATCGATTGAACTTAATTGTTGAGCATTTTAGTCATGTCCGCATAGGTTTGGGGATCTTTTCGTCTCGAGTCTAAGACGTTTACTACTCCCGCTCAAGCTTAATCTCCAGAAGAACATAGTGGAATCTGCGCTTGCGCATGCATAACTCATCAATTACATTACTATAACCTCGTTCGAGTAATAAGGGAAACCGAATATGCACACGACAGTAACACTCACTGGAAGTTGTAAGGAAAGAGTATTAAATCTTTGTTTTGATTTTTGATCAACGATTGTAGCAAGTACCCCTCCTCCTCTTCGGCGTCCTTTTTAACCAGAAATTCATCTATGATATTTGTGTTAATGAACCCAATATCATACATTTCTTGTTTTTTGCACTCGACGATCTTCAATCTGCATAATATAGTGATGCTAATTAATTATAAATACATGCAATGTAAGAGCCGAGCTATATATAGAGCCTTAATGACAGAAATAGTACTAACAGATAGTAGCAAAAGACCGTTAGTTTATCGTGGGCCTTTTGATTGAAGAACGTGAAGAACTCGTCAAATGGAACAGTCAACAGATCAGTTCCAACAAGGTCATGCTCCTCTTTAATATTCAGATACAAAGCATTACGTCCCCCGGACTCTCTGTAGGTTTTCATGTACCAATCATGGAATCCTTGCATCATAGTTGTCAGAGATTTTTCATCTTTGACGAGAGGCTTCCCGTACTCGTATTTGTGTTCGTCCACCTCCAAGAAATCAGGAAGTTGATCGTCAAGCGGGTAATCTCCAAGATTGCCATAACCGGCCACCGTCCGCGAAGCATTAGCGACGATGTCGCCGCTAGACACATTGAGCGGGGGGCACGATTGCTTTGCTTGTTCGCCGAGCTGGGCAATTTTTTTTCCCAGCTGCTCGTTCTTTTAACCTTTTATCACTGACAGTACTTCCCGACCTCTCCGCTTCGAGATATGTCTGTTTAGTAATGCGCTCATAGTTGCTTCTCGGCGGAGACTTTGGTGGTTTCCTCAGGGCATCGATAGTGCGCTTTGCTTTCACCGGATCTACCTTCTCCTCCGGAGGTGGATGTCTCTTTGCTTTCACCCCTTCAAAGAAGTCCTTCATGTGGGCCCGCACGATCGTCACGTTTTCCTCCTCGGTCCTCTCGTATGGTAACTTCTCTAGAGGCTTGAGAGGTGGACCGTATCTATATTGCCTGCTAGCCGCCGGAGCAGACGGAGCGGCTGCGGCGCCTGTCTACTTTCGTGCTTGCTTAAGAGGCGGAGGAGAAGGACTACGACGCGCCGGAGCAGCCGGGGCGGCGGCGGGTCTCTTCCGCCCTTGCTGGCGAGGCGGAGAAGGAGGAAGGTGCTGGCTGCTCGGGCGCGCCGGCGGAGGCGGAGTCCCACCAGGCACCGGAGAAGGAGGAGGCTACTGGCTGCTCGGGCGCGCCGGCACAGGCGGAGAAGGAGGCGGAGTGCCACCACGCACCGGAGAAGGAGGAGGCTGCTGGCTCCTCGGGCGCACCGGCGCAGGCGGAGAAGGAGGCGGAGTGGCGCCACGCGCCGGAGAAGGAGGCCCAGTGCCCTGATCGTCAGTCGCCAGAGGAGGAGGCGGAGTGCCCTGACTCGCCGGAGCAGGAGGAGGAGGTGGAGGCGTCCAGTTCGGAAGGTTGATGAGCTCCTTCCGCCATAGGCATGGAGTCTTCAGAGTAGAACCCAACCTAGTCTCCCCTTCACCGGTATGGTATTTAAGCTGGAGGTCCTCAAATCCCTCCGTTATTTCATCCACCATCACCCTAGCATATTCTTCTGGAATCGGTCGACAGTGAAAAGTTGCACCATGTTTAGTAGGATAAACAGAGCCAACAGCTGCCTTGACCTTCAAATTCATCCATCGCATCATAAGGTGGCAATTTTGAGCCCCCGTGATAGCATCCACGGGATAGCTGGCAGGAGCCGTCAAGACATGCTCCGGCTGAAGCAACTCGGTGGAAGCCACGCTGCTTCTCCGCTGAGATGGAGGGGTAGCTTTGGGGGAAGCTTCGGTAGTTCGTTTGTTGCGATCTGCTTCTCGTTCCTCTAGCCCCACTACCCTTTCGTGCAGCGCCTGCAGTTGGCTCTGCTCCAGTTTCTTCCTCCTCTCGTGGGTTTTGTAACCACCTGCGTCCGGAAAACCAACCTTCCACGGAATGGAGCCTAGCGTGCCTCGTGTCCGTCCAGGGTGCTCAGGATTCCAGAGGGCCACTGTGAGCTCGTTCTTCTCCCTGTCTGGAACGAACGTCCCTTGCTCTGCTGCATGGATATACTGCCGAAGCTTTGTGACTGGTGTTTTCAGTTGCTCGTCCGTCCAACGGCACTTCCCTGATACAGGGTCCAAGTTTCCGCCAGCCCCGAAGAACCAAGTCCGGCAACGGTCTGGCCATCTCATTGTCTCTAGTTCGATCCCTTTATCAAGCAGAGAATTCTCAGCCTTGGACCACTTAGGCTGGGCTTGCGGGTAGCCACCTGACCCCGTGCAATGGTGAAACTTCTTCTTCGCAGCATTTTGCTAGTTTGTCGCCGACATCTTCTTACTCTTTTCCAATGTCGTGTAGGCCACAAATGCAGGCCAGTGATCTCTGATCTTCTCATATTTGTCGGTAAATTCTGGTGTCTCTTCTTTGGCGACAAACTTTTTCAACTCTTTCCTCCACCTCCTGAATAGGCATGCCATCTTCTTAAGAGCACAAGACTTGATTAATTGCTCTTTAACTAGCTTCTCCGGATCCTCCTCTAGCGGTAGGGTGAAATTTGCCTTCAGCTCAGTCCAAAGATCATCTTTCTGCATATCATTGACATAAGACACCTGAGGGTCTTCCTCCTTAGGCTTATACCATTGGTGGATGTTGATCGGGATCTTGTCCCTAACAAGAACCCGCACTGAGCAACAAATGTGTTCTTTGTCCGGATGAGTTCAATCGGTTCGCCGTCGAGCGCGATTGCTGTGATCTCAAACTTTTCATCCGAGCTCAACTTTTTCTTCGGGCCTCGTCTCCTTACCGAAGTTGTGCTTGATCCGGAGGGCTAGAAAAAGGAAGAAAGACGAGAGTTAATTAATATGTGTACATATACCAAAACAATGAATGCATCAATTAACTAGTCAGCACGGGCTTAACTAATATATATATATATATACCTGGCCGGACTCGGTTCGGTCACCGGAGCAGTCAGCACGGTCTCCTTCTTGTACCTCCATTGGGTCATCACCGGAGCCATCATGAACATAGCCCTCTTCTTGTACCGGCATTAATGGGCCGGAGCCATCATGAACATAGCCCTCTTCTTGTACCAGCATTAATGGGCCGGAGCCATCATGAACATAGCCCTCTTCTTCACCCAGTCCTTCCTGACCAACGGTGTCGTTGAAAAATGACGCAACGACATCAGTTCCTTCTGCGATTATCAAGTTAGTGGCCTCGACGCTGCTTCTCTAGGGTTTGGGGTGGCCTAGACAACGCTTCAAGGGTTTGGGGTGGCCTCGACACAACGCTTCAAGGGTTTGGGTGGCCTCGACGTCAACGCTCTTTTAACTTTGTAAATTTGGGTGGCCTCAAGAGAGTTTGTCGGGTAGGGGCGCAGCGGGAGGGGGTAGGAGACCAACATCGTTTTTTCTCTAGGGTTTGGGTGTCCTCGAGAGTTTTGGTCGAGCGAGAGGGCCGAGGGGGGGTATATCGACGACGACAGAGGAGAAGATCAAAGAAAAAAAAGAAGAAAAAAAAGAGGAGAAGAAGAAAGGAATAGAGGAGAAGAAGAAAAAATAGAATACACTAACCTCTTCTTCTCCTCTATTCCTTTCTTCTTCTCCTCTTATTTTTTCCTCTTCTTATTTATTTCGCCTCTTCTTCCTCTCCTCTTCTTCTCCTTTCTTCCTCTTCTTATTTTCCTTTTTCCTCTCCTTCTTTTTCTTCTTCTTCTTCCTTCTTCCTTCTTCTTCTTTTCTTCCTTTTCCTTATTTTACTTTTTCCTCTACACTAACCTAAAATGCACTAAGCTAAAATCGATATCTACTAACAACCTAAATAAAAAATTAATACATATATTAAAAAAGATATATAAACAAAAAAATTCTATGAACATTATATTCATACATAGATAGCCACATCCATTCATCATATAGCTATCACATACATATATACATTATATATATGAAAAAATGCAATGAACAAAAAAATACACTTATGAAAAAAATACTATGAACATGTACACATATATACACATACAAACACATATACACAAAAATAGAAAAAAAAGCTATGAAAAATGCAGGGCAGGGGCGGCGGGGCGGCGCGCGGCGCCAGCGCAGGCAGGGCGGCATGCGGCGCCAGCAGGCAGGCGGGCGCGGGCGGATGCGCAGGATAGGGCGTGGCGGCCACGCAGGGGCGCTGGACGGAGGGGCGCGGGGGCATGTGCTCACAGGGGGCGGCGGCGACGGCGATGGCGAGCAGCCTGACGGCGTCGGTGGCGGCGGCGACGGCAAGGTTGAGCAGGGGCGTCGGTCGGCGACGGCGATGAGGAGGAGCAGGGGGCATCGGGGGAGAAGTGGGGGATTTGGTCGAAAACTGCTAAGTGTTGTATATATATCAAGAGCATTGGTCCCGGTTCGTGGCACGAACCGGGACCAATGCCCCCTTTAGTCACGGTTGGTGCCACCAACCGGGACCAAAGGCCGCCTTTGGTCCCGGTTGGTGGCACCAGCCGGGACTAAAGGGTGGGCATTGGTACCGGTTGGTGCCACGAACCGGGGCCAATGCCCCCCTTTAGTCCCGGGTTGGTGCCAACCGGGACCAAAGGCCTGCGCTGCCTGCGTCAAGGCCCAAAATTTAGTCCCACCTCGCTAGTTGAGAGGGGCTCGGAGTGGTTTATAAGCCCTGCTGCGGCTACCCTCTCGAGCTCCTCTCAAATGCAGGCTTACGGGCCTAATCTCACACTATGCTGCTGTGGGCCTATTGGGCCTTCTGCGGGCCTGAATCCTGGCCCAGGTTGGGTTTCTAGTCGTATTCAGGCCGTGGTGGCCCAATAGGTGGCAGATTTTTTATTTTTTCCCCAGTTTTTTGTTTTGTTTTTTGCATTATTTATTTTCTTTTGTTTTTTGCTTTATTTTTATTTTAATTTTTTGCTTTTAGGTCAGAAAAATTATAAACTTTCTGTTAGTGCCATTAGTTTTAGAAAAATTATTTTGTTTTTTTTCGTTTTTTGCTTTATTTATTTTATTTTGTTTCTACTTACAACAAAATACTTAAGGTTGCTATTTTTATTTATTTTATTAAAGTTTATGTTTAATTATTTTTCTTTTAAGTCACAAAAATTATAAACTTTCTGTTAGTGCCATTAGTTTTCAAATTTGAATAGTTAAAATTTGAATTCTTTGAATTTGTGTGAATCACAAGTTTGTGATTAAATTTACTAAAAATGAACATAGATGCGCCTATAGAGAAAAAGGTCTGCATTTAACCGGGACCAATGGCCCACGTGGCTGCCCTCTTGAGAGTGTTCTTGGTGAGAACATAGTTGACAAGGAGCGAACCGGAATTAATGGTATTACGAGGGCCGAACCATAAGATATTAAAGCATTTCAAAAAAACTCTGAAAAAGTTGAAAGTTGGCATGGTATCATAATTTCACCCACATAGCATGTGCATGTACAAAACGGACAATGGTATCATACTCGTCTGTTACAAAGTTGGCATGGTATCATCATAATAGTTGCGGAGAAAGTCTTCACTTTTTCTTCACTTGTGTCATTTGCTTATTGCGCCATAACCATGGATAATCTTCATCGCTTATCAGGATCTGGGGTCAGCCTTGACTTTGAAGGGAGGAATTTCATGAAACTTTTCATAATCTTCAGACATGTCTGTCTTGCCCTCCACTCCCACGATGTCCCTTTTTCCTGAAATAACTATGTGGCACTTTGGCTCATCGTATGATGTATTCGCTTCCTTATCTTTTCTTTTTCTCGGTCTGGTAGACATGTCCTTCACATAGATAACCTGTGCCACGTCATTGGCTAGGATGAACGGTTCGCCCAGGTACACATTCTTCCTGCAGCTTCCCAGGTATATACTTTCGGTGTCAAGTAAACAGTGCGTGCATGCGTGGTATCCCTTGTTTGTCTGTCCTGAAAGGTTACTGAGAGCGGGCCAATCGTTGATGATCACGAATAGCAATGCCTTTAGGTCAAATTCCTCCTGTTTGTGCTCATCCCATGTACGCATAACCGCTTCCATTCCACAGCTGTAAAAGTTCTTCAACTAATGGCCTTAGGTACACATCAATGTCGTTGCCGGGTTGCTTAGGGCCTTGGATGAGAACTGACATCATAATAAACTTTCGCTTCATGCACATCCAAGGAGGAAAGGTTATACATACATAGAGTCACGGGCCAGGTGTTGTGATTGCTGCTCTGCTCCCGAAAGGATTAATGCCATCCGCGCTTAAAGCAAACCATACGTTCCTTGGGTCACGTGCAAACTCAGCCCAGTACTTTCTCTCGATTTTTCTCCACTGTGACCCGTTAGCGGGTGCTCTCAACTTCCCGTCTTTTTTACGGTCCTCACTGTGCCATCGCATCAACTTGGCATGCTCTCCGCTTACGAACAGACGTTTCAACCGTGGTATTATAGGAGCATACCACATCACCTTCGCAGGAACCCTCTTCACGGGGAAGTCGCCGTCAACATCACCAGGGTCATCTCGTCTGATCTTATACCGTAATGCATCGCATACCGGGCATTCATTCAGATCCTTGTACGCATCGCGGTAGAGGATGCAGTCGTTAGGGCATGCATGTATCTTCTGCACCTCCAATCCTAGAGGGCATACGAGCTTCTTTGCTGCGTATGTACTGTCAGGCAATTCGTTATCCTTTGGAAGCTTCTTCTTCAATATTTTCAGTAGCTTCTCAAATCCTTTGTCAGGCACAGCATTCTCTGCCTTCCACTGCAGCAATTCCAGTACGGTACCGAGCTTTGTGTTGCCATCTTCGCAATTGGGGTACAACCCTTTTTGTGATCCTCTAACATGTGATCGAACTACAGCTTCTCCTATTGACTTTAGCAATGCGACCTTGAATCGACAATGACCGGCGGAGATCATCATCATCGGGCACATCGTCTGGTTCCTCTTGATCTTCAGCAGCTTTGCCCGTAAAGCATCATCGTGAACATCGTCTGGTTCCTCTTGATGTTCAGTAGCATCACTGTATTCAAGGCGCACATAGTTGTCATCGTACTCTTCTTCTTCGCCGTCTTCCATCATAACCCCCATTTCTTCGTGCCTCGTCCAAACATTATAGTGTGGCATGAAACCCTTGTAAACCAAGTGGGTGTGAAGGATTTTCCGGTCAGAGTAAGACTTCATATTCCCACATATAGGGCATGGACAACACATAAAACCATTATGCTTGTTTGCCTCAACCACTTCGAGAAAATCATGCACGCCCTTAATGTACTCGGAGGTGTGTCCACTAGTAGAAAAGGGGGCAATGGTCTAGGCCCGGCCAGCCCATTAGTCCCGGTTCAATCCAGAACCGGGACCAATGGGGGCATTGGAACCGGTTCGTGAGCCCCGGGGGCCGGGCCACGTGGGCCATTGGTCCTGGTTCGTTCGACCTTTGGTCCCAAGCAGGGACGAACCGGGACCAATGGGCCTCGCTCCTGGCCCACCACCCTTGGTACTGGTTGGTGGGACGAACCGGGACCAAAGGCTGCCCTTTAGTAATAATAATTATTTTCTTTGTCTTGCAGGGTTTGGAAACAGTTCACCGCAAAAGCTCCGGGACTGCCGAAGGAGCTGCGATATACATACCCGAAAGTAAGTACTACTGGCTAGCTAGTTGTGCACATCTCCCGTTGATTCTATAGCTATACTTTCATCAATGCCATTTATAATGCTTCATTATCAGTTTGATTGACCCCTATTTCTCGTAAAGTGCTTGTGGCAGGAACAAGGGAATAATTTCTGTGGATACTACGTTATGCGAAGTTCATCTACAACGCGACTTTGAAAAATAAGCGGGCTACTCTCAAAGACAATATGAAGTGCGTAAGCAATTAATAATATTCACAATTTCATTTTATTACACCATCATTTCTGTTGAGTTTCATTCATATATATGTATTAATTAACCCCTTCTTCAAATTAGACGTGGCAGATGCGGAATGAACTCCTAGAACCAGATCGCATTAAAGCAATTCAAGAGGAATTGGCGGGATTCTTTCTTGACCACGTCATCAATAAAGCCGGAGAATACCATGTGGAAGTTGATTCCAAATGCTAGGGGACTGTAATTGAGAAATCTCATATATTGTACATGTATGTAGCCAGTAGCGTCGGACGTACATGATATTTAAAACTTGTTGTTCGACCAATCTCGGAGAAGGAGAGGTCGATCGATCATTTTCTCGGTATGCATGATTTAACTTCTGTACTCGATGGTTCCCTTCATTTTATTACTAGCTAGCGTGTCGAGGGCTATATGTATATAGTACATAGCGTTGACCAAGCACGGACATAAGAGAGGACACTTCTCTTTATTAATTAGCTAGCTAACACAATATATGAACCACCTAAATTAACCCCCAAAACCCCCACCCCCCCCCCCCCTTTTCAAAAAAACAAAAACCCCAACCATTGGAATGCTGACGCGTGCATGCCTTTTGGTCCCGGTTGGTGCCACCAACCGGGACCAAAGGCCCCCCTGCCTAGGCTCGGCGCACCGGCCACGTGGAGGACCATCTGTCTCGGTTCGTGTTAGAACCGGGAATAAAGGGGGGAGGTATTAGTAACGACCCATTAGTCTCGGTTCATGAACCGGGACTAAAGGCCCTCACGAACCGGGACTAATAGGTGTTTTTCTACTAGTGGTCTGTTACCGTACATCCATTGCCGGTTCATCTGCGTGCATTATATATAATTAAGTGTGTCAAAAATCATTACAGAACATCATGAATAGATAACTAAGTGAACAAATTAATAGAAGTTCATCATCACATTAAAACCAAAGTACATACATAGTTCTCATCTTCAAGCAAAAATCTTTACAGAACAACATAAAGCTCTGCGGAGCATCTAAATTAATTAAACCATACGTTGAAACTATGTAAAACATTTCAATGCGAAAACAAATGCGATCATAATCGCAACCAAGGTAACAACTGATCCAACGGCATAATGATACCAAGCCTCGGTATGAATGGCATATTTTCTAATCTTTCTAATCTTCAAGCGCATTGCATCCATCTTGATCTTGTGATTATCGACGACATCCGCAACATGCAACTCCAATATCATCTTCTCCTCCTCAATTTTTCTTATTTTTTCCTTCAAGAAATTGTTTTCTTCTTCAACTAAATTTAACCTCTTGACAATAGGGTCGGTTGGAATTTCCGGTTCAACAACCTCCTAGATAAATAAAATCTATGTGACGTTGGTCGGCATAATTTTCATTAAACAATAAATGGACCAATAGTTATGAAAAGATAATATATACCACATCCGAATCATAGACAGTGATTTAGGGCCGACGTGGGCGGATACCAAAACCATCGCACTATATAAGATGCAATAATAAAAGTAAGAAAATAATACAAGTATCTATCTAAACATACAAGTAAAAATATTTTTCCTTTCAGAAAGAAGATAAGAACAGGAGGCTCACCATGGTGGTGCCGGCGATGAGATCGGAGCGGGTGATCGACGGCGGTGAAGACGGGTACGGGGCGTCACAGACCGCTAAACCTAGACAAATATTGAGGAAAATGGAGCTTGGAGGTCGAGCTTGGAGAGGAGAAAGCTTAAGTAGTGTGGCTTGGGCATTCCATCGAACACCTTGTGTGCATAGGAGGTGAGCTACAGCACCACCAAGCCCTCTCCCCCTAGGCTGCTAGAAAAAACAGAGGAGTGTGCTCTGCTCTTACGCGAGGGGGTATATATAGGCACCTCATTGGCCCGGTTGGTGGCGTGAACCGGGACTAAAGGGCAGCCTTTGGTCCCGGATCGTGGCACCAACCGGGACCAATGGTGGTGGGCCAGGATCGTGGCATAAACCTCTAGTATTATTGAAACTAATTATATAGAATTTTGGTACAAACTTTAATAGCAAAAAGAATTATCATAAAATAAAATAAATAAGTAATTAGAATTTAGTTCAAAACATTAAAAGCAAAAAGAATTATCATAAAAGAAAATTAATAAGTAATTAGAATTTTGTTACAAACATTAATAGCAATAAGAATTATCATAAAAGAAAATAAATAAGTAATTAGAAACAAAAAAGAAAGCAAAAAAACTGGGAAAAAATTAAAAAAAGTGCCACCTACAGGGCTACCACGGCCTGCATACGACTAGAAACCCATTACTAGGGCCAGGATGCAGGATCGCAGTAGGCCCAATAGGCCCACAAGCACAGAGAGTGATTTTAGGCCCGTAAGCCTGCAGTAGAGAGGAGCTCGAAGTGGTTGGTTCAGCAGGACTTATAAACCACTCCGAGCCCCTCTCGACTAGCGAGGTGGGACTAAACATAGCACTGCATCGCGCCAGTTCCAAAGACATTTATTTTTGGTCCCGGTTGGTGCCTCCAACCGGGACCAAAGGTCTCTGTTTCCCGCCCTTTGGGCTGCTGAAAAGAGGCCTTTGGTCCCGGTTGGTAGCCCAACCGGGACTAAAGGGTGCATTAGTCCCGGTTTTTGCCACGAACCGGGACCAATGCTCTGCCTATATAAGCAGCCTCGAAAAATTTGGTTCAGTTCGTTCTTCCCCGCCGACGCCAGTTGCCCGTCCGTCTTCGCCTCGCTGTCGTCGCCGGCGCCATCCTGCGCCGCCTGGCCTTACCGCCTGACGCCGTCGCGCCGCCCAAGGCCGCACCTCATCGTCGACGATCACAACAAGGCAGCCTGCCATCGCCGTCCCCGACATCGTCGCCGTGAGCAAAATTTTTGCTAGTTTAATTTGATGTTAGTAGTAGTTAATTTAGATGTGTAGTATAATTTAGATGTGTAGTTAATTGAGTTAGGTTTTGTTAGATTTGTTTTAGATTTTTTGTTAAATTTTTTTGTAGTTCATAGATTTTTTTTGTTAGATGTGTAGTTCATAGATTTTTCTGTTAGATTTTGTTTCATATTGTGTAATTAATTTGTTCATATTGTGTTAGATTTTGTTCTGTTAATAGATTTTTTTGGTGATATTATTATTGAATCTGCATGTTTGTATGTTCATATATATGCAAAGATCGAATATGTCAAATTTTTCTGATTTTTTTCTGTTCATATAATTTTTATGATTTTTTTCTGTTGTAATTTTGTTCATAGAATTTTAATGATTTTTTGTTCATATTATTTTCTTTGTCAATTTATGTATATTTTCATATTGTGTATGTATAGGAAAATTGTGTATGATCAAAGTCATTTATGAATATGGTCATATTTAGAATAGAGGAAAAGGAAAAAATAAGAAGAGAAAGTGTTTAATATAATTAGTTAGAAAAATAATGGAACTAGAGTTAAACTAGTTTATTTTTAATAAGTACTACTTTATTTTATTTATAGTAAGTGCTTCATATATAGTTGAACCAGCTAGTTGATTTAATAAACTACTTTATTTTACTATATATAGAAGTAGTTTGTTTTTAGTAAGTACTACTTTATTTATTTATAGTAAGTGCTTAGTAGTTGAACTAGTTGATTTAATTATTAAAACTACTTTATTTAACTATATATAGAAGTAGTTCCCGCATCGACGTCGTCGGCTCGGTGGGGGAGGCCTGCTTGATCAGGGCCATGTTCGAACCTGGCTCCGCTGGCTGGTATTGGGAGGTGCTACCTTCCGGGGGACGTAGGTTGGTGAGGAGGCAGCCCGTTGTTGACCCGATCCGTGTTTGGTGGCGGTCGCGTGGGCCAGTGATGGTGCCGAGGCTTCCGGACACCGCCGAGGTGGTACGTCACCGTGTCAGCGAGGAGGACGAGCACGTCCATCGCTACATGGTTGCATTGGAGGGCAGGTTCGACAATACCTGGCAGGTTCTTCAGGGATCTCACCGGAGCTATGATCTTGTGATGGTTCCTTATCTTTGGGTGTCCACCGGCCGCGACGATACCCGTGGGGTGCTACGGTTCTAGCTGTATTAGCGATGCTATATGTATGATAGTATTCGAGGAGTATTAGTGATAATATTCGACGATGTATGAACACAAGAGATGATATAGTTTTGGTTATAATTGAATGCATGCTAATTTGAATACTACTTTATTTTATGATTTGGTTTTGCTTATTGAATGCTCATATTGGAAAAGTACTCCTACTTTGAATGCAATGAGCACTCTATTTAGAAATCTAGGAGCCCCCTCCATCATCGACGCCGTCATGGGGGTAGCTTCTCCTTCATTCCCGTGTGCTAGACAATTTGGTGTAATAATGCACTCAGGAATGAAAGGAGGAGCTACGTACCATCACAAATAGTCAACCCGTGATTAATAATAATGATGTTATTTAGGTTTTTTAGTACATATATTTAATTGTACAAGTTTAATATTTGAATTATGAACATAGGCCGGAAATGTCGTACTCGGACGCATTTAAAACCGCCTGGGAGTGCGACTGGTGCCACGACGACCGAGGTATGTGCGACAGGTTCATTGAGCTGGACAAAGATTGACGCTTCAACATTAAGATCGAGGAGACCTTCGATGTTCATACGGTACGCAACGACGACAATAGTTTTTTTCATAATTAAGCACGAATTCAACTATTTTAATGTGTATTTTTCATCTTTTCCAATTCGACTAGCTTATCCCATGCTATGCAAGACGCTATGTCTTGGAGAGGATGGGTTTTGAAGACCATGACAGTATGGAAACCAAAAAAATTCTCCTAAGGACCCATCATGGTGTGGATTTTAAAGTAAAGTCATACAATGCTGAAAGTTTAACCCATATTGGTTGCAAAAATTGGGAAGCACTTTGCAAGATGTATGGTTTTGATGAGGGTATGCTTGTCACCATGGATCTTGGTGATCCTACAATCGAGCAAGACAATATGGACATTTGGGTCCTTGTGGATACACCTCCAATTCTTCCCCATGTGAGCTTAACATAGTTATTAAGTAATTTATATAGTTTATTTCAAAATAGTTGACAGCTTATTTCCATTGACAGCTTATTTTCATTCTTCGAAGAATGTGCGGAAGATGGTAGACAAAACCCACTACACCGATGGCTCCGAATTAGCTTATAAGGAGAAAAATCATCTGATCGCATTTTGTACTGATCTTGAGAATTACAATGTCTACAATCGAACTCCTCAATATTATGGTCAATACGTGCCACTAGTGCACGTCTTGAACTACGGTAACTACCAAGGAGATACCCTGGTAAGATTTTTTACTATTACGACATCCGTGCATCTTTTTGCATACTTCTAAAACTAGTACATCATTGCTAACTACAAAGTTATTACTATGTTTTTCAACAGATAATCCCAAATGATTGTGTCCCTCATCTGATGTATACGCACGGTCGCCTTGATGTTTTAAACATACAACCAGGTCGTCCCATTTAATCTCAACTGTCCATACCGGATTTCTAAGAGAAGTGGAGACATGACAATCAAAGAATGGAAAATGTATGGACAGTCGTAAGGAGCTTCTTGGAAGCAAAACGAAGCGCAAGAATTGGAGACATGATGATCTCCATTCTTCATAATGGAGAGTCAGGGTCTATATTGTTTTATGCTATTTTATCTTAAGTGTGTTTAGGTCTACCTAATAATGATGATGTGCTAAGAACAGTTATGTAGGGTTGGGTTCGATGACTATGAGTATGATGATTGTATGACTTGTTATTAATAACGAGTAGAAGTTGTATAATGATGCATGATTAGTAGGACTTGTTATTATATATGATGATGTATGATGCGAGCATGAAGAGTTATTATATATCAGCGGGTGAAATGAACATAGCAGTATCGTTGGTAAACCAAGCACGAAGATAAGAGAGGACACTTCTCTCTATTAGCTAGCTAATAACAACCAAATTAACCCCCAAAACCCCTAAACCAGCCACTTGCAAAAAAAAAACCTCAGATGCCTTTTGGTCCTGGTTTATGTCACCAACCGGGACCAAAGGCCCCCCCTGCCTGGGCTGCCCGCAGCGGCCACGTGGATGCCCATCTGTCCCGGTTCGTGTAAGAACCGGGACTAAAGGGGGGAGGCATTAGTAACGACCTATTAGTCCCGCTTCAAGAACCGAGACTAAAGGTCATTACGAACCGGGACAAAAGCCCTGTTTTCTACTAGTGTGCTTTGTACTCAGCTTCAGTAATACTCCGAGACATTGTAGCTTGCTTGCGAGCTTGCCACGCGATCAAGTTAGGACCAAAGAACATAGCATGTCCCCCCGTGGATCGCCGATCATTTGGACTACCAGCCCAATCAACATCAGAAAAGGCTAAGATCGCACCAGAGGGCGCAGGTTGCATATGGAGACCATATGAACTAGTGTGATGAACATAGCGCAAGATGCGCTTAACAACCGACCAATGAGGATCACACGATGCATGGAGGTACTGACACACACGATTAACTACAAATGATATGTCTGGTCGAGTAATGAGCAAGTACTGCATACCACCAACAATGTTGCGGTACTTAGAGGCATCATCAGTGGAGAGCAACTTTCCATCAAGGGCGGACAGTTTGTCTGTGGCAAACATAAGAGTCGTAGCAGTCTTGCACTGCAACATACCCGCACGCGTAATAGATCCTGATAGTACTTCTTTTGAGTGAGAGTCAAGGCACTGTCAGAATGAATAACCTCAAGACTCAAAAAATAATGTAGTCTCCCAAGATCCTTAACAGAAAAATCAGCACCCAGAGAAGACACAAGCCGATCTACAGCAGTGACCAACGAACTGACCAGAATGTACATAGTCACCACAGGTCGTTGGAGAATGACCAGAGAGGTGTCAGCTGTAGACGGCACAAACCCATGCGCACGAAAAGCAGCGCCAAGTCGTGCGTGCCATGCACGAGGAGCCTGCTTCAGACCATAGATGGCCTTGAAAATACAACATAGATGATGTGGCTGAGTAGGGTCAACAAAACCTAGTGGTTGACGCATATATACCTCTTCTTCCGAAACTCCATGGAGAAAGGCATTTTGAACATCAAGCTGACGAAGTGACCATCCTCGACTAACAGCTAATGAAAGAAGAACACGGATCGTCGTGTGGGTTTAATAACAGGACTGAACGTGTCTTCGTAATCAAGGCCATACCTTTGTTTGAAGCCTTTAGCAACTAATCGTGCCTTGTACCTTTCAATGGAGCCGTCAGCATGTTTCTTCACGTTGGTCACCCATTTAGAGTCAATGATGTTGCCACCAGATGGAGGTGAAACCAGGCGCCAAATATTATTCTTCTGAAGAGCATGAATCTCCTGCTCCATAGCAGCGCGCCAGTGTGGAATGCCAAGCGCTGCCCGAAAATTCGCGGTTTAGCCGTAGGCTCGGCCTCAGCATGAGCAACACAGGCCGCAAGCCATGCGACAGTGTCATTAGTGCGCTTAAGAGGCTTAAAGATGCCGCTCTTACTGCGCGTATGAGGATGCAGTATGACAGGCGCAGGTGTCGGAGAAGCCGTCACTGCAGGAGAGCCGACGTCTGGCAGCACACACGGTGAGGGAGACACACCTGTGGGTGAGACCACATGCTCTGCGTGTGGCGAACGCAGGGCCGATGCTGACCCCAGGGTGACCAGCGGAGACGGGCCAGAGGATGGCCCATGCGAAGCGGAGATCAGGGAGGCCACCGGCCCGGGTGACAACACCGCACAGACAGCTGGGCTAGGCGAGGTCGTCGACTCGTCCGATCCACATGCATGGGGCATGCACGTACGATCGACGTCAGGGGCATCCGTAGCAGCGGTAAATGGGCGCAATTGAGACCACAACATCATCAAGAAGCTCAAGTCGGGCACCCGTCCGATTGCTGCTCCATGGTTAGGCAACAACAGTGGAGAGTATGCATCATCTACAAATTGATCGGGCAAAACTGGAAAGGAGTGCAACGAGGTAGTAGTGGTATCGTTGGGTCGTGTAAGCATGGAAAACGGGGAAACAGTCTCATCAAACACAACATCACGGATATGTAAACACAATTCAATGGAATGTGGAGACACTTGTAACCTTTCTGAAGAGGATTGCAGCCGAGAAACACACATTTTTAGATCGATAATCGAAGTTTATGATTATTGTATAGACGAAGATGTGGCCAACACGCACAACCGAACACTTTGAGAAAGGAGTAATCTGGAGTTTCATGAAGTAACACTTCTAGAGGCGATTTCATGTGAAGAAGTCGTAGGAAACCTGTTTATGAGAAAACAAGCGGTAACAAATGCATCACTCGAACCGAAATGGCATGCAGGCATGTGCAAGTAGTGTTAAGCCAGTTTAAACTATGTGAAGGTGTTACGCTCACCTCTACCGTTCTGCTGATGTGTATGAGGACAGGACACGTGATGTGAGATACCAAGCTTCTGAAAGAAGGTATTAAGGTTGCGATATTCACCCCCCCCCCAATCAGATTGAACATGAACAATTTTGTGCTTAAGCAACCGCTCAACATGTGCTTGAAATTGCATAAAGACATGGAACACATCAGGTTTGCCCTTAATAAGATAAATCCAAGTAAAACGACTGGAAGCATCAATGAAACTGACATAGTAGTTGTGACCACTAACAGAAGTTTGGGAATAGCCTCACACATCCAAAAACACAAGTTCAAGAGGAGCCTTGTCAACACGACTCGATGCAGGGAAAGGTAATTGACGAATCTTGCCTTTTTGACAGGCATCACACACTAGAAACTCCTTATTTCTCGACTCAATGGGAAGATTATGGTGATGGAGCACATGGCGCACAATTGGAGTGGAAGGATGACTGAGGCGAGAGTGCCACTGCGACAATGACACCCGGACACCACTGAAAACTTGAGAAACAGATGGCACACCAAGAGAATATAGGCCATCGCGAGCTCGGCCACTAAGAAGAACATCCCTCGTGTCCCGGTCCTTAACAAAAAAGTGAAAAGGATGAAACTCAACAAGCACATTGCTATCACGAGTTAATTTAGGAACGGAGAGCAAACTACGTGTAACTGACGAAACAAGAAGAAAAACAAGTAGAAACAAGTTCTTAATGGTACAAGAAACAAGAGATGCGACCAATGTGTGAGATGTGCATTCCTCATCCATTGGTGGCGCCGGACCTCATCATGATGAGTGTAAGGCTGGCGAGTGGCCAGCTTGTCGAGATGGCTTGTCGATTGTCCATGGCGCCTGTGTCCATGTACCAGGCAGGATCCACGGGTTAAGGAGTAAACCAAGGCTCCTGTGTTGCTAGAGCAGCTTGTTTCTCATTGCCTTTTCCATTGTTCCTAATGCCATGGAAGTCACATTTGAAGAGACGATGGCAGCGAGACGGCAGGTGCCCCTCGATGCCGTAGAGCTGACACTCAACCCCTCCACCACACGGCTGGCAGTGGAGCCATTTGCGCTCAACCGTGGGGGGAGCGGGAGTGGACGGACAGGGCTGGTGGGTCAGTGATGGTGGCGGAGGCTGTTTGGCACCACGAGGCCCCCCACTGTGAGCAGCATTAGCTGACGAGCCATCAATATAGGCCCCAACGGAGCGACGAGCAGAGAGCCGCTCTTCCGTGTTCAGGAGGCGTGCGTAGAGATCACGTGGTGGCATTGGTGTGTCACGTCCATTAATATTTTCCACCAGGGAGTCATAGTTCTCATCAAGGCCATTGAGAATGAATGAGGTGAACTCCTCATCACCGAGAGTCTTGCGGCAACACTTGAGCGCGCCATAGAATATAGTTATTTGCAGAGAGCTTCACCGTCACCAGATGGCAGAGTGGAACGGGCCTGGTTCAGCCACCGGTGCGGAGAGCAACGAATCATACGACGGAGGAGCCTGTACGAAACCAGCGCATCAGCCGAGGGAGGCGCGCGGTACTGTTGATGATTATCGTAGGGCGCCGTGGAGGACACGCCGTAGGGAAGCAATGGAGGCGCGATGTATGATGCATGGGCAGCGTAGGGCGCACCATACGCTACCAGGGAAAATCCTATACACAGAATCTCACCATCAGCGCGCTTTAAAAAAAGGCTCTGCTGCTACTTAGCAGTAGCGCACGCCAACATGACGCGCTGCTGAAACAAATTTAGCAGTAGCGCTGCCCCAATAAGCCGTGCTACTTCTATAATTGCCACGACCCTGCCGCCAAGCTAGTTATAGCAGCAGCGCGTTAGAACAAAGAGCGCTACTGACACAGATCATAGTAGTAGCGCCTTCTCGCAATACCCGCTACTACTAACACTAGTAGAAAACAGGGCTTTCGTTCGGGCTTGGCCAACCCATTAGTCCCGATTATTCACAGACCAGGACCAATGGGGGGGGGGATTATACCCGGTTCATGAGCCCAGGGGGGCGGCCGGGGCAGCATGGGCATTGGTCCCGGTTCGTCTGGATCCATTTGTCCTGGTTCTAGGCACGAACCGGGACTAACGGGCCGCGCTCCTGGCCCACAGCCATTGGTACCGGTTCATGCCTTGAAACGGTGAGAAGGGCTTTAGTCGGTTCATGCCACGAACCGGACAAATAATTTTCCTATATATACCCATCGCCATGGCAGAGCACTGCTTTTTTACGGCCGGCGAGGGGAGGGCATTTGGGTGCTCTAGCTCACCTCCTATGCACATGAGGTGTTCGATGAAATGTCCAAGCCACACTAGTTAATCTTTCTCCTTTCGATACTTGACCTCCGAGCTCCATTTTCCCCGAGATTTGTCTAGATTTAGCGGTCCATCACGCCCCGTCCCCGTCTTTACCGCCGTCGATCGCCCGCGCCGATCTCGTCGCCGGCACCACCTTGGTGAGCCTCTTGTTCTTATCTTCTTTCTGAAAGAAAAAAATTCTTACTTCAGATATATACTTGTCTAATTTTCTTACTTTTATTATTCCTTGTTATTATATAGTGCGATGGTTTTTGTATCCGCCCCCGTCGGCCCTCGTCATGTCTATGATTCAGATGTGGTATATATTATCTTTTGATAACTATTTGGTTCATTTATTGTTTATAACAATTATGCCGACCAACGTGACATAGATTTTATTTATCTAGGAGGTTGTTGAACTAGAAATTCCAACCGCCCCTATTGTCGAGAGGTTAAATTTAGTTGAAGTAGAAAACAATTACTTGATGGAAAAAATAAGAAAAATAGACGAGGAGAAGATGATATTGGAGTTGCATGTTGCGGATGTCGTCGATGATCACAAGATCAAGATGGATGCAATGCGGTTGAAGATTAAAAATATTAGAAAATATGCAATTCATACCGAGGCTTGGTATCATTATGCAGTTGGATCAGTTGTTACCTTGGTTGCGATTATGATCGCATTTATTTTGCATTGAAATGTGTTAAATAATTTCATTGTATGGTTTAATTAGATGCTCTGGAGAGCTATATGTTGTTCAATGAGAACTATGTATGTACTTTGGTTTTAATGTGATGATGAATTTCTATTAATTTTGTCACTTATCTATTCATGAGAGGGTTGTAAATTGATGATGTGGCTTTGAATGGTGTATTTTAAACACAGAAAAATGAAATCCCTTTGTAACAGATGAGTTTCCGTATGAAACCCTGATACTTCGAAGGAGATTGTCCGTTTTGTACACGAAGTGCATCCAGTTTTTGCCGTAACCCTCTGTACTTTCTTGCACATGCTGTGTGGGTGAAATGATGATACCATGCCAACTTGGAACCTTTTCAGAGTTCATTTCAAATGATTTTCAATTTCATGGTCTTATAGCTCAAAATAATAAATAAATGCATGAAAAATAACAAATGAAGTCAGAAAGGGTTGTAAATTGATGATGTGGCATTGAATGGTGCATTTTGAACACAGAAAAACTATGGAGTTCAAATAAGTTCAAAAAAATGAAATCCTCGTAACGGACAAGTTTCCGTATGAAACCCCGATACTTCAAAGGAGATTGTCGGGTTGCTTAGGGCCTTGGATGAGCACCGCATCATAATGAACTTCCGCTTCATGCACAACCAAGGAGGAAGGTTATACAAACATAGAGTCACAGGCCACGTGCTATGGTTGCTGCTCTGCTCCCCAAAAGGATTAATGCCATCTGCGCTTAGAACAAACCATACGTTCCTTGGGTCACCTGCAAACTCCTCCCAGTACTTTCTCTCGATTTTTCTCCACTGCGAACCGTCAGCGGGTACTCTCAACTTTCCGTCTTTCTTCCGGTCTTCTGCGTGCCACCGCATCGCTTTCAGATGCTCTTTGTTTTGGAACAAGCGTTTCAACCGTGGTATTATAGGAGCATACCACATCACCTTGGCAGGAATCTTCTTCTGGGCGCCGCCGACAGCACCAGTGGTCATCGCGACCGATCTTATAACACAATGCACCGCATACCGGGCAAGCGTTCAAATCCTCGTACTCACCGCGGTAGATGCAGTCATTAGGGCATGCATGTATCTTTTGCACCTCTAACCCTAGAGGGCAGACAGCCTTCTTTGCTTCATACACACTCTCGGGCAATTCGTTGTCCTTTGGAAGCATATTCTTTATCATTACCAACAACTTTCCAAATCCCTTGTCAGATACACCATTCTCTGCCTTCCATTGCAGCAATTCAAGTGTGGTGCCCAACTTTTTTTGTCAGCTTCGCAATTCGGGTACAACAATTTCTTGTGATCCTCTAACATGCGCTGCAACTTCGTCCTCTCCAGATCACTTGCGCAGTTTCTCTTTGCATCGGCAATGGCCCGACCTAGATCATCAGCGGGCTCATCTGATGCCTCTTCTTCAGCTTCTTCCCGCATTGCCGGCTCAGCTTCTCCCCCCATTGTTATATCATCGTATTCAGGGAACCCATGGCAAGGATAGCCGTCGTCGTCCTCTTCTTCATTGTCTTCCATCATAACCCATCTTTCTCCGTGCTTGGTACAAACATTATAGTGGGGCATGAAACCGGACTCAAATAGGTGGACGTGAATGGTTCTTGACGAGAGTAATGCTGTGACCATTCTTACAGCCAGCACATGGACAAGGCATAAAACCATCCGCCCGCTTGTTTGCCTCAGCGGCCCGCAGAAAAGTATGCACGCCATTAATGAACTCGGGAGAGCATCGGTCATCATACATCCATTGTCGGCTGATCTTCATTACACAACATCAAATAGACCAAATTAATACAAGTCCATACATAAAGTTCATACATAAAGTTCATACATAAAGTTCATATACAGCACTTAATTAAATGCAACATACAAATAACTCTCTAGCTAAAGAATTTAAATGCAACAACAAATGCGATGAAGATCGCAACTAAGGTAACAATTGATCCAACAGCATAATGATACCAAGCCGCACTATCAATGGCATATTTTCTAATCTTTCTAATCTTCAACCTCATTTTCTCCATCTTGATCTTGTGATCATCGATTTACATCGGCAACATGCAACTCCAATTCCATCTTCTCCCCCTCAATTAATTTCAATTTTTCTTTCAAATACTCGTTTTCTCTTTCAACTAAATTTAACCTCTCGACAATAGGGTCAGTTGGAATTTCCGGTTCACATACCTCCTAGATAAAAATATCTATGTCAATTGATGGTCATAATTTGTCATAAACACGAAATGCAACAACTAGTTTTAAAAGAGAATATACCACATCCGAATCATAACAAGGACGAGGGCGGACGGGGACGGATATCAAAACCATGGCACTATGTATAACAAACAACGTACGGGTAATATAATTATACGAGTAACTATATATCCAAATCGCACAAACATCAATTTGGTAATGTAAAAAATTCATGAACAAGAGCCTCACCACAAGGTGGTGCCGGCGACGGGACGGTCCGGGCGATTGACGGTGGTTACGACGGAGATTTAGAAGGCACTAAGTAAACCACACCTACATATGCAAACTAAGTGTTATTTTTGACCTCAAATTGCATATAAATCAAATACTAGCAAATATAATTCCTCCCAAATTAATCACTATACAAAGCATTGCAAGAGCTAATCTAGCAATGACGGTTGAAAGGACAAAGTTGCTAACCTCTGTGATCATTTGAATGGATGGGGGCCTTCAAATCTTGACAAATTTTGGGCAAAATTTGTGAGGAGCTCGAGGGAAAGGGGAAGAACAGTAGAGAAGTGAGGGAAAGGGGAAGAACAGAGTGGCTCGGGTGGACGAAGGGTTTATAGGCGTCGATTTTAGTACCGGTTCGTGCCACGAACCGGTACTAAAGGTGTTGGACGGGCCCCAGACTGACAACACCCTGCCACCACCCTCTTTAGTACCTGTTCGTGGCACGAACCGGTACTAAAGGTTCGCCACGAACCGGTACTAATGAGGACGGCCGGCTAGCCGTTGGAACCGGCACTAATGGACACATTAGTGCCGGCTCGAAACCAAACCGGCACTAATGTGTCTCATATTAGGTCCGTTTTCTACTAGTGAACTGTTCCAAATTATAAAAAACTTTTAACATTAAAAAGTAGCGCATTTTCACAAGCTTTCCAACGCCATATCATTTGCCTCCAATGGATTAGCCGTTTAGAAACTACATTGAAAATACGAACTCGGCTGTTCGGTTTGCAAAATTTTACGATTTTCAAAATTACTCTTTATCCATAGGAAATTAGAGAAAACTTTCAACATGTCGAAGGATCGGTTTTGCAGCAGCTTTCCAACGCCATATTATTTACCTCATTCCGATAAACGGTTTAGAAATGCGATCGAAAATATGATTCACGTTTTTTGTATGAAGATAAAACGGTTTTCAAAACCGCTCTTAAACCGCTTACATTTTGCCAAAAATTTAACTTGGGTCATGATATGGGTGTCCATAGCTTTACAATGGTATATCGCAAGCCCCATTGGAACACATTTTAGCTGAAGTTCAACCTAGTACTCGGGGAAGGTCAGGCGCGTTACTCGGGAAGTTCATGTTGTGATCAGAATATTATTCTAATCTCGAGATCAGAATAGTGTTTATGTGTGTGTCTTTATATATATATATATATATATATATATATATATATATATATATATATATATATATATTTAAAGCCTGTGCTAACTAGTTAATTGATGCATTAATTGTTTTCTATGTACATACATTAACTCTTCTTTCTTCTTTTATAGCCCTATGGATCGAGCCAAATTTCGGTAACAAGACGAGGCCCGAAAAAAAGGTTGCGCCAGGATGAAAGGTTCACGATCACGTCAATCGCAAGCGATGGCCAACCGATTGAACACAGCCGTACCAAGGAAGCATTTACTGTTCAGTGTGGGGTTCTTGTTAATGAGATGATCCCGATCAGCATCCACCAATGGAATAATCCTAAGAACGAAGACCCTCAAGTTTCTTATGTCGAAGATAGACAGAAATATGATCTTTGGATCGCGTTGAAGGAAAATTTCACCCTACCGCCAGAGGAGGATCTGGCTAAGCCTGTTATAGAGCCATTGGTCAAGGCTCATGCTCTCAAGAAGATGGCAGATCTATTCAGGAGGTCAAAGAATGAGTTGAAATCAACGTATGTCGACAAAGACAAGACTCCATAATTCACCGGCCGATTTGAGAAGATAAGAGATCACTGGGCCGCATTTGTGGCCCACAAAAAATCGGAGAAGAGTAAGAAGATGTCAGTGACAAACAAGGAAAATGCTACAAAGAAGGAGCATCACCATCGCACGAGGTCAGGTGGATACCTCAAAGCCCGGCCATTGTGGGACAACGCTGAGAAAGACCTGGTTGCTAAAGGGGTTGAACCAGAGACATTGAACTGGCTAGACCGTTCAAGGACTTGGTTCTTCGGGGTTGGGGGAACCTTGGACCCTGAAACAGGGAAGTGCGTTTGGATGAGCAACTTGAAATACCCGTCAAGATGCTTCAGAAGTATATCATCGCAGCGCAGGAAGGGACATTCGTTCTCAACAGAGAGAACGACGAGCTCATAGAGGCCCTCGGGAATCCTGAGAACCCTGGACGAACACGAGGCACGCCAGGCTCCGTCGCGTGGAAGGTTGGGTTTCCCGGCACAGGCGGTTACAAAAACCAAGACAGGAGGAGGAGAGTGGAGCAGAGTGAACTACAGAAGCTGAATGCAAGGGTACGAAAGCTAGAGGAACAAATTCAGAGCCAGCGACCTACCCAAGCTTCGCCATGGCTACCCCACCATCTCAGCGGAGAAGCGGCATGGATTCCACCAAGCTTGTTCATTAGCCTGACTTCACGGCTCCTAGATACACCGTGGATGCTATCACGGAGGCTCATCAGTGCCAACTTATGACACAATGGCAGAATCTAAAAGTCAAGGCGGCTGTCGGCTCTGTTGCACCTCCTGAACCCGACGCAACTTTTCACCGCCTTCTGATTCCACAAGGCAATGTTGTTGTGATGGTGGATGAAATAATGAGGGATTTGAGGATCTCCAGCTTGACCACCCTACAGGTGAAGGGGAGACTCAGCTGGGTCTTGCTCTGAAGACTCCGTGTCTATGGCAGAAGGAGCACATCAAGCTTCTGAACTTCACGCCTCCGCTTCCTCCTCGTCCTCCTCCTCCGGCGAGTCAGGGCACTCCGCCTCCTCCGCCTCCTCCTCCGGCGAGTGATCAGGGCACTCCGCCTCCTTCTCCGGTGCATGAGGCCGGCACTCCGCCTCCTTCTCCGCCTGCTCCGGCGCGTCCGAGCAGCCCGCCTCCTCCTCCGGCTCGTCAACAACGGTGGAACACAGACGCCGCCGCTTCGGCTGCTCCGGCGCATCTGACCACTCCGCCTCCTTCTACTACTCATCAGCACCAACGGAAGAGAGCCGCCGCCGCTCCGGCGTCTAGCAGTACAGCCAGAGGCGGGAGGCAATATAGATTCGGTCCATCTCTCAAGCCTGTAGAGAAGTTACCATACGAGATGACCGTGGAGTAAAACACGAAGATGGTTCAAGCCCATGTGAAGGATTTCTTTGAAACGCGAAGAGATATTAAACATCCACCTCCAGTGAAAGCGAAGTGCACTATCAATGCCCTGAAGCGACCACCGCCTCGTTCGCCGGATAACAACCATCTCCGCTGTCTTAAAAAGACATTGCAAGAAGCGCACCAGTCGGGAAGTACTTCAACTGTCAAAAGGTTAAAAGAACGAATAAGTGGGAAAAAATAACCAGCTCATAGAACAGGAGAACCAATCATTCCCCCCGCTCAAGGGGTCTAGCGATATCGTCAGAAATCAGCCGCTATTGCCCAGTTTCACTATTGGTGATTACCTGCCCGACGATGTTCATTTTGAAACAATGGAGGTGGAGGAATTCCAATACCATTACGGGAAGCCTCTCGTCAAAGATACTCTCACTCTAACAATGATGATGCGAAGATTCCATGATCGGTATATGAAAACCTGCAGTGAGTCTGGGAAGGATGCTTTGTCGATGATGATTAACGAGGACCACAACTTCATTGGCCAAGAACTGTTAATTGTTCATTTTGATGAGTTTTTCCAGCTCTACAATCAAAAGTCCTTCGACAAATCGCTTGTGGCTTGCTACTGTCTGTAAGTACTACTTTCTGCAATTAAGTCTATATATATAGCTCATCTCTTTCATTGCATGTGTATATATATATATATATATATATATATATATATATATATATCCTCACTATATTATGCAAATTGAATATCGTCGAATGCAGAAAAGCACAAATCTATGACATTGGGTTCATTAACCCAAATTTCATACATGAATGGACGGTTAAAAATAATGTCACGGAAACAGAGGACAACTTGCTAAAATCGTTGTTCAAATATCAAATCAAAGATAAAATACTCTTTCCTTACAACTTCAAGTGAATGTTACTGTCTTGTGCATATTCGGTTTCCCTTATTACTCGCGGTTATAGTCATGTAACTAATGAGTTGTGTATGTGTGCGCAGCTTCCACTTTATTCTCCTAGTGATTAAGCTTGAGAAGGGAGAAGTAACCGTCTTAGACTCGAGACGAAAAGTTCCTGAGGACTATGCAGACATGAGTCGAATGCTCCAGAAGTAAGTTCTATCGATCATTATCGCACCATATCAGCAAGTAATTATTATTTTTGTCTGGTAGAGTTTGGAAAGTGTTCACCAAAATTTCTCCGGGACTGCCGACCGAACTGACATTTAAAGTCCCGAAAGTAAGTACTACTACCTAGATCCACACATCTCCCATTAATTGTAGCTAGTTTTATCAATACCATTTAGCATGATTTCTTATCAGTTTGGTTGACCTCTATTTCTCGTAAAGTGCTTGTGGCAGGAACAAGGAAATGATTTCTGGGGATACTACGTTTGTGAGTTCATCTACAATGAGACGGCCAGGAATAAGCGGGCCACTCTTAAAAAAATATCAAGTGCGTAAGCAAAAATATTCACAATTGTATTTTATTACCATTAGTTGTGTTGAGTTTCATTCATACACATGTATTGGCGGGATTCGATTGAGATCTGGCAGCTGCGGGATGAGCTCCTACCACATGATCGCATAAAAACAATTCAAGAGGAATTGGCGGGATTCTTTCTTGACCACGTCATAAATAAAGCCGGAGAATACCATGTGGCACTTAACTTCAGATGTTAGGGACTGTAATAGATCTTATATTGTATATATGTAGCTAGTAGCATCGGATAGATATACGAAAACTTGTTGTTCGACCAATCTCTCGGAGAAGGAGAGGTCGATCACTTCTCTCTGTATATGTTCATAATGATCTTCTGTACTTAATGGTTTCCTTCATTTTCTTACTAGCTAGCGTGTCGAGTCCTCTATATGTATAATACGTAGCTTCGACCAAGCACGGAGATAAGAACACAATATATGAAACCCCTAATTAAATTAACCCTCCAAAACCCCCAACCCCCCCCACCTTCAAAAAAACAAAAACCCCAGCTCCTGAGCTGCTGATGCGTGGATGCTCTTTAGTCCTGGTTGGTATTACCAACCGAGACTAAAGGCCCTGCTGCCTGGGCTCGCCGCAGCGGCCACGTGGAGCCCTTTCTATCCCGGTTCGTGAGCGAACCGGGACTAAAGGTCATGGGGTTTAGTCCCGACCCTTTAGTCTGGGGTCCAGAATTGGGATAAATGGGCCTCTGGAACCGGGAAAAATGGGCCTTTTTCCACTAGTGAATCCCCATCACACACATCATGCGAAAAACTGATGGTGTCACCATTCCTAACTTACCAACGATAAAATGTTTTAGCGGCCGATAAGGCCCAGATAACACTTCTCCAAAAAGGAGAACCTCCTTCTCCCTTGAACCTAAGAATGTTAGGAGAGATAACATTATATTTAAAAGCCAGAATTCCCTTCCAATCACTGTCATATTATCAAAGAATCGTTTCCCTGAACAAGCCAAAAGAGCCATGTTCAAATCCTTGAGATTTGGAACCCCCAAGCCCCCAAATGTTTTCTTCCTAAAAACGAGACACCAGTTATCTAAATGATACTTATGCTGATCTCCTAGGTTTCCCCAAAGGAAATGGGCCATTTGGGAGTTAATGGCGTTAATAGCGCATTTGGGAAATTTAATCACAACCATTAAGTAAGACCGAATGATAACACTACTGGAAAAGACTTATAGGTGAACTCACATTAGTAGCGGGCGAAGTCTAGCGCCTGTCACTACCATAGCCTTGCCAATGGTGGACACAAAACCTTGCCCGCCATTGCTACTTGAGTTACTAGTGGCAGGCAACCATACATGCCTGCCACGGAATTTTTTGGTCTAGCGGCAAATCTGTCCAATAATACCAGTGGCAGGCAATAGAAAATTTGGGAATATTCCTTGGCCCCCTGCTCTGTACATTGGATTTCATCGGATCACCTTTATGAAAACTGATTTTCATTCCTGGAAGGTTTTCAAAACAAGACAACATCCACTCGAAATTTCTGGATTTCTCACAAGAGTTTTCCAGAAACAGGAGGGTATCGTCAACATATGGTAAGCTGATGATCCCTCCAGGGTTAGCATGACGAGGAAGCTTCAACAAGCATTTTGGAAAACACGACGAGGTAGACACTCAGGGACCACAACGGAAGGCTAGTGCGCTCCCAGCCGCAATAGTATAGATTTGCAGCTTCTGCCATAGCAATGTTCGCAATCACAATCAGGGATAGTTTCCAACTGCAGGCTCTCTATATGCTGTGGGAGTGTGCAACTTTGAACCGGGAATTCGTGCAGCTGTGCAGTTCTTCAGATGATCATCGGTACGCCATTGCTGCTATATGGCAGTAAACATTGAACATACAAGTTTTGTTAGACTGTGTAAAACCAATTAAAAAAATAGCATGCTATAGTAGCATTATGATCAATGTCATGCTAAATGAAATAAGCGTGCAATCGTTCGCTATAGCGTGATACAGAGTCGCTGTAGCGCATCATAGCGCAAAATAATAAGTTTCCAGGATTCAAACTTAAAACTTACCAGATACAACTACTTTTGTGGACCGCGAGGTATTTGGGCGACCGGACATTGCTAGGCAGGTGCGTGCGCCTGCGAATTTCCGGTATAACATGTTTTTACTATTATGTATAAACATGTGGATTGCTAAGGAAGACTCACTACTCGAAACAACGCCGAGTGCGTGGAGGTCTTCTTGAAGGCTGATATCATCTCGGCAAATCATACTTGACATACCTCCTTTCGGCAAAGCAGGCTTTCATCGAGTTCCTTTTGTCAAGTAGTCAGAAGCTCTTCTCTAGCATTGCACATGCCCTTGTATTTCTAGGACTGAAGGCGGGTGCAGTTTTTCTTCCTGAAGTATGATTTATTGGTTTTTACCGAGGCAGCAAAATCAAAACGATGCAAATATAGATGAGAGTCGAACACCCCTGCCTATGCACGCGGCAACAAATCAGGATCACGAACAAATGGATTATGTGGAAATCCAACCGCTAAGGCCCTCTATGGATACTAGGCAAGTCACAGTTGTGAGCTCTTCCTTATTCAAAAAATAAAAATAAAATGAATCGCGCGATCAATCTGACTTTTGAGCCGCCCGAATTAGTTTTGAAGATGTCAGATCTTAAGCATGAGCATGTGAGGAAGCATATCATCTCACGACTTGACCTGTGAGGCTTTGACTTAGTCTCAAGCATTCCGTAGTACTAAACACTACTATAATATGAAGCATGGATGCGTAAGTCTGCCGTCAGCCTGATCACATGCACAGGCTACTCTCTATCTCTTCAGTTCATCCGTGGGTTGTTTCCCTCTGCCTGCCCGTACAAGTATCCAGCTGCAGTTGCATTATTACCTATTCAAGTATATATATCCTGACCCGAGGCACCGCCCCGACTGCCCCGAGAATCTTATTATTGCCGACTTACTTATGAGTTGCCGACTTGATCTGTTCTATACTTGTATTCCAAGAGTATCTTGATTAAATCTTGCTCCATACTTGTCGTCGTTCATAAGACAGATCGACTACTTACATTGCCTGTCCGGCAATCTGGGTCAACGCTCGTCATTAACCCAGCTTGCTGGCTAACCATAGTATATAATGATACCCTTGAGGCCGTCAATCACAACGCCCAGTAGTAGCAGCTTACCAAGTCTTTCGATTGATCAGCCTGAAGCAGTTGGCAGCAGCAATGGCGGCACCTGTAAGTTTGGTCCGGATAGGCCTCCTCTGTCTGTTGGCAATGTCCGCGTCGGCGCAATACCTGCCGTCCCCAACCTCCCGAACTTCGTACCAGTCCCGGGCTCCTACCCGTGCCTAGGCTCCCCGGGCTCCTACCCGTCCCCAGGGTCCCCGGACTCCTACCCGTCCCCAAGCTCGTACTCATCCCCAGGCTCCCCAGGCGGTTACGAGGGGGAGGGGGAGATCATTCCACCTAGGAACGTCACATGCAAGGACACCGACGGCAAGCGGCCTGGATGCACGAGCACCTGCCCCGACCGGTGCCCCCAGCAGTGCATCGTCCTCTGCCCCGACTGCAGGACATTTTGCCGTACATATTCAATCATGTTTATCAATTGTTTGTCAAGAGCTTTTTTGGGTAAGGGCTCTACTGATATACAAATGCATGTCATGGTGAAAAAAAAGACGACGAGGTAAAGCCGGCGAAGCCCGTGCCGCCGCCTGCGATGTTCGTGTTTGGAGATGGGGCACTGGACGTCGGCAACAATGCTTACTTGCCAAAGGTCGAAACAGAGGAGGGGTACTACCCTCAAGTCTCCCGATCTTGCAGCGGCAGATTCAGCAATGGGGCCAACTTGGCTGACACAATCGGTATGTGGATCAAAATGATGCCAAAGCCCATGGATTTTAACCTTGTTTTCAAAAAAAATACTCTGAATGTTGGTTCATTTCATGATGTCGAGCGACATCCATGGGCTTCCAGGAGAGCCCTCCAGCTTACATGTCATTGGGCGGTAGGCTCAACATGTGGGAGCCAAACTACGCCTCATGGCTGCCGGTATCAGAATTTCCACTGTAAGGCAAACCATTGTACTTCATTTGCACTAGCGCCAAATTACCAACATTTGAAATAAAAGAATCAATGAGAGATGCATGCATGCAGAACGGAGAGCGATCCATCTCGTTGCCGAAACAACTGGGGCACTTCAAGGCAACTAGGACCCAGATGGAGGCCAAGCTGGGCAGCGATGCCAAAGTACGCGACCTCCTGTCCAAGTCTATCTTCCTCCTTGGCATCAGCAGCCAGGACGTCGATCCAATGGTGAATGTCGAGGACCCAAATGTGTGGGCACATACCGAGATCCAGGAACTCATCGCCCAGTACGGGGAAGCCCTCACGTCCCTTCACGACATGGGTGCCAGGAAGATCGCCATCGTCAACGTCCTCAGCGGGAAGGCCTATGACAAAAACACCATTGCGTTCAATGCGGCCCTCAAGCCCCTTATGGCCAGCCTCACGTCCAAGAAGTCGGGCCTCTCCTACTCCATAAGCGACTTCTACGGCTTCACCACCGCCGTTTTTGCCAACCCATCAAATTATGGTACGTAGCACAGTAAACTAACAACTGATACTCTTTCTTCTGTTGAAAATTAACCAACCACCAATGCCATATTTACCACAGGACACCCTAATCAGGGAGTCGAATTCCATTATCTACCAACACACATGTGTCCAATATTCATTAAACTGTCGTTTGTTTCATTGTTTCATTGTTATGTTGTGTGATGTGCAGGGCAAGTGAATACCCACGACTCCTGCATCCAGTGGCGCTACCCAGACTGGACATACTGCTACAACCCAGATGGGTACTGGTTCTGGGACTCAGAGTTCATGACAGATAGGGCTGCCAAGCTGACAGCCGCTGCATTTTACTATGGTCCACCCCAGTTTACATTTCCAATTACCTTTAAGGCTCTGCTGGAGAAAAAATAATTTCACCTTGTGGTATTTTAGTAGTATGTATTGTATTTGTTTCCACTAGACATGTGCTATGAAAGCAGCCGAAATATGCAATAAGTATGCCATGAAGAATAAAATAGGTCATTTTCTGACCTTTCTATCTATATGATATTAATAAAGATTACTCCTACGAATCTTCTATGATAATTCTTCATGATCGGGCACACAAAATTATAGCAGTGCCCTTGAAATGCAGAAAATAATGAGAGTTGCAACCGAAAATTGGGTGCTCACTAGAATGAGCACAATTCATACAACAAGAGGAACCACGAGAGCTGATTTTCTGGACCATGGTGCACCCGCACCTACTCTCAGCGCAGTCAGGTCCACTTCTGTTTTCCTGAGTATGTGTGCAAGTTAATGTTGTGCAAACCCTATTTACTTAACCATCAGCTAAAATGATTCTTGTACTACGCCTGCTCGGGATCCATTTTTTCATAGTATTATATTAAACTTACACAACCCTAAGCTACAGTGCCAGTCCAGTCCATGAGAAGAACTCAAAGAAATATTTCTATCCTTTGGTTTCCTTCCTATACTACAGCACTGTACATTCTCGTATCTAGATATATACTGTAGAAAATATTGTACTATATTTTCAGTCTCTAAAGTGATGATAAAATGTTGTGTGATGAGACCACAACTTTTCTATAAATCGGTGTAGATCTTTAGAAAAATTTGTCACTTGTGCATGGGTACTTTTAGTAACAATCCATGAAATATTTATGTTTTTCAGTAGTTTTAGTAAATGAACCTGCTGCTACAAAAGCCATAAATGTGCATGGGTACTTCATGATGAGAAAATGCAAAAATGTAAACAATCTGAGTGTACACAGAACCAGGAACCAGCAATAAAAAAATAAATAAGAAAATCATTGGAGACTGTACCGGAACTCCAGGATGTTCAATTTTTTAACACCTACGAATTCAAATGTAGTAGACTGATTATTATCATAGGTCTCTTGATCACTTGTGCATGGTTTCTGAAACAATTTAATTAGCTCGTATCTCGAAAAGGTTGTCAGACGATGTATGGCAGTGGGTGTAGTTCGGGTGCACCATGGTGCCCAGCAACATTTTCGGAGGAACCACATCAAAGAGATTTCTTTGGCCTAGATTCTGTGCCTAATATAAAAATATACTTCCGTTTATGAACTT
Organism: Aegilops bicornis; assembly: GCA_021605145.1. Lineage (NCBI taxonomy): Eukaryota > Viridiplantae > Streptophyta > Magnoliopsida > Poales > Poaceae > Aegilops > Aegilops bicornis. The sequence goes on along the minus strand of CM038675.1, from coordinate 55,607,537 downwards.
CAATAGATTCTCATAAATGGTCCCCAGCAGAATAATGAGTTGAATTAATTCCAAAAATACTTCCGTTTCTCAACCTCACTAGATTCTGTCAATTCGTCAACGAACTTCTGTGGCAAATTAGAGTGGTTACGTAATGGAATATGTCAGTGATGAAATGTCGCTAGGTTTTTTGTTCAACTTTGCTGCGATTAATGTGGACCAAAACTAGTAAAACAAGAGGTAAAATACACATGAGACATTTTCCACAAAACAAGCCGAATCGATGGTATTCATTGGATTCGAAGACAGTTACTTACGAGCAATATATATATTGGAAGTACAGTTACTTGTTGCATTATTGACTTAATTAAACATGTAATACAGTTTGGATCTTATTTCTTCCTTCATTGCACGATTTGTTTGAGGTGTGTGTGTGTGTGTGTGTGTGTGTGTGTGTGTGTGTGTGTGTGTGTGTGTGTGTGTGTGTTTATATATCCATTTATGACTCAAATGTCTCTGTTGAGCTGGCGCCACTTATGTGGTAGTGTGAGACGGCACAGTCTGTTGAGAAGAGGCCGGCTGAGAGGTACTTGGGTGCGCCGCCCATGACGGGCATCTTGGCTGTGACGTTGACCTTGCTGATGTAGTCGGAGCGGTAGGTCTGGCCGAGCACACCGTCCACACCATTAGTGAGGTCGTAGAATTTGAACCCGAGGTCGAGGTGCACGAGGCTGTCCTCCTCAGTCTTGCCGTAGCTATGGACCCGGGAATCCTCATCGGTGATGGGCACGGCGTTGGCGAGATGCTGAACACACCATCTAGCTCCACGACGACGGTGTTCACCGTGTCGGCACGCATGACAGAGAGTCCGGCATGGCCTTGGATAACCACCGTGCATTCTTGGCGGCCTCTACTTCCACGGGCTCACCGTCGAGGGCGATCTGGACGTGGTCCTCCTCCTCATCCCACTGAACAGCCTTTCGGGCACCTATGTAGAGGCGGTGGCCTTCGCCGAAGGTGATGCCGAGGGCCTGCACCCACGTGAAGTCACGCTTCATATCCGGGTTGTGGTTGCCGATGAAATGTGCGTTGATGTGGAGATCCTTGTCAGAGACGATGCAGAAGTCCTGGTCCTTCTTGCCGTGGAAATAGAAGGTGTTGCTGTCGCCCTCTGTGAACCGCAGGTCCCCGCACGACTGACCCGGGAACAGATCACACACGGTTGCACGTAGTTAACATGGCTAGACGGGTCAATATATTAAATTGCAGATGATAACTAAGGAGATGAGATGCACGGTACGTACTGCAGAAGGTCATGCTGTAGCTGCAATAGGCGAGGCACTTGTTGGGGCAGTTTTTTGGGCAGGAGACGGGGCAAGGAGGGCCGCGGTTGTCGGTGCACGCCACCTCGTACTTTCGCTTGTGGAACTTGTTGAATGTCACCGCCTCGAACTTGCCGTTGCCTGGCGGCAGTTTGCCTCTCCCCGGCCTGCCCACCCTTTGCTGCGGCGGCTGCGCCATCGCCACTGAGAGAGTCACCACTAGAACAACGGCCAGGAAGCACCAACCTGCCTGCCGCTTCACCGCCATGGCTGCCGGTGTCAACGAGCTGTCAAAGTGTAGGTACGAAGAGCTTGTGAAGCCGGCCCGTGGTGGTCTGCGATGGACGGAGGATGGGTGTGTACTGTGTAGTAGGGGGTGGATCAAGACTCTTATAGGCGGTGAAGTGGCGTAGGGGAAGGCAAAGGTGGCAGAAAGTGTACACACATACCCCATAGCTACGCTTGTTAATTTCTTGGGGAAGGAAAGCTCAGACTCTCAAAGACTAGAGAAGCGTTGACCTGCTAATTATTGTTCTCGTCTCATGTTAGTTACCATGTGTTTGTAAGTTAACTAAGCGTGCGACGCTCACCGGCCGACCTGCCGACGGCCTCTGAAACGACCATGTCAAAGGTCAACCACTATCTTCTTTTTTTCTTTTGTTTTTGGGAATCAGGTCCACCACTACCTTGCACGCACATAGCGCACTTCCACGTTGCTCTTTACGTTAAACACATAATTATAATTACGCAGGTGTAATGTTACTCCCTTTCTTTTTTGCTCCACAAGGAGAACAACAATGACCATATTCAGCACATGTTTACTCTTATACTGACACCAGATAGCACATATCTCTCAGAAAAAGTTATTTCATGCATATGAAAGAATTACGAAACAAAAGGCCAAACATATTTGGCTACAACACAATCAAAAAACATTTGTTGCACTAATTAGTTTTTGTTGCAGGATAAACAAGATGGATCACCGACATGCCTCCTTTTTGCTAAATTATCTCTAGTAAGCACTTTGTTATAGACACCTAGCCAGAGAAAAACATGAATCTTTTGGTGGCAACAAACTTTTCGTAGACTATCTCCGATATCAGAGATTATCCCATAAAACTGAATAGCATTATCTGAAGATTTGACTGAATATACCCCAAAGTCCAAACAGGTTCATCCGCTAGATCAGAAGAGAAAATTTCTAATGTGGTCTATCATTTGCACCCGGCATGCCATACCCGATTGATTAACGTATCTTCTGAAAGAAAGTTTCAGTTCTACCCCAACAAACACCTGGGCTACAGAGCAATTAGGTTGGTTTCTAATGCAAAAAAGGTCCCCGAATTGGGTTTTTAGGGAACAATCCCTATCCCACACATCATGCATAAAACTGATGTTGTCACCATTCCCAACTTTCCAACCATAAAATGTTTTAGCGGCCGATAAGGCCTAGATAACACTGCTCCAATAATGAGAACCTCTTTCTCCCTTGAACCTAAGAATGTTAGGAGAGTTAACATTACATTTAAAGGTCAGAATTCCCTTCCAATCACTGTCATATTATCAAAGACGTGTTTCCCCCAAGAAGCCAAAAGAGCCATGTTTAAATCCTTGAGATTTGGAACCCCCAAGCCCCAAAATGTTTTCTTCCTAGAAACGAGACACCAGTTAGCTAAATGATACTTATGCTGATCTCCTAGGTTGCCCCAAAGGAACTGAGACATTTGAGAGTTAATGGCGTTAATAGCGCATTTGAGAAATTTAATCACAACCATTAAGTAAGAAGGGATGCTAACAATATTGGAAAAAGACTTATAGGTGAACTCACATTAGTAGCGGGCGAAGTCTAGCATCTGCCACTACGTACCATAGCCTTGCCAGTGGTGGACACAAAACCTTGCCCACGATTGCTACTTGAGTTACTAGTGGCAGGCTTTTTGGTCTAGCGGCAAATCTGTCCAATAATACTAGTGCCAGGCAATAGAAAATTTGGGAAAATTCCTTGGCCACCTGCTCATCAATATTGAATGTCATCGGATCACCTTTATGAAAACTGATTTTCATTCCTGAAAGGTTTTCAAAACAGGACAACATCCACTCGAAATTTCTGGATTTCTAACAAAAGCCTCCAGGATTAGCATGAGGCAAAAGCCCACAAATCAGCCCATGTGTGGAAGCTTCAACAAGCATTTTGGAAAACACCACGAGGTGGACAGACAGGGACCACAACGAAAAGGCTAGTGCGCACCCAGCCGCAATAGTATAGACTTGCAGCTTCTGCCGTAGCAATGGACGCAATCACAATTAGGGATAGGATCCAACTGCAGGCTCTCTATATACAGTGGGAGTGTGCAATCTTCGGTTCTCCATTGCTGCTATATGGCAGTAAACATTGAACGTACAAGTTTTGTTAGACAGTGTAAAACCAATTTTAAAAATAGCTTGCTATAGTAGCATTCTGATCAATGTCGTGCTAAATGAAATAAGCGTGCAATCGTTCGCTATAGGGTGATACAGTGTCGCTGTAGGGCGACATAGCTTCACTGTAGCGAATTTCCAGAGCAACGATATTTTTTCATAGCACGTTATTTTTTTTCCAGGTAACATAGATGAAAATATCATATATAAATGGGGCAATTTCTATAAAAAAATTAAGAGAGGGGGTAGAACTGAAATTTGCTCTATCATTTGCTATGCCTAGATTTTGTTTGGTTATTACAAAAATGCTACAGGACCGCTACAGACCTTTTCTTAAACTGTCCTCACCGCCCTCCTGAATTTCACCCGAGTAAGGCCCGATCCTGCAAACTTAAAACCAGAAATTCGCAGGGAAACATAATCCAAAAGATTTCCGTACATTTATTTCTCGTGTCGACCCTGACCGTGACCCAACAGACCCCAGAGGCAATTTAGGGCTTCGGTTCTCGCCGCCCACTCCTCGCCGCCTGCGCCACTGGATCGCCACGGGGCAAAGCCTAGGTGGGTGATAATGGCGGCGGCGGCGCCTTCCTCCACCGTGGCTCTGGGGGTGTCTAAGTCGTTGCTACACGCGTGACCCAGTCTGGCATCAGCCGCTCAGCGAGGCGGCTCATTCTGCAGTCATTGGCTCACCTCGGAAGGACAGTGGTTCCTCGCGGGGGTGTCATTGCTTCAACTCCGGTCATGTGCGGTCTCCCGGCGGCAGGGTCGTGATGGCTCTCCCGAGAAAATCGTAAATTTCAGATGGAAAATAATAAGTTTCAAATATTCAAACTTAAAGCATATGCGATACAACTACTTGTGTGGACCGCGAGGAATTTTGGCGACCGGACATGGCTAGGCAGGTGCGTGCGCCTGCAATTCAGTGTAACATGTTTTTACTATTATGTATAAACATGTGGATTGCTAAGGAAGACTCACTATCGAAACAACGCCGAAAAGTGCGTTGAGGTCTCGGCGAAGGCTGATATCATCTCGGCAAATCATATTCGACATACCTCCTTTCGGCAAAGCAAGCTTTCGTCGAGTTCCTTTTGTCAAGTAGTCAGAAGCTCTTCTCTAGCATTGCACATGCCCTTGTATTTCTAGGACTGAAGGTGGGTGCAGTTTTTCTTCCTCAAGTACGGTTTATTGGTTTTACCGAGGCAGCGAAATCAAAATGATGCAAATATAGATGAGAGTCGAACACCCCTGCCTATTGATAACCAAGATGCATGCGGCCACAATCAGGATCATGAACAAAATTGGTTGGATTCTGTGGAAATCCAACCGCTAAGACCCTCTATGGATACTAGACAAGTCACAGTTGTGAGCTCTTCCGTGTTCAAAAAATAAAATAAAATGAATTGCGGCGCTCGATCTGACTTTTGAGCCGCCCGACTTAGTTTTGAAGATTTCAGATCTTAAGCATGAGCACGTGAGGAAGCATATCTTCTCACGATTTTGACTTGTGAGGCTTTGACTTAGTCTCCTGCATTACGTAGTAATATGAAGCATGGACGCGTAGGTCTGCCGTCAGCCCGATCACAAGCACAGCCACAGGCTACTCTTTATCGCTTCAGTTCATCCATGGGTTTCTTCCCTCTGCCTGCGCGTACAAGTCTCAAGCTGCAGTTGCATTACCTAGCGAAGTATATATCCAGACCCCGAGGCACCGGCGCCGACTGCACCAGAGAATCTTATTATTGCCGACTTACTTATGAGTTGCCGACTTGATCTCTTCTATACTTGTATGTATTCCAAGGGTACCTTGATTAAATCTTGCTCCATACTTGTCGTCGTTTATAAGACAGATCGACTACTTACATTGCCTGTCCGGCAATCCGGGTCAACGCTCGCCATTAACCCAGCTTGCTGGCTAACCATAGTATATAAGGATACCCTTGAGGCCGTCAACAATCCCCGGACTCCTACCCGTCTCTGTTAGACAAAACTAGGGTTTAAAACAATGCTCAATACCCTGGGCGGGTACGGCTATCATGTATTTATATGAGGGAACGTACATGTACATGTTTATGTTACAACACGTATATCTATTATATCCTTAGTCTAACACCCTCCCTCAATCTTAACTATGTCCTGAAACACCCAGGAGGTTAAGATTACGTCGGCATCCTTCAAAAGAAGGTAAGGGCAAAGGTTTAGTGAACATATCAGGAAGCTGATCCTTAGAAGAAACAAACTTGATCTAAAGTAGCTTCTGTGCAGCACGATTCCCTAACAAAATTATAGTCAACTTCGATGTGTTCCGTTCGGGCATGAAATACCGGATTTGATGAAAGCTATGTAGCACCAATGATATCACACCAAAGAACAGGTGGTTGAGCTTGAGAGACATTCAACTCTCTAAGCAATGACTGCACCCATATGATCTCAGCTGTGGCTTTAGCAACTGCCAGTAGTAGAAAACAGGGCTACCGTTCGGCCCTGGCCAGCCCATTAGTCCCGGTTCTTCAAGAACCGGGACCAATGGGGGGTATTAGACCCACTTCGTGAGCCCAGGGGGCCGGCCGGGGTCTCGTGGGCATTGGTCCCGGTTCGTGTAGAACCATTTGTCCCAGTTCGAGCCACCAACTGGGACCAATGGTCCTCGCTGCTGGCCCACAACCATTGGTCCCGGTTCGTGGCATGAACCAGGACAGAAGGGGTGGCTTTAGTCCCGGTTCATGCCACGAACCTGGACAAATAACTTGCCTATATATACCCACCGTTGCGGCAGAGCACTCCACAGTGCTCTGTTTTTTCAATTCGGCGAGGAGAGGGCATTTGGGTGCTCTAGTTCACCTCCTATGCACATGAGGTGTTCGATGAAATGCCCGAGCCACACTAGTTAAGCTTTGTCCTCTTGAAGCTCGACCTTGGAGCTCCATTTTTTCGATATTTGTCTAGATTTAGGGGTCCGTCACGCCCCGTCCCCGTTTTCACCGCCGTTGATCTCCCACGCCGATCTCGTCGCCGGCACCACCGTGGTGAGCCTCTTGTTTATATCTTCTTTTTGATACTTGTCTGATTTTCTTACTTTAGATAGATATTTGTCTGATTTTCTTAATTTTGACACACATAATTATATGTAATGCACGCACATGAACCGGCAATGGATGTATGGTGACAGACACACCTCCGAGTACATTAAGGGCTTGCATATTTTTCTCGAAGTGGCTGAGGCAAACAAGCAGAATGGTTTTATGTGTTATCCATGCACTAAATGTGGGAATCTGAAGTCTTACTCTGACCGGAAAATCCTTCACACCCACCTGCTTTACAAGGGTTTCATGCCACCTTGTAATATTTGGACGAGGCACGGAGAAATAGGGGTTATGATGGAAGACGGCGAAGAAGAAGAGTACGATGACAACTATGTGCCCCTGAATACGGTGATGCTGCAACGGGGGGAGCTGCTGGAGATCAAGAGGAACCAGACGATGTGCCCGATGATGATGCAACGGGGGAAGCTGCTGAAGATCAAGAGGAACCAGATGATGTGCCCGATGATGATCTCCGCCGGGTCATTGTCGATGCAAGGACGCAATGCGAAAGTCAAAAGAAGAAGCTGAAGTTCGATCGCATGTTAGAGGATCACAAAAAAAAGTCGTACCCCAATTGTGAAGATGGCAACACAAAGTTGGGTACCGTACTGGATTTGAGAAGCTACTGAAAAATATTGAAGAAGAAGCTTCCAAAGGATAATGAATTGCCCGACAGTACGTACGCAGCCAAGAAGGTCGTATGCCCTCTAGGATTGGAGGTGCAGAAGATACATCCATGCCCTAACGACTGCATCCTCTACCGCGGTGCGTACAAGGATTTGAACACATGCCCGGTATGCGGTGCATTGCGGTATAAGATCAGACAAGATGACCCTGGTGATGTTGACGGCGAGCCCCGCAGGAAGAGAGTTCCTGCGAAGGTGATGTGGTATGCTCCTTTAATATCACGGTTGATACGATTGTTCAGAAACAAAGAGCATGCCAAGTTGATGCGATGGCACAGTGAGGACCGTAAGAAAGACGGGAAGTTGAGAGCACCCACTGACGGGTCGCAGTGGAGAAAAATCGAGAGAGAGTACTGGGCTGAGTTTGCACGTGACCCAAGGAATGTATGGTTTGGTTTAAGCGCCGATGGCATTAATCTTTTCGCGGAGCAGAGCAGCAATCACAACACCTGGCCCGTGACTCTATGTATGTATAACCTTCCTCCTTGGATGTGCATGAAGCGGAAGTTCATTATGATGCTAGTTCTCATCCAAGGCCCTAAGCAACCCGACAACGACATTGATGTGTACCTAAGGCCATTAGTTGAAGAAATTTTACAGCTGTGGAATGGAAACGGTGTATATGCGTGGGATGAGCACAAACAGGAGGAATTTAACCTGCACGCGTTGCTGTTTGTAACCATCAACGATTGGCCCTCTCTCAGTAACCTTTCAGGACAGATAAATAAGGGATATCACGCATGCACACACTATTTAGCTGACACCGAAAGTATATACCTGGGAAGCTGCAGGAAGAATGTGTACCTGGGCCATCGTCGATTTCTTCCGACCAACCATCAATGTCGAAAGAAAGGCAAGCATTTCAAAGGCGAGGCAGATCACCGGAAGAAGCCCGACGGACTGGCTGTTCCGAGTGACGCTGGGAGACACGCACCCATGTGGAAGAAGAAATCTATATTTTGGGACCTACCCTACTGGAAAGACCTAGAGGTCCGCTCTTCGATCGACGTGATGCACGTGACGAAGAACCTTTAAATCAACCTGCTAGGCTTCTTGGGCGTGTATGGGAAGACAAAAGATACTGGTGAGGCACGGAGGACCTGCAACGTTTGCACGAAAAAGACGGCATGCCTCCAAAGCAGTATGAAGGTCCTCCTAGCTACGCTCTTACCAAAGAAGAGAAGGAAATCTTCTTTGAATGCCTGCTTAGTATGAAGGTCCCGACTGGCTTCTCGTCGAATATAAAGGGAATACTAAATATAGCAGCGAAAAAGTTTCAGAACGTAAAGTCTCATGAATACCACGTGATTATGACGCAACTGCTTCCGGTTGCATTGAGGGGGCTTCTACCGGAAAACGTCCGATTAGCCATTGTGAAGCTATGTGCATTCCTCAATGCAATCTCTCAGAAGGTGATCGATCCAGAAATCATACCAAGTCTAAGGAGTGATGTGGTGCAATGTCTTGTCAGTTTCGAGCTGGAGGTCCCACAATCCTTCTTCAATATCATGACGCACGTCCTAGTTCATCTAGTTGACGAGATTGTCATTCTGGGCCCCAGATTTCTACACAATATGTACCCCTTTGAGAGGTTCATGGGAGTCCTAAAGAAATATATGTCTCAGAATCGCGCTAGGCCAGAAGGAAGCATCTCCATGGGCCATCAAACAGAGGATGTCATTGGGTTTTGTGTTGACTTCATTCCTGACCTTAAGAAGATAGGTCTCCCTAAATTGCGGTATGAGCGGAGACTGACTGGAAAAGGAACGCTTGGAGGGGAGACAATAATATGCAGGGACGGATATTCTTGGTCTCAAGCACACTGAGCAGTTCTACAGAACTCTACCTTGGTGACCCCTTATGTCGATGAACACAAGAACAGTCTGCGTCGCAAACACCCGGAGCAGTGCGTCGACTGGATTACATGTGAACACATCAGGACTTTCAGCAGTTGGTTGGAAACACGTCTCAGAGATGAAAACACTGTTTGTGATGAGCTGTACTCGGTGTCCAGGGGACCATCTTCGACTGTTACGGTTTGGAAAGGATACGAGATAAATGGGAATACATTTTACGCGATCGCCCTAGATCAAAAGAGCACCAACCAAAACAGCGGTGTCCGCTATGATGCAGCCACCAAGAGGGGAAATGACACATATTATGGTTACATAGTGGACATATGGGAACTTGACTACGGAGTAGATTTTAAGGTCCCTTTGTTTAAGTGCAAATGGGTCAATCTGTCAGGAGGCGGGGTACAGGTAGACCCACAAAGACGGAATGACAACAGTGGATCTGAACAATCTTGGGTACACTGACAAACCATTCATCCTAGCCAATGATGTGGCACAGGTTATCTATGTGAAGGACATGTCTACCAAACCGAGAAAAAGAAAAAATAAGGAAGCGAATACATCATACGATGAACCAAAGTGCCACATAGTTCTTTTCGGAAAAAGGAACATCGTGGGAATGGAGGGCAAGACAGACATGTCTGAAGATTATGAAAAGTTTCATGAAATTCTTCCCTTCAAAGTCAAGGTTGACCCAAGCATCCTGATAAATGATGAAGATTATCCATTGTTACGGCGCAATAAGGAAAGGACACAAGCGAAGAAAATGTGAAGACTTTCTCCACAACTATTATGATGATACCATGCCAACTTTCAACCTTTTTGTCGTTCATTTAGAATGCATGTTGTAATAGACAAGTTTCCGTATGAAATCCTGATACTTCGAAAGAGATTGTCCGTTTTGTACACGAAGTGCATCCAGTTTTTGCCGTAACCCTCTCAACTTTCTTGCATATGCTATGTGGATGAAATGATGATACCATGCCAAAATAAAAGAGAGGCGCAATGCTCACCTGCACGTTGCTTAGCTTCAGGCCAACGTGCAGGTGAGCACTGCGCTTCTCCCTTCATCGTCTCTACACTCAGGGCTTATAAACCGCTGCGAGGTGGGACTAAAAACAGCTGCAGAAAGAATCAACTAAAAAACTCTTTTACCGGTTCATGTCACCACTAGTAGAAAAGGGGGCATTTGTACCGGTTCGTGAAACCTTTAGTCGGTTCTTGAACCGGGACTAAAGGGTCGTTACTAATGCCTCCCCCCTTTAGTCCCGGTTCTAACACGAACCGGGACAGATGTGCCTCCACGTGGCCGGTGCGCCGAGCCCAGGCAGGAGGGCCTTTGGTCCCGGTTGGTGGCACCAACCGGGACCAAAAGGCATCCAGGCGTCGACATTTCGGTGGCCGTGGTTTTTGTTTTTTGAAAGGGGGGTTGGGGGTTTTGGGGGGAGAATTTAGGTGTTTAATATATTGTGTTAGCTAGCTAATTAATAGAGAGAAGTGTCCTCTCTTATGTCCGTGCTTGGTCGATGCTACGTACTGTACATAGAGAGGCCCTCGACACGCTAGCTAGTAAGAAAATGAAGGGAACCATTAAATACAGAAGTTCGTCATGCATACCGAGAGAAGTGATCGATTGACCTCTCCTTCTGCAAGAGATTGGTCGAACAACAAGTTTTCGTATTATCTATCCGACGCTACTGGCTACATACATATACAATATGTATATGTATGTTACAATCCCCTAGCAATTGAAATCAATTTCCACATGATATTCTCCGGCTTTATTGATGACGTGGTCAAGAAAGAATCCCGCCAATTCCTCTTGAATTGCTTTCATGCGATCTTGTTCTAGGAGTTCATCCCGCATCTGCTACGTCTAATTTGAAGAAGGGGGTTAATACATATATGAATGAAACTCAACATAAATGATGGTGTAATAAAATGAAATTGTGAATATTATTGCTTACGCACTTCATATTGTCTTTTAGAGTAGCCCCGCTTATTTTCAAAGTCGCGTTGTAGATGAACTCACACACGTACTATCCACAGAAATCATTCCCTTGTTCCTGCCACAAGCACTTTACGAGAAATAGAGGTCAAACTGATAATGAAGCATTATAAATGGCATTGATGAAAGTACAGCTATAGAATCAACGTGAGATGCGCGCAACTACCTTTTATCACTGACAGTACTTCCCGACCGCTCCGCTTCGAGATATGTCTGTTTAGTAATGCGCTCATAGTTGCTTCTCGGCGGAGACTTTGGTGGTTTCCTCAGGGCATCGATAGTGCGCTTTGCTTTCACCAGATCTACCTTCTCCTCCGGAGGTGGATGTCTCTTTGCTTTCACCCCTTCAAAGAAGTCCTTCACGTGGGCCCGCACGATCGTCTCATTTTCCTCCTCGGTCCTCTCGTGTATGGTAACTTCTCTAGAGGCTTGAGAGGTGGACCGTATCTATATTGCCTCCCGCCTCTGCTGGCTGTACTGCTAGACGCCGGAGCAGACGGAGCGGCTGCGGCGCCTGTCTACTTTCGTGCTTGCTTAAGAGGCTGAGGAGAAGGGCTACGACGCGCCGGAGCAGCCGGGGCGGCGGCGGGTCTCTTCCGCCCTTGCTGGCGAGGCGGAGAAGGAGGAAGGTGCTGGCTGCTCGGGCGCGCCGGCGCAGGCGGAGAAGGAGGCCGAGTCCCACCACGCGCCGGAGAAGGAGGAGGCTGCTGGCTGCTCGGGCGCGCCGGCGCAGGCCGAGAAGGAGGCGGAGTGCCACGATGCACCGGAGAAGGAGGAGGCTGCTGGCTGCTCGGGCGCACCGGCGCAGGCGGAGAAGGAGGCGGAGTGGCGCCATGCGCCGGAGAAGGAGGCCCAGTGCCCTGATCGTCACTCGCCAGAGGAGGAGGCGGAGTGCCCTGACTCGCCGGAGGAGGAGGAGGAGGCGGAGGCGTCCAGTTCGGAAGGTTGATGAGCTCCTTCCGCCATGGGCATGGAGTCTTCAGAGTAGAACCCATCCTAGTCTCCCCTTCACCGGTATGGTATTCAAGCTGGAGGTCCTCAAATCCCTCCGTTATTTCATCCACCATCAACCTAGCATATTCTTCTGGAATCGGTCGACAGTGAAAAGTTGCACCGTGTTCGGTAGGATAAACAGAGCCAACAGCTGCCTTGACCTTCAAATTCATCCATCGCATCATAAGGTGGCAATTTTGAGCCCCCGTCATAGCATCCACGGGATAGCTGGCAGGAGCCGTCAAGACATGCTCCGGCTGAAGCAACTCGGTGGAAGCCACGTTGCTTCTCCGCTGAGATGACAGGGTAGCTTAGGGGGAAGCTTCGGTAGGTCGTTTGTTGCGATCTGCTTCTCGTTCCTCTAGCCCCATTACCCTTTCGTGCAGCGCCTGCAGTTGGCTCTGCTCCAGTTTCTTCCTCCTCTCGTGGGTTTTGTAACCACCTGCGTCCGGAAAACCAACCTTCCACGGAATGGAGCCTAGCGTGCCTCGTGTACGTCCAGGGTGCTCAGGATTCCCGAGGGCCATTGTGAGCTCGTCCTTCTCCCTGTCTGGAACGAACGTCCCTTGCTCTGCTGCATGGATATACTGCTGAAGCCTTGTGACTGGTGTTTTCTGTTGCTCGTCCGTCCAACGGCACTTCCCTGATACAGGGTCCAAGGTTCCGCCAGCCCCGAAGAACGAAGTCCGGCAACGGTCTAGCCATCTCATTCTCTCTGGATCGATCCCTTTACCAAGCAGATAATTCTCAGCCTTGGACCACTTAGGCTGGGCTTGCGGGTAGCCACCTGACCCCGTGCGATGGTGAAACTTCTTCTTCGCAGCATTTTGCTAGTTTGTCGCCGACATCTTCTTACTCTTTTCCAATGTCGTGTAGGCCACAAATGCAGGCCAGTGATCTCTGATCTTCTCATATTTGTCGATGAATTCTGGTGTCTCTTCTTTGGCGACAAACTTTTTCAGCTCTTTCCTCCACCTCCTGAATAGGCATGACATCTTCTTAAGAGCACAAGACTTGATTAATTGCTCTTTAACTAGCTTCTCCGGATCCTCCTCTGGCGGTAGGGTGAAATTTGCCTTCAGCTCAGTCCAAAGATCATCTTTCAGCATATCATTGACATAAGACACCTGAGGGTCTTCCTCCTTAGGCTTATACCATTGGTGGATGCTGATCGGGATCTTGTCCCTAACAAGAACCCCGCACTGAGCAAAAAATGCGTTCTTTGTCCGGATGGGTTCAATCGGTTCGCCGTCGAGCGCGATTGCTGTGATCTCAAACTTTTCATCCGAGCTCAACTTTTCTTCGGGCCTCGTCTCCTTACGAAGTTGTGCTTGATCCGGAGGGCTAGAAAAGCGGAAGAAAGGCGAGAGTTAATTAATATGTGTACATATACCAAAACAATGAATGCATCAATTAACTAGTCAGCACGGGCTTAACTAATATATATATATATATACCTGGCGGACTCGGTTCGGTCACCGGAGCAATCAAGACGGTCTCCTTCTTGTACCTCCATTGGGTCACCAGAGCCATCATGAACATAGCCCTCTTCTTGTACCGGCATTAATGGGCCGGAGCCATCATGAACATAGCCCTCTTCTTGTACCGGCATTAATGGGCCGGAGCCATCATGAACATAGCCCTCTTCTTCACCCAGTCCTTCCTGACCAACGGTGTCGTTGAACAATGATGCAACGACATCAGTTCCTTCTGCGATTATCAAGTTAGTGGCCTCGACGCTGCTTCTCTAGGGTTTGGGGTGGCCTAGACAACACTTCAAGGGTTTGGGGTGGCCTCGACACAACGCTTCAAGGGTTTGGGGTGGCCTCGACACAACGCTTCAAGGGTTTGGGTGGCCTCGACGTCAACGCTCTTTTAACTTTGTAAATTTGGGTGGCCTCAAGAGAGTTTGTCGGGTAGGGGCGCGGAGGGAGGGGTTAGGAGACCAACATCGTTTTTTCTCTAGGGTTTGGGTGTGCTCGAGGGTTTTGGTCGAGCGAGAGGGCCGAGGGGGGGTATATCGACGACGACATAGGAGAAGATCAAAGAAAAAAAAGAAGAAAAAAAGAGGAGAAGAAGAAAGGAATAGAGGAGAAGAAGAAAAATAGAAAATAGGAATAGAGGAGAAGAAGAAAAAATAGGATATTTTCTATTTTTCTTCTTCTCCTCTAGTCCTTGGTTCTTCTCCTCTTCTTTTTTCGTCTTCTTATTTATGTGTCCTCTGCTTCGTCTCCTCTTCTTCTCCTTTCTTCCTCTTCTTATTTTCCTTTTCCTCTCCTTCTTTTCTTCTTCTTCTTCCTTCTTCCTTCTTCTTCTTTTCTTCCTTTTCCTTATTTTACTTTTTCCTCTACACTAACCTAAAATGCACTAACCTAAAATCGATATCTACTAACAACCTAAATAAAAATTAATACATATATTAAAAACATATATAAACAAAAAAATTCTATGAACATTATATTCATACATAGATAGCCACATCCATTCATCATATAGCTATCACATACATATACACATTATATATATGAAAAAATGCAATGAACAAAAAATACACTTATGAAAAAATACTATGAACATGTACACATATATACACATACGAACACATATACACAAAATACAAAAAAAGCTATGAAAAATGCAGGGCAGGGTGGCGGGAGGGCGGCGCCAGCCAGCAGGCAAGGATTTGTGGCGGCCACGCAGGCGAGGCGGCAATGGCGTGACGCCAGCAGACAGGGCAGGCGTGGCGGCGGCAGGGTGCGGAGACGGGAGGGCGCGGGAGCATGTGCTCAGGGGCGGCGACGGCGATGGCGAGCAGCCTGACGGCGTCAGTGGCGGCGGCGACGGCAAGGTGGAGCAGGGGCGTCGGTCGGCGACGGTGACGAGGAGGAGCAAGGGGCGTCGGGGGAGAAGTGGGGGATTTGGTCGAAAACTGCTAAGTGTTGTATATATATATCAAGAGCATTGGTCCCGGTTCGTGGCACGAACCGGGACCAATGCCCCCTTTAGTCACGGTTGGTGCCACCAACCGGGACCAAAAGTCGCTTGGTCGGTTGGTGGCACCAGCCGGGACTAAAGGGTGGGCATTGGTACCGGTTGGTGCCACGAACCGGGGCCAATGCCCCCCTTTAGTCCCGGTTGGTGCCGCCAACCGGGACCAAAGGCCCCTGCGCTGCCCGCGTCGCGTCCAAAATTTAGTCCCACCTCGCTAGTTGAGAGGGGCTCGGAGTGGTTTATAAGCCCTGCTGCGGCTACCCTCTCGAGCTCCTCTCAAATGCAGGCTTACGGGCCTAATCTCACACTATGCTGTTGTGGGCCTATTGGGCCTTCTTGGGCCTGAATCCTGGCCCGAGTTGGGTTTCTAGTCGTATTCAGGCCGTGGTGGCCCAATAGGTGGCAGTTTTTATTTTTCCCAGTTTTTTGTTTTGTTTTTGCATTATTTTATTTTCTTTTGTTTTTTGCTTTATTTTTATTTTTTTTGCTTTTAGGTCAGAAAAATTATAAACTTTCTGTTAGTGCCATTAGTTTTAGAAAAATTATTTTCTTTTTTTTCTTTTTTTGCTTTATTTATTTTATTTTGTTTCTACTTACAACAAAATACTTAAGGTTGCTATTTTTATTTATTTTATTAAAGTTTATGTTTAACTATTTTTCTTTTAAGTCACAAAAATTATAAACTTTCTGTTAGTGCCATTAGTTTTCAAATTTGAATAGTTAAAATTTGAATTCTTTGAAATTTGTGTGAATCACAAGTTTGTGATTAAATTTACTAAAAAATGAACATAGATGCGCCTATAGAGAAAAAAGGTCCAGACGAACCGGGACCAATGGCCCACGTGGCTGCCCTCTTGAGAGTGTTCTTGGTGAGAACATAGTTGACAAGGAGCGAACCGGGATTAATGGTATTACGAGGGCCGAACCATAAGATATTAAAGCATTTCAAATAAACTCTGAAAAAGTTGAAAGTTGGCATGGTATCATAATTTCACCCACATAGCATGTGCATGTACAAAAGCGGACAATGGTATCATACTAAATGCATTACAAAGTTGGCATGGTATCATCATAATAGTTGCGGGAGAAAGTCTTCACTTTTTCTTCGCTTGTGTCATTTGTTTATTGGGCCATAACCATGGATAATCTTCATCGTTTATCAGGATGCTGGGGTCAGCCTTGACTTTGAAGGGAGGAATTTCATGAAACTTTTCATAATCTTCAGACATGTCTGTCTTGCCCTCCACTCCCACGATGTCCCTTTTCCTGAAAGAACTATGTGGCGCTTTGGCTCATCGTATGATGTATTCGCTTCCTTATCTTTTCTTTTTCTCGGTCTGGTAGACATGTCCTTCACATAGATAACCTGTGCCACATCATTGGCTAGGACGAACGGTTCGCCCAGGTACACATTCTTCCTGCAGCTTCCCAGGTATATACTTTCAGTGTCAAGTAAACAGTGCGTGCATGTGTGGTATCCCTTGTTTGTCTGTCCTGAAAGGTTACTGAGAGCGGGCCAATCATTGATGATCACGAATAGCAATGCCTTTAGGTCAAATTCCTCCTGTTTGTGGTCATCCCACGTACGTACACCGTTTCCATTCCACAGCTGTAAAAGTTCTTCAACTAATGGCCTTAGGTACACATCAATGTCGTTGCCGGGTTGCTTAGGGCCTTGGATGAGAACTAGCATTATAATAAACTTCCGCTTCATGCACATCCAAGGAGGAAAGGTTATACATACATAGAGTCACGGGCCAGGTGTTGTGATTGCTGCTCTGCTCCCGAAAGGATTAATGCCATCTGCGCTTAAAGCAAACCATACGTTCCTTGGGTCACGTGCAAACTCAGCCCAGTACTTTCTCTCGATTTTTCTCCACTGTGACCTGTCAGCGGGTGCTATCAACTTCCCGTCTTTTTTACGGTCCTCACTGTGCCATCGCATCAACTTGGCGTTCTCTCCGTTTCCGAACAGACGTTTCAACCGTGGTATTATAGGAGCATACCACATCACCTTCGCAGGAACCCTCTTCACGAAGTCGCCGTCAACATCACCGAGGTCATCTCGTCGATCTTATACCGTAATGCATCGCCATACCGGGCATGCGTTCAGATCCTTATGCGCATCAGCGGTAGAGGATGCACGATCGTTAGGGCATGCATGTATCTTCCGCACCTCCAATCCTAGAGGGCATACGACCTTTTTGCTGCGTATGTACTTTGTCCGGGCAATTCGTTATCCTTTGGAAGCTTGTTCTTCAATATTTTCAGTAGCTTCTCAAATCCTTTATGCGGCACGGCATTCTACGCCTTCCACCGCAGCAATTCCAAAGACGGTACCGAGCTTTGTGTTGCCATCTTCGCAATTGGGGTACAACCCTTTTTGTGATCCTCTAACATGCGATCGAACTTCAGCTTCTCCTTTTGACTTTCGCATTGCGTCCTTGCATCGACAATGACCCGGCGGAGATCATCATCATCGGGCACATCGTCTGGTTCCTCTTGATCTTCAGCAGCTTCGCCCGTTGCAGCATCATCGTGAACATCGTCTGGTTCCTCTTGATGTTCAGTAGCATCACTGTATTCAAGGGGCACATAGTTGTCATCGTACTCTTCTTCTTTGCCGTCTTCCATCATAACCCCCATTTCTTCGTGCCTCGTCCAAACATTATAGTGTGGCATGAAACCCTTGTAAAGCAGGTGGGTGTGAAGGATTTTCCGGTCAGAGTAAGACTTCATATTCCCATATATAGGGCATGGACAACACATAAAACCATTCTGCTTGTTTGCCTCAGCCACTTCGAGAAAATCATGCACGCCCTTAATGTACTCGGAGGTGTGTTCACTAGTAGAAAAGGGGGCAATGGTCCAGGCCCGGCCAGCCCATTAGCCCCGGTTCAATCCAGAACCGGGACCAATGGGGGCATTGGAACCGGTTCGTGAGCCTCGGGGGCCGGCCGGGCCACGTGGGCCATTGGTCCTGGTTCTTCTGGACCTTTTGGTCCTAGTTGGTGGGACGAACCGGGACCAATGGGCCTCGCTCCTGGCCCACCACCATTGGTCCCGGTTGGTGGGACGAACCGGGACCAAAGGCTGCCCTTTAGTAATAATAATTATTTTCTTTGTCTTGCAAGGTTTGGAAACAGTTCACCGCAAAAGCTCCGGGACTGCCGAAGGAGCTGCGATATACATACACGAACGTAAGTACTACTGGCTAGCTAGTTGTGCGCATCTCCCGTTGATTCTATAGCTAGACTTTCATCAATGCCATTTATAATGCTTCATTATCAGTTTGATTGACCTCCACTAGTAGAAAAGGGGCCTATTGACCCGGTTGGTGAGGGCCTTTAGTCCCGGTTCATGAACCGGGACTAAAGGGTCGGTACTAATACCCTGGCCCTTTAGTCCCGGTTCAATCCAGAAACGGGACTAATGGGCCTCCACGTAACCTGTCCGCTGAGCCCGAGCGGGGAGGGCCTTTGGTCCCGGTTGGTGGCACCAACGGGTCCAATAAACATCCACGCGTCAGCATTTCTATGGCTGTGGTTTTTGTTTTTTTAAAAGGGGGGGGGTTTGGGGGGTTTTGGGGGGTTAATTTAGGTGTTTCATATATTGTGCTATAGCTAGCTAATTAATAGAGAAAAGTGTCCTCTCTTTTGTCCGTGCTTGGTCGACGCTACGGACTAGCTAGACACGCTAGCTCGCTAGTAATTAAGCAAACAGAAGATCGTCATGAACATATATGCATACAGAGAGAAGTGATATCGACCACCTCTCCTTCTCCGAGAGATTGGTCGAACAACAAGTTCTCGTATATCTATCCGACACTACCGGCTACATATATACAATAATTATCTTTTACAATACGGACGCGTGGTCCACATAGTATTCTCCGTCTTCAGCGATCACATGGTCAAGAAAGAATGCCGCCAATTCCTCTTGAATTGCTCGCATGCGATCTGGTGCTAGGAGTTCATCCCGCTTCCGAAACATCTAATTTTAAGAAAGGGGTCAATACATATATATATATATGGATGAATGAAACTCAATACAAATGATGGTAATAAAATAAAATTGTGAATATTTTTATTTACGCACTTCAAATTGTTTGTCAGAGTAGCCCCTCTCACAGGTCGTGTGGCGGATGGACTACATAAGCGTAGTATCCACAGAAATCATTCCCTTGTTCCTGCCACAACCACTTTACAAGAAACAGAGGTCAATCAAACTGATAATTAGCAAGCATGCTAAATGGTATTGATGAAACTAGCGCTTGAATCACTAGGAGATGCGTGGAATATGCTACTATATAGTACTTACTTTTGGGTGTCTAAATTGTAGCTTCTTCGGTAGTCCCGGAGCTTTTTTGGTGAATTGTCCCCAAGCCCTGCCATACAAAGAAAACAATTACTTGATATCAGAAATGAACAAAGTTGCTGATATGGTGGATAATGATCGATTTAACTTACTTCTCGAGCATTTCAGTCATGTCCGCATACTCCTTGGGATCTTTTAAGTCTCAAGTCTAAGACAGTTACTACTCCCTGCTCAAGCTTAATCTCTAGGAGAATATAGTGGTACCTGCTTGCGCATGCATAACTCATCAATATTACATTACTATAACCTGGACTAATAAGGGAAACCAAATATGCCACAAGACAGTAACACTCACGTGTAGTTGTAAGGAAAGAGTATTATATTTTTGTGTTCATTTATTTCCAACGATCGTAGCAAGTTGGCCTCAGTTTCGTCGGCACGATATTTAACCTCATTTGCATCTATGAGATATGTGTTAATGAACCCAATATCACCCACTTGTCTTTTCTTCATTTCGGCAATCTTCAATCTGCATAATATAGTGAGGATATTTATAAATACATGCAATGAAAGAGCTGAGTTATATAGAGATACTTAATGACAGAAGTAGTACTACTTACAGACAGTAGCAGGTGACCGTTGCTTTATCGAGGGCCAATTGATTGAAAAACTGATAGAACTCCTCAAATGGAATAGGCAACAGTTCAATTCCAAGGAGGTCATGCTCCTTTTAACTCTCACATACAAAGTATTCCTCCTCGAGACTCTTTGCAGGTTTTCATGTACCAATCATGCAATCTTCGCATCATCGTTGATAGAGAGCTTTCATCTTTGACGAGAGGCTTCCCGTACTTTCGTATCTTTGTATCTGCACCTCCAAGAAATCATAATGTACATCGTCGGGCAGGTAATCTGCAGGATTGCCATAACCGGGCACCATCCTCGGATCGGCGATGTCGCTAGCGAGCACCTTGAGCGGGGGCACGATTGCCCGGCTTGTTCGCCGAGCTGGGCAATTTGTTTCCCAGCTCGTTGTTCTTTCATCCTTTGATCAACGGCGGTACTTCCCGATCTCTCCGCTTGGCAAATGCCTTTCCAATAATGCGCTTATAGTTGCCTTTCGGCGGAGACTTGGGTGGTTTTGTCTGGGCAGCCAGAGTGCGCTTCGCTTTGACCGGATCTACCTTCTCCTCCGGAGGTGGATGTCTCTTTGCTTTCAACCCTTGAAACCAGTCATCCACTTCGGTCTGCGCGATCTTCGCATTTTCCTCCTCGCTCATCTCATACGGTAACTTCTCTGGAGTCTTCAGAGAAGGACCGGATCTGTATCTCCTCCCGCCTTTGGCTGTACTGCTAGACGCCGGCAGAGCAGACGGAGCGGATGTCTTCTTTCCTTGCTTACGAGGCGGAGGAGAAAGACTACGACGCGCCGGAGCAGCCGGAGCGGCGGCGGGTCTCTTCCTCCCTTGCTGACGAGGCGGAGAAGGAGGAGGCTGGCTGCCTGACGCCCGGTGCAGGCGGAGAAAGAGACGGAGTGCCGCCACGCGCCGGAGAAGGAGCCGGCCGAGTGCCCTGATCGTCACTCGCCCGGAGGAGGAGGCGGTGGAGGCAGAGTGCCTGACTTCGCCGGAGGAGGAGGAGGAGGCAGAGGCGCCCAGTTCGGAAGGTTGATGAGATCCTTCCGCCATAGGCATGGAGTCTTGAGCGAGAACCCAGCCGATACTCCCCTTCACCGGTAGGGTGGTCAAGCGAGAGGTCCTCAAATCCCTCCGTTATTTCATCGACCATCACCTTAGCATATCCTACGGAATCGGCGGCGGTGAAAAGTTGAGTCGGGTTTTGTAGGATAAACAGAGCCAACAGCCGCCTTGACCTTCAAATTGCTCCATTGCACCATAAGGTGGCAATGTTCAGCTTCCGTGATAGCATCCACGGGATAGCTGGCAGGAGCCGTCAAGGCATGCTGCTCTGGCTGAAGCAGCTTGGTGGAAGCCACGCTGCTTCTCTGCTGAGATGGCGGGGTAGCTTCGGGGGAAGCTTCGGCAGGTCGTTTGTTGTGATCTGCTGCTTCTCGTTCCTCTTCTCGTTCCTCTAGCCCCATTACCCTTTCGTGCAGCGCCTGCATTAGGCTTTGCTCCAGTTTCTTCCTCCTCTCATGGGTTTTGTAACCCCCTGCGTCCGGAAATCCAGCCTTCCACGAAACGGAGCCTGGCGTGCCTCGTGTCCATCCAGGGTGCTCAGGATTCCCGAGGGCCATTGTGAGCTCGTCCTTCTCCTATGCAGAACGAACTTCCCTTGCTGCGCTGCTTCAATATAATGTTGAAGCCTCTTGACTGGTATGTCCAATTGTTCGTCCGTCCAAATGCACTTCCTGTTATAGGGTCCAAGGATCCGCCGGCCCGAAGAACCAAGTCCGACAACGGTCTAGCCGATTCATTGTCTCTGGTTCGATCCCTTTATCAAGCGAGATCATTCTCAGCCTTGGCCCACTTAGGCAGACTACGAGGTAGCCACGACCCCGTGCGATGGTGAAGCTTCTTCTTCGCAGCATTTCTCTTGTTTGTCGCTGACATCTTTTTACTCTTTTCCGATGTCTTGTAGGCGACAAATGCGGGCCAGTCATCTCTGATCTTCTCATATTTTCCCTTGAATTCTGGTGTCTCATTTTTTTCGACATATGTATTGAGTTCTTTCTTCCAATTCCTGAATAGTTCTGCCATCTTCTTAAGAGCAAAAGACTTGATTAATGGCTCTATTACTGGCTTCTTCGGATCATCCTCTAGCGGTAGGGTAAAATTTGACTTCAGCTCAGTCCAAAGATCCTTTTACGCATATCATTGACACAAGACACCTCGGGGTCTTCGTTCTTAGGCTTATACCATTGGTGGATGCTGATCGGGATCTTGTCCCTAACCAGAACCCGCCGAGCAACAAATGCCTTCTTTGTCCGGTAGGGTTCAATCGGTTGGCCGTCGCGGCGATTTGTATGATCTCAAACTTTTCATCCGAGCTCAACTTTTTCTTCGGGCCTCGTCTCTTTACCGAAGTTGTGCTCGATCTGGAGGGCTAGAAAAAAGAACAAAGATGAGAGTTAATTAATATGTGTACATACCAAAACAAAGACGAGAGCTAGTCAGCACAGGCTTAACTAATATATATACCTGGCCGAACTCGGTTTGGTGATCACCGGAGCCGTCCTCACGGTCTACTTCTTCACCCTCTCCTTCTTGCACCGGCATTGGGTCATCAGACCATGTAAATCATAGCCAGCTGCTTCTTCATCCTCTCCTTCCAGACCATCGTTGTCGTTGATAAACATCAACGAGCAGACGACATCACTTCCTTGTGCGATTATGTCCCTCAACAACACTTCTTGTGCTTCGTCTCGGGGGGTGTCCATAGTTTCTACAAATATTTACAACATGGAAATTATTATTCAAACATGACAGATATGGATATATTAGTGGCAAACGTAGAACTAGCTAGCTAATCACAATAAGGAATCATATTAGTGGCCTCGACGCTGCTTCTCTAGGGTTTGGGGTGGCCTCGACAACGCTTCAAGGGTTAGGGGTGGCCTCGAGAACGCTTCAAGGAGGGGGTAATATCGACCCCCCCCACGTGTTGAAGCTATCGGGAGGGGGTCGGTGTTGAACACTACATCTATGTCCCACAAGTGACGTGGGCATCGACCCCCGCCGTAGGGTAGAGGGTCGTGGATTGCTGAGCGGTCGAGGGTCAAGGAGTCGAGGATCGCCGAGGGGTCGAGGATCGACGACCCTGGAACCCTCGACCCCTAGACGACCCTGGAACCCTCGATTCCTCGACCCTAGAACCCTCGATCCCTCGACAACGCTTCAAGGGGGTAATACCGACAACGACGAGATACATACACGGGAAATTAATGTTATCGGGGAGGGGGTATATCGACGACCCCCCCCCCCCCCCACGTATTGAAGTTATCGGGAGGGCGTATATGGACCCCCCATCCCTCGTGTTGAAGTTATCGGGAGGGGTATATCGATGATGACAGAGGAGAAGATCGTAGAAAAAAAAGAAGAAAAAAAAAGAGGAGAAGAAGAAAGGAATAGAGGAGAAGAAGAAAAAATAGAATATTTTCTATTTTTTCTTGTTCTCCTCTATTTCTTTCTTCTTCTCCTCTTCTTCTTTTTCCTCTTCTTATTTAGTTCTCCTCTTCTTCCTCTCCTCTTCTACTCCTTTCTTCCTCTTCTTATTTTCCTTTGTCCTCTCCTTCTTTTTCTTCTTCTTCCTTCTTTCTAGCTAGATATATAAAACTTTTCTAAAAATGTAACTTTTGCATATAGAAAACTTTTTCTTCTTCTTCCTTCTTCCTTCTCTTCCTTCTTCCTAAATATATAAAACTTTTCTAACAATGAAACTAACCTAAAATACATACATTCATACAAAAATATGTAAAAAATACATAAATACATATATGAACATACATAACAAATACATATATCTAAAAAATGCATATATACATAAGAAAATACATATATCTAAAAAATACATATATCGAAAAACGGCGGCGGCGGCCGGCAGGGCTGGTGCTCACAAGGGCGTCGGGCAGGCAGGCGGCGGGCGCGAGGCGGCGCGAGGCGCGCAGGAGGAGTGGCGGCGACGGCGTCGGGCGCGACGATGGGCGGCGGCGTCGGGTGGCGTGGGGAGATGACCATGACGGCGCTGGGCGGCGGGCGGCGACGTCGGCGGGTGTGAATTGGGCAGCCTGGCGGCATCCGCGCGGGCAACTGCAGAGATGAAGTGAAAAATGCAAAGTGTTTGGTTATATAGCAAGGGCATTAGTCCCGGTTCGTGGCACCAACCGGGGCTAATGCCCCCTTTAGTCCCGGTTGGTTCCACCAACCGGGACCAAAGGCCAATTTTCAGTAGCCCAAAGGGCGGGAAGCGGCGGCCTTTGGTCCCGGTTGGTGGCACCAACCGGGACTAAAGGGGGGCATTAGTCCCGGTTGGTGCCACGAACCGGGACCAATGCCCCCTTTAGTCCCGGTTGGTGCCACCAACCGGGACCAAAGGCCTTGTGCTGCCCCGCGCCAAATGTTTAGTCCCACCTCGCTAGTTGAGAGGGAGTCGCACCAGTTTATAAGGTGCGGTGCACCTTCCCTCTCGAGCTCCTCTCTAAAGCAGGCTTTCGGGCCTAAACGTGCAATATGTGCCTGTGGGCCTACTGGGCCTCCCGCTGGCTGAATCTGGCCCATGGTAGGGTTTCTAGTCGTATTCAGGCCGTGGGTGCCCGATGGGTGGCACTTTTTTGTTTTTTGTTTTATTTGTTGCTTTATTTAGTTTATTTTGGTTTTGGTTTATTTTTCTTTTGGTCTTTTGCTTTATTTTTAATTCTTTTTGCTTTTAGTTTTAGAAAAATTATAAACTTTCTGTTAGTGCCATTAGTTTTCAAATTTGAAAACTCTTTTTTGTTTTCTTTGTTGCTTTATTTATTTTATTTTGTTTCTACTTACAACAAAATACTTATTGTTGCTATTTTTATTTTTTTCCAGTTTTTTGTTCTGTTTTCTGCATTATTTATTTTTTGTTGTTTTTTTCTTTTCTTTTTGCTTTTAGTTTTAGAAAAATTAAAAACTTTCTGTTAGTGCCATTAGTTTTCAAATTTGAAAACTCTTTTTTTGTTTTCTTTGTTGCTTTATTTATTTTATTTTGTTTCTACTTACAACAAAACGGTGTGTAGAGGGACGGGCTTATAAGCGGTGTGAGCGCCCTTCGGTTGGCGAGGTTTTCAAATTCATAGTTTTCAAATGAACTCTGAAAAAGTTGGCATAGCATGTTCATGTACAAAAGCGGACAATGGTATCATACTCGTACATTACAAAGTTGGCATGGTATCATCATAATAGTTGCGGAGAAAGTCTTCACTTTTTCTTTGCTTGTGTCGTTTGCTTATTGCGCCGTAACCATGGATAATCTTCATCGTTTATCAGGATGCTCGGGTCAGCCTTGACTTTGAAGGGGGGAATTTCATGAAACTTTTCATACTCTTCAGACATGTCTGTCTTGCCCTCCTCTCCCAGGATGTCCCTTTTCTGAAAAGAACTATGTGGCGCTTTGGCTCATTGTATGATGTATTCGCTTCCTTATCTTTTCTTTTCCTCGGTCTGGTAGACATGTCCTTCACATAGATAACCTGTGCCACATCATTGGCTAGGACGAACGGTTCGTCGGTGTACCCAAGATTTTTCAGATCCACTTGTTGTCATTCCGTATTGTGGGTCTACACATGCCCGCCTCTGACAGATTGACCCACTTGCACTTAAACAAAGGGACCTTAAAATCTACTCCGTAGTCAAGTTCCCATATGTCTACTATGTAACCATAATATGTGTCATTTCCCTTGTCGGTTGCTGCATCAAAGCGGACACCGCTGTTTTGGTTGGTGCTCTTTTCATCTTGGTCAATCGTGTAAAATGTATTCCCATTTATCTCGTATCCTTTCCAAATCATTACAGTCGAAGATGGTCCCTGGACAGCAAGTACAGCTCATCACAAACAGTGTTGTCACCTCTAAGACGCGTTTCCAACCAAGCTGCTGAAAGTCTGATGTGTTCACATGTAATCCGATCGTCGCCGCTCCGGGTGTTTGGAGCACACACTTTATTCTTGTGTTCATCGACATACGGGGTCACCAAGGTAGAGTTCTGTAGAACTGTGTAGTGTGCTTGAGACCAAGAATATCCGTCCCTGCATATTATTGAGTCTCTTCCAAGCGTGCCTTTTCAAGTCAGTCTCCCCTCATACCGCGATTTAGGGAGACCTATCTTCTTAAGGCCAGGAATGAAGTCAACACAAAACCCGATGACATCCTCTGTTTGATGGCCCATGGAGATGCTTCCGTCTGGCCTAGCGCGGTTACGAACATATTTCTTTAGGACTCCCATGAACCTCTCAAAGGGGTACATATTATGTAGAAATCTGGGCCCTATAATGACAATCTCGTCGACTAGATGAACTAGGACGTGCGTCATGATATTGAAGAAGGATGGTGGGAACACCAGCTCGGCCCGACAAGACATTGCGCCACATCACTCCTTAGCGTTGATACGATTTCTGGATCGATCACCTTACGAGATATTGCATTGAGGAATGCACATAGCTTCACAATGGCTAATCGGACGTTTTCGGTAGAAGCCCCTCAATGCAACCGGAAGCAGTTGCATCATAATCACGTGGCAGTCATGAGACTTTAGGTTCTGGAACTTTTCTCCGGCATATTTATTATTCCCTTTATATTCGACGAGAAGCCGGTCGGGACCTTCATCTTGAGCAGGCATTGAAAGAATATTTCTTTCTCTTCTTTAAGAGGCGTAGCTGGCAGGACCTTCATACTGCTTCGGAGGCATGCCCTCTTTTTCGTGGAAGCGTTGCAGGTCCTCTCGTGCCTCAGGTGTATCTTTTGTCTTCCCATACACACCCAAGAAGCCTAGCAGGTTCATGCAAAGGTTCTTCGTCACGTGCATCGCGTCGATCGAAGAGCGGACCTCTAGGTCTTTCCAGTAGGGTAGGTCCCAAAATATAGATTTCTTCTTCCACATGGGTGCGTGATTCTCAGCGTCATTCGGAACAGCTAGTCCGCCGGAACCCTTTCCAAAGATTACGTGTAAATCATTGACCATAGCAAATGCGTGATCACCGATGCGCATGGCGGGCTTCTTCCGGTGATCTGCCTCGCCTTTGAAATGCTTGCCTTTCTTTCGACATTGATGGTTGGTCGGAAGAAATCGACGATGGCCCAGGTACACATTCTTCCTGCAGCTTCCCAGGTATATACTATCAGTGTCAAGTAAACAGTGCGTGCATGCGTGGTATCCCTTGTTTGTCTGTCCTGAAAGGTAACTGAGAGCGGGCCAAATTCCTCCTTTTTGTGCTCATCCCACGTACGTACGCCGTTTCCATTCCACAGCTGTAAAAGTTCTTCAACTAATGGCCTTAGGTACACATCAATGTCGTTGCCGGGTTGCTTAGGGCCTTGGATGAGAACTGGCATCATAATGAACTTCCGCTTCATGCACATCCAAGGAGGAAGGTTATACATACATAGAGTCACGGGCCAGGTGTTGTGATTGCTGCTCTGCTCCCCGAAAGGATTAATGCCATCCGCGCTTAAAGCAAACCATACGTTCCTCGGGTCCTTTGCAAACTCATCCCAGTACTTTCTCTTGATTTTTCTCCATTGCGACCCGTCAGCGGGTGCTCTCAACTTCCCGTCTTTCTTACGGTCCTCACTGTGCCATCGCATCAACTTGGCATGCTCTCCGTTTCTGAACAGACGTTTCAACCGTGGTATTATAGGAGCATACCACATCACCTTTGCAGGAACCCTCTTCCTGGGAGGCTCGCCGTCAACATCACTAGGGTCATCTCGTCTGATGTTATACCGCAATGCACCGCATACTGGGCATGCGTTCAGATCCTTGTAGGCACCACAGTAGAGGATGCAGTCATTAGGGCATGCATGTATCTTCTCCACCTCCAATCCTAGAGGGCATACGACCTTCTTTGCTGCGTATGTCTTGTCGGGCAATTCGTTATCCTTTGGAAGCTTCTTCTTCATTATTTTCAGTAGCTTCTCAAATCCTTTATCGAGCCTGACATTCTCGCCTTCCACTCCAGCAATTCGATGCACGGTACCGAGCTTTGTGTTGCCATCTTCGCAATTGGGGTACAACCCTTTTTTGTGATCCTCTAACATGCGATCGAACTTCAGCTTCTCCTTTTGACTTTCGCATTCTGTCCTTGCATCGACAATGACCCGGCGGAGATCATCATCATCGGGCACATCGTCTGGTTCCTCTTGATCTTCAGCAGCTTCGCCCGTTCCAGCACCATCGTGCACATCGTGCAGTGCATCTTGATCTTGATAGCATCACCGTATTCAGGGGCCACATAGTTGTCATCGTACTCTTCTTCCTCGCCGTCTTCCATCATAACCCCTATTTCTCCGTGCCTCGTCCAAACATTATAGTGTGGCATGAAACCCTTGTAAAGCAGGTGGGTGTGAAGGATTTTCCGGTCAGAGTAAGACTTCGTATTCCCACATATAGGGCATGGACAACACATAAAACCATTCTGCTTGTTTGCCTCAGCCACTTCGAGAAAATCATGCACACCCTTAATGTACTCGGAGGTGTGTCTGTCATCGTATATCCATTGCCGGTCCATCTGCGTGCATTATATATAATTAAGTGTGTCAAAAATCATTACATAACATCATTAATAGATAATTAAGTGACCAAATTAATAGAAGTTCATCATCACATAAAAACCAAAGTACATACATAGTTCTCATCTAACAACATAAAGCTCTGCAGAGCATCTAAATTAATTAAACCATACATAGAAACTATGTAAAACATTTCAATGCGAAAACAAATACGATCATAATCGCAACCAAGGTAACAACTGATCCAACGGCATAATGATACCAAGCCTCGGTATGAATGGCATATTTTCTAATCTTTCTCATCTTCAAGCGCATTGCATCCATCTTGATCTTGTGATCATCGGCGACATCCGCAACATGCAACTCCAATATCATCTTCTCCTCCTCAAGTTTTTTTATTTTTCCTTCAAGAAATTGTTTTCTTCTTCAACTAAATTTAACCTCTCGACAATAGGGTCAGTTGGAATTTCCGGTTCAACAACCTCCTAGATAAATAAAATCTATGTCACGTTGGTCGGCATAATTTTCATAAACAATAAATGGACCAATAGTTATGAAAAGATAAGATATACCACATCCGAATCATAGGCAGGGGCCGAGGGCCGGCACGGGGCGGATACCAAAACCATCGCACTATATAAGATGCAATAATAAAAGTAAGAAAATAATACAAGTATCTATCTAAACATACAAGTAAAAATATTTTCCTTTCGGAAAGAAGATAAGAACAGGAGGCTCACCACGGTGGTGCAGCGATGAGATCGGCCTTGGTGATCGGCCCGGTGAAGACGGCAGATGCAGGCGTGACGGACCGCTAAACCTAGACAAATATTGAGGAAAATGGAGCTTGGAGGTCGAGCTTGGAGAGGAGAAAGCTTAAGTAGTGTGGCTCGGGCATTCCATCGAACACCTTGTGTGCATAGGAGGTGAGCTACAGCACCACCAAGCCCTCTCCCCCTCGGCTGCCAAAAAAAAACAGAGCCGTGTGCTCGGCTCTTACGCGAGGGGGTATATATAGGCACCTCATTGGTCCCGGTTGGTGGCGTGAACCGGGACTAAAGGGCAGCCTTTGGTCCCGGATCGTGAAACCAACCGGGACCAATGGTGGTGGGCCAGGAGCAAGGCCCATTGGTCCCGGTTCGTCCCACCAACCGGGACCAAAAGGTCCAGACGAACCGGGACCAATGGCCGGGCCGGCCCCCGGGGCTCACGAACCGGGTCCAATGCCACCATTGGTCCCGGTTCTGGATTGAACCGGGGCTGATGGGCTGACCCGGCCTGGACCAATGCCCACTTTTCTACTACTGCACGAACCGGTACTAAAAGGTGCTCGTGGGGCCCCAGCCTTAAAACCTGTACCAAATAAAATGCCTTTGTAACAGCCTTACAACTGGTACTAAAGGAATCAACTTAAAAGCTTTTATAAACCTCTAGTATTATTGAAACTAAAATTATATAGAATTTTGGTACAAACTTTAATAGCAAAAAGAATTATCATAAAATAAAATAAATAAGTAATTAGAATTTAGTTCAAAACATTAAAAGCAAAAAGAATTATCATAAAAGAAAATAAATAAGTAATTAGAATTTTGTTACAAACATTAATAGCAATAAGAATTATCATAAAAGAAAATAAATAAGTAATTAGAAACAAAAAAAGAAAGCAAAAAAACTGGGAAAAAATTAAAAAAAGTGCCACCTACAGGGCTACCACGGCCTGCATACGACTAGAAACCCATTACTAGGGCCAGGATGCAGGATCGCAGTAGGCCCAAGAGGCCCACAAGCACAGAGAGTGATTTTAGGCCTGTAAGCCTGCAGTAGAGAGGAGCTCGAAGTGGTTGGTTCAGCAGGGCTTATAAACCACTCCGAGCCCCTCTCGACTAGCGAGGTGGGACTAAACATAGCACTGCATCGCGCCAGTTCCAGCACACGACCTTTGCTCCCGGTTGGTGCCACCAAACGGGACCAAAGGTCTCTGTTTCCCACCCTTTGGGCTGCTGAAAAGAGGCCTTTGGTCCCGGTTGGTGGCACCAACCGGGACTAAAGGGGTGCATTAGTCCCGATTTGTGCCATGAACCGGGACCAATGCTCTGCCTATATAAGCAGCCTCGCGAAAATTTGGTTCAGTTCGTTCTTCCCCGCCGCCCGACGCCGCCAGGCTGCCCGTCCGTCTTCGCCTGCGCCCGTCGCCGTAAATGCGCCCCGCCGTCCGCGCCGCCCTGCCCGCTTACCGCCCAGCCGTCCGCGCCGCCCGACCAGCGCCGCACCTCATCGTCGACGATCGCCCGGCGCCCTTTCGCTTCGCCATCGCCGTCCCGACATAAATCGCCCGTGAGCAAAAATTTTGCTAGTTTAATTTGATGTTAGTAGTAGTTAATTTAGATGTGTAGTATAATTTAGATATGTAGTTAACTGAGTTAGGTTTTGTTAGATTTCTTTTAGATTTTTTGTTAAATTTTTTTGTAGTTCATAGATTTTTTTGTTAGATGTGTAGTTCATAGGTTTTTCATTAAATTTTGTTTCATATTGTGTAATTAATTTGTTCATATTGTGTTAGATTTTTTATCTGTTAATAGATTTTTTTGGTGATATTCTTATTGAATATGCATGTTTGTATGTTCATATATATGCAAAGATCGAATGTGTCAAATTTTTCTGATTTTTTTCTGTTCATAGAATTTTTATGATTTTTTTCTGTTGTAATTTTGTTCATAGAATTTTAATGATTTTTTTTTCATAGTATTTTCTTTGTCAATTTATGTATATTTTGATATTGTGTATGTATAGGAAAATTGTGTATGATCAAAGTCATTTATGAATATGTTCATATTTAGAATAGAGGAAAAAGGAAAAAATAAGAAGAGAAAGTGTTTAATATAATTAGTTAGAGAAATAATGGAACTAGAGTTAAACTAGTTTATTTTTAATAAGTACTACTTTATTTTATTTATAGTAAGTGCTTCATATATAGTTGAACTAGCTAGTTGATTTAATAAACTACTTTATTTTACTATATATAGAAGTAGTTTGTTTTTAGTAAGTACTACTTTATTTATTTATAGTAAGTGCTTAGTAGTTGAACTAGTTGATTTAATTAATAAAACTACTTTATTTAACTATATATAGAAGTAGTTCCCGCATCGACGTCGTCGACTCGGTGGTGGAGGCCTGCTTGATCAGGGCCATGTTCGGGACTGGGCTCCGCCGGGCTGGTATTGGGGGGTGCTACCTTCCGGGGGACGTAGGCTGGTGAGGAGGCAGCCCGTTGTTGACCCGATCCTTGTTTGGTGGCGGTCGCATGGGCCAGTGACGGTGCCGAGGCTTCCGGACACCGCCGAGGTGGTACGTCACCGTGTCAGCGAGGAGGACGAGCACGTCCGTCGCTACATGGTTGCATTGGAGGGCAGGTTCGACAATACCGCAGGTTCTTGAGGATCTCACTAGAGCTATGATCTTGTGATGGTTCCTTATCTTTGGGTGTCCACCGGCATGACGATACCCGTCGGGTGCCACGGTTCTAGCTGTATTAGCGATGCTATATGTATGATAGTATTCAAGGAGTATTAGTGATAATATTCGACGATGTACGGACACAAGAGATGATGTAGTTTTGGTTATAATTGAATGCATGCTAATTTGAATACTACTTTATTTTATGATTTGGTTTTGCTTATTGAATGCTCATATTGGAAAAGTACTCCTACTTTGAATGCTAAAATTGAAGAGCACTCTATTTAGAAATCTAGGAGCCCCCTCCATCATCGACGCCGTCATGGGGGTAGCTTCTCCTTCATTCCGTGTGCTAGACAATTTGGTGTAATAATGCACTCGAGGAGCGAAAGGAGGAGCTACGTACCATCACAAATAGTCAACCCGTGATTAATAATAATGATCTTATTTAGGTTTTTAGTACATATACTTAATTGTACAAGTTTAATATTTGAATTATGAACATAGGCGGAAATGTCGTACTCGGACGATTTAAACCGCCTGGGAGTGCGATCGGTGCCACGCATTTACCGAGGTATGTCTGACAGGTTCATTGAGCTGGACAAAGATTGGCGCTTCAACATTAAGCTCGAGGAGACCTTCGATGTTCATACGATGCATAGCGATGACAATAGTTTTTTCGTAATTAAGCCACGAATTCAACTATTTTAACGTGTATTTTCATCTTTTCCAATTCGACTAGCTTATCCCATGCTATGCAAGACGCTATGTCTTGGAGAGGATGGGTTTTGAAGACCATGAAAGTATGGAAACCAAAAAGATTCTCCTAAGGACCCATCATGGTGTGGATTTTAAAGTAAAGTTGTACAATGCTGAAAGTTTAACCCATTTTGGTTGCAAAAATTGGGAAGAACTTTGCAAGATGTATGGTTTTGATGAGGGTATGCTTGTCACCATGGATCTTGGTGATCCTACAATCGAGCAAGACAATATGGACATTTGGGTCCTTGTGGATACACCTCCAATTCTTCCCCCATGTGAGCTTAACATAGTTATTAAGTAATTTATATAGTTTATTTCAAAATAGTTGACAGCTTATTTCCATTGACAGCTTATTTTCATTCTTCCAAGAATGTGCGGAAGATGGTAGACAAAACCCACAACACCGATGGCTCCAAATTAACTTATAAGGAGAAAAATCATCTGACCGCATTTTGTACTGATCTTGAGAATTACAATGTCTACAATCGAACTCCTCAATATTGTGGTCAATACGTGCCACTAGTGCACGTGTTGAACTCTGATAACTACCATGGAGATACCCTGGTAAGATTTTTACTATTACGACATCCGTGCATCTTTTTGCATACTTCTAAAACTAGTACATCATTGCTAACTACGAAGTTATTACTATGTTTTTCAACAGATAATCCCAAATGATTGTGTCCCTCATCTGATGTATATGCACGGTCGCCTTGATGTTTTGAACATACAACCAGGTCTTCCTACGAATCTCAACTGTCCATACCGGATTTCTAAGAGAAGTGGAGACATGACAATCAAAGAATGGAAAAATGTATGCAGAGTCGTAAGGAGCTTCTTGGAAGCAAAACGAAGCGAAGCGCAAGAATTGGAGACAGGATGATCTCCATTCTTCATAATGGAGAGTCAGGGTCTATATTGTTTTATGCTATTTTATCTTAAGTGTGTTTAGGTCTACCTAATAATGATGATGTGCTAAGAACAATTATGTAGGGTTGGGTTCGATGACTATGAGTATGATGATTGTATGACTTGTTATTAATAACAAGTAGAAGTTGTATGATGATGCATGATTAGTAGGACTTGTTATTATATATGATGATGTATGATGCGAGCATGAAGAGTTATTATATATCAGCGGATGAAATGAACATAGCAGTAGCTTTGGTAAACCAAGCACGAAGATAAGAGAGGACACTTCTCTCTATTACCTAGCTAATAACAACCTAAATTAACCCCCAAAACACCTAAACCAGCCACTTTCAAAAAAAACCTCTGATGCCTTTTGGTCCTGGTTTATGTCACCAACCGGGACCAAAGGCCCCCCTGCCTGGGCTGCCCGCAGCGGCCACGTGGATGCCCATCTGTCCTGGTTCGTGTAAGAACCGGGACTAAAGGGGGGAGGCATTAGTAACGACCTATTAGTCCTGCTTCAAGAACCGAGACTAAAGGTCATTACGAACCGGGACAAAAGCCCTGTTTTCTACTAGTGTGCTTTGTACTCAGCTTGATAATACTCCGAGACATTGTAGCTTGCTTGCGAGCTTGCCAGGCGATCAAGTTACGACCAAAGAACACAGCATGTCCCCCCGTGGATCGCCGATCATTAGGACTACCAGCCCAATCAACATCAGAAAAGGCTAAGATCGCACGGAGGCGCAGGTTGCAGATGGAGACCATATGAACTAGTGCGATGAACATAGCGCAAGATGCGCTTAACAACCGACCAATGAGGATCACACGGTGCATCGAGGTACTGACACACATGATTAACTACAATTGATATGTCTGGTCGAGTAATGAGCAAGTACTGCATACCACCAACAATGTTGCGGTACTCAGAGGCATCATTAGTGGCAAACATACGAGTCGTAGCAGTCTTGCACTGCAACATACCCGCACGCGTAATAGATCCTGATAGTACTTATTTTGAGTGAGAGTCAAGGCACTGTCAGAATGAATAACCTCAAGACTCAGAAAATAATGTAGTCTCCCAAGATCCTTAACAGCAAAATCAGCACCCAGAGAAGACACAAGCCGATCTACAGCAGTGACCAATGAACTGACCAGAATGTACATAGTCACCACAGTTCGTAAGAGAATGACCAGAGAGGTGTCAGCTGTAGACGGCACAAACCCATGCGCACGAAAAGCAGCACCAAGTCGTGCGTGCCATGCACGAGGAGCCTGCTTCAGACCATAGATGGCCTTGAAAATACAACACAGATGATGTGGCTAAGTAGGGTCAACAAAACCTAGTGGTTGATGCATATATACCTCTTATTCCGAAACTCCATGGAGAAAGGCATTTTAAACATCAAGCTGACGAAGTGACCATCCTCGACTAACAGCTAATGAAAGAAGAACACGGATCGTCGTGTGGGTTTAATAACAGGACTGAACGTGTCTTCGTAATCAAGGCCATACCTTTGTTTGAAGCCTTTAGCAACTAATCGTGCCTTATACCTTTTAGTGGAGCCGTCAGCATGTTTCTTCACGTTGGTCACCCATTTAGAGTCAATGATGTTGCCACCAGATGGAGGTGAAACCAGGCGCCAAATATTATTCTTCTGAAGAGCATGAATCTCCTGCTCCATAGCAGCGCCGATGTGGAATGCCAAGCGCTGCCCGAAAATTCGTGGTTTAGCCGTGAGGCTGAGCCTCGGCATGAGCAACACAGGCCGCAAGCCAGCGGCAGTGTCATTAGTGCGCTTAAGAGGCTTAAAGATGCCGCTCTTACTGCGGCGTATGAGGATGCAGTATGGCGGTAGCGGGTGTCGGAGAAGCGTCCACTGCAGGAGAGCCGACGTCTGGCAGCACACACGGCGAGGGAGACACACCTGTGGGTGAGACCACATGCTCGCACTGTGGCGAAGGCAGGGCCGATGCTGTCCCCAGGGTGACCAGCGGAGACGGGCCAGTCGAGGATGGCCCATTCGAAGCGGAGATCAGGGAGGCCACCGGCCCGGGTGACAACACCGCACGGACAGCTGGGCTAGGCGAGGTCGTCGACTCGTCCGATCCACATGCATGGGGCATGCATGTACGATCGACGTCAGGGGCATCCGCGTAGCAGCGGCAGCTGGCGCAGCTGAGACCACAACATCATCAAGAAGCTCAAGTCGGGCACCCCGTCCAGTTGCTGCTCCATGGTTAGGCAACAACAGTGGAGAGTATGCATCATCTACAAATTGATCGGGCAAAACTGGAAAGGAGTGCAACGAGGTAGTTGTGGTATCGGTGGGTCGTGTAAGCATGGAAAACGGGGAAACAGTCTCATCAAACACAACATCACGGATATGTAAACACAATTCAATGGAATGTGGAGACACTTGTAACCTTTCTGAAGAGCATTGCACC
Source organism: Aegilops bicornis (assembly GCA_021605145.1). NCBI lineage: Eukaryota > Viridiplantae > Streptophyta > Magnoliopsida > Poales > Poaceae > Aegilops > Aegilops bicornis. The sequence goes on along the minus strand of CM038675.1, from coordinate 55,571,101 downwards.
CGAGAAGCACACATTTTTTAGATCGATAATCGAGTTTATGATTATTGTATAGACGAAGATGTGGCCAACACGCACAACCGAACACTTTGAGAAAGGAGTAATCTGGAGTTTCATGAAGTAACACTTCTAGAGGCGATTTCATGTGAAGAAGTCGTGTAGGAAACCTGTTTATTGGAAAACAAGCGGTAACAAATGCATCACTCCAGAACCGAAATGGCACAGAGGCATGTGCAAGTAGTGTTAAGCCAGTTTAAACTATGTGAAGGTGTTACGCTCACCTCTACCATTCTGCTGATGTGTATGAGGACAGGACACGTGATGTGAGATACCAAGCTTCTGAAAGAAGGTATTAAGGTTGCGATATTCACCCCCCCCCCCAATCAGATTGAACATGAACAATTTTGTGCTTAAGCAACCGCTCAACATGTGCTTGAAATTGCATAAAGACATGGAACACATCAGGTTTGCCCTTAATAATATAAATCCTAGTAAAAGCATTTGGAAGCATCAATGAAACTGACATAGTAGTTGTGACCACTAACAGAAGTTTGGGAATAGACTCACACATCCAAAAACACAAGTTCAAGAGGAGCCTTGTCAACACGACTCGATGCAGGGAAAGGTAATTGACGAATCTTGCCTTTTTGACAGGCATCACACACTAGAAACTCCTTATTTCTCGACTCAATGGGAAGATTATGGTGATGGAGCACATGGCGCACAATTGGAGTGGAAGGATGACTGAGGCGAGAGTGCCACTGCGACAACTACACCCGGACACCACTGAAAACTTGAGAAACAGATGGCACACCAAGAGAATATAGGCCATCGCTAGCTCGGCCATTAAGAAGAACATCCCTCGTGTCCCGGTCCTTAACAAAAAAGTGAAAAGGATGAAACTCAACAAGCACATTGCTATCACGAGTTAATTTAGGAACGGAGAGCAAACTAAGTGTAACTGACGGAACACGAAGAATATCAAGGAGACACAAGTTCTTAGTGATGCGTGAAACAAGAGATGCCTGACCAATGTGTGAGATGTGCATTCCTCATCCATTGGTGGCGCGGACCTCATCATGATGAGTGTAAGGCTGGCGAGTGGCCAGCTTGTCGAGATGGCTTGTCAGATTGTCCGTGGCGCCTGTGTCCATGTACCAGGCAGGATCCACGGGTTAAGGAGTAAACCAAGGCTCCTGTGTTGCTAGAGCAGCTTGTTTCTCATTGCCTTTTCCATTGTTCCTAATGCCATGGAAGTCACATTTGAAGCGACGATGGCATTGAGACGGCAGGTGCCCCTCGATGCCGTAGAGCTGACACTCAACCCCTCCACCACACGGCTGGCAGTGGAGCCATTTGCGCTCAACCGTGGGGGGAGCGGGAGTGGACGGACAGGGCTGGTGGAGTCGATGATGGTGGCGGAGGCTGTTTGGCACCACGAGGCCCCCACTGTGAGCAGCATTAGCTGACGAGCCATCAATATAGGCCCCAACGGAGCGACGAGCAGAGAGCCGCTCTTCCGTGTTCAGGAGGCGTGCGTAGAGATCACGTGGTGGCATTGGTGTGTCACGTCCATTAATATTTTCCACCAGGGAGTCATAGTCCTCATCAAGGCCGTTGAGAATGTGAACTCCTCATCACCGAGAGGCTTGCCATTGGAAGACGGTGTATCAGCCAAAATTTTGACCTGGTTGAAAAAGGCCGTGACAGAGAGATCATGCTTCTTGAACTCACCCAGCTGATTACGAATAGCGGATGAACGTGCCAGCAACTGGGATGAGAAGCTGGAGTCAAGTGTGGCCCATGCATCCCTCTCGACGTTGCAGCAAAGACCACCATGCAGGCCACGGAGGGAGTTAGCAAAGATTGAATAGCACCCAGAATGGCTTGATCCTCGGCAATCCACCGACGGCGAGCAAGGTTGGGCACCATAACAGAGCCACCATTGACCGAGGGCATCGGAACCACAGCCGGAGGACACGGTGAATTCTTGTCAACATACCCCTCAAGGTAGTGACTAGGCATCAGCGGCAACACTTGAGCGCGCCATAGAATATAGTTATCAGCAGAGAGCTTCACCGTCACCGGATGGCGAGTGGAATGGGCCTGGTTCAGCCACCGGCGCGAGAGCAACGAATCATCTGACGGAGGAGCACATGAAACCAGCGCATCGGCCGAGGGAGGCGCTTGTACTGTTGATGATTATCGTAGGGCGCCGTGGAGGACACGCCATAGGGAAGCAATGGAGGCGCGACGTACGATGCATGGGCAGCGTAGGGCGCACCATACGCTACCAGGGAAAATCCTATACACAGAATCTCACCATCAGCGCGCTTTAAAAAAGGCTCTGCTGCTACTTAGCAGTAGCGCACGCCAACATGACGCACTGCTGAAACAAATTTAGCAGTAGCGCTGCCCCAATAAGCCATGCTACTTCTATAATTGCCACGACCCTGCCGCCAAGCTAGTTATAGCAGCAGCACGTTAGAACAAAGAGCGCTACTGACACAGATCATAGTAGTAGCGCCTTCTCGCAATACCCGCTACTACTAACACTAGTAGAAAACAGGGCTTTCGTTCGGGCTTGGCCAACCCATTAGTCCCGATTATTCACGGACCGGGACCCATGGGGGGGGGGGATTATACCCGGTTCATGAGCCCAGGGGGCCGGCCGGGGCAGCATGGGCATTGGTCCCGGTTCGTCTGGATCCATTTGTCCTGGTTCTAGGCACGAACCGGGACTAATGGGCCGCGCTCCTGGCCCACAGCCATTGGTACCGGTTCATGCCTTGAACCGGTGAGAAGGGAGCTTTAGTCCCGGTTCATTCCACGAACCGGGACAAATAATTTTCCTATATATACCCATCGCCATGGCAGAGCACTCTGTTTTTTCTGGTCGGCGAGGGGAGGGCATTTGGGTGCTCTAGCTCACCTCCTATGCACATGAGGTGTTCGATGAAATGTCCAAGCCACAGTAGTTAATCTTTCTCCTTTCGATACTCGACCTCCGAGCTCCATTTTCCCCGAGATTTGTCTAGATTTCGCGGTCCGTCACGCCTCGTCCCCGTCTTTACCGCCGTCGATCGCCCGCGCCGATCTCGTCGCCGGCACCACCGTGGTGAGCCTCTTGTTCTTATCTTCTTTCTGAAAGAAAAAAATTCTTACTTCAGATATATACTTGTCTAATTTTCTTACTTTTATTATTCCTTGTTATTATATAGTGCGATGGTTTTTGTATCCGCCCCCGTCGGCCCTCGTCCTGTCTATGATTCAGATGTGGTATATATTATCTTTTGATAACTATTTGGTTCATTTATTGTTTATGACAATTATGCCGACCAACGTGACATAGATTTTATTTATCTAGGAGGTTGTTGAACTAGAAATTCCAACCGCCCCTATTGTCGAGAGGTTACATTTAGTTGAAGTAGAAAACAATTACTTGATGGAAAAAATAAGAAAAATGAGCGAGGAGAAGATGATATTGGAGTTGCATGTTGCGGATGTAATCGATGATCACAAGATCAAGATGGATGCAATGCGGTTGAAGATTAAAAATATTAGAAAATATGCAATTCATACCGAGGCTTGGTATCATTATGCAGTTGGATCAGTTGTTACCTTGGTTGCGATTATGATCGCATTTATTTTTGCATTGAAATGTGTTACATAATTTCATTGTATGGTTTAATTAGATGCTCTGGAGAGCTATATGTTGTTCAATGAGAACTATGTATGTACTTTGGTTTTAATGTGATGATGAATTTCTATTAATTTTGTCACTTATCTATTCATGAGAGGGTTGTAAACTGATGATGTGGCTTTGAATGGTGTATTTTAAACACAGAAAAATGAAATCCCTTTGTAACAGATGAGTTTTCGTATGAAACCCTGATACTTCGAAGGAGATTGTCCGTTTTGTACACGAAGTGCATCCAGTTTTTGCCGTAACCCTCTGTACTTTCTTGCACATGCTGTGTGGGTGAAACGATGATACCATGCCAACTTGGAACCTTTTCAGAGTTCATTTCAAATGATGTTCAATTTCATGGTCTTATAGCTCAAAATAATAAATAAATGCATGAAAATAACAAATGAAGTCAGAAAGGGTTGTAAATTGATGATGTGGCATTGAATGGTGCATTTTGAACACAGAAAAACTATGGAGTTCAAATAAGTTCAAAAAAATGAAATCCCTGTGTAACGGACAAGTTTCCGTATGAAACCCTGATACTTCAAAGGAGATTGTCGGGTTGCTTAGGGCCTTGGATGAGCACTGGCATCATTATGAACTTCCGCTTCATGCACAACCAAGGAGGAAGGTTATACAAACATAGAGTCACAGGCCACGTGCTATGGTTGCTGCTCTGCTCCCCAAAAGGATTAATGCCATCTGCGCTTAGACCAAACCATACGTTCCTTGGGTCACCTGCAAACTCCTCCCGATTACTTTCTCTCGATTTTTCTCCACTGCGAACCGTCAGTAGCGTACTCTCAACTTTCCGTCTTTCTTACGGTCTTCATGCAAGTGCCACCAGACGCTTTCTCGTGCATGCTCTTTGTTTTGGAACAAACGTTTCAACCGTGGTATTATAGGACCATACCACATCACCTTGGCAGGAATCTTCTTCCTGTGGCGCTCGCCCTCGACATCACCAGGGTCATCGCGACTGATCTTATAACACAATGCACCGCATACCGGGCAAGCGTTCAATTCCTCGTACTCACCGCGGTAGATGCAGTCATTAGGGCATGCATGTATCTATTGCACCTCTAACCCTAGAGGGCAGACAGCCTTCTTTGCTTCATACGCACTCTCGTGCAATTCTCTTGTCAGATACACCATTCTCTGCCTTCCATTGAAGCAATTCAAGTGTGGTGCCCAACTTTTTTTTGTCAGCTTCGCAATTCGGGTACAACAATTTCTTGTGATCCTCTAACATGCGCTGCAACTTCGTCCTCTCCAGATCACTTCTGCAGTTTCTCTTTGCATCGGCAATGGCCCGACCTAGATCATCAGCGGGCTCATCTGATGCCTCTTCTTCAGCTTCTTCCCGCATTGCCGGCTCAGCTTCTTCCCCCATTGTTATATTATCGTATTCAGGGAACCCATGGCAAGGATAGCCGTCATCGTCCTCTTCTTCTTCATTGTCTTCCATCATAACCCCTCTTTCTCCGTGCTTGGTACAAACATTATAGTGGGGCATGAAACCAGACTCAAATAGGTGGATGTGAATGGTTCTTGACGAGTAAATGCTTGTGACCATTCTTACAGCCAGCACATGGACAAGGCATAAAACCATCCGCCCGCTTGTTTGCCTCAGCGGCCCGTAGAAAAGTATGCACGCCATTAATGAACTCGGGAGAGCATCGGTCATCATACATCCATTGTCGGCTCATCTTCATTACACAACACCAAATAGACCAAATTAATACAAGTTCATACATAAAGTTCATACATAAAGTTCATACATAAAGTTCATATACAGCACTTAATTAAATGCAACATACAAATAACTCTCTAGCTAAAGAATTTAAATGCAACAACAAATGCGATGAAGATCGCAACTAAGGTAACAATTGATCCAACAGCATAATGATACCAAGCCGCACTATCAATGGCATATTTTCTAATCTTTCTAATCTTCAACCTCATTTTCTCCATCTTGATCTTGTGATCATCGACGACATCGGCAACATGCAACTCCAATTCCATCTTCTCCCCTCAATTCTTTTCAATTTTTCTTTCAAATACTCGTTTTCTCTTTCAACTAAATTTAACCTCTCGACAATAGGGTCGGTTGGAATTTCCGGTTCACATACCTCCTAGATAAAAATATCTATGTCAATTGATGGTCATAATTTGTCATAAACACGAAATGCAACAACTAGTCTTAAAAGAGAATATACCACATCTGAATCATAACAAGGATGAGGGCCGACAGGGGCGGATATCAAAACCATGGCACTATGTATAACAAACAATGTACGGGTAAGATAATTATACGAGTAAATATATATCCAAATCACACAAACATCAATTTGGTAATGTAAAACATTCATGAACAAGAGGCTCACCACAAGGTGGTGCCGACGACCAGAGACGGTGCAGGCGATCGACGGTGGTTCTGACGGAGATTTAGAAGGCACTAAGTAAACCACACCTACATATGCAAACTAAGTGTTAGTTTTGACCTCAAATTGCATATAAATCAAATACTAGCAAATATAATTCCTCCCAAATTAATCACTATACAAAGCATTGCCAGAGCTAATCTAGCAATGACAGTTGAAAGGACAAAGTTGCTAACCTCTGTGATCATTTGAATGGATGGGGGCCTTCAAATCTTGACAAATTTTGGGAAAATTTTGTGAGGAGCTCGAGGGGAAAGGGGAAGAACAATAGAGAAGTGTGGGGAAAGGGGAAGAACAGAGTGGCTCGGTTGGACGAAGGGTTTATGTGCGTCGACCTTTAGTACCGGTTCGTGCCACGAACCGGTACTAAAGGTGCTGGACGGGCCCCAGACTGCCACCACCCTCTTTAGTACCTGTTCGTGGCACGAACCGGTACTAAAGGTTCGCCACGAACCGGTACAAATGAGGAGGGCCGGCTAGCCGTTGGAACCGGCACTAATGGACACATTAGTGCCGGCTCGAAACCAAACCGGCACTAATGTGTCTCATATTAGGTCCGTTTTCTACTAGTGAACTGTTCCAAATTATAAAAAACTTTTAACGTTAACATTTTCACAAGCTTTCCAACGCCATATCATTTGCCTCCAATGGATTAGCCGTTTAGAAACTACATTGAAAATACGAACTCGGCTGTTCGGTTTGCGAAATTTTACGATTTTCAAAATTACTCTTTATCCATAGGAAATTAGAGAAAACTTTCAACATGTCGAAGGATCGGTTTTGCAGCAGCTTTCCAAAGCCATATTATTAACCTCATTCCGATAAACGGTTTAGAAATGCGATCGAAAATATGATTCACGTTTTTTGTATGAAGAAAAAACGGTTTTCAAAACTGCTCTTAAACCGCTTACATTTTGCCAAAAATTTAACTTGGGTCATGATATGGGTGTCCATAGCTTTACAATGGTATATCGCAAGCCCCATTGGAACACATTTTAGCTGAAGTTCAACCTAGTACTCGGGGAAGGTCAGGCGCGTTACTCGGGAAGTTCATGTTGTGATCAGAATATTATTCTGATCTCGTGATCAGAATAGTGTTTATGTGTATATATATATATATATATATATATATATATATATATATATATATATATATACATACATTAACTCTTCTTTCTTCTTTTATAGCCCTACGGATCGAGCCAAATTTCGGTAATGAGGCGAGGCCGAAAAAAAGGTTGCGCCAGGATGAAAGGTTCACGATCACGTCAATCGCAAGCGATGGCCAACCGATTGAACACAGCCGTACCAAGGAAGCATTTACTGCTCAGTGTGGGGTTCTTGTTAGGGAGATGATCCCGATCAGCATCCACCAATGGAATAATCCTGAGAACGAAGACCCTCAAATTTCTTATGTCGAAGATAGACAGAAATATGATCTTTGGATCGGGTTGAAGGAAAATTTCACCCTACCGCCAGAGGAGGATCCGGCTAAGCCTGTTACAGAGCCGTTGGTCAAGGCTCATGCTCTCAAGAAGATGGCAGATCTATTCAGGAGGTCAAAGAATGAGTTGAAATCAACGTATGTCGACAAAGACAAGACTCCATAATTCACCGGCCGATTTGAGAAGATAAGAGATCACTGGGCCGCATTTGTGGCCCACAAGACATCGGAGAAGAGTAAGAAGATGTCAGCAACAAACAAGGAAAATGCTACAAAGAAGGAGCATCACCATCGCACGAGGTCAGGTGGCTACCTCAAAGCCCGGCCATTGTGGGACAAGGCTGAGAAAGACCTGGTTGCTAAAGGGGTCGAACCAGAGACATTGAACTGGCTAGACCGTTCAAGGACTTGGTTTTTCGGGGTTGGGGGAACCTTGGACCCTGAAACAGGGAAGTGCGTTTGGACGCATGAGCAACTTGAAATACCCGTCAAGAAGCTTCAGAAGTATATCATCGCAGCGCAGGAAGGGACATTCGTTCTCAACAGAGAGAGCAGCGAGCTCATAGAGGCCCTCGGGAATCCTGAGAACCCTGGACGAACACGAGGCACGCCAGGCTCCGTCGCGTGGAAGGTTGGGTTTCCCGGCACAGGCGGTTACAAAAACCAAGACAGGAGGAGGAGAGTGGAGTAGAGTGAACTACAGAAGCTGAATGAAAGGGTACGAAAGCTAGAGGAACAAATTCAGAGCCAGCGACCTACCCAAGCTACGCCAGAAGCTACCCCACCATCTCAGCGGAGAAGCGGCATGGCTTCCACCAAGCTTGTTCATTAGCCTGACTTCACGGCTCCTAGATACCCCGTGGATGCTATCACGGAGGCTCGTCAGTGCCAACTTATGACACAATGGCAGAATCTAAAAGTCAAGGCGGCTGTCGGCTCTGTTGCACCTCCTGAACCCGACGCAACTTTTCACCGCCTTCTGATTCCACAAGGCAATGTTGTTGTGATGGTGGATGAAATAACAGAGGGATTTGAGGAGCTCCAGCTTGACCACCCTACAGGTGAAGGGGAGACTCAGCTGGGTCTTGCTCTGAAGACTCCGTGTCTATGGCAGAAGGAGCACATCAAGCTTCTGAACTTCACGCCTCCGCTTCCTCCTCGTCCTCCTCCTCCGGCGAGTCAGGGCACTCCGCCTCCTCCGCCTTGTCCTCCGGCGAGTGATCAGGGCACTCCGCCTCCTTCTCCTCCTGCTCCGGCGCGTCCGAGCAGCCCGCCTCCTCCTCCGGCTCGTCGACAACAGTGGAACACAGACGCCGCCGCTTCGGCTGCTCCGGCGCATCGGACCACTTCGCCTCCTTCTACTACTCATCATCACCAACGGAAGAGAGCCGCCGCCGCTCCGGCGTCTAGCAGTACAGCCAGAGGCGGGAGGCAATACAGATGCGGTCCATCTCTCAAGCCTGTAGAGAAGTTACCATACGAGATGACCGTGGAGTAAAACACGAAGATGGTTCAAGCCCATGTGAAGGACTTCTTTGAAGCGAAGAGATATTAAACATCCACCTCGAGAGGAGAAGATAGATCCGGTGAAAGCGAAGTGCACTATCAATGCCACAGGCGACCGCCGCCTCGGTCGCCGGATAACAACCATCTCCGCTGTCTCAAAAAGACATTGCAAGAAGCGCACCAGTCAGGAAGTACTTCAACTGTCAAAAGGTTAAAAGAATGAATAAGTGGGAAAAAATCCCCAGCTCATAGAATAGGAGAACCAATCATTCCCCCCGCTCAAGGTGGCTAGCGATATCATTAGAAATCAGCCGCTATTGCCCAGTTTCACTATTGGTGATTACCTGCCCGACGATGTTCATTTTGAAACAATGGAGGTGGAGGAATTCCAATACCATTACGGGAAGCCTCTCGTCAAAGATACTCTCACTCTAACAATGATGATGCGAAGATTCCATGACTGGTATATGAAAACTTGCAGTGAGTGCAGGAAGGATGCTTTGTCGATGATGATTCACGAGGACCACAACTTCATTGGCCAAGAACTGTTAATTGTTCATTTTGATGAGTTTTTCCAGCTCTACAATCAAAAGTCCCTCGACAAATCGCTTGTGGCTTGCTACTGTCTGTAAGTACTACTTTCTGCAATTAAGTCTATATATAGCTCATCTCTTTCATTGCATGTATATATATATATATATATATACATATATCCTCACTATATTATGCAAATTGAATATCGTCGAATGCAGAAAAGCACAAATCTATGACATTGGGTTCATTAACCCAAATTTCATACATGAATGGACGGTTAAAAATAATGTCACGGAAACAGAGGACAACTTGCTAAAATCGTTGTTCAAATATCAAATCAAAGATAAAATACTCTTTCCTTACAACTTCAAGTGAATGTTACTGTCTTGTGCATATTCGGTTTCCCTTATTACTCGAGGTTATAGTCATGTAACTAATGAGTTGTGTATGTGTGCGCAGCTTCCACTTTATTCTCCTAGTGATTAAGCTTGAGAAGGGAGAAGTAACCATCTTAGACTCCAGACGAAAAGATCCTGAGGACTATGCAGACATGACTCGAATGCTCCAGAAGTAAGTTCTATCGATCATTATCGCACCATATCAGCAAGTAATTTTTTTTTGTCTGGTAGAGTTTGGAAAGTGTTCACCAAAATTTCTCCGGGACTGCCGACCGAACTGACATTTAAAGTCCCGAAAGTAAGTACTACTACCTAGATCCACGCATCTCCCATTAATTGTAGCTAGTTTCATCAATACCATTTAGCATGATTTCTTATCAGTTTGATTGACCTCTATTTCTCGTAAAGTGCTTGTGGCAGGAACAAGGAAATGATTTCTGGGGATACTACGTTTGTGAGTTCATCTACAATGAGACGGCCAGGAATAAGCGGGGCCACTCTTCAAAAAATATCAAGTGCGTAAGCAAAAATATTCACAATTGTATTTTATTACCATTATTTGTGTTGAGTTTCATTCATACACATGTATTGGCGGGATTCGATTGAGATCTGGCAGCTGCGGGATGAGCTCCTACCACATGATCGCATAAAAACAATTCAAGAGGAATTGGCGGGATTCTTTCTTGACCACCTCATAAATAAAGCCGGAGAATACCATGTGGCACTTAACTTCAGATGTTAGGGACTGTAATAGATCTTATATTGTATATATGTAGCTAGTAGCATCGGATAGATATCCGTATACTTGTTGTTCGACCAATCTCTCGGAGAAGGAGAGGTCCATCACTTCTCTCTGTATATGTTCATAATGATCTTCTGTACTTAATGGTTTCCTTCATTTTCTTACTAGCTAGCGTGTCGAGTCCTCTATATGTATAATACGTAGCTTGACCAAGCACGGAGATAAGAACACAATATATGAAACCCCTAATTAAATTAACCCTCCAAAACCCCAACCTCCCCCTTCAAAAAACAAAAACCCCAGCTCTGAGCTGCTGATGCGTGGATGCTCTTTAGTCCTGGTTGGTATTACCAACCGAGACTAAAGGCCCTGCTACTGAGCTCGCCCTTGGCGGCCACGTGGAGCCCTTTCTATCCCGGTTCGTGGCGAACCCGGGACTAAAGGTCATGGGGTTTAGTCCCGACCCTTTAGTCTGGGGTCCAGAATTGGGATAAATGGGCCTCTGGAACCGGGAAAAATGGGCCTTTTTCCACTAGTGAATCCCCATCACACACATCATGCGAAAAAACTGATGGTGTCACCATTCCTAACTTACCAACGATAAAATGTTTTAGCGGCCGATAAGGCCCAGATAACACTTCTCCAAAAAGGAGAACCTCCTTCTCCCTTGAACCTAAGAATGTTAGGAGAGATAACATTATATTTAAAAGCCAGAATTCCCTTCCAATCACTGTCATATTATCAAAGAATCGTTTCCCTGAACAAGCCAGAAGAGCCATGTTCAAATCCTTGAGATTTGGAACCCCAAGCCCCCAAATGTTTTCTTCCTAAAAACGAGACACCAGTTATCTAAATGATACTTATGCTGATCTCCTAGGTTTCCCCAAAGGAAATGGGCCATTTGGGAGTTAATGGCGTTAATAGCGCATTTGGGAAATTTAATAACAACCATTAAGTAAGACCGAATGATAACACTACTGGAAAAGACTTATAGGTGAACTCACATTAGTAGCGGGCGAAGTCTAGCGCCTGCCACTACCATAGCCTTGCCAGTGGTGGACACAAAACCTTGCCCGCCATTGCTACTTGAGTTACTAGTGGCAGGCAACCATACATGCCTGCCACGGAATTTTTTGGTCTAGCGGCAAATCTGTCCAATAATACCAGTGGCAGGCAATAGAAAATTTGGGAATATTCCTTGGCCCCCTGCTCTGTACATTGGATTTCATCGGATCACCTTTATGAAAACTGATTTTCATTCCTGGAAGGTTTTCAAAACAAGACAACATCCACTCGAAATTTCTGGATTTCTCACAAGAGTTCTCCAGAAACAGGAGGGTATCATCAACATATGGTAAGCTGATGATCCCTCCAGGGTTAGCATGAGGCAACAGCCCACAAATCAGCCCATTGTGGAAGCTTCAACAAGCATTTTGGAAAACACGACGAGGTAGACAGTCAGGGACCACAACGGAAGGCTAGTGCGCTCCCAGCCGCAATAGTATAGATTTGCAGCTTCTGCCATAGCAATGTTCATAATCACAATCAGGGATAGGTTCCAACTGCAGGCTCTCTATATGCGGTGGGAGTGTGCAACTTTGAACCGGGAATTCGTGCAGCTGTGCAGTTCTTCAGATGATCATCGATGCGCCATTGCTGCTATATGGCAGTAAACATTGAACATACAAGTTTTGTTAGACTGTGTAAAACCAATTAAAAAATAGCATGCTATAGTAGCATTATGATCAATGTCGTGCTAAATGAAATAAGCGTGCAATCATTCGCTATAGCGTGATACAGAGTCGCTGTAGCGCATCATAGCTTCACTATAGCGAATTTTCAGGGCAGCGATATTTTGGCATAGCATGATATCTTTTTTCCAGGCAACACATATGAAAATATCATATATAAATTGGGCAATTTCTATAAAAAATGTTAAGAGAGGGGGTAGAACTGAAATTTGCTCTATCATTTGCTATGCCTAGATTTACTTTGGTTATTACTACAGGTACGGCCTGCTATAGGACCGCTACAGACCTTTCCTTAACCTGTCTTCACCGCCCCCCTCAATTTCACCCGAGTAGGGCCCTTCCCTCACTGTTAATCCAATTAAAAGATGTCAACTCCAGGATCAACCTGCAAACTTAAAACCGGAAATTCGCAGGGAAACATAATCCAAAAGATGTCCGTACATGTATTTATCGTGTCGACCCTGACCCAACAGACCCCAAAAGCAATTTAGGGCATCGGATGTCGCCGCCACTCCTCACCGCCACTGGATCGCCACAGGCAAAGCCTAGGCGGGTGATAATGGCGGCGGCTCTGGGGGTGTCTAAGGCGTTGCTACACGCATGTCCCGGTCTAGCATCGGCCAGTCAGCGAGGGGGCTCATTCTGCAGTTGTTGGCTCACCTCAGAAGGGCAGCGGTTCCTCGTGGGGGTGTCATTGCTTCAACTCCGGTCATGTGCAGTCTCCCGGTGGCAGGGTCGTGATGGCTCCTGAGAAAATCGTAAATTTCAGATGCAAAATAATAAGTTTCCAGGATTCAAACTTAAAACTTACGGGATACAACTACTTTTGTGGACCGCGAGGTATTTGGGCGACCGGACATTGCTAGGCAGGTGCGTGCGCCTGCGAATTTCCGGTATAACATGTTTTTACTATTATGTATAAACATGTGGATTGCTAAGGAAGACTCACTACTCGAAACAACGCCGAATGCGTGGAGGTCTTTGCGAAGGCTGATATCATCTCGGCAAATCATACTTGACATACCTCCTTTCGGCAAAGCAGGCTTTCATCGAGTTCCTTTTGTCAAGTAGTCAGAAGCTCTTCTCTAGCATTGCACATGCCCTTGTATTTCTAGGACTGAAGGCGGGTGCAGTTTTTCTTCCTCAAGTATGATTTATTGGTTTTTACCGAGGCAGCAAAATCAAAACGATGCAAATATAGATGACAGTCGAACACCCCTGCCTATGCACGCGGCAACAAATCAGGATCACGAACAAAATTGGTTGGATTATGTGGAAATCCAACCGCTAAGGCCCTCTATGGATACTAGGCAAGTCACAGTTGTGAGCTCTTCCTTATTCAAAAAATAAAATAAAATGAATCGCGATCAATCTGACTTTTGAGCCGCCCGAATTAGTTTTGAAGATTTCAGATCTTAAGCATGAGCATGTGAGGAAGCATATCATCTCACGACTTGACATGTGAGGCTTTGACTTAGTCTCAAGCATTCCGTAGTACTAAACACTACTATAATATGAAGCATGGATGCGTAAGTCTGCCGTCAGCCTGATCACATGCACAGGCTACTCTTTATCGCTTCAGTTCATCCATGGGTTTCTTCCCTCTGCCTGCGCGTACAAGTCTCAAGCTGCAGTTGCATTACCTAGCGAAGTATATATCCAGACTCCGAGGCACCGGCGCCGACTGCACCGGAGAATCTTATTATTGCCGACTTACTTATGAGTTGCCGACTTGATCTCTTCTATATTTGTATGTATTCCAAGGGTACCTTGATTAAATCTTGCTCCATACTTGTCGTCGTTCATAAGACAGATCGACTACTTACATTGCCTGTCCGGCAATCCGGGTCAACGCTCGCCATTAACCCAGCTTGCTGGCTAACCATAGTATATAAGGATACCCTTGAGGCCGTCAACAATCCCGGACTCCTACCCGTCTCTGTTAGACAAAACTAGGGTTTAAAACAATGCTCAATACCCTGGGCGGTACGGCTATCATGTATTTATATGAGGGAACGTACATGTACATGTTTATGTTACAACACGTATATCTACTATATCCTTAGTCTAACACCTCCCTCAATCTTAACTATGTCCTGAAACACTCAGAAGGTTAAGATTACGCCGCATCCTTCAAAAGAAGGTAAGGGCAAAGGTTTAGTGAACATATCAGGAAGCTGATCCTTAGAAGAAACAAACTTGATCTAAAGTAGCTTCTGTGCAGCACGATTCCCTAACAAAATTATAGTCAACTTCGATGTGTTCCGTTCGGGCATGAAATACCGGATTTGATGAAAGCTATGTAGCACCAATGATATCACACCAAAGAACAGGTGGTTGAGCTTGAGAGACTTTCAACTCTCTAAGCAATGACTACACCCATATGATCTCAGCTGTGGCTTTAGCAACTGCCAGTAGTAGAAAACAGGGCTACCGTTCGGCCCTGGCCAGCCCATTAGTCCCGGTTCTACAAGAACCGGGACCAATGGGGGGTATTAGACCCGCTTCGTGAGCTCAGGGGGCCGGCCGGGGTCTTGGTCCCGGTTCATGTAGAACCATTTGTCCCGGTTCGAGCCTACAACCGGGACCAATGGTCCTCGCTGCTGGCCCACAACCATTGGTCCCGGTTCGAGACATGAACCGGGACAGAAGGGGTGGCTTTAGTCCCGGTTCATGCCACGAACCTGGATAAATAACTTGCCTATATATACCCATCGAAGGCGGCAGAGCACACCACAGTGCTCTGCTTTTTCAATCCGGCGAGGAGAGGGCAATTGGGTGCTCTAGTTCACCTCCAATGCACATGAGGTGTTCGATGAAATGCCCGAGCCACACTAGTTAAGCTTTGTCCTCTCGAAGCTCGACCTTGGAGCTCCATTTTTTCGATATTTGTCTAGATTTAGGGGTCCGTCATGCCCCGTCCCCGTTTTCACCGCCGTTGATCGCCCGCGCCGATCTCGTCGCCGGCACCACCGTGGTGAGCCTCTTGTTTATATCTTCTTTCTGATACTTGTCTGATTTTCTTACTTTAGATAGATATTTGTCTGATTTTCTTAATTTTGACACACATAATAATATGTAATGCACGCACATGAACCGGCAATGGATGTATGGTGACAGACACACCTCCGAGTACATTAAGGGCTTGCATATTTTTCTCGAAGTGGCTGAGGCAAACAAGCAGAATGGTTTTATGTGTTGTCCATGCACTAAATGTGGGAATACAAAGTCTTACTCTGACCGGAAAATCCTTCACACCCACCTGCTTTATAAGGGTTTCATGCCACACTGTAATATTTGGACGAGGCACGGAGAAATAGGGGTTATGATGGAAGACGGCGAAGAAGAAGAGTACGATGACAACTATGTGCCCCCTGAATACGGTGATGCTGCAACGGGGGGAGCTGCTGGAGATCAAGAGGAACCAGACGATGTGCCCGATGATGATGCAACGGGGGAAGCTGCTGAAGATCAAGAGGAACCAGATGATGTGCCCGATGATGATCTCCGCCGGATCATTGTCGATGCAAGGACGCAATGTGAAAGTCAAAAGGAGAAGCTGAAGTTCGATCGCATGTTAGAGGATCACAAATAAAAGTTGTACCCCAATTGTGAAGATGGCAACACAAAGCTGGGTACCGTACTGGAATTGTTGCAGTGGAAGGCAGAGAATGTTGTGCCTGACAAAGGATTTGAGAAGCTACTGAAAAATATTGAAGAAGAAGCTTCCAAAGGATAATGAATTGCCCGACAGTACGTACGCAGCAAAGAAGGTCGTATGCCCTCTACGATTGGAGGTGCAGAAGATACATGCATGCCCTAACGACTGCATCCTCTACCGCGGTGCGTACAAGGATTTGAACACATGCCCGGTATGCGGTGCATTGCGGTATAAGATCAGACAAGATGACCCTGGTGATGTTGATTTGGCGAGCCCCGCAGAAGAGAGTTCCTGCGAAGGTGATGTGGTATGCTCCAATAATTTCACGGTTGAAACGACTATTCAGAAACAAAGAGCATGCCAAGTTGATGCGATGGCACAGTGAGGACCGTAAGAAAGACGGGAAGATGAGAGCACCCACTGACGGGTCGCAGTGGAGAAAAATCGAGAGAGAGTACTGGGCTGAGTTTGCACGTGACCCAAGGAAGGTCTGGTTTGGTTTAAGCGCGGATGGCATTAATCTTTTCGGGGAGCAGAGCAGCAATTACAACACCTGGCCCGTGACTCTATGTATGTGTAACCTTCCTCCTTGGATGTGCATGAAGCGGAAGTTCATTATGATGCTAGTTCTCATCCAAGGCCCTAAGCAACCCGACAACGACATTGATGTGTACCTAAGGCCATTAGTTGAAGAAACTTTACAGCTGTGGAATGGAAACGGTGTATGTGCGTGGGATGAGCACAAACAAGAGGAATTTAACCTGCACACGTTGCTGTTTGTAACCATCAACGATTGGCCCTCTCTCAGTAACCTTTCAGGACAGATAAATAAGGGATATCACGCATGCACACACTATTTAGCTGACACCGAAAGTATATACAGGAAGCTGCAGGGAAGAATGTGTACCTGGCTATCGTCGATTTCTTCCGACCAACAATCAATGTCGAAAGAAAGGCAAGCATTTCAAAGGCGAGGCAGATCACCGGAAGAAGCCCTCCATGCGTACCAGTGATCACGTACTTGCTATGATCAATGATTTACACGTAATCTTTGGAAAGGGTCCGACGGACTGGCTGTTCCGAGTGACTTGGGAGACACGCACCCATGTGGAAGAAGAAATCTATATTTTGGGACCTACCCTACTGGAAAGACCTAGAGGTCCGCTCTTCGATCGACGTGATGCACGTGACAAAGAACCTTTGCGTCAACCTGCTAGGCTTCTTGGGCGTGTATGGGAAGACAAAAGATACAGCTGAGGCACGCGAGGACCTGCAACGTTTGCACGAAAAAGACGGCATGCCTCCAAAGCAGTATGAAGGTCCTACTAGCTACACTCTTACCAAAGAAGAGAAGGAAATCTTCTTTTAATGCCTTCTTAGTATGAAGGTCCCGACTGGCTTCTCGTCGAATATAAAGGGAATACTAAATATAGCAGCGAAAAAGTTTCAGAACCTAAAGTCTCATGACTACCACATGATTATGACGCAACTGCTTCCGGTTGCATTGAGGGGGCTTCTACCGGAAAACGTCCGATTAGCCATTGTGAAGCTATTTGCATTCCACAATGCAATCTCTCAGAAGGTGAACGATCCAGAAATCATACCAAGGCTAAGGAGTGATGTGGTGCAATGTCTTGTCAGTTTCGAGCTGGTGTTCCTACAATCCTTCTTCAATATCATGACGCACGTCCTAGTTCATCTAGTTGACGAGATTGTCATTCTGGGCCCCGTATTTCTACACAATATGTACCCCTTTGAGAGGTTCATGGGAGTCCTAAAGAAATATGTCCATAACCACGCTAGGCCAGAAGGAAGCATCTCCATGGGCCATCAAACAGAGGGTGTCATTGGGTTTTGTTTTGACTTCATTCCTGACCTTAAGAAGATAGGTCTCCCTAAATTGCGGTATGAGCGGAGACTGACTGGAAAAGGAACGCTTGGAGGGGAGACAATAATATGCAGAGACGGATATTCTTGGTCTCAAGCACACTGAGCAGTTCTACAGCACTCTACCTTGGTGACCCCTTATGTCGATGAACACAAGAACAGTCTGCGTCGCAAACACCCGGAGCAGTTCGTCGACTGGATTACATGTGAACACATCAGGACTTTCAGCAGTTTGTTGGAAACACGTCTCAGAGATGAAAACACTGTTTGTGATGAGCTGTACTCGGTTTCCAGGGGACCATCTTCGACTGTTACGGTTTGGAAAGGATACGAGATAAATGGGAATACATTTTACGTGATCGCCCTAGATCAAAAGAGCACCAACCAAAACAGCGGTGTCCGCTATGATGCAGCCACCAAGAGGGGAAAGGACACATATTATGGTTACATAGTGGACATATGGGAACTTGACTACGGAGTAGATTTTTAGGTCCCTTTGTTTAAGTGCAAATGGGTCAATCTGTCAGGAGGCGGGGTACAGGTAGACCCACAGTACGGAATGACAACAGTGGATCTGAACAATCTTGGGTACACTGACGAACCGTTCATCCTAGCCAATGATGTGGCACAGGTTATCTATGTGAAGGACATGTCTACCAAACCGAGAAAAAGAAAAAATAAGGAAGCGAATACATCATACGATGAACCAAAGTGCCACATAGTTCTTTCAGGAAAAAGGAACATCGTGGGAATGGAGGGCAAGACAGACATGTCCGAAGATTATGAAAAGTTTCATGAAATTCTTCCCTTCAAAGTCAAGGTTGACCCAAGCATCCTGATAAATGATGAAGATTATCCATGGTTACGGCACAATAAGGAAAGGACACAAGCGAAGAAAATGTGAAGACTTTCTCCACAACTATTATGATGATACCATGCCAACTTTCAACCTTTTTGTCGTTCATTTAGAATGCATGTTGTAATAGACAAGTTTCCGTATGAAATCCTGATACTTCGAAAGAGATTCTCCGTTTTGTACACGAAGTGCATCCAACTTTTGCCGTAACCCTCTCAACTTTCTTGCATATGCTATGTGGATGAAATGATGATACCATGCCAAAATAAAAGAGAGGCGCAATGCTCACCTGCACGTTGCTTAGCTTCAGGCCAACGTGCAGGTGAGCACTGCGCTTCTCCCTTCATCGTCTTTACACTCAGGGCTTATAAACCGCTGCGAGTGCCTCTCGCTTGGCGAGGTGGGACTAAAAACAGCTGCAGAGAGAATCAACTAAAAAACTCTTTTACCGGTTCATGTCACCACTAGTAGAAAAGGGGGCATTTGTCCCGGTTCGTAAGGGCCTTTAGTCCCGGTTCTTGAACCGGGACTAAAGGGTCGTTATTAATGCCTCCCCTTTAGTCCGGTTCTAACACGAACCGGGACAGATGTCTCCACGTGGCGGTGCGCGCCGAGCCCAGTAGAGGCCTTTGGTCCCGGTTGGTGGCACCAACCGGGACCAAAAGGCATCCACGCCACAAGATTTCGGTGGTCGTGGTTTTTATTTTTTTGAAAGGGGGTTGGGGGTTTTGGGGGTGAATTTAGGTGTTTAATATATTGTGTTAGCTAGCTAATTAATAGAGAGAAGTGTCCTCTCTTATGTCCGTGCTTGGTCGATGCTACGTACTGTACATAGAGAGGCCTCGACACGCTTAGCTAGTAAGAAAATGAAGGAACCATTAAATACAGAAGTTCGTCATGCATACCGAGAGAAGTGATCGATCGACCTCTCCTTCTCCAAGAGATTGGTCGAACAACAAGTTCTCGTATTATCTATCCGACGCTACTGGCTACATACATATACAATATGTAAAATCTCTTACAATCCCCTAGCAATTGAAATCAATTTCCACATGACATTCTCCGGCTTTATTGATGACGTGGTCAAGAAAGAATCCCGCCAATTCCTCTTGAATTGCTTTCATGCGATCTTGTTCTAGGAGTTCATCCCGCATCTGCCACGTCTAATTTGAAGAAGGGGGTTAATACATATATGAATGAAACTCAACAGAAATGATGGTGTAATAAAATGAAATTGTGAATATTATTGCTTACGCACTTCATATTGTCTTTTAGAGTAGCCCCGCTTATTTTCAAAGTCGCGTTGTAGATGAACTCGCACACGTAGTATCCACAGAAATCATTCCCTTGTTCCTGCCACAAGCACTTTACGAGAAATAGAGGTCAAACTGATAATGAAGCATTATAAATGGCATTGATGAAAGTACAACTATAGAATCAACGTGAGATGCGCGCAACTAGCTAGCTAGTAGTACTTTCGGGTATGTATATCGCAGCTCCTTCGGCAGTCCCGGAACTTCTGCGGTGAAATGTTTCCAAACCCTGCAAGACAAAGAAAATAATTATTATTTCTTGAGATATCAGGAAATGAACAAAAAGTTGCCGTTATGGTGCGATAAATGATCGATTGAACTTAATTGTTGAGCATTTTAGTCATGTCCGCATAGGTTTGGGGATCTTTTCGTCTCGAGTCTAAGACGTTTACTACTCCCCGCTCAAGCTTAATCTCCAGAAGAACATAGTGGAATCTGCGCACGCATGCATAACTCATCAATTACATTACTATAACCTCGTTCGAGTAATAAGGGAAACCGAATATGCACACGACAGTAACACTCACTGGAAGTTGTAAGGAAAGAGTATTAAATCTTTGTTTTGATTTTTGATCAACGATTGTGGCAAGTACCCCTCCTCCTCTTCGGCGTCCTTTTTAACCAGAAATTCATCTATGATATTTGTGTTAATGAACCCAATATCATACATTTCTTGTTTTTTGCACTCGACGATCTTCAATCTGCATAATATAGTGATGCTAATTAATTATAAATACATGCAATGAAAGAGCCGAGCTATATATAGAGACTTAATGACAGAAATAGTACTAACAGATAGTAGCAAAAGACCGTTAGTTTATCGAGGGCCTTTTGATTGAAGAACGTGAAGAACTCGTCAAATGGAACAGTCAACAGATCAGTTCCAACAAGGTCATGCTCCTCTTTAATATTCAGATACAAAGCATTCGTCCCCCCAGACTCTCTGCAGGTTTTCATGTACCAATCATGGAATCTTTGCATCGTAGTTGTCAGATATTTTTCATCTTTGACGAGAGGCTTCCCGTACTCGTATTTGTGTTCGTCCACCTCCAAGAAATCCGGAAGTTGATCGCCAGGCGGGTAATCTCCAAGATTGCCATAACCGGCCACCGTCCCCGAAGCATTAGCGACGATGTCACCGCTAGACACATTGAGCGGGGGGCACTATTGCTTTGCTTGTTCGCCGAGCTGGGCAATTTTTTTCCCAGCTGCTCGTTCTTTTAACCTTTTATCACTGACAGTACTTCCCGACCGGTCCGCTTCGAGATATGTCTGTTTAGTAATGCGCTCATAGTTGCTTCTCGGCAGAGACTTTGGTGGTTTCCTCAGGGCATCGATAGTGCGCTTTGCTTTCACCGGATCTACCTTCTCCTCCGGAGGTGGATATCTCTTTGCTTTCACCCCTTCAAAGAAGTCCTTCGCGTGGGCCCGCACGATCGTCGCGTTTTCCTCCTCGGTCCTCTCGTATGGTAACTTCTCTAGAGGCTTGAGAGGTGGACCGTATCTATATTGCCTCCCGCCTCTGCTGGCTGTACTGCTAGACGCCGGAGCAGACGGAGCTCTTGGCGCCTGTCTACTTCGTGCTTGCTTAAGAGGCGGAGGAGAAGGACTACGACGCCCGGAGCAGCCGGGCGGGCGGCGGGTCTCTTCCACCCTTGCCGGGCGAGGCGGAAAAGGAGGAAGGTGCTGGCTGCTGGCGCGCCGGGCGCAGCAGCGGAGAAGGAGGCGGAGTCCCACCACGCGCCGGAGAAGGAGGAGGCTGCTGGCTGCGCGGGCGCGCCGGCGCAGGTGGAGAAGGAGGCGGAGTGCCACCACGCACCGGAGAAGGAGGAGGCTGCTGGCTGCTCGGGCGCACCGGCGCAGGCGGAGAAGGAGGCGGAGTGGCGCCACGCGCCGGAGAAGGAGGCCCAGTGCCGTGATCGTCAGTCGCCAGAGGAGGAGGCGGTGGAGGATGCGGAGTGCCCTGACTCACCGGAGGAGGAGGAGGAGGCGGAGGCGTCCAGTTCGGAAGGTTGATGAGCTCCTTCCGCCATAGGCATGGAGTCTTCAGAGTAGAACCCAGCCTAGTCTCCCCTTCACCGGTATGGTATTTTAGATGGAGGTCCTCAAATCCCTTCGTTATTTCATCCACCATCACGCTAGCATATTCTTCTGGAATCGGTCGACAGTGAAAAGTTGCACCGTGTTCAATAGATAAACAGAGCCAACAGCTGCCTTGACCTTCAAATTCATCCATCGCATCATAAGGTGGCAATTTTGAGCCCCCGTGATAGCATCCACGGGATAGCTGGCAGGAGCCGTCAAGACATGCTCCGACTGAAGCAACTCGGTGGAAGCCACGCTGCTTCTCCGCTGAGATGGCGGGGTAGCTTTGGGGAAGCTTCGGTAGGTCGTTTGTTGCGATCTGCTTCTCGTTCCTCTAGCCCCATTACCCTTTCGTGCAGCGCCTGCAGTTGGCTCTGCTCCAGTTTCTTCCTCCTCTCGTGGGTTTTGTAACCACCTGCGTCCGGAAAACCAACCTTCCACGGAATGGAGCCTAGCGTGCCTCGTGTCCGTCTAGGGTGCTCAGGATTCCCGAGGGCCATTGTGAGCTCGTCCTTCTCCCTGTCTGGAACGAACGTCCCTTGCTCTGCTGCATGGATATACTGCCGAAGCCTTGTGACCGGTGTTTTCAGTTGCTCGTCCGTCCAACGGCACTTCCCTGATACAGGGTCCAAGGTTTCGCCAGCCCCGAAGAACCAAGTCCGGCAACGGTCTGGCCATCTCATTGTCTCTGGTTCGATCCCTTTATCAAGCAGATAATTCTCAGCCTTGGACCACTTAGGATGGGGTTGCGGGTAGCCACCTGACCCCGTGCGATGGTGAATCTTCTTCTTCGCAGCATTTTGCTAGTTTATCGCCGACATCTTCTTACTCTCTTCCGATGTCGTGTAGGCCACAAATGCAGGCCAGTGATCTCTGATCTTCTCATATTTGTCGATGAATTCTGGTGTCTCTTCTTTGGCGACAAACTTTTTCAGCTCTTTCCTCCACCTTCTGAATAGGCATGCCATCTTCTTAAGAGCACAAGACATGATTAATTGCTCTTTAACTAGCTTCTCCGGATCCTACTTTGGCGGTAGGGTGAAATTTGCCTTCAGCTCAGTCCAAAGATCATCTTTCTGCATATCATTGACATAAGACACCTGAGGGTCTTCCTCCTTAGGCTTATACCATTGGTGGATGCTGATCGGGATCTTGTCCCTAACAAATGCGTTCTTTGTCCGGATGGGTTCAATCGGTTCGCCGTCGAGCGCGATTGCTGTGATCCAAAACTGTTCATCCGAGCTCAACTTTTTCTTCGGGCCTCGTCTCCTTACCGAAGTTGTGCTTGATCCGGAGGGCTAGAAAAAGGAAGAAAGACGAGAGTTAATTAATATGTGTACATATACCAAAACAATGAATGCATCAATTAACTAGTCAGCACGGGCTTAACTAATTAATATATATATATATATATATATATATATATATATATATATATATACACCTGGCCGGACTCGGTTCGGTCACCGGAGCAGTCAGCACGGTCTCCTTCTTGTACCTCCATTGGGTCATCACCGGAGCCATCATGAACATAGCCCTCTTCTTGTACCGGCATTAATGGGCCGGAGCCATCATGAACATAGCCCTCTTCTTGTACCGGCATTAATGGGCCGGAGCCATCATGAACATAGCCCTCTTCTAGGGTTTGGGGTGGCCTAGACAACGCTTCAAGGGTTTAGGGTGGCCTTGACACAACGCTTCAAGGGTTTGGGGTGGCCTCGACACAACGCTTCAAGGGTTTGGGTGGCCTCGACGTCAACGCTCTTTTAACTTTGTAAATTTGGGTGGCCTCAAGAGAGTTTGTCGGCTAGGGGAGCAGCGGGAGGGGGTAGGAGACCAACATCGTTTTTTCCCTAGGGTTTGGGTGTGCTCGAGAGTTTTGGTCGAGCGAGAGGGCCGAGGGGGGGTATATCGACGACGACAGAGGAGAAGATCAAAGAAAAAAAAGAAGAAAAAAAAGAGGAGAAGAAGAAAAATAGAATATTTTCTATTTTTCTTCTTCTCCTCTATTCATTTCTTCTTCTCCTCTTCGTTTTTCCTCTTCTTATTTATTTCTCCTCTTCTTCCTCTCCTCTTCTTCTCCTCTTCCTCTTCTTATTTTCCTTTTTCCTCTCCTTCTTTTTCTTCTTCTTCTTCCTTCTTCCTTCTTCTTCTTTTCTTCCTTTTCCTTATTTTACTTTTTCCTCTACACTAACCTAAAATGCACTAACCTAAAATCGATATCTACTAACAACCTAAATAAAAAATTAATACATATATTAAAAAACATATATAAACAACAAAAATTCTATGAACATTATATTCATACATAGATAGCCACATCCATTCATCATATAGCTATCACATACATATATACATTATATATATGAAAAAATGCAATGAACAAAAAAATACACTTATGAAAAAAATACTATGAACATGTACACATATATACACATACAAACACATATACACAAAAATACAAAAAAAGCTATCAAAATGCAGGGCAGGGCGGCGGGAAGGCCAGGCGCAGGCAGGCAGGCGGCATGGGCGGACGCCAGCAGGCGCGGGCGGACAAGTGACGCGCAGATGGCATACAGGCAGGGCGTGGGACGGGAGGGGCGCGGGAGCATGTGCTCACAGGGGGCGGCGGCGACGGCGATGGCGAGCAGCCTGACGGCGTCGGTGGCGGCGGCGACGGCAAGGTGGAGCAGGGGCGTCGGTCGGCGACGGCGACGAGGAGGAGCAGGGGGCGTCGGGGGAGAAGTGGGGGATTTGGTCGAAAACTGCTAAGTGTTGTATATATATCAAGAGCATTGGTCCCGGTTCGTGGCACGAACCGGGACCAATGCCCCCTTTAGTCACGGTTGGAGGCACCAATCGGGACCAAAGGCCGCCTTTGGTCCCGGTTGGTGGCACCAGTCGGGACTAAAGTGTGGGCATTGGTACCGGTTCGTGGCACGAACCGGGACCAATGCCCCCTTTAGTCACGGTTGGAGGCACCAATCGGGACCAAAGGCCCCTGCGCTGCCCGCGTCGCGTCCAAACTTTAGTCCCACCTCGCTAGTTGAGAGGGGCTCGGAGTGGTTTATAAGAGCTGCTGCGGCTACCCTCTCGAGCTCCTCTCAAATGCAGGCTTACGGGCCTAATCTCACACTATGCTGTTGTGGGCCTATTGGGCCTTCTGCGGGCCTGAATCCTAGCCCAGGTTGGGTTTCTAGTCGTATTCAGGCCGTGGTGGCCCAATAGGTGGCAGTTTTTTTATTTTTTCCCCAGTTTTTTGTTTTGTTTTTTGCATTATTTATTTTCTTTTGTTTTTTGCTTTATTTTTATTTTTTTTGCTTTTAGGTCAGAAAAATTATAAACTTTCTGTTAGTGCCATTAGTTTTAGAAAAATTATTTTCTTTCTTTTATTTTTTTGCTTTATTTATTTTATTTTGTTTCTACTTACAACAAAATAGTTAAGGTTGCTATTTTTATTTATTTTATTAAAGTTTATGTTTAATTATTTTTCTTTTAAGTCACAAAAATTGTAAACTTTCTGTTAGTGCCATTAGTTTTCAAATTTGAATAGTTAAAATTTGAATTCTTTGAAATTTGTGTGAATCACAAGTTTGTGATTAAATTTACTAAAAAATGAACATAGATGCGCCTATAGAGAAAAAAGGTCCAGACGAACCGGGACCAATGGCCCATGTGGCTGCCCTCTTGAGAGTGCTCTTGGTGAGAACATAGTTGACAAGGAGCAAACCGGGATTAATGGTATTACGAGGGCCGAACCATAAGATATTAAAGGATTTCAAATAAACTCTGAAAAAGTTGAAAGTTGGCATGGTATCATAATTTCACCCACATAGCATGTGCATGTACAAAACGGACAATGGTATCATACAAATGCACATTACAAAGTTGGCATGGTATCATCATAATAGTTGCGGGAGAAAGTCTTCACTTTTTCTTCGCTCGTGTCATTTGCTTATTGCGCCATAACCATGGATAATCTTCATCGTTTATTAGGATGCTGGGGTCAGCCTTGACTTTGAAGGGAGGAATTTCATGAAACTTTTCATAATCTTCAGACATGTCTGTCTTGCGCTCCACTCCCACGATGTCCCTTTTTCCTGAAAGAACTATGTGGCGCTTTGGCTCATCGTATGATGTATTCGCTTCCTTATCTTTTCTTTTTCTCGGTCTGGTAGACATGTCCTTCACATAGATAACCTGTGCCACGTCATTGGCTAGGACGAACGGTTCGCCCAGGTACACATTCTTCCTGCAGCTTCCCAGGTATATACTTTCGGTGTCAAGTAAACAGTGCGTGCATGCGTGGTATCCCTTGTTTGTCTGTCCTGAAAGGTTACTGAGAGCGGGCCAATCGTTGATGATCACGAATAGCAATGCCTTTAGGTCAAATTCCTCCTGTTTGTGCTCATCCCACGTACGTACACTGTTTCCATTCCACAGCTGTAAAAGTTCTTCAACTAATGGCCTTAGGTACACATCAATGTCGTTGCCGGGTTGCTTAGGGCCTTGGATGAGAACTGGCATCATAATAAACTTCCGCTTCATGCACATCCAAGGAGGAAAGGTTATACATACATAGAGTCACGGGCAAGGTGTTGTGATTGCTGCTCTGCTCCCGAAAGGATTAATGCCATCCGCGCTTAAAGCAAACCATACGTTCCTTGGGTCACGTGCAAACTCAGCCCAGTACTTTCTCTCGATTTTTCTCCACTGTGACCCGTCAGCGGGTGCTCTCAACTTCCCGTCTTTCTTACGGTCCTCACTATGCCATCGCATCAACTTGGCATGCTCTCCGTTTCTGAACAGACGTTTCAACCGTGGTATTATAGGAGCATACCACATCACCTTCGCAGGAACCCTCTTCACAGGAGGCTCGCCGTCAACATCACTGTGGTCATCTCGTCTGATCTTATACCGTAATGCATCGCATACCGAGCATGCGTTCAGATCCTTGTACGCATCGCGGTAGAGGATGCTGATCGTTAGGGCATGCATGTATCTTACGCACCTCAATCCTAGAGGGCATACGACCTTCTTTGCTGCGTATGTCTTGTCCGGGCAATTCGTTATCCTTTGGAAGCTTCTTCTTCAATATTTTCAGTAGCTTCTCAAATCCTTTGTCCGGCACAGCATTCTCTCGCCTTCCATCGCAACAATTCCAAAGACGGTACCGAGCTTTGTGTTGCCATCTTCGCAATTGGGGTACAACCCTTTTTTCTGATCCTCTAACATGCGATCGAACTTCAGCTTCTCCTTTTGACTTTCGCATTGAGTCCTTGCATCGACAATGACCCGGCGGAGATCATCATCATCGGGCACATCGTCTGGTTCCTCTTGATCTTCAGCAGCTTCGCCCGTTGCAGCATCATCGTGAACATCGTCTGGTTCCTCTTGATGTTCAGTAGCATCACTATATTCAAGGGGCACATAGTTGTCATCGTACTCTTCTTCTTCGCCGTCTTCCATCATAACCCCTATTTCTTCGTGCCTCGTCCAAACATTATAGTGTGGCATGAAACCCTTGTAAAGCAGGTGGGTGTGAAGGATTTTCCGGTCGAGTAAGACTTCATATTCCCACATATAGGGCATGGACAACACATAAAACCATTACGCTTGTTTTCCTCAGCCACTTCGAGAAAATAATGCACGCCTTACTGTCCTCGGCGGTGTGTCCACTAGTAGAAAAGGGGGCAATGGTCCAGGCCCGGCCAGCCCATTAGTCCCGGTTCAGTCCAGAACCGGGACCAATGGGGGCATTGGAACCGGTTCGTGAGCCCCGGGGGCCGGCCGGGCCACGTGGGCCATTGGTCCTGGTTCGTCTGGACCTTTTGGTCCCGGTTGGTGGGACGAACCGGGACCAATGGGCCTCGCTCCTGGCCCACCACCATTGGTCCCGGTTGGTGGGACGAACCGGGACCAAAGGCTGCCCTTTAGTAATAATAATTATTTTCTTTGTCTTGCAGGGTTTGGAAACAGTTCACCGCAAAAGCTCCGGGACTGCCGAAGGAGCTGCGATATACATACCCGAAAGTAAGTACTACTGGCTAGCTAGTTGTGCGCATCTCTCGGTTATTCTATAGCTATACTTTCATCAATGCCATTTATAATGCTGCATTATCAGTTTGATTGACCTCTATATCTCGTAAAGTGCTTGTGGCAGGAACAAGGGAATAATTTCTATGGATACTACGTGTGCGAGTTCATCTACAACGCGACTTTGAAAATTAAGCGGGGCTATTCTCAAAGACAATATGAAGTGCGTAAGCAATTAATAATATTCACAATTTCATTTTATTACACCATCATTTCTGTTGAGTTTCATTCATATATATGTATTAATTAACCCCTTCTTCAAATTAGACGTGGCAGATGCGGAATGAACTCCTAGAACCAGATCGCATTAAAGCAATTCAAGAGGAATTGGCGGGATTCTTTCTTGACCACGTCATCAATAAAGCCGGAGAATACCATGTGGAAGTTGATTCCAAATGCTAGGGGACTGCAATTGAGAGATCTTATATATTGTACATGTATGTAGCCAGTATCGTCGGACGTACACGATACGAAAACTTGTTGTTCGACCAATCTCTCGGAGAAGGAGAGGTCGATCGATCATTTTTCTCGGTATGCATGACGAACTTCTGTACTCGATGGTTCCCTTCATTTTATTACTAGCTAGCATGTCGAGGGCTATATGTATATAGTACGTAGCGTCGACCAAGCACGGACATAAGAGAGGACACTTCTCTCTATTAATTAGCTAGCTAACACAATATATGAAACACCTAAATTAACCCCCAAAACCCCCAAACCCCCCTCCCCCCTTTCAAAAAAAAAAACCCAGCCATTGGAATGCTGACGCGTGGATGCCTTTTGGTCCCGGTTGGTGCCACCAACCGGGACCAAAGGCCCCTCGCCTAGGCTCGGCCAAGACCGCCACGTGGAGGACCATCTGTCCCGGTTCGTGTTAGAACCGGGAATAAAGGGGGGAGGTATTAGTAACGACCCATTAGTCCCGGTTCATGAACCGGGACTAAAGGCCCTCACGAACCGGAACTAATAGGTGTTTTTCTACTAGTGGTCTGTTACCGTACATCCATTGTCGGTTCATCTGCGTGCATTATATATAATTAAGTGTGTCAAAAATCATGACAGAACATCATGAATAGATAACTAAGTGACCAAATTAATAGAAGTTCATCATCACATTAAAACCAAAGTACATACATAGTTCTCATCTTCAAGCAAAATCTTTACTGAGAACAACATAAAGCTCTGCAGAGCATCTAAATTAATTAAACCATACATTGAAACTATGTAAAACATTTCAATGCGAAAACAAATACGATCATAATCGCAACCAAGGTAACAACTGATCCAACGGCATAATGCTACCAAGCCTTGGTATGAATGGCATATTTTCTAATGTTTCTAATCTTCAAGCGCATTGCATCCATCTTGATCTTCTGATAATCGACGACATCCGCAACATGCAACTCCAATATCATCTTCTCCTCCTCAATTTTTCTTATTTTTTCCTTCAAGAAATTGTTTTCTTCTTCAACTAAATTTAACCTCTTGACAATAGGGTCGGTTGGAATTTCAGGTTCAACAACCTCCTAGATAAATAAAATCTATGTCACGTTGGTCGGCATAATTTTCATAAACAATAAATGGACCAATAGTTATGAAAAGATAATATATACCACACCCGAATCATAGACAGGACGAGGGCCGACGTGGGCGGATACCAAAACCATCACACTATATAAGATGCAATAATAAAAGTAAGAAAATAATATAAGTATCTATCTAAACATACAAGTAAAAATAGTTTTCCTTTCAGAAAGAAGATAAGAACAGGAGGCTCACCATGGTGGTGCCGGCGATGAGATCGGCGCGGGTGATTGACGGCGGTGAAGACGGATACGGGGCGTGACAGACCGCTAAACCTAGACAAATATTGAGGAAAATGGAGCTTGGAGGTCGAGCTTGGAGAGGAGAAAGCTTAAGTAGTGTTGCTCGGGCATTCCATCGAACACCTTGTGTGCATAGGAGGTGAGCTACAGCACCACCAAGCCCTCTCCCCCTCGGCTGCCAGAAAAATCAGAGGAGTGTGCTCGGCTCTTACGCGAGGGGGTATATATAGGCACCTCATTGGTCCCAGTTGGTGGCGTGAACCGGGACTAAAGGGCAGCCTTTGGTCCCGGATCGTGGCACCAACCGGGACCAATGGTGGTGGGCCAGGAGCGAGGCCCATTGGTCCCGGTTCGTCCCACCAACCAGGACCAAAAGGTCCAGACGAACCGGGACCAATGGCCCACGTGGCCCGGCCGGCCCCCGGGGCTCACGAACCGGGTCCAATGCCACCATTGGTCCCGGTTCTGGATTGAACCGGGACTGATGGGCTGACCCGGCCTGGACCAATGCCCCCTTTTCTACTAGTGCACGAACCGGTACTAAAAGGTGCTCGTGGGGCCCCAGCCTTAAAACCTGTACCAAATAAAATGCCTTTGTAACAGCCTTACAACTGGTACTAAAGGAATCAACTTAAAAGCTTTTATAAACCTCTAGTATTATTGAAACTAAAATTATATAGAATTTTGGTACAAACTTTAATAGCAAAAAGAATTATCATAAAATAAAATAAATAAGTAATTAGAATTTAGTTCAAAACATTAAAAGCAAAAAGAATTATCATAAAAGAAAATAAATAAGTAATTAGAATTTTGTTACAAACATTAATAGCAATAAGAATTATCATAAAAGAAAATAAATAAGTAATTAGAAACAAAAAAGAAAGCAAAAAAACTGGGAAAAAATTAAAAAAAGTGCCACCTACAGGGCTACCACGGCCTGCATACGATTAGAAACCCATTACTAGGGCCAGGATGCAGGATCGCAGTAGGCCCAATAGGCCCACAAGCACAGAGAGTGATTTTAGGCCCGTAAGCCTGCAGTAGAGAGGAGCTCGAAGTGGTTGGTTCCGCAGGGCTTATAAACCACTCCGAGCCCCTCTCGACTAGCGAGCTGGGACTAAACATAGCACTGCATCGCGCCAGTTCCAGCACACGACCTTTGGTCCCGGTTGGTGCCACCAACCGGGACCAAAGGTCTCTGTTTCCCACCCTTTGGGCTGCTGAAAAGAGGCCTTTGGTCCCGGATGGTGGCACAAACCGGGACTAAAGCGGTGCATTAGTCCCGGTTTGTGCCATGAACCGGGACCAATGCTCTGCCTATATAAGCAGCCTCGCGAAAATTTGGTTCAATTCGTTCTTCCCGCCTCGACGCCGCCAGCTGCCCGTCCGTCTTCGCCTCGCCGTCGCCGTAAATGTTGCCGCCTCGCGCCGCCCTAGCCACCGCCTCGACGCCGTCTGCGCCGCCCGGCCCCGCCGCACCTCATCGTCGACAGTCACCGCGCCGCGCCGCAGCTCGCCATCGCCGTCCCCGATATCGTCGCCGTGAGCAAATTTTTTGCTAGTTTAATTTGATGTTAGTAGTAGTTAATTTAGATGTGTAGTATAATTTAGATGTGTAGTTAATTGAGTTAGGTTTTGTTAGATTTTTTTTAGATTTTTTGTTAAATTTTTTTGTAGTTCATAGATTTTTTTGTTAGATGTGTAGTTCATAGATTTTTCTGTTAGATTTTGTTTCATATTGTGTAATTAATTTGTTCATATTGTGTTAGATTTTTTTCTGTTAATAGATTTTTTGGGTGATATTATTATTGAATATGCATGTTTGTATGTTCATATATATGCAAAGATCGAATATGTCAAATTTTTCTGATTTTTTTCTGTTCATAGAATTTTTCTGATTTTTTTCTGTTGTAATTTTGTTCATAGAATTTTAATGATTTTTTGTTCATAGTATTTTCTTTGTCAATTTATGTATATTTTCATATTGTGTATGTATAGGAAAATTGTGTATGATCAAAGTCATTTATGAATATGTTCATATTTAGAATAGAGGAAAAAGGAAAAAATAAGAAGAGAAAGTGTTTAATATAATTAGTTAGAAAAATAATGGAACTAGAGTTAAACTAGTTTATTTTTAATAAGTACTACTTTATTTTATTTATAGTAAGTGCTTCATATATAGTTGAACTAGCTAGTTGATTTAATAAACTACTTTATTTTACTATATATAGAAGTAGTTTGTTTGAACTAGTTGATTTAATTAATAAAACTACTTTATTTAACTATATATAGAAGTAGTTCCCGCATCGACGTCGTCGACTCTGCGGTGGAGGCCTGCTTGATCAGGGCCATGTTCGGGACTGGGCTCCGCCGGGCTGGTATTGGGAGGTGCTACCTTCCGGGGGACGTCGGTTGGTGAGGAGGCAGCCCGTTGTTGACCCGATCCTTGTTTGGTGGCGGTCGCGTGGGCCAGTGACGGTGCCGAGGCTTCCGGACACCGCCGAGTTGGTACGTCACCGTGTCAGCGAGGAGGACGAGCACGTCCGTCGCTACATGGTTGCATTGGAGGGCAGGTTCGACAATACCTAGCAGGTTCTTTAGGGATCTCACTGGAGCTATGATCTTGTGATGGTTCCTTATCTTTGGGTGTCCACCGGCCGCGACGATACCCGTCGGGTGCTACGGTTCTAGCTGTATTAGCGATGCTATATGTATGATAGTATTCGAGGAGTATTAGTGATAATATTCGACGATGTACGGACACAATAGATGATGTAGTTTTGGTTATAATTGAATGCATGCTAATTTGAATACTACTTTATTTTATGATTTGGTTTTGCTTATTGAATACTCATATTGGAAAAGTACTCCTACTTTGAATGCTAAAATTGAAGAGCACTCTATTTAGAAATCTAGGAGCCCCCTCCATCATCGAGGCCGTCATGGGGGTAGCTTCTCCTTCATTCCCGTGTGCTAGAAAATTTGGTGTAATAATGCACTCAGGAATGAAACGAGGAACTATGTACCATCACAAATAGTCAACCCGTGATTAATAATAATGATCTTATTTAGGTTCTTTAGTACATATATTTAATTGTACAAGTTTAATATTCGAATTATGAACATAGGCCGTAAATGTCGTACTTGGACGCATTTAAAACCGCCGGGAGTGCGATCGGTGCCACGACGACCGAGGTATGTGCGACAGGTTCATTGAGCTGGACAAAGATTGGCGCTTCAACATTAAGCTCGAGGAGACCTTCGATGTTCATACGGTACGCAACGACGACAATAGTTTTTTTCGTAATTAAGCACGAATTCAACTATTTTAACGTGTATTTTTCATCTTTTCCAATTCGACTAGCTTATCCCATGCTATGCAAGACGCTATGTCTTGGAGAGGATGGGTTTTGAAGACCATGAAAGTATGGAAACCAAAAAAATTCTCCTAAGGACCCATCATGGTGTGGATTTTAAATTAAAGTTGTACAATGCTGAAAGTTTAACCCATTTTGGTTGCAAAAATTGGGAAGCACTTTGCAAGATGTATGGTTTTGATGAGGGTATGCTTGTCACCATGGATCTTGGTGATCCTACAATCGAGCAAGACAATATGGACATTTGGGTCCTTGTGGATACACCTCCAATTCTTCCCCCATGTGAGCTTAACATAGTTATTAAGTAATTTATATAGTTTATTTCAAAATAGTTGACATCTTATTTCCATTGACATCTTATTTTCATTCTTCGAAGAATGTGCGGAAGATGGTAGACAAAACCCACTACACCGATGGCTCCGAATTAACTTATAAGGAGAAAAATCATCTGATCGCATTTTGTACTGATCTTGAGAATTACAATGTCTACAATCGAACTCCTCAATATTATGGTCAATACGTGCCACTAGTGCACGTGTTGAATCTGATAACTACCATGGAGATACCCTGGTAAGATTTTTTACTATTACGACATCCATGCATCTTTTTGCATACTTCTAAAACTAGTACATCATTGCTAACTACGAAGTTATTACTATGTTTTTCAACAGATAATCCCAAATGATTGTGTCCCTCATCTGATGTATACGCACGGTCGCCTTGATGTTTTAAACATACAAGCAGGTCGTCCTACGAATCTCAACTGTCCATACCGGATTTCTAAGAGAAGTGGAGACATGACAATCAAAGAATGGAAAAATGTATGGACAGTCGTAAGGAGCTTCTTGGAAGCAAAACGGTTAAGCGCAAGAATTGGAGAAAGGATGATCTCCATTCTTCATAATGGAGAGTCAGGGTCTATATTGTTTTATGCTATTTTATCTTAAGTGTGTTTAGGTCTACCTAATAATGATGATGTGCTAAGAACAGTTATGTAGGGTTGGGTTCGATGACTATGAGTATGATGATTGTATGACTTGTTATTAATAATGAGTAGAAGTTGTATGATGATGCATGATTAGTAGGACTTGTTATTATATATGATGATGTATGATGCAAGCATGAGGAGTTATTATATATCAGCGGGTGAAATGAACATAGCAGTAGCGTTGGTAAACCAAGCACGAAGATAAGAGAGGACACTTCTCTCTATTAGCTAGCTAATAACAACCTAAATTAACCCCTAAACCAGCCACTTTCAAAAAAAACCTCAGATGCCTTTTGGTCCTGGTTTATGTCACCAACCGTGACCAAAGGCCCCCCTGCCTGGGCTGCCCGCAGCGGCCACGTGGATGCCCATCTGTCCCGGTTCGTGTAAGAACCGGGACTAAAGGGGGGAGGCATTAGTAACGACCTATTAGTCCCGCTTCAAGAACCGAGACTAAAGGTCATTACGAACCGGGACAAAAGCCCTGTTTTCTACTAGTGTGCTTTGTACTCAGCTTCAGTAATACTCCGAGACATTGTAGCTTGCTTGCGAGCTTGCCAGGCGATCAAGTTAGGACCAAAGAACACATCATGTCCCCCCGTGGATGGCCGATCATTAGGACTACCAGCCCAATCAACATCAGAAAAGGCTAAGATCGCACGGAGGCGCGGGTTGCGTATGGAGACCCTATGAACTAGTGTGATGAACATAGCGCAAGATGCGCTTAACAACCGACCAATGAGGATCACACGGTGCATGGAGGTAATCGACACGCATTTATTAACTACAAATGATATGTCTGGTCGAGTAATGAGCAAGCATCGCATACCACCAACTATGTTGCGGTACTCGGAGGCATCATCGGTGGAGAGCAACTTTCCATCAAGGGCGGACAGTTTATGCATGGCAAACATACGAGTCGTAGTAGTCTTGCACTGCAACATACCCGCACGCGTAATAGATCCTGATAGTACTTCTTTTGAGTGAGAGTCAAGGCACTGTCAGAATGAATAACTTCAAGACTCAGAAAATAATGTAGTCTCCCAAGATCCTTAACAGCAAAATCAGCACCCAGAGAAGACACAAGCCGATCTACAGCAGTGACCAACGAACTGACCAGAATGTACATAGTCCCCACAGGTCGTTGGAGAATGACCAGAGAGGTGTCAGCTGTAGACGGCACAAACCCATGCGCACGAAAAGCAGCGCATTAAGTCGTATGTGCCATGCACGAGGAGCCTGCTTCAGACCATAGATGGCCTTGAAAATACAACACAGATGATGTGGCTGAGTAGGGTCAACAAAACCTAGTGGTTGACGCATATATACCTCTTCTTCCGAAACTCCATGGAGAAAGGCATTTTGAACATCAAGCTGAAGTGACCATCCTCGACTAACAGCTAACGAAAGAAGAACACGGATCGTCGTGTGGGTTGAATAACAGGACTAAACGTGTCTTCGTAATCAAGGCCATACCTTTGTTTGAAGCCTTTAGCAACTAATCGTGCCTTGTACCTTTCAATGGAGCCGTCAACATGTTTCTTCACGTTGGTCACCCATTTGGAGTCAATAATGTTGCCACCAGTTGGAGGTGAAGCCAGGCGCCAAATATTATTCTTCTGAAGAGCATGAATCTCCTGCTCCATAGCAGCGCGCCAGTGTGGAATGCCAAGCGCTGCCCGAAAATTCGCGGTTTAGCCGTGGGCTCGGCCTCAGCATGAGCAACACAGGTCGCAAGCCATGCGACAGTGTCATTAGTGCGCTTAAGAGGCTTAAAGATGCCGCTCTTACTGCGCGTATGAGGATGCAGTATGACAGGCGCAGGTGTCGGAGAAGCCGTCACTGCAGGAGAGCCGACGTCTGGCAGCACACACGGCGAGGGAGACACACCTGTGGGTGAGACCACATGCTCTGCCTGTGGCGAAGGCAGGGCCGATGCTGACCCCAGGGTGACCAGCGGAGACGGGCCAGTCGAGGATGGCCCACGCGAAGCGGAGATCAGGGAGGCCACCGGCCCAGGTGACAACACCGCACGGACAGCTGGGCTAGGCGAGGTCGTCGACTCGTCCGATCCACATGCATGGGGCATGCACGTACGATCGACGTCAGGGGCATCCGCGTAGCAGCGGCAGCTGGCGCAGCTGAGACCACAACATCATCAAGAAGCTCAAGTCGGGCACCCCGTCCAGTTGCTGCTCCATGGTTAGGCAATAACAGTGGAGAGTATGCATCATCTACAAATTGATCGGGCAAAACTGGAAAGGAGTGCAACGAGGTAGTAGTGGTATCAGTGGGTCGTGTAAGCATGGAAAACGGAGAAACAGTCTCATCAAACACAACATCACGGATATGTAAACACAATTCAATGGAATGTGGAGACACTTGTAACCTTTCTGAAGAGGATTGCACCCGAGAAACACACATTTTTTAGATCGATAATCGAGTTTATGATTATTGTATAGACGAAGATGTGGCCAACACGCACAACCAAAGACTTTGAGAAAGGAGTAATCTGGAGTTTCATGAAGTAACACTTCTAGAGGTGATTTCATGTGAAGAAGTCGTGTAGGAAACCTGTTTATGAGAAAACAAGCGGTAACAAATGCATCACTCCAGAACCAAAATGGCACAGAGGCATGTGCAAGTAGTGTTAAGCCAGTTTAAACTATGTGAAGGTGTTACGCTCACCTCTACCGTTCTGCTGATGTGTATGAGGACAGGACACATGATGTGAGATACCAAGCTTCTGAAAGAAGGTATTAAGGTTGCGATATTCACCCCCCCCCCCCCGCCCAATCAGATTGAACATGAACAATTTTGTGCTTAAGCAACCGCTCAACATGTGCTTGAAATTGCATAAAGACATGGAACTCATCAGGTTTACCCTTAATAAGATAAATCCAAGTAAAACGACTGGAAGCATCAATGAAACTGACATAGTAGTTGTGACCACTAACAGAAGTTTGGGAATAGCCTCACACATCCAAAAACACAAGTTCAAGAGGAGCCTTGTCAACACGACTCGATGCAGGAAAGGTAATTGACGAATCTTGCCTTTTGACGGGCATCACACACTAGAAACTCCTTATTTCTCGACTCAATGGGAAGATTATGGTGATGGAGCACATGGCGCACAATTGGAGTGCAAGGATGACTGAGGCGAGAGTGCCACTGCGACAACGACACCCGGACACCACTGAAAACTTGAGAAACAGATGGCACACCAAGAGAATATAGGCCATCGCGAGCTCGGCCACTAAGAAGAACATCCCTCGTGTCCCGGTCCTTAACAAAAAAGTGAAAAGGATGAAACTCAACAAGCACATTGCTATCACAAGTTAATTTAGGAACGGAGAGCAAACTACGTGTAAATCGGAACACGAAGAATATCAAGGAGACACAAGTTCTTAGTGGTACGTGAAACAAGAGATGCACGACCAATGTGTGAGATGTGCATTCCTCATCCATTGGTGGCGCGGACCTCATCATGATGAGTGTAAGGCTGGCGAAAGTGGCCAGCTTGTCGAGATGGCTTGTCGATTGTCCGTGGCGCTGTGTCCATGTACCGTGCAGGATCCATGGGTTAAGGAGTACACCCAGGCTCTTGTGTTGCTAGAGCAGCTTGTTTCTCATTGCCTTTTCCATTGTTCCTAATGCCATGGAAGTCACATTTGAAGCGACGATGGCAGCGAGACGGCAGGTGCCCCTCGATGCCGTAGAGCTGACACTCAACCCCTCCACCACACGGCTGGCAGTGGAGCCATTTGCGCTCAACCGTGGGGGGAGTGGGAGTGGACGGACAGGGCTGGTAGGTCAGTGATGGTGGCGGAGGCTGTTTGGCACCACGAGGCCCCCCACTGTGAGCAGCATTAGCTGACGAGCCATCAATATAGGCCCCAACGGAGCGACGAGCAGAGAGCCGCTCTTCCGTGTTCAGGAGGCGTGCGTAGAGATCACGTGGTGGCATTGGTGTGTCACGTCCATTAATATTTTCCACCAGGGAGTCATAGTCCTCATCAAGGCCATTGAGAATGAATGAGGTGAACTCCTCATCAACGAGAGGCTTGCCAATGGAAGACAGTGTATCAGCCAAAATTTTGACCTGGTTGAAAAAGGCCGTGACAGAGAGATCATGCTTCTTGATCTCACCCAGCTGATTACGAATAGCGGATGAACGTGCCAGCAACTGGGATGAGAAGCTGGAGTCAAGTGTGGCCCATGCATTCCTCTCGACGTTGCGGCAAAGACCACCATGCAGGCCATGGAGGGAGTGAGCAAAGATTGAATAGCACCCAGAATGGCTTGATCCTCGGCAATCCACCGACGGCGAGCAAGGTTGGGCACCATAACAGAGCCACCATTGACCGAGGGCATCGGAACCACAGCCGGAGGACACGGTAGATTACTGTCAACATACCCCTCAAGGTAGTGACTAGGCATCAGCGGCAACACTTGAGCGCCATAGAATATAGTTATCAGCAGAGAGCTTCACCGTCACCGGATGGCAGAGTGGAACGGGCCTGGTTCAGCCACGGTGCGGAGAGCAACGAATCATCTGACGGAGGAGCTCAGACTGAAACCAGCGCATCAGCCGAGGGAGGCGCGTGGTACTGTTGATGATTATCGTAGGGCGCCGTGGAGGACACGCCGTAGGGAAGCAATGGAGGCGCGACGTACGATGCTTGGGCAGCGTAGGGCGCACCATACACTACCAGGGAAAATCCTATACACAGAATCTCACCATCGGTAGCGCTTTAAAAAGGCTCTGCTGCTACTTAGCAGTAGCGCACGCCAACATGACGCGCTGCTGAAACAAATTTAGCAGTAGCACTGCCCCAATAAGTTGTGCTACTTCTATAATTGCCACGACCCTGCCGCCAAGCTAGTTATAGCAGCAGTGCGTTAGAACAAAGAGCGCTACTGACACAGATCATAGTAGTAGCGCCTTCTCGCAATACCCGCTACTACTAACACTAGTAGAAAACAGGGCTTTCGTTCGGGCTTGGCCAACCCATTAGTCCCGATTATTCACGGACCGGGACCCATGGGGGGGGGGGAATATACCCGGTTCATGAGCCCAGGGGGCCGGCCGGGGCAGCATGGGCATTGGTCCCGGTTCATCTGGATCCATTTGTCCTGGTTCTAGGCACGAACCGGGACTAATGGGCCGCGCTCCTGGCCCACAGCCATTGGTACCGGTTCATGCCTTGAACCGGTAAGAAGAGGCTTTAGTCGGTTCATGCCAAGAACCGGGACCAATAATTTTCCTATATATACCCATCGCCATGGCGAGCACTCTGTTTTTTCTGGATGGCGAGGGGAGGGCATTTGGGTGCTCTAGCTCACCTCCTATGCACATCAGGTGTTCGATGAAATGTCCAAGCCACACTAGTTAATCTTTCTCCTTTCGATACTCGACCTCCGAGCTCCATTTTCCCCGAGATTTGTCTAGATTTAGCGGTCCGTCACGCCCCATCCCCGTCTTTACCGCCGTCGATCGCCCGCGCCGATCTCGTCGCCGGCACCACCGTGGTGAGCCTCTTGTTCTGATCTTCTTTCTGAAAGAAAAAAATTCTTACTTCAGATATATACTTGTCTAATTTTCTTACTTTTATTATTCCTTCTTATTATATAGTGCGATGGTTTTTGTATCCGCCCCCGTCGGCCCTCGTCCTGTCTATGATTCAGATGTGGTATATATTATCTTTTGATAACTATTTGGTTCATTTATTGTTTATGACAATTATGCCGACCAACGTGACATAGATTTTATTTATCTAGGAGGTTGTTGAACTAGAAATTCCAACCGCCCCTATTGTCGAGAGGTTAAATTTAGTTGAAGTAGAAAACAATTACTTGATGGAAAAAATAAGAAAAATGAAGCGAGGAGAAGATGATATTGGAGTTGCATGTTGCGGATGTCGATGATCACAAGATCAAGATGGATGCAATGCGGTTGAAGATTAAAATATTAGAAAATATGCAATTCATACCGAGGCTTGGTATCATTATGCAGTTGGATCAGTTGTTACCTTGGTTGCGATTATGATCGCATTTATTTTTGCATTGAAATGTGTTACATAATTTCATTGTATGGTTTAATTAGATGCTCGAGAGCTATATGTTGTTCAATGAGAACTATGTATGTACTTTGGTTTTAATGTGATGATGAATTTCTATTAATTTTGTCACTTATCTATTCATGAGAGGGTTGTAAATTGATGATGTGGCTTTGAATGGTGTATTTTAAACATAGAAAAATGAAATCACTTTGTAAAAGATGAGTTTCCGTATGAAACCTTGATACTTCGAAGGAGATTGTCCGTTTTGTACACGAAGTGCATCCAGTTTTTGCCGTAACCCTCTGTACTTTCTTGCACATGCTATGTGGGTGAAATGATGATACCATGCCAACTGGGAACCTTTTCAGAGTTCATTTCAAATGATTTTCAATTTCATGGTCTTATAGCTCAAAATAATAAATAAATGCATGAAAATAACAAATGAAGTCAGAAAGGGTTGTAAATTGATGATGTGGCATTGAATGGTGCATTTTGAACACAGAAAAACTATGGAGTTCAAATAAGTTCAAAAATGAAATCCACGTAACGGACAAGTTTACAGATGAAACCCTAATACTTCAAAGGAGATTGTCGGGTTGCTTAGGGCCTTGGATGAGCACCGGCATCATAATGAACTTCCGCTTCATGCACAACCAAGGAGGAAGGTTATACAAACATAGAGTCACAGGCCACGTGCTATGGTTGCTGCTCTGCTCCCCAAAAGGATTAATGCCATCTGCGCTTAGACCAAACCATACGTTCCTTGGGTCACCTGCAAACTCCTCCCAGTACTTTCTCTCGATTTTTCTTCACTGCGAACCGTCAGTGGGTACTCTCAACTTTCCGCCTTTCTTACGGTCTTCTGCCTGCCACCGCATCGCATTCGCATGCTCTTTGTTTTGGAACAAACGTTTCAACCGTGGTATTATAGAGCATACCGCATCACCTTGGCAGGAATCTTCTTCTGGGCGCCGCCTCGACATCACCAGGGTCATCGCGACTGATCTTATAACACAATGCACCGCATACCGGGCAAGCGTTCAAATCCTCGTACTCACCGCGGTATATGCAGTCATTAGGGCATGCATGTATCTTTTGCACCTCTAACCCTAGAGGGTAGACAGCCTTCTTTGCTTCATACGCACTCTCGGGCAATTCGATGTCCTTTGGAAGCATATTCTTTACCATTACCAACAACTTTCCAAATCCCTTGTCAGATACACCATTCTCTGCCTTCCATTGCAGCAATTCAAGTGTGGTGCCCAACTTTTTTTTGTCAGCTTCGCAATCTGGTACAACAATTTCTTGTGATCCTCTAACATGCGCTGCAACCGTCCTCTCCAGATCACTTGCGCAGTTTCTCTTTGCATCGGCAATGGCCCGACCTAGATCATCAGCGGGCTCATCTGATGCCTCTTCTTCAGCTTCTTCCCGCATTGCCGGCTCAGCTTCTTCCCCCATTGTTATATCATCGTATTCAGGGAACCCATGGCAAGGATAGCCGTCGTCGTCCTCTTCTTCTTCATTGTCTTCCATCATAACCCCTCTTTCTCCGTGCTTGGTACAAACATTATAGTGGGGCATGAAACCGGACTCAAATAGGTGGACGTGAATGGTTCTTGACGTAGAGTAACTGTGACCATTCTTACAGCCAGCACATGGACAAGGCATAAAACCATCCGCCCGCTTGTTTGCCTCGGTGACCCAGAAAAAGTATGCACGCCATTAATGAACTTGGGAGAGCATCGGTCATCATACATCCATTGTCGGCTCATCTTCATTACACAACACCAAATAGACCAAATTAATACAAGTTCATACATAAAGTTCATACATAAAGTTCATACATAAAGTTCATATACAACACTTAATTAAATGCAACATACAAATAACTCTCTAGCTAAAGAATTTAAATGCAACAACAAATGCGATGAAGATCGCAACTAAGGTAACAATTGATCCAACAGCATAATGATACCAAGCCGCACTATCAATGGCATATTTTCTAATCTTTCTAATCTTCAACCTCATTTTCTCCATCTGTATCTTGTGATCATCGACGACATCAGCAACATGCAACTCCAATTCCATCTTCTCCCCCTCAATTCTTTTCAATTTTTCTTTCAAATACTCGTTTTCTCTTTCAACTAAATTTAACCTCTCGACAATAGGGTCGGTTGGAATTTCCGGTTCACATACCTCCTAGATAAAAATATCTATGTCAATTGATGGTCATAATTTGTCATAAACACGAAATGCAACAACTAGTTTTAAAAGAGAATATACCACATCCGAATCATAACAAGGACGAGGGCCGACGGGGACGGATATCAAAACCATGGCACTATGTATAACAAACAACATACAGGTAAGATAATTATACGAGTAACTATATATCCAAATCACACAAACAT
The DNA here is from genome assembly GCA_021605145.1 of Aegilops bicornis. Classification (NCBI taxonomy): domain Eukaryota; kingdom Viridiplantae; phylum Streptophyta; class Magnoliopsida; order Poales; family Poaceae; genus Aegilops; species Aegilops bicornis. The sequence continues at coordinate 55,528,029 of CM038675.1, read as the reverse complement.
CAATTTGGTAATGTAAAACATTCATGAACAAGAGCCTCACCACAAGGTGGTGCCGGCGACGGGACGGTGCGGGCGATCGACGCTGGTTACGACGGAGATTTAGAAGGCACTAAGTAAACCATACCTACATATGCAAACTAAGTGTTATTTTTGACCTCAAATTGCATATAAATCAAATACTAGCAAATATAATTCCTCCCAAATTAATCACTATACAAAGCATTGCAAGAGCTAATCTAGCAATGACAGTTGAAAGGACAAAGTTGCTAACCTCTGTGATCATTTGAATGGATGGGGCCTTCAAATCTTGACAAATTTTGGGCAAAATTTGTGAGGAGCTCGAGGAAAGGGGAAGAACAGTAGAGAAGTGAGGGAAAGGGGAAGAACAGAGTGGCTCGGGTGGACGAAGGGTTTATAAGCGTCGATTTTAGTACCGGTTCGTGCCACGAACCGGTACTAAAGGTGCTAGACGGGCCCAGCATCGACAACACCCTACCACCACCCTCTTTAGTACCTGTTCGTGGCACCTAACCGGTACTAAAGATTCGCCACTTAACCGGTACTAATGAGGACGGCCGCTAGGCGTTGGAATCGGCACTAATGGACACATTAGTGCCGGCTCGAAACCAAACCGGCACTAATGTGTCTCATATTAGGTCCGTTTTCTACTAGTGAACTGTTCCAAATTATAAAACTTTTAACATTAAAAAGTAGCGCATTTTCACAAGCTTTCCAACGCCATATCATTTGCCTCCAATGGATTAGCCGTTTAGAAACTACATTGAAAATACGAACTCGGCTGTTCGGTTTGCAAAATTTTACGATTTTCAAAATTACTCTTTATCCATAGGAAATTAGACAAAACTTTAAACATGTCGAAAGATCGGTTTTGCAGCAGCTTTCCAACGCCATATTATTTACCTCATTCCGATAAACGGTTTAGAAATGCGATCGAAAATATGATTCACGTTTTTTGTATGAAGAAAAAACGGTTTTCAAAACTGCTCTTAAACCGCTTACATTTTGCCAAAAATTTAACTTGGATCATGATATGGGTGTCCATAGCTTTACAATGGTATATCGCAAGCCCCATTGGAACACATTTTAGCTGAAGTTCAACCTAGTACTTGGGGAAGGTTAGGCGCGTTACTCGGGAAGTTCATATTGTGATCAGAGTATTATTCTGATCTCGTGATCAGAATAGTGTTTATGTATATATATATATATATATATATATATATATATATATATATATACATACATACATTAACTCTTCTTTCTTATTTTATAGCCCTACGGATCGAGCCAAATTTCGGTAACGAAACGAGGCCCGAAAAAAAGGTTGCGCTAGGATGAAAGGTTCACGATCACGTCAATCGCAAGCGATGGCCAACCGATTGAACACAGCCGTACCAAGGAAACATTTACTGCTCAGTGTGGGGTTCTTGTTAGGGAGATGATCCCGATCAGCATCCACCAATGGAATAATCCTAAGAACGAAGACCCTCAAGTTTCTTATGTCGAAGATAGACAGAAATATGATCTTTGGATCGCGTTGAAGGAAAATTTCACCCTACCGCCAGAGGAGGATCCGGCTAAGCCTGTTATAGAGCCATTGGTCAAGGCTCATGCTCTCAAGAAGATGGCAGATCTATTCAGGAGGTCAAAGAATGAGTTGAAATCAACGTATGTCGACAAAGACAAGACTCCATAATTCACCGGCCGATTTGAGAAGATAAGAGATCATCGGGCGCATTTGTGGCCCACAAAAAATCGGAGAAGAGTAAGAAGATGTCAGTGACAAACAAGGAAAATGCTACAAAGAAGGAGCATCACCATCGCACGAGGTCAGGTGGCTACCTCAAAGCCCGGCCATTGTGGGACAAGACTGAGAAAGACCTGGTTGCTAAAGGGGTCGAACCAGAGGCATTGAACTGGCTAGACCGTTCAAGGACTTGGTTCTTCGGGGTTGGGGGAACCTTGGACCCTGAAACAGGGAAGTGCGTTTGGACGCATGAGCAACTTGAAATACCCGTCAAGAAGCTTCAGAAGTATATCATCGCAGCGCAGGAAGAGACATTCGTTCTCAACAGAGAGAACGACGAGCTCATAGAGGCCCTCGGGAATCCTGAGAACCCTGGACGAACACGAGGCACGCCAGGCTCCGTTGCGTGGAAGGTTGGGTTTCCCGGCACAGGCGGTTACAAAAACCAAGACAGGAGGAGGAGAGTGGAGCAGAGTGAACTACAGAAGCTGAATGCAAGGGTACGAAAGCTAGAGGAACAAATTCAGAGCCAGCGACCTACCCAAGCTACGCCAGAAGCTACCCCACCATCTCAGCGGAGAAGCGGCATGGCTTCCACCAAGCTTGTTCACTAGCCTGACTTCACGGCTCCTAGATACCCCGTGGATGCTATCACGGAGGCTCATCAGTGCCAACTTATGACACAATGGCAGAATCTAAAAGTCAAGGCGACTGTCGGCTCTGTTGCACCTCCCGAACCCGGACGCAACTTTTCACCGCCTTCCCGATTCCACAAGGCAATGTTGTTGTGATGGTGGATGAAATAACAGAGAGGATTTGAGGAGCTCCGGCTTGACCACCCTACAGGTGAAGGGGAGACTCAGCTGGGTCTTGCTCTGAAGACTCCGTGTCTATGGCAGAAGGAGCACATCAAGCTTCTGAACTTCACGCCTCCGCTTCCTCCTCGTCCTCCTCCTCCGGCGAGTTAGGGCACTCCGCCTCCTCCGCCTCTTCCTCCGGCGAGTGATCAGGGCACTCCGCCTCCTTCTCCGGTGCATGAGGTCGGCACTCCGCCTGCTCCGGCGCGTCCGAGCAGCCCGCCTCCTCCTCCGGCTCGTCGACAATGGTGGAACACAGATGCCGCCACTTCGGCTGCTCCGGTACATCAGACCACTCCGCCTCCTTCTACTACTCATCAGCACCAACGGAAGAGAGCCGCCGCCGCTCCGGCGTCTAGCAGTACAACCAGAGGCGGGAGGCAATACAGATTCGGTCCATCTCTCAAGCCTGTAGAGAAGTTACCATACGAGATGACCGTGGAGTAAAACACGAAGATGGTTCAAGCCCATGTGAAGGACTTCTTTGAAACGCGTAGAGATATTAAACATCCACCTCCAGAGGAGAAGATAGATCTGGTGAAAGCGAAGTGCACTATCAATGCCACGGGCGACCACCGCCTCGTTCGCCAGATAACAACCATCTCCGCTGTCTTAAAAAGACATTGCAAGAAGCGCACTACCGGGAAGTACTTCAACTGTCAAAAGGTTAAAAGAACGAATAAGTGGGAAAAATCCCCAGCTCATAAAACAGGAGAACCAATCATTCCCCCCGCTCAAGGTGTCTAGCGATATCATCAGAAATCAGCCGCTATTGCCCAGTTTCACTATTGGTGATTACCTGCCCGACGATGTTCATTTTGAAACAATGGAGGTGGAGGAATTCCAATACCATTACGGGAAGCCTCTCGTCAAAGATACTCTCACTCTAACAATGATGATGCGGAGATTCCATGACTGGTATATGAAAACCTGCAGTGAGTCTGGGAAGGATGCTTTGTCGATGATGATTAACGAGGACCACAACTTCATTGGCCAAGAACTGTTAATTGTTCATTTTGATGAGTTTTTCCAGCTCTACAATCAAAAGTCCCTCGACAAATCGCTTGTGGCTTGCTACTGTCTGTAAGTACTACTTTCTGCAATTAAGTCTATATATATAGCTCATCTCTTTCATTGCATGTGTATATATATATATATATATATATATATATATATATATATATATATATACACACTATATTATGCAAATTGAATATCGTCGAATGCAGAAAAGCACAAATCTATGACATTGGGTTCATTAACCCAAATTTCATACAAAATAATGTCACGGAAACAGAGGACAACTTGCTAAAATCGTTGTTAAAATATCAAATCAAAGATAAAATACTCTTTCCTTACAACTTCAAGTGAATGTTACTCTCTTGTGCATATTCGGTTTCCCTTATTACTCGAGGTTATAGTCATGTAACTAATGAGTTGTGTATGTGTGCACAGCTTCCACTTTATTCTCCTAGTGATTAAGCTTGAGAAGGGAGAAGTAACCGTCTTAGACTCGAGACCAAAAGATCCTGAGGACTATGCAGACATGACTCGAATGCTCCAGAAGTAAGTTCTATCGATCATTATCGCACCATATCAGCAAGTAATTTTTTTTTGTCTGGTAGAGTTTGGAAAGTGTTCACCAAAATTTCTCCGGGACTGCCGGGCGAACTGACATTTAAAGTCCCGAAAGTAAGTACTACTACCTAGATCCACGCATCTCCCATTAATTGTAGCTAGTTTCATCAATACCATTTAGCATGATTTCTTATCAGTTTGATTGACCTCTATTTCTCGTAAAGTGCTTGTGGCAGGAACAAGGAAATGATTTCTGGGGATACTACGTTTGTGAGTTCATCTACAATGAGACGGCCAGGAATAAGCGGGGCCACTCTTAAAAAAATATCAAGTGCGTAAGCAAAAATATTCACAATTGTATTTTATTACCATTATTTGTGTTGAGTTTCATTCATACACATGTATTGGCGGGATTCGATTGAGATGTGGCAGCTGCGGGATGAGCTCCTACCACATGATTGCATAAAAACAATTCAAGAGGAATTGGCGGGATTCTTTCTTGACCACGTCATAAATGAAGCCGGAGAATACTATATGGCACTTAACTTCAGATGTTAGGGACTGTAATAGATCTTATATTGTATATATGTAGCTAGTAGCATCGGATAGATATACAAAAAATTGTTGTTCGACCAATCTCTCGGAGAAGGAGAGGTCGATCACTTCTCTCTCAGTATATGTTCATAATGATCTTACATGTACTTAATGGTTTCCTTCATTTTCTTACTAGCTAGCGTGTCGAGTCCTCTATATGTATAATACGTAGCTTTGACCAAGCACGGAGATAAGAACACAATATATGAAACCCCTAATTAAATTAACCCTCCAAAACCCCCAACCACCCCCTTCAAAAACAAAAACCCCAGCTCTGAGCTGCTGATGCGTGGATGCTCTTTAGTCCTGGTTGGTATTACCAACCGAGACTAAAGGCCCTGCTACTGGGCTCGGCCTTGGCGGCCACGTGGAGCCCTTTCTATCCCGGTCCGTGAGCGAACCGGGACTAAAGGTCATGGGGTTTAGTCCCGACCCTTTAGTCTGGGTCCAGAATTGGGAAAAATGGGCCTCTGGAACCGGGAAAAATGGGCCTTTTTCCACTAGTGAATCCCCATCACACACATCATGCGAAAAACTGATGGTGTCACCATTCCTAACTTACCAACGATAAAATGTTTTAGCGGCCGATAAGGCCCAGATAACACTTCTCCAAAAAGGAGAACCTCCTTCTCCCTTGAACCTAAGAATGTTAGGAGAGATAACATTATATTTAAAAGCCAGAATTTCCTTCCAATCACTGTCATATTATCAAAGAATCGTTTCCCTGAACAAGCGGAAAGAGCCATGTTCAAATCCTTGAGATTTGGAACCCCAAGCCCCAAATGTTTTCGTCCTAAAAGCGAGACACCAGTTATCTAAATGATACTTATGCTGATCTCCTAGGTTTCCCAAAGGAAATGGGCCATTTGGGAGTTAATGGCGTTAATAAGCGCATTTGGGAAATTTAATCACAACCATTAAGTAAGACCGAATGATAACACTACTGGAAAAGACTTATAGGTGAACTCACATTAGTAGCGGGCGAAGTCTAGCGCCTGCCACTACCATAGCCTTGCCGGTGGTGGACACAAAACCTTGCCCGCCATTGCTACTTGAGTTACTAGTGGCAGGCAACCATACATGCCTGCCACGGAATTTTTGGTCTAGCGGCAAATCTGTCCAATAATACCAGTGGCAGGCAATAGAAAATTTGGGAATATTCCTTGGCCCCTGCTCTGTACATTGGATTTCATCGGATCACCTTTATGAAAACTGATTTTCATTCCTGGAAGGTTTTCAAAACAAGACAACATCCACTCGAAATTTCTGGATTTCTCACAAGAGTTTTCCAGAACAGGAGGGTATCATCAACATATGGTAAGCTGATGATCCCTCCAGGGTTAACATGACGAGGAAGCTTCAACAAGCATTTTGGAAAACACGACGAGGTAGACACTCGGGGACCACAACGGAAGGCTAGTGCGCTCCCAGCCGCAATAGTATAGATTTGCAGCTTCTGCCATAGCAATGTTCGCAAATCACAATCAGGGATAGTTTCCAACTGCAGGCTCTCTATATGCGGTGGGAGTGTGCAACTTTGAACCGGGAATTCGTGCAGCTGTGCAGTTCTTGAGATGATCATCGATGCGCCATTGCTGCTATATGGCAGTAAACATTGAACATACAAGTTTTGTTAGACTGTGTAAAACCAATTAAAAAAAATAGCATGCTATAGTAGCATTATGATCAATGTCGTGCTAAATGAAATAAGCGTGCAATCGTTCGCTATAGCGTGATACAGAGTCGCTGTAGCGCATCATAGCTTCACTATAGCGAATTTTCGGGGCAGCGATATTTTGGCATAGCATGATATCTTTTTTCCAGGCAACACATAAGAAAATATCATATATAAATTGGGCAATTTCTATAAAAAAAATGTTAAGAGAGGGGGTAGAACTGAAATTTGCTCTATCATTTGCTATGCCTAGCTTTACTTTGGTTATTACTACAGGTACGGCCTGCTATAGGACTGCTACAGACCTTTCCTTAACCTGTCTTCACCACCCCCCTCAATTTCACCCGAGTAGGGCCCTTCCCTCACTGTTAATCCAATTAAAAGATGTCAACTCCAGGATCAACCTGCAAATTTAAAACCGGAAATTCGCAGGGAAACATAATCCAAAAGATGTCCGTACATGTATTTATCGTGTCGACCCTGACCCAACAGACCCCAGAAGCAATTTAGGGCATCGGATGTCGCCGCCCCACTCCTCACCGCCACTGGATCGCCACAGGCAAAGCCTAGGCGGGTGATAATGGCGGCGCCCTGGGGTGTCTAAGGCGCTGCTACACGCATGTCCCGGTCTAGCATCGGCCAGTCAATGAGGGGGCTCATTCTGCAGTCGTTGGCTCACCTCGGAAGGGCAGCGGTTCCTCGTGGGGGTGTCATTGCTTCAACTCTGGTCATGTGCAGTCTCCGGTGGCAGGGTCGTGATGGCTCCTGAGAAAATCGTAAATTTCAGATGCAAAATAATAAGTTTCCAGGATTCAAACTTAAAACTTACGGGATACAACTACTTTTGTGGACATGAGGTATTTGGGCGACCGGACATTGCTAGGCAGGTGCGTGCGCCTGCGAATTTCCGGTATAACATGTTTTTACTATTATGTATAAACATGTGGATTGCTAAGGAAGACTCACTACTCGAAACAACGCCGAGTGCGTGGAGGTCTTTGCGAAGGCTGATATCATCTCGGCAAATCATACTTGACATACCTCCTTTCGGCAAAGCAGGCTTTCATCGAGTTCCTTTTGTCAAGTAGTCGAAGCTCTTCTCTAGCATTGCACATGCCCTTGTATTTCTAGGACTGAAGGCGGGTGCAGTTTTTCTTCCTCAAGTATGATTTATTGGTTTTTACCGAGGCAGCAAAATCAAACGATGCAAATATAGATGAGAGTCGAACACCCCTGCCTATGCACGGCAACAAATCAGGATCACGAACAAAATTGGTTGGATTATGTGGAAATCCAACCGCTAAGGCCCTCTATGGATACTAGGCAAGTCACAGTTGTGAGCTCTTCCTTATTCAAAAAATAAAAATAAAATGAATCGCCCGATCAATCTGACTTTTGAGCCGCCCGTATTAGTTTTGAAGATTTCAGATCTTAAGCATGAGCATGTGAGGAAGCATATCATCTCACGACTTGACCTGTGAGGCTTTGACTTAGTTTCAAGCATTCCGTAGTACTAAACACTACTATAATATGAAGCATGGATGCGTAAGTCTGCCGTCAGCCTGATCACATGCACAGGCTACTCTTTATCGCTTCAGTTCATCCATGGGTTTCTTCCCTCTGCCTGCGCGTACAAGTCTCAAGCTGCAGTTGCATTACCTAGCGAAGTATATATCCAGACCCGAGGCACCGGCGCCGACTGCACCGGAGAATCTTATTATTGCCGACTTACTTATGAGTTGCTGACTTGATCTCTTCTATACTTGTATGTATTCCAAGGGTACCTTGATTAAATCTTGCTCCATACTTGTAAATGCGTTCATAAGACAGATCGACTACTTACATTGCCAGTCCGGCAATCCGGGTCAACGCTCGCCATTAACCCAGCTTGCTGGCGAACCATAGTATATAAGGATACCCTTGAGGCCGTCAACAATCCCCGGACTCCTACCAGTCTCTGTTAGACAAAACTAGGGTTTGAAACAATGCTCAATACCCTGGGCGGGTAGGGCTATCATGTATTTATATGAGGGAACGTACATGTACATGTTTATGTTACAACACGTATATCTACTATATCCTTAGTCTAACACCCTCCCTCAATCTTAACTATGTCCTGAAACACTCAGGAGGTTAAGATTATGTCGGCATCCTTCAAAAGAAGGTAAGGGCAAAGGTTTAGTGAACATATCAGGAAGCTGATCCTTAGAAGAAACAAACTTGATCTAAAGTAGCTTACATGCAGCACGATTCCCTAACAAAATTATAGTCAACTTCGATGTGTTCCGTTCGGGCATGAAATACCGGATTTGATGAAAGCTATGTAGCACCAATGATATCACACCAAAGAACAGGAGGTTGAGCTTGAGAGACTTTCAACTCTCTAAGCAATGACTGCACCCATATGATCTCAGCTGTGGCTTTAGCAACTGCCAGTAGTAGAAAACAGGGCCACCGTTCGGCCCTGGCCAGCCCATTAGTCCCGGTTCTTCAAGAACCGGGACCAATGGGGGGTATTAGACCCGCTTCGTGAGCCCAGGGGGCTGGCCGGGGTCTCGTGGGCATTGGTCCCGGTTCGTGTAGAACCATTTGTCCCGGTTCGAGCCACCAACCGGGACCAATGGTCCTCGCTGCTGGCCCACAACCATTGGTCCAGGTTCGTGGCATGAACCGGGACAGAAGGGGTGGCTTTAGTCCCGGTTCATGCCACGAACCGAGACAAATAACTTGCCTATATATACCCACCGCCGCGGCAGAGCACTCCACAGTGCTCTGTTTTTTCAATTCGGCGAGGAGAGGGCATTTGGGTGCTCTAGTTCACCTCCTATGCTGTAACGCCCCCGATGCGGCTATATCTCCCACGTGTCGAGGCACGACTTAGAGGCATAGCCGCATTGAAAGCAATGTCGCAAGTGAGGTAATCTTCACACAACTCATGTAATACATAAGGGAAAGAGATACATAGTTGGCTTACGATCGCCACTTCACACAGTACATAAATAAACATCCATCATTGAGTACACTCAAGGTCCGACTACGGAACCAAAATAAAAGAAGATACCCCAAATGCTACACAGATCCCCGAATCGTCCCAACTGGGCACCACTACTGATCATTAGGAAAAGACACATAGTAACGACCACGTTCCTCGTCGAACTCCAACTTGAGCTCGGTTGAGTCACCTGCACTGGCATCGTCGGCACCTGCAACAGTTTTGGTAGAATCTGTGAGTCACGGGGACTCAGCAATCTCACACCCGCGAGATCAAGACTATTTAAGCTTATAGGAAGGACAGAGTAGTAAAGTGGAGCTGCAGCAAGCGACTAGCATATATGGTGGCTACATCGCAAAAGAGAGCGAGAAGAGAAGCAGAGCATGGACGTGAAGCTAATAGCGATCAAGAAGTGATCCTGAACTACTTACGTCAGACATAACTCCAACACCATGTTCACTTCCCGCACTCCGCCGAGAAGAGAACATCACGGTTACACACGCGGTTGATGTGTATTTTATTTGAGGTCAACCGGGTTTTCTACAACCGGACATTAACAAATTCCCATCTGCCTCATAACCGCGGGCACGGGTTTCGAAAGATATTACCCTGCAGGGGTGTCCCAACTTAGCCCATTATAAGCTCTCAAGGTCAACGAAGGATATTCCTTCTACCGGGAAGACCCGATCAATCTCGGAATCCCGGACTACAAGACATTTCGAAATAAATAAAACAAGACCAGCAAAGCCGCCAGATTGTGCCGACAAATCCAGATATGAGATGCACATAACTCGTACTCAGTGCACATCCGGATGAACACTACGACGGCAACCGAAGATGCCCCAAGTTGCCCTGTGGTGGCACCGCAAGTGGCTCTAGTTTGGACCAACACTCGGAGGAGCATTGGCCCGGGGTTAAATAAAGATGACCCTCGGCTCGCGAAAACCCGGGGGAAAAGGCTTAGGTGGCAAATGGTAAAAACCAATGTCGGGCCTTGCTGGACGAGTCTTATTCAAAGCGAACTGTCAAGGGGGTCCCATAAATCACCCAACCGTGTAAGGAACGCGAAATCAAGGAACATAATACCGGTATGACGGAAACTAGGGTGGCAAGAGTGGAACAAAACACTGCATAAGGCCGAGCCTTCCACCCTTTACCAAGTATATAGATGCATTAATTATAGCAGGAATATATTGTGATATCCCCAATAAGTAAACATGTTCCAACAAGGAACAACATCTCCATGTTCCAACAAGGAACAAACTTCAGCTTCACCTGCAACTAGCAACGCTATAAGAGGGGCTGAGCAAAGCGGTAACATAGCCAATCAACGGTTTGCTAGGAAAAGTATGGTTAGGGGCTGACATGGCAATATGGGTGGCATGATATAGCAAGTGGTAGGCATCGCAGCAATAGGCATAGCAAAAGAGCGAGCAACTAGCATAGCAAAGATAGAAGTGATTTCGAGGGTATGGTCATCTTGCCTGCAATGTTCTCAGAGTTGTCGAAAGCTTGATCCTCGTAAGCGTTCTCAACAGGTTCCTCGTTCACGTACTCGTCTCCCGGCTCTACCCAAAGCAACAACACAAACAAAGGAACCACAATAAATCACGATGCAATGCACAAGCAACATGATGCAAAACATGACATGATATGCGGGATGTGATATGCAATGCGTACAATGCGCCCGGAAGGTAAATGATGAACCAGGCGTCAACCTGGCAAATCAAGTATGCCACGGAAAGATGAGATGATTTCGGTTGAAATCGATATAAAGATCACCGGAATCGGATGCACGGTTTGGAAATGACAAGCAAAACAAGAATGGCTCAATCTGCCATTAACAAAGATGATGTAAAATGACATGTTCATGAACTTGCTCAAATGCAGAAACTAATGCCACCACTGAGTTGGTGGGATTTTTCTACCCCAAAAACATATATAATATGTTAGGGTTGCTGTAGAAAATCATCACAAATGCACAAAGTCAAAACCTGCCTAAAAGGGTAGGTAACAGAAATGGCATTTTCCATATTTGGAAACGTCCAGAAATGGACTTGCCTGAAATGGAAAGAGAGGGCTATCCAGAAATGGAAAACGCGGGGATAAGGAAAAAAAATAGAAGGAGGAGGGCGCTGAGAGGCTGACTGGTGGGACCCTACTGTCATAGAGACTACTGTTGCAAATACCCACAGAGGAAATAACAAAAGGGGGCGTGGGATTCGAACCCGGGTCTCCCCGGTGTTGCTCTGCATCAGCAGCCACTGGGCTAGGCGGGCGTGACTGAAAGGGAAGGGCTTCGGCCCCTTTTAGGTAAACACACCAGCCGAGCGACTCTGTTGCCATACAGAGTAGACGACGGCGCCAGCGAGGCAACGGCGGTAACCCAGCTGGCACGGGGCCTCCGGCGGCCGTGCGGGAAGGGAGAAAGGCGCGTGCAGGAAGGGAAAAAACAGGGCGCGTGTGCTCGAGCAGTGGCTCGACTCGGGGCCCTGGCGTCCGCGGCGACCGGCAGCAGCAGCTTCTGGCGACCTCGGGACAAGTTGGTCTTGAGCGGGAGGCCTTGGCGAAGCGCTGGCCTTCTGGTGCACGATGGGGGGTGAACCAGAGCGGGGAACACGGCACCCACGCACGGCGAACATCACTGAACCAAAATCTTCAGATCACGCCGGAGCACGCCGAGCACGGAAAAGACACGAATCGGACGCGCCCTACGGTGTCCTAAATGCCATGGTAAGAAAAGGGGGAGGTAGGTGCGTTACCCAGCTCACCCTAGGACACGACAGGGTCGACGGAGACGGGCTGACGGCGACGAAACGGAGCTCTGAACTTGGCGGGGCTACTGTCCGCGAAGCAGGGGAGGAAGAGGACGACGGGGAAGTAGCCGGACTTGACGACCCCAGGCGAGGAAGAGGACGACGGGGACGTAGTCGACGTCGTGGAGGAAGACGGACGACGTTGGCGAGGCGGAGGTGGCCGGAGTGCACGCCGGCGACGAGACGCGCTCTCAGTTGCGCTCGGGCCGGAGCAGCTACGGTGGATCTGACATTCCTACTCACCTGGCGGCGGCGGCGAGAGGAAGAGGGAAACCCTAGGGGGCGTGAGGAGGACAAGGAGAGGGATAAGTAGGGGCTAGAGGCGACGGATCGAGCTCGCTTGCTCTCGTGCTCATGGTCCCCATGGCAACGGCGAGAGGAGGGGAAAAGGTGGGAAGGGGAGCAGGGCGGACATCGCCGAGCGGGGCAGGATGGCCACGTGGAGAGAACCTAGCGGGGTGTCTGTGGGAGCAGGTCTTGTGAAGACAGGGAGGAGAGAGGAGCAGGCGGGCTGGCGCAGCTCACCAGGCTGGGGCTGGTTAGCTGGGCCGGCTTGGAGGCCGGAGCCCAGGTGGCTGCCGCTGCAGCTAGGCGGCTCTCCTGCACTCTTTTCCAATTTCTCTTCAGACAGAAATAAAAAGGAAAAGCACAGGATTAAAAGGAAGAATTTGAGAAATATGACAATATTCTCAAGGCCCTGAATTTATGTAGTATTTGATAAAATTGATCTGGGTATTTTTAGGGGAAGTAAAATAATTCAAGTTCGAATGGGTTTCAAACTTGAACCATTTTAATGCCCAACCAAAACAATTTCAAAAGAGCTGAAGTTTTGCAGAGAGGCTAGGTACAAGTGGTTAGAATATTGGGGAAAAGATGAACATTAATTGAGAAAGGAAAAGATAGCACTTGATAAAAAGAAAGAAGTAAAGGGAAGGAGGAGGTGGTAATGCAAGTTTTTGAGTATGGAACATGCAACAACATAATATGTAAGAGATCACAGCAAGCACATGATGAGGATGGAATGCCAGATGACAAGAGGCACAAATGCAATATGGTAAGATGAGCATGACAATGAAAAGAGAAACCCACATAACCAAACAAGATGACGCCAAGCATGACAAAACCCACAAGAATTGGATGAGGTCAAGTTGATATATTGCCAAAATGGGAAGTTTTACATCCAGGGTGTTACAACACTCCACCACTACAAGAGGATCTCGTCCCGAGATCTAGGACTGAAAGAACTCCGGATATTCGGAACGGAGGTGATCCTCGCGCTCCCAGGTAGCTTCTCGGTCGGAATGGTGTGACCACTTCACTTTCAGGAATTTGATTGACTTGTTGCGAGTCTTGCGCTCGGTTTCTTCAAGAATAGCAACGGGGTGCTCATGATAAGAGAGATCTTCTTGAAGGTCAATCTCTTCGAAGTTGATAGTGCGTTCAGGAGTCTTGAAGCACTCGCCGTTGTGACACGTGAAACACATCGTGCACGTTTGCAAAGTTGGATGGAAGCTCAAGTTGATAGGCGAGATCGCCTCTTTTGCCAATGATCTTGAAAGGACCCACGTATCTAGGGGCAAGCTTCCCTTTGATACCGAGCGGACGAGTGCCTTTCATTGGAGAGACGGAGGTAGACATGGTCTCCGATTTCAAAAGCCACATCACGGTGCTTATCATCATAATAGCTCTTATGGCGCGATTGCGGCTTTGAGATTCTCACGAATGACTTGGCACATTTCTTACATACGTGATCAAGTCATTGCCAAGAAGTTGGCGTTCACCTGTCTCGAGACCAATTGAGAGGAGTACGGCACTTTTACGCCATAGAGAATTTTGAATGGGGCCTTGCCGAACTCGCTTGGAAGCTGTTGTTGTAAGAGAACTTCGGCATATGGAAGACAATCTTCCCACTTCATACCGAAAAGAAATGACACAAGCCCCGAGCATATCTTCAAGGATTTGATTAACTCGCTTCGACTTGGCCACTTGTTTGAGGATGGAAAGCTGTGCTGAAACGAATGTTGGTGCCCATGGCCTTCTGAAAAGAATCCCAGAACTTGGAGGTAAAGATGCTGCCACGGTCTGAAGAGATCACTTGTGGAATGCCGTGCAAGGAGACAATCCTGGAGGTGTATAGCTCTGCCAACTGAGCTGCTGTGATAGATTCTTTGATAGGAAGAAAATGAGCCACTTTAGTCAGCTTGTCAATGACAACGAAGATAGCATCATTTCCACGCTTGGACTTTGGAAAACCAGTCACGAAGTCCATCTCGATATGATCAAACTTCCATTCTGGAATAGCAAGAGGTTGGAGGAGACCAGCCGGTCTTTGGTGTTCTGCTTTCACTCTTCTGCAGACATCACATTCATTCACGAATTGAGCAATTTCTCGCTTCATTCGAGTCCACCAATATGACTGCTTGAGGTCATGGTACATCTTCATTACTTCGGGATGAATGGATAGAAGCGAATTGTGAGCCTCGTTCATAATGACTTTTCAGAGATCACCCTTTGGAACCACAATCCGGTCCTCAAAGAAAAGAGTGTCTTTGTCATCAACGTGGAAGCACTTGTACTTGGAAATGCCCTTGTCGATACCACGTTTCACCTTTTTCACCATGGTATCCAGAAGTTGAGCCTCACGAATCTGATCTTCCAAAGTAGGAGAGACTATGAGGTTGGCAAGAAAGCCTTGAGGAACAACTTGAAGATTCAACTTGTGGAAAGCTTCACAAAGATCCGGCTGAAAGGGCTTGAGGATTAGACTGTTTCATTAAGCCTTCCTGCTCAAAGCATCTGCAATGACATTGGCTTTGCCCGGAGTATATTCAATACTTGGGTTGTACTCTTGAATCATTTCGACCCATCGAGTCTGCACGAGGTTGAGGTTGGGTTGAGTGAAAATGTACTTGAGACTCTTGTGATCGGTGAAAATGTCCACTTTCCTTCCCAACAAGAGATGTCTCCACGTTATCAATGCATGGACAACTGCCGCCAACTCAAGATCGTGAGTGGGGTAGTTCTTCTCGTTGGGCTTCAAGCTGGCGAGAGGTATAAGCCACAACTCTCTTCTCTTGCATTAACACAGCACCGAGACCTTGAAGAGAAGCATCACAGAAAACTTCAAATGGCTTGGATTCATCAGGAGGAGTCAAGACAGGAGCTGTGACGAGTTTCTCTTTGAGAGTATTGAAAGCAACACCACACTCAGGATACCAGACATACTTCACATGCTTCTGGAGGAGGTTGGAAAGAGGCTTTGCAATCTTGGAGAAGTTCTCAACGAATCTTCGGCAATAACTTGCAAGACCAAGAAAATCTGGAGCTGCTTGACATTCTGAGGAGGTTCCCAATTCACAATTGCGGACACCTTCTCGGGATTAACAGCGATGCCCTTGGCGGAGATGATATGACCAAGATAAAGCACTTCATCAAGCCAAAATTCACATTTGGAGAACTTCGCATAGAATTGTAACTCTCTGAGCTTGTCTAGTACCAATCGCAAATGTTTGGCATGATCCTTCTTATTCTTGGAGAAAACCAAAATATCATCAAGATAGACCAAGACGAATTCATTGGTGTAGGGGTTGAAGATGAAATTCATCATCCGAGAAAATGTTGGAGGAGCATTGACGAGGCCGAAAGACATGACAGTATATTCATAAGAACCAAAGCTTGTTACGAATGCTGTCTTGGGAATATCTTGTTCACGAATGCGAATCTGATGATACCCCATACGAAGGTCAAGCTTGGAGAACACTTTAGCACCTTTGAGTTGCTCGAAAAGCTCACTGATGTTGGGAAGTGGATACTTGTTCTTGATTGTCTTCTTATTCAATGGACGGTAATCGACGCAAAGTCGGTCCGTGCCATCCTTCTTCCGGACAAAAAGAACACCACAACCCCAAGGGGATGAACTCGGTCTGATCAAACCCAGACGCTCTTGTTCATCGAGCTGCTTCTTCAATTCCCTCAGCTCATCAGGTCCAAGCTTGTATGGACGCTTGCAAACGGAGTTCGATGCGGGCTCAAGATCGATAACGAACTCAAGCGGCGATGAGCGAGGCATACCGGAAGCTCTTACGGAAAGACATCTTGGTACTCACAAACGATCGGAATCTGAGAGATAGCATCCAATTCGCCCTTCTCATTGAGAGAAAACAACCGAATGGTTTCATCACGAAGCGGCATAGATGATCACATCATTAGAAGAGTGAGTCAACTGAATTTCCTGGCAGCACAATCAAGCTGAGCTTTGCCGACAACGCCAGTCCATTCCGAGAATAAGATCAATATCCGAATCACCAAGGACAACTGGTTTAGACAGAAATCTATAATCGCCCATCTTGATAGAAACATCCGGGACGCAAATATTAGATGTCATTTGCTTACCCGGGGACACAATCTTCAAAGGAATAGGAATCTTTTCCGTCACAAACTCATGCTTGGCAACAAATGGTCTCGAAATGAAAGAAAGCGATGCACCAGTATCAAATAAGACTTTTGCAGGAATATCATTAACTGAGAGATTACCCATTATCACATCAGAAGATTCCTCTACTTGAGCTGCATTCATCATATTGACCTTTGCAAACTTGGGATTCTGCTTGACCACTGCATTGCTTGAAGATTTCACAGGAGGAGGAGGCGGAAGGCGCCTCTGGTTGAAGCACTTGTTCGCATAGTGACCTTTTCACGACATTTGTTGCAAGTCACCTCGTAGAGCGGACGGTGGTAAGGAGCACTTGACCTTGGAGCTTGAGAATTAGACTTGTTACGATAGCTTGGGTTGGGTGGGTGGGAAGATCCACGGCCACCTGAGTTCTTCACGATAAGGCCGATTTTAACGGAGGAGGAGGAAGGTAAAACTTCTGCTGCTTAGCTGCCACTTGAGAGGAAGAAGAAGACTGAACTGCATCCCTGATTATCTTCTTAGAGGCCTCACATTTGAGCTGGGCAGCTTCTTGCTTTAGTGCCATGTTGTAGAAATCATCATACTTATCTGGCTCAAAAAGCACAAGAGCTAATTGCAGATCTTCTCTCAGACCACCTCTGAATTGATAGATCATACTCTTTTCATCAGGCACGTCTTGCTTAGCAAAACGAGCGAAGCTCGAACTGGATATTGTATTGATAGACAGACATGTTGCCCTGCTTGAGATTGCGGAACTCCTCATGCTTGCTCTCAACAACACTTTTCGAAATGTGATGAGCTCTAAAATCACGGCGGAACTCATCCCAGGTAATGACACGACCTCCTCTGGAATCTTTGTATTGCTGGTACCACTCAGCAGCTTGATCCTTGAGTTGAAACGATGCAAACTTGACAAAGTCCTCAGGTCTGACATTGCTACAATCAAAATGCTTGCAGATGTCCACTAACCAATCGTCAGCGTCTGTGGCCTCGACACAGAAACTGAAAGACTTCGGCTGATTAGCGAGGAACTGACTGAGAGTAGCAAAGTGCGGCAGATTGTTGCCTTGACCTTGATTTCCTTGACTGCCTTGCCCTTGAGTACGTTCTTGCAAGAGCTGCAAAATCATGTGAGCATTGGCATTGGTGGCTGCCATGATAGCTTGCCAGGCCTCTGGAGGCGGAGGTGGAGGTGGAGGGTTCGACTGATCCCATCATTGCGATCCGGATTCAGACGCGTTGGCGGAGCCATCCTGAAGAGGGTGACATCCGTTAGTCCTTTGATAGACAATTAGATAAGTGGAATCAACGGATGGAAATTGCAACATATAGTCTTCACAATAAACATTCGAACAAGAATGAACGAATGAATTCCAAAGTTAATCATCACACGTCCATTAAGGTGAGAAGCCACTTAGATAAAGATATGGAAACAACATCTGTCTTAGAATCAAATCGAATATCACAACTGAAAACAAAAGATTGGCTTCTAGAATGAGCCAGAACAAACACATGATAGAGATTTCGCCCAAAGTGTTCGTGGTGGGGCCCACACGGGCACGACGTATAGCGGACGTCACGAATGACAAAAAAGACGTCCCCGAATCAGCATAGCCAAGGATTCTTTAAGACGTCTCGCGACCCTTTGTAAATCGACCGTGAATGGGCGGACCACTAAACTTTGAACCCCAATCTCAAATCATACATCATCGGAAAGATAATCCTGTAAGCTACTAGAATTCCCACCTATAAACTCCGAAACTTTACGGTTATGCAATCTGGTGTTGGGGATACAGGGGACACAAAATATATCACCCAAACTAACAATACCTAGATCCAGCTGTATCCATCCGTCAACACATAACCAAGAAATCCTCGGAAATCGTGTACCTCGACCTTCGAAAAACATCCGTTATACAAGTCATGGCAATACTCCCGCACTCGCCTCAGTACTGGGCTATCGGGGTTATCTCACCAACAACTGCACAAAAGAGATTTCGATGTCGGCAAAACTCAGGTATTCCAGAACTGCAACGATAAAATTGTGACGACAACACCTCAGGTATGTCAGGAGGCACCAAGAACAATGTTCTCGTCACAAAACCATCGGAACGATTCCAAGATACCCACGTGATCCTAAAAAAATTTTAGTGAAATTTGAGGAGAGAAGAGTCAAAACTCTACGTCAGGATACCTCACCAGAGCGACGAAGGGACTGGGGAGTAAAAAGAATCCTACTCTCCGATATATATAATCCTAAGACTCAAAACATTTTCCATTCTAGACTCAACAACGCCAACAAACAATCAAGTAGGGGGCTCCTAAGTCGGGAAGGCTCGATTACCAACTTGTAACGCCCCCGATGCGGCTATATCTCCCACGTGTCGAGGCACGACTTAGAGGCATAACCGCATTGAAAGCAATGTCGCAAGTGAGGTAATCTTCACACAACCCATGTAATACATAAGGGAAAGAGATACATAGTTGGCTTACGCCACTTCACACAAAGACATAAATAAACATCCATCATTCAGAGTACACTCAAGGTCCGACTACGGAACCAAAATAAAAGAAGATACCCCAAATGCTACACAGATCCCCGAATCGTCCCAACTGGGCACCACTACTGATCATCAGGAAAAGACACATAGTAACGACCACGTTCCTCGTTGAAC
Source organism: Aegilops bicornis (assembly GCA_021605145.1). Classification (NCBI taxonomy): domain Eukaryota; kingdom Viridiplantae; phylum Streptophyta; class Magnoliopsida; order Poales; family Poaceae; genus Aegilops; species Aegilops bicornis. Next base: position 55,508,663 of record CM038675.1, on the reverse strand, counting down.
TCCCACTTGAGCTCGGTTGAGTCACCTGCACTGGCATCGTCGGCATCTGCAACTGTTTTGGTAGAATCTGTGAGTCACGAGGACTCAGCAATCTCACACCCGCGAGATCAAGACTATTTAAGCTTATAGGAAGGACAGAGTAGTAAAGTGGAGCTGCAGCAAGCGACTAGCATATATGGTGGCTACATCGCAAAAGAGAGCGAGAAGAGAAGCGAGCACGGACGTGAAGCTAATAGCGATCAAGAAGTGATCTGAACTACTTACGTCGAGACATAACTCCAACATCGTATTCACTTCCCGGACTCCGCCGAGAAGAGACCATCACAGTTACACAGCGGTTGATGTGTATTTTATTTGAGGTGAACTTGGTTTTCTACAACCGGACATTAACAAATTCCCATCTGCCTCATAACCATGGCACGGGTTTCAAAAGATATTACCTGCAGGGTGTCCCAACTTAGCCCATTATAAGCTCTCACGGTCAACGAAGGATATTCCTTCTACCGGGAAGACCCGATCAATCTCGGAATCCCGGACTACAAGACATTTCGACAGCAATAAAACAAGACCAGCAAAGCCGCCCGATTGTGCCGACAAATCCCGATAGGAGCTGCACATATCTCGTTCTCAGGGCACATCCGGATGAACACTACGTACGGCAACCGAAGATGCCCCATGTTGCCCCAGGGTGGCACCGAAAGTGGCTCTAGTTTGGACCAACACTCAGAGGAGCATTGGCCCGGGGGGTTAAATAAAGATGACCCTCGGGCTCGCGAAAACCCGGGGGAAAAGGCTTAGGTGGCAAATGGTAAAAACCAATGTTGGGCCTTGCTGGACGAGTCTTATTCAAAGCGAACTGTCAAGGGGGTCCCATAAATCACCCAACCGTGTAAGGAACGCGAAATCAAGGAACATAATACCGGTATGACGGAAACTAGGGTGGCAAGAGTGGAACAAAACACCAGGCATAAGGCCGAGCCTTCCACCCTTTACCAAGTATATAGATGCATTAATTATAGCAGGAATATATTGTGATATCCCCAATAAGTAAACATGTTCCAACAAGGAACAACATCTCCATGTTCCAACAAGGAACAAACCTCAGCTTCACCTGCAACTAGCAACGCTATAAGAGAAATGAGCAAAGCGGTAACATAGCCAATCAACGGTTTGCTAGGAAAAGGATGGTTAGGGGCTGACATGGCAATATGGGTGGCATGATATAGCAAGTGGTAGGCATCGCAACAATAGGCATAGCAAAAGAGCGAGCAACTAGCATAGCAAAGATAGAAGTGATTTCGAGGGTATGGTCATCTTGCTCGCAATGTTCTCGAGTTGTCGAAAGCTTGATCCTCGTAAGCGTTCTCAACAGGTTCCTCGTTCACGTACTCGTCTCCCGGCTCTACCCAAAGCAACAACACAAACAAAGGAACCACAATAAATCACGGTGCAATGCACAAGCAACATGATGCAAAACATGACATGATATGCGGGATGTGATATGCAATGCGTATGTGCGCTCCGGAAGGTAAATGATGAACCAGGCGTCAACCTGGCAAATCAAGTATGCCACCGGAAAGATGAGATGATTTCGGTTGAAATCGATATAAAGATCACCGGAATCGGATGAACGGTTTGGAAATGACAAGCAAAACAAGAATGGCTCAATCTGCCATTAACAGCATGATGTAAAATGACATGTTCATGAACTTGCTCAAATGCAGAAACTAATGCCACCACTGAGTTGGTGGGATTTTTCTACCCCAAAAACATATATAATATGTTAGGGTTGCTGTAGAAAATCATCAGAAATGCACAAAGTCAAAACCTGCCTAAAAGGGTAGGTAACAGAAATGGCATTTTCCATATTTGGAAACGTCCAGAAATGGACTTGCCTGAAATGGAAAGAGAGGGCTATCCAGAAATGGAAAACGCGGGGATAAGGAAAAAAATAGAAGGAGGAGGGCGCTGAGAGGCTGACTGGTGGGACCCTACTGTCATAGAGACTACTGTTGCAAATACCCACAGAGGAAATAACAAAAGGGGGGGGGGGGCGCGTGGGATTCGAACCCGGGTCTCCCCGGTGTGGCTCTGCATCAGCAGCCACTGGGCTAGGCGGGCGTGACTGAAAGGGAAGGGCTTCGGCCCCTTTTAGGTAAACACACCAGCCGACCGACTCTGTTGCCATCTGAGTAGACAGGCGCCAATGAGGCAACGGCCAGTAACCCGGTACCGGGCCTCCGGCCGTGCGGGAAGGGAGAAAGGCGCGTGCAGGAAGGGAAAAAACAGGGCGCGTGTGCTCGAGCAGTGGCTCGACTCGGGGCCCTGGCGTCCGCGGCGACCGGCAGCAGCAGCTACGGCGACCTCGGGACAAGTTGTGTGCGCGCGGGAGCGCGAACGAGCGGCGCGAGCGCGCTACGGGTGCACGATGGGGGGTGAACCAGAGCGGGGAACACGGCACCCACGCACGGCGAACATCACTGAACCAAAATCTTCAGATCACGCCGGAGCACGCCGAGCACGGAAAAGACACGAATCGGACGCGCCCTACGGTGTCCTAAATGCCATGGTAAGAAAAGGGGGAGGTAGGTGCGTTACCCAGCTCACCCTAGGACACGACAGGGTCGACGGAGACGGGCTGACGGCGACGAAGCGGAGCTCTGAACTTGGCGGGGCTACTGTCCGCGAAGCAGGGGAGGAAGAGGACGATGGGGAAATGGCGGACTTAGCGACCCAGGCGAGGAAGAGGATGACGGGGCGTAGTCGACGTCGTGGAGGAAGACGGACGACGTTGGCGAGGCGGAGGTGGCCGGAGTGCACGCCGGCGACGAGACGCGCTCTCAGTTGCGCTCGGGCCGGAGCAGCTACGGTGGATCTGACGTTCCTACTCACCTGGCGGCGGCGGCGAGAGGAAGAGGGAAACCCTAGGGGGCGTGAGGACAAGGAGAGGGGATAAGTAGGGGGCTTAGGGCGACGGATCGAGCTCGCTTGCTCTCGTGCTCGTGGTCCCCATGGCAACGGCGAGAGGAGGGGGAAAAGGGTGGGTGCGGGGAGCAGGGCAGACACTGCCGAGTGGGGCCGGGATGGCCACGTGGAGAGAACCCTAAGCCCGGGGGTGTCTGGCAGGGAGGCAGTCTTGTGAAGACAGGGAGGAGAGGAGCAAGGCGGGCTGGTGGCGCGCTCTCAAGAACTCTTGAGGGCTGGTTAGCTGGGCGGCTTGGAGGCCGGAGCCAGTGTGGCTGCAGCTGCAGCTAAGTGACCCTCCTGCACTCTTTTTCCAATTTCTCTTGACAGAAATAAAAGGAAAAGCACAGGATTAAAAGGAAGAATTTGAGAAATATGACAATATTCTCAAGGCCCTGAATTTATGTAGTATTTGATAAAATTGATCTAGGTATTTTTAGGGGAAGTAAAATAATTCAAGTTCGAATGGGTTTCAAACTTGAACCATTTTAATGCCCAACCAAAACAATTTCAAAAGAGCTGAAGTTTTGCAGAGAGGCTAGGTACAAGTGGTTAGAATATTGGGGAAAAGATGAACATTAATTGAGAAAGGAAAAGATAGCACTTGATAAAAGAAAGAAGTAAAGGGAAGGAGGAGGTGGTAATGCAAGTTTTTGAGTATGGAACATGCAACAACATAATATGTAAGAGATCACAGCAAGCACATGATGAGGATGGAATGCCAGATGACAAGAGGCACAAATGCAATATGGTAAGATGAGCATGACAATGAAAAGAGAAACCCACATAACCAAACAAGATGAGGCCAAGCATGACAAAACCCACAAGAATTGGATGAGGTCAAGTTGATATATTGCCAAAATGGGAAGTTTTACATCCAGGGTGTTACATATGCACATGAGGTGTTCGATGAAATGCCCGAGCCACACTAGTTAAGCTTTGTCCTCTCGAAGCTCGACCTTGGAGCTCCATTTTTTCGATATTTGTCTAGATTTAGGGGTCCGTCACGCCCCGTCCCCGTTTTCACCGCCGTTGATCGCCCGCGGCGATCTCGTCGCCGGCACCACCGTGGTGAGCCTCTTGGTATATCTTCTTTCTGATACTTGTCTGATTTTCTTACTTTAGATAGATATTTGTCTGATTTTCTTAATTTTGACACACATAATTATATGTAATGCACGCACATGAACCGGCAATGGATGTATGGTGACAGACACACCTCCGAGTACATTAAGGGCTTGCATATTTTTCTCGAAGTGGCTGAGGCAAACAAGCAGAATGGTTTTATGTGTTGTCCATGCACTAGATGTGGGAATACGAAGTCTTACTCTGACCGGAAAATCCTTCACACCCACCTGCTTTACAAGGGTTTCATGCCACCTGTAATATTTGGACGAGGCACGGAGAAATAGGGGTTATGATGGAAGACGGCGAAGAAGAAGAGTAAGATGACAACTATGTGCCCCCTGAATACGGTGATGCTGCAACAGGGGGAGCTACTGGAGATCAAGAGGAACCAGACGATGTGCCCGATGATGATGCAACGGGGAAGCTGCTGAAGATCAAGAGGAACCAGATGATGTGCCCGATGATGATCTCCGCCGGGTCATTGTCGATGCAAGGACGCAATGCAAAAGTCAAAAGGAGAAGCTGAAGTTCGATCGCATGTTAGAGGATCACAAAAAAAGTTGTACCCCAATTGTGAAGATGGCAACACAAAGCTGGGTACCGCATCGAATTGCTGCAAGTGGAAGGCAGAGAATGTTGTGCTCGACAAAGGATTTGAGAAGCTCTTGAAAAATATTGAAGAAGAAGCTTCCAAAGGATAATGAATTGCCCGACAAGATGCGACGCGGCAAAGAAGGTCGTATGCCCTCTAGGATTGGAGGTGCAGAAGATACATGCATGCCCTAACGATTTGCATCCTCTACGCATGGTGCGTACAAGGATTTGAACACATGCCCGGTATGCGGTGCATTGCGGTATAAGATCGGAACAAGATGACCTGGTGATGTTGTGGCGAGCCCAGGAAGAGAGTTCCTGCTTGAAGGTGATGTGGTATGCTCCTATAATATCACGGTTGAAACGCATTTGTTCGTAAACAAAGAGCATGCCAAGTTGATGCGATGGCACAGTGAGGACCGTAAGAAAGACGGGAAGTTGAGAGCACCCACCGACGGGTCATGATGGAGAAAAATCGAGAGAAATCTTGGGCTGAGTTTGTACGTGACCCAAGGAATGTATGGTTTGGTTTAAGCGCGGATGGCATTAATCTTTTCGGGAGCAGAGCAGCAATCACAGCACTGGCCCGTGACTCTATGTATGTATAACCTTCCTCCTTGGATGTGCATGAAGCGGAAGTTCATTATGATGCTAGTTCTCATCCAAGGCCTTAAGCAACCCGACAACGACATTGATGTGTACCTAAGGCCATTAGTTGAAGAAATTTTACAGTTGTGGAATGGAAACGGTGTATGTGCGTGGGATGAGCACAAACAGGAGGAATTTAACCTGCACGCGTTGCTGTTTGTAACCATCAACTATTGGCCCTCTCTCAGTAACCTTTCAGGACAGATAAATAAGGGATATCACGCATGCACACACTATTTAGCTGACACCGAAAGTATATACCTGGGAAGCTGCAGGGAAGAATGTGTACAGGCCATCGCCGATTTCTTCCGAGCCAACCATCAATGTCGAAAAGAAAGGCAAGCATTTCAAAGGCGAGGCAGATCACCGGAAGAAGCCCGCCATGCGTACCGGTGATCACGTACTTGCTATGATCAATGATTTACACGTAATCTTTGGAAAGGGTCCCGACGGACTGGCTGTTCCGAGTGACGCTGGGAGACACGCACCCATGTGGAAGAAGAAATCTATATTTTGGGACCTACCCTACTGGAAAGACCTAGAGGTCCGCTCTTCGATCGACGTGATGCACGTGACGAAGAACCTTTGCGTCAACCTGCTAGGCTTCTTGGGCGTGTATGGGAAGACAAAAGATACAGCTGAGGCACGGGAGGACCTGCAACGTTTGCACGAAAAAGACGGCATGCCTCCAATGAAGTATGAAGGTCCTGCTAGCTACGCTCTTACCAAAGAAGAGAAGGAAATCTTCTTTGAATGCCTTCTTAGTATGAAGGTCCCGACTGGCTTCTCGTCGAATATAAAGGGAATACTAAATATAGCAGCGAAAAAGTTTCAGAACCTAAAGTCTCATGACTACCACGTGATTATGACGCATACCGCTTCCGGTTGCATTGAGGGGGCTTCTACCGGAAAACGTCCGATTAGCCATTGTGAAGCTATGTGCATTCCTCAATGCAATCTCTCGAAGGTGATCGATCCAGAAATCATACCAAGGCTAAGGAGTGATGTGGTGCAATGTCTTGTCAGTTTCGAGCTGGTGTTCCCACAATCCTTCTTCAATATCATGACGCACGTCCTAGTTCATCTAGTTGACGAGATTGTCATTCTGGGCCCTGTATTTCTACACAATATATACCCCTTTGAGAGGTTCATGGGAGTCCTAAAGAAATATGTCCATAACCGCGCTAGGCCAGAAGGAAGCATCTCCATGGGCCATCAAACAGAGGGTGTCATTGGGTTTTGTGTTGACTTCATTCCTGACCTTAAGAAGATAGGTCTCCTAAATTGCGGTATGAGCGGAGTATTTGGAAAAAGGAACGCTTGGAGGGAGACAATAATATGCATGGACGGATATTCTTGGTCTCAAGCACCTTTGAGCAGTTCTGAGAACTCTACCTTGGTGACCCCTTATGTCGATGAACACAAGAACAGTCTGCGTCGCAACACACGGAGGCAGTCGTCGATTGGATTACATGTGAACACATCAGGACTTTCAGCAGTTTGTTGGAAACACGTCTCGTAGATGAAAACACTGTTTGTGATGAGCTGTACTTTCGGTTTCAGGGGACCATCTTCGATTTATTACGGTTTGGAAAGGATCTGAGATAAATGGGAATACATTTTACGCGATCGCCCTAGATCAAAAGAGCACCAACCAAAACAGCGGTGTCCGCTATGATGCAGCCACCAAGAGGGGAAAGGACACATATTATGGTTACACAGTGGACATATGGGAACTTGACTACGGAGTAGATTTTAAGGTCTCTTTGTTTAAGTGCAAATGGGTCAATCTGTCAGGAGGCGGGGTACAGGTAGACCCACAGTACGGAATGACAACAGTGGATCTGAACAATCTTGGGTACACTGACGAACCATTCATCCTAGCCAATGATGTGGCACAGGTTATCTATGTGAAGGACATGTCTACCAAACCGAGAAAAAGAAAAAATAAGGAAGTGAATACATCATACGATGAACCAAAGTGCCACATAGTTCTTTCAGGAAAAAGGAACATCGTGGGAATGGAGGGCAAGACAGACATGTCCGAAGATTATGAAAAGTTTCATGAAATTCTTCCCTTCAAAGTCAAGGTTGACCCAAGCATCCTGATAAATGATGAAGATTATCCATGGTTACGGCGCAATAAGGAAAGGACACAAGCGAAGAAAATGTGAAGACTTTCTCCACAACTATTATGATGATACCATGCCAACTTTCAACCTTTTTGTCGTTCATTTAGAATACATGTTGTAATAGACAAGTTTCCGTATGAAATCCTGATACTTCGAAAGAGATTGTCTGTTTTGTACACGAAGTGCATCCAGTTTTTGCCGTAACCCTCTCAACTTTCTTGCATATGCTATGTGGATGAAATGATGATACCATGCCAAAATAAAAGAGAGGCGCAATGCTCACCTGCACGTTGCTTAGCTTCAGGCCAACGTGCAGGTGAGCACTGCGCTTCTCCCTTCATCGTCTCTACACTCAGGGCTTATAAACCGCTGCGAGTGCCTCTCGCTTGGCGAGGTGGGACTAAAATCAGCTGCAGAGAGAATCAACTAAAAAACTCTTTTACCGGTTCATGTCACCACTAGTAGAAAAGGGGGCATTTGTCCCGGTTCGTAAGGGCCTTTAGTCCCGGTTCTTGAACCGGGACTAAAGGGTCGTTACTAATGCCTCCCCCCTTTAGTCCCGGTTCTAACACGAACCGGGACAGATGTCTCCACGTGGCGGTGCGCCGAGCTCAGGCGGGAGGCCTTTTGTCCCGGTTGGTGGCACCAACCGGGACCAAAAGGCATCCACGCCACAAGATTTCAAAGTGGCCGTGGTTTTTGTTTTTTTTGAAAGGGGGGGGGGGGGTTTGGGGGTTTTGGGGGGTTAATTTAGGTGTTAAATATATTGTGTTAGCTAGCTAATTAATAGAGAGAAGTGTCCTCTCTTATGTCCGTGCTTGGTCGATGCTACGTACTGTACATAGAGAGGCCCTCGACACGCTAGCTAGTAAGAAAATGAAGGGAACCATTAAATACAGAAGTTCGTCATGCATACCGAGAGAAGTGATCGATCGACCTCTCCTTCTCCAAGAGATTGGTCGAACAACAAGTTCTCGTATTATCTATCCGACGCTACTGGCTACATACATATACAATATGTAAAATCTCTTACAATCCCCTAGCAATTGAAATCAATTTCCACATGATATTCTCTGGCTTTATTGATGACGTGGTCAAGAAAGAATCCCGCCAATTCCTCTTGAATTGCTTTCATGCGATCTTGTTCTAGGAGTTCATCCCGCATCTGCCACGTCTAATTTGAAGAAGGGGGTTAATACATATATGGATGAAACTCAACAGAAATGATGGTGTAATAAAATGAAATTGTGAATATTATTGCTTACGCACTTCATATTGTCTTTTAGAGTAGCCCCGCTTATTTTCAAAGTCGCGTTGTAGATGAACTCGCACACGTAGTATCCACAGAAATCATTCCCTTGTACCTGCCACAAGCACTTTACGAGAAATAGAGGTTAAACTGATAATGAAGCATTATAAATGGCATTGATGAAAGTACAGCTATAGAATCAACGTGAGATGCGCGCAACTAGCTAGCTAGTAGTACTTACTTTCGGGTATGTATATCGCAGCTCCTTCGGCAGTCCCGGAACTTCTGCGGTGAACTGTTTCCAAACCCTGCAAGACAAAGAAAATTATTATTATTTCTTGAGATATCAGGAAATGAACAAAAGGTTGCCGATATGGTGCGATAAATGATCGATTGAACTTAATTGTTGAGCATTTTAGTCATGTCCGCATAGGTTTGGGGATCTTTTCGTCTCGAGTCTAAGACGTTTACTACTCCCCGCTCAAGCTTAATCTCCAGAAGAACATAGTGGAATCTGCGACGCATGCATAACTCATCAATTACATTACTATAACCTCGCTCGAGTAATAAGGGAAACCGAATATGCACACGATAGTAACACTCACTGGAAGTTGTAAGGAAAGAGTATTAAATCTTTGTTTTGATTTTTGATCAACGATTGTAGCAAGTACCCCTCCTCCTCTTCGGCGTCCTTTTTAACCAGAAATTCATCTATGATATTTGTGTTAATGAACCCAATATCATACATTTCTTGTTTTTTGCACTCGACGATCTTCAATCTGCATAATATAGTGATGCTAATTAATTATAAATACATGCAATGAAAGAGCCGAGCTATATATAGAGACTTAATGACAGAAATAGTACTAACAGATAGTAGCAAAAGACCGTTAGTTTATCGAGGGCCTTTTGATTGAAGAACGTGAAGAACTCGTCAAATGGAACAGTCAACAGATCAGTTCCAACAAGGTCATGCTCCTCTTTAATATTCAGATACAAAGCATTCGTCCCCCCAGACTCTCTGCAGGTTTTCATGTACCAATCATGGAATCTTTGCATCATAGTTGTCAGAGATTTTTCATCTTTGACGAGAGGCTTCCCGTACTCGTATTTGTGTTCGTCCACCTCCAAGAAATCAGGAAGTTGATCGCCAAGCGGGTAATCTCCAAGATTGCCATAACCGGCCACCGTCCCCGAAGCATTAGCGACGATGTCGCCACTAGACACATTCAGCGGGGGGCACGATTGCTTTGCTTGTTCGCCGAGCTAGGCAAAATATTTTCCCAGCTGCTCGTTCTTTTAACCTTTTATCACTGACAGTTCTTCCCGACCGCTCCGCTTCGAGATATGTCTGTTTAGTAATGCGCTCATAGTTGCTTCTCGGCGGAGACTTTGGTGGTTTCCTCAGGGCATCGATAGTGCGCTTTGCTTTCACCGGATCTACCTTCTCCTCCGGAGGTGGATGTCTCTTTACTTTCACCCCTTCAAAGAAGTCCTTCACGTGGGCCCGCACGATCGTCGCGTTTTCCTCCTCGTTCCTCTCGTATGGTAACTTCTCTAGAGGCTTGAGAGGTCGACCGTATCTATATTGCCTCCCGCCTCTGCTGGCTGTACTGCTAGACGCCGGAGCAAACGGAGCAGCTGCGGCGCCTGTCTACTTTCGTGCTTGCTTAAGAGGCGGAGGAGAAGGACTACGACGTGCCGGAGCAGCCGGGGCGGCGGCGGGTCTCTTCCGCCCTTGCTGGCGAGGCGGAGAAGGAGGAAGGTGCTGGCTGCTTGCGCTGGCCAAGGCGTGAGAAGGAGGCGGAGTCCCACCACGCGCCGGAGAAGGAGGAGGCTGCTGGCTGCTCGGGCGCGCCGGCGCAGGCGGAGAAGGAGGCAGAGTGCCACCACGCACCGGAGAAGGAGGAGGCTGCTGGCTGCTCGGGCGCACCGGCGCAGGCGGAGAAGGAGGCGGAGTGGCGCCACGCGCCGGAGAAGGAGGCCCAGTGCCCTGATCGTCAGTCGCCAGAGGAGGAGGCGGTGGAGGAGGCGGAGTGCCCTGACTCGCCGGAGGAGGAGGAGGAGGCGGAGGCGTCCAGTTCGGAAGGTTGATGAGCTCCTTCCGCCATAGGCATGGAGTCTTCAGAGTAGAACCCAGCCTAGTCTCCCCTTCACCGGTATGGTATTTAAGCTGGAGGTCCTCAAATCCCTCCGTTATTTCATCCACCATCACCCTAGCATATTCTTCTGGAATCGGTCGACAGTGAAAAGTTGCACCGTGTTCAGTAGGATAAACAGAGCCAACAGCTGCCTTGACCTTCAAATTCATCCATCGCATCATAAGGTGGCAATTTTGAGCCCCCGTGATAGCATCCACGGGATAGCTGGCAGGAGCCGTCAAGACATGCTCCGGCTGAAGCAACTTCGGTGGAAGCCACGCTGCTTCTCCGCCGAGATGGCGGGGTAGCTTTGGGGAAGCGTTGGTAGGTCGCTTGTTGCGACCGCTTCACGTTCCTCTAGCCCCATTACCCTTTAAATGCGGTGCTCGCAGTTGGCTCTGCTCCGCTTTCTTCCTCCCAGCCGTGGGTTTTGTAACCACTGCGTCCGGAAAACCAACCTTCCACGGAATGGAGCCTAGCGTGCCTCGTGTCCGTCCAGGGTGCTCAGGATTCCCGAGGGCCATTGTGAGCTCGTCCTTCTCCCTGTCTGGAACGAACGTCCCTTGCTCTGCTGCATGGATATACTGTCGAAGCCTTGTGACTGGTGTTTTCAGTTGCTCGTCCGTCCAACGGCACTTCCCTGATACAGGGTCCAAGGTTCCGCCAGCCCCGAAGAACCAAGTCCGGCAACGGTCTGGCCATCTCATTGTCTCTGGTTCGATCCCTTTATCAAGCAGATAATTCTCAGCCTTGGACCACTTAGGCTGGGCTTGCGGGTAGCCACCTGACCCCGTGCGATGGTGAAACTTCTTCTTCGCAGCATTTTGCTAGTTTGTCGCCGACATCTTCTTACTCTTTTCCGATGTCGTGTACGCCACAAATGCAGGCCAGTGATCTCTGATCTTCTCATATTTGTCGATGAATTCTGGTGTCTCTTCTTTGGCGACAAACTTTTTCAGCTCTTTCCTCCACCTCCTGAATAGGCATGCCATCTTCTTAAGAGCACAAGACTTGATTAATTGCTCTTTAACTAGCTTCTCCGGATCCTCCTCTGGCGGTAGGGTGAAATTTGCCTTCAGCTCAGTCCAAAGATCATCTTTCTGCATATCATTGACATAAGACACCTGAGGGTCTTCCTCCTTAGGCTTATACCATTGGTGGAAGTTGATCGGGATCTTGTCCCTAACAAGAACCCCGCACTGAGCAACAAATGCGATCTTTGTCCGGATGGGTTCAATCGGTTCGCCGTCGAGCGCGATTGCTGTGATCTCAAACTTTTCATCCGAGCTCAACTTTTTCTTCGGGCCTCGTCTCCTTACCGAAGTTGTGCTTGATCCGGAGGGCTAGAAAAAGGAAGAAAGACGAGAGTTAATTAATATGTGTACATATACCAAAACAATGAATGCATCAATTAACTAGTCAGCACGGGCTTAACTAATATATATATATATATATATATATATACCTGGCCGGACTCGGTTCGGTCACCGGAGCAGTCAGCACGGTCTCCTTCTTGTACCTCCATTGGGTCATCACCGGAGCCATCATGAACATAGCCCTCTTCTTGTACCGGCATTAATGGGCCGGAGCCATCAAGAACATAGCCCTCTTCTTGTACCGGCATTAATGGGCCGGAGCCATCATGAACATAGCCCTCTTCTTCACCCAGTCCTTCCTGACCAACGGTGTCGTTGAAAAATGACGCAACGACATCAGTTCCCTCTGCGATTATCAAGTTAGTGGCCTCGACGCTGCTTCTCTAGGGTTTGGGGTGGCCTAGACAACGCTTCAAGGGTTTGGGGTGGCCTCGACACAACGCTTCAAGGGTTTGGGGTGGCCTCGACACAACACTTCAAGGGTTTGGGGTGGCCTCGACACAACGCTTCAAGGGTTTGGGTGGCCTCGACGTCAACGCTCTTTTAACTTTGTAAATTTGGGTGGCCTCAAGAGAGTTTGTCGGGTAGGGGCGCAGCGAGAGGGGGTAGGAGACCAACATCGTTTTTTCTCTAGGGTTTGGCAGATTCCACTATGTTCTTCTGGAGATTAAGCTTGAGCGGGGAGTAGTAAACGTCTTAGACTCGAGACGAAAAGATCCCCAAACCTATGCGGACATGACTAAAATGCTCAACAATTAAGTTCAATCGATCATTTATCGCACCATATCGGCAACCTTTTGTTCATTTCCTGATATCTCAAGAAATAATAATAATTTTCTTTGTCTTGCAGGGTTTGGAAACAGTTCACCGCAGAAGTTCCGGGACTGCCGAAGGAGCTGCGATATACATACCCGAAAGTAAGTACTACTAGCTAGCTAGTTGCGCGCATCTCACGTTGATTCTATAGCTGTACTTTCATCAATGCCATTTATAATGCTTCATTATCAGTTTAACCTCTATTTCTCGTAAAGTGCCTGTGGCAGGAACAAGGGAATAATTTCTTTGGATACTACGTGTGCGAGTTCATCTACAAGGCGACTTTCAAAAATAAGCGGGGCTACTCTCAAAGACAATATGAAGTATGTTGGGGATATAACTACTGAATATAAACCGCCCTGAAGGGGCCGGTTTACCCTCGTCTGTAATTAGGGCCCACGAAGGCACGAGGCCCAGAGCCCAGAGGCGGATTAGGATCCATAAAAGTAAACCGCCTTAGTCATGTAACTTGTGCTATAAGATAAGAGAGAAGAGACCGAGCCGGACACTTGTATGAGCCGGATTGGGACTCTGTAGACCGGCCGGGCGTCAACCCATGTATATAAGGGGACGACCCGGCGGCGGTTTAGGGACAGACAATTCGAGGCTTAGGCGAAGCTACTGATCCCTAGTCGCCGAAATCACATCAACACCATCACAAACTAGACGTAGGCTTTTACCTTCATCGAAGGGGCCGAACTAGTATAACTCTCGTGTCTTTGTGTCCGCTTTAACCCCTCTAAGTTAACCCGTACGATGGCCCTGCGACTAAGTCCTTTCACGAGGACATCTGCCGTGACAATTCCACGATAGTTGGCGCCCACCGTGGGGCTATCGCACGATGGTTTGATGATCTTAGAGGGCAAGTTCGAAGGACTCGAAGGCTATGCTGTGGGCCGGAAGTCTAAGAGTCGACGCGGCACGCTCAACATCGTCGATGCTGAGTGGGGCCCCGAGGCCGGCTCGGATGAGTACGGGTACCGGGTCCCCTTTGGTGGCATACACGTGTTCATCGGCAAGATCGGCGAGCCAGGGCCTGGGCCGGACATCTGCACTGACCTCGTCGAGACGGCTCAGCGGGCGAAGAAGAGTCCTGCCCTGGCTAAACCGGCTGTCAAGCGTGCTTTCGTGGGAGTCGTCCACGAAGACTATGAGGGCGGATCAGCATCTGGCGGCGAAACCGTTGTCTACTCTGGCGACGAGTCGTCACCCGGACAAACCGAGTCTCTGTACCAGCTGCAAGATGGCCAGATCGGGGGCTGTTCCGATGGTGAGAGTATTCCGGACCCCTTTGATCTACCCAACCGGGTTGGAATCTTTATGGCCGGTACACAAGCGATGCTTCACTCTTCGACCGCGGCGCCGGTGGTCGCCGGTTCAGCAGCGGTGATGGCAGCCGGGGAAGGAGGCCCTGTGCACCCGCCGGCTCAAGTTTTATCAGAGCTTTTCGACGCATTGGCTGTGCTTATGGCAGAGGCTAATCCGGCGGATCAGGACCTGCACAACGCGGAGATTGCAAAGGTGAAGGAACAAATCACTAAGGATGGCGGCGGAACGGGCCGCTTTGGATGCACAGGCTTATAGGCTCATGCTGGATCAGAGCGCATCACATGAAGTCATGAAAAGAAAGTACAGATCCCGTTTACCTTCGATTTTCGAGGGAAGAGAGCTCTTCAATACCCCAGGGGCCGGGACCAGTAATGCGCCGCCGGTGGTGAACCGGCCGGAAGCACCTGGGATGGCCGCGCCGATTCAGCCCCGTGTGATAGATCTGCCTCGCCATCATGCCGGCGCGCCCCAAGCTGTGCAGACACCTCCGGGTCATTACTCCAACCCTATGGATAACCTTGTTGCGGCTGCGGCACGGTTGGAGGCAATTCCAATCGAAGGCGATTCACCGCAGGCGGTAGAAACGCGCAGGGTGAAAGATCTCCTCAGGACGGCCCTGGCGCAACAGGAAACGTACTCATACAGTCGGGATCGGATCCACTCCACCCCGCCCAAGCCGGAGTTATAGCCGGGCGCGCCGACGAACCGGCCGTATCAAGCAATGCGCAGCGCGGTCCGCCTCGCGGCAACAACCCGGCGGGTGGCTTCGAAGATGCTCAAGTGGTGGTGGACCGGGCCAGGGCACGTAGGGAGGCCGAGTTAGCAGCACAACACGAGGATCATCAGCTCGTGCCGGTTCGTCCGACCATCTTCGAACCGGGGGTCACGTCTAGCTCTTTGGGGGTGCCTTGTCTCGTCCCCGCTTTACGCAATGTGCGTTTGCCAAAGGACTTCAAAGGGCCATGCAAGGTGCCCAATTATACCGCCGATTTGGCTCCGGAAGCGTGGATAGAAAGCTATGAGATGGCCATGGAGATGCTGGATGTGGATGAAGCTGCGTGTGCGAAGTATTTCACAATGATGTTGGAAGGTACGGCCCGTACTTGGTTGAAGAACTTGCCGCCCAACTCAGTCAGTTCATGGACCCAGTTGCGGACCCGGTTCATTCAAAATTTCAAAGACACCTGTAAACAGCCCATGTCTGTGGTGGATTTGGCGGCTTGTGTCCAGGCAGAGGGAGAATCCACTACCCATTGGGTGCGCCGTGTTTCAGAGGTTTTACATTCGTTAGACCGGATCAACCCTGATTCCGCGATCTTAACCCTAGAAGCCAACTGCAGGTTCAAACCGTTGAAGTTGAAGCTGGGTCGCATGAAGCATTTTTGCAATGACATGGGCACTCTCATGGGCGTTTTGGTAAAGTATGCTGATTCTGATAGTACCAAGGATCCCGAGTCCGAGGAGGATGACGAAGTAGGGAAGGGAAAGCAGAACAGCAACTCCAGAGGCCAGCAGCATCAGTCGGCAGGTAATGGAGGAAACAAGCGTAAGGCAAACGGTAACATGGGCTTCATAGCCAACACCAACGCGCAGGACAAGGGTCAACGGCGCAAGGGTAAGCAATCAAACCGGGGCGGTGCGCCAGGTCACAATCCGGATCGTTTGAATTACCTATTGAATCAACCTTGTCCGAAGCATGGGACGAAGGAGGCACCAAAGAAACCACCTCTGGAAGGATTGTTATATTATGCAGGAGTTCAAAAGTTCTAATGCTTTCCGGTATGATCAAGGGCCCGGCGGCGGTTCAGGGTCCGCCCCGGGTTACGGTGGAGGAAATTCCGGCCCAGGGTTCGGTGGTAATCCGGGCGGGCAGGACAATCAGAACAATCAGAACAATCAGAACAATCAGAACCAAGGGGGTTACAATCAACAACAGCAGCAGTCGGGTTACCAAAGTAATCCAAAGCAGTTGAACGGTGGACAGTACCATGTCTTTACCACCAGCTTGGACAGACGAGACCGAAAACTCCAGAAGTGGGCGGTCAGTGTTGTTGAACCGGCTACACCGCATTACCTGCGATGGTCAGAGCAGCCTATCGTATGGAGCAGAGAGGATCATCCTCCCCGGGTTTACAATCCGGGCCAGCTAGCCCTAGTGGTGGCACCTCAGGTGGGAGGATATAAGTTTACTAAGGTGCTTATGGACGGAGGTAGCAGCATCAACATCCTGTACTACGAGACCTTCCGACATATGGGGTTAACGGATAGGCATCTCAGGCCGCCCAAAGACAGATGTTCACGGTGTGGTGCCTGGCAAGTCAGCATACCCGGTCGGTAAGATAGCTCTGGAGGTGGCCTTTGGGGACGAACATGACTCCAGATCGGAAACATTGACATTTGAAGTGGTGAAAATTCAAAGCCCCTACCACGCCCTATTTGGGCGGCCGGCTTATGCTAAGTTTATGGCACGGCCCTGTTATGTCTATTTGCAGCTGAAAATGCCGGGTCACAAAGGGACGATAACGGTTCATGGGAGCCGCCGGATCGCTTTGGAGTGCGAGGAAGGTGATGCGGCTTACGCAGAGTCGGTTTGTGCCACTGAAGAGCTAAAGTATTATAAAGACAATGTTGATCCGGCGGATATGACCCCGTTGAAGAAGCCAACTACACAGCACGATCCGGATTTGAAGTTTAAATCGGCGGTCGAGACTAAACTTGTTGATTTTCTGCGATTCATCCAAGCAGTTCACCATCGGTGCTAACTTGGATCCTAAATAGGAAAGCGTGCTCATCGAAGTTCATCCGTGAGAATCGAGACATTTTGCATGGAAGCCTTCGACATGCTGTGTGTACCGAGGAACTCGCTGAGCACACCCTTAATGTTGATCCCAAGTACAGACCAGTCAAGCAGTTTCTTCGCCGGTTTAACGAGGAAAGGCGCAAGGCCATTGGAGAGGAGGTTGCCAGGCTCTTAGCAGCAGGATTTATCGTTGAAGTTTTCCATCCAGAGTGGCTTGCTAATCCGGTGTTGGTCCTTAAGAAGAATGGCACTTGGCGCATGTGTGTGGATTACACAGATCTTAACAAGGCTTGTCCAGGAGATCCTTTCGCCCTCCCCCGCATTGATCAGATTATTGATGCTACGGCGGGTTGTGAGCGTTTGAGCTTTTTGGATGCTTATTCTGGATATCATCAGATTAAGATGGCGGTTAAGGACCAGGAGAAGACGGCGTTCATCACTCCTTTTGGAGCCTTCTGCTATGTACCTATGCCTTTTGGGCTCAAGAGCGCCCAAGCAACTTATCAGCGTTGCGTACAGAATTGCTTGCATGAACAGATCGGCCGTAACGTGCATGCTTATGTGGATGATATTGTGGTTAAGTCAAGAAAGAAGGAGACGTTGATTGAGGATCTAAAAGAAACCTTTGACAACTTGCGGGTGTACAAGATGATGCTTAACCCGGCCAAATGTGTCTTCGATGTTCCGGCAGGCAAGTTATTGGGTTTTCTTGTGTCCAACAGGGGGATTGAAGCTAATCCGGATAAAATTACGGCTATCACCTCCTTGGCTAAGCCAAAATGCATCAATGATGTCCAGCGCTTGGCGGGTCGGATCGCCGCGCTAAGCCGGTTTATCAGCCGCCTAGGAGAGAAGGCCATTCCTTTGTACCAGATGCTGAAGAAAACGGATCAGTTCGTCTGGAGTTCAGCCGCTGATGAAGCATTGGAGGACTTAAAGCGGCAGTTGGCCAACCCGCCTGTTCTCGCCGCTCCCATTGACAAGGAGCCGCTTCTGCTATATGTTGCTGCTAATGCCAGGGCAGTTAGCGTAGCCATTGTGGAGGAACGGAAGGAGGCAGGGAAGGAGTATCCGGTTCAACGGCCGGTTTATTACATCAGCGAGGTCCTCATTGAGTCTAAGCAGAGATATCCACATTGGCAGAAGCTGGTATATGGAGTTTTTATGGCAAGCCGGAAGCTGAAGCAATATTTCCAGGGGCACCCCATCACGGTGGTCAGTTCAGCTCCCTTGGGCGATATCATACAGAACCGGGAAGCGACTGGCCGGATTGCTAAGTGGGCTATAGAGCTTGGGCCGCACGGTTTAAGGTATGTGCCTCGGACGGCAGTAAAATCTCAGGCACTTGTGGATTTCATTAATGATTGGACGGAGTTGCAAGCGCCCGAAGAAAAGCCGGATCATACCTATTGGACCATCCACTTTGATGGGTCCAGGCAACTGGAGGGCTCAGGGGCTGGAGTCGTATTAACTTCCCTGGAGGTGACAAGTTACATTACGTTCTCCGCTTAATGTTCCCTTGTACTAACAATGCAGCTGAGTATGAAGCTTTGCTCCATGGTCTCCGGATGGCTAAGGAGATGAATCTCAGCCGGGTTAAATGCTTTGGTGACTCGGACTTGGTGGCCCAGCAAGTATCAGGTACTTGGGATTCCAAAGATCCACTCATGGCTGCATATCATCGGGAGGTGGATGTTGTTGCAGGACACTTTAAAGGATATCAGGTGGAACATGTGGATCGTCGGAAGAACGAAGCGGCGGATGCTTTAAGCCGGCTGGGCTCTCAACGTAAACCGGTCCCGCCCAATGTCTTCCTTGATGTAATGCACAATCCGTCTACCAAGCTTCCCGATGAAGTAGATTTGGCTATTCTCGATCCGGAGGCTCGGTTGGTGGCAGCCTTGCATGTCATTCCGGATTGACGCCCCTTATTTGGCATACATGAACCGGGGCGAGTTACCAGAAGATGAGACGTTGGCCCGACAAATAATTCGGCGGTCTAAGTCTATGACCATTGTTAATGGCGAGTTGCATCATTGCAGCGTGTCAGGGGCGTTTCAGCGTTGTGTGTCCCCTGAGGAAGGCTGTGAGATATTGCGTGAGATCCATGAAGGGGACTGTGGTCACCACGCCGGTTCAAAATCCTTGGTGGCCAAAGCGTTCCGCCATGGTTTTTATTGGTTGACTGCCCATGCTGATGCGGAGGATCTGGTCAGGCGATGTGATGGTTGCCAGAAGTTTTCTAGACGTGCGCACATACCGCCCAGGAATTGAGGATGATTCCAATTACTTGGCCGTTTGCGACTTGGGGGCTGGACATGGTGGGGCCTTTTAAAAGGTCCAAGGACAAGAAAACACACTTGCTGGTCGCAGTTGACAAGTTTACAAAGTGGGTCGAGGCAGAGCCTGTTAGTAAGTGTGATGCGGCCACGGCGGTTTAGTTCATAAAAAGGGTGATCTTCCGGTTTGGATTTCCACACAGTATCATCACGGATAATGGCACCAATTTGTCCAAGGGTGCCATGAAGGAGTTTTGTGAGCTTGAGCACATCCGGCTTGACGTTTCTTCAGTGGCCCACCCGCAGTCCAATGGTCAACCAGAACGGGCTAATCAGGAGATCTTGAGAGGTATCAAACCCCGGCTTATGGTCCCTTTAGAGAGGACGCCGGGTTGTTGGGTAGAAGAGCTACCATCGGTGATATGGAGTATAAACACTACCCATAACAGATCCACTGGATACACACCATTCTTTATGGTCTATGGAGCGGAGGCGGTCCTTCCCAGCGATATTCGTCATGACTCGCCTTGCGTGGCAGCCTATGTTGAGGCAGATAGCGAGGCTGCACGGCAGGACGCTATGGATCGACTGGATGAAGAGCGAGATATGGCGGCTGCTCGTTCGGCGATTTACCAGCAGGATCTTCGTCGGTATCACAGTCGGCGGGTTAAAACCAGAACCTTTCAGGAAGGAGACTTGGTGCTTCGCTCATTCAAGACGATAGATATGCATAAGCTATCCCCACCTTGGGAAGGGCCTTTTGTGGTCAGCAAGAATCTGCACAACGGGTCATACTATCTCGATTGATGTTCGAGAGCGAAAGGACTCACATACGCCGAAGAGGAGACCAACAGGCCGTGGAACATAGCTCATCTTCGGCCTTATTATACCTGAGCCATCGGCTCCACTTATGTACATATTAAGACAATGTATATATTATGAATAAAAGCAATAAACCGGAGCCTCGGCTAAAGCGGGGTATCCGTTCTGTAAAAATCCGGTTTGGGTACATGGAGTTGTTGTTTCAAAAGAGCCTCCGGTTTAACCCTTGATCTTGCTTTTCAGAAGCTTTTTATGTCATCTGGGGGCTTTGTCGTGTCCGAACCAATGCAACACCTTTTGATGGGCGAAAGCCACCAGATCACTTGGGGACATGGTCACATCTGAACCAGTCACGCCTCTTGGTCGGCCTAAGGCCATAGAGTCACTTGGGGGCTTGGTCGAACCCGAACCATTGCCATGCAACTTGATCGGCATAATGCCACGGTTTCAGTTGGGGGCCTGGCTGACTTGAACCATAGCTACACCTTATGGGGAGCTTGGTCCTGTCCGACCGTGGTAACACCATCTGATCGGCTCAGTAAAGCCTCTTCTTGGAAACGGTTTTATCATTGCCTTTGCTTCCATATTGTTTTCATCACTGTTTTTATTGACAAACGATTTTTATTGGCCTTTTTAAACCGACAACCTTCTTAAACCGGTTCGAGCTGTCAATTAACGAAATTCGGTCCATTTTTAATCCGGAGATATTTGGTTCGGTTTGACTTTTTCTGTTAACATCCCATTATGGAGTAATAGGGGGTTTGTCATGACCCGACACGGTTTACACGGTAAACCGGCATTATAAACACAGGAGTTGTTTCCTCCTTTGATGGTAATGGTTTATACAACCTCCGCCTCAGGATTGGCTAAACCAACTGCATGCCCGACGCTGGCAGGTATTTTATGTCGCAAGGTTTTGATCATATACATCAATATTTTCTTATATAAATATATAAGCATCACAAGCCGGCTGGCGACACAAGCCGCCGTGGCGGTTTAAGAATTTGTGATTGCAGGCAAAATACATTGAAGGTTTCAATTCTTCAAACCAAAGTATCAGCACCTCCGCGCGAAGGTTACAGACTGAGAGCATAAAAGCATGTTCAAAAACAAAGTGCTGGCTATTCTATTACAAAGCCTTCCAAGGCCCGGTGTTTCGCATGGCGTGATGACTAGCAGTTTATGATGCATGACCCGGCTTGACGGATTAAGCTTCTTCGCCAGGTTGACGTGAGGAAGAGGGGGCGCCTGGCGTCGGTTCAACTTCTTTCTCTTCATCACCCAAAGGCCGGAAGTCATTTGTAGACCAGTCAATCCGGGTTAAGGCCTGAAAGACAGCCTCTTCACTTATAAGCTCAGCCGGATCAACGCCAGGAGCATAAGTGTGCTTACGGATTGGAGGAACAAGGCTCTGCACTTCTGGAATGACAAACTCCACCCGCTTGTTGTTCGCATCATAGAAAGAGCGGTGAACCGCCAGGTTGGCTTCTGCTGCCAGTTGACTCGCCAGCGGACGCATCTCCTTTGTTATTCGTTTCAGGGCGTCATTATCAAAGGCTTCACCGTTCTCTTGAGCGCTGGGGAAACCCTTGGCTATGTCGGCGGATCAAGATCCGCTATCCACGCCTTTGGCGCGAAGTTAGAGCCGATGAGTGCCAGCCCGGGCCGCGGATCGTTTCAACTCTTCAAGCTGCCCCGGAACCATGGACAGCCGGTCCAGTGTATCTTTGATCAGGGACGGAGCTGTGTTGTCGTATGATGTGGCACATATGACTCGCTGGGCGCCAGTATACAGCTGCTCAATCAGCGTGTAAGCGGCCTTGAGCTTCTTCCGCACATCAGAGCCTAGATGAGCAATACGCTTGCCTGCACCGGTTTCAGACAGCTCAGGTTAAACCGGCGGAAATATCAAAATAGGGGCAATCAGTGCAAATTTTCTTACCAACGATGGCAGAGGTCATGGCATGAACTTGGCGCTTTAGTCTGGTAAGCTCTTCAGTCACCGGTTTAAGAGCTGATTCAGCATCTTCCGCCCGTTTTTTCAAACCGGCCTTCTCGGTGTCCCAGTTGGCCCGCTCGGATTTATACCATTCCTTGAGCTGTTCCATAGTGGCCAAGGCGGTTTTCAATTCATCCTTGGCCTTGGTGGTTTCTGCTTGTTGAGTTTCCAGATTGGCATGAAGGTCCTTGAGTTGCACGGTTTGCTGGTATATCTCATTCTGATAACAAAGGGAGCACGTTAGTTGTTTCATTATAAAGTCCCAAGCTCAATACAAATATTCAACTTGGCACTTGGGGGCTAATGGCTAGTTGATCTCAGTTTGCTATGGGGATACAGAAATTAAGTCCCGGTTTAACTATGCTAAGTTGAACCGACCCTTGGGGGCTACAGTACTGCAGTTTAAGGCGTATGGTTTCTATACAAAATTAAGTCCCGGTTTAACTATGCTAAGTTAAACCGACCCTTGGGGGCTACTATGCAGCAAAAGTACACGAAAGGCATCACTCCTTACCTCATAGCGGTCCTTCATGCGATTTACCAGACCGGCTTCAAAGTCACGGCTTGTGTAGAGCCGGTTCAGAAAGCCGGAGTGAAGTTCTTGGGCAGAGAGGTTGTCATAAGCTGACAGATCAGTTTTCCCCTTATCTTTGCTCATAGTAGTAGACTCTTCCTTGGCGCTGTGTTTTGCTAAAGCGACCGGTTGGCTAGGAGTGGTGTAGCCAGTGCCCGTCACAATAACATCATCATTTTTGACCGGGCTGGCCAGATTGGCGGTCTTCTTTGGGCTTGGTGTCTTCGTACTCCGGCTCGGCGGTTCAACAATTACGACCCACTCTCTGACCGGACTCGGTGGAGCAGGATGCGAGGTTTCCACTTGGGCCTCCGGTTCGGTTTCTGGCGGATCAGCATTGTCGTCTTGGTTCAACCCGGCAGAGCTATTTTTAGCGACTTCAGGATTTTCGCCATGCTGCTCTGGGGTCTTCTCCGGATCAACATCCGCAGTAGGGTCAAGGGTTTTCGCTTTTTTACTCAAGCGAGCCTTGGTGCTGCAATGTTCAGAATTAGAATAAGATAAACCGACCAACACAAATATAATCCGAATTGGCGGGACAGAAGTATTGTGCTTACCCTGCAGCAACTTTAAGCGGAGGCAGTTGCGTGGTTGATGAACCGCCAGAGGAGTTGGAAGAGGCCTGATAATTCGGGTCAGACGGATTGAGAGGACATCGGAAGAAACCTTTTAAGGGATAACGCTTTTCAGGAGAACAAATCACCTCTGGACGACGCTTCCGGGTTGGTGTATCTGGTAAACCGGATGAGGTAATCTGTTGACCACTGTGCCGGGTCGTACGGCGCTCTTCAGCCTGCTGTGTCTTCAAGGAAAGGTTTGGATTCAAATGAGCATAGGAATGAGATTTTTTCACTTTCCGGACGGTGCGGCGAATTCTTTTAACCGGCACGAGGTCGGATTCGGAAGAAAGAAAGATTACCTCAACATGGTCGGCATGACTGGCTTCAGCATCATCCTGGGAGTTAAAATTGTCAGTAAAAGGAAGAATAAAAAGGAACAAGCTACAAGCAAGAAGAAACACAAAGTGGAGAGCCAGTTTACGGCGACTCACTTGTGAGGATATCAAGCTTTACCTCAGCGTCTGAATCTTCGTCTTCCGGCGGATCAGAAGACTCGGCGGTTTTCCTCTTGCCAGCCTTCTTAGTGGTCTTGGACTTTACACACGGAGCTCGGGCCGGTTTGGTCCGCTTCCAGAAGGAGCTGTTAGCCTGAGAGGTAACAAGGATTAATATATATCAACAAAGCAATAAAAGTCAGAAAAGCGGTGTGCAGAGCCTTACCGCAGGCGGTTTGTTGGCAACGCAAAATGGAGCCAACCCGGTTTGGCTGCAGACAGAGATCGGTTCATCAAGCAGCCTCTTTACTGCCTCTGTGACTTCAAGCTCAGTTATTGGTAGCTCGTGACGTCTTTGAGGGTCTTGGAGGCTGCCAGTGTATTCGTGCATCAATCCGGGCCGGCGGCTTAATGGCAAGATGCCCCAAGAAACCCAGCATCGCACAAGGTCCACACCAGTTAGTCCATTGGCCATTAGAG
The DNA here is from genome assembly GCA_021605145.1 of Aegilops bicornis. Classification (NCBI taxonomy): domain Eukaryota; kingdom Viridiplantae; phylum Streptophyta; class Magnoliopsida; order Poales; family Poaceae; genus Aegilops; species Aegilops bicornis. The sequence goes on along the minus strand of CM038675.1, from coordinate 55,484,278 downwards.
CCCGGAGTTTAATGATTTGAGGTGCAAAATTCTTCCGTTCCGCGGCGGTCAAGCGTAAAGGCAACGGATGATGGTTGCTAAGCCCATGAGGACGGTAACCCGGCAAAGGATTCTCGTTGTCAGGAGCAGTATTCCGGCAGTAGAACCAGGTTTGGTTCCAATCTTTCAGATGGCTATGGTGTTTGGCGTGAGGAAAATCTACTTCCTTCCTTTTCTGGATTGAAACGCCGCCCAGCTCCGTGTTAGGACCATCCGAAAATTCTGTACGGCGGTTCAAGTGAAAGAAATCCGGAACAGCTCCACAGATGGTTCTTCTTGAAGGTAGACTTCACAGAAAACTTGGAAATTGCATATATTTGACACGGAGTTCGGACCAATATCCTGTGGATGGAGTTGAAAACTTGCAAGGACATCCCGGAAGAATTTTGATCCGGGCGGGCAGAATCCACGGTCTAAGTGCTGCATAAACACAATTACTTCTCCTTCGTGCGGATTGGGAGGGCATTCGGCATCCGGAACCCGCCAGTGGAGGACGTTTTTAGAAGCTAAAGTGCCGGTGGTGACGTATCCGTTGAGTTGCGTCTCAGTGATCTTAGACCGGACCCAATTGCAAGCTGAGAATTGTTTGGCCATTCCGGAAGACTAAACTGCGAAAGTAATGGAAAAACGATTCACCGTTAAACGGTTCAGACACATTATACAATGTTAAACCGGCGATTCGGCAGCCAGTTTCCAATTCCGGTTTAACTAAGGACTAATGGAGTGACGGATTAGCTATCAAAAGTCAAACCGCCCAAAGAAACAGAACTGGAAATTCTACTAAGTGTGGACAGAAACAGTTTTCACATGCGAATGGAGGAAATTTGGATCTACCGAAGATTCAGTAAGAAAAATTTCTGCGGCCTATGCAAGCCTCATAAAGGGCAGGAAGGTTCGTGCGTTCTAAACTAGAGGGTCTGAACAAAAAGAAAGATGCATAAAGAGTTAAACTGACGGCGGAGCAGTCGCCGCACAGGATGTATGGTACGGTTGAATCGTACGGCCATGGCAGGGCAGGTATGAGGAAACTAATATGAACACCTATGAGCTACGAGATGAACAGGACCTTCAGATGCGGATCTAGGGCTTGAAGAGGGACCTTACCTGATGCGCAGAACCGCGGATGAGCGCCGAGAGCCTCTGGTACGATGAGGTTGATGCAGCGGCCTGGCACTGACGCGGCGTTCGAAGGTCGGAGGCGACGGCGGAGCTTCAGAGCTGGAGCGTCGTGAGGAAGAAGAAGCGCGGAAGAAGAAGAGAAAAAGGGCATGCCGGTCTATTTATAAGGAATTGGGGCAATTAACGAGCGCGAGAATCGAGGAGTCAAAAGTGGCGGACGGCGCAGCGGTCGCCTCGATTTCCGGGATAGTATTAAATGAAGGGAATCTTACTGTTTGGATTTCTTTATTAAGGATGACGTCAAGGCGCCCTGTTGCTGTGGTTGGAGGATGACGTCATGGCGGTTCAAACAGATGGCGGTTTACGAAATATGAAGGGAGATTTATAGTTTCCTAAGATGTTGAAGATTAACATGAACCGGTTCAAGTCAATCTGGGGCCTAATGTTGGGGATATAACTACTGAATATAAACCGCCCTGAAGGGGCCGGTTTACCCTCGTCTGTAATTAGGGCCCACGAAGGCACGAGGCCCAGAGCCCAGAGGCGGATTAGGATCCATAAAAGTAAACCTCCTTAGTCATGTAACTTGTGCTGTAAGATAAGAGAGAAGAGACCGAGCCGGACACTTGTATGAGCCGGATCGGGACTCAGAGACCGCCAAGGCGTCAACCCGTGTATATAAGGGGACGACCCGGCGGCGGTTTAGGGACAGACAATTCGAGGCTTAGGCGAAGCTATTGCTCCCTAGTCACTGAAATCACATCAATCCCATCACAAACTAGACGTAGGCTTTTACCTTCATCGAAGGGGCCGAACTAGTATAACTCTCGTGTCTTTGTGTCCGCTTTAACCCCTCTAAGTTAACCCGTACGATGGCCCTGCGACTAAGTCCTTTCACGAGGACATCTGCCGTGACAATTCCACGACAAAGTGCGTAAGCAATTAATAATATTCACAATTTCATTTTATTACACCATCATTTCTGTTGAGTTTCATTCATATATATGTATTAATTAACCCCCTTCTTCAAATTAGACGTGGCAGATGCGGAATGAACTCCTAGAACCAGATCGCATTAAAGCAATTCAAGAGGAATTGGCGGGATTCTTTCTTGACCACATCATCAATAAAGCCGGAGAATACCATGTGGAAGTTGATTCCAAATGCTAGGGGACTGTAATTGAGAGATCTTATATATTGTACATGTATGTAGCCAGTAGCGTCGGACGTACATGATATTTAAAACTTGTTGTTCGACCAATCTCGGAGAAGGAGAGGTCGATCGATCATTTTTCCCGGTATGCATGACGAACTTCTGTACTCGATGGTTCCCTTCATTTTATTACTAGCTAGCGTGTCGAGGGCTATATGTATATAGTACGTAGCGTTGACCAAGCACGGACATAAGAGAGGACACTTCTCTCTATTAATTAGCTAGCTAACACAATATATGAACCACCTAAATTAACCCCCAAAACCCCCAACCCCCCCCCCCCTTTCAAAAAAACAAAAACCCCAGCCATTGGAATGCTAACGCGTGGATGCCTTTTGGTCCCGGTTGGTGCCACCAACCGGGACCAAAGGCCCCTCGCCTAGGCTCAAAGACCGCCACGTGGAGGACCATCTGTCCCGGTTCGTGTTAGAACCGGGAATAAAGGGGGGAGGTATTAGTAACGACCCATTAGTCCCGGTTCATGAACCGGGACTAATAGGTGTTTTTCTACTAGTGGTCTATTACCGTACATCCATTGCCTGTTCATCTGCGTGCATTATATACAGAACATCATGAATAGATAACTAAGTGACCAAATTAATAGAAGTTCATCATCACATTAAAACCAAAGTACATACATAGTTCTCATCTTCACGCAAAAATCTTTATAGAACAACATAAAGCTCTGCGGAGCATCTAAATTAATTAAACCATACATTGAAACTACGTAAAACATTTCAATGCCAAAACAAATGCGATCATAATCGCAACCAAGGTAACAACTGATCCAACGGCATAATGATACCAAGCCTCGGTTTGAATGGCATATTTTCTAATCTTTCTAATCTTCAAGCTCATTTCATCCATCTTGATCTTGTGATAATCGACGACATCCGCAACATGCAACTCCAATATCATCTTCTCCTCCTCAATTTTTCTCATTTTTTCCTTCAAGAAATTGTTTTCTTCTTCAACTAAATTTAACCTCTTGACAATAGGGTTGGTTGGAATTTCCGGTTCAACAATCTCCTAGATAAATAAAATCTATGTCACGTTGGTCGGCATAATTTTCATAAACAATAAATGGACCAATAGTTATGAAAAGATAATATATACCACATCCGAATCATAGACAGGACGAGGGCCGACGGGGGCGGATACCAAAACCATCGCACTATATAAGATGCAATAATAAAAGTAAGAAAATAATACAAGTATCTATCTAAACATACAAGTAAAAATATTTTTCCTTTCAGAAAGAAGATAAGAATAGGAGGCTCACCACGGTGGTGCCGGCGATGAGATCGGCGCGGGTGATCGACTGCGGTGTAGACGGGTATGGGGCGTGACGGACCGCTAAACCTAGACAAATATTGAGGAAAATGGAGCTTGGAGGTCGCGCTTGGAGAGGAGAAAGCTTAAATCTTGTGGCTCGGGCATTCCATCGAACACCTTGTGTGCATAGGAGGTGAGCTACAGCACCACCAGCCCTCTCCCCTCGGCTGCCGTAAAAAACAGTGGAGTGTGCTCTGCTCTTACGCGAGGGGGTATATATAGGCACCTCATTGGTCCCGGTTGGTGGCATGAACCGGGACTAAAGGGCAGCCTTTGGTCCCGGATCGTGGCACCAACCGGGACCAATGGTGGTAGGCCAGGAGCGAGGCCCATTGGTCCCGGTTCGTCCCACCAACCAGGACCAAAAGGTCCATTTAACCGGGACCAATGGCCCACGTGGCCCGGCCGCCCTCGGGACTCACGAACCGGGTCCAATGCCAACATTGGTCCCGGTTCTGATTGAACCGACTGATGGGCTGACCCGGCCAGGACCAATGCCCCCTTTTCTACTAGTGCACGAACCGGTACTAAAAGGTGCTCGTGGGGCCCCAGCCTTAAAACCTGTACCAAATAAAATTCCTTTGTAACAGCCTTACAACTGGTACTAAAGGAATCAACTTAAAAGCTTTTATAAACCTCTAGTATTATTGAAACTAAAATTATATAGAATTTTGGTACAAACTTTAATAGCAAAAAGAATTATCATAAAATAAAATAAATAAGTAATTAGAATTTAGTTCAAAACATTAAAAGCAAAAAGAATTATCATAAAAGAAAATTAATAAGTAATTAGAATTTTGTTACAAACATTAATAGCAATAAGAATTATCATAAAAGAAAATAAATAAGTAATTAGAAACAAAAAAAGAAAGCAAAAAAACTGGGAAAAAATTAAAAAAAAGAGCCACCTACAGGGCTACCACGGCCTGCATACGACTAGAAACCCATTACTAGGGCCAGGATGCAGGATCGCAGTAGGCCCAATAGGCCCACAAGCACAGAGAGTGATTTTAGGCCCGTTAGCCTGCAGTAGAGAGGAGCTCGAAGTGGTTGGTTCAGCAGGGCTTATAAACCACTCCGAGCCCCTCTCGACTAGCGGGGTGGGACTGAACATAGCACTGCATCGCGCCAGTTCCAGCACACGACCTTTGGTCCCGGTTGGTGCCACCAACCGGGACCAAAGGTCTCGGGGTGCATTAGTCCCGGTTTGTGCCATGAACCGGGACCAATGCTCTGCCTATATAAGCAGCCTCGCGAAAATTTGGTTCAGTTCGTTCTTCCCCGCCGCCCGACGCCGCCAGGCTGCCCGTCCGTCTTCGCCTCGCCGTCGCCGTCGTCGCCCCGCGCAAATCCTGCGCCGCCACGCACCGCCCACGCCGTCCCGCGCCGCACCTCATCGTCGATCGCCCGGCCAAGGCTCGCAGCTTGCCATCGCCGTCCCCGACATCGTCGCCGTGAGCAAAAATTTTGCTAGTTTAATTTGATGTTAGTAGTAGTTAATTTAGATGTGTAGTATAATTTAGATGTGTAGTTAATTGAGTTAGGTTTTGTTAGATTTGTTTTAGATTTTTTGTTAAATTTTTTGTAGTTCATAGATATTTTTGTTAGATGTGTAGTTCAAAAGATTTTTCTGTTAGATTTTGTTTCATATTGTGTAATTAATTTGTTCATATTGTGTTAGATTTTGTTCTGTTAATAGATTTTTTGGTGATATTATTATTGAATATGCATGTTTGTATGTTCATATATATGCAAAAGATCGAATATGTCAAATTTTTCTGATTTTTTCTGTTCATTGAATTTTATGATTTTTTCTGTTGTAATTTTGTTCATAGAATTTTAATGATTTTTTGTTCATAGTATTTTCTTTGTCAATTTATGTATATTTTCATATTGTGTATGTATAGGAAAATTGTGTATGATCAAAGTCATTTATGAATATGTTCATATTTAGAATAGAGGAAAAAGGAAAAAATAAGAAGAGAAAGTGTTTAATATAATTAGTTAGAAAAATAATGGAATTAGAGTTAAACTAGTTTATTTTAATAAGTACTACTTTATTTTATTTATAGTAAGTGCTTCATATATAGTTGAACTAGCTAGTTGATTTAATAAACTACTTTATTTTACTATATATAGAAGTAGTTTGTTTTTAGTAAGTACTACTTTATTTATTTATAGTAAGTGCTTAGTAGTTGAACTAGTTGATTTAATTAATAAAACTACTTTATTTAACTATATATAGAAGTAGTTCCCGCATCGACGTCGTCGGCTCGGTGGTGGAGGCCTGCTTGATCAGGGCCATGTTCGGGACTGGGCTCCGCCGGGCTGGTATTGGGAGGTGCTACCTTCCGGGGGACGTAGGTTGGTGAGGAGGCAGCCCGTTGTTGACCCGATCCTTGTTTGGTGGCGGTCGCGTGGGCCAGTGACGGTGCCGAGGCTTCCGGACACCACCGAGGTGGTACGTCACCGTGTCAGCGAGGAGGACGAGCACGTCCGTCGCTACATGGTTGCATTGGAGGGCAGGTTCGACAATACCTGGCAGGTTCTTCAGGGATCTCACTGGAGCTATGATCTTGTGATGGTTCCTTATCTTTGGGTGTCCACCGGCCGCGACGATACCCGTGGGGTGCTATGGTTCTAGCTGTATTAGCGATGCTATATGTATGATAGTATTCGAGGAGTATTAGTGATAATATTCGATTTATGTACGGACACAAGAGATGATGTAGTTTTGGTTATAATTGAATGCATGCTAATTTGAATACTACTTTATTTTATGATTTGGTTTTGCTTATTGAATTCTCATATTGGAAAAGTACTCCTACTTTGAATGCTAAAATTGAAGAGCACTGTATTTAGAAATCTAGGAGCCCCCTCCATCATCGACGCCGTCATGGGGGTAGCTTCTCCTTCATTCCCGTGTGCTAGACAATTTGGTGTAATAATGCACTCAGGAATGAAAGGAGGAGCTACGTACCATCACAAATAGTCAACCCGTGATTAATAATAATGATCTTATTTAGGTTCTTTAGTACATATATTTAATTGTACAAGTTTAATATTTGAATTATGAACATAGGCCGGAAATGTCGTACTCGGACGCATTTAAAACCGCCTCGGGAGTGCGACTGGTGCCACGGCGACCGAGGTATGTGCGACAGGTTCATTGAGCTGGACAAAGATTGGCGCTCCAACATTAAGCTCGAGGAGACCTTCGATGTTCATACTGATGCATAGCAGACGACAATAGTTTTTTTCGTAATTGCTACGAATTCAACTATTTTAACGTGTATTTTCATCTTTTCCAATTCTACTAGCTTATCCCATGCTATGCAAGACGCTATGTCTTGGAGAGGATGGGTTTTGAAGACCATGAAAGTATGGAAACCAAAAAATTCTCCTAAGGACCCATCATGGTGTGGATTTTAAAGTAAAGTTGTACAATGCTGAAAGTTTAACCCATTTTGGTTGCAAAAATTGGGAAGCACTTTGCAAGATGTATGGTTTTGATGAGGGTATGCTTGTCACCATGGATCTTGGTGATCCTACAATCGAGCAACACAATATTGGCATTTGGGTCCTTGTGGATACACCTCCAATTCTTCCCCCATGTGAGCTTAACATAGTTATTAAGTAATTTATATAGTTTATTTCAAAATAGTTGACAGCTAATTTCCATTGACAGCTTATTTTCATTCTTCGAAGAATGTGCGGAAGATGGTAGACAAAACCCACTACACCGATGGCTCCGAATTAACTTATAAGGAGAAAAATCATCTGATCGCATTTTGTACTGATCTTGAGAATTACAATGTCTACAATCGAACTCCTCAATATTATGGTAAATATGTGCCACTAGTGCACGTGTTGAACTACGGTAACTACCATGGAGATACCCTGGTAAGATTTTTTACTATTACGACATCCGTGCATCTTTTTGCATACTTCTAAAACTAGTACATCATTGCTAACTACAAAGTTATTACTATGTTTTTCAACAGATAATCCCAAATGATTGTGTCCCTCATCTGATGTATACCCACGGTCGCCTTGATGTTTTGAACATACAACCAGGTCGTCCTACGAATCTCAACTGTCCATACCGGATTTCTAAGAGAAGTGGAGACATGACAATCAAAGAATGGAGAAATGTATGGACAGTCGTAAGGAGCTTCTTGGAAGCAAAACGAAGCGAAGCGCAAGAATTGGAGACAGGATGCTCTCCATTCTTCATAATGGAGAGTCAGGGTCTATATTGTTTTATGCTATTTTATCTTAAGTGTGTTTAGGTCTACCTAATAATGATGATGTGCTAAGAACAGTTATGTAGGGTTGGGTTCGATGACTATGAGTATGATGATTGTATGACTTGTTATTAATAACGAGTAGAAGTTGTATGATGATGCATGATTAGTAGGACTTGTTATTATATATGATGATGTATGATGCGAGCATGAAGAGTTATTATATATCAGCGGGTGAAATGAATATAGAAGTAGCGTTGGTAAACCAAGCACGAAGATAAGAGAGGACACTTCTCTATATTAGCTAGCTAATAACAACCTAAATTAACCCCCAAAACCCCTAAACCAGCCACTTTCAAAAAAAACCTCAGATGCCTTTTGGTCCTGGTTTATGTCACCAACCGGGACCAAAGGCCCCCCCTGCCTGGGCTGCCCGCAGCGGCCACGTGGATGCCCATCTGTCCCGGTTCGTGTAAGAACTGGGACTAAAGGTCATTACGAACCGGGACAAAAGCCCTGTTTTCTACTAGTGTGCTTTGTACTCAGCTTCAGTAATACTCCGAGACATTGTAGCTTGCTTGCGAGCTTGCCAGGCGATCAAGTTAGGACCAAAGAACACAGCATGTCCCCCCGTGGATCGCCGATCATTAGGACTACCAGCCCAATCAACATCAGAAAAGGCTAAGATCGCACCAGAGGGCGCAGGTTGCAGATGGAGACCATATGAACTAGTGTGCTGAACATAGCGCAAGATGCGCTTAACAACAGACCAATGAGGATCACACGGTGCATGGAGGTACTGACACACACGATTAACTACAAATGATATGTCTGGTCGAGTAATGAGCAAGTACTGCATACCACCAACAATGTTGCGGTACTCAGAGGCATCATCAGTGGAGAGCAACTTTCCATCAAGGGCAGATAGTTTGTCTGTGGCAAACATACGAGTCGTAGCAGTCTTGCACTACAACATACACGCACGCATAATAGATCCTGATAGTACTTCTTTTGAGTGAGAGTCAAGGCACTGTCAGAATGAATAACCTCAAGACTCAGAAAATAATGTAGTCTCCCAAGATCCTTAACAGCAAAATCAGCACCCAGAGAAGACACAAGCCGATCTACAGCAGTGACCAACGAACTGACCAGAATGTACATAGTCACCACAGGTCGTTGGAGAATGACCAGAGAGGTGTCAGCTGTAGACGGCACAAACCCATGCGCACGAAAAGCAGCGCCAAGTCGTGCGTGCCATGCACGAGGAGCCTGCTTGCACCATAGATGGCCTTGAAAATACAACATAGATGATGTGGCTGAGTAGGGTCAACAAAACCTAGTGGTTGACGCATATATACCTCTTCTTCCGATACTCCATGGAGAAAGGCATTTTGAACATCCAGCTGACGAAGTGACCATCCTCGACTAACAGCTAATGAAAGAAGAACACAGATCGTCGTGTGGGTTTAATAATAGGACTGAACGTGTCTTCGTAATCAAGGCCATACCTTTGTTTGAAGCCTTTAGCAACTAATCGTGCCTTGTACCTTTCAATGGAGCCGTCAGCATGTTTCTTCACGTTGGTCACCCATTTAGAGTCAATGATGTTGCCACCAGATGGAGGTGAAACCAGGCGCCAAATATTATTCTTCTGAAGAGCATGAATCTCCTGCTCCATAGCAGCGCGCCAGTGTGGAATGCCAAGCGCTGCCCGAAAATTCGTGGTTTAGCCGTAGGCTAGGCCTCAGCATGAGCAACACAGGCCGCAAGCCAAGCGACAGTGTCATTAGTGCGCTTAAGAGGCTTAAAGATGCCGCTCTTACTGCGCGTATGAGGATGCAGTATGACAGGCGCAGGTGTCGGAGAAGCCGTCACTGCAGGAGAGCCGACGTCTGGCAGCACACACGGCGAGGGAGACACACCTGTGGGTGAGACCACATGCTCTGCACATGGCGGCGGCAGGGCCGATCTTGACCCTGTGGTGACCAGCGGAGACGGGCCAGAGGATGGCCCATGCGAAGCGGAGATCAGGGAGGCCACCGGCCCGGGTGACAACACTGCACGGACAGCTGGGCTAGGCGAGGCCATCGACTCGTCCGATCCACATGCATGGGGCATGCACGTACGATCGACGTCAGGGGCATCCGCGTAGCAGCGGCCGCTGGCGCAGCTGAGACCACAACATCATCAAGAAGCTCAAGTCGGGCACCCCGTCCAGTTGCTGCTCCATGGTTAGGCAACAACAGTGGAGAGTATGCATCATCTACAAATTGATCGGGCGAAACTGGAAAGGAGTGCAACGAGGTAGTAGTGGTATCGGTGGGTCGTGTAAGCATGGAAAACGGGAAACAGTCTCATCAAACACAACATCACGGATATGTAAACACAATTCAATGGAATGTGGAGACACTTGTAACCTTTCTGAAGAGGATTGCACCCGAGAAACACACATTTTTTAGATCGATAATCGAGTTTAGGATTATTGTATAGACGAAGATGTGGCCAACACGCACAACCGAACGCTTTGAGAAAGGAGTAATCTGGAGTTTCATGAAGTAACACTTCTAGAGGCGATTTCATTTGAAGAAGTCGTGTAGGAAACCTGTTTATGAGAAAACAAGCGGTAACAAATGCATCACTCCAGAACCGAAATGGCACAGAGGCATGTGCAAGTAGTGTTAAGCCGCTTTAAACTATGTGAAGGTGTTACGCTCACCTCTACCGTTCTGCTGTTGTGTATGAGGACAGGACACGTGATGTGACATACCAAGCTTCTGAAAGAAGGTATTAAGGTTGCGATATTCACCCCCCCCCCCCCAATCAGATTGAACATGAACAATTTTGTGCTTAAGCAACCGCTCAACATGTGCTTGAAATTGCATAAAGACATGCAACACATCAGGTTTGCCCTTAATAAGATAAATCCAAGTAAAACGACTGGAAGCATCAATGAAACTGACATAGTAGTTGTGACCACTAACAGAAGTTTGGGAATAGCCTCACACATCCAAAAACACAAGTTCAAGAGGAGCCTTGTCAACACGACTCGATGCAGGGAAAGGTAATTGACTTAATCTTGCCTTTTTGACAGGCATCACACACTTGAAACTCCTTATTTCTCGACTCAATGGGAAGATTATGGTGATGGAGCACATGGCGCACAATTGGAGTGGAAGGATGACTGAGGCGAGAGTGCCACTGCGACAACGACACCCGGACACCACTGAAAACTTGAGAAACAGATGGCACACCAAGAGAATATAGGCCGTCGCGAGCTCGGCCACTAAGAAGAACATCCCCTGTGTCCTGGTCCTTAACAAAAAAGTGAAAAGGATGAAACTCAACAAGCACATTGCTATCACGAGTTAATTTAGGAACGGAGAGCAAACTACGTGTAACTGACGGAACACGAAGAATATCAAGGAGACACAAGTTCTTAGTGGTACGTGAAACAAGAGATGCCTGACCAATGTGTGAGATGTGCATTCCTCATCCATTGGTGGTGCGGACCTCATCATGATGAGTGTAAGGCTGGCGAGTGGCCAGCTTGTCGAGATGGCTTGTCAGATTGTCCGTGGCGCTGTGTCCATGTACCGTGCAGGATCCACGGGTTAAGGAGTAAACCAAGGCTCCTGTGTTGCTAGAGTAGCTTGTTTCTCATTGCCTTTTCCATTGTTCCTAATGCCATGGAAGTCACATTTGAAGCGACGATGGCAGCGAGACGGCAGGTGCCCCTCGATGCCGTAGAGCTGACACTCAACCCCTCCACCACATGGCTGGCAGTGGAGCCATTTACGCTCAACCGTGGGGGGAGCGGGAGTGGACGGACAGGGATGGTGGGTCAGTGATGGTGGCGGAGGCTGTTTGGCACCACGAGGCCCCCCACTGTGAGCAGCATTAATGACGACGAGCCATCAATATAGGCCCCAACGGAGCTGACGAGCAGAGCCGCTCTTCCGTGTTCAGGAGGCATGCGAGAGATCACGTGGTGGCATTGGTGTGTCACGTCCATTAATATTTTCCACTGTGGAGTCATAGTCCTCATCAAGGCCATTGAGAATGAATGAGGTGAACTCCTCATCACCGAGAGGCTTGCCAATGGAAGACAGTGTATCAGCCAAAATTTTGACCTGGTTGAAAAAGGCCGTGACAGAGAGATCATGCTTCTTGATCTCACCCAGCTGATTACGAATAGCGGATGAACGTGCCAGCAACTGGGATGAGAAAGCTGGAGTCAAGTGTGGCCCATGCATCCCTCTCGACGTTGCGGCAAAGACCACCATGCAGGCCACGGAGGGAGTGAGCAAAGATTGAATAGCACCCAGAATGGCTTGATCCTCGGCAATCCACCGACGGCGAGCAAGGTTGGGCACCATAACAGAGCCACCATTGACCGAGGGCATCGGAACAACAGCCGGAGGACACGGTAGATTACTGTCAACATACCCCTCAAGGTAGTGACTAGGCATCAGCGGCAACACTTGAGTGCGCCATAGAATATAGTTATCAGCAGAGAGCTTCACCGTCACCAGATGGCAGAGTGGAACGGGCCTGGTTCAGCCACCGGTGCGGAGAGCAACGAATCATACGACGGAGGAGCCTGTACGAAACCAGCGCATCAGCCGAGGGAGGCGCAGCAATGCTGTGATGATTATCGTAGGGCGCCGTGGAGGACACGCCGTAGGGAAGCAATGGAGGCGCGACGTGCGATGCATGGGCAGCGTAGGGCGCACCATACGCTACCAGGTAAAATCCTATACACAGAATCTCACCATCAGCGCGCTTTAAAAATGGCTCTGCTGCTACTTAGCAGTAGCGCACGCCAACATGACGCGCTGCTGAAACAAATTTAGCAGTAGCACTGCCCCAATAAGCCGTGCTACTTCTATAATTGCCACGACCCTGCCGCCAAGCTAGTTATAGCAGCAGCGCGGTAGAACAAAGAGCGCTATTGACACAGATCATAGTAGTAGCGCCTTCTCGCAATACCCGCTACTACTAACACTAGTAGAAAACAGGGCTTTCGTTCGGGCTTGGCCAACCCATTAGTCCCAATTATTCACGGACCGGGACCCATGGGGGGGGGGGATTATACCCGGTTCATGAGCCCAGGGGGCTGGCCGGGGCAGCATGGGCATTGGTCCCGGTTCGTCTGGATCCATTTGTCCTGGTTCTAGGCACGAACCGGGACTAATGGGCCGCGCTCCTGGCCCACAGCCATTGGTACCGGTTCATGCCTTGAACCGGTGAGAAGGGGGGGCTTTAGTCCCGGTTCATGCCACGAACCGGGACAAATAATTTTCCTATATATACCCATCGCCATGGCAGAGCACTCTGTTTTTTCTGGCCGGCGAGGGGAGGGCATTTGGGTGCTCTAGCTCACCTCCTATGCGAATGAGGTGTTCGATGAAATGTCCAAGCCACACTAGTTAATCTTTCTCCTTTCGATACTTGACCTCCGAGCTCCATTTTCCCCGAGATTTGTCTAGATTTAGCGGTCCGTCACGCCCCGTCCCCGTCTTTGCCGCCGTCGATCGCCAGTGCCGATCTCGTCGCCGACACCACCGTGGTGAGCCTCTTGTTCTTATCTTCTTTCTGAAAGAAAAAAATTCTTACTTCAGATATATACTTGTCTAATTTTGTTTCTTTTATTATTCCTTGTTATTATATAGTGCGATGGTTTTGGTATCCGCCCTCGTCCTGTCTATGATTCAGATGTGGTATATATTATCTTTTGATAACTATTTGGTTCATTTATTGTTTATGACAATTATGCCGACCAACGTGACATAGATTTTATTTATCTAGGAGGTTGTTGAACTAGAAATTCCAACCGCCCTATTGTCGAGAGGTTAAATTTAGTTGAAGTAGAAAACCATTACTTGATGGAAAAATAAGAAAAATAGGCGAGGAGAAGATGATATTGGAGTTGCATGTTATGGATGTCGTCGATGATCACAAGATCAAGATGGATGCAATGCGGTTGAAGATTAAAAATATTAGAAAATATGCAATTCATACCGAGGCTTGGTATCATTATGCAGTTGGATCAGTTGTTACCTTGGTTGCGATTATGATCGCATTTATTTTTGCATTGAAATGTGTTACATAATTTCATTGTATGGTTTAATTAGATGCTCTGGAGAGCTATATGTTGTTCAATGAGAACTATGTATGTATTTTGGTTTTAATGTGATGATGAATTTCTATTAATTTTGTCACTTATCTATTCATGAGAGGGTTGTAAATTGATGATGTGGCTTTGAATGGTGTATTTTAAACACAGAAAAATGAAATCCCTTTGTAACAGATGAGTTTCCGTATGAAACCCTGATACTTCGAAGGAGATTGTCCGTTTTGTACACGAAGTGCATCTAGTTTTTGCCGTAACCCTCTGTACTTTCTTGCACATGCTGTGTGGGTGAAATGATGATACCATGCCAACTTGGAACCTTTTCAGAGTTCATTTCAAATGATTTTCAATTTCATGCTCTTATAGCTCAAAATAATAAATAAATGCATGAAAAATAACAAATGAAGTCAGAAAGGGTTGTAAATTGATGATGTGGCATTGAATGGTGCATTTTGAACACAGAAAAACTATGGAGTTCAAATAAGTTCAAAAAAATGAAATCCCTGTGTAACGGACAAGTTTCCGTATGAAACCCTGATACTTCAAAGGAGATTGTCGGGTTGCTTAGGGCCTTGGATGAGCACCGCATCATAATGAACTTCCGCTTCATGCACAACCAAGGAGGAACGTTATACAAACATAGAGTCACAGGCCACGTGCTATGGTTGCTGCTCTGTTCCCCAAAAGGATTAATGCCATCTGCGCTTAGACCAAACCATACGTTCCTTGGGTCACCTGCAAACTCCTCCCAGTACTTTCTCTCGATTTTTCTCCACTGCGAACCGTCAGCGGGTACTCTCAACTTTCCGTCTTTCTTACGGTCTTCTGCGTGCCATCGCATCGCCTTCGCATGCTCTTTGTTTTGGAACAAACGTTTCAACCGTGGTATTATAGGAGCATACCACATCACCTTGGCAGGAATCTTCTTCCGGGCGCCGCCCTCGACATCACCAGGGTCATCGCGACTGATCTTATAACACAATGCACCGCATACCGGGCAAGCGTTCAAATCCTCGTACTCACCGCGGTAGATGCAGTCATTAGGGCATGCTTGTATCTTTTGCACCTCTAACCCTAGAGGGTAGACAGCCTTCTTTGCTTCATACGCACTCTCGGGAAATTCATTGTCCTTTGGAAGCATATTCTTTATCATTACCAACAACTTTCCAAATCCCTTGTCAGATACACCATTCTCTGCCTTCCATTGCAGCAATTCAAGTGTGGTGCCCAACTTTTTTTGTCAGCTTCGCAATTCGGGTACAACAATTTCTTGTGATCCTCTAACATGCGCTGCAACTTCCTCCTCTCCAGATCACTTGAGCAGTTTCTCTTTGCATCGGCAATGGCCCGACCTAGATCATCAGCGGGCTCATCTGATGCCTCTTCTTCATCTTCTTCCCGCATTGCCGGCTCAGCTTCTTCCCCCATTGTTATATCATCGTATTCAGGTAACCCATGGCAAGGATAGCCGTCGTCGTCCTCTTCTTCTTCATTGTCTTCCATCATAACCCCTCTTTCTCCGTGCTTGGTACAAACATTATAGTGGGGCATGAAACCGGACTCAAATAGGTGGACGTGAATGGTTCTTGACGTAGAGTAACTGTCACCATTCTTACAGCCAGCACATGGACAAGGCATAAAACCATCCGCCCGCTTGTTTGCCTCAGCGGCCCGCAGAAAAGTATGCACGCCATTAATGAACTCGGGAGAGCATCGGTCACCATACATCCATTGTCGGCTCATCTTCATTACACAACACCAAATAGACCAAATTAATACAAGTTCATACATAAAGTTCATACATAAAGTTCATATACAACACTTAATTAAATGCAACATACAAATAACTCTCTAGCTAAAGAATTTAAATGCAACAACAAATGCGATGAAGATCGCAACTAAGGTAACAATTGATCCAACAGCATAATGATACCAAGCCGCACTATCAATGGCATATTTTCTAATCTTTCTAATCTTCAACCTCATTTTCTCCATCTTGATCTTGTGATCATCAACGACATCGGCAACATGCAACTCCAATTCCATCTTCTCCCCCTCAATTCATTTCAATTTTTCTTTCAAATACTCGTTTTCTCTTTCAACTAAATTTAACCTCTCGACAATAGGGTCATTTGAAATTTCCGGTTCACATACCTCCTAGATAAAAATATCTATGTCAATTGATGGTCATAATTTGTCATAAACACGAAATGCAACAACTAGTTTTAAAAGAGAATATACCACATCCGAATCATAACAAGGACGAGGGCCGACGGGACGGATATCAAAACCATGGCACTATGTATAACAAACAACGACGGGTAAGATAATTATACGAGTAACTATATATCCAAATCACACAAACATCAATTTGGTAATGTAAAACATTCATGAACAAGAGCCTCACCACAAGGTGGTGCCGGCTGACGGGATCAGTGCGGGCGATTAACGGTGGTTACGACGGAGATTTAGAAGGCACTAAGTAAACCACACCTACATATGCAAACTAAGTGTTATTTTTGACCTCAAATTGCATATAAATCAAATACTAGCAAATATAATTCCTCCCAAATTAATCACTATACAAAGCATTGCAAGAGCTAATCTAGCAATGACAGTTGAAAGGACAAAGTTGCTAACCTCTGTGATCATTTGAATGGATGGGGGCCTTCAAATCTTGACAAATTTTGGGCAAAATTTGTGAGGAGCTCGAGGGGAAAGGGGAAGAACAGTAGAGAAGTGAGGGGAAAGGGGAAGAACAGAGTGGCTCGGGTGGACGAAGGGTTTATGTGCGTCGACCTTTAGTACCGGTTCGTGCCACGAACCGGTACTAAAGGTGCTGGACGGGCCCCAGACTGACAACACCCAGCCACCACCCTCTTTAGTACCTGTTCGTGGCACGAACCGGTACTAAAGGTTCGCCATTTAACCGGTACTAATGAGGACGGCCGGTTAGCCGTTGGAACCGCACTAATGGACACATTAGTGCGGCTCGAAACCAAACCGGCACTAATGTGTCTCATATTAGGTCCGTTTTCTACTAGTGAACTGTTCCAAATTATAAAAAACTTTTAACATTAAAAAGTAGCGCATTTTCACAAGCTTTCCAACGCCATATCATTTGCCTCCAATGGATTAGCTGTTTAGAAACTACATTGAAAATACGAACTTGGTTGTTCGGTTTGCGAAATTTTATGATTTTCAAAATTACTCTTTATCCATAGGAAATTAGAGAAAACTTTCAACATGTCGAAGTATCGGTTTTGCAGCAGCTTTCCAACGCCATATTATTTACCTCATTCCGATAAACGGTTTAGAAATGCGATCGAAAATATGATTCACGTTTTTTGTATGAAGAAAAAACGGTTTTCAAAACCGCTCTTAAACCGCTTACATTTTGCCAAAAACTTAACTTGGGTCATGATATGGGTGTCCATAGCTTTACAATGGTATATCGCAAGCCCCATTGGAACACATTTTAGCTGAAGTTCATCCTAGTACTCGGGGAAGGTCAGGCGCGTTACTCGGGAAGTTCATGTTGTGATCAGAATATTATTCTGATCTCGTGATCAGAATAGTGTTTATGTATATATATATACCTAGTTTTTATATATATATATATATATATATATTATATATATATATATATAAAGCCTGTGCTAACTAGTTAATTGATGCATTAATTGTTTTCTATGTACATACATTAACTCTTCTTTCTTCTTTTATAGCCCTACGGATCGAGCCAAATTTCGGTAAGGAGACGAGGCCCGAAAAAAAGGTTGCGCCAGGATGAAAGGTTCACGATCACGTCAATCGCAAGCGATGGCCAACCGATTGAACACAGCCGTACCAAGGAAGCATTTACTGCTCAGTGTGGGGTTCTTGTTAGGGAGATGATCCCGATCAGCATCCACCAATGGAATAATCCTAAGAACGAAGACCCTCAAGTTTCTTATGTCGAAGATAGATAGAAATATGATCTTTGGATCGCGTTGAAGGAAAATTTCACCCTACCGCCAGAGGAGGATCCGGCTAAGCCTGTTATAGAGCCATTGGTCAAGGCTCGTGCTCTCAAGAAGATGGCAGATCTATTCAGGAGGTCAAAGAATGAGTTGAAATCAACGTATGTCGACAAAGACAAGACTCCATAATTCACCGGCCGATTTGAGAAGATAAGAGATCACTGGGCCGCATTTGTGGCCCACAAGACATCGGAGAAGAGTAAGAAGATGTCAGCGACAAACAAGGAAAATGCTACAAAGAAGGAGCATCACCATCGCACGAGGTCAGGTGGCTACCTCAAAGCCCGACCATTGTGGGACAAGGCTGAGACAGACCTGGTTGCTAAAGGGGTCGAACCAGAGACATTGAACTGGCTAGACCGTTCAAGGACTTGGTTCTTCGGGGTTGGGGGAACCTTGGACCCTGAAATAGGGAAGTGCGTTTGGATGAGCAACTTGAAATACCCGTCAAGAAGCTTCAGAAGTATATCATCGCAACGCAGGAAGGGACATTCGTTCTCAACAGAGAGAACGACGAGCTCATAGAGGCCCTCGGGAATCCTGAGAACCCTGGATTTAACACGAGGCACGCCAGGCTCCATCGCGTGGAAGGTTGGGTTTCCCGGCACAGGCGGTTACAAAAACCAAGACAGGAGGAGGAGAGTGGAGCAGAGTGAACTACAGAAGCTGAATGCAAGGGTACGAAAGCTAGAGGAACAAATTCAGAGCCAGCGACCTACCCAAGCTACGCCAGAAGCTACCCCACCATCTCAGCGGAGAAGCGGCATGGCTTCCACCAAGCTTGTTCATTAGCCTGACTTCACGGCTCCTAGATACACCGTGGATGCTATCACGGAGGCTCATCAGTGCCAACATATGACACAATGGCAGAATCTAAAAGTCAAGGCGGCTGTCGGCTCTGTTGCACCTCCTGAACCCGACGCAACTTTTCACCGCCTTCTGATTCCACAAGGCAATGTTGTTGTGATGGTGGATGAAATAACAGAGGGATTTGAGGAGCTCCAGCTTGACCACCCTACAGGTGAAGGGGAGACTCAGCTGGGTCTTGCTCTGAAGACTCCGTGTCTATGGCAGAAGGAGCACATCAAGCTTCTGAACTTCACGCCTCCGCTTCCTCCTCGTCCTCCTCCTCCGGCGAGTCAGGGCACTCCGCCTCCTCCGCCTCCTCCTCCGGCGAGTGATCAGGGCACTCCGCCTCCTTCTCCGGTGCATGAGGCCGGCACTCCGCCTCCTTCCCCGCCTGCTCCGGCGCGTCCGAGCAGCCCGCCTCCTCCTCTGGCTCGTCGACAACGGTGGAACGCAGACGCCGCCGCTTCGGCTGCTCCGGCGCATCGGACCACTCCGCCTCCTTCTACTACTCATCAGCACCAACGGAAGAGAGCCGCCGCCGCTCCGGCGTCTAGCAGTACAGCCAGAGGCAGGAGGCAATACAGATTCGGTCCATCTCTCAAGCCTGTAGAGAAGTTACCATACGAGATGACCGTGGAGTAAAACACGAAGATGGTTCAAGCCCATGTGAAGGATTTGTTTGAAACGCGAAGAGATATTAAACATCCACCTTCAGAGGAGAAGATAGATCCGGTGAAAGCGAAGTGCACTATCAATGCCCTGAAGCGACCACCGCCTCGTTCACCGGATAACAACCATCTCCGCTGTCTTAAAAAGACATTGCAAGAAGCGCACCTGTCGGGAAGTACTTCAATTGTCAAAAGGTTAAAAGAACGAATAAGTGGGAAAAAATCCCCAGCTCATAGAACAGGAGAACCAATCATTCCCCCCGCTCAAGGTGTCTAGCGATCTCGTCAGAAATCAGCCGCTATTGCCCAGTTTCACTATTGGTGATTACCTGCCCGACGATGTTCATTTTGAAACAATGGAGGTGGAGGAATTCCAATACCATTACGGGAAGCCTCTCGTCAAAGATACTCTCACTCTAACAATGATGATGCGAAGATTCCATGACTGGTATATGAAAACCTGCAGTGAGTCTGGGAAGGATGCTTTGTCGATGATGATTAACGAGGACCACAACTTCATTGGCCAAGAACTGTTAATTGTTCATTTTGATGAGTTTTTCCAGCTCTACAATCAAAAGTCCCTCGACAAATCGCTTGTGGCTTGCTACTGTCTGTAAGTACTACTTTCTGCAATTAAGTCTATATATATAGCTCATCTCTTTCATTGCATGTATATATATATATATATATATCCTCACTATATTATGCAAATTGAATATCGTCGAATGCAGAAAAGCACAAATCTATGACATTGGGTTCATTAACCCAAATTTCATACATGAATGGACGGTTAAAAATAATGTCACGGAAACAGAGGACAACTTGCTAAAATCGTTGTTCAAATATCAAATCAAAGATAAAATACTCTTTCCTTACAACTTCAACTGAATGTTACTGTCTTGTGCATATTCGGTTTCCCTTATTACTCGAGGTTATAGTCATGTAAATAATGATTTGTGTATGTGTGCGCAGCTTCCACTTTATTCTCCTAGTGATTAAGCTTGAGAAGGGAGAAGTAACCGTCTTAGACTCGAGACGAAAAGATCCTGAGGACTATGCAGACATGACTCGAATGCTCCAGAAGTAAGTTCTATCGATCATTATCGCACCATATCAGCAAGTAATTATTTTTTTTGTCTGGTAGAGTTTGGAAAGTGTTCACCAAAATTTCTCCGGGACTGCCGACCGAACTGACATTTAAAGTCCCGAAAGTAAGTACTACTACCTATATCCACAAATCTCCTATTACTTGTAGCTAGTTTCATCAATACCATTTAGCATGATTTCTTATCAGTTTGATTGACCTCTATTTCTCGTAAAGTGCTTGTGGCAGGAACAAGGAAATGATTTCTGGGGATACTACGTTTGTGAGTTCATCTACAATGAGACGGCCAGGAATAAGCGGGGCCACTCTTAAAAAAAATATCAAGTGCGTAAGCAAAAATATTCACAATTGTATTTTATTACCATTATTTGTGTTGAGTTTCATTCATACACATGTATTGGCGGGATTCGATTGAGATCTGGCAGCTGCGGGATGAGCTCCTACCACATGATCACATAAAAACAATTCAAGAGGAATTGGCGGGATTCTTTCTTGACCACGTCATAAATAAAGCCGGAGAATACTGGGTGGCACTTAACTTCAGATGTTAGGGACTGTAATAGATCTTATATTGTATATATGTAGCTAGTAGCATCGGATAGATATACGAAAACTTGTTGTTCGACCAATCTCTCGGAGAAGGAGAGGTCGATCACTTCTCTCTGTATATGTTCATAATGATCTTCTGTACTTAATGGTTTCCTTCATTTTCTTACTAGCTAGCGTGTCGAGTCCTCTATATGTATAATCGTAGCTTCACCAAGCACGGAGATAAGAACACAATATATGAAACCCCTAATTAAATTAACCCTCCAAAAACCCCAACCCCCCCCCCCAAAAAACAAAAACCCCAGCTTCTG
The DNA here is from genome assembly GCA_021605145.1 of Aegilops bicornis. Classification (NCBI taxonomy): domain Eukaryota; kingdom Viridiplantae; phylum Streptophyta; class Magnoliopsida; order Poales; family Poaceae; genus Aegilops; species Aegilops bicornis. Next base: position 55,462,688 of record CM038675.1, on the reverse strand, counting down.
AGCTGCTGATGCGTGGATGCTCTTTAGTCCTGGTTGGTATTACCAACCGAGACTAAAGGCCCTGCTGCCTGGGCTCGCCGTAGCGGCCACGTGGAGCCCTTTCTATCCCGGTTCGTGAGCGGACCGGGACTAAAGGTCATGGGGTTTAGTCCCGACCCTTTAGTCTGGGGTCCAGAATTGGGATAAATGGGCCTCTGGAACCGGGAAAAATGGGCCTTTTTCCACTAGTGAATCCCCATCACACACATCATGCGAAAAACTGATGGTGTCACCATTCCTAACTTACCAACGATAAAATGTTTTAGCGGCCGATAAGGCCCAGATAACACTTCTCCAAAAAGGAGAACCTCCTTCTCCCTTGACCAAAGAATGTTAGGAGAGATAACATTATATTTAAAAGCCAGAATTCCCTTCCAATCATTGTCATATTATCAAAGAATCGTTTCCCTGAACAAGCCAAAAGAGCCATGTTCAAATCCTTGAGATTTGGAACCCCAAGCCCCCAAATGTTTTCTTCCTAAAAACGAGACACCAGTTATCTAAATGATACTTATGCTGATCTCCTAGGTTTCCCCAAAGGAAATGGGCCATTTGGGAGTTAACGGCGTTAATAGCGCATTTGGGAAATTTAATCACAACCATTAAGTAAGACCGAATGATAACACTACTGGAAAAGACTTATAGGTGAACTCACATTAGTAGCGGGCGAAGTCTGGCGCCTGTCACTACCATAGCCTTGCCAGTGTTGGACACAAAACCTTGCCCGCCATTGCTACTTGAGTTACTAGTGGCAGGCAACCATACATGCCTGCCACGGAATTTTTTTGGTCTAGCGGCAAATCTGTCAAATAATACCAGTGGCAGGCAATAGAAAATTTGGGAATATTCCTTGGCCCCCTGCTCTGTACATTGGATTTCATCGGATCACCTTTATGAAAACTGATTTTCATTCCTGGAAGGTTTTCAAAACAAGACAACATCCACTCGAAATTTCTGGATTTCTCACAAGAGTTTTCCAGAAACAGGAGGGTATCGTCAACATATGGTAAGCTGATGATCCCTCCAGGGTTAGCATGACGAGGAAGCTTCAACAAGCATTTTGGAAAACACGACGAGGTAGACAGTCAGGGACCACAACGGAAGGCTAGTGCGCTCCCAGCCGCAATAGTATAGATTTGCAGCTTCTGCCGTAGCAATGTTCGCAATCACAATCAGGGATAGGTTCCAACTGCAGGCTCTCTATATGCGGTGGGAGTGTGCAACTTTGAACCGGGAATTCGTGCAGCTGTGCAGTTCTTCAGATGATCATCGGTACGCCATTGCTGCTATATGGCAGTAAACATTGAACATACAAGTTTTGTTAGACTGTGTAAAACCAATTAAAAAAATAGCATGCTATAGTAGCATTATGATCAATGTCGTGCTAAATGAAATAAGCGTGCAATCGTCGCTATAGCGTGATACAGAGTCGCTGTAGCGCATCATAGCTTCACTATAGCGAATTTTCGGGCAGCGATATTTTGGCATAGCATGATATCTTTTTCCAGGCAACACATATGAAAATATCATATATAAATTGGGCAATTTCTATAAAAAAATGTTAAGAGAGGGGGTAGAACTGAAATTTGCTCTATCATTTGCTATGCCTAGATTTACTTTGGTTATTACTACAGGTACGGCCTGCTATAGGACCGCTATAGACCTTTCCTTAACCTGTCTTCACCGCCCCCCTCAATTTCACCCGAGTAGGGCCCTTCCCTCACTGTTAATCCAATTAAAAGATGTCAACTCCAGGATCAACCTGCAAACTTAAAACCGGAAATTCGCAGGGAAACATAATCCAAAAGATGTCCGTGACATGTATTTATCGTGGTCGACCCTGACCCAACAGACCCCAAAAGCAATTTAGGGCATCGGATGTCGCCGCCTCCTCACGGCCACTGGATCGCCACAGGCAAAGCCTAGGCGGGTGATAATGGCGGCGGCTCTGGGGGTGTCTAAGGCGCTGCTACACGCATGTCCCGGTCTAGCATCGGCCAGTCAGCGAGGGGGCTCATTCTGCAGTCGTTGGCTCACCTCAGAAGGGCAGCGGTTCCTCGTGGGGGTGTCATTGCTTCAACTCCGGTCATGTGCAGTCTCCCGGTGGCAGGGTCGTGATGGCTCCTGAGAAAATCGTAAATTTCAGATGCAAAATAATAAGTTTCCAGGATTCAAACTTAAAACTTACGGGATACAACTACTTTTGTGGACCGCGAGGTATTTGGGCGACCGGACATTGCTAGGCAGGTGCGTGCGCCTGCGAATTTCCGGTATAACATGTTTTTACTATTATGTATAAACATGTGGATTGCTAAGGAAGACTCACTACTCGAAAGAACGCCGAGTGCGTGGAGGTCTTCTGAAGGCTGATATCATCTCGGCAAATCATACTTGACATACCTCCTTTCGCAAAGCAGGCTTTCATCGAGTTCCTTTTGTCAAGTAGTCAGAAGCTCTTCTCTAGCATTGCACATGCCCTTGTATTTCTAGGACTGAAGGCGGGTGCAGTTTTTCTTCCTCAAGTATGATTTATTGGTTTTTACCGAGGCAGCAAAATCAAAATGATGCAAATATAGATGAGAGTCCAACACCCCTGCCTATGCACGCGGCAACAAATCAGGATCACGAACAAAATTGGTTGGATTATGTGGAAATCCAACCGCTAAGGCCCTCTATGGATACTAGGCAAGTCACAGTTGTGAGCTCTTCCTTATTCAAAAAATAAAAATAAAATGAATCGCGATCAATCTGACTTTTGAGCCGCCCCAATTAGTTTTGAAGATTTCAGATCTTAAGCATGAGCATGTGAGGAAGCATATCATCTCACGACTTGACATGTGAGGCTTTGACTTAGTCTCAAGCATTCCGTAGTACTAAACACTACTATAATATGAAGCATGGATGCGTAAGTCTGCCGTCAGCCTGATCACATGCACAGGCTACTCTCTATCTCTTCAGTTCATCCGTGGGTTGTTTCCCTCTGCCTGCCCGTATAAGTATCCAGCTGCAGTTGCATTATTCAAGTATATATATCCTGACCCGAGGCACCGCCCCCGACTGCCCCGAGAATCTTATTATTGCCGACTTACTTATGAGTTGCCGACTTGATCTGTTCTATACTTGTATTCCAAGAGTATCTTGATTAAATCTTGCTCCATACTTGTCGTCGTTCATAAGACAGATCGACTACTTACATTGCCTGTCCGGCAATCTGGGTCAACGCTCGTCATTAACCCAGCTTGCTGGCTAACCATAGTACTCCCTCCGTCCCGAAATACTTGTCGGATAGATGGCTATTATTGGGTGTATCTATAACTAAAATACGTCTAGATTCATCCATTTGTCCGACAAGTATTTCCGAACGGAGGGAGTATATAATGATACCCTTGAGGCCGTCAATCACAACGCCCAGTAGTAGCAGCTTACCAAGTCTTTCGATTGATCAGCTTGAAGCAGTTGGCAGCAGCAATGGCGGCACCTGTAAGTTTGGTCCGGATAGGCCTCCTCTGTCTGTTGGCAATGTCTGCGTCGGCGCAATACCTGCCGTCCCCAACCTCCCCGAACTCGTACCAGTCCCCGGGCTCCTACCCGTGCCTAGGCTCCCCGGGCTCCTACCCGTCCCCAAGCTCGTACCCATCCCCAGGCTCCCCAGGCGGTTACGAGGGGGAGGGGGAGATCATTCCACCTAGGAACGTCACATGCAAGGACACCGACGGTAAGCGGCCTGGGTGCACGAGCACCTGCCCCGACCGGTGCCCCCAGCAGTGCATCGTCCTCTGCCCCGACTGCAGGACATTTTGCCGTACGTATTCAATCATGTTTGTCAATTGTTTGTCAAGAGCTTTTTTGGGTAAGGGCTCTACTGATATACAAATGCATGTCATGGTGAAAAAAAAGACGACGAGGTAAAGCCGGCGAAGCCCGTGCCGCCGCCTGCGATGTTCGTGTTTGGAGATGGGGCACTGGACATCGGCAACAATGCATACTTGCCAAAGGTCGAAACAGAGGAGGGGTACTACCCTCAAGTCTCCCGATCTTGCAGCGGCAGATTCAGCAATGGGGCCAACTTGGCTGACACAATCGGTATGTGCATCAAAATGATGCCAAAGCCCATGGATTTTAACCTTGTTTTCAAAAAAAAATATACTCTGAATGTTGGTTCATTTCATGATGTCGAGCGACATCCATGGGCTTCCAGGAGAGCCCTCCAGCTTACATGTCATTGGGCGGTAGGCTCAACATGTGGGGAGCCAACTACGCCTCCGCGGCTGCCGGTATCAGAATTTCCACTGTAAGGCAAACCATTGTACTTCATTTGCACTAGCGCCAAATTACCAACATTCGAAATAAAAGAATCAATGAGAGATGCATGCATGCAGAACGGAGAGCGATCCATCTCGTTGCCGAAACAACTGGGGCACTTCAAGGCAACTAGGACCCAGATGGAGGCCAAGCTGGCCAGCGATGCCAAAGTACGCGACCTCCTGTCCAAGTCTATCTTCCTCCTTGGCATCGGCAGCCAGGACGTCGATCCAATGGTGAATGTCCAGGACCCAATGTGTGGGCACATACCGAGATCCAGGAACTCATCGCCCAGTACGGGGAAGCCCTCACGTCCCTTCACGACATGGGTGCCAGGAAGATCGCCATCGTCAACGTCCTCAGCGGGAAGGCCTATGACAAAAACACCATTGCGTTCAATGCGGCCCTCAAGCCCCTTATGGCCAGCCTCACGTCCAAGAAGTCGGGCCTCTCCTACTCCATAGGCGACTTCTACGGCTTCACCACCACCGTTTTTGCCAACCCATCAAATTATGGTACGTAGCACAGTAAACTAACAACTGATACTCTTTCTTCTGTTGAAAATTAACCAACCACCAATGCCATATTTACCACAGGACACCCTAATCAGGCAGTCGAATTCCATTATCTACCAACACACATGTGTCCAATATTCATTAAACTGTCGTTTGTTTCATTGTTTCATTGTTATGTTGTGTGATGTGCAGGGCAAGTGAATACCCAGGACTCCTGCATCCAGTGGCGCTACCCAGACTGGACATACTGCTACAACCCAGATGGGTACTGGTTCTGGGACTCGGAGTTCATGACAGATAGGGCTGCCAAGCTGACAGCCGCTGCATTTTACTATGGTCCACCCCAGTTTACATTTCCAATTACCTTTAAGGCTCTGCTGGAGAAAAGATAATTTCACCTTGTGGTATTTTAGTAGTATGTATTGTATTTGTTTCCACTAGACATGTGCTATGAAAGCAACCGAAATATGCAATAAGTATGCCATGAAGAATAAAATAGGTCATTTTCTGACCTTTCTATCTATATGATATTAATAAAGATTACTCCTACGAATCTTCTATGATAATTCTTCATGATCGGGCACACAAAATTATAGCAGTGCCCTTGAAATGCAGAAAATAATGAGAGTTGCAACGAAAATTGGGTGCTCACTAGAATGAGCACAATTCATACAACAAGAGGAACCACGAGAGCTGATTTTCTGGACCATGGTGCACCCGCACCTACTCTCAGCGCAGTCAGGTCCACTTCTGTTTTCCTGAGTATGTGTGCAAGTTAATGTTGTGCAAACCCTATTTACTTAACCATCAGCTAAAATGATTCTTGTACTACGCCTGCTCGGGATCCATTTTTTCATAGTATTATATTAAACTTACACAACCCTAAGCTACAGTGCCAGTCCAGTCCAGGAGAAGAACTCAAAGAAATATTTTTATCCTTTGGTTTCCTTCCTATACTACAGCACTGTACATTCTCGTATCTAGATATATACTGTAGAAAATATTGTACTATATTTTCAGTCTCTAAAGTGATGATAAAAAGTTGTGTGATGAGACCACAACTTTTCTATAAATCGGTGTAGATCTTTAGAAAAATTTGTCACTTGTGCATGGGTACTTTTAGTAACAATCCATGAAATATTTATGTTTTTCAGTAGTTTTAGTAAATGAACCTGCTGCTACAAAAGCCATAAATGTGCATGGGTACTTCATGATGAGAAAACGCAAAAATGTAAACAATCTGAGTGTACACAGAACCAGGAACCAGAAATAAAAAATAAATAAGAAAATCATTGGAGACTGTACCGGAACTCCAGGATGTTCAATTTTTTAACACCTACGAATTCAAATGTAGTAGACTGATTATTATCATAGGTCTCTTGATCACTTGTGCATGGTTTCTGAAACAATTTAATTAGCTCGTATCTCGAAAAGGTTGTCAGACGATGTATGGCAGTGAGTGTAGTTCGGGTGCACCATGGTGCCCAACAACATTTTCGGAGGAACCACATCAAAGAGATTTCTTTGGCCTAGATTCTGTGCCTAATATAAAAATATACTTCCGTTTATCAACTTCACTAGATTCTCATAAATGGTCCCCAGCAGAATAATGAGTTGAATTAATTCCAAATATACTTCCGTTTATCAACCTCACTAGATTCTGTCAATTCGTCAACGAACTTCTGTGGCAAATTAGGGTGGTTACGTAATGGAATATGTCAGTGATGAAATGTCGCTAGGTTTTTTGTTCAACTTTGCTGCGATTAATGTGGACCAAAACTAGTAAAACAAGAGGTAAAATACACATGAGACATTTTCCACAAAACAAGCCGAATCGATGGTATTCATTGGATTCGAAGACAGTTACTTACGAGCAATATATATATTGGAAGTACAGTTACTTGTTGCATTATTGACTTAATTAAACATGTAATACAGTTTGGATCTTATTTCTTCCTTCATTGCACGACTTGTTTGAGGTGTGTGTGTGTGTGTGTGTGTGTGTGTGTGTGTGTGTGTGTGTGTGTGTGTGTGTGTGTGTGTGTGTGTGTGCGTGTGTGTGTGTGTGTGTGTGTTTATATATCCATTTATGACGCAAATGTCTTGGTTGAGCTGGCGCCACTTCGGGGGTACTGGGAGACGGCACAGTCTGTTGAGAAGAGGCCGGCTGAGAGGTACTTAGGTGGGCCGCCCATGACGGGCATCTTGGCTGTGACGTTGACCTTGCTGATGTAGTCGGAGCGGTAGGTCTGGCCGAGCACACCATCCACACCATTAGTGAGGTCGTAGAATTTGAACCCGAGGTCGAGGTGCACGAGGTTGTCCTCCTCATTCTTGCCGTAGCTATGGACCCGGAAATCCTCATCGGTGATGGGCACGGCGTTGGCCGAGATGCTGAACACACCATCTAGCTCCACGACGACGGTGTTCACCGTGTCGGTACGCATGACAGAGAGTCCGGGCATGGCCTTGGATAACCACCGTGCATTCTTGGCGGCCTCTACTTCCACGGGCTCACCGTCGAGGGCGATCTGGACGTGGTCCTCCTCCTCATCCCACTGAACAGCCTTTCGGGCACCTATGTAGAGGCCGTGGCCATCGCCGAAGGTGATGCCGAGGGCCTGCACCCATGTGAAGTCACGCTTCATATCCGGGTTGTGGTTGCCGATGAAATGTGCGTTGATGTGGAGATCCTTGTCAGAGACAATGCAGAAGTCCTGGTCCTTCTTGCCGTGGAAATAGAAGGTGTTGCCGTCGCCCCCTGTGAACCGCGGGTCCCCGCACGACTGACCCGGGAACAGATCACACACGGTTGCACGTAGTTAACATGGCTAGACGGGTCAATATATTAAATTGCAGATGATAACTAAGGAGATGACATGCACGGTACGTACTGCAGAAGGTCATGCTGTAGCTGCAATAGGCGAGGCACTTGTTGGGGCAGTTTTTTGGGCAGGAGACGAGGCAAGGAGGGCCGCGGTTGTCGGTGCACGCCACCTCGTACTTTCGCTTGTGGAACTTGTTGAATGTCACCGCCTCGAACTTGCCGTTGCCTGGCGGCAGTTTGCCTCTCCCGGCCCGCCCACCCTTTGCTGCGGCGGCTGCGCCATCGCCACTGAGAGAGTCACCACTAGAACAACGGCCAGGAAGCACCAACCTGCCTGCCGCTTCACCGCCATGGCTGCCGGTGTCAACGAGCTGTCAAAGTGTAGGTACGAAGAGCTTGTGAAGCCAGCCGGTGGTGGTCTGCGATGGACGGAGGATGGGTGTGTACTGTGTAGTAGGGGGTGGATCAAGACTCTTATAGGCGGTGAAGTGGCGTAGGGGAAGGCAAAGGTGGCAGAAAGTGTACACACATACCCCATAGCTACGCTTGTTAATTTCTTGGGGAAGGAAAGCGCAGACTCTCAAAGACTAGAGAAGCGTTGACCTGCTAATTATTGTTCTCGTCTCATGTTAGTTACCATGTGTTTGTAAGTCAACTAAGCATGCGACGCTCACCGGCCGACCTGCCGACGGCCTCTGAAACGACCATGTCAAAGGTCAACCACTATCTTCTTTTTTTCTTTTGTTTTTGGGAATCAGGTCCACCACTACCTTGCACGCACATAGCGCACTTCCACGTTGCTCTTTACGTTAAACACATAATTATAATTACGCAGGTGTAACGTTACTCGCTTTCTTTTTTGCTCCACAAGGAGAACAACAATGACCATATTCAGCACATGTTTACTCTTATACTGACACCAGATAGCACATATCTCTCAGAAAAAGTTATTTCATGCATATGAAAGAATTACGAAACAAAAGGCCAAACATATTTGGCTACAACACAATCAAAAAACATTTGTTGCACTAATTAGTTTTTGTTGCAGAATAAACAAGATGGATCACCGACATGCCTCCTTTTTGCTAAATTATCTCTAGTAAGCACTTTGTTATAGACACCTAGCCAGAGAAAAACATGAATCTTTTGGTGGCAACAAACTTTTCAGAGACTATCTCCGATATCAGAGATTATCCCATCAAACTGAATAGCATTATCTGAAGATTTGACTGAATATACCCCAAAGTCCAAACAGGTTCATCCGCTAGATCAGAAAGAGAAAATTTCTAATGTGGTCTATCATTTGCACCCGGCATGTCATACCCGATTGATTAACGTATCTTCTGAAAGAAAGTTTCAGTTCTACCCCAACAAACACCTGGGCTACAGAGCAATTAGGTTGGTTTCTAATGCAAAAAAGGTCTCCGAATTGGGTTTTTAGGGAACAATCCCTATCCCACACATCATGCGCAAAACTGATGTTGTCACCATTCCCAACTTTCCAACCATAAAATGTTTTAGCGGCCGATAAGGCCTAGATAACACTGCTCCAATAATGAGAACCTCTTTCTCCCTTGAACCTAAGAATGTTAGGAGAGTTAACATTGCATTTAAAGGTCAGAATTCCCTTCCAATCACTGTCATATTATCAAAGACGTGTTTCCCCCAAGAAGCCAAAGCTAATTTTTTTTAAATAATACATTTTTTTTATTAATTTGCACAAATATTACGCGTAAAAAATTATTTTCAAAAATAATACCCCGTCGGCCCATAGCAGGCCGACTGGTCCTAGTCGGCCCACAGCAGGCCGACTGGGTTCCTATTGGCTTGCTGCAGGCCGATTGGGCTGTCGGCCACCATTTCAAGTGCCGATTGGGCTGTCGGCCACCATTTCAAGTGCCGATTGGGCTGTCGGCCACCATTAGTTCCAGTCGGCCTGCTGTGGGCCGACAGGGACTAATTGGCCTGCTGTAGGCCGACTGGTGCATGTGATTTTTTTTTGCCCCGTATGATTTTTTCTTTCAAAACTATGACATATTGTCCCGCCAACTCGTTCCCGCCACCCGTTCTCATCCACCCGTTTCCCGCCACTCGTTTCCCGCCATATGTTCCCGCCAACTCTTTCCCGCCACTCGTTTCCCGCCATATGCTGTCGTTCTTTCCCGCCATTTTCTCCTCTCTACCTATAAAACCCCCTTCAGACGGAGGTGGATAAGCATTCCAGTCAAGTTTAGTTGAGATGTCCCATTATCCTTTCGATCGTAGTTTTCACCCTGGGATGAGCAGGACTCTTCTGAGCCTAGCTACCGATTTCAGGATGGACAATAGGGTAGTTCCATGGGACGAACTCACCGGTAGTGACACCATAATGAATGAGTTGGCTCACCAATTACTTAGGTCTGGGTGGCCTGAAAGGACCTATGAAGAGGTACGTAAAGAACTTCTTAGGTTGCATGAAAGGTGGGAGAAGGTAGTAGTGCTGAAGAGTGAAACTTTCAAAAGGATTGCAGCAAATAATCCATGTTTATGGAATGAGGAGAGCGAGGACGAAGATGATATCTTCATGTCGCCGCTTCCGGGTTCTGCATACTCGAAGGGCAAGAGTTCTTCATCATCGAAGGGCAAGGTTTCTGCATCTTCGAAGGGCAAGGTTTCTGCATCGTCGAAGGGCAAGAGTTCTTCATCGTTGAAGGGCAAGAGTTCTTCATCGTCGAAGGGCAAGAGTTCTGCATCCATCGAGGATGACGATGATGACTTCATGTAATTTTTATGCTGTATTTTGTGAGTTCAGTCGTACGTAACGTTTAATTTAGATTTAGTTCTATCTAGTTGTTTGTAATGTCTTGTTGTATGAGCATTATGTTATATCAAAATATGATCTTGTAGTTCAAATAACATAGTACTAAAATAGAGTAGGCATATGTCTCACACATAAGTACATAGTCATTTGTCTCATACATAGAATAGACATAAGTCTCACACACAAATAGATGGTAATGTCTCTACTGATAGATGGAAGCGTCAGTGACGACGTCTGGCCTGGCGGGAGGCGGATCTGGAAGCGGCGACCATCCCCACCTGTCGGGTGCCCTAATGTGACGAGGAGGAATCTCAGACTCTTCCTGGTCATCTTTGTGTATCCTGTGTGGAGCCTGGTGGAGGAGTCGAAAACATGTTCATCCACTGGGTGTGCTGCGACATCTGAGCCTGTATGTTCTCCTCGGGATGTTGATCACTCCCCCACGTATCATGTGATGCCGACATAGACGCCTGATATCTGTAGGCTCCTGCGCGATGAAATGTTTCATCATGAAGAATGAGGTCGCGTCAATTAATATAGAAAACAATAAATATGAAGACGCATACCTGCTGGCTGTGTGGCTGCTCGACTCAAACACGAAGCTGGACGAGGGATCGTGCTGTTGTGGCTGTGGAGAAAACATGAAGCTCGACGAGGGACCGTGCTGCTGTGGCTGTGGAGCAAACACGAAGCTCGACGTGGGACCATACTGTTGTGGTTGCTGCCACGTTGAACTGCCAGGTTGGTCAGGACGGGGTGGCCTGGTTGATGTCGGTGCTAGACATGCACGTGGTTGATGTCGGTGCGTGGAGTGACGCGGCTGCTGTTGTTGATGATGAACAACGTCAGTTCTCCGGGTGCACGTGATAGCCTCGTACACAGTCCGTATCTTGTTCTGAATTCGTTCCAAGAAGGGTTGTAGCACTGGACGGTGCTGAAGGAGAGGTCCAGATGACAGTGATCGTCCAAAGGTGGTCACGTCGTTGTAGAGGTCGTGTGTCAAGGTAGCCTGCAAATTTCCATGACAATGAATAATGTCTGTCTCTTGCACGTCAAAGTATATGACAACATTACTTAAAGAAAATATATCTTACCGCGTACTGCCTAGAGCCCGAAGTGTCATAGCTCGGGTACATATCCCACGGAGTAGGATCCGGTATCTCCTCTGGGTGGGAGTGCTCAACGATGCGTAACCGTGTTCCGGTCATGTAGCGCCGCAAATTGAGATTGAATGCATTGTGATCAAAATTTTCATTCGCGTGCCATAGATGCGTGTTTGCTGTCTCCCATTCTATAACATACGGCTCTAGTCTAACTAGGCAGTCAGCAGTTGTCCTGGTCATGCCCTTCTTTGTCGTCCTAAAATTGTGGTGTGTGTTCAACAATTACCTAAAGTTTCGAATGGAGTACTATGAAAGATAATGCAACATTGAAAAACTTGTTAATACCTGTGGATGTGTGCTGGCAGCGGGTTCTCTATAGGGGGAGGCACCTCCAACTGCAGAAGACCAAATTGCCTCATAACCCTCTGTTGTGCCATCTCCTCGGCGAAGACATCAAGATGATCTTTGATTTTGTCATCCAGTAATCTCGGTCCCTTGTGCATAGCACGGACATACCACCGTGGTATCTCGCTTGTATGGTTGCTTCCGTGTAGGGCTGCGGATGACCCGGTGTATGAATCAAACTGCTCGTTCAATGCTGTGTATGCTTTCCTGGTCTGATTACTAGCAAAGCGTCTCTGCAGAAAACAAAAGTTAATAGCCGCTAGCATCGAACTATCTCTTGTGCAGAAAAAAGTTGCATTAAACTATAACACGATGCATACCTCGCGACGTGTCCAACACAGACCGAAAGTAGGCATGTCGATGCCGTCAACATCAAACATGGCGTAGGACCCCAGACTATAGAGAACCTCTCCCACGACCACAGCTGTAGGAATAGAGGGCATCCAAGAAGGGCTGGCTTTCTCGGTGTAAGCTGGCAACCGTTGCACATACCTCGGTATGTAGCCGCTAAGACCGCCGAACCCCAACTCCTCTGTCTGATCTGATCCGCCGTCGGCGCTCGCTATCTCGAGTGCCATAGGGATGTAGTGCGCGCTAATAGTGGTGACATGGTTCTCCGTGAACATCACCTTGCCGAAAAGCCACATTAAGTAGGCCTCGAGGCTCCGAGTGATCTGTTCTGCATTCAACGGCACCTGAAAGTTCTTGATCTGCATTAAGTAAAGTGAAAGTTTTAGTAAGCCGCAATTATTTTCTGTAAAACCGTATGAACGATGACTTGAAGATAAGAGGTAGGGGAAATTACCCGGAAATTGAGGAACCACTCATACTTAGGTCCGTGATGCTCCCATACCGGATCCGGAGCATCCGGAAAAACACCATGAAAACGTTGTGTAAGAGCTTGCTCCCAACCAGCCGGTGCATCCAACGGTCCTATGGCATGACCTGCCAACGGTAGTCCGAGCAAAAGTGACACGTCCTCCAGAGTAGGAGCCATCTCTCCCCATCGGAAGTGAAACGTGTGGGTCTCTGGCCTCCAACGGTCCACTAAGCAGCTCAGCAAGGACCCGTCGATGGCGAGACGTTTCTCACCAGGGATAGACTCAACCAGACGCGCGAAAGGTAAAAGACCGGCCCATTTCAACCTTCATCAGAGAACATTTCGGTTAGTGTCTCCCATTAATATGCATGTCGATTGCAAATTAACAAAGCACGCATCGCTGAAGCCATCACAGGTGTATCATCCAGTTTTCCTTAGGAGTGCGAGTGACCAGAGGCTCAAGCTTGCGCTCATACCATATCGCAGCACGATGACCCCTATCAATGTCCCCATCCAGCAACCACATTCCCGACATTCCTGCACATAAAATTCAGAACGTAGTGCCACACTTAATAAAAATTCAGAACATAGTGCCACACTTCATAAAAATTCAGAACATAGTGCCACACTTAATACAAATTCAGAATATAGTGCCACACTTAATACAAATTCAGAATATAGTGCCACACTTAATACAAATTCAGAACATAGTGCCACACTTAATACAAATTCAGAACATAGTGCCACACTTAATACAAATTCAGAACATAGTGCCACACTTAATACAAATTCAGAACATAGTGCCACACCACACTTCATACGAATTCAGAACATACTACTGCTAGCTTAGCTTCTTCCTCTCACCCTTACTCCTCTACTGCCTCTACCTCCTCTTCTTCCCCGGTTGCCTCGTCCATGACCAGTGACGAAAGTGGGACAATTAGTGTCCCTATGGCCAAATTCATTGCATAGAATGCATTGCCTAGTCGGACCCCCTGCTTCAGATTCGTCCATATCATTCCGGATCTTGCCGACACTGCCGTCTGCTGCCTCTACTTGTACGCATATGCTCGGGTTTGGAATGTAACGCCTTTCGCGGGTTGACGCTGTTGAAATTACCCATTGATTGAAAACCCATCAGCTCACCTGTCCATGTATTGAGAACAGACTCTTTCAAAAAAATGGAGACACAAAGCGATATTGCGTCCATTCCAAGCTGCCCGCAAGCAGCAAGTACATGTGAGCAAGGTAGGTGAAGCAATTTGGGTTTGTTGCATGTGCACTCACACGTTGGCCAGGCTTCATTGCCAATTGTCACCTCATGCGTCCTCAACTTGTTTGCACATCCGAATTTGTTGTTGGCTAAGCGGACCTCAAACCTTCTTTCTTGATTACCGATGGCGACTACGATGTGTGACCTAGCTTTTGCATCTTGTTGTCCATATACTTCGTGACTCTTTCACGTACCGTGTATTTGGGTTGTTGAAGATATGCTGCTCTGCTTTTTGACGTCTATCTCTGAAATACTTGACGGTGCCATAGAAAATACCCTCAACAATGGCTGTAAGTGGCAATGCCCGGTTTCCTCTTAGGACAAAGTTGTATGTTTCCGTGAGGTTCATTGTCATGACACCGTACCTTGCTCCATGTCTGTCATGTAGCAAAGACCACCTCTCCAGAGGCTCATGCTCTATCCACTGCTCGAAGGTTTTAGTCGACCTCCCGAGCCTTCTCCTAGTACCAGGTGGATCAAAGCCTGGCAGGTCATATAGCCCAACAGGCTCCTCCTCCACCGCCGCTGTTGCTGTTGCCAACTGTGCAGCTACTGCTTCAACATGTGCCCTCACCGCTGCATCTCTTGCAGCTTTCCTGTCCCTCACGTGTCTCTGCGTGCACACATTAAGTCATTGCGTATCAAATTGTACTTCCACAACTGATTCTGCTTGCAGAGTTTTTTGAACAGATTCATCAGGTTCTTATTTTTAAACTGCGAGAAGAAATTAGCCCCCAGATGTCGCATGCACCAACGGCTCTGCAAGTCCTGCCATGGAACTTGTTCCTCAGGGCCTGGGTTTGTCAGTGTCCTTATCGCACTGAGTATACCTGCATGCCTGTCATGAAGGATGCACACATTGGGCTTCTCCTTCACACAAGATATTTTCAACTGCCTGAAGAACCATGTCCAACTTTCAATGTTCTCACTCTCCACAAAAGCAAATGCGAGTGGGACGACTTGATTTTGGCCGTCTTGACCTATGGCTGTCAGGATCTGGCCCTTGTACTTGCCTGTGAGAAAAGTACCGTCAACACATATCACCGGTCGGCAATGCCCGAAAGCTTCGATGCATACACCGAAATAGAAGAAGAGACGATGCAGCACCCTCACAGTTGGGAACTCTGGCATGAACATGTCTTGGATATCGATATAGGTGCCTGGATTCCGCTGCTGCAGGGTGTGGAGGAGCTGGACAATAGAGTCATCGCATCAAAATAAGAACCAAATCTCCTCTCAAGCGCCGCATGCTTAGCCCTCCAAGCCTTGCCATAAGAAATTCTGTACTTGAACCTGGCGAAGACTTTTGTCTGGACTGCCTTCACTTCCATAGCTTTGCCCTACACTATCTCATCAGAAACAACCGAGCAATAAGCGTGGATGAAAGGTTGGCATGATCTTGAGGGATGCAGGGAATAAGACAAGTGTGATTAACTAAGTCACTTATCACCCAACTTGTGCCATACTTAGGGAGAAAGCCGTGCACCCTCGCGGGACAATCTGCGTTCTTGCATACCATTGTCAGGAATTTCTTACTGGACACCTGAGCTGTGAAAACCCTTTGCGTGGACATTGCCCAATTAATTATTGCATCCTTCAGGGCTTGTTTGGTCGGATACATAGCACCCGTCGCAATATTGTTCTGGTGATATTGCCAGGCTGAATCATGTCCATCATTCACGGTCATTGCAGATGAGAAGTCATGATTCCACGATGCAGGATTCGGGACCTCCACTTCATTTTCTTCTTCATCTGACTCGTCAGAATCATCGGCATGACCCCTTTCAACATCGGTGTCTTCTTCTTCCATCTGGTCCTGCATGTGCCCATCTACCTCGCCAGCGTCCACCTCGCCATTGTAATCACCATCGGCATTTCCTCCTTCTACCTGACTGCTTCTGTCCTTGTTCGTAACCATAAACATTTCCTCCTTCAACCTGACTGCTCTGTCCTTGTTCGTAACCATCATCTCCAGCATTTGACATAGATAACTGCCTCCCTACACTGCTATGACCAGGATCGTAGCCACCCTCGCCTTCATGTGCAGTGACCTCCTTCACAACAGGAAGCACTAAAGCAATAGGATTGCATCCCCTTCGTTCACAACCTTGTAACCACTGCACCCAATTGGAGTCTTGCTCTATCAGCCTCAAATAAAAGTAAATTATTGTACTTGACCGTGTCCATAATGCATGAACACCGACGGTGTGTGTTTCAGTATCAAGACCTAAACTTGCCGCAATCCATTCATTCAAATGACCGATCGACCATGTTTGAGGTGCGCTCATTGGCACCTCTATGTGAGTAAATTCACTCAGATCTGCTCCCATCTCAGTTGTTTGGACAGTACCAGGACCGTAGTAAAATCTGAACTTCACTACATCAGACATCTCGGCTCAACTATTTTTTTCAACAACGAAATACAATTCACTAACAAATATTAGACATGTTTATATATATATTACAGAATATTTACTGGTATAACTAATACAATTCACACACCTATAAGTATATTACAAATATTTGCCGGAGCAACTACAAATATTTACAGATTTTAATATTTAACTGCCTACAACTACAACTATATTACGGATTTTACCGGAGCTACTCCAAATATATTACGGATTTTACCGGAGCTACTCCAAATATATTACGGATTTTACCGGAGCTACTCCAAATACTGACACTAATAAATATGGATTTTACCAGAGCTACTCCAAATACTGACAGTCCTAAATACTTCACATGCACATATAGTACGGAATATCACCGGAGCATCTACACATTTTTACGCAAATAATTAGTTGACATCTAAATATATTTAAGTATACTACGGGGCAAATAACAATAATCGCACATCTAATTTATTTCACATCGAAACATATTAACAAATACTACCGGAGCACCTACGAAAAATAAAATGTTTGCTGAAATATACCCTTGAAGCGTGCGAATGAAGAACGATTTAACGGCGGCCAACGAACTGCCGGTGCTCCGCCTCCAACGATTTAATCCATTTAACCACGAGCTTCACCTCCACCACAATGCCCCAACTTCACCACCACCACCTCCACCAAAATGCTCACCACAACCACCACGAGCTACCCCATCAGTAGATCGACACCTCTTTTGGCTGCCCTAACTAAGTTGAATCCATTCACGGTGCCAAAACCGCAAAATACTGGCTCATTTCGGTGTAGAAATTGGTGCCTTTTTTTACAGAGAGAGGAGAAAGTAAGAAAGAAGAAGAACAGAAGAAGAGCAGCAGCAGCGCGAGGATAAGGGCGAAGGGCGCAGGCCAGCGCGCGTGAGGTGGGGCCGCACCCTGTCGGCCAGCAGCAAGCCGATCGGCCCGCGGCAGGCTGACAGGGGTGCGCCCGCGCCGACAGCTCCCTCTCCCCCCCTCGCGACGTGGCCTGCCGAATGCGAGGCCGACACGTGCCCAGCAGGCCAGCTGTCAGCTTGCTAGTGGCCGACTGCAGCCACTCGGCTTGCTGCGGGCCGACTAGAGCCAGTCGGGCACCTGCGGGCCGACGGTGTATTAGTTTTGAAAATAATTTTTTCCGCGTAATATTTGTGCAAATTAATAAAAAAAATGTATTATTTTAAAAAAATTAGCGAAGCCGAAAGAGCCATGTTTAAATCCTTGAGATTTGGAACCCCCAAGCCCCAAAATGTTTTCTTCCTAGAAACGAGACACCAGTTAGCTAAATGATACTTATGCTGATCTCCTAGGTTGCCCCAAAGGAACTGAGACATTTGAGAGTTAATGGCGTTAATAGCGCATTTGAGAAATTTAATCACAACCATTAAGTAAGAAGGGATGCTAACAGTATTGGAAAAAGACTTATAGGTGAACTCACATTAATAGCGGGCGAAGTCTAGCGCCTGCCACTACGTACCATAGCCTTGCCAGTGGTGGACACAAAACCTTGCCCGCGATTGCTACTTGAGTTACTAGTGGCAGGCTTTTTGGTCTAGCGGCAAATCTGTCCAATAATACTAGTGCCAGACAATAGAAAATTTGGGAAAATTCCTTGGCCACCTGCTCATCAATATTGAATGTCATCGGATCACCTTTATGAAAACTGATTTTCATTCCTGAAAGGTTTTCAAAACAGGACAACATCCACTCGAAATTTCTGGATTTCTCACAAAAGCCTCCAGGATTAGCATGAGGCAAAAGCCCACAAATCAACCCATGTGTGGAAGCTTCAACAAGCATTTTGGAAAACACCACGAGGTGGACAGACAGGGACCACAACGAAAAGGCTAGTGCGCACCCAGCCGCAATAGTATAGACTTGCAGCTTCTGCCGTAGCAATGGACGCAATCACAATTAGGGATAGGATCCAACTGCAGGCTCTCTATATACAGTGGGAGTGTGCAATCTTCGGTTCTCCATTGCTGCTATATGGCAGTAAACATTGAACGTACAAGTTTTGTAAGACAGTGTAAAACCAATTTTAAAAATAGCTTGCTATAGTAGCATTCTGATCAATGTCGTGCTAAATGAAATAAGCGTGCAATCGTTCGCTATAGGGTGATACAGTGTCGCTGTAGGGTGACATAGCTTCACTGTAGCGAATTTCCAGAGCAACAATATTTTTTCATAGCACGTTATTTTTTTTCCAGGTAACACAGACGAAAATATCATATATAAATGGGGCAATTTCTATAAAAAAATTAAGAGAGGGGGTAGAACTGAAATTTGCTCTATCATTTGCTATGCCTAGATTTTGTTTGGTTATTACAAAAATGCTACAGGACCGCTACAGACCTTTTCTTAATCTGTCCTCACTGCCCCCCTGAATTTCACCCGAGTAGGGCCCGATCCTGCAAACTTAAAACCAGAAATTCGCAGGGAAACATAATCCAAAAGATTTCCGTACATTTATTTCTCAATTCGACCCTGACCGTGACCCAACAGACCCCAGAGGCAATTTAGGGCTTCGGTTCTCGCCGCCCCACTCCTCGCCGCCTGCGCCACTGGATCGCCACGGGGCAAAGCCTAGGTGGGTGATAATGGCGGGCGGCGCCTTCCTCCACCGTGGCTCTGGGGGTGTCTAAGTCGTTGCTACACGCGTGTCCCAGTCTGGCATCAGCCGCTCAGCGAGGCGGCTCATTCTGCAGTCGTTGGCTCACCTCGGAAGGACAGTGGTTCCTCGCGGGGGTGTCATTGCTTCAACTCCGGTCATGTGCGGTCTCCCGGCGGCAGGGTCGTGATGGCTCTCCCGAGAAAATCGTAAATTTCAGATGGAAAATAACAAGTTTCAAATATTCAAACTTAAAGCATATGCGATACAACTACTTGTTTGGACCGCGAGGAATTTTGGCGACCGGACATGGCTAGGCAGGTGCGTGCGCCTGCAAATTTCCAGTGTAACATGTTTTTACTATTATGTATAAACATGTGTATTGCTAAGGAAGACTCACTACTCGAAACAACGCCGGTGCGTTGAGGTCTCGGCGAAGGCTGATATCATCTCGGCAAATCATATTCGACATATCTCCTTTCGGCAAAGCAAGCTTTGGTCGAGTTCCTTTTGTCAAGTAGTCAGAAGCTCTTCTCTAGCATTGCACATGCCCTTGTATTTCTAGGACTGAAGGTGGGTGCAGTTTTTCTTCCTCAAGTATGGTTTATTGGTTTTTACCGAGGCAGCGAAATCAAAATGATGCAAATATAGATGAGAGTCGAACACCCCTGCCTATTGATAACCAAGATGCATGCGGCCACAATCAGGATCATGAACAAAATTGGTTGGATTCTGTGGAAATCCAACCGCTAAGACCCTCTATGGATACTAGACAAGTCACAGTTGTGAGCTCTTCCGTGTTCAAAAAAATAAAAATAAAATGAATTGCGCGCTCGATCTGACTTTTGAGCCGCCCGACTTAGTTTTGAAGATTTCAGATCTTAAGCATGAGCACGTGAGGAAGCATATCTTCTCACGATTTTGACTTGTGAGGCTTTGACTTAGTCTCCTGCATTACGTAGTAATATGAAGCACAGCCACAGGCTAATCTTTATCTCTTCAGTTCATCCATGGGTTTCTTCCCTCTGCCTGCGCGTACAAGTCTCAAGCTGCAGTTGCATTACCTAGCGAAGTATATATCCAGACCCCGAGGCACCGGCGCCGACTGCACCGGAGAATCTTATTATTGCCGACTTACTTATGAGTTGCCGATTTGATCTCTTCTATACTTGTATGTATTCCAAGGGTACCTTGATTAAATCTTGCTCCATACTTGTCGTCGTTTATAAGACAGATCGACTACTTACATTGCCCGTCCGGCAATCCGGGTCAACGCTCGCCATTAACCCAGCTTGCTGGCTAACCATAGTATATAAGGATACCCTTGAGGCCGTCAACAATCCCCGGACTCCTACCCGTCTCTGTTAGACAAAACTAGGGTTTGAAACAATGCTCAATACCCTGGGCGGGTACGGCTATCATGTATTTATATGAGGGAACGTACATGTACATGTTTATGTTACAACACGTATATCTACTATATCCTTAGTCTAACACCCTCCCTCAATCTTAACTATGTCCTGAAACACTCAGGAGGTTAAGATTACGTCGGCATCCTTCAAAAGAAGGTAAGGGCAAAGGTTTAGTGAACATATCAGGAAGCTGATCCTTAGAAGAAACAAACTTGATCTAAAGTAGCTTCTGTGCAGCACGATTCCCTAACAAAATTATAGTCAACTTCGATGTGTTCCGCTCGGGCATGAAATACGGATTTGATGAAAGCTATGTAGCACCAATGATATCACACCAAAGAACAGGTGGTTGAGCTTGAGAGACATTCAACTCTCTAAGCAATGACTGCACCCATATGATCTCAGCTGTGGCTTTAGCAACTGCCAGTAGTAGAAAACAGGGCTACCGCTCGCCCTGGCCAGCCCATTAGTCCGGTTCTTCAAGAACCGGGACCAATGGGGGGGTATTAGACCCACTTCGTGAGCCCAGGGGGCCGGCCGGGGTCTCGTGGGCATTGGTCCCGGTTCGTGTAGAACCATTTGTCCCGGTTCGAGCCACCAACTGGGACCAATGGTCCTCGCTGCTGGCCCACAACCATTGGTCCCGGTTCGTGGCATGAACCAGGACAGAAGGGGTGGCTTTAGTCCCGGTTCATGCCACGAACCGGGACTTGCCTATATATACCCACCGCTGCGGCAGAGCACTCCACAGTGCTCTGTTTTTTCAATTCGGCGAGGAGAGGGCATTTGGGTGCTCTAGTTCACCTCCTATGCACATGAGGTGTTCGATGAAATGCCCGAGCCACATTACTTAAGCTTTGTCCTCTCGAAGCTCGACCTTGGAGCTCCATTTTTTCGATATTTGTCTAGATTTAGGGGTCCGTCACGCCCCGTCCCCGTTTTCACCGCCGTTGATCGCCCGCGCCGATCTCGTCGCCGGCACCACCGTGGTGAGCCTCTTGTTTATATCTTCTTTCTGATACTTGTCTGATTTTCTTACTTTAGATAGATATTTGTCTGATTTTCTTAATTTTGACACACATAATTATATGTGATGCACGCACATGAACCGGCAATGGATGTATGGTGACAGACACACCTCCGAGTATATTAAGGGCTTGCATATTTTTCTCGAAGTGGCTGAGGCAAACAAGCAGAATGGTTTTATGTGTTGTCCATGCACTAAATGTGGGAATACGAAGTCTTACTCTGACAGGAAAATCCTTCACACCCACCTGCTTTACAAGGGTTTCATGCCACACTGTAATATTTGGACGAGGCACGGAGAAATAGGGGTTATGATGGAAGACGGCGAAGAAGAAGAGTACGATGACAACTATGTGCCCCCTGAATACGGTGATGCTGCAACGGGGGGAGCTGCTGGAGATCAAGAGGAACCAGACGTTGTGCGCGATGATGATGCAACGGGGGAAGCTGCTGAAGATCAAGAGGAACCAGATGATGTTCCCGATGATGATCTCCGCCGGGTCATTGTCGATGCAAGGACGCAATGCGAAAGTCAAAAGGAGAAGCTGAAGTTCGATCACATGTTAGAGGATCACAAAAAAAAGTTGTACCCCAATTGTGAAGATGGCAACACAAAGCTGGGTACCGTCTTTGGAATTGCTGCGGTGGAAGGCAGAGAATGCTGTGCCTGACAAAGGATTTGAGAAGCTACTGAAAAATATTGAAGAAGAAGCTTCCAAAGGATAATGAATTGCCCGACAGTACGTACGCAGCAAAGAAGGTCGTATGCCATCTAGGATTGGAGGTGCAGAAGATACATGCATGCCCTAACGACTGCATCCTCTACGCATGTGCGCATAAGGATTTGAACGCATGCCCGGTATGCGGTGCACTGCGGTATAAGATCAGATGAGATGACCCTGGTGATGTTGACGGCGAGCCCCGCGGGAAGAGAGTTCCTGCGAAGGTGATGTGGTATGCTCCTATAATACCACAGTTGAAACGACTGTTCAGAAACAAAGAGCATGCCAAGTTGATGCGATGGCACAGTGAGGACCGTAAGGAAGACGGGAAGTTGAGGGCACCCACTGACGGGTCGCAGTGGAGAAAAATCGAGAGAGAGTACTGGGCTGAGTTTGCACGTGACCCAAGGAATGTATGGTTTGGTTTAAGCGCGGATGGCATTAATCTTTTCGGGGAGCAGAGCAGCAATTACAACACCTGGCCCGTGACTCTATGTATGTGTAACCTTCCTCCTTGGATGTGCATGAAGCGGAAGTTCATTATGATGCTAGTTCTCATCCAAGGCCCTAAGCGACCCGACAACGACATTGATGCGTACCTAAGGCCATTAGTTGAAGAAATTTTACAGCTGTGGAATGGAAACGGTGTATGTGCGTGGGATGAGCACAAACAGGAGGAATTTAACCTGCACGCGTTGCTGTTTGTAACCATCAACGATTGGCCCTCTCTCAGTAACCTTTCAGGACAGATAAATAAGGGATATCACGCATGCACACACTATTTAGCTGGCACCGAAAGTATATACCTGGGAAGCTGCAGGAAGAATGTGTACCTGGGCCATCGTCGATTTCTTCCGACCAACCATCAATGTCGAAAGAAAGGCAAGCATTTCAAAGGCGAGGCAGATCACCGGAAGAAGCCCGCCATGCATACCGGTGATCACGTACTTGCTATGATCAACGATTTACACGTAATCTTTGGAAAGGGTCCCGACGGACTGGCTGTTCCGAGTGACGCTGGGAGACACGCACCCATGTGGAAGAAGAAATCTATATTTTGGGACCTACCCTACTGGAAAGACCTAGAGGTCCGCTCTTCGATCGACGTGATGCACGTGACAAAGAACCTTTGCGTCAACCTACTAGGCTTCTTGGGCGTGTATGGGAAGACAAAAGATACAGCTGAGGCACGGGAGGACCTGCAACGTTTGTACGAAAAAGACGGCAAGCCTCCAAAGCAGTATGAAGGTCCTGCTAGCTACGCTCTTACCAAAGAAGAGAAGGAAATCTTCTTTGAATGCCTGCTTAGTATGAAGGTCCCGACTGGCTTCTTGTCGAATATAAAGGGAATACTAAATATGGCAGCGAAAAAGTTTCAGAACCTAAAGTCTCATGACTACCACGTGATTATGACGCAACTGCTTCCGGTTGCATTGAGGGGGCTTCTACCGGAAAACGTCTGATTAACCATTGTGAAGCTATGTGCATTCCTCAATGCAATCTGTCAGAAGGTGATCGATCCAGAAATCATACCAAGGCTAAGGAGTGATGTGGTGCAATGTCTTGTCGATTTGAGCTGGTGTTCCCACAATCCTTCTTCAATATCATGGCGCTTGCGACCTAGTTCATCTAGTTGACGAGATTGTCATTCTGGGCCCCGTATTTCTACACAATATGTACCCCTTTGAGAGGTTCATGGGAGTCCTAAAGAAATATGTCCGTAACCGCGCTAGGCCAGAAGGAAGCATCTCCATGGGCCATCAAACAGAGGATGTCATTGGGTTTTGTGTTGACTTCATTCCTGACCTTAAGAAGATAGGTCTACCTAAATTGAGGTATGAGCGGAGACTGACTGGAAAAGGAACGCTTGGAGGGGAGACAATAATATGCAGGGACGGATATTCTTGGTCTCAAGCACACTGAGAAGTTCTACAGAACTCTACCTTGGTGACCCCTTATGTCGATGAACACAAGAACAGTCTGCGTCGCAAACACCTAGAGCAGTGCATCGACTGGATTACATGTGAACACATCAGGACTTTCAGCAGTTGGTTGGAAACACGTCTAGGAGATGAAAACACTGTTTGTGATGAGCTGTACTCGGTGTCAAGGGGACCATCTTCGACTGTTACGGTTTGGAAAGGATACGAGATAAATAGGAATACATTTTACGCGATCGCCCTAGATCAAAAGAGCACCAACCAAAACAGCGGTGTCCGCTATGATGCAGCCACCAAGAGGGGAAAGGACACATATTATGGTTACATAGTGGACATATGGGAACTTGACTACGGAGTAGATCTTAAGGTCCCTTTGTTTAAGTGCAAATGGGTCGTCAGGAGGCGGGGTACAGGTAGACCCACAGTACGGAATGACAACAGTGGATCTGAACAATCTTGGGTACACTGACGAACCATTCATCCTAGCCAATGATGTGGCACAGGTTATCTATGTGAAGGACATGTCTACCAAACCGAGAAAAAGAAAAAATAAGGAAGCGAATACATCATACGATGAACCAAAGTGCCACATAGTTCTTTCAGGAAAAAGGAACATCGTGGGAATGGAGGGCAAGACAGACATGTCCGAAGATTATGAAAAGTTTCATGAAATTCTTCCCTTCAAAGTCAAGGTTGACCCAAGCATCCTGATAAATGATGAAGATTATCCATGGTTACGGCGCAATAAGGAAAGGACACAAGCGAAGAAAATGTGAAGACTTTCTCCACAACTATTATGATGATACCATGCCAACTTTCAACCTTTTTGTTGTTCATTTAGAATGCATGTTGTAATAGACAAGTTTCCGTATGAAATCCTGATACTTCGAAAGAGATTGTCCGTTTTGTACACGAAGTGCATCCAGTTTTTGCCGTAACCCTCTAGAGGCTTGAGAGGTGGACCGTATCTATATTGCCTCCCGCCTCTGCTGGCTGTACTGCTAGACGCCGGAGCAGACGGAGCGGCTGCGGCGCCTGTCTACTTTCGTGCTTGCTTAAGAGGCGGAGGAGAAGGACTACGACGCCCGGAGCAGCCGGGGCGGCGGCGGGTCTCTTCCGCCCTTGCTGGCGAGGCGGAGAAGGAGGAAGGTGCTGGCTGCTCGGGCGCGCCGGCGCAGGCGGAGAAGGAGGCGGAGTCCCACCACGCGCCGGAGAAGGAGGAGGCTGCTGGCTGCTCGGGCGCGCCGGCGCAGGCGGAGAAGGAGGCGGAGTGCCACCACGCACCGAGAAGGAGGAGGCTGATGGCTGCTCGGGCGCACCGGCGCAGGCGGAGAAGGAGGCGGAGTGGCGCCACGTGCCGGAGAAGGAGGCCCAGTGCCCTGATCGTCAGTCGCCAGAGGAGGAGGCGGTGGAGGAGGCGGAGTGCCCTGACTCACGGAGGAGGAGGAGGAGGCGGAGGCGTCCAGTTCGGAAGGTTGATGAGCTCCTTCCGCCATAGGCATGGAGTCTTTAGAGTAGAACCCAGCCTAGTCTCCCCTTCACCGGTATGGTATTCAAGCTGGAGGTCCTCAAATCCCGCCGTTATTTCATCCAGCATCACCCTAGCATATTCTTCTGGAATCGGTCGACAGTGAAAAGTTGCACCGTGTTCAGTAGGATAAACAGAGCCAACAGCTGCCATGACCTTCAAATTCATCCATCGCATCATAAGGTGGCAATTTTGAGCCCCCGTGATAGCATCCATGGGATAGCTGGCAGGAGCCGTCAAGGCATGCTCCGGCTGAAGCAACTCGGTGGAAGCCACGCTGCTTCTCCGCTGAGATGGCGGGGTAGCTTTGGGGGAAGCTTCGGTAGGTCGTTTGTTGCGATCTGCTTCTCGTTCCTCTAGCCCCATTACCCTTTCGTGCAGCGCCTGCAGTTGGCTCTGCTCCAGTTTCTTCCTCCTCTCGTGGGTTTTGTAACCACCTGCGTCGAAAACCAACCTTCCACGGAATGGAGCCTAAGCGTGCCTCGTGGTTCATCCTGTGGTGCTCAGATTCCCGAGGGCCATTGTGAGCTCGTCCTTCTCCTGTCTCGAATGAACGCCCCTTGCTCTGCTGCATGGATATACTGCCAAGCCTTGTGGACTGGTGTTTTCAGTTGCTCGTCCGTCCAACGGCACTTCCCTGATACAGGGTCCAACGTTCCGCCAGCCCCGAAGAACCAAGTCCGGCAATGGTCTGGCCATCTCATTGTCTCTGGTTCGATCCCTTTATCAAGCAGATAATTCTCAGCCTTGGACCACTTAGGCTGGGCATGCGGGTTGCCACCTGACCCCGTGCGATGGTGAAACTTCTTCTTCGCAGCATTTTGCTAGTTTGTCGCCGACATCTTCTTACTCTTTTCCGATGTCGTGTAGGCCACAAATGCAGGCCAGTGATCTCTGATCTTCTCATATTTGTCGATGAATTATGTTGTCTCTTGTTTGGCGACAAACTTTTTCAGCTCTTTCCTCCACCTCCTGAATAGACATGCCATCTTCTTAAGAGCACAAGACTTGATTAATTGCTCTTTAACTAGCTTCTCCGGATCCTCCTCTGGCGGTAGGGTGAAATTTGCCTTCAGCTCAGTCCAAAGATCATCTTTCTGCATATCATTGACATAAGACACCTGAGGGTCTTCCTCCTTAGGCTTATACCATTGGTGGATGCTGATCGGGATCTTGTCCCTAACAAGAACCCCGCACTGAGCAACAAATGCGTTCTTTGTCTTAATGGGTTCAATCGGTTCGCCGTCGAGCGCGATTGCTGTGATCTCAAACTTTTCATCCGAGCTCAACTTTTTCTTCGGGCCTCGTCTCCTTACCGAAGTTGTGCTTGATCCGGAGGGCTAGAAAAAGGAAGAAACACGAGTTAATTAATATGTGTACATATACCAAAACAATGAATGCATCAATTAACTAGTCAAGACGGGCTTAACTAATATATATATATACTGGCGGACTCGGTTCGGTCACCGGAGCAACAAGACGGTCTCCTTCTTGTACCTCCATTGGGTCATCACCGGAGCCATCATGAACATAGCCCTCTTCTTGTACCGGCATTAATGGGCCGGAGCCATCATCAACATAGCCCTCTTCTTGTACCGGCATTAATGGGCCGGAGCCATCATGAACATAGCCCTCTTCTTCACCCAGTCCTTCCTGACCAACGGTGTCGTTGAAAAATGACGCAACGACATCAGTTCCTTCTGCGATTATCAAGTTAGTGGCCTCGACGCTGCTTCTCTAGGGTTTGGGGTGGCCTAGACAACGCTTCAAGGGTTTGGGGTGGCCTCGACACAACGCTTCAAGGGTTTGGGTGGCCTCGACGTCAATGCTCTTTTAACTTTGTAAATTTGGGTGGCCTCAAGAGAGTTTGTCGGGTAGGGGCGCAGCGGGAGGGGGAAGGAGACCAACATCGTTTTTTCTCTAGGGTTTGGGTGTGCTCGAGAGTTTTGGTCGAGCGAGAGGGCCGAGGGGGTATATCGATTTACGACGGAGGAGAAGATCAAAGAAAAAGAAAAAAAAGAGGAGAACAACAAACGAATAGAGGAGAAGAAGAAAAAATAGAATATTTTCTATTTTTCTTCTTCTCCTCTATTCCTTTCTTCTTCTCCTCTTCTTTTTTCCTATTCTTATTTATTTCTCCTCTTCTTCCTCTCCTCTTCTTCTCCTTTCTTCCTCTTCTTATTTTCCTTTTTCCTCTCCTTCAATTTCTTCTTCTTCTTCCTTATTCCTTCTTCTTCTTTTCTTCCTTTTCCTTATTTTACTTTTTCCTCTACAATAACCTAAAATGCACTAACCTAAAATCGATATCTACTAACAACCTAAATAAAAAATTAATACATATATTAAAAACATATATAAACAAAAAAATCTATGATCATTATATTCATACATAGATAGCCACATCCATTCATCATATAGCTATCACATACATATATACAATATATATATATGAAAAAAATGCAATGAACAAAAAAATACACTTATGAAAAAAATACTATGAACATGTACACATATATACACATACAAACACATATACACAAAAAAATACAAAAAAAAGCTATGAAAAATGCAGGGCAGGGGCGGCGGGGCGGCGCGCGGCGCCAGCGCAGGCAGGCATGTGGCGGCCGCTACAGGGCGTGGGCGGCGCGGCGGACGCGCAGACAGATGGGCGGCTACGCAGGGACGCGGAATGGGAGGGGCGCGGGAGCATGTGCTCACAGGGGGCGGCGGCGACGGCGATGGCGAGCAGCCTGACGGCGTCGGTGGCGGCGGCGACGGCAAGGTGGAGCAGGGGCGTCGGTCAGCGACTGCGACAAGGAGGAGCAGGGGGCGTCGGGGGAGAAGTGGGGGATTTGGTCGAAAACTGCTAAGTGTTTGTTGGGAAACGTAGTAATTTCAAAAATTTTCCTACGATCACGCAAGATCATGGTGATGCATAGCAACGAGATGAGAGTGTTGTCTACGTACCCTCGTAGACCCACAGTGAAGCGTTGACGCAACGTAGAGGAAGTAGTCGTACTTCTTCACGATCCAACCGATCCAAGTACCGAACGACGGCACCTCCGAAGTTCTGCACACGTTCAGCTCGATGACGCCCTCGAACTCCGATCCAGCCGAGTGTTGAGGGAGAGTTTCACAAGACGACGGCGTGGTGACGATGATGATGTTCCACCGGCGCAGGCTTCGCCTAAGCTCATACGGTATTCTCGAGGTGTAATATGGTGGAAGGGGCACCGCACACGGCTAAGGAAAGATCTCAAGGATCAACTTGTGTGTCATGGGGTGCCCCTGCCCCTGTATATAAAGGAGGGAAGGGAGGGGCTGGCCGGCCAAGGAGAGGTGCGCCAGGGTGTCCTACTCCTACTAGGAGTAGGATTCCCCCAAATCCTAGTCCAACTAGGTTTCCCAAAGTGGGAAGGGAGAGAGGGGCGCCTTCTCCTAGTCCTAATAGGACTAGGGAAGGGGGAAGGTGCGACCAGCACTTGGGCCCCTTTTCTCCTTTCCACTAAGGCCCATGTTGGCCCATTAGCATTCCGGGGGTTCGGTAACCTCCGGTACTTGGTAAAATTCCCAATTTCACCCGGAACACTTCCGATGTCCAAACATAGACTTCCAATATATGAATCTTTATGTCTCGACCATTTCGAGACTCCTCGTCACGTCCGTGATCTCATCCGGGACTCAACAACCTTCGGTACAGAAACATCATAAAAACTCATAGTAACTGTTATCGAAACGTTAAGCGTGCGGACCCTACGGGTTCGAGAACTATGTAGACATGACCGAGACACCTCTCCGGTCAATAACCAATAGCGGGACCTGGATGCCCATATTGGCTCCTACATATTCTACGAAGATCTTTTATCGGTCAGACCGCATAACAACATACGTTGTTCCCTTTGTCATCGGTATGTTACTTGCCCGAGATTCGATCGTCGGTATCCAATACCTAGTTCAATCTCGTTACCGGCAAGTCTCTTTACTCGCTTCGTAATACATCATCTCACAACTAACACATTAGTTGAAATGCTTGCAAGGCTTATGTGATGTGCATTACCGAGAGGGCCCAGAGATACCTCTCCGACAATCGGAGTGACAAATCCTAATCTCGAAATATGCCAACCCAACATGTACCTTCGGAGACACCTGTAATGTACCTTTATAATCACCCAGTTACGTTGTGACGTTTTGGTAGCACCCAAAGTGTTCCTCAGGCAAACGGGAGTTGCATAATCTCATAGTCATAGGAACATGTATAAGTCATGAAGAAAAGCACTAGCAACAAACTATACGATCAGGTGCTATGCTAATGGAATGGGTCATGTCAATCAGATCATTCAACCAATGATGTGATCCCGTTAATCAAATAACAACTCCTTGTTCATGGTTAGGAAACATAACCATCTTTTGATTAACGAGCTAGTCAAGTAGAGGCATACTAGTGACACTCTGTAGGTTTATGTATTCACACATGTATTATGTTTCCGGTTAATACAATTCTAGCATGAATAATAAACATTTATCATGATATAAGGAAATAAATAATAACTTTATTATTGCCTCTAGGGCATATTTCCTTCAGTCTCCCACTTGCACTAGAGTCAATAATCTAGTTTACATCATCATGTGATTCAACATTAATTTTCACATCTGTATGTGATTAACACCCATAGTTCACATCGTCATGTGACCAACATCCAAAGGGTTTACTAGAGTCAATAATCTAGTTCACATCGCTATGTGATTAACACCCAAAGAGTACTAAGGTATGATCATGTTTTGCTCGTGAGAGTAGCTTAGTCAACGGGTCTGTCACATACAGAGCCGTATGTATTTTGCAAATATTCTACAATGCTCTGCACGGAGCTACTCTAGCTAATTGCTCCCACTTTCAATATGTATCCAGATTGAGATTTAGAGTCATCTGGATCAGTGTAAAAGCTTGCACCGATGTAACTCTTTACGACGGGCTCTTTTATCACCTCCATAATCGAGAAATATTTCCTTAGTCCTCACTAAGGATGTTCTTTGACCAATGTCCGTGATCTACTCCTAGATCACTATTGTACTCCCTTGCCAAATACAGAGCAAGGTATACAATAGGTCTGGTACATAGCATAGCATACTTTATAGAACCTATGACTGATGCATAGGGAATGACTTTCATTCTCTTTCTATCTTCTGCTGTGGTCGGGTTTTGAGTCTTACTCAATCTCACACCTTGTAACACAGGCAAGAACTCTTTCTTTGACTGTTCCATTTTGAACTACTTCAAAATCTTGTCAAGGCATGTATTCATTGAAAAACATATCAAGCGTCTTGATCTATCTCAATAGATCTTGATGCTCAATATGTAAGCAGCTTCACCGAGGTCCTTCTTTGAAAAACTCCTTTCAAATACTCCTTTATGCTTTGCAGAATAATTCTACATTATTTCCGATCAACAATATGTCATTCACATATACTTATCAGAAATGTTGTAGTGCTCCCACTCACTTTCTTGTAAATACAGGCTTCTCCAAAAGTCTGTATAAAACCATATGCTTTGATCAATCTTATCAAAGCGTATATTCCAACTCCGAGATGCTTGCACCGGTCCATAGATGGATCGATGGAGCTTGCACATTTTGTTAGCTCCTTTAGGATTGACAAAACCTTCGGTTGCATCATATACAACTCTTCTTTAATAAATCCATTAAAGAATGTTGTTTTTGACATCCATTTGCCAGATTTCATAAAATGTGGCAATTGCTAACATGATTCGGACAGACTTAAGCATCGCCACGGGTGAGAAAGTCTCATCGTAGTTAACCCCTTGAACTTGTCGAAAACCTTTTGCAACAAGTCTAGCTTTGTAGATAGTAACACTACTATCGGTGTCCGTCTTCCTCTTGAAGATCCATTTATTTAACATGGCTTGCTGATCATAGAGCAAGTCAATCAAAGTCCATACTTTGTTTCTCATACATGGATCCTATCTCAGATTTCATGGCCTCAAGCCATTTCACGGAATCTGGGCTCATCATCGCTTCCTCATAGTCCGTAGGTTCATCATGGTCTAGTAACATGACTTCCAGAACACGATAACCATACCACTCTGGTGCGGATTTTGCTCTGGAAGACCTACGAGGTTTGGTAGCAACTTGATCTGAAGTTTCATGATCATCATCATTAACTTCCTCACTTATTGGTGTAGGAATCACTGGAACTGATTTCTGTGATGAACTACTTTCCAATAAGGGAGAAGGTACAATTACCTCATCAAGTTCTACTTTCCTCCCACTCACTTCTTTCGAGAGAAACTTCTTCTCTAGAAAGGATCCATCTTAGCAACGAAAAGCTTGCCTTCGGATCTGTGATAGAAGGTGTACCCAATAGTTACCTTTGGGTATTCTATGAAGACGCACTTCTCCGATTTGGGTTCGAGCTTATCAGGTGAAAACTTTTTCACATAAGTATCAAAACTCCAAACCTTTAAGAAACGACAGCTTAGGTTTACTGTTAAACCATAGTTCATATGGTGTCGTCTCAACGGATTTAGATGGTGCCCCATTAAACGTGAATGCAGCTGTCTCTAATGCATAACCCCAAAATGATATTGGTAAATCGGTAAGAGACATCATTGATCGTACCATATCAAAATAAAGTACAGTTACGACGTGCGGACACACCATAACGTTGTGGTGTTCCGTGGCGTGAGCTGTGAAACTATTCCACTTTGTTTTAATTGAAGACCAAACTCGTAACTCAAATATTCATCTCCACGATCAGATCGCAGAAACTTTATTTTCTTGTTACGATGATTTTCTACTTCACTCTGAAATTCTTTGAACTTTTCAACTATTTCAGACTTATGTTTCATCAAGAAGATATACGCATATCTGCTCAAATCATCTGTGAAGGTCGAAAATAATGATACTTGCCACGAGCATCAACACTCATTGAATTGTATACATCGGTATGTATTATTTCCAATAAGTCATTAGCTTGTTCCATTGTTCGGAGAACGGAGTCTTAGTCATCTTGCCCAAAAGGCACGGTTCGCAAGCATCAAATGATTCATAATCAAGTGATTCCAAAAGTCCATCAAGATGGAGTTTTCTTCATGCGCTTTACACCAATATGACCTAAACGGCGGTGCCACAAATAAGTTGCACTATCATTATTAACTTTGCATCTTTTGGTTTCAATATTATGAATATGTGTATCACTATGATCGAGATCCAATGAACCATTTTCATTGGGTGTGTAACCATATAAGGTTTTATTCATGTAAACAGAACAACAATTTATTCTCTTACTTAAATGAATAACCGTATTGCAATAAACATGATCAAATCATATTTATGCTCAACACCAAATAACACTTATTTAGGTTCCACACTAATCTCGAAAGTATAGGGAGTGTGCGATGATGATCATATCAATCTTGGAACTACTTCCAACACTCATCGTTACTTCCCCTTCAACTAGTTTACATTTGATTCTGTAACTCCTGTTTGAGTTACTAATCTTAGCAACCGAACAAGTATCAAATACTCAGGGGCTACTATAAACACTAGTAAAGCACACATCAATAACCTGTATATCAAATATACTCTTGTTCACTTTGCCATCCTTCTTATCCACCAAATAATTGGGGTAGTTCCGCTTCCAGTGACTAGTTCCATTGCAGAAAAAGCACTTAGTCTCAGGCTTAGGTCTAGACTTGGGCTTCTTCACTCGAACAGCAACTTGCTTGCCGTTCTTCTTGAAGTTCCCCTTTGCCCTTTTCCTTGAAACTAGTGGTCTTGTCAATCATCAACACTTGATGCTCTTTTCTTGATTTCTACCTTCGTCGATTTCAGCATCACGAAGAGCTTGGGAATCGTTTTCGTCATCCCTTGCATACTATAGTTCATCACGAAGTTCTAGTAACTTAGTGATGGTGACTAGAGAATTCTGTCAATCACTATCTTATCTGGAAGATTAACTCCCACTTGATTCAAGCGATTGAAGTACCCAGACAATCTGAGTACATGCTCACTAGTTGAGCGATTCTCCTCCATCTTTTAGCTATAGAACTTGTTGGAGACTTTATATCTCTCAACTCGGGTATTTGCTTGAAATATTAACTTCAATTCCTGGAACATCTCATATGGTCCATGACGTTCAAAACGTCTTTGAAATCCCGATTCTAAGCCGTTAAGCATGGTGCACTAAACTATCAAGTAGTCATCATATTGAGCTAGCAAAACGTTCATAACGTCTGTATCTGCTCCTGCAATAGGTCCGTCACCTAGCGGTGCATCAAGGACGTAATTCTTCTGTGCAGCAATGAGGATAAACCTCAGATCACGGATCCAATCCGCATCATTGCTATTAACATTTTTCAATACAATTTTCTCTAGGAACACATATAAAAACATAGGGAAGAAACAACGCGAGCTATTGATCTACAACATAATTTGCAAAATACTACCAGGACTAAGTTCATGATAAATTAAAGTTCAATTAATCATATTACTTAAGAACTCCCACTTAGATAGACATCTCTCTAATCCTCTAAGTGATCACGTGATCCAAATCAACTAAACCATGTCCGATCATCACGTGAGATGGAGTACTTTCAATGGTGAACATCACTATGTTGATCATATCTACTATATGATTCACGCCGACCTTTCGGTCTCCGTGTTCCGAGGTCATATCTTATATGCATAGCTCGTCAAGTATAACCTGAGCATTCGCGTGTGCAACTGTTTTGCACCCGTTGTATTTGAACGTAGAGCCTATCACACCCGATCATCACGTGGTGTCTCAGCACGAAGAACTTTCGCATCGGTGCATACTCAGGGAGAACACTTCTTGATAATTAGTGAGAGATCATCTTATAATGCTACCGTCAATCAAGCAAAATAAGATGCATAAAGGATAAACATCACATGCAATCAATATAAGTGATATGATATGGTCATCATCATCTCGTGCTTGTGATCTCCATCTTTGAAGCACCGTCATGATCACCATCGTCACCGGCGCGACACCTTGATCTCCATCGTAGCATCGTTGTCGTCTCGCCAATCTTATGCTTCCATGACTATCACTACCGCTTAGTAATAAAGTAAAGCATTACATCGCGATTGCATTGCATACAATAAAGCGACAACCATATGGCTCCTGCCGATTGCCGATAACTCGGTTACAAAACATGATCATCTCATACAATAAAATATAGCATCACGTCTTGACCATATCACATCACAACATGCCCTGCAAAAACAAGTTAGACGTCCTCTACTTTGTTGTTGCAAATTTTACGTGGCTGCTACGGGCTTAAGCAAGAACCAATCTCACCTACGCATCAAAACCACAACGATACTTCGTCAAATAGACTCCGTTTAACCTTCTCAAGGACCGGGCGTAGCCACTCAGTTCAACTAAAGTTGGAGAGACAGTCTTCCACAAGCCATCTATGTGCAAAGCACGTCGAGGAACCGGTCTCGCGTAAGAGTACGCGTAAGGTTGGTCTGGATCGTCTTTCCAACAATACCGCTGAACCAAAGTATGACATGCTGGTAGGCAGTATGACTTGTATCGTCCACAACTCACTTGTGTTCTACTCGTGCATATGACATCTACGCATAAAACCAGGCTCTGATGCCACTGTTGGGAAACGTAGTAATTTCAAAAATTTTCCTACGATCACGCAAGATCATGGTGATGCATAGCAACGAGATGAGAGTGTTGTCTACGTACCCTCGTAGACCCACAGCGGAAGCGTTGACGCAACGTAGAGGAAGTAGTCGTACTTCTTCACGATCCAACCGATCCAAGTACCGAACGACGGCACCTCCGAGTTCTGCACACGTTCAGCTCGATGGCGTCCCTCGAACTCCGATCCAGCCGAGTGTTGAGGGAGAGTTTAAATCGACGACGGCGTGGTGACGATGATGATGTTCCACCGCGCAGGCTTCGCCTAAGCTGCATTACGGTATTCTCGAGGTGTAATATGGTGGAAGGGGGCACCGCACACGGCTAAGGAAAGATCTCAAGGATCAACTTGTGTGTCATGGGGTGCCCCCTGCCCCTGTATATAAAGGAGGGAAGGGGAGGGGCTGGCCGGCCAAGGAGAGGTGCGCCAGGGGTGTCCTACTCCTACTAGGAGTAGGATTCCCCCCCCAAATCCTAGTCCAACTAGGTTTCCCAAAGTGGGAAGGGAGAGAGAGGGGGGCGCCCCCTTCTCCTAGTCCTAATAGGACTAGGGACAGGGGGACGGTGCGGCCAGCACTTGGGCCCCTTTCTCCTTTCCACTAAGGCCCATGTTGGCCCATTAGCATTCCGGGGTTCCGGTAACCTCCGGTGCTTGGTAAAATTCCCAATTTCACCCGAACACTTCCGATGTCCAAACATAGACTTCCAATATATGAATCTTTATGTCTCGACCATTTCGAGACTCCTCGTCACGTCCGTGATCTCATCCGGGACTCGAACAACCTTGGTACAGAAACATCATAAAAACTCATAGTAGCTGTTATCGAAGCGTTAAGCGTGCGGACCCTACGGGTTCGAGAACTATGTAGACATGACCGAGACACCTCTCCGGTCAATAACCAATAGCGGGACCTGGATGCCCATATTGGCTCCTACATATTCTACGAAGATCTTTTATCGGTCAGACCGCATAACAACATACGTTGTTCCCTTTGTCATCGGTATGTTACTTGCCCGAGATTCGATCGTCGGTATCCAATACCTAGTTCAATCTCGTTACCGGCAAGTCTCTTTACTCGCTTCGTAATACATCATCTCACAACTAACACATTAGTTGAAATGCTTGCAAGGCTTATGTGATGTGCATTACCGAGAGGGCCCAGAGATACCTCTCCGACAATCGGAGTGACAAATCCTAATCTCGAAATATGCCAACCCAACATGTACCTTCGGAGACACCTGTAATGTACCTTTATAATCACCCGATTCACGTTGTGGACGTTTGGTAGCACCCAAAGTGTTCCTCGTGCAAACGGGAGTTGCATAATCTCATAGTCATAGGAACATGTATAAGTCATGAAGAAAAGCACTAGCAACAAACTATACGATCAGGTGCTATGCTAATGGAATGGGTCATGTCAATCAGATCATTCAACCAATGATGTGATCCCGTTAATCAAATAACAACTCCTTGTTCATGGTTAGGAAACATAACCATCTTTTGATTAACGAGCTAGTCAAGTAGAGGCATACTAGTGACACTCAGTAGGTTTATGTATTCACACATGTATTATGTTTCCGGTTAATACAATTCTAGCATGAATAATAAACATTTATCATGATATAAGGAAATAAATAATAACTTTATTATTGCCTCTAGGGCATATTTCCTTCAGTGTTGTATATATATCAAGAGCATTGGTCCCGGTTCGTGGCACGAACCGGGACCAATGCCCCCTTTAGTCACGGTTGGTGCCACCAACCGGGACCAAAGGCCGCCTTTGGTCCCTGTTGGTGGCACCAGCCGGGACTAAAGGGTGGGCATTGGTACTGGTTGGTGCCACGAACCGGGGCCAATGCCCCCCTTTAGTCCCGGTTGGTGCCGCCAACCGGGACCAAAGGCCCCTGCGCTGCCCGCGTCCCGTCCAAAGTTTAGTCCCGCCTCGCTAGTTGAGAGGGGCTCGGAGTGGTTTATAAGCCCTGCTGCGGCTACCCTCTCGAG
The DNA here is from genome assembly GCA_021605145.1 of Aegilops bicornis. Lineage (NCBI taxonomy): Eukaryota > Viridiplantae > Streptophyta > Magnoliopsida > Poales > Poaceae > Aegilops > Aegilops bicornis. The sequence goes on along the minus strand of CM038675.1, from coordinate 55,425,245 downwards.
CTCCTCTCAAATGCAGGCTTACGGGCCTAATCTCACACTATGCTGCTGTGGGCCTATTGGGCCTTCAAGGGCCTGAATCCTGGCCCAGGTTGGGTTTCTAGTCGTATTCAGTCGTGGTGGCCCAATAGGTGGCAGTTTTTTATTTTTCCCAGCTTTTTTGTTTTGTTTTTTGCATTATTTATTTTCTTTTGTTTTTTGCTTTATTTTTAATTTTTTTTCCTTTTAGGTCAGAAAAATTATAAACTTTCTGTTAGTGCCATTAGTTTTAGAAAAAATATTTTCTTTTTTTTTTCTTTTTTCTTTATTTATTTTATTTTGTTTCTACTTACAACAAAATACTTAAGGTTGCTATTTTTATTTATTTTATTAAAGTTTATGTTTAATTATTTTTCTTTTAAGTCACAAAAATTATAAACTTTCTGTTAGTGCCATTAGTTTTCAAATTTGAATAGTTAAAATTTGAATTCTTTGAAATTTGTGTGAATCACAAGTTTGTGATTAAATTTACTAAAAATGAACATAGATGCGCCTATAGAGAAAATGTCCGCATTTAACCGGGACCAATGGCCCACGTGGCTGCCCTCTTGAGAGTGTTCTTGGTGAGAACATAGTTGACAAGGAGCGAACCGGGATTAATGGTATTACGAGGGCCGAACCATAAGATATTAAAGCATTTCAAATAAACTCTGAAAAAGTTGAAAGTTGGCATGGTATCATAATTTCAGCCACATAGCATGTGCATGTACAAAACGGACAATGGTATCATACTCAAATGCATTACAAAGTTGGCATGGTATCATCATAATAGTTGCGGGAGAAAGTCTTCACTTTTTCTTCGCTTGTGTCATTTGCTTATTGCGCCATAACCATGGATAATCTACATCGTTTATCGGGATGCTGGGGTCAGCCTTGACTTTGAAGGGAGGAATTTCATGAAACTTTTCATAATCTTCAGACATGTCTGTCTTGCCCTCCACTCCCACGATGTCCCTTTTTCCTGAAAGAACTATGTGGCGCTTTGGCTCATCGTATGATGTATTCGCTTCCTTATCTTTTCTTTTTCTCGGTCTGGTAGACATGTCCTTCACATAGATAACCTGTGCCACGTCATTGGCTAGGACGAACGGTTCGCCCAGGTACACATTCTTCCTGGAGCTTCCCAGGTATATACTTTCGGTGTCAAGTAAACAGTGCGTGCATGCGTGGTATCCCTTGTTTGTCTGTCACGAAAGGTTCTTTGAGGCGGGCCAATCGTTGATGATCACGAATAGCAATGCCTTTAGGTCAAATTCCTCCTGTTTGTGCTCATCCCACGTCGCATAATCGCTTCCATTCCACAGCTGTAAAAGTTCTTCAACTAATGGCCTTAGGTACACATCAATGTCGTTGCCGGGTTGCTTAGGGCCTTGGATGAGAACTGGCATCATAATAAACTTCCGCTTCGTGCACATCCAAGGAGGAAAGGTTATACATACATAGAGTCGCGGGCCAGGTGTTGTGATTGCTGCTCTGCTCCCGAAAGGATTAATGCCATTGGCGCTTAAAGCAAACCATACGTTCCTTGGGTCACGTGCAAACTCAGCCTAGTACTTTCTCTCGATTTTTCTCCACTGTGACCCGTCAGCGGGTGCTCTCAACTTCCCGTCTTTTTTACGGTCCTCACTGTGCCATCGCATCAACTTGGCATGCTCTCCGTTTCTGAACAGACGTTTCAACCGTGGTATTATAGGAGCATACCACATCACCTTCGCAGGAACCCTCTTCCTGGGGGGGGGGGGGTGTCGCCGTCAACATCACCAGGGTCATCTCGTCTGATCTTATACCGTAATGCATCGCATACCGGGCATGCGTTCAGATCCTTGTACGCATCGCGGTAGAGGATGCAGTCGTTAGGGCATGCATGTATCTTCTGCACCTCCAATCCTAGAGGGCATACGACCTTCTTTGCTGCGTATGTACTGTCGGGCAATTCGTTATCCTTTGGAAGCTTCTTCTTCAATATTTTCAGTAGCTTCTCAAATCCTTTGTCTGGCACAGCATTCTCTCGCCTTCCATCGCAGCAATTCCAGTACGGTACCGAGCTTTGTGTTGCCATCTTCGCAATTGGGGTACAACCCTTTTTGTGATCCTCTAACATGCAATCGAACTTCAGCTTCTCCTTTTGACTTTCGCATTGCGTCCTTGCATCGACAATGACCCGGCGGAGATCATCATCATCGGGCACATCGTCTGGTTCCTCTTGATCTTCAGCAGCTTCGCCCGTTGCAGCATCATCGTGAACATCGTCTGGTTCCTCTTGATGTTCAGTAGCATCACTGTATTCAAGGGGCACATAGTTTTCATCGTACTCTTCTTCTTTGCCGTCTTCCATCTTAACCCCCATTTCTTCGTGCCTCGTCAAAACATTATAGTGTGGCATGAAACCCTTGTAAAGCAGGTGGGTGTGAAGGATTTTCCGGTTAGAGTAAGACTTCATATTCCCACATATAGGGCATGGACAACACATAAAACCATTCTGCTTGTTTGCCTCAGCCACTTCGAGAAAATCATGCACGCCCTTAATGTACTCGGAGGTGTGTCCACTAGTAGAAAAGGGGGCAATGGTCCAGGCCCGGCCAGCCCATTAGTCCCGGTTCAATCCAGAACCGGGACCAATGGGGGCATTGGAACCGGTTCGTGAGCCCCGGGGGCCGGCCGGGCCACGTGGGCAATTGGTCCTGGGGTCCCGGTTGGTGGGACGAACCGGGACCAATGGGCCTCGCTCCTGGCCCACCACCATTGTTCCCGGTTGGTGGGACGAACCGGGACCAAAGGCTGCCCTTTAGTAATAATAAATATTTTATTTGTCTTGCAGGGTTTGGAAACAGTTCATCGCAAAAGCTCCGGGACTGCCGAAGGAGCTGCGATATACATACCCGAAAGTAAGTACTACTGGCTAGCTAGTTGTGCGCATCTCCCATTGATTCTATTGCTATACTTTCATCAATGCCATTTATAATGCTTCATTATCAGTTTGATTGACCTCTATTTCTCGTAAAGTGCTTGTGGCAGGAACAAGGGAATAATTTCTGTGGATACTACGTGTGCGAGTTCATCTACAACGCGACTTTGAAAAATAAGCAGGGCTACTCTCAAAGACAATATGAAGTGCGTAAGCAATTAATAATATTCACAATTTCATTTTATTACACCATCATTTTTGTTGAGTTTCATTCATATATATGTATTAATTAACCCCCTTCTTCAAATTAGACGTGGCAGATGCAGAATGAACTCCTAGAACCAGATCGCATTAAAGCAATTAAAAAGGAATTAGCGGGATTCTTTCTTGACCACGTCATCAATAAAGCCGGAGAATACCATGTGGAAGTTGATTCCAAATGCTAGGGGACTGTAATTGAGAGATCTTATATATTGTACATGTATGTAGCCAGTAGCGTCAGACGTACATGATCCGAAAACTTGTTGTTCGACCAATCTCTCATAGAAGGAGAGGTCGATCGATCATTTTTCTCGGTATGCATGACGAACTTATGTACTCGATGGTTCCCTTCGTTTTATTACTAGCTAGCGTGTCGAGGGCTATATGTATATAGTACATAGCGTCGACCAAGCACGGACATAAGAGAGGACACTTCTCTCTATTAATTAGCTAGCTAACACAATATATGAAACACCTAAATTAACCCCCAAAACCCCCAACCCCCCCCCTTTAAAAAAAACAAAAACCCCAGTCACTGGAATGCTAACGCGTGGATGCCTTTTGGTCCCGGTTGGTGCCACCAACCGGGACCAAAGGCCCCCCTGCCTAGGCTCGGCGCACCGGCCACGTGGAGGACCATCTGTCCCGGTTCGTGTTAGAACCGGGAATAAAGGGGGGAGGTATTAGTAACGACCCATTAGTCCCGGTTCATGAACCGGGACTAAAGGCCCTCACGAACCGGGACTAATAGGTGTTTTTCTACAAGTGGTCTGTTACCGTACATCCATTGCCGGTTCATCTGCGTGCATTATATATTATTAAGTGTGTCAAAAATCATTACAGAACATCATGAATAGATAACTAAGTGACCAAATTAATAGAAGTTCATCATCACACTAAAACCACAGTACATACATAGTTCTCATCTTCAAGCAAAAATCTTTACAGAACAACATAAAGCTCTGCAGAGCATCTAAATTAATTAAACCATACATTGAAACTATGTAAAACATTTCAATGCGAAAACAAATACGATCATAATCGCAACCAAGGTAACAACTGATCCAACGGCATAATGATACCAAGCCTCGGTATGAATGGCATATTTTCTTATCTTTCTAATCTTCAAGCGCATTGCATCCATCTTGATCTTGTGATAATCGACGACATCCGCAACATGCAACTCCAATATCATCTTCTCCTCCTCGATTTTTCTTATTTTTTCCTTCAAGAAATTGTTTTCTTCTTCAACTAAATTTAACCTCTTGACAATAGGGTCGGTTGGAATTTCCGGTTCAACAACCTCCTAGATAAATCAAATCTATGTCACGTTGGTCGGCATAATTTTCATAAACAATAAATGGACCAATAGTTATGAAAAGATAATATATACCACATCTGAATCATAGACAGGACGAGGGCCGACGGGGGCGGATACCAAAACCATCGCACTATATAAGATGCAATAATAAAAGTAAGAAAATAATACAAGTATCTATCTAAACATACAAGTAAAAATATTTTTCCTTTCAGAAAGAAGATAAGAACAGGAGGCTCACCACGGTGGTGCCGGCGATGAGATCGGCGCGGGTGGTCGACGGCGGTGAAGACGGGTACGGTGCGTGACGGACCGCTAAACCTAGACAAATATTGAGGAAAACGAAGCTTGGAGGTCGAGCTTGGAGAGGAGAAAGCTTAAGTAGTGTGGCTCGGGCATTCCATCGAACACCTTGTGTGCATAGGAGGTGAGCTACAGCACCACCAAGCCCTCTCCCCCTCGGCTGCCAGAAAAAACAGAGGAGTGTGCTCTGCTCTTACGCGAGGGGGTATATATAGGCACCTCATTGGTCCCGGTTGGTGGCGTGAACCGGGACTAAAGGGCAGCCTTTGGTCCCGGATCGTGGCACCAACCGGGACCAATGATGGTGGGCCAGGAGCGAGGCCCATTGGTACCGGTTCGTCCCACCAACCAGGACCAAAAGGTCCAGACGAACCGGGAACAATGGCCCACGTGGCCCGGCCGGCACCCGGGGCTCACGAACCGGGTCCAATGCCACCATTGGTCCCGGTTCTGGATTGAACCGGGACTGATGGGCTGACCCGGCCTGGACCAATGCCCCCTTTTCTACTAGTGCACGAACCGGTACTAAAAGGTGCTCGTGGGGCCCCAGCCTTAAAACCTGTACCAAATAAAATGCCTTTGTAACAGCCTTACAACTGGTACTAAAGGAATCAACTTAAAAGCTTTTATAAACCTCTAGTATTATTGAAACTAAAATTATATAGAATTTTGGTACAAACTTTAATAGCAAAAAGAATTATCATAAAATAAAATAAATAAGTATTTAGAATTTAGTTCAAAACATTAAAAGCAAAAAGAATTATCATAAAAGAAAATAAATAAATAATTAGAATTTTGTTACAAACATTAATAGCAATAATAATTATCATAAAAGAAAATAAATAAGTAATTAGAACCAAAAAAATAAAGCAAAAAAACTGGAAAAAAATTAAAAAAAAGTTCCACCTACAGGGCTACCACCTACCATTACTAGGGCCAGGATGCAGGATCGCAGTAGGCCCAATAGGCCCACAAGCACAGAGAGTGATTTTAGGCCCGTAAGCCTGCAGTAGAGAGGAGCTCGAAGTGGTTGGTTCAGCAGGGCTTATAAACCACTCCGAGCCCCTCTCGACTAGCGAGGTGGGACTAAACATAGCACTGCATCGCGCCAGTTCCAGCACACGACCTTTGGTCCCGGTTGGTGCCACCAACCGGGACCAAAGGTCTCTGTTTCCCACCCTTTGGGCTGCTGAAAAGAGGCCTTTGGTCCCGGTTGGTGGCACCAACCGGGACTAAAGGGGTGCATTAGTCCCGGTTTGCACCATGAACCGGGACCAATGCTCTGCCTATATAAGCAGCCTCGCAAAAATTTGGTTCAGTTCGTTCTTCCCCGCCGCCCGACGCCGCCAGCTGCCCGTCCGTCTCGCCTCACTGCCGCCGCTGCCGCCGCCGCCCTGGCTCAGCCTGGACGCTGCCCCGCCGCCCTGCCCAAGCGCCGCACCTCATCGTCGACAGTCGCCGCGCCGCGCCGCAGCTCGCCATCGCCGTCCCCGACATCGTCGCCATGAGCAAACATTTTGCTAGTTTAATTTGATGTTAGTAGTAGTTAATTTAGATGTGTAGTATAATTTAGATGTGTAGTTAATTGAGTTAGGTTTTGTTAGATTTGTTTTAGATTTTTTGTTAAATTTTTTTGTATTTCATAGGTTTTTTTTGTTAGATGTGTAGTTCATAGATTTTTCTGTTAGATTTTGTTTCATATTGTGTTGGATTTTTTTTCTGTTAATAGATTTTTTTGGTGATATTATTATTGAATCTGCATGTTTGTATGTTCATATATATGCAAAGATCGAATATGTCAAATTTTTCTGATTTTTTTCTGTTCATAGAATTTTTATGATTTTTTTCTGTTTTAATTTTGTTAATATAATTTTAATGATTTTTGTTCATAGTATTTTCTTTGTCAATTTATGTATATTTTCATATTGTGTATGTATAGGAAAATTGTGTATGATCAAAGTCATTTATGAATATGGTCATATTTAGAATAGAGGAAAAAGGAAAAAATAAGAAGAGAAAGTGTTTAATATAATTAGTTAGAAAAATAATGGAACTAGAGTTAAACTGGTTTATTTTTAGTAAGTACTACTTTATTTTATTTATAGTAAGTGCTTCATATATAGTTGAACTAGCTAGTTGATTTAATAAACTACTTTATTTTACTATATATAGAAGTAATTTGTTTTTAGTAAGTACTACTTTAGTTATTTATAGTAAGTGCTTAGTAGTTGAACTAGTTGATTTAATTAATAAAACTACTTTATTTAACTATATATAGAAGTAGTTCCGTGATCGACGCCGTCGACTCGGGCGGTGGAGGCCTGCTTGATCAGGGCCATGTTCGGGACCTGGGCTCACTGGCTGGTATTGGGAGGTGCTACCTTCCGGGGGACGTAGGTTGGTGAGGAGGCAGCCCGTTGTTGACCCGATCCTTGTTTGGTGGTGGTCGCGTGGGCCAGTGACGGTGCCGAGGCTTCCGGACACCGCCGAGGTGGTACGTCACCGTGTCAGCGAGGAGGACGAGCACGTCCGTCGCTAAATGGTTGCATTGGAGGGCATGTTCGACAATACCTGGCAGGTTCTTCAGGGATCTCACTGGAGCTATGATCTTGTGATGGTTCCTTATCTTTGGGTGTCCACCGGCCACGACGATACCCGTGGGGTGCTACGGTTCTAGCTGTATTAGCGATGCTATATGTATGATAGTATTCGACGAGTATTAGTGATAATATTCGACGATGTACGGACACAAGAGATGATGTAGTTTTGGTTATAGTTGAATGCATGCTAATTTGAATACTACTTTATTTTATGATTTGTTTTGCTTATTGAATGCTCATATTGGAAAAGTACTCCTACTTTGAATGCTAAAATTGAAGATCACTCTATTTAGAAATCTAGGAGCCCCCTCCATCATCGACGCCGTCATGGGGGTAGCTTCTCCTTCATTCCCGTGTGCTAAACAATTTGGTGTAATAATGCACTCAGGAATTAAAGGAGGAGCTACGTACCATCACAAATAGTCAACCGTGATTAATAATAATGATCTTATTTAGGTTTTTTAGTACATATATTTAATTGTACAAGTTTAATATTTGAATTATGAACATAGGCCGGAAATGTCGTACTCGGACGATGAAAACTGCCTGGGGGAGTGCGACTGGTGCCACGACGAACGAGGTATGTGCGACAGGTTCATTGAGCTGGACAAAGATTGGCGCTTCAACATTAAGCTAGAGGAGACCTTCGATGTTCATACGGTACGCAACGACGACAATAGTTTTTTTCGTAATTAAGCACGAATTCAACTATTTTAACGTGTATTTTTCATCTTTTCCAATACGACTAGCTTATCCCATGCTATGCAAGACGCTATGTCTTGGAGAGGATGGGTTTTGAAGACCATGAAATTATGGAAACCAAAAAAATTCTCCTAAGGACCCATCATGGTGTGGATTTTAAAGTAAAGTTGTACAATGCTGAAAGTTTAACCCATTTTGGTTGCAAAAATTGGGAAGCACTTTGCAAGATGTATGGTTTTGATGAGGGTATGCTTGTCACCATGGATCTTGGTGATCCTACAATCGAGCAAGACAATATGGACATTTGGGTCCTTGTGGATACACTTCCAATTCTTCCCCCATGTGAGCTTAACATAGTTATTAAGTAATTTATATAGTTTATTTCAAAATAGTTGATAGCTTATTTCCACTGACAGCTTATTTTCATTCTTCGAAGAATGTGCGGAAGATGGTAGACAAAACCCACTACACCGATGGCTCCGAATTAACTTATAAGGAGAAAAATCATCTGATCGCATTTGGTACTAATCTTGAGAATTACAACGTCTACAATCGAACTCCTCAATATTATGGTCAATACGTGCCACTAGTGCACGTGTTGAACTACGGTAACTACCATGGAGATACCTTGGTAAGATTTTTTACTATTACGACATCCGTGCATCTTTTTGCATACTTCTAAAACTAGTACATCATTGCTAACTACGAAGTTATTACTATGTTTTTCAACAGATAATCGCAAATGATTGTGTCCCTCATCTGATGTATACGCACGGTCGCCTTGATGTTTTGAACATACAACCAGGTCGTCCTACGAATCTCAACTGTCCATACCGGATTTCTAAGAGAAGTGGAGACATGACAATCAAAGAATGGAAAAATGTATGGACAGTCGTAAGGAGCTTCTTGGAAGCAAAACGAAGCGAAGCACATGAATTGGAGAGAGGATGATCTCCATTCTTCATAATGGAGTGTCAGGTTCTATATTGTTTTATGCTATTTTATCTTAAGTGTGTTTAGGTCTACCTAATAATGATGATGTGCTAAGAACAGTTATGTAGGGTTGGGTTCGATGACTATGAGTATGATGATTGTATGACTTGTTATTAATAACGAGTAGAAGTTGTATGATGATGCATGATTAGTAGGACTTGTTATTATATATGATGATGTATGATGCGAGCATGAAGAGTTATTATATATCAGCGAGTGAAATGAACATAGCAGTAGCGTTGGTAAACCAAGCACGAAGATAAGAGAGGAGACTTCTCTCTATTAGCTAGCTAATACCAACCTAAATTAACCCCCAAAACCCCTAAACCAGCCACTTTCAAAAAAAAACCTCAGATGCCTTTTGGTCCTGGTTTATGTCACCAATCGGGACCAAAGGCCCCCCTGCCTGGGCTGCCCGCAGCGGCCACGTGGATGCCCATCTGTCCCGGTTCGTGTAAGAACCGGGACTAAAGGGGGGAGGCATTAGTAACGAACTATTAGTCCCGCTTCAAGAACCGAGACTAAAGGTCATTACGAACCGGGACAAAAGCCCTGTTTTCTACTAGTGTGCTTTGTACTCAGCTTCAAAGAATACTCCGAGACATTGTAGCTTGCTTGCGAGCTTGCCAGGCGATCAAGTTAGGACCAAAGAACACAGCATGTCCCCCCGTGGATCGCCGATCATTAGGACTACCAGCCCAATCAACATCAGAAAAGGCTAAGATCGCACCAGAGGGCGCAGGTTGTAGATGGAGACCATATGAACTAGTGTGATGAACATAGCGCAAGATGCGCTTAACAACCGACCAATGAGGATCACACAGTGCATGGAGGTACTGACACACACGATTAAATACAAATGATATGTCTGGTCGAGTAATGAGCAAGTACTGCATACCACCAACAATATTGCGGTACTCAGAGGCATCATCAGTGGAGAGCAACTTTCCATCAAGGGCGGACAGTTTGTCTGTGGCAAACATACGAGTCGTGGCAGTCTTGCACTGCAACATACCCGCACGCGTAATAGATCCTGATAGTACTTCTTTTGAGTGAGAGTCAAGGCACTGTCAGAATGAATAACCTCAAGACTCAGAAAATAATGTAGTCTCCCAAGATCCTTAACAGCAAAATCAGCACCCAGAGAGGACACAAGCCGATCTACAAGAAGTGACCAACGAACTGACCAGAATGTACATAGTGACCACAGGTCGTTGGAGAATGACCAGAGAGGTGTCAGCTGTAGACGGCACAAACCCATGCGCACGAAAAGCAGCGCCAAGTCGTGCGTGCCATGCACGAGGAGCCTGCTTCAGACCATAGATGGCCTTGAAAATACAACACAGATGATGTGGCTGAGTAGGGTCAACAAAACCTAGTGGTTGACGCATATATACCTCTTCTTCCGAAACTCCATGGAGAAAGGCATTTTGAACATCAAGCTGACGAAGTGACCATCCTCGACTAACAGCTAATGAAACAAGAACACGGATCGTCGTGGGTTTAATAACAGGACTGAACGTGTCTTCGTAATCAAGGCCATACCTTTGTTTGAAGCCTTTAGCAACTAATCGTGCCTTGTACCTTTCAATGGAGCCGTCAAGATGTTTCTTCACGTTGGTCACCCATTTAGAGTCAATGATGTTGCCACGGATGGAGGTGAAACCATGCGCCAAATATTATTCTTCTGAAGAGCATGAATCTCCTGCTCCATAGCAGCGCGCCAGTGTGGAATGCCAAGCGCTGCCCGAAAATTCGCGGTTTAGCCGTAGGCTCGGCCTCAGCATGAGCAACACAAGCCGCAAGCCATGCGACAGTGTCATTATTGCGCTTAAGAGGCTTAAAGATGCCGCTCTTACTGCGCGTATGAGGATGAAGTATGACAGGCGTAGATGTCGGAGAAGCCGTCACTGCAGGAGAGCCGACGTCTGGCAGCACACACGGCGAGGGAGACACACCTGTGGGTGAGACCACATGCTCTGCCTGTGGCGAAGGCAGGGCCGATGCTGACCCCAGGGTGACCAGCGGAGACGGGCCAGTCGAGGATGGCCCATGCGAAGCGGAGATCAGGGAGGCCACCGGCCCGGGTGACAACACCGCACGGACAGCTGGGCTAGGCGAGGTCGTCGACTTGTCCGATCCACATGCATGGGGCATGCACGTACGATCGACGTCAGGGGCATCCCCATAGCAGTGGCAGCTGGCGCAGCTGAGACCACAACATCATCAAGAAGCTCAAGTCGGGCACCCGTCCGATTCTTGCTCCATGGTTAGGCAACAACAAAGGAGAGTATGCATCATCTACAAATTGATCGGGCAAACTGGAAAGGAGTGCAACGAGGTAGTAGTGGTATCGTTGGTCGTGTAAGCATGGAAAACGGGGAAACAGTCTCATCAAACACAACATCACGGATATGTAAACACAATTCAATGGAATGTGGAGACACTTGTAACCTTTCTGAAGAGGATTGCACCCGAGAAACACACATTTTTTAGATCGATAATCAAGTTTATGATTATTGTATAGACGAAGATGTGGCCAACACGCACAACCGAACACTATGAGAAAGGAGTAATCTGGAGTTTCATGAAGTAACACTTCTATAGGCGATTTCATGTGAAGAAGTCGTGTAGGAAACCTGTTTATGAGAAAACAAGCGGTAACAAATGCATCACTCCAGAACCGAAATGGCACAGAGGCATGTGCAAGTAGTGTTAAGCCAGTTTAAACTATGTGAAGGTGTTACGCTCACCTCTACCGTTCTGCTGATGTGTATGAGGACAGGACACGTGATGTGAGATACCAAGCTTCTGAAAGAAGGTATTAAGGTTGCGATATTCACCCCCAATCAGATTGAACATGAACAATTTTGTGCTTAAGCAACCGCTCAACATGTGCTTGAAATTGCATAAAGACATGGAACACATCAGGTTTGCCCTTAATAAGATAAATCCAAGTAAAACGACTGGAAGCATCAATGAAACTGACATAGTAGTTGTGACCACTAACAGAAGTTTGGGAATAGCCTCACACATCCAAAAACACAAGTTCAACAGGAGCCTTGTCAACACGACTCGATGCAGGGAAAGGTAATTGACGAATCTTGCCTTTTTGACAGGCATCACACACTAGAAACTCCTTATTTCTCGACTCAATGGGAAGATTATGGTGATGGAGCACATGGCGCACAATTGGAGTGGAAGGATGACTGAGGCGAGAGTGCCACTGCGACAACGACACCCGGACACCACTGAAAACTTGAGAAACAGATGGCACACCAAGAGAATATAGGCCATCGCGAGCTCGGCCACTAAGAAGAACATCCCTCGTGTCCCGGTCCTTAACAAAAAAGTGAAAAGGATGAAACTCAACAAGCACATTGCTATCACGAGTTAATTTAGGAACGGAGAGCAAGCTACGTGTAACTGACGGAACACGAAGAATATCAAGGAGACACAAGTTCTTAGTGGTACGTGAAACAAGAGATGCCTGACCAATGTGTGAGATGTGCATTCCTCATCCATTGGTGGCGCGGACCTCATCATGATGAGTGTAAGGCTGGCGAGTGGCCAGCTTGTCGAGATGGCTTGTCAGATTGTCTGTGGCGCCTGTGTCCATGTACCAGGCAGGATCCACGGGTTAAGGAGTAAACCAATGCTCCTGTGTTGCTAGAGCAGCTTGTTTCTCATTGCCTTTTCCATTGTTCCTAATGCCATGCGACGATGGCAGCGAGACGGCAGGTGCCCCTCGATGCCGTAGAGCTGACACTCAACCCCTCCACCACACGGCTGGCAGTGGAGCCATTTGCGGTCAACCGTGGGGGGGGGGGAGTGGACGGACAGGGCTGGTGGGTCAGTGATGGTGGCGGAGGCTGTTTGGCACCACGAGGCCCCCCACTGTGAGCTGCATTAGCTGACGAGCCATCAATATAGGCCCCAACGGAGTGACGAGCAGAGCCGCTCTTCCGTGTTCGGGAGGCGTATGAGAGATCACGTGGTGGCATTGGTGTGTCACGTCCATTAATATTTTCCACCAGGGAGTCATAGTCCTCATCAAGGCCGTTGAGAATGAATGAGGTGAACTCCTCATCACCGAGAGGCTTGCCAATGGAAGACAGTGTATCAGCCAAAATTTTGACCTGGTTGAAAAAGGCCGTGACAGAGAGATCATGCTTCTTGATCTCACCCAGCTGATTACGAATAGCGGATGAAGGTGCCAGCAACTGGGATGAGAAGCTGGAGTCAAGTGTGGCCCATGCATCCCTCTCGACGTTGCGGCAAAGACCACCATGCAGGCCACGGAGGGAGTGAGCAAAGATTGAATAGCACCCAGAATGGCTTGATCCTCGGCAATCCACCGACGGCGAGCAAGGTTGGGCACCATAACAGAGCCACCATTGACCGAGGGCATCGGAACCACAGCCGGAGGACACGGTAGATTATCGTCAACATACCCCTCAAGGTAGTGACTAGGCATCAGCGGCAACACTTGAGCGCCGCCATAGAATATAGTTATCAGCAGAGAGCTTCACCGTCACCAGATGGCAGAGTGGAACGGGCCTGGTTCAGCCACCGGTGCGGAGAGCAACGAATCATATGACGGAGGAGCCTGTACGAAACCAGCGCATCAGCCGAGGGAGGCGCGCGATACTGTTGATGATTATCGTAGGGAGCCGTGGAGGACACGCCGTAGGGAAGCAATGGAGGCGCGATGTACGATGCATGGGCAGCGTAGGGCGCACCATACGCTACCCGGGAAAATCCTATACACAGAATCTCACCATCAGCACGCTTTAAAAAAGTCTCTGCTGCTACTTAGCAGTAGCGCACGCCAACATGACGCGCTGCTGAAACAAATTTAGCAGTAGCGCTGCCCCAATAAGCCGTGCTACTTCTATAATTGTCACGACCCTGCCGCCAAGCTAGTTATAGCAGCAGCGTTAGAACAAAGAGCGCCATCGACACGAGATCATAGTAGTAGCGCCTTCTCGCAATACCCGCTACTACTAACACTAGTAGAAAACAGGGCTTTCGTTCGGGCTTAGCCAACCCATTAGTCCCGATTATTCACGGACCGGGACCGATGGGGGGGGGGGGGATTATACCCGGTTCATGAGCCCAGGGGGCCGGCCGGGGCAGCATGGGCATTGGTCCCGGTTCGTCTGGATCCATTTGTCCTGGTTCTAGGCACGAACCGGGACTAATGGGCCGCGCTCCTGGCCCACAGCCATTGGTACCGGTTCATGCCTTGAACCGGTGAGAAGGGGGGGCTTTAGTCCCGGTTCATGCCACGAACCGGGACAAATAATTTTCCTATATATACCCATCGCCATGGCAGAGCACTCTATTTTTTCTGGCCGGCGAGAGGAGGGCATTTGGGTGCTCTAGCTCACCTCCTATGGACATGAGGTGTTCGATGACATGTCCAAGCCACACTAGTTAATCTTTCTCCTTTCGATACTCGACCTCCGAGCTCCATTTTCCCCGAGATTTGTCTAGATTTAGCGGTCCGTCACGCCCCATCCCCGTCTTTACCGCCGTCGATCGCCCGCGCCGATCTCGTCGCCGGCACCACCGTGGTGAGCCTCTTGTTCTTATCTTCTTTCTGAAAGAAAAAAATTCTTACTTCAGATATATACTTGTCTAATTTTCTTACTTTTATTATTCCTTGTTATTATAGTGCGATGGTTTTTGTATCCGCCCCCGTCGGCCCTCGTCCTGTCTATGATTCAGATGTGGTATATATTATCTTTTGATAACTATTTGGTTCATTTATTGTTTATGACAATTATGCCGACCAACGTGACATAGATTTTATTTATCTAGGAGGTTGTTGAACTAGAAATTCCAACCGCCCCTATTGTCGAGATGTTAAATTTAGTTGAAGTGGAAAACAATTACTTGATGGAAAAAATAAGAAAAATAGATGAGGAGAAGATGATATTGGAGTTGCATGTTGCGGATGTCGTCGATGATCACAAGATCAAGATGGATGCAATGCGGTTGAAGATTAAAAATATTAGAAAATATGCAATTCATACCGATGCTTGGTATCATTATGCAGTTGGATCAATTGTTACCTTGGTTGCGATTATGATCGCATTTATTTTTGCATTGAAATGTGTTACATAATTTCATTGTATGGTTTAATTAGATGCTCTGGAGAGCTATATGTTGTTCAATGAGAACTATGTATGTACTTTGGTTTTAATGTGATGATGAATTTCTATTAATTTTGTCACTTATCTATTCATGAGAGGGTTGTAAATTGATGATGTGGCTTTGAATGGTGTATTTTAAACATAGAAAAATGAAATCCCTTTGTAACAGATGAGTTTCCGTATGAAACCCTGATACTTCGAAGGAGATTGTCCGTTTTGTACACGAAGTGCATCCAGTTTTTGCCGTAACCCTCTGTACGTTCTTGCACATGCTGTGTGGGTGAAATGATGATACCATGCCAACTTGGAACCTTTTCAGAGTTCATTTCAAATGATTTTTAATTTCATGGTCTTATAGCTCAAAATAATAAATAAATGCATGAAAAATAACAAATCAAGTCAGAAAGGGTTGTAAATTGATGATGTGGCATTGAATGGTGCATTTTGAACATAGGAAAACTATGGAGTTCAAATAAGTTCAAAAAAAAGAAATCCCTGTGTAACGGACAAGTTTCCGTATGAAACCCTGATACTTCAAAGGAGATTGTCCGTTTTCTACACGAAGTGCATTCAGTTTTTGCCGTAACCCTCTGTACTTTCTTGCACATGCCGTGTGGGCGAAATGATGATACCATGCCAACTTGGAACCTTTTCAGAGTTCATTTCAAATTCTTTTCAATTTCATGGTCTTATAGCTCAAAATAATCAGTAAATGCATGAAAAATAACAAATGAAGTCAGAAAGGGTTGTAAATTGATGATGTGGCATTGAATGGTGCAATTTGAGCACAGAAAAACTATGGAGTTCAAATAAGTTCAAAAAAACGAAATCCCTTTGTAATGCATTTGTTTCAGATGAAACCACGATATCAAGAAGATTGTCCGTTTTGTACACGAAGTGCATCCAGTTTTTGTCGTAACCCTTTGTACTTTCTTGCACATGCTATGCGGGTGAAATGATGATACCATGCCAACTTGGAACCTTTTCAGAGTTCATTTCAAATGCTTTTCAATTTCATGGTCTTATAACTCAAAATAATTAGTAAATGCATGAAAAATAACAAATGAAGTCAGAAAGGTTTGTAAATTGATGATGTGGCTTTGAATGGTGCATTTTGAACATAGAAAAACTATGGAGTTCAAGTAAGTTCAAAAAAATGAAATCCCTTTGTAACAGACGAGTTTCTGTATGAAACCCTGATACTTCGAAGGAGATTGCCCGTTTTGTACACGAAGTGCATCCAGTTTTTGCCGTAACCCTCTATACTTTCTTGCACATGCTATGTGGGTGAAATGATGATACCATGCCAACTTGGAATCTTTACAGAGTTCATTTCAAATGCTTTTTCAATTTCATGGTCTTATAGCACTAAATAATCAGTAAATGCATGAAAAATAACAAACAAAGTCAGAAAGGGTTGTAAATTGATGATGTGGCTTTGAATGGTGCATTTTGAACACAGAAAAACTATGGAGTTCAAATAAGTTCAAAAAAATGAAATCCGTTTGTAACAGACGAGTTTCCGTATGAAATCCCAATACTTCGAAGGACATTGTCCATTTTGTACACGAAGTGCATCCAATTTTTGTCGTAACCCTCTGTACTTTCTTGCACATGCTATGTGGGTGAAATGATGATACCATCCCAACTTGGAACCTTTTCAGAGTTCATTTCAAATGCTTTTCAATTTCATGGTCGTATAGCTCCAAATAATCTATAAATGCATGAAGAATAACAAATGAAGTCACAAACAAAATAAAATAAAATAAATAAGTAATCTGAAACAAAATAATATAAACTTTAATAAAATAGATAATTAGAAACAAAAAAATAAACTTTAATAACATAAATAAAATTTATGAAACTAAAATTATCAAAGTATTTTCTATTCAAAACATTATAAGCAACCTCTAGTATTATTGAAACTAAAATCATATAAAATTGATGCAACTAAAATTATCAAAGTATTTTATATTCAAAATCATTAAAAGCAAAAGGAATTTTCATAAGGAACTTTTTTTGTTAGAAACTTTAATAGCAAAAAGAATTATCATAAAATAAAATTAATCAGTAATTATAAACAAAATAAAATAAAACAAATAAGTATTTTGCTGTAAGTAGAAACAAAACAAAATAAATAAAGCAAAAAAAGAAAACAAAAAACTAGGAAAAAATAAAAAAATTGTCACCAACTGGGCCACCACGGCCTGAATACGACTAGAAACCCATCCATGGGCCAGCATTTAGGCCCGCAGAAGGCCCAAAAGGCCCATCAGGCATAGTAGTAACAATTAGGCCCGTAAGCCTAGAATGGAGAGGAGCTCGAGAGGGGTGCGGCAGTGGGGCTTATAAACCACTGCGTGCACCTCTCAACTAGCGAGGTGGGACTAAACTTTTTGCGACGCTGGCAAAGACAGGGTTTTTTGGTCCCGTTGGTGGCACCAACCAGGACTAAAGGGGTGCATTAGTCCCGGGTTGTGGCACCAACCGGGACCACGCACTTTTTAGTCCCGGCTGGTGCCACCAACCGGACCAATGGCCTTCGCTTCCCGCCTTTCGGCTCTGAAAAGAGACCTTTGGTCCCGGTTGGTGGTACCAACCGGGACTAAAGGGTTGCATTGGTCCCGGTTGGTGCCAAGAACTGGGACCAAAGCCTTTTCTATATAAGAAACACTTAGCAGTTTCTGCAAAAATCACTTCTTCTCCGCCCCGGCCCCACGCTGCTCCTCGTCGCCGTTGCCGCCGAGCCCTGCCCCGACGCCGTCGCCCGCGCCCTCGCCCGTCGCTGTCGCCGCTCGCCGCCCTGCCCGACGCCGCCGCCCTCGCGGCACGCCGTCGCCGCTTCGCCGCCCTGCCGCCACGCCTCCAGCCCGCCTGCGCGCCACGCCTCGGCCTGCCCGACACGTCGCTCCGGCCCGCCCCCGTAGTCGCCGTCGCCTTGCCGGCGCGCCCCTTGCCCCGTCACCGACCTCGCGCCCCTGCCCCTCCTCGCCTTGGTCCGGCCGGCGCCCTCCCCTGTTTTTGTTTTTTTAATATATGTGATGATTTATATGCGTGTTTTTTTCATATATATGATGATATATATGATTCTTATCATAATTGTTTTTGTTCATATATATGATGATTTTTTTATAGAATATGATGTTTTTTTAGATTATATGTATATGATTTTTTTATAGAATATGATGTTTTTGCTTTTTTATAAAAATGTATATATGTTTGTATGTTCTCTGTGTATATATGTCCATATATGCAAAAGTTAGATTTTTAGAAAAGTTTTATCTATATATGTTCTCTGATTCAGTACATTTTAGGTTAGTTTTATTTTTAGAAATGTTTTATTTATCTAGCTATAGGAAAGGAAGAAGAAGAAAAAGAATGAGAGGAGAAAGGAAAATAAGAAGAGGAAGAAAGAAGAAGAAGAGGAGAAATAAATAAGAAGAGGAAAAAAGAAAAAAAATAAGAGGAGAAGAAGAAACGAATAGAGAAGAAGAAGAAAAAAAATAGAATATCTATTTTTTTCTTCTTCTTCTCTATTCCTTTCTTCTTCTCCTTTCTTTCTTCTTCTTTTTCTTTGATCGATTCTCTTCTAATCCTTTCTTCTTCTCCTCTTTTTATTTCTTCTTTTGTCTTCTTATTTTTTATCGGGTATATGTCGCTGTCGATATACCCCCTCCCGATAACTTCAACACGAGGGAGGGGGTTGACATACCCCCTCCCTGATAACATTATTTTCGCATGTATGTATGTCGTCATTGTCGATATAACCCCCTCCCAGATAACTTCAACACGAGGGGGGGTTGATATACCCCCTCCCCGATAACATTATTTTCGCATGTATGTATGTCGTCTTTGTCGATATAACACCCTCCCGGATAACTTCAACACGAGGGGGGGTTGATATAACCCCTCCCTGATAACATTATTTTCGCATGTATATGTGTTGTTGTTGTCGATATAACCCCCTCCCGGACAACTTCAACACGAGGGGGTTGGGGTTGATATACCCCCTCCCCGATAACATTATTTTCGCATGTATGTATGTCGTCGTTGTCGATATAACCCCCTCCCGGATAACTTCGACATGCGTGCGGTTGATATATATATATACCCCCTCTCGACCGTGATAACTTATACCACGGGAGCACACCCCCCCCCCGGCCCTCTCGCTCCACAAAAACTCTCGAGGACACCCAAACCCTAGAGAAAAAGCGATGTTGGTCTCCTACCCCCTCCCGCCGTGCCCCTACCCGACAAACTCTCTCGAGGCCACCCAAATTTACCAAGTTAAAAGAGTGTTGTCGTCGAGGCCACCCCAAACCCTTGAAGCGTTGTGTTGAGGCCACCCCAAACCCTTGAAGCGTTGTTGAGGCCACCCCAAACCCTAGAGAAGCAGCGTCGAGGCCACTAATATGATTCCTTAAATTGTGATTAGATAGCTAGTTCTACGTTTGCCACTAATATATATACATCTGTCATGTTTGAATAATAATTTCCATGTTGTAAATATTTGCAGAAACTCTGGAGCACCCCCGAAACGAAGCAACATAAGCGATGTTGGGGGACATAATCGCAAAAGGAAGTGATGTCGTTGCGTCGTTTCTCAACTACACCGATGGTCTAGAAGGACGGGGTAGTGAAGAAGAAGGCTATGATTATGATGGCTCCGGTGACCCATTAATGCTGGTACAAGAAGAAGGCTATGATCATGATGGCTCCGGTGACCCAATGCAGGTAGAAGAAGGAGACCGTGATGACGGCTCCGGTGACCGAACCGAGTCCAGCTATGTATATATATTAGTTAAGCCCGTGCTGACTAGCTAATTGATGCATTCATTGTTTTCATATGTACACAAATTAATTAACTCTCTCTTTCTTCTTTTCTCTAGCCCTCCGAATCGAGCACAACTTCGGTAAAGAAACGAGGCCCGCAGAAAAAGTTGCACTCGGATGAAAGGTTTGAGATCACAGCAATCGCGCGCGATGGCAAGCCGATCGAACCCATCCGGACAAGGGATGCATTTCATGCTCAGTGCGGGGTTCTTGTTAGGGACAAGATCCCGATCAGTATCTACCGATGGTTAAAGCCTAAGAAATAACACCCTGAGGTGTCTTATGTCTCCGATATGCAGAAAGAAGATCTTTGGACAACGCTTAAGGAAAAATTCACCCTACCGGCAGAGGAGAATCAGGAGAAGCCAGTTAAAGAGCAATTGATAA
The DNA here is from genome assembly GCA_021605145.1 of Aegilops bicornis. Classification (NCBI taxonomy): domain Eukaryota; kingdom Viridiplantae; phylum Streptophyta; class Magnoliopsida; order Poales; family Poaceae; genus Aegilops; species Aegilops bicornis. Next base: position 55,404,746 of record CM038675.1, on the reverse strand, counting down.
ACTCTCATGCTCTTAAGAAGATGGCAGAACTATTCAGGAGGTGGAAGAATGAGCTGAAAACAGAGTTTGTCGACGAAGAACTGACACCAGTATTCACTGGAAAGTATTAGAAGATCAGAGATCACTCGCCCGCATTTGTGGCCCACAAGACATCAGAAAAGAGTAAGAAGATGTCAGTGACAAAAAAGAAAAATGCTGCAAAGAAGAAGCATCACCATCGCACGGGGTCAGGTGGCTACCTCAAAGCCCGACCTTTGCGGGACAAGGCTGAGAATGACCTGATTGCTAAAGGGGTCGAACCAGATACATTGAACTGGCCAGACCGTTGCCGTACTTGGTTCTTTGGGGTTGGCGGAACCTTGGACCCTGTATCAGGGAAGTGCGTTTGGACGGAAGAGCAACTGCGAATACCCGTCAGGAGGCTTTAGGAGTATATCGAGAAAACGCAGCAAGGGACGTTCGTTCCAGACAGAGAGAACGACGAGCTCACAATGGCCCTCGGGAATCCTGAGCACCCTGGACGGACACGAGGCACGCCAGGCTCCCTTCCGTGGAAGGCTGGGTTTTCGAACGTAGGGGGTTACAAAAGCCAGGAGAGGAGGAAGAAAGTGGAGCATAGCCAGCTGCAGGCGCTGCACGAAAGGGTACAAGGGCTAGAGGAACGAGAAGCAGATCGCAGCGAACGACGAGCCGAAGCTTCCCTTGAAGCTACCCCACCATCTCAGCGGAGAAGCAGCTTGGCTTCCACCAAGCAGACTCAGCAGCTGGAGCCTGTCTCAACATTGCCACCTTATGGCGCGATGGATGACATTGAAAGTCGAGGCGGCTATTGGCTCTGTTTTACCTACTGGACCTGGCACAACCTACCACGGCCGGTCGATTCCAGAAGGATATGCTAGGGTGATGGTGGATCAAATAAGGGACGGATTTGAGGACCTTGAGCTTGACCACCATACGGGTGAAGGGGAGATTCGGCTGGGTTCTTCTCTGAAGACTCCATGCCTATGGTGGAAGGAGCTCATCAACCTTCTGAATTGGACGCCTCCACCTCCTCCTCCTCCTCCGGTGAGTCAGGTCACTCCGCCTCCTCCTCCGCCTCCTCCTCCGGCGAGTGATCAGCGCACTCAGCCTCCTTCTCCGGCGCATGGTAGCACTCCGCCTCCTTTTCCGCCTGCGCCGGCGCGCCCGAGCAGCCAGCCTCCTCCTTCTCCGCCTCGTCAACAAGGGCGGAAGTGACCCGCCGCTGCTCCGGCGCGTCGTCCTTCTCCTCCGCCTCGTAAGAAAAGAAAGACAGCCGCAGCCGCTCTCTCTGCTCCGGTGTCTAGCAGTACAGCTAGAGGCAGGCAATACAGATACGGTCCTTCTCTGAAGACTCCAGAGAAGTTGCCATACGAGAGGAGCTAGGAGGAAAACACGAAGATCATGCAAGCCGAAGTGACCAACTTCTTTGAATGGGTGAAAGCAAAGAAAAATCCACCTCCGGAGGAGAGGATAGATCAGGTAAAAGCGAAGCGTACTCTGGCTGCCCTGAAGAAACCACCAAAGTCTCCGGTGAAAGGAAACTATGAGCGCATTCTTACAAAGTCATTTATCAAAGCGGAGCGTTTGGGAAGTACTGTCAGTGGTCAAAGGTTAGCAGAACGACGAGCTGGGAAAAAAGTTGCCCAGCTCGGCGAACAAGCGAACCAATCGTTACCCCCGCGCCAGGTGTCTAGCGTCATCGCTAATCATCCGAGCGGGACAATGGTGCCCGGTTATAACGCTCTTGGAAATTACCTGCCCGACGATGCACATTTTGATATAATGGAGGTGGACAAACACAAATACGTGTACGGGAAGCCTCTCGTCAAAGATGAAAGATCTCTAACAACGATAATGCAAAGATTCCATGATTGGTACATGAAAACCTGCAGAGAGTCTGAGGGGAGGAATATTTTGACGCCGAGAGTTAGAGAGGAGCATGCCCTCGTTGGAATTGAACTGTTGAATGTTCCATTTGAGGAGTTCTTTGCGTTTTCCAATCTAAAGGCCCTCGATAAATTAATGATCACTTGCTACTGCCTGCAAGTACTACTTCTGTCATTAAGTCTCTATATATTGGTCAGCTCTTTCATAGCATGTATTTTTAATTATCCTCAATATATTATGCAGATTGAAGATGGCCGAATTGAAGAGAAGACAAATCGGTGATGTTGGGTTCATTAACACAAATCTCATAGATGCATATATGGTTGAATTTCAGGCCAAAGATACCGAGGCCAAGCTGTTACAATTGTTTGTATTAAATCAAAACAAAGCTATAATACTCTTACCTTACGAATTCCAGTGAGTGTTACTGTCTTGTGCATATTATGTTTCCCTTATTAGTCGAGGTTATAGTAATGTAATTGATGAGTTATGCATGCGTGCGCAGCTTCCACTATATTCTCCTAGAGATTAAGCTTGAGTAGGGACTAGTAACCGTTTAAGACTCGAGACGAAAAGATCCTAAGGAGTATGCGGACATGACTGAAATTCTAGAGAGGTAAGTTAAATAAATCGATCATTATCGCACCATATCGGCAACTTCAATTTTTTCATTTCCTGATATCAAGTAATTATTTTCTTTGTCTGCCAGGGTTTGGAAACAATTCACCTCAAAAACATCGGGACTGCCGAAGAAGCTGGAATTTAGACACCCGAAAGTAAGTACTATAGTAGCATGTTCCATGCATCTCCTACTGATTCAAGCGCTAGTTTCATCAATACCATTTAGCATGCTTACTAATTATCAGTTTGATTGACCTCTATTTCTTGTAAAGTGGTTGTGGCAGGAACAAGGGAATAATTAATGTGGATACTACATCTGCGAGTCCATCCGCCACACGACCTGTGAGCGGGGCTACTCTGACAAACAATATGAAGTGCGTAAATAATAATATTCACAATTTTATTTTATTACCATCATTTGTGTTCAGTTTCATTTATTCATACATATGTATTGACCCCCTTCTTCAAATTAGATATTTCGGATGCTGGATGAACTCCTACCACCAGATCGTAAGCGAGGAATTCAAGAGGAATTGGTGGCATTCTTTCTTGACCACGTGATCGCTAAAGACGGAGAATACTATGTGGACCCTGATCAGTTCGATTTTAATTAGGAGATTATATTGTGAGAGATACTTATATTGTATATATGTAGCCAATAGCGTCAGATAGATATACGAGAACTTGTTGTTCGACCAATCTCTCAGAGAAGGAGAGGTGGTCGATATCACTTCTCTTTGTATGCATCTGTTCATGACGATCTTCTGTTTCCATCATTTGCTTACTAGCTAGCGTGTCTAGTCCTCTTATACATATTGTATGTAGCGTCGACCAAGCACGGAGATAATAGAGGACACTTCTCTCTATTAATTAGCTAGCTAACATAATATATGAAACACCTAAAATTAACCCCCCAAAACCCCCTAAACCCTCCCCCCTTTCAAAAAAAAACAAAAACCCCAACCCCTGAAATGCTGACGCGTGGATGCCTATTGGTCCCGGTTGGTGCCACCAACCGGGACCAAAGGGCCTCCTGCCTGGGCTCGCCGCACCGGCCACGTGGAGGCCCATCTGTCCCGGTTTGTGTAAGAACCGGGACTAAAGGCCAAGGGCATTAGTAACGACCTATTAGTCCCGGTTCCTGAACCAGGACTAAAGGCCCTTACGAACCGGGACGAAAGGCCCTTTTTCTACTAGTGTAAGTTTACTACAAAAATTTATTCCCTCCTCGCTCCGCGAACAGAGTTTTTACCACCTTAAATATGTTACTTCTCAAACTGTCATAGCCACTTGGTCTTCATTGAACTCTATGTGTAGAATTTGTGGCCGCCATATGAGTTTTCTCCGGTTTCTAAACCGGTGCGGACTCATATTGACAATTCAGATTATAAACAAAAAGATCATTGATGATCAATGTATTTTTTATGTATATTTTTACACGTTTACACATTGTAGTAGCATGTTTTGGCTGAAAGGTGCTACTACTAGGTCGTTCACCAGTACCGCGTTTCTCTATAGCGCGCTAATGCTAAGCCATCATATCTTCTTCAAACGGCCGCCCCTCACTCTCCTCTCTCCACTCACACTCACAATCACTCGATCTCCCTCCTCAATCGCCCCACGCCCGCTCTCGCCCCCGCCGGCTGTCATCGCCTACCCCTCCTCCCTCTACGCCGCCGTCACCTCCTCCTCCTCCTCCTTGGACTCGGTAATCCTTCGCCGGCCTCCCTCCTCCCCGCCCCCTACTCCTAGATCCGTCCTCCCTCCACTCCTCTGTTCGCCTTCGGTCGACCCCTCCTCGCTCACTAGTAGAAAAATGGGCAAAACTGAGACACATTAGTGTCAGTTTGATTTTGAGCCGGCACTAATGTGTCCATTAGTGCCGGTTCCAACGGCTAGCCGGCCGCTCTCATTAGTAACGGTTCATGGCGAACCTTTAGCACCGGTTCGTGCCACAAACCAGTACGAAAGAGAGTGGTGGCAGGATGTTGTCAGTCTGGGGCCCGTCCAGCACCTTTAGTACCGGTTCGTAGCACGAACCAGTACTAAAGGTCGACGTACGTAAACCCTTCGTCCATCCGAGCCACTCTGTTCTTCCCCTTTCCCCTCACTTCCTCTGTTCTTCCCCTCTCTTCCTCGAGCTCCTCACAAATTTTGCCCAAAATTTGTCAAGATTTGAAGGCCCCCATCCATTCAAATGATCACAAAGGTTAGCAACTTTGTCCTTTCAACTCTCATTGCTAGATTAGCTCTTGCAATGCTTTGTATAGTGATTAATTTGGGAGGAATTATATTTGCTAGTATTTGATTTATATGCAATTTGAGGTAAAAAATAACACTTAGTTTGCATATGTAGGTGTGGTTTACTTAGTGCCTTCTAAATCTCCGTCGTAACCACCGTCGATCGCCCGCACCGTCCGGTTGCTGGCACCACCTTGTGGTGAGGCTCTTCTTCATGAATGTTTTACATTACCAAATTGATGTTTGTGTGATTTGGATATATAGTTACTCGTATAATTTTCTTACCCGTACATTGTTTGTTATACATAGTGCCATGGTTTTGATATCCGTCCCCGTCGGCCCTCGTCCTTGTTATGATTCGGATGTTGTATATTCTCTTTTAAAACTAGTTGTTGCATTTCGTGTTTATGACAAATTATGCCCATCAAGTTGACATAGATATTTTTATCTAGGAGGTATGTGAACCGGAAATTCCAACCGACCCTATTGTCGAGAGGTTAAATTTAGTTGAAAGAGAAAACGAGTATTTGAAAGAAAAATTGAAAAGAATTGAGGGGAGAAGATGGAATTGGAGTTGCATGTTGCCAATGTCGTCGATGATCACAAGATCAAGATGGAGAAAATGAGGTTGAAGATTAGAAATATTAGAAAATATGCCATTGATAGTGTGGCTTGGTATCATTATGCTGTTGGATCAATTGTTACCTTAGTTGCGATCTTGATCGCATTTGTTATTGCATTTAAATTCTTTAGCTAGAGAGTTATTTGTATGTTGCATTTAATTAAGTGTTGTATATGAACTTTATGTATGAACTTGTATTAATTTGGTCTATTCGGTGTTGTGTATAATGAACATATGAGCCGACAATGGATGTATGATGACCGATGCTCTCCTGAGTTCATTAATGGCGTGCATACTTTTATGCTTGCCGCTGAGGCAAACAAGCGGGCGGATGGTTTTATGCCTTGTCCATGTGCTGGCTGTAAAAATGGTCACAATTACTCTACGTCAAGAACCATTCACGTCCACCTATTTGAGTCCGGTTTCATGCCCCACTATAATGTTTGGACCAAGCACGGAGAAAGAGGGGTTATGATCACTAGTAGAAAAAGGGGCTATCGTCCAGGCCTGTTTTGCCCATTAGTCCCGGTTCAATCCAGAACCGGGACTAATGTGAGCATTTATCCCGGTTCGTGCGGCTAAGGCATTAGTCCCGGTTCACCTGTGCCCTTTAGTCCCGGTTTGTGCCTCAAACCGGGACTAAAGGGTGCGATGCCCATTAGTCCCGGTTCATGCCTCAAACTGAGACTAAAGAGTAGACCTTTAGTCCCGGTTTGAGGCATGAAACGGGACTAATGGTTGAGACTTAGTCGGTTCGTGCCACGAACCGGTACTAAAGGTCCCATTTTCAAACTCTACCTCCCCCAAAGGATCGCCTTTTCAATTTTAAAACAAATCAAAGAAAATGATGGAAATGTCAAAACATTAAAGAAAATCCGTTTCCCATGTGATATGTGGTCTAGTTGTTGGGAAAATTTGCAAATGTGAATTTCGACTTTATTTGCAAAATCTCTCTGGAATTTGTAAATATGGGCATAACTTTTGCATACTAACTCGGATGAAAAAAAATTTTATATGAAAAATCATCTACTCGAAAAGTTACATCCGATTATTTCAAAATGTGGTCAAACAATAGTCAAACCATGGTCAAAGTAATTATTCTAGAATATTAGTGTTACTAAATAATTTGTTCAGTTATTTTGAATTTTGGTCAAATCTGGTCAAACTGTGGTCAAACTATGGAAGAAGAAATCTATATTTTGGGACCTGCCCTATTGGAAAGACCTAGAGGTCCGCTCCGCAATCGACGTAATGCACATGACGAAGAATCTTTCCGTGACCCTGCTTGGCTTCTTGGGCGTGTATGGGAAGACAAAAGATACACCAGAGGCACGGGAGGACCAGGAATGTATGCACGGAAAATACGGCATACATCAGGGTCAGGCCAGCTACGCTCTTACCAAAGAAGAGAAGGAAATCTTCTTTGAATGCCTTCTCAGCATGAAGGTACCGTCTGGCTTCTCATCGAATATAAAGGGAATAATAAATATGGCAGAGAAAAAGTTCCAGAACCTAAAGTCTCATGGCTGCCATGTGATTATGACGCAACTGCTTCTGGTTGCATTGAGGGGGCTTCTACCGGAAAACGTTCGATTAGCCATTGTGAAGCTATGTGCATTCCTCAATGCCATCTCTCAGAAGGTAATCTATCCAGAAATCATACCAAGGTTACAGAACGATTTGGTGCAATGTCTTGTCAGTTTTGAGTTGGTGTTCCCACCATCCTTCTTCAACATCATGGCGCACGTCCTAGTTCACCTTTGCGAAGAGATTAACATTTTGGGTTCTGTATTTCTACACAATATGTTCCCCTTTGAGAGGTTCATGGGAGTCTTGAAGAAATATGTTCATAACCGTGCTAGGCCAGAAGGAAGCTTCGCGAAGGGCCATGAAAATGAGGAGGTCATTGAGTTTTGTATTGACTTTATTCCTGACCTTAAGCCGATTGGTGTTCCTGAATCGCGGCATAAGGGCAGACTGGATGGAAAAGCCACGCTAGGAGGGGATCAAATAATATGTATGGACGGGCATTCTCTCACTGAAGCACACTACACAGTTCTACATAATTCCGCCTTGGTGGCTCTATATATGGAGGAACACAAGAATTTTCTACACTCCAAACACCCGGAGAAGTCTGACGACTAGATTACACGTGAACAAACGAGGACTTTCGCCGGTTGGTTGCAGAAACTTGCCATGCACGATGGCGATATTGAAGATGACCTATACTCGTTGTCCCAGTTACCATCTTCAAATATAATGACTTTCAAAGGGTACCAGATAAATGGGAATGCATTTTACACGATCGCCCAAGATAAGAAGAGCACCAACCAAAACAGTGGTGTCCTCTTTGATGCAACAACCAACACGGGAAAGGAAACATATTATGGTTACATAGAGGACATATGAGAACTTAACTATGCAGGTGGTTTGAAGGTCCCTTTGTTTCGGTGCAAATGGGTCAATATGACACGAGGCGGGGTAATGGAAGACCCGCAGTACGGAATGACAACAGTGGATCTCAACAATCTTGCGTATGCAGAAGAACCATTCGTCCTAGCCAATGATGTGGCGCATGTTTTTTATGTGAAAGACATGTCTACCAGGCCGAGAAAAAGAAAAGATAAGGAAGCGAATGGATCATACGACGAGCCAAAGCGCTACATAGTTCTTTCAGGGAAAAGAAACATCGTGGGTGTGGATGATAAGACAGACATGTCAGAAGATTATGAAAAGTTTGATGAAATTTCTCCATTCGCAGTGAATATTACCCTGAGCATCCAGTTAAATGATGAAGATTTTCCATGGCTACGGTGCAAAGGGACACACGCGAAGAAAAAGTTTCATACCCAAAGATCCGGGATGTGGTCGGCTTCACTATCATCACTTTCTTCTGTGTTTCACACCCAGGAGGGAATCTCTGTAATAGTTAGGGTAGTTATGTGTTTTGGCATTTGGAACGCGAAGAAATTTTTATGTGCAAACAAATTTTTTCATGCATTTACTATCTCTTTCGAAGTATCAGGGTTTCGGATGAAAACTCATCTGTTACAAAGGCATTTCATTTTTTAAATAACCTAAGCATTACCAAATTGAATATAATGATAAAACACAATAATATTAAACATAAGAAAAAAGAATCACTGAAAAATCTTTTTTCAAAGTTAAGTTATTCACAAACTAGTGATTCACACAAATATCAAATAATTCAAAATTGAAACTATTCAAATTTGAAACCTACCAGCACTAACAGAAAGTTTGTAATTTTTTGTACCTAAAGCAAAAATATTCAGAAAGAAACTCTAAATATAGCAAAAACAACTCAAAAATAAATAAAACCAAAATAAATAAAGCAAAAAAATTTAGAAAATAAAAAAGCCCGCCTACTGGGCCAAAGCGGCCTGCATACGACTAGAAACACAACCTTCATGGGCGGGATGCAGGCAAGAAGGCCCATGAGGCCTGTGGCAGCACCGAATGGTAGGACCAGTAGGCCTGCTTAGAAGAGGAGCTCGAGAGAGCTACCGCACTGGGGCTTATAAACCAGTGCGGTAGCCCTTCGACTAGCGAGGTGGGATTAAACTTGCCGCACCGCACTGTGCCGGCACACACCCTTTAGTACCGGGTCGTGGCACCAACCGGTACTAAAGGGGGGGGTCTTTAGTACCGGTTGGAGCCACCACCCTGTACTAAATGGGGGCGCTTCCCGCCGCTTGGCCTAGCCAAAACAGACCTTTAGTACCGGGTCGTGGCACCAACCGGTACTAAAGGTCCATCCTATATATACAACAGTTGAAAAATTCACTTTCCCTCTCTATTTCTTCCCTCCGTCGCGCCTTGCCCGACCCGGCCGTCCCGTCGGCGTCGCCGCCGCCCTCCCTTGTCGCCGACTCGGCCGTCCCGCCCTCTTCGCCGCCCGTCGGCGCCGCCTTGCCGTCCCGTCCCGTCGTCCCGTCGCGGCGCCCGGCCTCTCCGTCGCCGCCTCGCCCGTCGTCGCTGGCCCGTCCCGTCGTCGCCGGCCCGTCTCGTCGCCCCGTCGTCGCCGCCCCGTCCCGTCGCCCCGTCGTCGCCGCCCCGTGGCCTCGCCGGTGAGCTCACCCCGGCCGCCATGTTCACACACACACACACATGTACACACTACACACACGCACAAACACACACACACACACACACACACATTATAGAATTTTAGTTATAGAATTTTTTTCTGTTTTTTAGTTATAGAAATGTTAGAAATTATTCTATTTTGTAGTTATAGAAATATTTTTAGAAATGTTAGTTATATAGAAATGTTATAAATTTTTCCTGTCTTTTAGTTATAGAAATATTAGAAATGTTATAATTTTATTTTTGTTTTTTAGTTATAGAAATATTTATAAAAATGTTAGCAATTTTTCTGTTTTTTAGTTATAGAAATATTAGAAATGTTAGTTATATAATCAGAAATGTTAGAAATTTTAGAATTAGTTTTAGTTAGATGAATTAGATTAATGTCAAATTGTTAGAATTTGCATATAGAATGTTAGATTAATGTTACTTTTTGCGGGCATATAGTATTTGTTCTCGACGATGCTTCAGAGGACCCATGTCCGGGACTGGGCTCCGCCGGGCTGGCACTGGGAGGTGCTACCTGGAGGGGCGCGCCGCTTGGTGAGGAACCCGACCTCGGGTCCCATCGTCGACCCTGATCTCCTTTGGTGGCGTTCGCATGGGCCACATTTGGTGCAGAGGCAGCCGGCCCCGCCGGAGGTGGTGCGTCGCCGTGTCAGGGAGGAAGACGAGCACGTCCATCGCTACATGGCTGCGATGGACGACGTCAGGTTCTCCACTACTTGGCAGGTTCTTTGGGCAGATGACCGGAGATATGATCATGTGATGGTTCCTTCTCTTTGGGTGTCCACCGCCCGCGCCCCAGGAACCGCGAGTGGCGCCCTAGATTCTTCTGTAGTACTCGATCTTTATTAGGTACCTATCAAGTGATGTATTCGATATATAATGTTCGACACAATGTATTCGAGATTATATATATTATTCGAGACGATGATGTATATTCTAGATTATATATTAATCGAGACGATGCATATATATTATGTACTATATGATTCAGTTTTTCCTTATTGATTGCATCCATGCATTGTAATTTGAATAGTAAATTTTTCTATATTTCTTCTGTATTAGTTAAGTAAAAGCTATGGCGGACAATACCGGTAGAGACAGAGAAGAGGAATTGTTCGACATCATACGGAGCCCTGGCAGGCTAGATGATCTGGATGAAGCAGATGACGGCTCCCAATATCTGAAGAATACCGGAGAGGGTGATGAAAAGATATTCGATCTCGACGACCGAGCTGATGAAGTCATGAACTATGATTCTGATTATGATGACACAAACAATGTTTATGATGACAAAGAGAATTCTGATCTTCAAATAACAAAGACTACCGGCGAGGTATATTTATATAAGCAGGCATCTGGTGATCATCACATGTTTTTTTTATTTTAAGATATATGAACGAATCGATCTTCTTCTTTCAGCCCTCCGGATCAAGCAAATCTGCTTCTACAGACAGGAGGACAAAGCGAGGCCCGAGCAGATTGTTGAAGGACGGTGTAAAGTACAACATCGAATCCGTCAAACATAGTGGCGAACCCTTGACGCCTAAGAACATTGCAAACAAGTGGACTCTTCAGTGCGGAGTTCTTGTGAAGGACAAACTCCCGATCTCCATTCATGAATGGAAAGAGCCAAAGACTAAACGTCCAGGTGTTATTTGGGTCGACGACAGAGCCAAAAAAGACCTTTGGGATTCTCCGATGGAACATTTCACCCTACCAGATTATTTCACTAAAGCAGATGTGGACAAAGTGAAGGGCGCTGCTCTTAAGAAGATGGCAATTGCATGCAACACCCACAAGCAAACTGTATGGGCCAACTACCTCGCTGCAGAAAGGAAGACTCCAGAATTCACGGGAAGACTGGAGAAGCAAAGAGAACACTGGGACGATTTCATGAAATTCAAGAATTCAGAAATATCTAAGGAACGATCGATAAAAAACAAAGCCAATGCCGCAAAAAAGACGCAGTTCCATAGGCTGGGTCCCGGTGGCTACGCGGTGGGAATGCCTAAGTGGGATAAGTCTGAGCAAGAGATGGAGGGTGCAGGGGTCACTTTGATTACTAGGAGCTGGCCCCCCAGGTGCAGAACTTGGTTCTATGCGCATGGGGGGGCGTTGGACCCGAAGATAGGCTTGGTTCCGAAGAAGGCAAGTCTAAAAGGAGCCGAACAAAATATACTTGACGCAATAGAAGAAGCTCGAGTGGGGGTGTTCACGCCCAACAGAGAGAACGACGAGCTTCTGGCATACAGGAAATCCTGAACACCCGGGAAGAACACGAGGCATGGGCGTTATTCCCTGGTATGAGGGCTTTTCGGACTGGAACAACGACTACAGGTCCCGTGCAAGAAAGAAGATGGAGGAGGAGAATAAGAGGAAGCTGGAGGAGGAGCAGAGGAAGCAGGACGCAGAACGCCTTCAAGGCCTAGAAGCAAGGCACGCGGACTTGGCACTCAAATTCCAGCAGCAGCAGCAGCAGATCGACTCACTTAGCCAGGAAAGGGGGTCTCAGCAGCGGCAGCAGCAAGCGGATGATCGTCCAGCATTGGATAGCACCGTCCCATCCATGCCGAGAAGCAGCGTTGGTTCTGCCCCGGGCGACACACTGCTGGATACATACCACCCTGTGGATGACATCATAGAGAACACTAACTGTGAGCTACACTCCAAAATGAAGAACATATCCATGAAGGTGGCGGACGGCGTTGCTTTCACAATTACCCCTGAAGCAACCTTCCATTGCACTCCGATTCCAGAGGGCTATGCTCGTGTCATGGTTGATGAAGTGGTGGAGCCATATTCGATGCTAGCACTTGACATTGCTAGAGGTGATGGCGAGCGCACACTGGGAGAGGCCGTACATCGTATCATCCTATGGAGAGAGGATTGCATCATCTTTCCAAGTCCACCGACACCGCGTCGTCTGCCGACTCCTCCTCGAAGTCTGCCACCGAGTCAGCAGACTCCCGCTCCTCCAACTCCACAAACGCGTGAGCCGACTCCTCCTCGAAGTCCGCCACCTCCTCCAAGTCCCCGAACGCTTGAGCAGACTCCTCTTCCTTCATGTCTGGCACAGTGTCAGGCCACTCCTCCTGCTTCAAGTCCGGCACAGCGTCAGCCACGTCAGCCGTCTCCGCCGTCTCAGCAATCGCAGAAGAGACACGCCGCAGCTATGGTGCGTAGCGGTATGAGTCGAGGTAGTACAGGAAGTACTGGCGGAGACAAGCGATATAAATATGGTCCAAGCCTCGCTCCTCTTCCTCACAGGCCTTACGACATGACTGTCGGTGTCAAAACCGGCGGATCTCGGGTAGGGGGTCCCGAACTGTGCGTCTAGGCGGATGGTAACAGGAGACAAGGGACACGATGTTTTACCCAGGTTTGGGCCCTCTTGATGGAGGTAAAACCCTACGTCCTGCTTGATTGATATTGATATTGTGGATGTTTACAAGAGTGGATCTACCACGAGATCAAGGAGGCTAAACCCTAGAAGCTAGCCTATGGTATGATTGTAAAGGTTGTTGTTGTCCCTACGGACTAGAGCCATCCGGTTTATATAGACACCGGAGAGGGCTAGGGTTACATAGATTCGGTTACAATGGTAGGAGATCTACATATCCGTATCGCCAAGCTTGCCTTCCACGCCAAGGAAAGTCCCATATGGACACGGGGCGAAGTCTTCAATCTTGTATCTTCATAGTCTTGGAGTCCGGTTGATGATGATAGTCCGCCAATGATAGTTCGGTGATGATGGTATTCCGCTATCTGGACACCCCTAATCCAGGACTCCCTCAGTAGCCCCTGAACCAGGCTTCAATGACGATAAGTCCGGCGCGTATATTGCTTGGCATTGCAAGGCGGGTTCCTCCTCTGAATGATAGAAGATTGTGAACACCAGGATAGTGTCCGGCTCTGCAAAATAAATTCCACATTCTACCGTAGAGAGAATAACAATATATACACAAGTTCAACCTGCTGACGTTTTTCGTGGCATGATGTCACACCACTACCAAGCCATTACTTGAATTGGTTTTTACTTTACCACCTCAGCGCATTTAGCGAAGCGGTTTCCTTGGCACGACTTGTCGAAGCAGAGATCGTGTTTCCCCTTAATCCGGGATTCTCATTAATACGGACGTGGGTAACCCAACCGCGCCCGTTCGCCATGCCCCCTCTATCGAAGGCGAGTACCAAACGGTCACGGAGACGGTCTTGGTATTCTCCCTCTTTATAACGGGACCAAGGCTCGTTTCTTTTCTTCAATCCTCCATCGAATCCTCTCCTCGCTCCAAGTTCCAGCACCTAGAGCTCCAGATTCGAGCGCTTCGGACTTTCAACGATGTCCGGTTCCGACCTCCAGGGCCGGTGGATGCCCTCCTCCGTCACGGAGGAGGACGTGCTAAATTTGCGGGAGGCCAAGTACCTGGCTTATGAGATTTCGCACAGGTTGCCTGCCGAAGGGCAGGCTATCCCCACCCCCGAGCCCGGCGAGTATGTCGTTTTCGTATCCCACCTCCGTCGGGGTTTAGGCTTCCCGATGGATCCTTTTGTGAGAGGGCTCATGTTTTACTATGGGTTGGAATTCCACGATTTGGCTCCGGAGTCTATCCTCCATATTTCCGCGTTTATTGTCGTCTGTGAAGCCTTCCTCCGCGTCACCCCTCACTTCGCCTGTGGTGAAGACCTTCAATGTGGCGCCCGAAGATGATCGGGGCGTCAAGCGGAGTGTGGCGGGGCGGCCATAAGTAAGAGGGCCGATGCCCCGTGGCCCGCTGGCTCCTTCCAAGAGGAGCTCGGCCCGTGGCAGCAAGAGTGGTTCTATATTACCGTTCCGAGGGGCCGCAGATAAAAGTCGCCGCCCTTATTCCGCCCGGACCTCCACGACGGTTGATGTCGTGGGTCAACCAAGGAGCTCAACTGGGGCCGTCAAAGGGCGTGCCCCTACTGCGAGGGCCGGATTCGAGATCTCCAAGCGAGGGAGGTCGATATGGTGGTGGTGATGCAGGTTATGCTGATTAGGCGTCTCCCGCCTGCAAACGCCGCCCTCTCCGGCTATGGGATTTTAATCCGGAGGGCCCACGGATTCTTCAACACTTCATGGGTATGACACCCCTGGAGATGTACAAATTATTCTTCGGACCGCAAGAGGTGCGTCCGGAATTGACCGAGGATGCTGGCCTAAGCTGCAATCGCCCGAATACTCAAGTAAGTAGTTCCGAGTCCGGACATACCGTTTGTTTGCCTTTCGATGATTCGCCTTATGACCAACTTCCTTCTACACAGGAGTGGATAGCGGAAGCAAAATTGATACGGTGTCTGGCCCCCCTCCCCGAGACCGCGCCGGATCCCGTGCTGGTCCGGATGCTTGAGGTTGCGCCTTCAGAGGAAGACGAAGGGGAAAGCAGAAAGCTCTTGCCTCGCCGAAGGAGGCTCTTGATAGAGTGTGGATCGAGAATCCCTCCCTCCAAGGGGAGAAGAGTACTGCCTCCGAGGTCCCGGGGCAAAAGCCCTAAACGGGGAAGAAATCTTCGCCAGAGGTCCTGCGTCCGGGAGGCCCGGCCGCACAATCTCCCTTAAAGAGTCAGCCTCCAACAAGCCGTAAGTAGAAAGAAAGGAGTTTTATAATAAGGGACATCCCTATTTGTGCTTCGAGGATAACTAAAGTTTTTACCTTGTAGTTCGGATCTCCGTCCGCCGCAAATGAGCTCGTCTTCGGGGACCTTCGTCCGGAGATGATAGAGAGCGAGACGCCCGTCCGGGCGCCCGTCGGATAGGGCGGACGAGCCTGAAGTGTAATCACGGAGGGAGCCCCGGGTTTGGCAAAGCCGGATAGTTCGGCGCCAATCGGTGTCTGGTGAAGGATCTGCTTGAGAAGGCGTCTATCTCAGAAGATCATCACGCATTGATGAGCATGGTGATTGAAAGGATTTAAATCCGCCAAGGCGGTTGCACGATGCCGTCGGGGAGTTCTTTGGCGGGGTTTGACGACGTAAAATGACACACCTTTTAACAGTTTTGCATATAGAATGCGCCCTGTATAGATAGTAGCCCCTGAGACTCGGTAGGTTGTCGAAATCGACAGCGTGCCGAGGATCAAAATCGCAGGTTTAAATTCCCGTCGTGCCGATGCAGGTGGCGGGTCGTCCGGGGGCCAGCCGGACTGATGGAGTTGCTGAACTAAAGCGGCAACTCGATGTTGCGGATGCGGACATCACGCTGGTCAACAGGCGACTTGATGAGTCGCAAGGTAAGTGTTACTGCGCGGTCACTTGGTAAGGGAGCCGAAGCCAGCTCCTTACAACATGTGCGTGAAATGCAGATAGTGCCGCTGCTGTGGAGAGCCTTCGGGCCGAACTTGCTCAAGCCAAGGAGCAGGCCAGAAGGAGTAATGCGGCGGCCTCGAGGGCGGCCGAGGAGTTAGCGGCCGAAAGGGTCGCACACTGCCGGAGCAGGGAAGAGATGGCCGAAATGGCCATGAAGTTAAAAGATGCTACCGACCGCAATGAGGCTCTTGGGAAGGAGCGCCTAGCGGGGCAAGAAGACCTGCGGAAGGCCACCGCCGGTTAAGGATGCCCGCTCTGCAATGCAGGCTATAAAGGAAGAGCTGCGCCAGGCCGGAGATATTGTAGCTGGCAAGCCTTTTCTGCTGCGCCGAAGGTTTACGGATCCAAAGTATGCTCAGCTGGGCCAACTGTGGGGTCCAGAGGACCCTTATATGGACTTAGCAGCGAGTGCGGCGGATGCCGTTGTGCATTTTCGAAGCCAGAAGGATCACAAGACGGAAGAGCTGTTTTGGTCTCAATTCCATAGTCCGGAGCATTCACTTCCGCTGACCGACCGTTTGGCCGAGTGGGCTGAGCTAAGTAGATTGTCCGGCCTTGCTATGACGGATATAGTGACCCATATCCGGCCGGATAGGCCCCAGCCGAAAAGTTACTTTGGCTTATTGCAGCAATTTCTTGGGGCGGTGCCGCATATCAAGGCGATGAAGCGGTCGGCCTGCATAGAGGGTGCGCGGATGGCGCTCGCCCATGTGAAGACACATTGGACAGAGATGGATGCCACCGCTGTTGCGACCCCGGGTTCGGATGATAACCGGTTACCCGCCGAGCACTATTTTGGCGAAGTGCTGCGTGGTGCTCGTGTAATAGAGTCGCAGTGCTAAAAAAATGTTACGTTCGAATGAACGTTTATATGATGTAAAACGATATTTATGATGTAAGCGCCTTTTATACTTGTGCGTTCAAGTAATAGAATGTCTCCTTATGCGGCCGTTCATGTATACGTGTGTATAACCTGAAAGATGGCAGTCGTCGGCTTCAGCCCCCACGCACAAGGTGCGGGGGTGTTCGCAAAAAAAATAGCGCGTTTTCACACTTAATCCGACGTCTCGGTCCTGTAAAGGAGGTGCTAGCGGAGCAAACGAGGCAACCGGACTATAATGCTTTATCACTTTCACTTAGCCATGGAGTTCGAGGGTGGGGCTACGACATAGCCCCTGGGGGCACCGCGCTCTCCGAATTTGGGGCGCGTATGTGCCTGGCCGGGAAACGGCCCTTCGTCAAAGCGGAGGAATCCTAAACATTCCCATGGTCGATCGAGTGGTTGACCAGTCTCTCGCTGTATCATGACAGTCAGTTTTCGGCTTTCTCTACTGAGGTGCTCGCCCAGCCGAACTGGGGCACAATCGCAGTAGTTCTCCTGGAGCCGCGTTAGCCGATGATACGGAACGTAAGGCAGCAAAACACAGGAGCCGGGCAAACCCAACATTTGACCAAAGACATGATTCAGGGCTGATGCATATAAGGCCTAACTCGAGACGCCGAACACTCCCGAAGGTGTTCGGTCTTTATAATAGCCGGCAAAACAAAGCCCTAAGCCCCTTGTGTCCAGGTATGGGAAGGTTCTTCTGGCACGGCCGATGCCAAAACGCCAGTCTCCACTCTGGTTATAATGATAAACCAGGGGATTATAGCAACAAGAGACAGTAAGAAAGGTTTACGTAGGGTCTTAGTCTGAAAAGAGTCCTTGCAACGGGTCCCTACTGCACGTCTGCGCCTGTGTCTCCGTTGTGCCGTATCCTGGACGGGTGTGCACGCTGTTCATCTGTAAAAAGAGAGGAACTTGGTTGGAAAAGAAATCGTGTGGGAAAGTGCATAAAAAATTGAAATATAGATTTAATAAAGCTGAGCCTATGCTAGCTCATTATGGCTTATATGTGCAAACCCTTGTTAAGGGGTGTGCGGCTAGGTAGCCCCTAACTTATTTATTCCGGACTCGTCCAGCCGTGTCCGGGGTCTCAGGCGACCTTTTAATGAAATGATGCCACGTGGACCGGGCATTTTAAGCGTAAGAGACGCGTAATGTGGTATTGCATTGAAGCGGACGAAAGCTTCCCGTCCCAGTGATGCTTGATAGCTGGCGTAAGGGCCTGGCGCCACTCCTTTGAAGGAAGTGCGGCTATGCCGAGTTGCAGTATGGTCTATCCCAACTTGCGGATTGTGTCCGTATCTAGCAGGTTTAAGTCACCGTCGCCGTCCATCAAAACCTGCGTGAATTGCAGTCCCTCTATTATGGGATCCAATATCAGGGCAATCTATCCTGCATTCCGGATACTTCTGGACTAATCCAGATGGTCGAAAGTGATTGGTTTTGACATTCAATCTCGGTGTTCCACTGGGGTGGACCGTGCGACACTTGTCTTAGCGAGTGCCGTGTTGGTTTTCCGTACTATCGCGTGAAGCGAGTTTACTGTTTTGACTTCTTGTGGGAAAGTCTTTTGACTTCCGGTGCTCTGCTGGTGGGGTTCGTCATCGTCCTCGCTTGGCGCATCGAGCCCCTTGTGTCCGGCGTTGAGTCTGCCGGACTGCTTAAAAACCCAAAAATTTCAGTTGGTATGGTTTGCAGGCCTTCCGGGGGTACTGTGGATTTGACATATCCGATCTAAAATTTTGTTTAAATTTGATAGCTCGTCTCTGTTGTCCTTAAGAGGCCGTGTTTTATTGGTTGGCCGCGAGCTTTTGAATCCGGCGTTGACCGCCGTGCCCTTTGGGATTTTTTCTTTGTTCCGGCGCTGATCTTTCCTGCGGCGTGACTTTCCGTTTCCATCTCTGATCTCGGATGTACTCGGGTCGCTGGTGCTGCATCCTGCTAGCCAGCTGGCTTCTCCTGCGCAAAAGCGCGTCATGAGGCTTGTTAGTTCGGCCATTGTTCTTGGCTTCTCTAGGCCGAGGTGTCTGGCGAGCCATTCTTCTCGGACGTTGTATTTAAAAGCTGCTAAGGCTTCCGCGTCCGGACAGTCGACTATTTGGTTCTTTTTGGTAAGGAACCTGTTCCAGAATTTGCGCACTGACTCTCCGGGCTGTTTTGTTATATGACTCAGATCGTTTGCATCCGGAGGGCAGACATAAGTCCCTTGAAAATTTTCTCTAAACGCGTCCTCAAGCTTTTCCCAACTTCCAACAGTGTTTTCTGGGAGGCTTTTGAGCCAATGCCGAGCTGGCCCTTTGAGCTTGAGGGGTAGGTATTTTATGGCGTGGAGATCATCTCCTCTAGCCATGTGTATGTGTAGTATGTAATCTTCTATCCAGACTCCGGGGTCTGTTGTGCCGTCGTATGCCTCTATGTTTATGGGTTTCAACCCTGCTGGAAATTCATGATCCAGCACCTCATCGGTAAAACATAGCGGGTGTGCGGCGCCCCTGTATTTGGGTGTGCCGTTGTCTTCGAACACTTGTCGCGTTGTGTTACTTCCTAGGGCCCTCTTTTTTGACCCATAGATGGACCTAGTTGGGCCGTCCGTTTTCCCAGGATTATAAGTCGGCTTGTGTGCGGCCCCGCTTGTCGCTTTTGGCCTGTCATCTGGCCGTCTATCCGGCCAGGCGGCCTCTTTATTTTTTGACTGTGAGGGCTCTATGGCTTCCTCGTCAAATTGTGGTAGCAACTTGCACTTCGGGTAGCTCTTTGTTTGATGGCCATTGCCATATTTGTCTGCAGTCTTGAATACTTTGCTCCACTTCATTCTGAGCGTGTCTTCTGCTGTTTTGAGCTTCCGTTTCTCCTTCTTCAAACTTCTTGCAGTGGCGACGAGTCTTTTGTGTATGTTCTTATGCTCCGGTGTTGTGTCCGGACTGTTGATTGCTCCGTGAAGGGGTTGATTATCCGGCTCGTCCTGTTCGTCGTCCGCTGGTTTGCCCTGCTCTATCGCTGGGTCGTTAGGAAGGCTGCTTTGATCGAGGCGGGACTTAGGGCGGCGTCTACGTCGCCGTTTTGGCTGTTTATCGGCGAGATTATCCTCTGCCGCGTCCCGTTGTTCCTCGTTATCGCTTCCCTTTGGGGTGTCCACCATGTATATGTCGTATGACGAGGTGGTCTTCCAGTGTCCTGTAGGCACTGGTTTTTGGTAGTCTCCGGCATCGTCGTCCATGCCGTCGATGTCTTCGGAGTCGTAGTCGATTACGTCGATTAAATCGTTGACGGTGGCCACGAAGTGGGTGGTGGGTGGGCTCTGAATTTCTTCGTCGTCCGCGTCCCAACCATCCTGGCCGTAGTTCGGCCAGGGCTCTCCGGATAGCGAGAGATGCTTCAGTGAATTTACGATATCACCGAAGGGCGAGTGGTGAAAGATGTCCGCAGCGGTGAATTCCATGATCGGCGCCCAATCGGATTCGACTGGCAGGGGCGCAGGAGGTTCGGAGTCCGGCAGAGAGTCCGGCACCTCGGAGTCATGAGCTTTATGCGGGACAAGGTAAGTGTTCGGCTCCATCGCCGTAGAAGTTGCAGCTCCCGAGGCGGTGTCCAGCCATCCGTCCTCGATCCGAGCGATCGACTCCGGACTATGGGTCGGAGCGGATTCGTGTGCGGCCTCCAAGGTGCTGTCCGGCAGTAGAGTTAGGTCATGCCCATCGTGACAGCGCTGCACGCTTGGCTGTGGCTCCGATCCAGCGAAGATCAAGTCCCCGCGGATATCGGCCGTGAAGTTTATGCTTCCGAACCTGACCTGACGGCCAGGGGCTTTGCTTTCGATCTGCTCCAGATGGCCAAGTGAGTTGGCCCAGAAAAGCCGCCCGAATATGAAGATCTGTCCGGGAGAAAAGTCTCACCCAGGACTGCGTCGTTATCGATTGAAGAGGCCATCACGCCTATCGGTGGCGACATAGAGGAACTCTTAATGAAAGCACCAATGTCGGTGTCAAACCGGCGGATCTCGGTAGGGGGTCCCGAACTGTGCGTCTAGGCGGATGGTAACAGGAGACAAGGGACACGATGTTTTACCTGTGTTCGGGCCCTCTTGATGGAGGTAAAACCCTACGTCCTGCTTGATTGATATTGATATTGTGGATGTTTACAAGAGTGGATCTACCACGAGATCAAGGAGGCTAAACCCTAGAAGCTAGCCTATGGTATGATTGTAAAGGTTGTTGTTGTCCTACGGACTAGAGCCATCCGGTTTATATAGACACCGGAGAGGGCTAGGGTTACATAGAGTCGGTTACAATGGTAGGAGATCTACATATCCGTATCGCCAAGCTTGACTTCCATGCCAAGGAAAGTCCCATTCGGACACGGGGCGAAGTCTTCAATCTTGTATCTTCATAGTCTTGGAGTCCGGTCGATGATGATAGTCCGGCCAATGATAGTTCGGCTGATGATGGTAGTCCGGCTATCTGGACACCCCCTAATCCAGGACTCCCTCAATGACCGAGGAGCAAAACGCAGCCGTAGTGCAGGCCCAAGTGGACGCCCATTTTGGATCGAAACCGGCACCGCCGCCAAAGGAGAAAGTGCCTGAGAAAATGATTGACCACTTCATTCGTATGGCTAGAGCACCAGTTCCCAAGCCTGTTGACTCAGACTATGAGCGCCAAATCAGGAAGCTACATCGAGCACGGCTACAGAAGGAAGCGAGCTCGAGCTCGAGCCAACAAGCAGCTCGCAAAAAATACGGGAAAATCGTTCCCCAGCTGGGAGAACAGGCGGCACAAGCGATCCCCCCGCTTGTTGTGCCAACAACACATGAGAGGAGTATGCACGCCAAATATTATTGTGGGAAAACCGTTAGCATTCCCCAGCAGGGAGATGTGGTAATAACGGAGGAGTATATAATGCAGGCTGAAATGCTCAAGATCTCTGTTGGACAACTTCTCGAAATCGAGCTCATGTCTCCGCTTAGAGAATCGGAAATAAAATGGAAATATGTCCGGGGCCAACCTTTGGTCCATCCATACAAGGTCAAGGACCTCCCAACGAGAACGTATGAATTGCATCAATGGTACATGAACATTACCAAGATTTCCAATCGAGAGTCCCTCATGGTGAATGTCAAGCATGAGCATTATTACCATGAGAAAGCTCTGGCCGTTGAGTATTCAGAACTATTTCAGTTATACAATCAAGACGCACTCGACAAGTCTATCGTCAATTTTTATTGTCTGTAAGTGATTTCTTTCTGTAATTTAAGTCTCAAGCTAGTTATGTAGTGATAATTTTGATCAATCATTACATGTAATTATCCTCACTATATTCTTTTCTGTGGTATTATATGCAGGATGAAGATGTATGAAATGAAAAAAATCTGGACGCTATGGCATTGGGTTCATTTACCCAAATACCATTAATGAGTACATATTGTAGCTTCCGGTTTATCAAGCAGGAGTAGAGGAAAGCATGCTAGAGTTCTTGAAGCGCCTCAATACCAATGAAGATATACTACTTCCTTACAACTTCCCGTGAGTCACACTGTCTTGTACTATAAATTCTGTTTTTCTTTGCCGGCTTAATTAAGACATGCAAACGTGTGCGCATGCAGTTGGCACTGGATCCTGTTAGACATTAAAGTTGAGGAAGGAAAATTTGAATTACTGGACTCACTAACTAAAGAAGATAAAGACTACACCATCGTGAAGGGGATAGTCGACAGGTAATTTCAATCATTATTAACTATATCTCGGCCTATTATTAGTTCGTCATTTCCTGATATGAACTATTTAATAACCCCTTTATTAATTTTCTTTGACGGCGGGAAGGGCATGGCCAAAGTTCATCAAGGTGACTCCAGGCAACTGGGCAAAAAAGTTGTTTTGGCATCGACCAAAGGTAAGTAATTAAGTAGTAAGCTAGCTACCATCTCTTTAATTCTTGTTTCAATATCATTAATTAATTAATTATCATGCTTGATTAATCATTATCTGATTCAATTCCATTCTCGTAAAGGCCACAAGCAAAAGCGCCGTGGAATAATCTGTGTGCATTCTACGTTTGCGAGAACATTCGCATGATAGCGTTTGAAAGGAGTAGATCTGATAGAAAGGACTGGGTACGTTTGTCAGAACACTATTCACACCATTATCGATATCTAGTCACACAACTAATACACATGCATATTGATCTCCTTTTTAACAGTTCAGAGAGGTGCGGGATAAGCTCCTACCATCGGACCGCATACTAGCACTTCAAGAGGAAATAGCCGGATTTTTGCTCGACTAGGTCATAGATCCCAAAGGAGAATACTATTACCCTCTACCGCCCCCATGAACCACTTTTCATCGTGCTCCGGAGGCACCAAGGCAACATATGTAGGAGAAATTGTATATGTATATACATGTGTATGTGTGAATAATTAATGGTGTTGGTTGTGATATATTCGATGATATAATATATATATATATATATATATATATATATATATATATATATATATATATATATATATATATATGCGGTTCTACGTACGAGAAAATCTATTTATATATATGCATAACATGTACAATTTGTAGTATCGTGAAATACCAGCAAACAAAAAAATGGAATGGAAAATAAAGCCAAAAACCCCCTAAACATTTAGTACCGGTTGGTGTTACCAACCGGTACTAATGTCCTACGCGCACACGGCCCTGGCTCGTGCCACGTGGTGTCACTTTAGCGCCGGTTCGTGACGAACCGGTACTAAAGGGGGGGGGGCTTTAGTCCCCACTCTTTAGTGCCGGTTGGCAAACCGGCACTAAAGGCCGTTACGAACCGGCACTAAAGGCCGGTTCTGCACGAGTGGCTCCGCCTTCCTCCTCCGTCCTCCTCCCTCCTCCCTCCTCCAGTCGTCCCTCCTTCTCCCTCCTCCCTCCTCCACCCACAACCCCTCCTCCCTGCTACATTTTGATTTAGTAGGCTAGTTCATATGCAACATTTTGATTTAGTTGATATGATTTAGTTGATTCAGTAGGCTAGTTGATTTAGTTGATTTAGAACATTTTGATTTAGTTGATTTAGTAGGCTAGTTGATATGCAACATTTAGAGAGAGATATGATAGTTGATAGTTTTTAGTTGATATTATTAACTGATTAGCAAAAATTTAGACATAGTTTATAGTTTTTAGTTGATATAAGCCTCTGGTCATATATAACACTTTGATATAGGATAGTTTCTAGGGTTTTTGTGTTCCTCATGGCAGTTGTTTTTTTATGCTATATTGAAGTTGGTGTACCACAGTTTTTGTTATATGTTCTTGTTATATGGCAGTTCTTGTTATATGTAATGTATGTTGCTAACCTCATATCATCTTATATGTTAATTTTAGTTACTAAGCCTGAATATTCAGTTGTTTGATTAAGATCAATGCATTGAGAACTTTATGTTATTGTTTTCCTTTTCTGTGAAGTGGATCGTTCATCTTTGCTCATATTGCTTTAGGAAAATGGCGCGACCACCACCACCACCATGTCGACTATGCAAGTCAAGGTGCTCCATCAGCCTTGCAACTGGCAAGATGTTCGGCATCTACTTCTCGCCGAGTTTTCGTCATGCGGCGGTAAGAAATTATATGAAATGTAACAACTATTTTGTTTTTAATGTTGGCATTAATGCATTGTGTCATTTTTCTTTTTTTACCAAGATCGTCCCATGCAATGTGAGGTTGAAATTCAACAAGCTAACAGGAGACACTGTGACCTTTGAGGCTCCTGGGGGGCCCTACATTATGGAGGTCGAGAAAGGACGCAATATGTCGCAGACTAGAGTAGATGGATGGGCCCGTTTCCTCGCCCGCATGCGTGCTACTGGTGGTGAGTTGATCAGCTTCTCCTTCACAGCAAAAACACCCAAGCGGGCTGTCATTTATATCAACAATGATGAAGATGATCAGGACCCACTCGATGAAGATGATGAGGACCCTCTTCATGAAGCCATCGTAGCTCAAAAATTAGGCTGAGCGAGGAGGAGGTGTGCAACCTATGGGAAATAATTCCGCCATGTGATGACTTTGTCAGGATGCCATTCATGACCCGCCTGACAAGTACCATGGTCGATCGACATGATATGGTATGTTATACTAACTGTAGTAATTTGGTGATATATATATATATATATATATATATATATATATATATATATATATATATATGCTTGATTGGTATGCTTTAGTGTAGAGTTCAACCACGTGATTATTAGTGTATAATCCAAGGAACTATTAATAGTGTAGATAATCCATACATACTTATTAGTAGAATTTATGCTTAATAGAAATGTGTAATACTGTGTCTTTTGATAGTGTAGAAATCTATACTTAGTAGAAATATATTTGCAAGAGTGTGTGCGAGGCTACTTATTAATTGATATATTTTTCTTATTCAAAAATTGCCCAAGAGCCTATCTGCGAGTTGGGGTATCGAGCCTGATGAAGAAGGCTCAGCTGGAATACACCTTACCACAAGGGGCTCCGTCACCACCTGTACTTATGGCGTCGACACGGACGGTCGCACACACTTAAACTCGGTTGGATGGAAGAGATTCCTCAGTGGCAAAAGTCTTCGCGTTGGACAGGCCATCCTAATTACTATCAGGAACACCCACCGCCCAGGCTTGAGGATGATGATCGTCGTTGATATCATCTAGAACTACATATGTGTGTATGGCTGTATGACTACCTAGTACTGTTTATCATATATGCTATATTTATGTGAGGATGCATGTTGACTATATATGAAATGGTTATCTAGTAGTACTACCTAGTACCTATAATGCTTTATGATACTATATGACTATATGGTATTGTGGTTAATGATATTGTTATCTAGTATATATGGTATTGTTGTTAATGATATTGTTATCTGATATATGTGAAATTTCAGTTTATTGAAACGGGGTAGGAAAAAATGATGAAAGATACAACAATAGCGCGGGGATACAAAAGTGCTACAGCTACTTAATAGTAGCGCGTTCCAGAATAGCGCTGCTCATATAGTCAATAATAATAGCGCTGGTAAAGACCGCGCTACTACTAGTTGTTAGCTGTAGCGCCATAGTAGTAGCACGGCTACCCGCACTGCTAATAGCATCAAAACCCGCGCTACTACTAGGATTTTCCCTAGTAGTGATACGACGCCTCATAGGGCACTGTGGATGACAGCGCATATGGCGCCAGTGACGACCTGGAACATGAGCGGCCGACGAGATCGGCTAAGGCATCACGGTCGACCGGGAAGGGGCAGGTGGATGCGATCCCGACGCGGCCGGCCGAGCCCAGGCGAGTAGGGCGGACTCCATGAAGGGCGACTCCGTCGCTAGGGTGGAAGGAGGCGGCGCGGCGGCAGAGGCCGAGGCGGCGGGGCCATAGGAGGCGGAAGCGCGACGCAGATCAAACGCGTCGTTTGATACCATGTTAGATAAAACTAGGGTTTGGAACAATGCTCGATACTCTGGACGGGTACGGCTGTCATGTATTTATATGAGGAAACATACATATACATGTTTATGTTACAACACGTATATCTACTATATCCTTAGTCTAACAGTCCCAAGCTGGTACCCCTCCCCAGGCCCCCAGGCGGTTACGAGGGAGAGGGGGAGATCATCCCACCTAGGAACGTCACATGCAAGGACACCGACGGCAAGCGGCCTGGGTGCACGAGCACCTGCCCCGACCGGTACCTCCAATAATGCATCGTCCTTTGCCCCGATTGCAGGGCATTTTGCTGTACGTATTCAATCATGTTTGTTAATTGTTTGCCAAGAGCCTTTTGGGTAAGGGCTCTACTGATATACAAATGCATGTCATGGTGAAAAAAAAAAGACGACGAGGTAAAGCCGGCAAAGCCTTACCGCCGCCTGCGACGTTCATGTTTGTAGATGGGGCACTGGACGTCGGCAACAATGCATACTTGCCACACGTCGAGACAGAGGAGGGGTACTACCATCAAGTCTCCCGATCTTGCAGCAGCAGGTTCAGCAACGGGCCAACTTGGCAGACACAATCTGTATGTGCATCACAATGATGCGAAAGCCTATGGGTTTTAACCTTGTTTTCGACCAAAATATGTTCTAAATGTTGGTTCATTTCATGGTGTCCAGCGACATCCATGGGCTTCCAACAGAGCCCTCTAGCTTAGAGCATCTCCAGCCGCGTCTCCAACAAAGCATCCCAGACGACTTTTCTTGTACCGGCGTCAAAAAATCGGCCCAGTCGCGTCTCTATGGGGTCATTTTTGCCGGCTCGGGCCGAAATTGGCGCCGGCGGACCCAACCCGAACTCGGCGCGCAGGGGGCGCTCGGGGGCCTCGGGCGAATCTTTTTTGGCGCGAAAGCGCCGTGGGGCAGCCGCGTCAGTGACACCGCCCGCCTCGTCTTCCCGACGCCTCGGTTTCCCGCGGGGAATCAATGGCAAGGCTGCCGCCGGTCAGCTTTGCCATTGATTCCTCACGGGCGGCGCGTCACGGGGCGGCGCGCCGACGCCTCCCCTCCCTCGGACGCGTACACACGGACGCGGCGCGGCTATATATGGTCTCGCTCGCCTGCGTTGGAGTGCCACCCCAGCCCTCCCTCTCCCGCCGATCTCTTCTCCCCAGCCACTCCCTCTCCCCGATGGCCGAGCGTTTCCCCGGAGACGAGGCGGCGGCCAACGGCTTCGGCCGCCGTTCGCTCCGCGAACAGGAGTCCTGGCTCCTGTTCCAGGCGAACATCCCGGCGCCGCCGGACATGCGCGCCGGGTCGACGGGCTGGAGGCTCAGCAATGGGGGAGTGCCCATTCCCCCGTTGCCCGACGCCGTCACCAGGCCATCGTACTTCGTCGACGAGGTCGAGATCGCGCGCGCCTCTCTCACTGACGCCGAGTGCTCCCTTCCCCAGTACGCTGCCGACAACAACGCGGCTTAGGCGGCGTACTTCGAGCGCCGCCAACAGCAGGGGCTGGCGTCCACCAACGGGGCGCCGGTGGTCGGCGGCATCCAGAACAACGAGGGGCGCCACCTCTGGTGGGGCGTCCCCGGCCGCACCCTCGACGGCGTGCTGACGCACCTCGAGGGCGGCAACAACCCACCGTTGGCGTACCCCCCGGCGAGGACGGCCGCCCCGACGCACCGCCGACGCGACGGGCAATGGGCACCGAGGAGGTTCGGCTCCTCCTCCTCTTCTTCCTCGTCGCGTTCTTCCTCCCAATCCTCCGGCACTCCATCACTCCTCGGCGTCAAGGCCGAGCCCGCGGCGGAGACGCCGCCGCCGGGCGACACGCATCGCCGCATCGTCATCAGCGAGGGCGGCCGGCGCGCCTCCTCGTCGGCTCCTCCCCCGCGCTTCGTCAAGCCGAACACGGAGCCGGGTCTCGCGCCGGTGAAGACGGAGCCAGGGCTGGCTCCGGTGAAGGGGGAGCACGGCGAGGTCGAGCTCGACGACGACGCGACCCTTGAATGGGCACGACAAGACTCGCAGAAGATGGCGAGGGAGCGCCACCGCGCCGCCCTACAGCGCTTCACGCAGCGCCGCCGAGGCCGCGACGAAGGTGTCGTCATCATCATCGACGACAGCGACGACGACGACGACGCGCCGCCGCCGCCGCCACCATCCGGGGAGGGGTCCAGCAGGGGTGCCCGAGTCAAGGAGGAGAAGGCCGACGATGGCGGCGACGACGGCCACTTCTCGGCCTTCAGCTAGTTTTTTTTTTGACTAGTTTTTATATGTAATGGCGTGTTTTATCCCAAGTTTGCGAATATAAAAATCCAAGTTTGCCGAAAATTGGCGTGTTTCAGCCCAATTTTGTCTAATTTTTTTTCCACGCCTGGGGCCGGCCCTGGGGGCGGCGGCTGGGGGCCAACTCGCCTTCAGACCCACTTTTTGCACCGGGTCATCTCCAGGCGGCGATTTTAGGCGCCCCCTGGGGGGCCAACGGCTGGAGATGCTCTTACATGTCATTGCGTGGTAGGTTCAACATGTTTGGAGCTAACTACGCCTCCGCGGCTGCCGGTATCGGATTTTCCACGGTAAGACAACCCATTGTACTTCATTTGCAATTGTGCGAAATTACCAACATTTAAAATAAGAGAAGAAATGAGAGATGCATGCATGAATGCAGAACGGAGAGCGGTCCATCTCATTGCCGAAACAGCTGGAGCACTTCAAGGCAGCTAGGGCCGAGATGCAGGCCAAGCTGGGCAGCGATGCCAAAGTACGCGACCTCCTGTCCAAGTCTGTCTTCCTCGGCATCCGACGGACAGGACCTCGATCCAATGGTGAATGTCCAGGACCCAAATGCGTGGGCACATACCGAGATCCAGAAACTCATCGCCCTGTATGGGGAAGCCCGAAGCCGTGACGTCCATTTACGACATGGGTGCCAGGAAGATGGCCATCGTCAACGTCGGTGTCAGCGGGCAGACCTATTACTACTATATATGTAACAAGTGCGTGGACGAAAATGCCATTGCGTTTGACGCCGCCCTAAAGCCCCACATGGTCAATCTCGCGTCCAAGAAGTTGGGCCTCTCCTACTCCATCGGTGACTTCTACGGCTTCATCACAACCGTCTTCGCTAACCCGGCAAATTATGGTACGTAGTGCAGTAAACCAATCATTGGTACTGTTTCTTTTTCTGTTCAAAAATTAAACAACCACCGAAACAATTTACCATGGGACACACCAATAAGGGAGCCCAATCCCATTATCAACCAATAACGCACATGTGTCCAACGTTCATTTATTAGTGCTTTGTTTCAATCTTTATTTGTTGCCGTGTACGAGGAGCTTGGCTTGTGCATACCCGAGACTCATGAAACTAGCGGGGCTAAAATACGCTCGTTACGATCACTGAATATGACGGGACGTGAAAATAAGGCCACTGTAGCGCGTATGCGGTGCGTACAGGCCTAGTTTGACCAACTGCTTACCGTCACATAGTGCTCTCTCATTTGGCCAATGATTCATGGAGGTTTTTTTTGTAAAAGAACCATAATCCCGAATCTCTCTCTCAAATCCCTAATCCGCGGCTCCCATCTCAAATCCCTAACCCCCTTGCCCCCTCCTCTTCTGTCGCTCTGCTCCGCTACCACCGTCGCCGCCGTCGAATCTGGCTGCCGCAAGCTCGTCCTCCTCTGCTGCTTTCCCCCGCAAGCTCTGGCGGTCATGTCTACAGCAAGCTCGTCCTCCTCTGCTATCCGCCGGTGGGCGTTGGTGCTACCGTTGATCCGCTGCGGAGGCTGCAAGGAAAAGGTGCGCATGTACATCTCCACCACTGAGAAGCACGACGGCTGGGTCTTCTACAAGTGTCAAAATCATGGGGTTAGTGTGAGAGTTAAACACGGCTTAGTAATCCTAGTCCGATACGTGCTAAGAGGCAGTCGCCGAGTAGGATAATTCTTGGGCTGTTTAGCTCCTATTTAAACCCCTGTAACCCACGTTGTAAACATACCAGATCAAAGCAATACAAAGTAAAGCAAGGCTCGATACGAGCCTCTGGCCATCGATCAGTTTTTCTATTCGCTAAAGCTACGTCAAGACGTTCCGCCGAGGCCGCCGGCTAGGACAAGTTCACGTATGCGTCTATCGTACGTGTGTGAGGTGCTTGAGAATCAATCAAACTGCATGCTTGTCTAGCTATCTTTGCACTACACATGCACAATTCCTGGGTGGTTTTGATCTAGCTAGTTCAAAAACCAACAATTGGTATCAGAGCTTCGACGATCTAGGATCTACAATGACGGACAGCGACGCTGAGTCGGTCAAGTCCGGCAACTGTGGTTCCAAGGCGAACAAGAAGGGCGACAAGTCAGTAACTAGTGGTGGCGGAACGGGCGGCGCCAACGTACTAGCGCATCGCAACATCCCCATCCAGTACCCGATGCTCACTGACGCCAACTACGGCGTGTGGACGGTGAAGATGAAGATCATTCTCCAAACCCTTCGAGTGTGGCAGGCCATCACGGATGACGACATCGACAAGGTGTGCGACGAAGGTGCCACGGCCACCATAGCCCAGTCTGTGTCGGATTCCGTGCTGATGACATTGGCGGAGTTCGAGACAACAAGAGAGGCGTGGAACGTACTCAAAGAGATGAGGATCGGAGAAGATCGCGTCACCAAGGATCGGGCACAAGTGCTGAAATGCCAATTTCACAAGTTGCAAATGGAGGAAACTGAATCAGTGAACGACTATGCCATGCGTCTGACTACATTGTTGGGAGAGATCCGCGCGCTTGGTGCAAAGCTCGAGGAGACCGAGATTGTGGAGAAGTTTTTCAGTTTGGTGACTGATAAATTCACGTACATCATCGGCACGCTCGAGCAGCTTTACGACATCGACGACATGACCATAACGGAGGCGATCGGACCTTGTGGACGTGGGAAGAGAATGCTCGTGGTTGTCGAAAAGGCAAAGGAGGAGGTGATGACCAACTCATGTACTCGCGTGCAGATTGGGAGTCCCCAAGTAGCAAAGGAAGGCGCAACGTTGGCGAAGGCTCAAGCAACGCAAAGCGCGGCGGAAAAACCGGAAAAGGCAAAGCAAAAGGCAAGCCACAATGTCGTGGTAAGGCGGACCGATCTAAAGAGCGGAAGCCACGGAACTTTGGATATGTCTGAGGTCAAGTGCTATAACTGCAACGAGATGGGTCACTTTGCGAAGAATTGTCCGGAGCCTAACAAGCGGGAGATCAAAGCAAATTTGGCGAATCAGGAAGACGAACGTCCAGGTCTTCTGATGGCCATAGTTTGTGATCTCGTCGAAACAGAGGTTGTGAAACCAAAACGGAAGGTGCTACTTCATGAGGAAAAGGTAACACCAAAGTTATCCGAGAAGTCAGAACATGTCGTGGTATCTAGACACGGGTGCCAGTAACCACATGACGGGGTGCAAGGAGAAGTTCCTCGAGCTGGAATATGAAATTGATGGCTCGGTCAATTTCGGTGATGGTTCAAATGTGGAGATTTGCGGGCAAGGATCTGTCCTCTTCGAGGGTCTCACAGGAGAACATCGCATACTAACCGGGGTGTACTACATCCCACGGCTTCGCAACAACATCATCTCTATCGGGAAACTTGACGAGAATGGATGCAAGGTGGATATTGAGAACGGAGTGATGACGATCTTCGACAACCTCCTAAACGTGCTCGTGCGTGTGAATCACACGCAGAACAGGCTCTATATCCTCAACCTTGATCAATGTGTTGGCTCGCCAAGAGTGATGATGATTCGTGGTTATGGCATGCTAGATTTGGACACGTTAACTTCTACGCCTTGAAGAAGATGTCGAAGATGGAGATGGTATCTGGGATGCTGTTTATCGACCATGTTGATCGAGTATGTGATGGGTGCTTGGTTGGAAAACAGCACCGCGGGCCGTTCCTTGCTCAGTCTACCTATCATGCAAGTGATGCACTCGAGCTACTCCATGGTGATCTATGTGGCCCTATCACCCCAGGAACTCACGGAGGAAAGAAGTACATCTTCCTTGTGGTAGATGACTACTCGAGATACATGTGGGTCGTTCTCCTACGATCTAAAGATGAGGCATCTGAAGCAGTCAAGAAGCTGAAGGCTGCAACGGAGATGGAACACAAGCTGAAGGTTCGTGCTCTACGGACAGATCGCTGCAGATAGTTTACGTCAAATGAGTTCAATGACTACTGCGAGAAGATTGGCATAAAAAGGTTTCTCATGGCACCTTATACGCCACAGCAGAACGGGGTTGTTGAAAGGCCCAATTGAACCGTCGTTGACATGGAGAGAAGTTTACTCAAGAGCAAGAACTTGCCGGGGACATTTTGGGGAGAAGTTGTCTCGATGGCGGTCTATCTTCTCAATCGGGCTCCAACGAAGGCGGTGATCGGCAAGACTTCGTATGAAGCAATTTACGGACGTAAGCCGAATATGTCTCATCTACGGACGTTCGGGTGCGTGGCGCATGTGAAGACGGCGGAGCCGCATCTCTCAAAGCTTGCTGATCCTAGCACCAAGATGGTGTTCATCGGATAAGAGAGGAGTTCCGGCTCCAAGGCATACCTCTTCTATGATCCACGATCCAAGCATCTACGGATTTCACGCGACGTCGTGTTTGAAGAAAATCAAGCATGGAATGGGAGCGCAGCAGCCAACGATGCTCCAAACGGTAGCATATTCACAGTTGAATTTCCAACTGATGATGATGCAGGGGAAGATGTCCAGGTGGTTGGCAAGACGCACAACCAAGGTGACCGCAATGGCTATGATCACCATGGTGCCGACACGGACGACGACGCGCATGGATCGCAAGGTGATAGCGACAACGACGCGCAAGACATGGGTAGAGATATCGGCAACGACATCGACAATGAGGCGCATAGTGATGATGACAATCAAGATGATGGTCACGATCACTACGACTACGCCGACGACGCGGATGCCAACGACCCGGCATCTACCACGCCCAAGACTCAACGGTCTTCCTCAAGTGCATCGACGCCGACACAATTTGTGTCGCCCCCTTCGCAAGCCATGACGGATTCTTCCGGGCCTCATCGCTACAAGACCCTCAAGGATGAGGAGATGAAGGCGATCAAGAGCAATGGCACGTGGACTTTGGTAACCCGACCTCCAAACCAAAAGGCCATAGGTTTGAAGTGGGTTTACAATTTAAAGAAGGACAAGAAGGGTGCCATTGTGAAGCACAAGGCAAGACTCGTCGCAAAGGGCTACGTACAACGTCAAGGAGTTGACTATGAGGAGGTGTTTACACCGGTTGCTCGAATCGAGACGGTGAGAGTGCTCCTAGCTTTGGCAGCACAAGAGGATTGGAAGGTTCATCATATGGATGTGAAATCCGCTTTCCTCAATGGCGACCTCAAAGAAAAAATGTACGTGGAACAACCCCTCGGCTACGAGAAGAAAGGCAAAGAAGGAAAATTTTACAAGCTACAGAAGGCACTTTACGAGCTAAAGCAAGCGCAAAGAGCTTGGAACTCAAAGTTAGACCGAAGTTTGGTCTCGCTCGAGTTCAAAAGATGTCCTTTTGATGACCCGAAAGACAGTCTACCAAGCACCGAAGAACAGTTGAAGGTTGAAGACACGACAAAGGAGAAGTGTTGCCGTCAAGCTATAGATAAGCCGGCGGTAGCAAAGTCGGTGACTGGGATGCTACGAAGAATGGCAAAAGCAATGCCTAGGATAAAACCTATGTGTAGCCGCAATCGCATTTGGGATTCAGGTCGGAATTGAAGAGCACGCCATGTTTAAGGGGGTGAATGTGATAGTTAAACACGGCTTAGTAATCCTAGTCCGATACGTGCTCAGAGGCAGTCGCCGAGTAGGATAAGTCCTGGGCTGTTTGGCTCCTATTTATACCCCTGTAACCCACGTTGTAAACATACCAGATCAAAGCAATACAAAGTAAAGCAAGGCTCGATACGAGCCTCTGGCCATCGATCAGTTTTTCTGTTCGCTAAAGCTACGTCGAGACATTCCGCCGAGGCCGCCGGCCAGGACAAGTTCACGTATACGTCTACGTACGTGTGTGAGGTGCTTGAGAATCAATCAAGCTGCCCGCTTGTCTAGCTAGCTTTGCACTACACGTGCACAGTTCCTGGGTGGCTTTGATCTAGCCAGTTCAAAAACCAACAGTTAGTGCTTCAATTTCATATGCTTTTCATGGGGATAGATCCAAGGATTGGAGTTTTTGACCTCGGCATGTCTTTTTGGGACAGGTGAGTTGTGAGTTCTGGCGTTGGGAATTGGAGTACATGGAGTACCTCGTTGAGAATCAGTATCTGGTCGGCAATGCTGCTGTGGATGCTATTGGTGCGGCTGAGGAACACAAGGAGGAACTTCTGAAAGCACAAGAGCTTACATAAATGAATGGATCAACAAGCTGGACCAAGAAGTTTGTGAAGAGAGTGAGAGTGTCAATGTCATGAGTGGCAATGTCATGACCAGGCAGCAAGCCACTGCACTGCTGAAGCTTAGGACAGAGCTGGTGATGCTCATGAAGTTGTTGCTTGCAGTTGTTGTGATGTTAGGCGTTGCTGCATTGGTGGTATTCATGGTGAAGAAGTGAAGATGTTGAAGAAGATGAGCTACATTGGTGATTCCAAGTTCATTTTGGGAGTCTGAAGTGGTGGAAGTCCTAGTTAATGTGTTGGCAGTCCTAGTTATTTAGGTTATGTGTCATGTAATGGTGTCAGCACTAGAAAATGATATGTTGAACCATGTTTATTTTAGTTTAGTCTGATGTAATGGTGTCAAACTTGAAGTGACAATGCTAGGGTGAACCATGTGTTATCTATGATGAATATGTTGTTCTTATATCATTCTGGGTGTGTGGTCATTGTTTTGTCTTATTGAAAGGCATTGCTGGCCTAAATTGATCAAAATGGATCACCAGATAAGGCAGTGACTCAGCACAAGTGGCATCGTTTTCGTTTTGTCATTCTGGGTGCTATGGCATTTTTTTGGTTTTGTCTGATGTAAGGCACTAATTCAGCACAAATGGCAAACTTGACAGACATGCCAAAAACTGACCAAATATGCATCCACAGTACAATTGAATCAAAACTTGACAAGTATAATGCCAAACTGACATGACAATTTGCATCCACAAGTACAGTTGCATCAAAACTTGACACTACATAACCAAATTGACATGATAACCAAATAAGTCTTGCCAATCATCCAGATAGAAAACAAAGTAGCCCTGTTTCTTACAGGAGATTGTTTTTTTAATATAAACAGTAGGGTAAAACCCCACTGCAACTTTTATTAATAATTAAAGAACAAGAAAGGTCATGTGAGTGGCTTGAGCTAAGCCCCCACTAGAGAAAGCAAAAACAAAACAAAGCTAAAAAAGAAACTAGGGAAAAAAGAAATCTAAGAAAAGAACTTCCTATAGAAATCTAAGAAAAGAACTACCTATAGAACCAGGAACACCTAAGAAGCAAAAGATAATTACAACATAGCATCCAGCCATACATAGAACTGTCTGTCATATTTCTGCTTCATTCTGTGCTTAAGAAGTTTCAGTTCCTCCTTGAAGATGAATTTCCTCCTTGAAATGAGGGAGCAATATTTTCAAAAAATCTTATTGTTTCTGGTTATCCAACTGGTCATGATCCAAGTATAATTATTTCCATAAATAATGGGTAATTGAGTTTACCCTTCAGGTCTTGGAAAGCTTCTAATACTGACAGATTTGGTGTTCTTGTTTACAAGAGATTGTTGCAGTCACTATGCATCAACATAACCAAAATGAGCAAATTGTTACCATAGATGATCATTTCAACGCCACAGGTAAAATGATCATCTATGTACCAAACACTTCATCTACTACAAACTACCTAAAGATATCAAACATAGAAGATTTGAGAGCCTTCTTTGGAGGATCAGATTGATTTTCCAAGCAGCTTGACTTTCTTTTTGCAGCAGCCATGGATTGCTCCCTTGCTTTTTGTGCAGCAACCTTCATCCTCTCCT
This sequence comes from Aegilops bicornis, assembly GCA_021605145.1. NCBI lineage: Eukaryota > Viridiplantae > Streptophyta > Magnoliopsida > Poales > Poaceae > Aegilops > Aegilops bicornis. The sequence continues at coordinate 55,368,548 of CM038675.1, read as the reverse complement.
GAGCAGTAGCAAGCCTTTTGTCAGCTTCTCTTTTAGCAGCAGCAAGCTTCTTCTCCTCCTCTCTTTTTGCAGCAGCTAGAATCTTCTCTTCTTCTCTTTTGGCAGCAGCAAGCTTCTCCTCCTCTTCTCTTTTGGCAGCAACAAGATTCTTCTCCTCTTTTCTTTTCGCAACAGCAATTCTCTTCTCTTCTTATCTTTTAGCAGCTGCTGCTTCCCTTTTGTAGTCTCTTCTCTTCCTCCTTCTTCTCAGCAGCAGCTCTTTTCTCTGCTTCTACCCTTGCCCTTTTCACATGAGCTATTGTTTTCATTGTATCTTGAATAATCTATCTGATCTCAGCTTGAACTCTCTTGTTTAGCTCTGCTTCTTCTTCCTATTTGGCAGCTGTTTGCAATCCATCCAATCTTCTTCTTTCTGCAAGTTCAGCTTTCTTCTGTGCCACCTCATGTTTCCTTCTTGCTGCCTCTTCAGCTCTCCTCAATTCCTCTTCGCTTCTAGATTGTAGAATGGCCTGCTTCCTCTTCATGGCCTCCAACTTTTGTGCCAACTCACCTGGCCTGATGGTACTGAAACATGCTTGGCTTCCTTGGCTAGCAGACTTGTTGAGCAACACTTGTGCAGCACTGAGGAAAGCAGAACTAGGTAGTGGCCTCTGTTCCACAACTCTAGGTGTTGGCATCTGCAAAAACTACACAAGTGACAACTGTGGGATCAATACAATTCATACAGAAGTGGGCATTGCTTGTCCACGATGAAATTAAGAAATTATATTACCTAGGCAATCATGTTGTCCACCATGACATTATCATATGTAGCTGAAGCTTCTTCATGGTTCTGCTCATCAGGAATAGTTTGTGTTACATAATTTCCAAAACATGAGAGCATACAAGTGCCTAAGAACACAGTGTTACCTGTGTTAAAACTGGATCTGCTTCAGGTGATGTAGTTCTTTGTGCAGCATCACCTTGTTCTGGAGGTGGCACATTTCTAGAACCTTGTTCAGGAGGGGGCACACTTGCAACACTTGGTGGTGGCAGTCTAGCCTACAATTATTTGCAGCACTTCTTGTTGTGATCTGCCTCACCACAGTAAGAACAGTGCATGATGACACCATGCCTTGTTATATTCTTCCCTCCCCTTCTATGATCAACCTCTCCAGGTGCTTGCCTCCTTGTAGTACATGGCCTACCCACATGCTTCTGATACAATGGTGGCTCAATTGGGGGCCCGTGTAAGTCCTTCCAGTCTCTCTTATCTTTGCAAGGATATACAATGTTTCCATATGCCTTTTTGAACATCACCTTTGAGTAGCAAGGGTCAACCATGGTAAGAGGATCAATTCTGTCATTCCTGCAGCAGGCAATGACATGAGAATATGGAACCCCTCCTTTCTGTATCCTTCTGCAAGTGCATGTTTTCTTGTGCATGGCCACTATCTAGTCATGCCCTCTATCACCTACTAGAAAAAGACCATCTCATGATCCCTCCACATAGCAGGTGTTTGCAAATTCTATTGCCTTCTCAACCTTCTTCCTGATCTTTGGGCATATATCACCTGGCCATTTATCTGACTCCATCTGCTTGCTATAATGCCTTGTCATGAGCTGCCTATAAATACTATCAACCATGGTAAGGATTGGCAGCTCCCTAGCCTCCAAAATGTACCTGCATTGAACATATTGATCACATTAGGTTGCAGCAAGCACTACTATATCACAGGTACATCACAAATGTTGATCAAAGAAGATGGTGTTACCTGTTGAATACTTCACAGATGTTGTTAAGAAAAGTATCACATTTTGGCAAGTCACTCTGGAAAGCTTTTACCCAAGTTTCGGGCTCTAACTCATGCAGCTAGTTGTGGGCATCTTCATTAGAATCTTCATTTCCTGCATGCTCTGCTCATATAGCTGCACTGTGTTGCTCCTAGCTATCTTCCACAATTGATTCTTCAAGATATCACCCTTGAAAGACTGCTGAAAGTTCTGCCACATGTGCCTAACACAAAATCTGTGTTTTGGCTCCGACAACAATTCTTCAACTGCATTGATGAGCCCCTTTTGTTTGTCTGATATGATTGTCCAAGGTTTAGTGTTTATGATGCCTAGATCTCTTTTATGTGTGTCAAGAAACTATGCCTAGTTAGGAGTGTCCTCAACTTCAACCACAGCTATTGCAATTGGAAAAATGCAGTTATTTGGATCTACCACAACAGCTGCAAGCAGTTGACCTCTGTATCTAGTCTTAATGTGACAACCATCAAGAAAGATGACAGGTCTGCAACCTTCTAGAAATCCTCTTTTGCATGCATCTAGGCACATGTACAACTTACTGAAACTTCCATTATCAGGGGAGATATAGAAAGGATGAGCCAGGGTTGCTTCTCCTAACCTGTGCATAATTCCAGAGAACCTTATACTGCCCTTCTTCATCACCATAAGTTATTTTCATAGCCATTCTCCTTGCCCTCTGGAGCTTCATCCTACCAGGTGTCATGTGGCATACCTTCTGAACAACCCTAGAGAAATTCATCATGAATGCCTTGGTCCTGTTGTCATATGATGCCAACAAATACCATGTGCAATCATTATCACACTTTGCTTTAAGTATTTTCCTATCATTGACTGGAAGCTTGATATCAACTCTATTCTGGCAGGAGTACTCTTTAATTGCTGTTCTCAATAGTTCTACACTATCAAAGACTTGGCCTACATGGAATGTTGTCCTGTGTAGATCCTCTGGTCTGAAAGTGTTGAACTTCAAGTGCAACTCTTCATCATCTGAATCAGGTGCCCACAAATCTTCACCTTCAGACAAGTCTTCATCTGAATTATACTTCTGTTTTCCTTTCTCTTGAGCTTTACTTTGGACTTGATTTCCTCTCCGCTTTCCTCTCTCATTTGATTTGTTCTCCTATTTCTGTTCTGGTTCATCCTCATCTGCATTATCTGCATACAAGTCATCATCATCATTTCCAATCTCATTGTCACTGTCCATAATTAATCCAGGGTCACAATCCTCATCATCTATGTCACTAGCTGCATCATCTTCTTGCATTGTATAGTTGATTTTGGTCTGCCTAGTACTCCTCCTCATTGATGTGCTTCCTACAACTGGCTCTGCTTGCATTTCATTATCTTTGTGATGACTAGGTTGTTGCAGTACAACTAGCTCTAGCTGTGTTGATGGCCTCCTCACAAACTCAAATTGATTCACATGCTCATTTGCATCAACATCAGGGAATATAACCTGGAGAGAAATGGGTGCCCCTGTCTCTGGCTTTGCATCTGCCCCTACCTCTGCATGCTCTGTTTCTGGATGAACCTCTACAGTGTGTGCACTACTGATGTGAACTCTCTTTGCAGGGCTCAAGATTGGAGGCAAATGTGCTCTTGGATTGTGGACAACATCATCTTCATCTGGATTAGCCTGAAAGCTTTCATCATGATCCAGGTAGATGCTAAAGAAGTAGTGCCCAATATCAACAAACACCATCATTCTAGCTGTCTGCTCATCATCACTCAGTTCCCTCAAACCATTAGTGCTGGGTGTAAGAACGGGGTCACATTAGAAAGCCTTGAGCCTGCTTGCCATCTCATAGCCTATTTCCTCAACTGGGCTTTCAATTAAAATTGGTGACCAAGTAACCTTCTCCACATGATCATACCAAATGGAATGGCCATCAACATAAGCACGCTCCGTTCCATGCCCAGCAAAAAAACCACCATGACTGATCTCCATAGAGAAATTGCTGCTTTGACGGCCTGGGACAGCAACACATATACAACATACATCAAAAATCGATAAAAATCTCCACATGAGCATCAATTTATTTTTAATATCTGAAATCCTAAGCCCCCATTCTGGTACCCCCAAATCCCATGCCAAAACCCTAGCAGAATCCGGCCTATCTACCAATTACAACACATCTAGTAGGGCAATGCAGGCCGAAAAGGAGGGTTTTTGAACATCAAAACGGCAAAAAGGGGGGGATTCTTTAGATTGGGGGACTTACTGTACACGGGGGCCGCCGCCCCTTCTGCACAACGAACAAGGGACATCGACGCCGCTTCCCACGGGTGGCGAAGGCGCGCGGCGGCGGCGCCTCCTCAACCACGCACGAAATCTGGCCGTCGCCTCCTCAACCCTCCGTTGATCGCCGGGGCGGCGTCGCCTATGCAGCTCCCCCTTTATCTAACGACGAAGACGAACATGCAGGTAGAGTGGAGGAGGGATGAATGGGGGATGCTGTGATGCCTGAGGTTTTTTTTGCTTATTTCCACAGCCGCGCCTCCATGGTTCGCCACCTGTCCCCAACGAGCGGTCAACACGTGGTCAAACTGCGTGTACACACCGCATACGCGCTACAGTGACCGTATTTTCACGTCCCGTCGTACTCAGTGACCGTAACGAGCGTATTTCAAAGTTGGGTGACTGTATCGTGCTTTCAACGCAATTACAGTGACCGTGGGTGTATTTATCTCAAGCTACTGGCTGTGGGATCCGGAGTTCATGACAGATAAGGCCGCCAAGCTGACAGCTGCTGCGTTTTACTATGGTCCACCGCAGTTTACATCTCCAATTACCTTTAAGACTCTGCTCGAGAAAAAATAATCTCATCTTTTGGTATCTCTATACTGTACGTCGTTCGTTCGTTCGTTCGTCGGCCCCTCCAGGCCTCGCTCGATCCACCCTCCATCGATTTTCCTCCTTCTCTTTTTCCCGTGGTTTATTTTCATCCGTCACGGTTATTTTCCGTGAACCAAAGAGGCGATAGCTGAGGAGTCAGGAGCCCAGCCCGCACACCCCTCTCTTTCCCCTCAGCAACGGAAGCGCGCAAACACGGATGCACTGCACCGATCCCAAGATGCGCTAGGGCTGGCCCGCCGCTGATGGTGATGGCAATCAAATGGCAACTACCGCGACGTTGACGGGCTTTTTATCCCCCACCGCTGCCGCCTCCCGAGATCCCGAGCGCGGTGAGCTCCCTTCCCTTCCCCACTTCCTCGCTACCATGCCCATCCCTACCCCTGCCTGCTCCCAAGGCAACGGGCGCCCATGGTCCCTCTAACCTAGGATATTCTAACCTAGGATTGTCGACCTGATCTGTCGGCATGCACATGACGATGGTGGTGCCGGTCTCAATCGCCCTGATTTGGTTTGACTGAGAATCATCGATGTGTAGGCGACAAGCAGATTTCCTTGGATGTCTCCTTGCGCCTACCGTGCTCGATTTCATTCAAAGGCTTCAGGACCTATTTGTGGTAAGAATCGAACTCATGTACTGTTTTCTTTTATGTTTTACCACTTTTTTGATGCAATCACAGAAACAGACGTGTACAGTATACTTCTATATGTTTACATCACGTGCTATATTATTAAACTGTGGTTTCTCTTTGTTCAGTTAGTTCTTATGAAACAGAAACAATTATTTTCTCATGTGTCAATTTTCTTAAGCTCAAGCAAGCGGGATGCTCTTCCTCCATGCATGCACATGTTCTGCATTATTGGTTCTTTGGTCTCCTGCTAAGTACATTTGGTGCTCTTTGACGCTCATGTGTTCCTTTGGCTAGCTTTCAGATGAAGACTTAATGCACGTGCAAATACGATCAGGATGCAATCGAGGAATATACGGGACTATTTCTGCAATTGTTGTCCCTCCCTAACTCCGTTGAGTCGATAACCATATCATCCTGTGATGTAAGCTGGCTTATGATCTTTGGACAGATTTTGGTCTCCTTAACTCTGATTTCCTGGTATCCATTCTTTATGACCCTCATTGCCACAACAAATGAATTTTCGTTCATATTTGTCATCCAGATGGGTTAAGGAAGACAAGGTAGTGCACTTCCAGATGTTTGTCCTCCTCTCCTAGACGATGTCAGTTTGGTTATGCATGCAGAATCTTTTCTTGATGTCATGCATATTACAAAGGCTTCTATGGGTCTTGAAGCTTTTGCTTGTATCATCTATTAGATATTTTTTCTGAACTCTCTATGTTATCCCTCTTTGCACTGACCTATATTTTTTGTTTGAGCAGGGACAGTGCAGCGAACACGAGCAAATAAATTGGTAGAAGGTGCAGACGACTATCTGAATCAAGGCTTGTGTAATATGTAAAGTGAGTTGCAGATGCAGTATCTACCTCTTTGATAAGTATTGGGTGTAGGCAGTGTAAGACACATCTAATCTGAATTGAGATATGGATGGCGTGAATAGTCTGTATGTTCGATTTTCGATTGAATGTTGAATTATTATCAACTAGATCTGCCTCCACCGACATTACTAGCTCCTCCTTGAATACCAACTGTCGGAAAGAGAGCAATGGTACTATGATTGTACTGTTTTATGCCAGGTGTTAAGGAATACTATTTGCAAGCAGTTAGCGAGGAACTGACGGTGCAGTATATTGTATAGAAGGTTCTTTTGATCCTGAAAAGCCAATTGTGCATTTATTGTTCTGTACCTAATTTGGCCCTCCTGAATCTCTACATACTACCCCGTCCATTCCTAAATGTATGTCTTTTTAGATATTTCAATATGAACTACATACGAATGTATGTAGACATAGTTTAGAGTGTAGATTCACTTATTTTGCTACGAATGTAGTCTATATTGGAATCTCTAAAAAAGACTTATATTTGGGAATGGAGGGAGTACAGATACATATGATAGTTATGTCAAGTACTTTTTTAGTCTCAGCTTTTGTAAATCTTGTGACTTATCAATGCCAGCTTACTAGACAATGCGAAGGAATCCCAGAAGTGTGATTCAGTGGATATATTGTTGTTGCATATGCCTTGCATGCAAATTTAAATATGAGGGATTCAAAGGCTAGGTAGCATGCTTCTACTTGACTGAATTTAAGTGGGAGAGATTATCAATTGCGTGCCGAGTCTTGTTGTACTTTCTGGGTTGTTTGATTTCCTTTGGTGGTTTTTCAAAATAATCTTGATTTAACCATGATTTGCTCTGGTGGTTTTTTGAAATAGTCTTCGTTTCGCAAAGACATCATTGGTGATCGCGCCTGGAATACTCAATGTCTTCGCTTGTGGTTTGTGTTCTTCAGGTCTTCACTTGCCATGATATATCTCTGATTTCTTCTTCTCTGTTCTAATTAGAGTCTGTTCTGTTTGCACCTATTCGAGATAATGGTCGTGGAATGCAGCAGCCAAGACAACAAGATCAAGCTCGACTTAGGACTGATGACAAATAAAATTTGATTCAGATGGTTCCTTGCATCTTCCTCTCATAGTTAAACCTAATAATACAATTTTTTGTGCTCTTGCTTCTGCAGATTCTAAAGAATTGATTCGTTGTTCGGGCATTTCATGCATTTGGAGTTCACAGGTATCTAAGTTTCTCTTATATGTGTTCTCAAAGAATTTGGTACTCAGCACTAGGATTTTTTATCTGAACATATCATCTCAAAGCCTTGGGTAGAACACCAGCAATTGTGAGATAGAGCTATTTGCTACACCGTTTAGAAAACAGAGAACTGATAAACTCTCGGTAGTACCTATATTGATTAGCTATGTGCTTACCTGTAAGTTCTTTGTGAATTATTGTAATTCTTGGTACATCAAGGTTTAAATAATGAAAATGAGAACTACATGTTGAGCATTGCTTATAATGAAAACGAACGTCCATGGTTTAAAGAAGCTTTATTGTTTCAGTCTATACTGATGCTTATATTGTTCCCCGATTGATCTAGACATCAAATATTTTAAGCTTCCTTACAATTTGAGTTGTTGAGCCTAAATTTTGGATCGTACGAGGATGCATATAGTTGGAATCAATAAGCAAAGTGTGTGACATTATGTTTTTGTAATAGCTACAGGTGTGAAAATATACCTATTGTGTTTACTGTGGATATACTCGTAAGGATAAGACACACACACACACACAATTACTTTGCTTCAAGAAATCGCCTTTTTAGGAATTTATGTACTAACAACCATTCTATAAAAATGCAGGCAGATCAGAGTTTATGGCACCCGAACTCTTCATTGGCAATTTTAACGAGTTGGTGGACATATATTCTGGGTATACTTGCCCTTCTTTCTCATTAATGGAACTGCAAACGTGCAAATGTTTAGAAAAGGGAACTCAATATTACCGAAAAGAATTTAACATTTTTAAAATGAACGTTTTGCCGGCGGAAAGGTTAAGTGGGCCATATTTACAACAAGCCCAAATTCATTTGTTAATTTGTTTGATTTGAAAATTTAAGGATACATTTTTGTGATATTTTCTTCTGAATACCTGATTATTCGTATGATGCTTCCATACATCTATTTATATATAAAAGTAATTCATGGTTCACCAGAGAAAAGAGAAATATGCTAGAAAATCTCACAATAATTAGAAATACCAGACCGTCAATTTAATAGACAATTTTTTAATAACCATTAGATTAGGATTAAGTGTAAAAATTACCCACCACTGCCATTACGAAAAAAAACGTTACATCCACCATTGCCTTATTATAATAGGAAAAATCGTTTCACCAATGCTTTACAATAATAGGAAAAAATGTTTGGCAAACTTGCCAACACTAATCAGGACGTGTGCTAATTTCAAAGTGAATAAAAAGAACGTATGCTAATGCCCCCTAAAGAAAAGGTGAACGCCCAACTCAAAAGGGAAGAAAATAAAAAGAAGACGTGGGCTGATGTAGTGTGCAAAAAAAAAGGACTCACGCCTTACTCCAATAAAAGAACAAAAAAAAAGGACTGGGTTGATGCCCTCCAAAAAAAATAAAGGCTCATGCCTGCCTTAATATATACGTGAATGTATTTTCCCACTGTATATGTATGCATAAAAAAGTGCGGGCACCGTTCAAAAAAATGAAAAAAAACTGAGGGTTGGTGCCTTGAAAAAAGGGGCTCATGCCTTACTCCAATAAAAAACAAAAAAAGGACGTGGGCTGTTACTTTCCTCCCAAAAAAAAGAGAACTTTCACGCCTGTCTTACTATACACGCGAATGTATTTTTCCACTGTATATTTATGCATAAAAAAGTGTGGGCACCGCTCAAGAAAACAGAAAAATTAATGAGGGCCAGTGCCTTGCTATATACATGCATATATTTTTCCATTGTTTATGCATACGTGAAAAAATAATTTGCATGCACTATGTGCATCACAACCGGGATCAGCTACTTTACCATCTGCCAGCTCTTTGCCGTCTGCTAGCAGACGGCAAAAAAGCTCTTTGCCATCAGCTACCCAAAAACAGACGGCAAAAAACTGGCTTGTGGCAAATAAAGTCTTTGCCATCAGCCAGTTCTTTGCCGTCGGCTAGCTGACGGCAAAGATTCTTTGCCGTCGGCTAGCAGACGGCAAAGAGGGAGGGGGCCCCATTGAGGAGCTGCTTAAAAAATACTTAACGAACCCCCCTCCCCTATTTGTCGTTTGCTAGCAGACGGCAAAGAGCAAAAAAGCGGATGGCAAAGAGGGCGGACGGCAAACATTTAACATATCTAACGGCGCGCCCCACCCCGCCGCTCTCTCTTTGTTTCTCTCCCTGCTCCCACACGCCGCCGCCTCCCCACCACTCGCCGCCCGCCGCCCCCGCCCGCCGCCCCACTGCCCCCGCCTTCGCCGCGCCCGTCTTGGCGCCGCCTGCCCCTCGGCGCCATCGCAGGACGGCGCGCCGCCCAGCCGCCCGCCTCCTCCACTGCCCCCGCCTCGTCACCACAGCCGCCTGGCCCACTGCCCCCGCCTCGCCCGCCGCCGCGTGCCGCCCCGGCGCCCGCCTGGCGCGCCACGCCCAACCGCCGCCCCCCTCCTCCACCGGCCACCTCCTCCACCAGCCCAGGTGAGCTCTACCTCCTCTGTTTTTCCTTTTTTTTCTTTTTTTTAGTTTTAGGTTTATGTTTAGTTTAGATTTAGTTTTAGTTTTCGGAAAAATTATATTCCTGCCGACTGTATTTTTGCAACAGATCCGAACGGACTTGTTGCCGTTCGATCCGGATCTGACGGACGCGGCCATTCATTTCTGTTCGCGCTCGATCTAAAAAATAAATAGAAGGCGTGAGGCGAAGACTCGATCCTGCGTCGCGCACAAGGATGGACTGATAGCACGTATCCACTGACCAACTCGGCCATTCGAAATTGTTGTTCACTTGTACATTGAGACACTACTATCATAGTACTACGCGACAAAGCTCTAGTGCTGCACTTTGATTAGTGTGGGTAGTTTGGTGTCTACGCCTAGGATCCTTAGTTCAGCCAAACAATTAGACAAGCAACGATTTTGTTGCTATTTTTAAGCGAGAAAGCTATTTTCCTGTTGATTGGAAATTGAACCCATTCCGGCTGGGATTTGTTTGATGCCAACAACCAACCCACCGAACTTCATTTGATGTCCTATAAATGGAAAATAACAATTTGACCTTTTAAAACCCCACACCAGTGAAAGAAAATATGTTTTTTTACCCCACAAAAAAGAAAGAGCTGGGTAACTTCTATTGGTAATTTGGTGCAAGGAAAAACAAGTTGAAAATATGCCCGGGTAACTTCCGATGTAAATATCATGGTATTTTTACGCACCGCGATCCTGTTAATTTGCATGGAAATACTACGGTAACTTTGACCCGGAAAGAAAATTTGTTTTGCAGCATACACTAGTAACTTCTATGAAAATAATATGATAATTTATAAATAAGAGACCTGATAGTTTACGTACAAACGTCGTGATAGCTTCGATCCTGGAAAAAAGGTTAGAAACATATCTCCGGCAACTTCTTTGTAAATAATATAGAATGTCATGCAGTCCCATGAGTCTCACCTCAACGAACGAAAAAGGCGGCTAACCTCCCATCGGCGGCGCCGTCAATCTACCACGTATCCGGTGGTCTTATCGCCATGGGTGCGCGGTGGATCCCGATGCTTGCCGGCGGAGGACTTTGTTTTTGGATGCTTTAAGTTTTGTTAGGCTTTGTGTCCAGCTCAGAAAGACAAGACGGCGGTAGTTTCTTGAAGTCATCGGGCTAGATGTACTATAGTTACCAACATGGTTATTGTAGTTATCGGGCTAGATGTACTATAGTTATCAACATGGTTATTTTGTAGTTATCAGGCTAGATGTACTATAGTTATCAACATGATTACTATGCAGTTATCGGTCTAGATGTACTATAGTTATCAACATGGTTCATTTTCGTAGTTATCTGTCTGCATGTGGTATAATACACGTCTGGTAGCTTATGCGAAAATAACATGATAATTTACATATCGCAGACCTGATAACTCATGCACAAACACAGTCATAACTTTGACCCGAGAGAAAAAATTATTGAAGACACCCCCTCCCCGATAGCTTCTGCATAAATAACATGATATCAACATGAGATCTAGTTTCGAAGGTCTCATCGCGATGGATTTTTTATGTGAAAACAAATTTTTTATCTGACCAACGGTTTTGAGGTGTAAAACATTTTGAAGTTTCAAACAAGGGAGGACTAGGATGACATTAAAATATTCTTCTCTAATGCATGGATTTTTTTTTTGAAATTATGATGATTTTTATAGCAAATTCGGAAACTATACACCCAAATGCATAAAAATTAAAAGTATCACTCCAACCTTCTTTTCGGCCTCCTATTGGCCGAAAAGGGACTTTTCAGCCTAAGGTGATACTTTTGATTTTTATGCATTAGGATGTATACTTTCCGAATTTGCTATAAAAATCATCATAGTTTCAAAAAAATAATAATGCATGCACGCATGTGCTTGTGAAGAGAAGGTTGGAGGAACTCTTTTATGTCCCGGTAATTTCTATGTAAACAACATGATAACTTATGCATCACAGGCATGATAACTTATGTAGCGCATGTGGTAACTTTTTATCAGAAAAAAAGTCGTCGAAATGTATCAATATGGGATCTACTTTTAAAGATCTCGTTGTTACGAATCTTTTATGTGAAAACAATTTTTCAATCGGAGCGATGGTTTGAGCTATAAAACATTTTAAATTTTATTTTTAGATGGAATCTTTGGTGACATCATCTTTTTTGTTTTTTTTTTGCATGCAACTATTGTCCAACAGAAAGAGAGTTTACATGTGTGTGCACCGAAGGGGAGTTTGCATGCTATTAGAGGAGGGGAGACCGTATTGATCTATTGCTTAACTTCCGAACAGTAGGAAGTTAGCAAAGTCCTATATCTATGCTGTACACTATATCTATGAAGGGAAAAGCTATTTTCCTGCCGACCGGCAGTTAGCGAGAGATCCGGACGATGTGTTTAGCGTTCAATCCGATCGGGCAGCGTCGCTCCTCCTGTCCCGAACACACTGCGCATCGTCCGATTTTTGTATCAAGGGCTGCGTGCGGTCACAACCCTTTCTGCTAATCATGTGCATGCCACTTTTCCTTTTACCTAATCAAGGGTATGTCGCTTTTCTTCTTCCTAATCAGCGGATGTCGCTTTCAGCCGAAACACGCCCATGTATGCATGCATGCATGTGAAGATATGATGATGTCATCAAAGATTCTTCACAATGCAAACATTCAAAATGATATGTAGCCCAAACCGTAGGTCCAATGGAAAAACCGTTTTCAGATAAAAGATTCGTCACGACAAGATCTTTGAAACTAGATCCCATATTGATATGTTTTGATGACTTTTTTTGTCAAAAAGTTACCAAGTGTGTGCTGAGTAAGTTATCACACTTGTGGTACATAAGTTACCATTTTGTTCATCGAGAAATCTATCTTCCAAACGATCGGAACTTCACAACAGATCCAAGCGGCGTCAGGCAACGTTGGATCATGATCGGGCGGTTGTCCTTCTGCATGTTTTCGCTGTCGCTCCGGTGGTCCTCCGGCTGTGAGCATGTCGTTGTCCAACCATGGTTCATCATGCATGCTTGCATGCTGTCATTTGCTCTCTCTCCATGTGATACCGTATGCACAAACACGATGGTAACTTTACGTTGAGGGAAAAAAGTTGTTGAAAATATACCCCGGTAATTTTCTGTGAAAATAGAAGGATAATTTACGCACCGCAGATGTGATAAGTCACGTAGAAACACCATGGTAACTTTCTGACCTAGAAAAAAGTTGTTGAAAACATACCAACCGATAACTTTTCGGTAAATAGCATGGTAATTTACGCACATCAGGCATGGTAACTTAATTACAACCACCATGGTAACTATTTTGCCCCAGGGGCTTTTATTTGAAATTATATACCCGGTAACTTCTATGTAAATAACATGATAATTTATGCACGGTAGAGATGATAACTCACATACAAACATCATGGTAACTTTTTAACCCGGAAAAAAGGTCGTCAAAAAAGTACTCTGATAACTTATGTGTAAATAACATGGAAAAATCGTACAACTGAGCTGTTAACTTACTTAGTCCTTGTATGGTAACTTTTTGACCAGGGATTGTTCAAAAAAAAAAACCCTATAACTCATGTGCAAATAGCATGGTAATACACATACAACAGAGCTGATAACTTAGTTTGCCAACGCATGGTAACTTTGACTAGAAAAAAATCATCGAAATGTACCAACATAAGATCTAGTTTTGAAGGTCTTGTCACCATGCATTTTTATGTGAAAATGTTTTTGTATTGGAGCAACAGTTTGAGTTATAAAACATTTACAATTTTTGAGTTCGGTGAAATTTTCCTTGACATTAGCATTTTATATCCTCTAGGGTATGTGTGAATGTGCATGTGAGACGAAGGTCGAAGGAACTATTTTTTATGCTCCGATAATTTCTATGTAAACAACATGATTACATATGCTCAACTGGCATGATAACTTCTGTAGCACTCGTGTGATAACTTTGTACCCAGAAAAAAAAATCGGCGGAATATACCAACATGGGATCTAGTTTCGAAGGTCTCGTCGCGACGATTCTTTTATATAAAGACCATTTTTTGATCGGGGTGACAGTTTGAGCTACAAAACATTTTGAATTTTTATTTTAGATGGAATCTTTCTTGACATCAGCTTTTTATTTTATATGCATGCATGTTTAAAACTGGCTGAGAATAGCAAATAAGATGCAATTCTTTCTTGCGGTACTCCCATGCAATTCTCTCTTGGGGTAATTTTACATGCGTGAACGCCTGTGAGTTTGCATTGCATGTAACTATATGTGCATGCGTTATTAGGGGAGGTCGTCCAGATCTATTGCCATTTTCTGGACGGCAGGATTTTAGCAAAGTCCTTTAGTTTTAGGTTTAGGTTTAGTTTTACTTTAGTTTTAGGTTTAGATTTAGTTTTTTTGTTTCTTTTTTCTCTGTTTTTTTAGTTTTAGGTTTATTTTTAGTTTAGATTTAGTTTTAGAGTTTTAGTTTTAGATTTAGGTTTAGTTTTATGTTTAGTTTTAGGTTTAGTTCAGTTTTAGGAAAGAAGAAGAAGAAGAAGAAAACAGGAGAGGAGGAGAAGAAGAAGAGGAAAAAGGAAAGGAAGAAGAAGAAGAGAGGAGAAGAAAAAAGAAGAAGAGGAAGAAGAAGAAGAAAAAAGATGAGAGGAGGAGAAGAAGAAGAGGAAAAAGGAAAGGAGGAAGAAGAAGAAGAAGAAGAAGGAAAAAAAGGAAGAAAAGGAAGAAAGGAAGAAGAGGAAGAAGAAGAAAAGGAAAAAAGAGGGAAAAAACCCGACCCGACACGGCACTAATTCCCCGACCCTAAGCACCCCGACACGACACCCGACCCCGAGACCCCGACCCGAGACCCCGACCCGACCCCGACCCGACCCCAACCCCAACACCGACACCCGACCCCGAGCCTGACCCGACACCCCGACCCCAACACCGACACGGCACCCGACCCGACCCGACACCCCGACCCCGAGACCCGAACCCGACCCCCGACACACTAACCCCGACCCCGAGCCTGACCCGACACCTCACCCCGACACCGACAAGGCACCCGACCCGACCCGGCACTCACCCGAGACCCCGACCCCGACACGGCACCCCGACACCGACACGACACCCTGACCCCCGACACCTCCCGAAAAGGTCTTCTTTGGCCTTCCAGAGGCCGACGGGGTCATATATTTGTGAATTATTAGTTAGGTCATATATTTTTTGATTTTGTTATGAAAAATATCATATATAATTGTGTTGATCGGGTAGTTTTAAATGTGCAGTTGTTTCATCGCTGCGAGGTTTGGTGTTCGACGACCTCGCCGCGTCGTTTGACGAGCTCTCGCTTCTTCGTTCGTGGGTGAGCACAAATGACATGTCCTCCTCCCCCATTAATTATTTGATCTATTCCGATGAAACTTGATAGCTAGCTATATATGTGTCTTGAATCATCAGTATGCATAACCAATATGTTTCTCCCGTTTGAAAGCGTCATAGTTATAAATATGCATGCATTTGCATATTTATAACCTTGATTCTTTTGAATTGTCCAACGCTATCCATGGACAGCCCGAGTATGTGTAGATTGGGTTCGTTTTCCCATATGCTTTGCTCGGGATCCGACGCATAAATTTCGCTGCCTCCCCGTTGTTCTCCGGTACACATCCTCTCTGCTTATTGCTGAGACGGTATCAGAGAACAGCGGGAGGTGCTGCCAAATTTTAAGGCCGGATCCGAGCATAGCATGGGAAAATGAACCCAATCTATACATACACGGGTGGGATTAGGACCTATCATTACCTATTAGAGTGTAGGTTGCATGGACGTAATAAAATTGACAAAGTAGATCAACCGATGAATATATACATGGTGAATTACATATATAATTGTTGTTTGTCCAAGTAGCTCGAAAGTCAAGATGAGTGATCGTATGCGTGGATGTATACCGTCACACTGGTCGAGAACAAATGGAGCGCTGAATGGTTCACAAAAACCAAGGGGTTTGTGCAAGCCGATTTGCAAAATGGCCAGAAGAAAACCTGGTCCCCTGTTTCCGCTGCGGCAATTGGGAAAAGAGGACAGAGGCTGAAATGGGCCAACACCTCGAGAAGAGTGGTTTTACGCCCGATTATACGGTGTGGACATTTCATGGTGAGTCTACCCAATGTGACCGAGCTGAGGTGGATCATCGTCGCACCGACGAGCATGGTACCGGGATGGAATACATGGTGCAAGACTACGATGATGCTCGGGATTCGGACGAGGAGATGGAGGAATCTGCAAAGGCCTTCAATGAAATGTTGGAGTCTTCAAAACGTCCGCTCCACGAGCACACTGAGCTTTGTCACTTGGATGCCATCTCACAAGTAATGGCTCTGAAGGCTCATTTCAACTTGGGCAGAGAATTCTATGACGCAATTATGACAGTATTTGGACGCTTTCTACCCAAAGGCCATGTGATGCCTGCAAACCTGTACCAGTCGGACAAAATCCTCCGTGCACTGAAGATGCCCTATGAGAAGATACATGCCTATGAGAAAGGATGTGCCTTACTTAGGCTTGACTATGCGGACTTGAACTATTGTCCCATTTGCAAGTCTTCCAGGTATATTGTGGTAGACAACGGTATGGGTGAGAAGACACGAGACCAAAATCCCGTTAGTGTTCTTCGGTATATGCCAATCGTACCAAGACTTCAACGCCTTTTCATGGTCGAAGAGACGGCCGACATGATGACATGGCACAAAACAGGCAAAAGAACCAAACTAGATACAGATGGGAATCGATGATGGTATACACATCGGATGGTGTTGCGTGGAAAAAGTTTGATGAATTACGTGCTGACAAAGCGGCAGATCCGAGGCATCCTCGAGTCGGCATCAGCACGGATGGGTTCAGTGTGTTCGGTATGACGGCAGCCCAATATAGTTGTTGGCCCGTATTTGTCTTTCCACTCAATCTCCCCCCCGGACAGATTATGCAAAGAAAGGACATTTTCCTGACGTTGATAATTCCAGGGCCCAACTATCCGGGGAAAAATATGAATGTGTACATGCAGCCGCTTAAGGATGAATTGCAAGAAGCCTGGGATAATGGGTTCAAGACCTAGGACGCCTATAGCAAACGGAACTTCATAATGCGTGTCTGGTACATGTACTCGACGCATGACTTGCCGGTGTATCCGCTATTCGTTGGCTGGTGTGTGCATGGAAGGTTCCCGTGCCCCACATGCAAGGGAGCTCTTGAGTTTCGTTTGCTTCAGACCGGTCGCAAGTTTTCTTGCTTCGACATGCATAGACAGTTCCTAGATCATCGCCATAAGTTCAGGAAAGACAAGAAGAACTTCATCAGAGGTAGAGTTGTCAAAAACTCTGCACCACCTACATTGACAGGCCAACAGACCCTAGATCAGTTAAACGCTCTCAAGCCAGATCCACAACGTCCAGGGTACTTCAAGGGGTATAATACTAAGCACGCGTGGACTCACAAAACATGCTTATGGGATCTGCTTTACTTGAAAGACCTCCTTTGCCCACACAACATCGACGTGATGCACACTGAAAAGAATATCGCCGAGGCACTTTTTGGTACATTGTTCGGCATAGATGGGAAGTCAAAGGATAATACTAAGGCTAGAGTCGATCTGGAGGCGCTATGTGATAGGCCGTTACAAAACATGAAAGAACCGAAAGGAAAGCAGAATCGGACGAAGCCAAAGGCATGGTTCAATCTTGGAAGGCCAGCTATGAGGGAAATTATCTTGTGGGTGCAACAAGAGTTGATGTTCCCGATGGGTATGCAGCGAATCTAAAGAGGGGAGCGAATCTTGATAAATTGAAGATATTTGGTCTCAAGAGTCATGATTGGCACATATGGATTGAGCGGGTAATGCCGTTGATGTTGCGTGGCTTCATCCCTAAGGATGAATGGCTAGTACTGGCAGAACTCAGCTATTTCTTCCGTGTACTTTGTGCGAAAGAATTATCGCCTGGTGTCGTGGATTTGTCACGGCAGATGTCCTTAGTGTCAGGACTTAGTCGCAAGGCCAACGCATCTATGTGGTAGCTTGAGAGGGGTTGAGTGGAATCGAGAGATGCCAACACAAGACAGGGATTTAGACAGCTTCGGGCCCCGGGAAACATCATCCGTAAAACCCTACATGCTGTTTGAGGCTAGGTCTCATTATGATCACGAGGGAGTCGCCAGATAAACCGCTCTCCTCTTTGTGTCTAGCCCTAAGTTTGTTTCTTGCTTGTAGCTTGTCTCCTCTTTGGGGAGCCCTGCCCCTCTTTATATATGTTGAAGGGGCGGGTTACATGTGGAGTCCTATTAGGATTAGGACTAGTCTAATGTCGGGGATATACCCCGCGGTGTAAACCGGCCGGAAGTTAACCCGGTAACTTCTATGTAAATAACATGATAATTTATGCACGGTAGAGATGATAACTCACATACAAACATCATGGTAACTTTTTAACCCGGAAAAAAGGTCGTCAAAAAAGTACTCTGATAACTTATGTGTAAATAACATGGAAAAATCGTACAACTGAGCTGTTAACTTACTTAGTCCTTGTATGGTAACTTTTTGACCAGGGATTGTTCAAAAAAAACCCTATAACTCATGTGCAAATAGCATGGTAATACACATACAACAGAGCTGATAACTTAGTTTGCCAACGCATGGTAACTTTGACTAGAAAAAAATCATCGAAATGTACCAACATAAGATCTAGTTTTGAAGGTCTTGTCACCATGCATTTTTTATGTGAAAATGTTTTTTGTATTGGAGCAACAGTTTGAGTTATAAAACATTTACAATTTTTTTGAGTTCGGTGAAATTTTCCTTGACATTAGCATTTTATATCCTCTAGGGTATGTGTGAATGTGCATGTGAGACGAAGGTCGAAGGAACTATTTTTATGCTCGATAATTTCTATGTAAACAACATGATTACATATGCTCAATCTGGCATGATAACTTCTGTAGCACTCGTGTGATAACTTTGTACCCAGAAAAAAAAATCGGCGGAATATACCAACATGGGATCTAGTTTCGAAGGTCTCGTCGCGACGATTCTTTTATATAAAGACCATTTTTTGATCGGGGTGACAGTTTGAGCTACAAAACATTTTGAATTTTCATTTTAGATGGAATCTTTGCTGACATCAGCTTTTTATTTTATATGCATGCATGTTTAAAACTGGCTGAGAATAGCAGCGCATGCAATTCTTTCTTGCGGTACTCCCATGCAATTCTCTCTTGGGGTACTTTTACATGCGTGCCTTTGTGAGTTTGCATTGCATGTAACTATATGTGCATGCGTTATTAGGGGAGGTCGTCCAGATCTATTGCCATTTTCTGGACGGCAGGATTTTAGCAAAGTCCTTTAGTTTTAGGTTTAGGTTTAGTTTTACTTTAGTTTTAGGTTTAGATTTAGTTTTTTTTCTTTTTTCTCTGTTTTTTTAGTTTTAGGTTTATTTTTAGTTTAGATTTAGTTTTAGCGTTTTAGTTTTAGATTTAGGTTTAGTTTTATGTTTAGTTTTAGGTTTAGTTCAGTTTTAGGAAAGAAGAAGAAGAAGAAGAAAACAGGAGAGGAGGAGAAGAAGAAGAGGAAAAAGGAAAGGAAGAAGAAGAAGAGAGGAGAAGAAAAAAGAAGAAGAGGAAGAAGAAGAAGAAAAAAGATGAGAGGAGGAGAAGAAGAAGAGGAAAAAGGAAAGGAGGAAGAAGAAGAAGAAGAAGAAGGAAAAAAAGGAAGAAAAGGAAGAAAAGGAAGAAGAGGAAGAAGAAGAAAAGGAAAAAAGAGGGAAAAAACCCGACCCGACACGGCACCTCGACCCTCGACCCGCACCCGACACGACACCCCGACCCCGAGACCCCGACCCCGACCCCGACACCCCGACCCCGACCCCGACCCTGACCCCGACACCCCGACCCCGAGCCTGACCCGACACCCCGACCCCGACACGTACACGGCACCCCGACCCAGACCCGACACCCCACCCCGAGACCTTAACCCGACCCCGACCCCGACACCCCGACCCCCACCCCGAGCCTGACCCGACACCCCGACCCCGACACCGACAAGGCACCCCGACCCCGACCCGGCACCCCGACCCGAGACCCCGACCCCGACACGGCACCCCGACACCGACACGACACCCTGACCCCCGACACCTCCCGAAAAGGTCTTCTTTGGCCTTCCAGAGGCCGACGGGGTCATATATTTGTGAATTATTAGTTAGGTCATATATTTTTTCATTTTGTTATAAAAAACATCATATATAATTGTGTTGATCGGGTAGTTTTAAATGTGCAGTTGTTTCATCGCTGCGAGGTTTGGTGTTCGACGACCTCGCTGCGCGCTTGACGAGCTCTGCTTCTTCGCTCGTGGGTGAGCACAAATGACATGTCCTCCTCCCCATTAATTATTTGATCTATTCCGATGAAACTTGATAGCTAGCTATATATGTGTCTTGAATCATCGGTATGCATAACCAATATGTTTCTCCCGCTTGAAAGCGTCATAGTTATAAATATGCATGCATTTGCATATTTATAACCTTGATTCTTTTGAATTGTCCAACGCTATCCATGGACAGCCCGAGTATGTGTAGATTGGGTTCGTTTTCCCATATGCTTTGCTCGGGATCCGACGCATAAATTTCGTCAGTGCCTCCCCTGTTGTTCTCTGGGTACACATCCTCTCTGTTTATTGCGGAGACGTGTATCAGGAGAATAGCGGGGAGGTGCTGCCGAAATTTTGCGCCGGATCCGGAGCATAGCATGGGAAAATGAACCCAATCTACACATACACGGGTGGGATTAGGACCTATCATTACCTATTAGAGTGTAGGTTGCATGGACGTAATAAAATTGACAAAGTAGATCAACTGATGAATATATACATGGTGAATTACATATATAATTGTTGTTTGTCCAGTAGCTCTGAAAGTCAAGATGAGTGATCGTGCGTGGATGTATACCGGTCACACTGGTCAGAACAAATGGAGCGCTGAATGGTTCACAAAAACCAAGGGGTTTGTGCAAGCCGCATTTGCAAATGGCCAGAAGAAAACCTGGTGCCCCTGTTTACGGTGCGGCAATTGGGAAAAGAGGACAGAGGCTGAAATGGGCCAACACCTCGAGAAGAGTGGTTTTACGCCCGATTATACGGTGTGGACATTTCATGGTGAGTCTACCCAATGTGACCGAGCTGAGGTGGATCATCGTCGCACCGACGAGCATGGTACCGGGATGGAATACATGGTGCAAGACTACGATGATGCTCGGGATTCGGACGAGGAGATGGAGGAATCTGCAAAGGCCTTCAATGAAATGTTGGAGTCTTCAAAACGTCCGCTCCACGAGCACACTGAGCTTTGTCACTTGGATGCCATCTCACAAGTAATGGCTCAAGGCTCATTTCAACTTGGGCAGAGAATTCTATGACGCAATTATGACAGATTTGGACGCTTTCTACCCAAAGGCCATGTGATGCCCGCAAACCTGTACCGGTCGGACAAAATCCTCCGTGGCAATCGAAGATGCCCTATGAGAAGATACATGCCTATGAGAAAGGATGTGCCTTACTTAGGCTTGACTATGCGGACTTGAACTATTGTCCCATTTGCAAGTCTTCCAGGTATATTGTGGTAGACAACGGTATGGGTGAGAAGACACAGACCAAAATCCCCGTTAGTGTTCTTCGGTATATGCCAATCGTACCAAGACTTCAACGTCTTTTCATGGTCGAAGAGACGGCCAGACAGATGACATGGCACAAAACAGGCAAAAGAACCGAACTAGATACAGATGGGAATCTGATGATGGTACACACATCGGATGGTGTTGCGTGGAAAAAGTTTGATGAATTACGTGCTGACAAAGCGGCAGATCCGAGGCATCCTCGAGTCGGCATCAGCACGGATGGGTTCAGTGTGTTCTGTCTGACGGTAACCCAATAAAGTTGTTGGCCCGGTATTTGTCTTTCCACTCAATCTCCCCCCCCCCCGCCGGACAGATTATGCAAAGAAAGAACATTTTCCTGACGTTGATAATTCCAGGGCCCAACTATCCGGGGAAAAATATGAATGTGTACATGCAGCCGCTTAAGGATGAATTGCAAGAAGCCTGGGATAATGGGTTCAAGACCTACGACGCCTATAGCAAACGGAACTTCATAATGCGTGTCTGGTACATGTACTCGACGCATGACTTGCCGGTGTATCCGCTATTCGTTGGCTGGTGTGTGCATGGAAGGTTCCCGTGCCCCACATGCAAGGGAGCTCTTGAGTTTCGTTTGCTTGCACCGGTCGCATAAGTTTTCTTGCTTCGACATGCATAGACAGTTCCTAGATCATCGCCATAAGTTCAGGAAAGACAAGAAGAACTTCATCGAGAGGTAGAGTTGTCAAAACTCTGCACCACCTACATTGACAGGCCAATGCAGACCCTGGATCAGTTAAACGCTCTCAAGCCGCATCCACAGCGTCCGTGGTACTTCAAGGGTATAATACTAAGCACGCGTGGACTCACAAAACATGCTTATGGGATCTGCTTTACTTGAAAGACCTCCTTTGCCCACACAACATCGACGTGATGCACACTGAAAAGAATATCGCCGAGGCACTTTTTGGTACATTGTTCGGCATAGACGGGAAGTCAAAGGATAATACTAAGGCTAGAGTCGATCAGGAGGCGCTATGTGATAGACCGTTACAAAACATGAAAGAACCGAAAGGAAAGCAGAATCGACGAAGCCAAAGGCATGGTTCAATCTTGGAAGGCCAGCTATGAGGGAAATTATCTTGTGGGTGCAACAGCAGTTGATGTTCCCTGATGGGTATGCAGCGAATCTAAAGAGGGGAGCGAATCTTGATAAATTGAAGATATTTGGTCTCAAGAGTCATGATTGGCACATATGGATTGAGCGGGTAATGCCGATGATGTTATGGCTTCATCCCTAAGGATGAATGGCTAATCTTGGCAGAACTCAGCTATTTCTTCCGTGTACTTTGTGCGAAAGAATTATCGCCGGTGTCGTGGATTTGTCACGGCAGATGTCCTTAGTGTCAGGACTTAGTCGCAAGGCCAACGCATCTATGTGGTAGCTTGAGAGGGGTTGAGTGGAATCGAGAGATGCCAACACAAGACAGGGATTTAGACAGCTTCGGGCCCCGGGAAACATCATCCGGTAAAAACCCTACATGCTGTTTGAGGCTAGGTCTCGTTATGATCACGAGGGAGTCGCCGCATAAACCGGCTCTCCTCTTTGTGTCTAGCCCTAAGTTTGTTTCTTGCTTGTAGCTTGTCTCCTCTTTGGGGAGCCCTGCCCCTCTTTATATATGTTGAAGGGGCGGGTTACATGTGGAGTCCTATTAGGATTAGGACTAGTCTAATGTCGGGGATATACCCCACGGTGTAAACCGGCCGGAAGTTAACCCGGTAACTTCTATGTAAATAACATGATAATTTATGCACGGTAGAGATGATAACTCACATACAAACATCATGGTAACTTTTTAACCCGGAAAAAAGGTCGTCAAAAAAGTACTCTGATAACTTATGTGTAAATAACATGGAAAAATCGTACAACTGAGCTGTTAACTTACTTAGTCCTTGTATGGTAACTTTTTGACCAGGGATTGTTCAAAAAAAACCCTATAACTCATGTGCAAATAGCATGGTAATACACATACAATGTAGCTGATAACTTAGTTTGCCAACGCATGGTAACTTTGACTAGAAAAAATCATCGAAATGTACCAACATAAGATCTAGTTTTGAAGGTCTTGTCACCATGCATTTTTTATGTGAAAATGTTTTTTGTATTGGAGCAACAGTTTGAGTTATAAAACATTTACAATTTTTTTGAGTTCGGTGAAATTTTCCTTGACATTAGCATTTTATATCCTCTAGGGTATGTGTGAATGTGCATGTGAGACGAAGGTCGAAGGAACTATTTTTTATGCTCCGATAATTTCTATGTAAACAACATGATTACGTATGCTCAATCGGCATGATAACTTGTAGCACTCGTGTGATAACTTTGTACCCAGAAAAAAAAATCGGCGGAATATACCAACATGGGATCTAGTTTCGAAGGTCTCGTCGCGACGATTCTTTTATATAAAGACCATTTTTTGATCGGGGTGACAGTTTGAGCTACAAAACTTTTTGAATTTTCATTTTAGATGGAATCTTTGCTGACATCAGCTTTTTATTTTATATGCATGCATGTTTAAAACTGGCTGAGAATAGCAGCGCATGCAATTCTTTCTTGCGGTACTCCCATGCAATTCTCTCTTGGGGTACTTTTACATGCGTGCACGCCTGTGAGTTTGCATTGCATGTAACTATATGTGCATGCGTTATTAGGGGAGGTCGTCCAGATCTATTGCCATTTTCTGGACGGCAGGATTTTAGCAAAGTCCTTTAGTTTTAGGTTTAGGTTTAGTTTTACTTTGGTTTTAGGTTTAGATTTAGTTTTTTTTCTTTTTTCTCTGTTTTTTTATTTTTAGGTTTATTTTTAGTTTAGATTTAGTTTTAGAGTTTTAGTTTTAGATTTAGGTTTAGTTTTATGTTTAGTTTTAGGTTTAGTTCAGTTTTAGGAAAGAAGAAGAAGAAGAAGAAAACATGAGAGGAGGAGAAGAAGAAGAGGAAAAAGGAAAGGAAGAAGAAGAAGAGAGGAGAAGAAAAAAGAAGAAGAGGAAGAAGAAGAAGAAAAAAGATGAGAGGAGGAGAAGAAGAAGAGGAAAAAGGAAAGGAGGAAGAAGAAGAAGAAGAAGAAGGAAAAAAAGGAAGAAAAGGAAGAAAAGGAAGAAGAGGAAGAAGAAGAAAAGGAAAAAAGAGGGAAAAACCCGACCCGACACGGCACCCCGACCCCGACCCGGCACCCCGACACGACACCCCGACCCCGAGACCCCGACCCCGAGACCCCGACCCCGACCCCGACCCCGACCCCGACCCCGACACCGACACCCCGACCCCGAGCCTGACCCGACACCCCGACCCCGACACCGACACGGCACCCCGACCCCGACCCGACACCCCGACCCCGAGACCCCGAACCCGACCCCGACCCCGACACCCCGACCCCGACCCCGAGCCTGACCCGACACCCCGACCCCGACACCGACAAGGCACCCCGACCCCGACCCGGCACCCCGACCTGACACCCCGACCGACACGGCACCCGACACCGACCGACACCTGACCCCGACACCTCCCGAAAAGGTCTTCTTTGGCCTTCCAGAGGCCGACGGGTCATATATTTGTGAATTATTAGTTAGGTCATATATTTTTGATTTTGTTATGAAAAACATCAAATATAATTGTGTTGATCGGGTAGTTTCAAATGTGCAGTTGTTTCATCGCTGTAGGTTTGGTGTTCGACGACCTCGCCGATGCTTGATTTAGCTCGCTTCTTCGCTCGTGGGTGAGCACAAATGACATGTCCTCCTCCCCATTAATTATTTGATCTATTCCGATGAAACTTGATAGCTAGCTATATATGTGTCTTGAATCATCGGTATGCATAACCAATATGTTTCTCCCGTGCTTGAAAGCGTCATAGTTATAAATATGCATGCATTTGCATATTTATAACCTTGATTCTTTTGAATTGTCCAACGCTATCCATGGACAGCTCGAGTATGTGTAGATTGGGTTCGTTTTCCCATATGCTTTGCTCGGGATCCGGCCGCATAAATTCGGCAGTGCCTCCCTGTTGTTCTCCGGTACACATCCTCCGCTTATTGCGTAGACGTATCGTGAGAACAGCGGAGGTGCTGCCAAATTTTAAGGCCGGATCCGGAGCATAGCATGGGAAAATGAACCCAATCTACACATACACGGGTGGGATTAGGACCTATCATTACCTATTAGAGTGTAGGTTGCATGGACGTAATAAAATTGACAAAGTAGATCAACCGATGAATATATACATGGTGAATTACATATATAATTGTTGTTTGTCCAAGAGCTCTGAAAGTCAAGATGAGTGATCGTGCGTGGATGTATACCGGTCACACTGGTCAGAACAAATGGAGCGCTGAATGGTTCACAAAAACCAAGGGGTTTGTGCAAGCCGCATTTGCAAAATGGCCAGAAGAAAACCTGGTGCCCCTGTTTACGGTGCGGCAATTGGGAAAAGAGGACAGAGGCTGAAATGGGCCAACACCTCGAGAAGAGTGGTTTTACGCCCGATTATACGGTGTGGACATTTCATGGTGAGTCTACCCAATGTGACCGAGCTGAGGTGGATCATCGTCGCATCGACGAGCATGGTACCGGGATGGAATACATGGTGCAAGACTACGATGATGCTCGGGATTCGGACGAGGAGATGGAGGAATCTGCAAAGGCCTTCAATGAAATGTTGGAGTCTTCAAAACGTCCGCTCCACGAGCACACTGAGCTTTGTCAGTTGGATGCCATCTCACAAGTAATGGCTCTGAAGGCTCATTTCAACTTGGGCAGAGAATTCTATGACGCAATTATGACAGTATTTGGACGCTTTCTACCCAAAGGCCATGTGATGCCTGCAAACCTGTACCAGTCGGACAAAATCCTCCGTGCAAGAAGATGCCCTATGAGAAGATACATGCCTATGAGAAAGGATGTGCCTTACTTAGGCTTGACTATGAGGACTTGAACTATTGTCCCATTTGCAAGTCTTCTGTATATTGTGGTAGACAACGGTATGGGTGAGAAGACACGCACCAAAATCCCGTTAGTGTTCTTCGGTATATGCCAATCGTACCAAGACTTCAACGACTTTTCATGGTCGAAGAGACGGCCAGACAGATGACATGGCACAAAACAGGCAAAAGAACCGAACTAGATACAGATGGGAATCTGATGATGGTACACACATCGGATGGTGTTGCGTGGAAAAAGTTTGATGAATTACGTGCTGACAAAGCGGCAGATCCGAGGCATCCTCGAGTCGGCAGCAGCACGGATGGGTTCAGTGTGTTCGGTATGACGGCAGCCCAATACAGTTGTTGGCCCGTATTTGTCTTTCCACTCAATCTCCCCCCCGGACAGATTATGCAAAGAAAGGACATTTTCCTGACATTGATAATTCCAGGGCCCAACTATCCGGGGAAAAATATGAATGTGTACATGCAGCCGCTTAAGGATGAATTGCAAGAAGCCTGGGATAATGGGTTCAAGACCTACGACGCCTATAGCAAACGGAACTTCATAATGCGTGTCTGGTACATGTACTCGACGCATGACTTGCCGGTGTATCCGCTATTCGTTGGCTGGTGTGTGCATGGAAGGTTCCCGTGCCCCACATGCAAGGGAGCTCTTGAGTTTCGTTTGCTTCAGACCGGTCGTAAGTTTTCTTGCTTCGACATGCATAGACAGTTCCTAGATCATCGCCATAAGTTCAGGAAAGACAAGAAGAACTTCATCAGAGGTAGAGTTGTCAAAAACTCTGCACCACCTACATTGACAGGCCAACAGATCCTGGATCAGTTAAACGCTCTCAAGCCAGATCCACAACGTCCAGGGTACTTCAAGGGGTATAATACTAAGCACGCGTGGACTCACAAAACATGCTTATGGGATCTGCTTTACTTGAAAGACCTCCTTTGCCCACACAACATCGACGTGATGCACACTGAAAAGAATATCGCCGAGGCACTTTTTGGTACATTGTTCGGCATAGATTGGAAGTCAAAGGATAATACTAAGGCTAGAGTCGATCTGGAGGCGCTATGTGATAGGCCGTTACAAAACATGAAAGAAAAGAAAGGAAAGCAGAACTGGACGAAGCCAAAGGCATGGTTCAATCTTGGAAGGCCAGCTATGAGGGAAATTATCTTGTGGGTGCAACAGCAGTTGATGTTCCCCGATGGGTATGCAGCGAATCTAAAGAGGGGAGCGAATCTTGATAAATTGAAGATATTTGGTCTCAAGAGTCATGATTGGCACATATGGATTGAGCGGGTAATGCCGTTGATGTTGTGTGGCTTCATCCCTAAGGATGAATGGCTAGTACTGGCAGAACTCAGCTATTTCTTCCGTGTACTTTGTGCGAAAGAATTATCGCCTGGTGTCGTGGATTTGTCACGGCAGATGTCCTTAGTGTCAGGACTTAGTCGCAAGGCCAACGCATCTATGTGGTAGCTTGAGACAGGGATTTAGACAGCTTCGGGCCCCGGGAAACATCATCCGGTAAAAACCCTACATGCTGTTTGAGGCTAGGTCTCATTATGATCACGAGGGAGTCGCCGCATAAACCGGCTCTCCTCTTTGTGTCTAGCCCTAAATTTGTTTCTTGCTTGTAGCTTGTCACCTCTTTGGGGAGCCCTGCCCCTCTTTATATATGTTGAAGGGGCGGGTTACATGTGGAGTCCTATTAGGATTAGGACTAGTCTAATGTCGGGGATATACCCCGCGGTGTAAACCGGCCGGAAGTTAACCCGGCCGGACTTGGCGGTTTATTTGAGACCCCGCTGAGACTTGGCGGTTCACGACTCATTGGTAATCCGGCAGGCGGGTGCGAGGAGCGACAAGACCTGGTGGCCCAACCATGTTCATGAAGGCCGGTTCATACTATGGTGGGCGGTTTAAGAGGAAAGGCATAAGGAATATTTGTCTTACAAGGAGTTAAGACCTGGACTTGTATCCGGTTTGTATTAGAGATAGACTAGTCCTAATCCTAATAGGACTCCACATGTAACCCGCCCCTTCGACATATATAAGGAGGGGCAGTGCTCCCCAAAGAGGAGACAAGCTACAAGCAAGAAACAAACTTAGGGCTAGACACAAAGAGGAGAGCCGGTTTATGCGGCGACTCCCTCGTGATCATAATGTGACCTAGCCTCAAACAGCATGTAGGGTTTTTACCGGATGATGTTTCCCGGGGCCCGAAGCTGTCTAAATACCTGTCTTGTGTTGGCGTCTCTCGATTCCACTCAACCCCTCTCAAGCTACCACATAGATGCGTTAGCCTCGCGACTAAGTCCTGACACTAAGGACATCTGTCGTGACAAATGCACGACAGTTGGCGCCCACCGTGGGGCTCGCGCACGGTGGTGTTGAGTTCTTGGAGGGATCTTTTTCAAGGTTTGAGAAGATCGTAATTTTTCTGGTGAAAAATAATCAGTTTAGAAGGATCTACATGATCTCCGTGGCAACCAGCCGGAACGACGTACAAGATCGATTAAGAGGTTTTAGGGTTGCAAATTGTAAAGCCGCCACAGGCACCGTGGTGATCCGCCGAGTCCGATTCGCCAAGTTGCAAGTTAATGGACACGAGATTTCTGCTGCGGTGTTAGTCTCAAGGAAATTCCGTAGCGGCGGCGTCCGGCAAACCGAAGGAGTTTCGTGGCTGTTACTTTCTATGTGAAGATAAGGTTGACCAGTCAAATCAAAGGAGGGGTAATCCTACGTGGAACCATCCAACATCAAAAACTAAGTGATCACGACCCGGAAAAGGATAAGGCAGCAAACCGGACTCTTCCGCCGTACACACAGCGCCGCGGGTTATTGACTCGCCTCTGCCGCGGTGGCCCGTTTTGGATCCGACATGTCCACTTGCGGCAGGGGTACAGCTGAATCCATAACTGAAGCTCTATTTCTGTCCGCCTCCGCCTGCCTCAAGTCGCCGTGCCATCTCGAGTCGCCGGATCACCCCCGTCCTGCCTGTCTGCTCGTGGCCTGTGGTCATCACCTATTCGCCATCCCGCCGGCCTCCGCATTGAGTCGCCGGCCGCCGAGCACAGCGAACCGGTGTCCGCCTCAACATCCGTTGCTGGCGGGCTGTCTCTTCGTCTTCAAACCGGCTCTGTGCATTTTCTGCCGCCTTAAAGCCGCGGCCGGCGGCCGGTGCCGGGCCACTTTGGACTCGCCTACCTTCACCTCCTCTACCGCGCCCGCCGGTTCCTGAGCGCCTGACGTTAAAACGCCGTCGTCCTTCGCCGGATTGTCCGTGGGCCGCTTTGCCACGGCTGCATCTCCGTTCGGTCTCCAAAGCACCGCATCAACCCGCCGCCTGGCCTTGGGCTCCCTCGCCCTCACGCGCCACTGCAGTCTTGAACCGCCGCAGCCTCGTGCCATCTCGAGTCGCTGCTTCCACACCGTAAGCCACTGCTGGCCAAGTCGTTGCAGCCGCCTCGCTTGGCAAAAGTTTCAGCATCAACATGGACAGGCCCATATTCTACAGGTTGATCTGGTCAGAAAAGCCGCCAGAAAAGAGACCGAGTCCCGTTCAAACGCAAGTTTCCAAACTACCCAAAGCAATCGTGAGTGTACTCCAATTGTGTGCTCAAGTCAAGTGTCAAATGAAGACTGCCTTCGATCCAAATTAAGTTACGGGAGTGCTAAAAAAAGCTCTTGCCTGCACAAGCTATCAGGATTAGCTAAAAGAGCTCTTGCCTGCACAGTCCTCTCGAGTCGATACATCCGTCTGTGCCGTGGCCGAGCTGCAGTCTCCGACGAATTATTTCTCCGCCGGCCTGCAGTGGCCCCGAGTCGCCGCCCTCAAGCTAATTCGGTCTCGAGTCACCTCTGCCCTTGCCGGAGTGGCCTCAGGCAGCCCATCTCCGAGCCGTCGCCGGGGCCTCACTGCCCCATGCGCGACCCGTACTGTGGTCTTGAGTTGCCGTCTCCAAACCGCCGCGACCCTTGGCCGCCTCAAATCGCCACCATCGCTGCGCTAGGCCGGCCTGGGTCTGTTCTAAACCGCCCGGCTCCAGGCCCCGTGACGGCCACAGTTGCCGCAACATGTTCCAGCGTCTGTATTCACCGGACAAAATATACCAGGTGCTATCTTTTTATATACCTTATCAGCACATATTAAATTACTTGAGAACAATTACTCTGGCCTATATCTTTTTATACAGGACAAGTGCTCACTATAAAAGTGATGCCCTACTGCGGACGGCGCGCGCTAGCTGTTCTACACCAGCATCTGCGTATATCACACTGATAAATCGGAACACAAACCGCCGCCCCGTAGTCCGGTTTACATCAACGCGCTGGCCAACTCGCCCGTCCGTACCACCTTACAGCACCACGGACGACTCGCCCGTCCGCCCTGGCCACAGGTTCATGCGTCCGCGCCGGTTTACAACACGAAGGACAACTTGCTCGTCCGCACCGGTTTACAACACCGCGGCCGGACCATCCGTCTGCTCGTCTGGTCGGCTCGGCTATGATTAATTTTAGCATCACTGTGGTGATCATAAACTCCATGGTGGATAATTTCTGGCCTAACACATCAGGTGATATCCATCTAAAATATATTTTATTAGTGCATATTATTTTTGTCAAAGAGCAGTTTATCTTTGCCTTGGTCTGCAATATTGTATGCATGACAATTATTCATTATAAACGTGGTTTATACCATGGGTACGAAGCACGCGCTGGCAACGTCCTGCCCGGTGTTCGTCCGTGCCACATTACACGGTGAATGGACGCTTGCAAGATGCCGCCCTTACAGCCCGGTTTACATCAGCTTGCCGGGACCGTGCCTGTGTTTGACTCGCCCGTCCGAACCGGTTTACAACACCGTGGCCGGTTCATCTGTCCAAGCCACCTCTAATATTGTGGATGTCTCTACCGTCCATTTATTGCGGCCTGGTCTACATCAACATACCAGGCCGCACCTGTCTGCATGAGCAAGTCACAGCTTGGGTAGCCCGGTTTTCTTTCAAAATGGAGGCAAATTATCATATACTATCAACCGCCGTCTACACTGGATGGCTCAATGGGCAGGCGCACAAGTCGCCGCCACTATAGTTTGGTTAACTTCAAATCGCCAGTTGGAAGGAGCCATTGGCCGAGTTGCTGACATGGCTCATACGGGATCATTTATAACCCGCCGCAGTCATCACAACCTTCTGTGGATTCACATCGTGTTATCAACGCCAATGATATACAAGTTATGCCGGTTTATATCACGGTCAAATATGGAGAGTTTCAAGCCAACTCCTCGAGTCACCTTGAGACTCGGGGGCTACGATGACATGATTAAGCAAATCTTGCCAGTTTCAGCAAATTTAAGAACCCCAGGACGATGGAGGGAAAGATAACCCGGTCCCGGAGGCTACTGTTATTTGAAGGCCGTCAGAAAATTTCCGGCTTAGTAAGTATATGACACTTACAAAATCCCGGCTCAATGAAGAAGTTCCGGATCATCTGAAAGGATTCCGTTTAAAATCCGGCTCAAGGGAAGTAAGTCTCACTAAAGCTCTCAGGTATCCGGTTTACAATCCGGTTCAAGGGAAATATATTCTCCCACAAAGCTCTCAAGCGCTCAAATCCGGTTTAAAAATGTCCGGTTCAAAAAGGAATTAACTTCTCGCAAGTTCGAGTTGAAAGGCCATCAGCAAATTTCCGGCTGAAAATGAAGATTCCGGTTTACAGTCCGGTTCAAGGGAAAGATGTCTCCCACAAAGCTTTGAAGCTCTCAATATCCGGTTCAAAATCCCGGTTCAAGAAGGATTTATCACTTGTAAAAAGTTAAAGGGTGCCAAAGAGGACCTGCTGCCATGATGCGCGGTCCAAACATGGGTATCATGCCTTATTGGCTTATCATATTATTGATCACTTGGGGGTTTGGTCGTATCCGAACCATAGCCACGCCTCTTGATCGGCGCAATGCCACAGTATCACTTGGGGGCTTGGTCGTGTCCGAACCAATGCAACACCTTTTGATAGGCGAAAGCCACCAGATCACTTGGGGACATGGTCAAGTCTGAACCACCACGCCTCTTGATCGGCCTAAGGCCATAGAGTCACTTGGGGCTTGGTCGAACCTGAACCATTGCCACGCCACTTGATCGGCATAATGCCACGGTTTCAGTTGGGGACCTGGCTGACTTGAACCATGGCTACACCTTATTGGGAGCTTGGTGGGTTCGACAATGGTAACACCATCTGATCGGCTCAGTAAAGCCTCATTTGCAATGGTTTTATTTTGCCTTTGCTTGAATTCTGTTCTTTTTTGCTAAGAACTTTTACTTCTGTTGCGTTTTTAAATCGACATTGTTAATCTGGTTCAAACTGTCAATTACAAATTGGCGGAACACGGTCAAATCCTAATCCGGAGACTATCTGCCCGGTTTGATTTTATGTTACCATCTTATTATGGAGTAAACTGGTGTTCATTAACCCGGCTTGACTTTCAATTACAAATTGTCAGTACATGATCAAATCATAATCCGGAGACTATCCGCCCGGTCTGGTTTGACTACGAGTCGCCAGTATTATATATGGTTAAACCGGTGTTTATCACAACCCGGTACGGTTTTATCATAAACCGACATAGTATGAAAGGAGTTATCATTACTCAAGATTGGGGTTATCACCCTTACTACAAAAAGTTGGTAAACCAATGATGTGATTCAATGTCACATGTATGATATATTTCATTGATTATTCTTAAGTGCAGCCTTGGTTATAAACCTGGGTTATATGTTGGGCATTATGACCCGTCCGGTGATAAACCGCCAGGACACTTTAAACTTGTTGTATGCAGAGACAGGTTGAATAAAGCATGATGATAAATTATCCGGTGTTTATTAAACCGGCCTGGCTTTAAGACGATAAGTCGCCTGTATATGATGAGAAATTATCCGGTGTTTGTTAACCCGACCTGGCTTTTGGACTATAAGTCGCCAAGACATATTTGGATTGGCGCCATTGGAATCATGCGCTTATAAATCATTGGTTTATATTATTCAAATAGCCAAACTTGGCTGAATTTTCATTATGATATTGAATGAATAAGGTTTTTTCATACCAGATTATATTATCTTGAATAGCCAACATGGCTAGATTTTTATTATGGTTATCAATAACCAATATTATGATTGAGGTTTTCAAAGTCGCTTCAGCGCAATGGCTATTATTTCATCAATGGGTATGATTTATTCTACAATGGAGGGAATAGTCCCGAGTCGCTGCAGGCTTACGACCCGGCACTTGGGGGCTACATTATTTAAGTTGAGATTATATCAAATATTCAAGTCTCATGTCGCTGCAAGCATGCACCATGACACTTGGGGGCTAATGCAAAGTAATTTTTTGCTCATATTATTGAAGACCCGACTCATCACATTATAATGAGTCGGCCCTTGGGGGCTACCAATTGCTCCTGTCAACAGTTGAAGGTACAAAGCTTTTTTCATTATATTGAAGGGTCCACTGCTCAGTTGGTAAAGCACAAGGCTCTTAACCTTGTGGACGTGGATTCAAGTCCCACGATGGGGGTTACATCATATGATGTTATTTTCATTGAAGTATATATTAAGTCCCAGCTCAATATTATCTTAATGACCCGGCCCTTGGGGGCTACACTGGTTGAAGTTTTTATGAGTATAAGACAATTACAAGTCCCAGGTTGCTGCAAGCATGACAACCCGGCACTTGGGGGCTACATAGTATGGAGTATTCAGTTTTTACTAGTCACTGGGATGAACAACATGGATTTCTTTGAAAGTGGCAGTATTTATATTGAAGCAAAGTCTTAAGCCACCACTTTGTTCTGCTCAAAGACTCGGGGGCTACATGTATTATTTTATTACGAAGAAATATTGTCAAATTTTCTGATTGAGCAAACTAGGTCGATCCGGCGTCACCAATCATTATGACCCTGTGGCTGCAACCCGGCGTCATTTAAAATCATGAACCGGTGTTGGCAACAATCATGAACCGGTGTCTGCAACAATCATGACTCGAAACTATCAAGTTTTTATAACCCGACAGTCTTTGGCAATGATAAAACCGGCAAGTTCTGCATCTTCAAACCGGTTGAATATAAGATAAGTATTTCAAGACCAATATTTCTTAAACCGGTGCTTTGGAAGCCGACTCAAGTGGATTATTCTTCATAATATTTTTTCTATAAGAAGCCAACATCAGCAATTTGAGTATGAAGCTGGTTATTGACCCGGATTTTCTAGGAGGAAATGACAAAGGACTTAAGGACGATCAGGTGCCGGTCTACAAGAATTCTTAACCCGGAGCACAACCTGCCAAATTTGTTCTGGTGTTTATTTTGCAGCATAAGTTTACCATGGATAAATCCAAGCTAAACTTGGGGGCTAATGTCGGGGATATACCCCGCGGTGTAAACCGGCCGGAAGTTAACCCGGCCGGACTTGGCGGTTTATTTGAGACCCCGCTGAGACTTGGCGGTTCACGACTCATTGGTAATCCGGCAGGCGGTGCGAGGAGCGACAAGACCTGGTGGCCCAACGGGCGGTTCATGAAGGCCGGTTCATACTATGGTGGGCCGGTTTAAGAGGAAAGGCATAAGGAATATTTGTCTTACAAGGAGTTAAGACCTGGACTTGTATCCGGTTTGTATTAGAGATAGACTAGTCCTAATCCTAATAGGACTCCACATGTAACCCGCCCCTTCAACATATATAAGGAGGGGCAGGGCTCCCCAAAGAGGAGATAAGCTACAAGAAAGAAACAAACTTAGGGCTAGACACAAAGAGGAGAGCCGGTTTATGCGGCGACTCCCTCGTGATCATAATGAGACCTAGCCTGAAACAGCATGTAGGGTTTTTACCGGATGATGTTTCCCAGGGCCCGAAGCTGTCTAAATCCCTGTCTTGTGTTGGCGTCTCTCGATTCCACTCAACCCTCTCAAGCTACCACATAGATGCGTTGGCCTCGCGACTAAGTCCTGACACTAAGGACATCTGCCGTGACAAATCCACGACACCTGGCATGCTAGAAGAAATGGAAGAGTTGGCGCCGGAGTTGATCTACAAGTTAGAGAAGATCTTTCCACCGGGCTTCTTTAATCCAATGCAGCATTTGATTTTGCATCTCCCGACCGAGGCAAGATTCGGGGGGCCCATGCAAAATCGTTGGTGCTACCCAACTGAGCGGATGCATAAGACGCTTCGAGAAAAATGTAAAAATAAACGTAGAATTGAAGCATCGATGGCTGAGGCATTCAGCACAGAGGAGGCGGCAAACTTCGTAACAGCACACTACGAAGCCAAAAATCGTCATTTGCATAATCCGAAGCCTCGGTACAATGCTGACGACCCTAAAAAGGGTGGATCCAACCTCAGCCTATTCAAAGGGAATCTCGCACCAGCTAGTGTTTCACATCCAGTATCTTTGGATAACGAAGAATGGCGGACCATTTCGTTTTATATCTTCAACAACCTAATAGAAGTGCAGCCGTACATCGAGTAAGTTCTCGGTACATTGTTCCGCATATGTCATACAGTCGATACGTTGCCATATTCTATTATGGAGCAGAGATCCAAAAGGATTCCGTCGAAGAGTATGAGCTTCTCGCAAAGCAAGGAGGCGGCTATCCCGGTTTCATCTCTTGGTTCAAACAAACGGTAATTTCTATTAGACAATTTCATTTCATTTGCTAATTTGTGCGTAATGCAACAATCCTTTCATATTAAACTTGTAGGCTAATTCAGACTCTATGGACGCCGAATTGAGACAAGTCGCTAATGGTTTTGACTATAAGGTCCGTTCATTTGACAAGTACGACATCAACGGGTATCGCTTTCGTACCTATGGCAAAGGGCAATCTATGGCCAATCGGAAGTCTACAAATTGTTGTGTATCTGCTATCGGCGAAGGAGGTACCGAGTATTATGGGAGAGTTGAAGCAATTTATGAACTTCTGTTCTATGGTGAAAACCCACCGAATGTCGTTGTCTTCAAATGTTATTGGTTTCAGCCGAAGGAGACTAGAAGGACTCATGAACATATAGGGTTAGTTGAAATCAACCAAAGCACCCATTTAGATGTTCCTGATGTCTATATTACGGCTCAACAGGCGACCCAAGTATTCTATCTACCGTGGGCCTGCCAAACTAATCCAAATCTGAAAGGTTGGGATGTCGTTTATGAAGTGCTGCCATCTGCTAGACTTTCTCCCCCAAAGGAAGAGGATTATGAACCTCACATTAACCCAGACATATATGAAGGAGAATTCTTCCAAGAGACACGTCTTTCCAAAAAGCGTTTCAAGAACCGCTATACTTCACGCCAAAACATTGAAGTAGACAGCGACAGTGAATCCGACATCACCCCAAAGGAGGAACAGGAAGAGCTGGAACAAGAAGAGGTTACTGTTGTGGATGACCTGTCAATGCTTGACCGATTACGTCAAGGTGGCCTTGCACATGTTGATGCCAATGAACCCTATGAGCCCATCATTGATTATAGTGATGATGATGATTATGCATTTATTGATGATACTGATCGAGATTATTAGTAGTGTTAGGTATTCAATTTTTTTATGTTGTACTTGATGATGATACACTTAAGTGATATACATATTATTATTCATGTCGGTACTTTTTTTATTCTTTGTCATGGCAGGTGTTGAAAGATGGTGGGCGCTGGTCGGGAGCGCGCCGAGGCCCCTTCTTCGTCGGCGCGTGGTGCGAGGTCTTCCATTCCACATGCACCTCTCCGCCGAGCGTTGCTGGACAGTATGGCGACACCGCCGGGCCCTTCTTCGTCGACCGCGGTGCCCAGCAGGGGACGAGGTAAGAAGAAGAGAGGAGGTGGAGCACGTGGTCGCGGGAGAGGAGGTAGGGTGACTCTTACGGCGCCTTCTCGCCGGGCCGCCTCAGCTGTTTCACCCGAGCACGTGACTGCTAGGGTGGACTCTGCCCGAGGAGGAGGCTACGGACTCCGGTCCACGAGCCTCTGGTCCACGGGTCTTCGCCCCACGAGCCTCGGGTCGACGGGCCTTCGGCCCAAGAGAGTTGGGCCCACGAGACCCTGGAGGAGCACACGTCTGGATGGGGTACTTGGTCGGGTCAGCCTGAGGAGCCGAGTGGCCATGCTGATGATGGCGGGGAGCCGACTGATTTTGAGGAGGAGGGGGAGGAGGGGGCAACGTCTACCAGCGTGGTGCTACACGGCTCCCGTCCGTGCCGGCGACCCGCGAGCAGAGGTGGTTGATTTTCCCTGATGGGGAGAGGTAAGTGCATTTAATCTTTTTGTACCTTCTGCATTCACGTTTCTTCAAATAACTAATGCGTTGGCCTTGTGATGCTGCAGGGGTTGGGACAACCAGGATAGTGTCCTTGCCCAACTCCGTCCTTGGAGTTCTGATTCGCAAAACTTTCCGGGTTTGTCACGTTGCTGGTGAGGGTCGGCTTCCAGAGGTTGGATTGAGTTGGGAGCACTACTTGGCTGCCCGGCCCCACGGGTGAGATTATCGACGGTGTCTTGTGCAAGACGAGGGCAGACGTGGTGATCAGAAAGTTCTGGGTAATTGCTCCTTTACACAATTAAAAATCTTCAACTAGCTAGTTATTAATTGTACTAATCAATATTGTCTCATTTGATTGCAGAGATTCTACAGGCGGGAGGAGGGATATGAGGAGGAGGCGGTAGATGTTATCCACAAGGAGTGCAAGCGCCTACTTTAGAACTTACGGCATGAGGCTCGGGTGCAGGCTGTTCGAGACTACTACGCCGGGCGTGGTATCAAGAAGCCCAAGCAGGAGTGCCGCGATAAGTTCTTGAGTAAGGAGCAGTACATGAAGGTAATTCTTAAGGCCTTGTACTTACTTCCTTCATTTAGTAATTCATAGCCGTAGTGCTGAAGTTTCTATTTGCTAACTTAGGCCCCTCCAAGATGGTGTGCGGATCGGATGGATTGTTGGGAGGTGTTGGTCAATGCGTGGTGCTCGAAAGAATGGCGGGCCACCCACAACGAGGTCAAGGACAAACGTGCCCAAATGGAAGGTGTGCCACACCACCAAGGCAGCTCCAACTTATTTCAAAGACGCAGGAACTGGTATGTGGTTTGCTTCATGATTCATGCAATTCATTCATCATGCTAGCTTTATCCCTTTAATTACTAATTTAATTTGTATATGTCTTTCATGCAATATACAATAAGGCGGATAAGGTGCCAGAGGTGTACGACCTGTATGCCATGGCCCACACTGGCCCTTACAAGAAAGTCAAGGCATTCTCTGCGTCTGACCTCGATGATCCAAAGAACTTCACCAACATCTCTGCCCACGACAAGCTCGTGCAATATAGAGATCAGGGGAAGGCGAGGAAAGGGGAGGACTTTAACCCGAGCCGTGGTCCCATTGATCTGAGTTGCTGATGATATCTGAGGCGGGAGGTCCCTTGGCTCCATAGCCATGGGAGATGGACTTATCCGTTGTCCCAGCACTCTCCCGGAGATCAAGGCGCGCCAGTCAAGCTCCGCTCCTGAGATAAGGCCTCGTGAACGACCAGTCCAACTCGCCTTCAAGGTTAGTTATACATACTCAGCTATCTTTCTCCATTACATTGTGTGCGCTTCCATCAATGATTACAAATGGTCATGTGAGTGGTGTTGCAGGCTGCTATACAGAGTGAGAGAGATAGAACGGAGAAACTTCAAGGAGGCGGCGGAGAGGCAGCGGGAGTTGGAGGAGAGGACGACAAAGATGTTGGAGGAGGAGAGGGCACGGAATGACATGCAGGCAAGGGCCGTGTACGAGCTCCTTATGGTAAGTTTCTTCTGCAGATTACTTGATAGTCTTAACATTTGAGTCTCATTACTAACTAGTATGACTCTGTTGTGAAAACCAAATGTGCAGTCTGTGTGCGAGAAGTCCGGTCAGACCGCTCCGCCGATGCCAATGATTGCTCCTGGGAGCACGGTGAGTTTAATTTGAATGGACATTACTTGCTAGTCTTAACATTTGAGTGTCATAATGCTAACGAGACATTGGAAATGATCTTTGGTGCAGCTTAACTCCAGAAACGCATCGCACGATCCTTCTCCAGCTACCGGCATGAGCCAGCCCGCTCCTACACCTCCCTGATCACGGTAAGTTTCTCTAGACTTAGACTTAGCTTTATTTCCTCCAATATGCTTACCATAATGACCTAGAGTTAGCTTCTTTTCCTTCAAAATGACTTAATAAGCTTACTTATGTCAAAAATTGCATAATTAGCTTACTTAGCTCATAAACGATCCATTTTACCTAAATTAGCTCTAAAATGACTCATTTTACCTTAGTTAGCTTACAATTGATCCAATTTATCCAAGTTAGCTCTAAAATGACCCATTTTACGTAGATTAGCTCCTAAATGATCCATTTTACCTACGTTAGCTTTAAAATGACCCATTTCACCTAGGTTACCTCCAAAATGACCCATTTCACCTAGGTTAGCTCCAAAATGACCCATTTCACCTAAGTTAGCTAAAAAACGATCCATTTCACCTTAGTTAGCTCAAAAACGTGGCATTTCACCTTAGTTAGCTCATAAACGACCCATTTCAACTAAGTTAGCTCCAAAATGATTCATTTCACCTAGGTTAGCTCATAAATGATGCATTTGACCTAGGTTAGCTCATAAACGACCCATTTCACCTAGGTTAGCTCATAAACGACCCATTTCACCTAGGTTAGCTCATAAACGACCCATTTCACCTAGATTAGCTCATAAACGACCTATTTCGCCTAGGTTAGCTCATAAACGACCCATTTCACCTAGGTTAGCTCATAAACGACCCATTTCACCTAGGTTAGCTCATAAATGACCCATTTCACCTAGGTTAGCTCATAAGCGACCCATTTCACATAGGTTAGCTCATAAACGACCCATTTCACCTAGGTTAGCTCATAAACGATCCATTTCACCAAACTTAGCTCATAAACGATCCATTTCACCTAACTTAGCTCATAAACGATCCATTTTAACTAATTTAGCTCATAAATGATCCAGTTCACCTAAGTTAGCTAATATATGGCATATACTTCTTCTTCTAGTCTTCTTCTTCTTCTATTCTTTTTCTAACTTTCTTATTTGTCATTTTGCAGGTTTCATTCACTTCAAGGAAGCCAGCATCCTATGATGGATTACTTGTTTGTTCCTTTGATGCACTTCTTGTATTCTGCTCGCTTGCTATGATGAAACTAGATTGCTATGATGAAACTTTGCATATTGTAATATGTATGGATTGATGGGACTGTGTGCAACCTACTATGTATGTATGGATGGATATATTTGTGCTGGATATTTATTATGTTGGATATATATGTGCTGGATATTTATGTGATGGATATATATGTGTTGTGATATATTTGTTGTGATAATTGTTGGATATAAGAAAAACAGAATAAAAAAGAGGCAGTACAGGCTCTTTGCCGTCCGCGGCAGACGGCAAAGACCCCTTTGCCGTCGGTGGCAGACGACAAAGGGGACACGTGGCGGCCACCTGTGCTTTCTCAGAGATGAGCCATTTGGCAAATTTGCCTACCGTGGCGGACGGCAAAGTTAAGCTGATGGCAAAGACTTTGCCTTTGCCGTCCGCCGTGGCTGACGGCAAAACACAGCGGGCGCTGACGCATTGCTGACGTCAACTGGCGGACGGCAAAGAGGCGCTCAAATTTGCCGTCCGCTGGCTGACGGCAAAGGCCGCCGTTAGCCGCCTAACGGACTAACGCTGGCGGACGTCCAGTATTTTGCCGTCACTCCTCTTTGCCGTCCGCCGCTGTAGGCAAAGCACTCTTTGCCGTCCGCCATAAAAAGCAGACGACAAAGGGCCTGTTTGCCGACCCTGTCTTTGCCGTCACTGTTTGCCGTCCGCCGCTGACGGCAAAGCTCTTTGCCGTCCGCCGTCCCTGGCTTTGCCGTCCGCTGTGGCAGATGGCAAAGTAGCTGATTCCTGTAGTGCATGTATGCATTTCTTCATTGTACGTGGAATCATGAATTTCCAACCCAAGGTCATGACATATGTTTTCATCATAGATGACCCATATATCCACCATTATGGAGGACATACATATGCGACTGATACTATCGTGTTAATGGCTTGGAAGATAGACAAGGAGATATTTAGACCATAATAACAAGCAACTAACCTATTGATTTGTTAGTAATTCTTCTATAGTATATTGCCCTAGAGGCCTTTTGGCCGCGGCGCCAACTACGACAACAAATTGGATGGCCGTTTGGGATAACGAGAAGCTTAGAATGATAGATGGGTGATTAATTTATCAATTGGTCTTATGCAAACTATTCTATTGATTTGTCAGTAATTCTTCTGTAGTATATTGCCCTAGAGGCCTTTTGGCCGCGGCGCCAACTACGACAGCAAATTGGATCGCCGTTTGGGATAACGAGAAGCTTAGAATGATAGATGGGTGATTAATTTATCAACTGGTCTTATGCAAACTATTCTACAAAATTTGATGTATGCACATATGTGATTTATGCCAATTCAGTTAACAAAATGATTTATCCCAAAGTTAACTAACATATTACAGTACAAAACAAACTACGAACACCAACCGTTCAAGTGCGGGAGACAGAACTAAGCATTTGCATCAAATAAATGCAACAAAGAAAGTATTAAAGGTTTTTCTTAATGTTAGTAATTATAAGAGCTAATATCACATGATTTGGGATAAATCTAGAAGGCAAATATATTACAAAGAAAACATCCAACAATTGGTCGAACAGACTCACTTTTTATCTAATGAAGAAGAAGTTAATCGTTATTGGTCGGATCGACAAAAGCCTTAAAAACTCATATACAAACAACGAATCAACCAGTTTAGAGACATGACACTAAGTTCACTAATTTAATCTAGAACAAGCATGGTAAACCAATGATCTTTGTTACTGATCACATCCGTTGTTAAAGTACTCGAGAGAGAATGAGCTTATTGCAACTGTAATAGGTAAGACGAAACCATGGGATGCATCTATACTCAACATTTGTGTATTGTTAGCTGCAAATGAAAACTAAATGAGGGATGGTGCCTTGCTATATACGTGCATACCGTTTTTCATTGTGCATGGATGTCGTGGTTCTAAGTCTGACAGTAGAATGGGGGGTAGGAAAGGAGAGGCAAGATCCTAGCTATGGAGTAGTTGTATATGCAAGGGATTTACGAGTTCAGGCCCTTCTCAGAGGAAGTAACATCCCTACGTCTCAGAGCCCGGAGGCGGTCGACTGGATTATATGCGTATGTGTTACAGGGGTGCGAACCCTTCTACCTGTGGAGGGGGGTGGCTTATATAGAGTGCGCCAGGACCCCAGCCAACCCACGTAGCTGAGGGTTTAAGGTACGTTAAAGCTAGGCGTTACATGTAACGGCTTACATAAAGTGTCATTATGACCATAAAGACTATTTAACTACATACCGTTTTGACACCGAGTGGCTCTTGGACTCCTGGTGGTCGAGTGGGTCTTCATGGTCGAGTGTCCTTGAATCTGTCGAGTGGAAACCTACCAGGTCGACTGGAAGCTCGCTTCTTTCGCGAGTGTCCTTGGGGAGGGTACCTTTGGGCAGGTTTATGACCCTACTCTAGGTACATGACTTCATCATTAGCCCCCGAATGGATCGAGGTTTGAGTGTCGAAGGAGTTGATAATCTTTCCGACCTGTTCTTCGTGTTGCGAGTGTGTCTTACTCTGGATCAACGACCTTTTAGTGATGGCGTCAACTTCTCTTTCAGTCGCCTTGATCCATTCTTCACGTTTGTCGAGTGAACTTTGTGAACTTGAGGATTTCCGAGCGACGGATCGGAGGAAATCTGCTGTCTGACAGGTTGCTCCGCGGTTAGCGGATTTCGCGGGATCTGAATTTTGGGAAGCGCGCGAAGCGGAGAAAACTGCAGCACTCGGATGGGATAAGACGATGACGCCTCGATCTTCACGCCGCCTTTTTCGCCACGTATCGGCGTCTTGGCGCTTTATTGCAGGATTTGACGGGATTGCCTGGGCCTACCAGTCAGCCACTCGGAAGCGGACCCATATAAGGCGTTGGACGGGGTATTTTGAACAGTGTGACCCCAATCTTCCCCTCCTTCCGCCTCCAAATCTTTCTGCTGCGTCCTTAGCCTGCTCAGCGCCGCAGCTCAGTACCTGCTTCGCCGGCGACCATGGTGAAGGAGAAGACCGCAGCCTTGGAGCGGGTGAAGAAGGCGGCGGCGAAGGCGAAGGGGAGAGCGCCCAGTCGGGGCGGATCTTCTTCGCGGTCCAAACTGCCGCAAGGTTGGGTCCAGGGAGATTGGATCCGCTCGACCATCACCGAGAAGGACCTCACCGATCTGGCCAACGAGGGACTGATCCCCCATGGGTCGGCGAGGCTTCCGGGAACGGAGTGGCATCCACAGCCTGAAGAGGGTGAGTGCGTTCTCCTAGCCACTCACATAGATCGGGGATTTTCTCTGCCGCCGAATCCTTTCTTCCGGGGGTTTCTAAACTTTTTTGGAGTGCAACTCCATCATTTCACTCCCAACTCCATTGTCTATCTTGCTGCTTTCGTGTAGTTATGCGAAAACTTCTTGGGCTGTCGGCCGCACTGGGGCCTCTTCAAGCATATATTCACTTGTCTCTCTCAGACAGTGAAGAAAATG
The DNA here is from genome assembly GCA_021605145.1 of Aegilops bicornis. Lineage (NCBI taxonomy): Eukaryota > Viridiplantae > Streptophyta > Magnoliopsida > Poales > Poaceae > Aegilops > Aegilops bicornis. The sequence continues at coordinate 55,324,355 of CM038675.1, read as the reverse complement.
AACCCGAATGACGAGAGAACCCAAGTAATCCAGATGTGTGGGGGACTCGGGGTCCAGATGAGGGGGAAGAGCGCTTTTTCGGCTATCATTCTTCCCGACTCGGTTAGAGGGTGGCAGTCGACCTAGTTCTACTGCCAAGACCAGCCGACGCCGGGGCAGTTGACTGGACTCCCTCCTTTCTCCATGAGTCGAGTGAACAAGCCATCTTCCCTGAAGGTGCTACCAGAGGAGAAGGCCCAAGTAAAATTGTTGATGGAACGCGTAGTCCAGCTCATTCGCGACGGGGTGACCGGCATGGATCTTCTGGAAGTTTTCCTCTGGCGGCATATTCAGCCACTCCAATACCGAGACCATCCGATGTGGATGTACTCCTGTACGGATGATACCACTCGGGTCCATCCAGAGGAGGTCGATGACGCCACGCTGGAGAAGTGGATGACTGCCATCACAGGAAACAAAGATAACCCTCGCGGAGCTAGGAGGATTCCACCACTCGACCAGACTTACGAAGCAGACAAGGTATAACCACTTATCTCCGACTGTGATTCGGCTGCATTCATTCTGTTTAGATGCCAATTCATCGACTGACTTTTGCATTGTTTTGTTGTCTTCTAGGTCACCACTGAGATGTACTCGATGCCCAACGGGGCGCAGGAACCAGTCGAAGAAGAAGAAGGAAGCGGAGGTGAAACCCAGGAAGAATGGGAGTCCAACGGTGAGGAGGATGAGGGGACGACAGCTCGATGAAGAGGAGGAGGAGGAGGAAGAAGAGGAAGACGTCGATCCTCCCGCTCGGAAGGAAGGTCCAAGTTGACGCATGACCCAGCGGCGGTAGCGGTAAAGTTATTCGCCAGGCGGTCGGCAAGCGACCTCGGACAACTTCCCCTGCGCCGACTGAGAACCCGCCGAAGCAACCTCGAGCAACGTCGTCAAAGCCGGCGAAGGCCCTGCCCAAGATGCGGATGGTCATTCCCACCATCTCCGGGTAACCAGCAGAACTTGTATTTCCCTATTCAACATGAGTGTACTTTTGGTCGACTTGATGACTGATCAGCCGATTCTTGAAATCTGCAGTGCTGCTACCTCCGAGACCTCAGCCAAGCACGAAGATCAGGAAATGGAAGATGCCGCCACTTCTGACCTTGGTATGATCTCTGTAGTTTCGCTTTTAGTCGATTGGATTTCCATGTTTATTTTTGAATCTTTCTTGTAGTTCCGCCTCATGTCATTGATCTCCCCGATGATGACGAGGAAGCGCCGTTGAGGAAGAGGAAGAACAAGAGGGTGCCTGCTGGCAAGGCTGCTCCAGTTGTGACGATACCTGAGACGCTGGTTTCCGAGGAAGGCAACCCCACTCGGGCTTCTGTGTCTTTTGCTGTACCGCTGACAAGTGCCCGACCCACTTCGTCATTGTTGATCCACCATCCCTTTTTGCTATACACCACGTCCCGGAAGACCAAGTGAGTGCTGCTAAGGAGGCTATACGCCAGGCAGGGATCATGATGGAGCAAGTGAAGGCAGTTCGAGAGGCCAGCCAGGCGGCCTATGATGCTAGTTTAGCTCTCTAGAGCAATGTCCAAGTAAGTCGATCGTTGCTTGCTCTGTTAGGATATGCTACCTGAAACTGCTTGCTCTATTAGGATATGCTACCTGAAATTGCTTCTTTATGAAGATTTCCATATCTGTACACCCACTGGGTGGGTGTGTCGATTGAGTTTTTGTAGGGGCACGCTGAGTGCACCCACTGGGTGTAGTCCCCGAGACTATGGTGGACTGTGTGCAGTCGACTATAGTCTTTATACTTTGAACTTCCTCACTCGGCCTGGTCGGACCAAGTCGAGTGGAACCGTAAAACCGGTGGGGGCATGCTGAGTGCACCCACTGGGTGTAGTCCCCGAGACTATGGTGGACTGCGTGCAGTCGACTATAGTCTAAAGAACTGTTTTTTCTTTTTCTTTTTCTTTTTACCGCGGCTGACCGCTGACAATTAGAATCATAACCTTTTTGCCTCTTTTGGTCGACTGGTCGAACCAAATTGGTAAAACCAGTGGGGGCACGCTGAGTGCACCCGCTGGGTGTAGTCCCCGAGACTACTGTCGAATGTTTTGATTCGACTGTAGTCTTAGAAATGCTACGATTTTTCCTTAGTTACTCGGAAGTGACCTGTCTTTGATGTCTTTTGTTGATTGACTTTTTGTAGAAATCTTGCGAGCTTGTGGCTCGCTATACTGAATTAGAGAACAAACAGATCCAGCTCAACCTCGACTTGAAGCTTGCTCAGGAGAATTTGCAGAAGGCGAAGGATGAAGCAAAAGGTATGGCTGGTGAGAACTTTGTGACTGTCTTTGTTTTTCTGTTCATTCTCAACTATGTCCTCATTGTTGCTTTGCAGATAAACTGGAAGAGACTCTGAAGAAGAAGGACCTTGACCTTGCAGAGGCACAGAAGGCGGCTTTGGAGAAAACAATGCTGAAGAGAAACTTGCCTCAGTCGACAAACTTGAAGATGAAAATGCCAAGCTGAAAGCCGCTCTTGATGCGGCCAACAAGGAAGTTAGTCGACTGAAGAATGACAAGATTGCTCTGTCTGACAAGGCTGGCCAACTGGCGGGGAAGCGAAATGACCTGGAGATTTATCTTGGAGGGCTCGCCAAGAAGCTGTTTCTCATGCTTGAAGGTAATCTCTTTTACCCGACTGTCATGCTATTACCTGCTCATCGCATGATTGTTATTTTGAGTCTGAGCTGTGTTTTCAGAATTCTGTCAAAACTTCGAAGAAGAAACCAGTCGAGTGGAAACCAGCCTGGACCCCATCAACTCTCATGTGAAGGACGAAGCTGCTATGAATGTGCTCCGACTGAGTCTCGCGTTGCCAGCGTGGTGGATTATCTTGCTCGACAGAAAGCTGTGGTGTCGAGGATCGACTCAACTCTCTGGCCAGAGCAGACGCTTCAGAATGACCTTGGATCCTTAATGACTCGACTGAATGAGATTCCAAGTCGAGTGCAAGAATGGAAAAAATCTTCTGCCAGGTGTGGTGCTGATGTTGCTCTATCTCTGGTTCGTGACCACTTCAAGGAAGTGCAAGAGGACAAGCTGGCGTCCCTCAAGGTTGCCAACACCAGGAAGTACGACTTCCGATCCTTCATGGAGACCTTCATCGCTGCTGCTACCTGTATTGCGGACGGAATCGACCTCGACCAGTTTGTTGCACCTTCCAGTCCTCCACCGGAGGAGTAAAAAACTTCTAAGTCCCACCTTAAATTTGCCTCGGAATGCCGAGTGGTTTTTGTAACCGTCAAACTTTAACAGGCTTAACGCCTGAGCTCTTTTGGATCCGTAGGACGTTTATCCAAACTTGATCTATCCTTGAACATGCTTTATTTGCCTTCGAGAGAATTTTGCTCTTCATTCGGAATATATTTCATTGTTGCAGTCGACTTGTACTTCATCTATCTTGCAGGTAGAGATGGAGCACAGACTGCGACTGACCTCGTCGTTCTTGCGGATTGGGATGGACCGCACGTTGTACTTGTGGCGAAGCTCCGAAGGAGAAGGTAGCAGTCGACCTGCACCTCGTCGTCCTTGCGGATTGGGATGGACCGCACGTTGTACTTGTGGCGAAGCGCCGAAGGAGAAGGTAGCAGTCGACCTGCACCTCGTCATCCTTGCGGATTGGGATGAATTCCTTACTTAGGCGAGTACTGGACTGCAGCTAAGCCTCCGAGCGGGAGGTGTGCTCTCCACTCGGTAGGATTTTTATCACTTAGGCGAGCACTGGGCTGCAGCTAAGGCTCCGAGTGGGAGGTTTGCTCTCCACTCGGTAGGATTTTTAATACTTAGGCGAGCACTGGGCTGCAGCTAAGCCCCCGAGTGGGAGGTTTGCTCTCCACTCGGTAGGATTTATATTACTTAGGCGAGCAATGAGCTGCAGCTAAGCCCCCGAGTGGGAGGTTTGCTCTCCACTCGGTAGGATTTCTATTACTTAGGCGAGCACTCGGCTGCAGCTAAGCCCCCGAGTGGGAGGTTTGCTCTCCACTCGGTAGGATTTTTATGGTGTAGCTTTGAAGGAGAAGGTAGCAGTCGACCTGCACCTCGTCGTCCTTGCGAAGCGTTCATTATTTTGGATGTTTAGGCGAATCCTTGGGCTGTTGCTAAGCCCTCGAGTGAGAGGCTGACTCTCCACCCGGTAGGATTTAAATACTTAGGCGAGTACTTGGACTGCAGCTAAGCCCCCGAGTGGGAGGTTTGCTCTCCACTCGGTAGGATTTTGAATACTTAGGCGAGTACTTGGACTGCAGCTAAGCCCCCGAGTGGGAGGCTGGCTCACCACTCGGTAGGATTTTGAATACTTAGGCGAGTACTTGGACTGCAGCTAAGCCCCCGAGTGGGCGCCTGGTTCAGCACTCGGTAGGATTTTGAATACTTAGGCGAGTACTTGGACTATAGCTAAGCCCCCGAGTGGGAGGCTGGCTCACCACTCGGTAGGATTTTGAATACTTAGGCGAGTACTTGGACTGCAGCTAAGCCTCCGAGTGGGAGGCTGGCTCACCACTCGGTAGGATTTTGAATACTTAGGCGAAGCGGATTCGCAGCTAAGCCCCGAGTGGGAGACTGGCTCGCCACTCGGAAAGGATTTTTTTTACAAACTTAGGCGAACCGGATTCGCAGCTAAGCCACTGCTTGGGAAAATTTCTACAAAAAGTAATAACAATCCTTTGGGAAAATTATAACATTCTTGTCTTAGATAAACAAACTACAAAAGTACTTTTATTACATCTCAACCGAGTGAGTATTTAAGTATAAAAGGCGGAGTAGCTCCGCATTCCAAGCTCGAGGCTCGTCGATCTGGCGATCAACGTTGTAGAGATGATATGCTCCGTTGTGGAGAACTCTTGTGACGATGAAGGGACCTTCCCAAGTGGGAACGAGCTTGTGTGGTTTCTGTTGATCCACTCGGAGGACCAAATCTCCCTCTTGGAAGGCTCGACTCTTCACATTTCTGGCATGGAATCGACGCAAGTCTTGCTGATAGATAGTCGAGCGGATCAGGGCCATCTCCCTCTCCTCTTCCAAGAGGTCGACTGCATCTTGCCGGGCTTGTTCCGCTTCTTCTTGAGTATAGTTCGACTCGAGGCGCATTGTGAAGTAGGTCACCGGCAGAACTGCTTCAGCTCCATAGACTAGGAAGAATGGAGTTCTCTGATCGACCGATTAGGAGTGGTCCTCAATCCCCAGAGAACTGATGGAAGTTCGTCGACCCAAGCTCCTGCTGCGTGCTTGAGATCACGCATCAGTCGTGGTTTCAGCCCTTTGAGAATGAGGCCGTTTGCACGCTCTGCTTGTCCATTCGACTGAGGATGTGCAACAAAAGCATAGTCGACCCGTGTGCCCTGAGAGGCGCAGAAGGCTTTGAACTTGTCATTATCGAAGTTTGACCCATTGTCAGTGATGATGCTATGCGGAACTCCATATCTGAATATCAACTCTCTGATGAGAACTGATAGCAGTGCATGCATCAAGGTTCTTGATGGGCTTGGCTTCGATCCACTTGGTGAACTTGTCGACTGCTACTAGCAAATGAGTGAAGCCGCTTCTGCTAGTTCTCAGCGGTCCAATCATGTCTAATCCCCAAACAGCGAAGGGCCAGACGAGTGGAATGGTCTTCAAGGCTGAGGCGGGCTTGTGTGACATGTTGGAATAGAACTGACACCCTTCACACTTGTCGACTATTTCTTTTGCCATTTCATTTGCTTTCGGCCAGTAAAACCCCGCTCGGTATGCTTTAGCCACGATGGTTCGAGAGGACGCATGATGGCCACAGGTCCCCGAGTGGATATCCTCAAGAATTATCTGACCTTCTTCTGGCGTGATACACTTCTGGCCGACTCCAGTCGCGCTTTCTCTATACAACTGTCCCTTGATCACGGTAAAGGCCTTGGATCGACGGACGATCTGTCGAGCCTCTTCTTCATTCTCTGGGAGCTCTTTCCTTAGGATATATGCAATGTAAGGCACTGCCCAGTCGGGAGTGATGACCACAACTTCCATAATCAGGTCGACCACGGCTCGGACCTCAACTTCAGTCGGATCATTGGCACTCTTTTGCTGCGGGGCTTCTTCTGTGAAAGGATCCTCCTGCACTGATGGTGCATGAATGTGTTCCAAAAATACATTGCTGGGAATGGCTTCCCTCTTGGATCCTATCTTCGCCAAATCATCCGCAGCTTGATATTTCAGTCGGGGTATATGATGAAGCTCTAACCCCTCGAATTTCTTCTCTAGCTTTCTCACTGCATTACAGTAACCTGTCATAGCTGGGCTTCTGACATCCCACTCCTTCATCACTTGATTAACAACCAGATACAACCCCCGCACCAGAACCGTTCAACATCTTTGAACCATCAAAAAACATAGTCCAGTGCTCCGAGTGAACTTGAGTCGGAAGTTGCTGTTCAGTCCACTCGGCGAGGAAGTCTGCTATTGCTTGGGACTTGATGGCTTTCTTTGCCTCAAATTTGATATCAAGGGGAAGGAGTTCAATCGCCCATTTAGCCACTCGACCAGTTGCATCTCTGTTATGAAGAATTTCCGACAATGGGGCGTCGCTGACGACTGTAATGGAATGATCAGAGAAATAATAAGTTCTGATAGTGAGGGTATCTTTGCTTTGATGGGGTCAGCACTTCAGAAAGATAATAAACTGGGCGTTGAACTTTGAAGGCTTTTCCTTCTTGGTCCTTTCGACCGTAAATGCTGATCTTGACGACTTGTCCGATGGGCTGCAATGTAAAGCAACAAAGGCTCTTTGCTGATAGGAGCAGCAAGCACCGGCTGGGTGGAGAGCAGAGCTTTTAGCTCTGCAAACGCTGCATCAGCCTCTGGAGTCCACTCGAACTTGTCTGACTTCTTCACCGAGGCGAGAGATGAATCGACCTAAAGCGGCCAAGCATCCAGTAAGCTTCTGGACATCGTGCACACGCACAGGGCGCTTCATTCGGAGTATAGTGCCAACCTTTTCGGGGTTAGCATCGATTCCTCGCTCAGAAACGAGAAAACCGAGTAACTTTCCACCAGGAACTCCAAATGTGCACTTTGATGGGTTAAGCTTGATATCATACCTCCTGAGATTGGCAAATGTTTCAGCAAGGTCAGTCAACAGATCGGAACCCTTTCGTGACTTGACCACTATATCATCCATGTACGCTTCCACATTCCGACTGATTTGAGTGAGCAAACACTTCTGAATCATCCTCATGAATGTGGCTCCTGCATTCTTGAGGCCGAATGGCATGGTGACATAACAGAAGCACCCGAATGGAGTAATGACGCTGTTTTGATCTCATCGGGTCCATCTGACGGCTCGATGGTACCCGGAATAGGCGTCCAAAAAAGACAACCTCTCACATCCCGCAGTTGAGTCGACTATTTGTCAATGCGAGGAAGAGGGAAATGATCTTTCGGGCAGGCCCGATTGATATGCTTGAAATCGATGCACATGCGCAACGACTTGTCCTTCTTGGGGACCATGACGACATTGGCGAGCCACTTGGAGTGGTAGATCACTCGGATGAACTCTGCCGCTAAGAGCCGAGCCACCTCTTCACCAATGGCCTTTCTCCTATGGACGGCGGACCATCGAAGATACACTTTAACCGGTTTGACTTTTGGGTCGACTCGTAGGCGGTGCTCAGCCAGCCCCCTGGGAACACCCGGCATGTCAGCAGTTTTCCATGCAAAGATGTCCCAGTTCTCACGGAGGAACTGGATGAGCGCTTCTTCCTATTTTGAGTCGAGTGTTGTTGAGATGTTGGTCGGAGCAGCATTGGGATCAGTCGGGTGAATGTGAACCTGTTTCGTCTCACCGGACGACTGGAATGCTGACTCCGTAGCGGGCTTCTTAGCTCGCAACAAATCACTCGGATCTGCAGTTTTCTGATACTCTTGTAGCTCTACCACTGCCAACTGAGCATCGGCGATCTTAGAGCCCTTCTGGAAGCACTCTTCCGCCTTCTTCCGATTGCCCGTAACAGTGATCACGCCCTTGGGACCAGGCATCTTCAGTTTAAGATACACGTAACATGGTCGGGCCATGAAACGTGCATATGCCGGCCTTCCCAGAATAGCATGATAAGCCCTCTCGAAATCCACGACCTCAAAGGTCAACTTTTCTTTCCGGAAATGCTTCGAATCACCAAAAACTACATCAAGAGCAATTTGGCCGAGTGACTCAGCCTTCTTTCCAGGAATGACTCCGTGGAAGCTCATGTTGCTGGTGCTGAGTCTGGACATCGGAATGCCCATCCCTTTCAACGTCTTAGCATACAATATGTTCAAGGCACTACCACCATCCATCAAAACTTTGGTCAGTCGAGTGCCTTCGACGACTGGGTCGACCACCAACGCTTGCCTTCCAGGGGTGGCAATGTGCGTCGGGTGATCAGACTGATCAAATGTGATGGGGGTCTGGGACCATTTTAGATAGCTGGGCGTCGCTGGAGCGACCATGTTCACTTCCCGATTGATAACCTTCAATCGACTTTTGCTTTCGACGTCATCAAAAATCATCAGGGTGGAATTGACCTGGGGATATCCATCATCGCTGTCATCTTTGTCCTCAACTTGGTCTGTCTCTTTATCCTTATCCTTGGGCTGTTTCCCTTGGAACTGCTGAATCAAGAGTCGACACTGTCGAGTGGTGTGTTTCGGGTAAATGAGTTTACCCTCTTCATCTTTCTTCGTGTGAATGTGACATGGCAAATCCAACACGTCATTTCCATCCTGGTCTTTCACCTTCTTGGGGTTCCAAGGACCCTTGGGTTTCCCCTTGAACTTTCCTGGGGTCACAGCCAAGGCCTCTCCGGGAGCAGCTGGCTCGGCTTTGCGCTTCTGCTTCCGACTGGAATTTCCTCCGCCGGCCTCATTAGCGGCCGATTTGTATTTACCACTCCGGAGCAGATCCTCTTCTTCACCATTTGCATACTTGGTGGCAATCTCCATCATCCGACTCAGGGTCATATCTCCGGTTCGACCAATTTCAAACTCAACTCTCTGTTCTTGACGCCTTCTTTGAAGGCACAGATCGCTCGGTGATCGGATACATTCTCAATTGTGTGGTGCAAAGTGATCCACCTCTGGATATAATCTCTCAAAGTTTCACTCGACTTCTGTACACACGACTGCAACTCCGTCAACCCTGCTGGTCGTTTGCAAGTCCCTTCAAATGTCCTGACAAACACTCGGGCAAGATCTTCCCAAGTGTAAATACTGCTGGGTGCTAACTGATTCAACCACGCTCTGGCTGAACCCTCCAACATAAGAGGCAAATGCTTCATGGCTACCTCATCGTTGCCGCCGCCGATCTGAACAGCCACTCGGTAATCTTCAAGCCAAGTGTCAGGCTTGGATTCACCAGTGAACTTACTGACTCCAGTCGCCAACCTGAAGTTGGGAGGAATCACCGCGGCCCTGATGGCTCTGCTGAAACACTCTGGCCCTGAGACATGAACTCTGCTGCTGGAGGGAACATCTCTGTCATAGCCGTCTCGGTGAGCTCTGTTCCTGTTGACCAAACCTTGAACTATAATAGATCTCGCATCAAAGCCTGGTTCCCTGGGGTCGACTGGAACTCTTCGCCCAACACTGTGCTGGCGTCTGTCATCCTGCTGCCGAGGAGCGTATGATCCACCCCTTGGGGGAGGAGTGGGCACTCGACGTCGATCATTGCGATCGAATCGGTGCTCATACTGCTCGCGGCTCTTGTACTGATCATCACGCCGGCCCCCACGTTCCTCACGCCTCGGGGGCGATCTCGGACTATGGGCCGAATGGACTGAATTCGCAGCGACGGATCGGCTGTGAATCCTGTTCCGCGACTGTGATACGACTGAGTTTGGGTCTCCTGCCGCCCGGAGCAGATCCCTGATTTGTAGCAAACCTCTACCCGCCTCCGACTGGGAAGGCTGAATTGACTCTGCTATACGGGAGACAGCTGTTAAATTCTGAATCGGAGTTCAATATACCTGAGTTGGTGGCTGGAAGGGCTGACGTCGACTGGATTCTGGAACCCTTGGTCGCGCGCGCTCGTCGAGTACTCGCTGAAGGTTCTCCAGTCGAGTGTGCTCAGCCAGGTTGGCCAAGCGCGCATCCTCCAAGGTACGAGCCTCGGGGGTTTCTCCAATGATAGGAGTGTGAAGCGCATCCATGTTCCGACGGTGAAGCTCCTCCCTCTGAAGCAAAGTGAGGGGCTCGGGCAGGTACTCTTCGTGGGCTTGCTTCGGATCGCCTCCATCGTCACCTCCGTTGGTGCGGATGAATCCGGGGGGACTGCGTGGTCCATCGACCATCAGAACCTCTGCCGTCGGGTCACTGCTATCGCATTCGGACGCAGTCTCTGCGAAGCCAGTCGACAGGTCGAACAGGCCGTAGAGAGATTCGTCGGGCTCGATTGCCGTGACTTGGGGTGTGGCCGACTGACGGGCCACCGCATGCCTCACCCACCGCTGAAGCCTCGACCGACCGGAACGCTTGCTCCGGCGGGAGACTGGGGGCGAGGACGGCACAGGAGCCGACCCATACTGGGTCGACGGTTGCCGCAGGAGGACGCCGCGGACACACGCGCGAAAGTGCGTCGCCCCGCGGACGGGGAGCGCGTCCACGTCGAGTGGAGCCTCCTGAAGCCAAGCGGAGCCATTGGCGATGAACGTGAGCGCACTGAGACGAATCTCGCGGCCCTCGACCAGAACTCCGCCTGAAACCATGATGTAGGAGATTGAACGAATCCCAACTTCTCCAACAAATCGCTAGAACACCGGCCCCACGGTGGGCGCCAACTGTCGTGTTTCTAAGTCTGACAGTAGAATGGGGGTAGGTATGGAGAGGCAAGATCCTAGCTATGGAGTAGTTGTATACGCAAGGGATTTACGAGTTCAGGCCCTTCTCGGAGGAAGTAACAGCCCTACGTCTCGGAGCCCGGAGGCAGTCGACTGGATTATATGCGTATGTGTTACAGGGGTGCGAACCCTTCTACCTGTGGAGGGGGGTGGCTTATATAGAGTGCGCCAGGACCCCAGCCAACCCATGTAGCGGAGGGTTTAAGGTACGTTAAAGCTAGGCATTACAGGTAATGCCTTACATAAAGTGTCATTATGACCCATAAAGACTATTTAACTACAGACCGTTTGGACACCGAATGGCTCTTGGACTCCTGGTGGTCGAGTGTCCTTGAATCTGTCGAGTGGAAACCTACCAGGTCGACTGGAAGGCCACTTCTTTCGCGAGTGTCCTTGGAGAGGGTACCTTTGGGCAGGTTTATGACCCTACCCTAGGTACATGAGTTCATCAATGGACGCATGAAAAAAGAGTTGCATGCAATATATGCATGTATGCCTTTCTTCATTGTACATGGACGCGTGAGTTTCAACCCAAGGTCATGACGTATGTTTCCCTCATACATGAACCAATTGTCCAGCATTACGGAGGACGTACATATGGGATTCAGACTAACGTGTTAATGGCTTGGAAGGTAGAGAAGCGGATGCTTAGATTATAATAACAAGCAAGTAACCTATTGATTTGTTACTAATTCTTCTGTACTATATTCCCCACATGCCTTTTGCCTACGGCGCCAACTACGACAACAAAGTGGATGGCTGTTTGGGATAAAGAGAAGCTCAGAATGATAGATGGACGATTAATTTATCAGTAGTTCTTATGCAATCAATTCTGCAAAATTTCATCTATGCACTCGATTAATCTATGCACATATGTTATTTATGCAAATTCAGTTGACCAAATGATTTATCCCAATGTTAACTAACACTTTACAGTACTACAAATGAACTATGTACACCAACCGTTCAGGTGTAGGTGAAAGAACTAAGCTTAGACATCAAATAAATGCAACCAAGAAAGTATAAAAGGTTTTTCTTAATGTAAGTGACTATAGGAGCTAATATAACAAGATTTGTGATTAATATAGAAAATAAGGGGGGTGGCACAGAAATTTTCATTACAAAGAATACATCCAACAATTGCTCAAACATACTCCCTTTTATCTAATGAGGCACAAGTTAATCAAACTGATTTTATGATGATGTTTAATTAGTGTTTTTTATTTGTATGGTAATGTAGAGAGAAATGGAATTTGTCTTTTCCTTATTAGTGTATGGAATTACTTGGTTGGATTTTGTGTAATCACTTGATCGAACCAAGTGAAATTATTAATTAAACATATAGTTTTTAGATTTCATTGATTCTTCTTCTTTGAACGATTAAAATAGTTTGTCAATTTTGTAATAGAGTTTTATGATGCAAAACATTTTTCAAGTACTATAAACATACCATTATAGTACGGCCCTCAAACTTACATGCCCTTGCTGGTAGACCAACAAATGTATATGTTTTTTTTCTGATTGATCAGGGCATCTCCAGCCGCGCCCCCAACAGGCCCTCCCCAGGTGATTTTGCCGCGCAGGCGCCACAAAAAGGCCCCAGTCGCGTTCCCAGAAGCCCGTTTTTCACCGGCTCGGGCCAAAACTGTTGGGAAACGTAGTAATTTCAAAAATTTTCCTACGATCACGCAAGATCATGGTGATGCATAGCAACGAGATGAGAGTGTTGTCTACGTACCCTCGTAGACCCACAGCGGAAGCGTTGACGCAACGTAGAGGAAGTAGTCGTACTTCTTCACGATCCAACCGATCCAAGTACCGAACGTACGGCACCTCCGAGTTCTGCACACGTTCAGCTCGATGACGTCCCTCGAACTCCGATCCAGCCGAGTGTTGAGGGAGAGTTTCGTCAGCACGACGGCGTGGTGACGATGATGATGTTCCACCGGCGCAGGGCTTCGCCTAAGCTCTGCTACGGTATTCTCGAGGTGTAATATGGTGGAAGGGGGCACCGCACACGGCTAAGGAAAGATCTCAAGGATCAACTTGTGTGTCATGGGGTGCCCTCTGCCCCTGTATATAAAGGAGGGAAGGGGGAGGGGCTGGCCGGCCAAGGGAGGTGCGCCAGGTGTCCTACTCCTACTAGGAGTAGGATTCCCCCAATCCTAGTCCAACTAGGTTTCCCCAAGTGGGAAGGGAGAGAGAGGCGCCTTCTCCTAGTCCTAATAGGACTAGGGAAGGGGGAAGGTGCGACCAGCACTTGGGCCCCTTCTCTCCTTTCCACTAAGGCCCATGTTGGCCCATTAGTATTCCGGGGTTCGGTAACCTCCGGTACTTGGTAAAATTCTAATTTCACCCGAACACTTCCGATGTCCAAACATAGACTTCCAATATATGAATCTTTATGTCTCGACCATTTCGAGACTCCTCGTCACGTCCGTGATCTCATCCGGGACTCGAACAACCTTCGGTACAGAAACATCATAACAACTCATAGTAACCGCCATCGAATCGTTAAGCGTGCGGACCCTACGGGTTCGAGAACTATGTAGACATGACCGAGACACCTCTCTGGTCAATAACCAATAGCGGGACCTGGATGCCCATATTGGCTCCTACATATTCTACGAAGATCTTTATCGGTCAGACCGCATAACAACATACGTTGTTCCCTTTGTCATCGGTATGTTACTTGCCCGAGATTTGATCGTCGGTATCCAATACCTAGTTCAATCTCGTTACCGGCAAGTCTCTTTACTCGTTCCGTAATACATCATCTCACAACTAACTCATTAGTTGCAATGCTTGCAAGGCTTATGTGATGTGCATTACCGAGAGGGCCCAGAGATACCTCTCCGACAATCGGAGTGACAAATCCTAATCTCGAAATATGCCAACCCAACATGTACCTTCGGAGACACCTGTAATGTACCTTTATAATCACCCAGTTACGTTGTGACGTTTGGTAGCACCCAAAGTGTTCCTCAGGCAAACGGGAGTTGCATAATCTCATAGTCATAGGAACATGTATAAGTCATGAAGAAAAGCACTAGCAACAAACTATACGATCAGGTGCTATGCTAATGGAATGGGTCATGTCAATCAGATCATTCAACCAATGATGTGATCCCGTTAATCAAATAACAACTCCTTGTTCATGGTTAGGAAACACAACCATCTTTGATTAACGAGCTAGTCAAGTAGAGGCATACTAGTGACACTCTGTAGGTTTATGTATTCACACATGTATTATGTTTCCTGTTAATACAATTCTAGCATGAATAATAAACATTTATCATGATATAAGGAAATAAATAATAACTTTATTATTGCCTCTAGGGCATATTTCCTTCAGTCTCCCACTTGCACTAGAGTCAATAATCTAGATTACACAGTAATGATTCTAACACCCATGGAGTCTTGGTGCTGATCATGTTTTGCTCGTGGAAGAGGCTTAGTCAACGGGTCTGCAACATTCAGATCCGTATGTATCTTGCATATCTCTATGTCTCCCACCTGGACCAAATCCCGGATGGAGTTGAAGGCGTCTTTTGATGTGCTTGGTTCTCTTGTGAAATCTGGATTCCTTTGCTAAGGCAATTGCACCAGTATTGTCACAAAAGATTTTCATTGGACCCGATACACTAGGTACAACACCTAGATCGGTTATGAACTCCTTCATCCAGACTCCTTCATTAGCTGCTTCCGAAGCAGCTATGTACTCAGCTTCACATGTAGATCCCGCCACGACGCTTTGTTTGGAACTGCACCAACTGACAGCTCCTCCGTTTAATGTAAATACGTATCCGGTTTGCGATTTAGAATCGTCCGGATCAGTGTCAAAGCTTGCGTCGACGTAACCGTTTACGACGAGTTCTTTGTCACCGCCATAAATGAGAAACATATCCTTAGTCCTTCTTAAGTACTTAAGGATGTTCTTGACCGCTGTCCAGTGATCCACTCCTGGATTACTTTGGTACCTGCCTGCCAAACTTACAGCAAGGCACACATCAGGTCTGGTACACAGCATTGCATACATGATAGAGCCTATGGCTGAAGCATAGGGAACATCTTTCATTTTCTCTCTATCTTCTGCGGTGGTCGGGCATTGAGTCTTACTCAACTTCACACCTTGTAGCACCGGCAAGAACCCTTTCTTTGCACGATCCATTTTGAACTTTTTCAAAACTTTGTCAAGGTATGTGCTTTGTGAAAGTCCTATTAAGCCGCCTTGATCTATCTCTATAGATCTTAATGCCCAATATGTAAGCAGCTTCACCGAGGTCTTTCATCGAAAACTCTTATTCAAGTATCCCTTTATGCTATCCAGAAATTCTATATCATTTCCGATCAGTAATATGTCATCCACATATAATATCAGAAATGCTATGAGCTCCCACTCACTTTCTTGTAAATACAAGCTTCTCCAAAAGTCTGTATAAAACCAAATGCTTTGATCACACTATCAAAACGTTTATTCCAACTCCGAGAGGCTTGCACCAGTCCATAAATGGATTGCTGGAGCTTGCACACTTTGTTAGCTCCTTTTGGATCGACAAAACCTTCTGGTTGCATCATATACAACTCTTCTTCCAGAAATCCATTCAGGAATGCAGTTTTAACATCCATTTGCCAAATTTCATAATCATAAAATGCGGCAATTGCTAACATGATTCGGACGGACTTAAGCATCGCCACGGGTGAGAAGGTCTCATCGTAGTCAATCCCTTGAACTTGTCGAAAACCTTTTGCAACAAGTCGAGCTTTATAGACGATAACATTACCATCAGCGTCAGTCTTCTTCTTGAAGATCCATTTATTCTCAATTGCTTGCCGATCATCGGGCAAGTCAACCAAAGTCCACACTTTGTTCTCATACATGGATCCCATCTCAGATTTCATGGCCTCCAGCCATTTTGTGGAATCTGGGCTCACCATCGCTTCTTCATAGTTCGTAGGTTCATCATGTTCCAAAGAACATGACTTCCGAGAATAGGATTACCGTACCACTCAGTGCGGATCTTGCTCTGGTTGATCTACTGAGTTCTGTAGAAACTTGATCTGAAGTTTCATGATCATCATCATTAGCTTCTTCCCTATTTGGTGTAGGTGTCACAGAAACTGTTTTCTGTGATGTACTACTTCTCAATAAGGGAGTAGATACAGTTATCTCATCAAGTTCTACTTTCCTCCCACTCACTTCTTTTGAGAGAAACTCCTTCTCCAAAAAGTTTCCGAATTTAGCAACAAAAATCTTGCCTTCGGATCTGTGATAGAAGGTGTACCCAACAGTCTCCTTTGGGTATCCTATGAAGACACATTTCTTCGATTTGGGTTCGAGCTTATCAGGTTGAAGCTTTTTCACATAAGCATCGCAGCCCCAAACTTTCAGAAACGACAACTTTGGTTTCTTGCCAAACCACAGTTCATAAGGCGTCGTCTCAACGGATTTAGATGGTGCCCTATTTAAAGTGAATGTAGCCGTCTCTAAAGCATAACCCCAAAACGATAGCGGTAAATCAGTAAGAGACATCATAGATCGCACCATATCTAATAAAGTACGATTACGACGTTCGGACACACCATTACGTTGTGGTGTTCCAGGTGGCGTAAGTTGTAAACTATTCCGCATTGTTTCAAATGTAGGCCAAACTTCGTAACTCAAATATTCTCCTCCACGATCAGATCGTAGAAACTTTATTTTCTTGTTACGATGATTTTCCACTTCACTCTGAAATTCTTTGAACTTTTCAAATGTTTCAGATTTGTGTTTCATTAAGTAGATATACCCATATCTGCTCAAATCATCTGTGAAGGTGAGAAAATAACGATATCCGCCATACGAGCCTCAACATTCATTGGACCACATACATCAGTATGTATGATTTCCAATAAATCTGTTGCTCTCTCCATAGTTCCGGAGAACGGTGTTTTAGTCATC
Organism: Aegilops bicornis; assembly: GCA_021605145.1. Lineage (NCBI taxonomy): Eukaryota > Viridiplantae > Streptophyta > Magnoliopsida > Poales > Poaceae > Aegilops > Aegilops bicornis. Next base: position 55,307,523 of record CM038675.1, on the reverse strand, counting down.
TTGCCCATAAGGCACGGTTCGCAAGTGCCAAGTGATTCATAATCAAGTGACTCCAAAAGTCCATCAGTATGGAGTTTCTTCATGCGCTTTACACTGATATGACCTAAACGGCAGTGCCACAAATAAGTTGCACTATCATTATCAACTCTACATCTTTTGGCTTCAACATTATGAATATGTGTATCACTACTATCGAGATTAAGTAAAAACAAACCATTCTTCAATGGTGCATGACCATAAAAGATATTATTCATATAAATAGAACAACCATTATTCTCTGATTTAAATGAATAACCGTCTCGCATTAAACAAGATCCAGATATAATGTTCATGCTCAACGCTGGTACTAAATAACAATTATTTAGGTCTAATACTAATCCCGAAGGTAGATGTAGAGGTAGCGTGCCGACTGCGATCACATCGACTTTGGAACCATTTCCCACGCCAAGATCGTCACCTCGTCCTTAGCCAATCTTCGCTTAATCCGTAGCCCCTGTTTCGAGTTGCAAATATTAGCAATGTAACCAGTATCAAATACCCAGGTGCTACTGCGAGTATTAGTAAGGTACACATCAATAACTTGTATATCACATATACCTTTGTTAACCTTGCCATCCTTCTTATCCGCCAAATACTTGGGGCAGTTCCGCTTCCAGTGACCAGCCTGCTTGCAATAGAAGCACTCAGTTTCAGGCTTAGGACCAGACTTGGGTTTCTTCTCTTGATCAGCAACTTGCTTGCCGTTCTTTTTGAAGTTTCCCTTTTTCTTTCCTTTGCCCTTTTTCTTGAAACTAGTGGTTTTGTTAACCATCAACACTTGATGCTCCTTTTTGATTTCTACCTCCGCGGCTTTCAGCATCGCGAAGAGCTCGGGCATTGTTTTGGTCATCCCTTGCATATTATAGTTCATCACGAAGCTCTTGTAGCTTGGTGGCAGTGATTGGAGAATTCTGTCAATGACGCAATCATCCGGAAGATTAACTCCCAGTTGAATCAAGTGATTGTTATATCCAGACATTCTGAGTATATGCTCACTGAAAGAACCGTTCTCCTCCATCTTACAGCTATAGAACTTATTGGAGACTTCATATCTCTCAATCCGGGCATTCTCTTTGAATATTAACTTCAACTCCTGGAACATCTCATATGCTCCATGGTGTTCAAAACGACGTTGAAGTTCCGGTTCTAAGCCGTAAAGCATGGCACACTGAACTATAGAGTAGTCATCAGCTTTGCTTTGCCAGACGTTCACAACATCCGGCGCAGCCCTTGCATCACCAGGCACGGCACCTAACGGTGCTTCCAGGACGTAATTCTTCCGTGCAGCACTAAGGATAATCCTCAAGTTACGGACACAGTCCGTGTAAGTGCTGCCATCATCTTTCAACTTTGCTTTCTCAAGGAACGCATTAAAATTCAACGGAACAACAGCTCGAGCCATCTATCTACACATCATAGACAAGCAAGATACTATCAGGTACTAAGTTCATGATAAATTTAAGTTCAATTAATCATATTACTTAAGAACTCCCACTTAGAAAAATATCCCTCCAATTCTCTAAGTGATTGCGTGATCCATATCAACTACACCATGACCGATCATCACGTGTGATGGAGTAGTTTCAATGGTGAACATCAATATGTTGATCATATCTACTATATGATTCACGCTCGACCTTTCGGTCTCTGTGTTCCGAGGTCATATCTTATATGCATAGCTCGTCAAGTATAACCTGAGTATTCTGCGTGTGCAACTGTTTTGCACCCGTTGTATTTGAACGTAGAGCCTATCACACCCGATCATCACGTGGTGTCTCAAAGCACGAAGAACTTTCGCAACGGTGCATACTCAGGAGAACACTTCTTGATAATTTAGTAAGGGATCATCTTATAATGCTACCGTCAATCAAAGCAAGATAAGATGCATAAAGGATTAACATCACATGCAATCAATATAAGTGATATGATATGGCCATCATCATCTTGTGCTTGTGATCTCCATCTCCGAAGCACCGCCATGATCACCATCGTCACCGGCGCGACACCTTGATCTCCATCGTAGCATCGTTGTCGTCTCGCCAATCTTATGCTTCTACGACTATCGCTACCGCTTAGTGATAAAGTAAAGCATTACAGGGCGATTGCATTGCATACAATAAACGACAACCATATGGCTCCTGCCGATTGCCGATAACTTCGGTTACAAAACATGATCATCTCATACAATAAAATATAGCATCACGTCTTGACCATATCACATCACAACATGCCCTGCAAAAACAAGTTAGACGTCCTCTACTTTGTTGTTGCAAGTTTTACGTGGCTGCTACGGGCTGAGCAAGAACCGTTCTTACCTACGCATCAAAACCACAACGATACTTCGTCAAATAGACTCCGCTTTTAACCTTCTCAAGGACCGGGCGTAGCTACACTCGGTTCAACTAAAGTTGGAGAGACAGTCTTCCACAAGCCATCTATGTGCAAAGCACGCCGAGGAACCGGTCTCGCGTGAAGAGTACGCGTAAGGTTGGTCTGGATCGTCTTTCCAACAATACCGCTGAACCAAAGTATGACATGCTGGTAGGCAGTATGACTTGTATCGTCCACAACTCACTTGTGTTCTACTCGTGCATATGACATCTACGCATAAAACCAGGCTCGGATGCCACTGTTGGGAAACGTAGTAATTTCAAAATTTTCCTACGATCACGCAAGATCATGGTGATGGCATAGCAACGAGATGAGAGTGTTGTCTACGTACCCTCGTAGACCCACAGCGGAAAGCGTTGACGCAACGTAGAGGAAGTAGTCGTACTTCTTCACGATCCAACCGATCCAAGTACCGAACGTACGGCACCTCCGAGTTCTGCACACGTTCAGCTCGATGACGTCCCTCGAACTCCGATCCAGCCGAGTGTTGAGGGAGAGTTTCGTCAGCACGACGGCGTGGGGACGATGATGATGTTCCACCGGCGCAGGGCTTCGCCTAAGCTCTGCCACGGTATTCTCGAGGTGTAATATGGTGGAAGGGGCACCGCTGCGGCTAAGGAAAGATCTCAAGGATCAACTTGTGTGTCATGGGGTGCCCTCTGCCCCGATATAAAGGAGGGAAGGAGGAGGGGCTGGCCGGCCAAGGGAGGTGCGCCAGGGGTGTCCTACTCCTACTAGGAGTAGGATTCCCCCCCCCCAATCCTAGTCCAACTAGGTTTCCCCAAGTGGGAAGGGAGAGAGAGGGGGGGCGCCCCCTTCTCCTAGTCCTAATAGGACTAGGGAAGGGGGGAAGGTGCGGCCAGCACTTGGGCCCCCTTCTCTCCGTTCCACTAAGGCCCATGTTGGCCCATTAGTATTCCGGGGGGGTCCGGTAACCTCCCGGTACTTGGTAAAATTCCTAATTTCACCCGGAACACTTCCGATGTCCAAACATAGACTTCCAATATATGAATCTTTATGTCTCGACCATTTCGAGACTCCTCGTCACGTCCGTGATCTCATCCGGGACTCCGAACAACCTTCGCACAGAAACATCATAACAACTCATAGTAACTGTCATCGAAGCGTTAAGCGTGCGGACCCTACGGGTTCGAGAACTATGTAGACATGACCGAGACACCTCTCTGGGTCAATAACCAATAGCGGGACCTGGATGCCCATATTGGCTCCTACATATTCTACGAAGATCTTTATCGGTCAGACCGCATAACAACATACGTTGTTCCCTTTGTCATCGGTATGTTACTTGCCCGAGATTTGATCGTCGGTATCCAATACCTAGTTCAATCTCGTTACCGGCAAGTCTCTTTACTCGCTCCGTAATACATCATCTCACAACTAACTCATTAGTTGCAATGCTTGCAAGGCTTATGTGATGTGCATTACCGAGAGGGCCCAGAGATACCTCTCCGACAATCGGAGTGACAAATCCTAATCTCGAAATATGCCAACCCAACATGTACCTTCGGAGACACCTGTAATGTACCTTTATAATCACCCGATTCACGTTGTGACGTTTGGTAGCACCCAAAGTGTTCCTCGTGCAAACGGGAGTTGCATAATCTCATAGTCATAGGAACATGTATAAGTCATGAAGAAAAGCACTAGCAACAAACTATACGATCAGGTGCTATGCTAATGGAATGGGTCATGTCAATCAGATCATTCAACCAATGATGTGATCCCGTTAATCAAATAACAACTCCTTGTTCATGGTTAGGAAACACAACCATCTTTGATTAACGAGCTAGTCAAGTAGAGGCATACTAGTGACACTCTGTAGGTTTATGTATTCACACATGTATTATGTTTCCTGTTAATACAATTCTAGCATGAATAATAAACATTTATCATGATATAAGGAAATAAATAATAACTTTATTATTGCCTCTAGGGCATATTTCCTTCAAAAACTGGTGCCGGCGGACCCAGGCCGAACCCGGCGCCCTGGGGGGCGCTTGGGGAGCCGGCACAAGCGAGAAAGGCGCGTGGGCCCGCCCTGGAGGCGACCCGAGGGCCTTTTCCCGCCGTTTCTTGACGCTTTTCCCTCGCATCTCTCCCGCTCGCTCACCTTCCTCCCGCCATTCTCTCCCTTTCTCCCTTAAACCGCCTCCGCCGCCGCGAAGAAGCATGCCATGCCGCCGAAGAAGTACGCCATGCCGCGCGCGGCGGCAACCGCGACTGGCCCCGTGGCCCAGCCGAAGCAGAGGAAGCCGAGGGCGCCGCCATCGAAGCCACCGAGCCTGTCGAACGTCGAGTGGAGGGTGGAAGTTCAGCGGCGCGAAGCAGTCACCGCCGACAGGCGGAACAGGGCCATAGCCAAGAAGGCCCGCGACAACGCGGCGCGCGCGGCGGCGTCTTCCTCATCGGTCGACCAGGCGGGGATGAATCCACCCGTCGTCAGCCACGCCCAGTACGCGCCCTGGGGACCGCAAGGCGCCGGATCTCCATGGGGTTCATCGTCGCCCGGCTACGCCGACGGCGACGCGCACGGTGGGTTCAATCCAAACGTGACCTTCCCTCATGGTCACCCCGCTACGCGCACGCCCTCGCCCGCCTTCGTCGGCGTGCAGTACCCTCCATACAACTACTCGCCGCCCGCCGCGTCCACACCGACGCCCCATCTCTACCGTGGGCCGCTACCCTTCTCGCACCTCGGCGACGCCGACGACACGGGAGCCGACATGGACGACATCATCGCGGCAGGATCGACCACGGCCGCCGCGTCTCCCGGGTTCGCCACCTAGGACGAGGTGGTGGACCTCAGCGGCAACATGGAGGCCGAGCTCGGCTACGTCTACGGCGACGACGCACAGGAACCCGAGGAGGAGGAGGATGACCAGGAGGAGGAGGAGGAGGAGGAGGAGCCGGCTCCTGTTCCGACGAAGGGGCGCCGGAAGAAGAAGAAGCGGGCGGCTAGGTCAGGCGAACCGCGCATCAAGTGGACGTCCAAGGAGGAGGAGTGCCTCGCCGAAGCTTGGAAAGTCGTCTGCCTCGACCCGACCACCGGCACGAACCAGAGCTTGGAGACGTACTGGGAACGCATCAAGGCCGAGTTCGACGAGCGGAAGCTCGTCGACCCCTACTTCAAAGGCGTCTACATGCAGCGTGGCTCCAAGGCGATGGCGAACCATTGGGGGCGTGTCCAATTGGCGTGCAACAAATGGCATGGAATCGTCGAGGAGGTCGCGGCTCGCCCGGAGAGCGGCGCCAGCGTTGAGGATCAGGTACGCATGTCGTTCGCCCGCATATCTTCGTCCCCTACGCCCGCCACCCGCCAACTGTTCGTCCCTCCGCGCAGCTGCTGCGTATGTTCGCCATGTATCGGGGAGACAACCAAGACGCCGACTTCAAGCACCTCCACGTCTACAAACGCATTGACAAGTGCGAGAAGTGGGCGGAAGTCCGACGTGCCCTCGACAAGGCCAAGGAGACATACAAGCCGGACGCGACTCCGGGCGCGTCGGAGGGTGGCCGACGACAACAAATTGGCAAAGAAGGGAAATGCGCCGACGCTGCAACCGCGCGATTGCAGGAATCCATCGAGCATTGCCTCGCCGACGCCCAGGCCCGGCCGCCCCACGCGAAGAGAAGACCGAGGCGCGGTGGTCGTCGCTAATGAAGACCAACGCCATCAAGCTCGACCTGCTCCGGACGAACGTCGCCGCGAAGAAGAGGAACATCGACATGGATTTTCTGATGGGCGGGGATGACATGCTTTAGAGCAACGACGAGAAGCTCAAGGCGTGGTACCTGGCGCAGCGAGGCCTCATCCTGAACGAGCTGCCGACGGCAACGCCGACGACGCCGACGACGCCCACGCCCACACGGACGCCAAGCCCGAACGACGCGTCTACATCGCCGCCCAGCAGTGCCGAAGCCGCGCCGACGCAGCCCAGCACCGAAGCAGCTCCGACCCCGACGAGCCCGCGCACGCCGACTCCGCCAACGCCTGGAGCCGACACCGCCGAGTGAATCGCCGTGCGCACGCGATCGCCGGATTCTGTTTTTTTGCAACGCCAGACTACGTCCGATCGCCGGATTTGCGGCGTCTTTTAAGAGCGGGAACGACCAAGTTTAAATTTTCCACATCCTGAAGCCAGCGCGTGGGGGCGTGACTGGGAGCTAGGTTGCCCCCAGGGGCCGAACTAGCGCCGGCACGCCCCAGGCCGCCGGATTTAGGCGCCCTGGGGGGCCGAACGGCTGGAGATGCCCTCATGAAAGTTCTAACCAAGTAAATCACACCCATATATTTATGCAGATATCAGAACTCAGTCAGTTGGTTCGCATAACAACTATTTGGTCATGTCATATACAAAATAATACAATCCACTATGAATTTATTCTCCCTACCACCAATATTGTAAACATTTTTGACGTGTGCTCCAAGATTTTCTCAGGAAGAAAATATGTTATCATGAGATGCAAGGTCAAGCGTTCCATTTAGATCACTCAACATATTTGCTCATGTATCATATAGTTACCATACAATAGGTCAATATTTCATGCTATGATATAAGGTTATAGATTAAATTATTAGCGCCTTATATGTGTGATTTAATTTATGCATATTTGTTAATATTACCATCACTATTCCAACATGTGAAATATATATACCATATGTCTTAATTTTGTAAATTTCATCGCGTTCAGTGCATTCTTTTCTTAAGAAAAATAATCAAACAATAAGTTCTTTTTATAAACTTTATAAATTTCTAGCCCTTGAATCGAGCGGGCCACTTTGCTAGTTCTATTAATTTCAATAGGAGTAGAGACGTTAATTAGTTGTAGCTCTTCTTAGACATTCTATTGTACCCCTTCTAATAAACTTGACATGTTGATAGCAAAACAACATTAATTTTATCATCAAGGCAAGTACCAAATTTGAATTCATCAGGTTGATAATCATTGAGGAATTTACAATACATAAGGTTGATAATAGATTGAGGAATTAACTGAAGTTATATTTTGTAATATGGATAAGAAAGGAATACTTCAATATGATGTTGTAGTCATAATATTTAAATCTTAATAAGTCCGTTTTAACGCTTGCCCTAGCAGTATCATGGGTTGATGACTAGTGCACCTAACCACAAATCAAGATCATCGACACAATTGTTTGGATTCCAAGGAACTCCAACCGCCAAGGCCCTCTATGGATGCTAGCTACACTTGTGAGCTCTGACGTGGTCTTATGTGCTCTGACTTTTCAGCCAACCGGCTTAGTTCTGAAGATTTCAGATCTCAATCATGAGCACGTGAGGATGCATATCATCTCACGATTGGACTTGTGAGGCTTTGACTTATCCTGCCATCAGCCCGGTCACATGCACAGGCTACTCTCGATCTCTTCATTTCATCCATGGGTTGTTTCCCTCTGCCTGCGCGCTGCATTACTTATTGAAGTATATATATCCTCACCCCGAGCCACCCGCCACCGACTGCACCGGAGAATCTTATTATTGCCAACTTACTTATGAGTTGCCGACTTGATCTGTTCTATACTTGTATTCCAGGAGTATCAGACTAAATCTTGCTTGATAGATACTTGTCGTCGTTCATAAGAAAGATTAACTGCTTACGTTGCTGGTCCGGCAATCTGGGTCAACGCTCGCCGTTAACGCAGTTTGCTAGTATATAACGATACCCTTGAGGCCGTCAATCACAACAGCCAGCAGTACCAATTCTTTCGATCGATTAGCAATGGCGGTGCGTGTTAGTGTGCTCGGGTGGGCATCCTCTGCTTGCTGGCAATGTCGGCGTCGGCACAATACCCGTCGTCCCCAAACTCCCCTGATTCGTATCCATCCCCGGGCTCATACCCATCTCCGGGCTCCCCATACTCGTATCCGTCCCCGGGCTCTCCGGACGGCTACGAGGAGGAGGTCGTTCCCCCTAGGAACGTCACATGCAAGGACAAGCATCTGCCCCGACCGCTGCCCCCAGCAGTGCATCGTCCTCTGCCCCGACTGCAAGACATTCTGCCGTACGTACTCTTTAATTTTGAATTTGCTGGTTGGGTGTTGGGTTTGCGATGAAATATAATATATAATGCATGTTCTGGTTAAAATAGATGACGAGGTAAAGCCGGCGAAGCCCGTGCCTCCACCAGCCATGTTTGTGTTCGGAGACAGGATGTTGGACGTTGGCAACAACGCGTACTTGCCCAAGGACGAAACGGAAGAGGGTTACCCCCCTCAAGTCTCCCAATCTAGCAGTGGCAGCTTCAACAATGGAGCCAACTTGGCCAACACCGTCGATGCGTGCGTGCCAAACCTTGCTAAGTCTTAGTCGACTTAGACTTTGTTATGTCTAAATCGATGTTATATTCCACTAGTAAATCGACCCGTGCTACTGCACGGGCTAGGAATTTTTTTAATTATAATATCGTACATAGAGAGCTTTTGTAAGTATTGTATTGTATAAAATAGTGTAGAAATTAGAAATAGAAAATATTTATACTAAAATTTTACAAATTTACAACATTATTTTCAGCCTTCAGTCACAACCAAAATATGCTTGAAAATTTAGACTTCTGAAAAACAGTGGGTTTTCAGATGCGCTTGGAATGTTTAGCAATTTTGATTTTATTAAAATATAGGTCTTTCTATTAATATATTCGCGACACAAATTTCTAGTTTTTTGATACATTTTTTTTTTCATTTTCAGAAAACATGTGTATGTCCCAAAAGTAAGTGTGAGTGATTTGTAGATGATTTTAAATTTTAATTTTTCTTAATCAAGTGCCCTCACATTATTGTGGTGTTATTACCTCAATATAAACCGGCATGCCCAAATTTCTGAAAAACATCAGGTTTCTTGATGCGCATGCACAGTTTAGCAATTTTAATTTTTGTATACATAATCTAGGAATTGTTTATTAATACATTTGTGACGTAGATTCCTATTTTTACGACACAATTTGTTTTCATTTTCAGAAAACTATGTGCATGTCCCATACAAATTCGAAGTATAGATATGTGTGTGATCGGTAGACAGGATTGGTTTTGTTTGCACATGCATATATACTAGTGGTTGTGTGCGTGGGATTTCTGGGTGAGAAAAAGTAGTTCATGTACCTAGATGTACGTGCACATCTGTCAAGAAATTATTGAACGTCCTTGCAGAAAGATGGTGTTCCCCAATTTTTAGCAAAGAGAATCCATACTAATACATACTATATTACTATATCTGGTCCGTGCATGCAGCACAGGTAACTTGGCTACTCCCTCCGTTTCAGTTTACAAGTCCTGAGTGTATATTTAGGTTGCCAATTTTATCACCATAATATAAACTATATAACACAAAAATTATACCTTTTGAAAATAGAACATTTGAAGTTTATATTGGTATATTTTTTGTAATATATGACTTGTATTACATTGGTCAAATTGACGACTTAGGGGTACGCGCACGCCCTATAAACTGAGAGAGAGGGAGTAGTTATGTTTCCGGAAAGAAAAACTATGGTTTGTTAGGTAGTTTTTGTTTGTAAGATTCCTTCCTTTTATTTTTAAACCTGGACGTTTTTATAGCCTGGACATTTTCTTTCCTGATGTTGCACGTTAGACTCTTGGGTCCATCAGATATCCCTTGTAACGTACAGACTTTTAAACATGAGCTGGTAGAGTTTCCATATATCTTCTTTAATCATAGCCGCACAATTAAGATCTAATGGTTATTTTAAACTAGTTTTTGAGAATTAACGTGAAGGCTCGTATGGTGCCTGCAATTAGTAATATAAGATAAGATTGATCTTGAGATTCGTACAAAAAATTATTTTCAATTTTTCCTTTTTCTTCTTATAAACTATATCACTTGACTCAAACTTGGCGAAGTCTCAGTCGACTGAGACCTAGACACACCCATGATGCATCCTTCTTTCAGAAAAAAAAAGGATTTCCCTGGCCTCTCAATTAACACATCATTTGCCTACTCATCGATCGATCATCCATGATTGATTGACTGGTTGGTTTTATGATGTCCAGCATCATCTATCGGCTTCCAGCAAAGCCCTCCAGCTTACATGTCATTGAATGGTGGTCTCAACATGTTGGGCGCCAACTACGCCTCAACGGGTTCCGGTATCAAAATCTCCAATGTAAGTCATCCCATTACACTAAATTTGCACTTGTTGGAAATTACCACCATTTGAAATGAGATAGGCATGCAGAATGCAAAACGATCCATCTCATTGCCGAAGCAGCTTGAAGACTTCAAGGCGACAAGGTCCCAAATGGAGGCCAAGCTGGGTGGTGATGCCAAATTGCGCGAGCTCCTCTCCAAGTCCATCTTCCTAATAGGCACCGGTGGCCAGGACCTCGATCCAATAGGGAACTTTGGGTCCGGATATCCACGGCCACCAATCGATCTCCAGGAGCTCATCTCTCTTTACGGGGAAGCCATATCATCCCTTTATGACATGGGCGCCAGGAAGATCGCCATCGTCAATGTTGGCCTCATCGGCTGCATGCCGCATCCCTACAACTACAACTATGTATGCAACCAGAAGTTGAACGAAAAGGCCGCCGCGTTTGACGCCGCTCTCAAGCCCCTCATGGCCAGCCTCTCGTCCAAGAAACCCGGGCTCTCCTACTCCATTGGCGACTTCTACGGCTTCACCACGGCCGTCTTCGCTAACCCAGCAGATTATGGTACATAGCACATGGAATACTCCTTTTCTTTTGAAAATTAACCAACCACGGATACTATATTTACCATAACGCACATGTGTCCAGTGTTCACTTAATTATGGTTTGTTTCATTGTATATTATTGTGTTATATGACGTGCAGGGCTAGTGAATACAAAGGACTCGTGCAGCCAGTGGGATGACCCAGACTGGACGTACTGCTACAACCCAGACGGTTACTGGTTCTAGGACCCTGCGCTCATGACAGATAGGGCCACAAAGCTGACAGCCGCTGCGTTCTACTATGGTCCGCCCCAGTTTACATTTCCAATTACCTTTAAGACTCTGCTGGAGAAAAAATAATTTCATCTTCTTGCGGTATTTTAATAGTGTGTATTTCTTTCCACTCCAATTGTGCAATTGGAGCAACTGGAATAAGCAATAATTATGCCATGAAGAATAAAATATGTCATTTTGACTTTTCTATCTACTAGTCAATGTGTATGTACAATGCACATTAATTTGGAAGTATATTTTAAGTGCATGTTGATATTAAGTAAGATATTATTTGCGTGTTATTATGTGATTAGTACTATATTTGGCATGTAATTAACTGCACACTAAACATGTTGAGCGCTCGACATCGAAGCAGTCTAGGTCGTTGGATTGACATGTTGATGGCCGAGATTAGTTGGATCTGCCCCTTTGGGTCTTTTTATATAGGTATAGATATAGATCATACTAATATAAAGTTTAATCCTCTTTGTACCATTGTCTACATCCAAAATTAGCTTTGTACCCTATATAACAAGAGCAACGTTAAGGTACATTAAACTGACAACACAAGAACAAACTGAAGCCGCAGATTTAAAACTGGAAATAAATACACGATGCAAATACTAAGCAAGATGATAAGTAGTAAAACATTTTAGGCTAACAAATATTTTAACATGCAAAGATCTACTATGTAAAGCAAGTTTGAGGGCGAACCGAAAACTAGACCAAACCGTCGGGTTGGTTCTTTGGTTTTAAAGGAAACTCAATCTTTCCAAATTGCTTAGTGATCGGTTTATGACACATCAAGGACCAAACTTCATAGAACCAAAATTTTGGTTCACTTCTTGAATTAAAATTAACGTAACTAACTTAGACTCACATCACAATCAGCAATAAAATTTTGTAATTTGTTCGCCAACAATTCCTTATTTCTCACAAGCTATAGAAGTAAAAGAATAGTAGCACCATCGTATGAAATTTTCTCAAGAAAATAATAATAATAACAATGGTAGTAATAATATCATTACAATGTCATCACATTGATTAGAGACCATTTAACAACTCATTTGGATTGCAGGAATTTGAAAGCAGCGGAATATGAAAACGTAAATTCAGATGACATGCGCTATAAATTTCAATGCGATTTCAAAACACAAGAATATTGTGACAAGTGCCTTTGGTGGCGGATAAGAAATGAACACATGAATATAAGACCACCGAGGAGAGAGTATAGACAGAAAATGTAAGTATATTGAACTTCTCAACCTAAAAATAAAATAAACTTTTGAGCTCATCTTAAATTTCACATAGAATCGGGGGCATATGAATAGATTTCATAGGAATTTAGTATTCGCATCACATAATCCAAAGGGAATTCATGCAAAAACATCCTTAGGAGTCAAATCATCCAATATTTCTATGAAAGTCCTACAACCAAAGAGGCCCTAAGTTCTTTTTGTTCTTTTGGTTAATACGAGCCCCAAGGGCGAGAACCAAATTTTGAAACTAAATTATGTTCTCAAAACATAATGACCAGCAGGTAACAACATACTTTTTTATTTTGATCTTTGCTATTTCTGTTCATGGCCCCGACTCTTGATTAATATGCCCATCAATAGTTGTGGGGTGAGAAGCTCAAATTGGCTCAAAAACCAATCTACCTACTATCTTCTAGTTTCATGGTGTGGTTTATCCTTAGTATGGTGGAATGTGACGGTGATAATTGTTCTGTCTTCATGTCATACCAATGATCCCAATTTTACTTTTCTTCAGACTGTATAAGACTCACTGGCTTTCTCAAAACTGGGTAATGAAAATTGGAAATGCATCTAAGCCTCTTGGTGAATTTTGGTAATTAATATTAACATTTCTTAAAGAGCTAATGCATTAACTAGCTGGTCTCAAGAAAAGTTCCAACATCTTGCAACAAAGGGATTGAAAGGTACGGTGCCTTGCGCAAAATTGCATGAAGACAAGTGTTGGCCAACCCAATGACTTAGATTTTACATTTTAATGGTTTAAAATCACATTGCAAGTGTATCATGGTACGTGTTGAAGCGCTATGCACGAGCTTCCGAGCCGAAGAGTGAATACTTTAGCACACACATACGGACTGGGAGGCAAAAATTTGACATCTTTTGCACACAAAACCCGACTACCATCTTTTGGGATCGGTTAGATGTACAAACTGTGTTGGGGAACGTAGCATGCAATTTCAAGAAAATTCCTACAATCACGCCAGATCTATCTAGGAGATGCATAGCAACGAGAGGGGGAGAGTGTGTCCACGTACCCTCGTAGACCGAAAGTGGAAGCGTTTAGTAACACGGTTGATTTAGTCAAACGTCTTCACGATTCAACTGATCCAAGTACCGAACGTACGACACCTCCGTGTTCAGCACACGTTCAGCACGATGACGGCCCTCGAGCTCTTGATCCAGTTGAGGGTGAGGGAGAGTTCCTCAGCACGACGGCATTGCGACGATGTTCATGAAGTTACCAGCGCAGGGCTTCGCCTAAGCACTACAACGATATGACCGAAGTGTTAAACTGTGGAGGGGGGAACCGCACACGGCTAAGAGAACAATTGTTGTGTTTTCGGGTTACTCTTGCCCCCGTATGTAAAGGAGGAAGCAGGAGGAGGCTGGCCTAGGAGAGGCGCGCCTATAGGGGGAGTCCAACTAGGATTCCCAATACTAGTTGGAGTCCCCTTCCTTTTCCCAGAGAGGGGGAGAGGGAAAGAGGTGGAAAGGGAGAAGGAAAGAGTGAGGGTGCCGCCCCCTCCTAGTCCAATTCGGACTAGCGAAGGGGGGGCGCGCGGCCCCCCCTGTGGCCCTCCTCTCCTTTCCACTAAAGCCCAATATGGCACATTACGCCCCCCCCCCCGGGGGGGGGGGGGGTCCAGTAACCTCCCGGTACTCCGAAAAATGCCCGAACTATTCTGAAACCTTTCCGCTGTCCAAATATAACCTTCCAATATATCAATCTTTATGTATCGACCATTTAGAGACTCCTCGGCACGTCTGTGATCTCATCCGGGACTCTGAACAAACATCGGTCATCAAAAACACATAACTCATAATACAAATGGTCATCAAACATAAGTGTGCGGACCCTACGGGTTCGAGAACAATGTAGACATGATCGAGACACATCTCTGATCAATAACCAATAGCGGAACCTGGATGCTCATATTGGCTCCTATATATTCTAGGAAGATCTTTATCGGTCAACCCGCATAACAACATACGTTGTTCCCTTTGTCATCGATATGTTACTTTCCTGAGATTCGATCGTCGGTATCATCATAGGTACAATCTCGTTACCGGCAAGTCTCTTTACTCATTCCGTAATGCTTCATCCTGCAACTAAATCATTAGTCACATTGCTTGCCAAGCTTATAGTGATGAGCATTACCGAGAGGGCCCAGAGATACCTCTCTGAAACATGGAGTGACAAATCCTAATATCGATCTATGTCAACCCAACAAACGCCTTCGGAGCCACCTGTAGAGCATCTTTATAATCACCCAGTTATGTTGTGATGTTTGATAGCACGCAAGTTGTTCCTCCGGTATTCGGGAGTTGCATAATCCCATATTCTAAGGAACATGTATAAGTCATGAATAAAGCAGTAGCAATGAAACTGTAACGATCATAATGCTAAGCCAACAGATGGCTCTTGTCCATCACATCATTCTCCTAATGATGTGATCCCATTCATCAAATGACAACACATGTCCATGGTTAGAAAACATAACCATCTTTGATTAACGAGGTAGTCAAGTAAAGGCATACTAGGGACACTTTGTTTTGTCTATGTATTCACACATGTACTAAGTTTCCGATTAATACAATTCTAGCACGAATAATAAACATTTATCATGATATAAGAAAATATAAATAACAAATTTATTATTTCCTCTGGGGCATATTTCCTTCGGTCTCCCACTTGCACTAGAGTTAATAATCTAGTTCACATGGCCATGTCATTTAACACCAATAGTTCACATCTGTATGGGATTAAGACCAATAGTTCACACCGCCATGTGACCAACACCCAAAGGGTTTACTAGAGTCAATAATCTAGTTCACATCACTATGTGATTAACACCCAAAGAGTACTAAGGTGTGATCATGTTTTGCTCGTGAGAGAAGTTTAGTCGACGGGTCTGTCACATTAAGATCCGTATGTATTTTGCAAATATTCTATGTCTACAATGCTCTGCATGGAGCTACTCTAACTAATTGCTCCCACTTTCAATATGTATCCAAATTCAGACTTAGAGTCATCTGGATCGGTGTAAAGGCTTGCAACAACGTAACTCTTTACGACGAACTCTTTATCACCTCCATAACCGAGAAATACTTCCTTAGTCCTCTTAGGTAAGTAAGGATAACTTTGACCGCTATACAGTGATCCACTCCTGGATCACTATCGTACCCCCTTGCCAAACTCATAGCAAGGTACACAACTGGTCTGGTACATAGCATGGCATACTTTATAAAACCTATGACTGAGGCATAGGGAATGACTTTCATTCTCATTCTATCTTCTGTCATGGTCGGGCTTTGAGTCTTACTCAACTTTACAACTTGTAATACAGGCAAGAACTCCATCTTTGACTGATCCATTTTGAACTCTTCCAAAATGTTGTCAAGGTATGTACTCACTGAAAAATCTTATCAAGCATCTTGATCTATATCTATAGATCCTGATGCTTAATATGTAAGAAGCTTCACCGGGGTCTTTCTTTGAAAATCTCCTTTCAAACTCTCTTTTATGCTTTCCAGAAAATTCTACATCATTTCCGATCAACAATATGTCATTCACATATACTTATTAGAAAGGTTGTAGTGCTCCCACTCACTTTTTTGTAAATACAGGCTTCACCGCAAGTCTGTACAAAACTATATGCTTTGATCAACTCATCAAAGCGTATATTCCAACTCCGAGATACTTGCACTAGTCCATAGATGGGTCCCTGGATCTTGCACACCTTGTTAGTACCTTTAGGATCGACAAAACCTTCTGGTTGCATCATATACAACTCTTCTTTAAGAAATATCCATTTAAGGAATGCAGTTTGACATCCATTTGCCAGATTTCATAAAATATGGCAATTGCTAACATGATTCAGACGGATTTAAGCATCGCTACAGTCGAGAAAATCTCATTGTAATCAACACCTTGAACTTGTCGAAAACCTTTTGCGACAAGTCGAGCTTTATAGATAGTAACACTACTATCAGCGCCCGTCTTCCTCTTGAAGATCCATTTATTTTCTATGACTTGCCGACCGTCGAGCAAGTCCACCAAAGTCCACACTTTGTTCTCATACATGGATCTCATCTCAGATTTCATGACCTCAAGCCATTTTGCGGAATCTGGGCTCATCATCGCTTCCTCATAGTTCGTAGGTTCATCATGGTCTAGTAACATGACTTACAGAATAGTATTACGGTACCACTCTTGTGCGGACCATACTCTGGAAGACCTACGAGGTTCGGTAGTAACTTGATCTGAAGTTTCATGATCATCATCATTAGCTTCCTCACTAATTGGTGTAGGTATCACTGCAACTGATTTCTGTGATGAACTACTTTCCAATTCGGGATAAGGTACAATTACCTCATCAACTTCTACTTTCCTCCCACTCACTTCTTTCGGGAGAAACTCCTTCTCTAGAAAGGATCCATTCTTAGTAACGAATATCTTGCCTTCGGATTGTGATAGAAGATGTACCCAACAGTTCCCTTTGTGTATCCTATGAAGACACACTTCTCCGATTTGGGTTCGAGCTTATCAGGTTGAAGCTTTTTCACATAAGCATCACAGCCCCAAACTTTAAGAAACGACAGCTTAGGTTTGTTGCCAAACCACAGTTCATACGGTGTCGTCTCAACGGATTTCAACGGTGCCCTGTTTAACATGAATGCATCTCTATCTAATGCATAATCCCATAATGATAGTGGTAAATCGGTAAGAGACATCATAGATTGCACCATATCTAATAAAGTGCAGTTACAACGTTCGGATACACCATTACGCTGTGGTGTTGCAGGTGGTGTGAGTTGTGAAATTATTCCATATTGTTATAAATGAAGGCCAAATTCGTAAGTCAAATATTCACCTCCACGATCAGATCATAGAAACTTTATTTTCTTGTTACAATGATTCTCCACTTCACTCTGAAATTCTTCCAACTTTTCAAATGTTTCAGAATTGTGTTTCATTAAGTAGATATACCCATATCTACTCAAATCATCTGTGATGATCAAAAATAACGATATCCGCCATGAGCCTCAACACTCATCGAACTACATACATCGGTATGTATTATTTCCAATAAGTAGTCATCTTGCCCATAAGACACGGTTCGCAAGTATCAAATGATTCATAATAAAGTGATTCCAAAAGCCCATCAGCATGGAGTTTCTTCATGCGCTTTACACCAATATATGACCTAAACGGTAGTGCCACAAGTATGTGGCACTATCATTATCGACTTTGCATCTTTTGGCATCAATATTATGAATATGTGTATCACTACGATAAAGATTCAATAAACCATCAACACTAGGTGTATGACCATAGAAGGTTTTATTCATGTAAATAGAATAACAATTATTCTCTGCCTTAAATGAATAAACGTATTGTAATAAACATGATCTAATCATATTCATGCTTTAACGCAAACACCAAATAACATTTATTTAGGTTCAACTCTAATCCCGAAAGTATAGGGGGTGTGCGATGATTATCATATCAATATTGGAACCACTTCCAACATACATCGTCACTTCACCCTTAACTAGTCTCTTTTTGTTCTGCAGCTCCTGCTTTGAGTTACTAATATTAGCAACTAAACAAGTATCAAATACTCAGGGGTTACTACGAGCACTAGTAAGGTACACATAAATAACATGTATATCAAATATACCTTTGTTCACTTTGTCATCCTTCTTATCCACCAAATATTTGGGGTAACTCTGCTTCCAGTGACCATTTCCTTTGCAGTAGAAGCACTTAGTTTTAGGCTTAGGTCCAGCTTTGGGCTTCTTCCCGGGAGCAGCAACTTGCTTGCTATTCTTCTTGAAGTTCCCTTTCTTTCCCTTTGCCCTTTTCTTGAAACTAGCGATCTTGTTTAATCATCAACACTTGATGCTTTTCCTTGATTTCTACCTTCGTTGATTTCAGCATCATGAAGAGCTCGAGAATCGCTTTTATTATGCCTTGCATATTGATACGTCTCCAACGTATCTATAATTTTTTATTGTTCCATGCTATTATATTATCTGTTTTGTATGTTTAATGGGATTTATTATGCACTTTTATATTAACCGGAGGCCCGGTGCAAAATTGTTGTTTTTTTGCCTATTTCAGTGTATCGCAGAAAAGGAATATCAAACGGAGTCCAAACGGAATGAAACCTTCGGGAGAATCGTTTTTGGAACAAACACAATCCAAGAGACTTGGAGTGGACGTCAAGGAAGCAACGAGGCGGCCATGAGGTAGGAGGGCGCGCCCAGCGGGTAGGCGCGCCCCCCACCCTCGTGGGCCCCTCATGGCTCCACCGACCTACTTCTTTCGCCTATATATACTCATATACCTCGAAAACATCCAGGAGAACCACGAAACCCTATTTCCACCGCCGCAACCTTCTGTACCCATGAGATCCCATCTTGGGGCTTTTTCCAAAGGTTTCGGCGGAGGGGGAATCGATCACGGAGGGCTTCTACATCAACACCATAGCCTCTCCGATGATGTGTGAGTAGTTTACAACAGACCTTCGGGTCCATAGTTATTAGCTAGATGGCTTCTTCTCTCTCTTTGATTCTCAATACAAAGTTCTCCTCGATCTTCCTGGAGGTCTATTCGATGTAATACTTTTTGTGGTGTGTTTGTCGAGATCCGATGAATTGTGGCACTAGTAGAAAACAGGGCTTTCGTCTAGGCCAGTTCAGCCCATTAGTCCCGGTTCAATCCAGAACCGGGACAAATGGAGCTATTTGCCCCGGTTCGTGAGCCCAGGGGGCCGGCCGGGCCACGTGGGCCATTGGTCCCGGTTCGTCCGGACCTTTTGGTCCCGGTTGGTGGGACGAACCGGGACCAATGGTCCTGGCTCCTGCCCACCACTATTGGTCCCGGTTGGTGGCATGAAACGGGACCAAAGGCTTCCCGTTAGTCCCGGTTCAAGCCACCAACCGGGTCTAATGGTGCTGCCTATATATAGCCCTCGCGCAAGAGCAGAGCACACCGCTCTGCTTTTTCTGGCCGAGGGGAGAGGGCTTGGTGGTGGTCTAGCTCACCTCCTATGCACACAAGGTGTTCGATGGAATGCCCGAGCCACACTACTTAAGGTTTCTCCTCTCAAGCTCGACCGCCAAGCTCCATTTTCCTCAATATTTATCTAGGTTTAGCGGTCCGTCACGCCCGTCCCGTCTTCATCGCCGTCGATCACCCGCGCCGATTTCATCGCCCGGCACCACCGTGGTGAGCCTCTTGTTCTTATCTTCTTTCTGAAAGGAATAATATTATTACTTGTTTGTTTAGATAGATACTTGTATTATTTTCTTACTTTTATTATTGCATCTTATATAGTGCGATGGTTTTGGTATCCGCCCCCGTCGGCCCTCGTCCTGTCTATGATTCGGATGTGGTATATATATTCTCTTTTCATAACTATTGGTTCATTTATTGTTTATGAAAATTATGCCGACCAACGTGACATAGATTTTATTTATCTAGGAGGTTGTTGAACCGGAAATTCCAACCGACCCTATTGTCGAGAGGTTAAATTTAGTTGAAGAAGAAAACAATTTCTTGAAGGAAAAATAAAAAAACTTGAGGAGGAGAAGATGATATTGGAGTTTCATGTTATGGATGTCGCCGATGATCACAAGATCAAGATGGATGCAATGCGCTTGAAGATGAGAAAGATTAGAAAATATGCCATTCATACCGAGGCTTGGTATCATCATGCCGTTGGATCAGTTATTACCTTGGTTGCGTATTATGATCGCATTTGTTTTCGCATTGAAATGTTTTACATAGTTTTAGTGTATGGTTTAATTAATTTAGATGCTCTGCAGAGCTTTATGTTGTTAGATGAGAACTATGTATGTACTTTGGTTTTAATGTGATGATGAACTTCTATTAATTTGGTCACTTAATTATCTATTCATGATGTTCTGAAATGATTTTTGACACACTTAATTATATATAATGCACGCAGATGAACCGCAATGGATGTAATGTGATGACGCACCTCCCAAAGACATTAAGGGCGTGCATGATTTTCTCAAAGTGGCTGAGGCAAACAAGCAGAATGGTTTTATGTGTTGTCCATGCCCTATATGTGGGAATACAAAGTCTTACTCTGACCGGAAAATCCTTCACACCCACCTGCTTTACAAGGGTTTCATGCCACACTATAATGTTTGGACGAGGCACGGAGAAATAGGAGTTATGATGGAAGACGGCGAGGAAGAAGAGTACGATGACAACTATGTGCCCCTGAATACGGTGATGCTACTGAACATCAAGATGCACTGACGATGTGCACGATGGTCTTTGGAGGGCGAAGCTCTTTGAAGATCAAGACGAACCAGATGATGTGCCCGATGATGATGATCTCCGCCGGGTCATTGTCGATGCAAGGACACAATGCGAAAGTCATAATGAGAAGCTGAAGTTCGATCACATGTTAGAGGATCACAAAAAAGGGTTGTACCCCAATTGCGAAGATGGCAACACAAAGCTCGGTACCGTACTCGAATTGCTGCAGTGGAAGGCAGAGAATGCTGTGCCTGATAAAGGATTTGAGAAGCTACTGAAAATAATGAAGAAGAAGCTTCCAAAGGATAACGAATTGCCCGACAGTACATACGCAGCAAAGAAGGTCGTATGCCCTCTAGGATTGGAGGTGGAGAAGATACATGCATGCCCTAATGACTGCATCCTCTACCGTGGTGCCTACAAGGATCTGAACGCATGCTCGGTATGCGGTGCATTGCGGTATAAGATCAGACGAGATGACCCTGGTGATGTTGACGGCGAGCCTCCGGGAAGAGGGTTCTGCGAAGGTGATGTGGTATGCTCCTATAATACCACGGTTGAAACGTCTGTTCAGAAACGGAGAGCATGCCAAGTTGATGCGATGGCACAGTGAGGACCGTAAGAAAGATGGGAAGTTGAGAGCACCCGCTGACGGGTCGCAGTGGAGAAAAATCGAGAGAAAGTACTGGGATGAGTTTGAAAAGGACCAAAGGAACGTATGGTTTGCTTTAAGCGCGGATGGCATTAATCCTTTCGGGGAGCAGAGCAGCAATCACAGCACCTGGCCCGTGACTCTATGTATGTATAACCTTCCTCCTTGGATGTGCATGAAGCGGAAGTTCATTATGATGCCAGTTCTCATCCAAGGCCCTAAGCAACCCGGCAACGACATTGATGTGTACCTAAGGCCATTAGTTGAAGAACTTTTACAGCTGTGGAATGGAAACTGTACGTCGTGGGATGAGCACAAAAGGAGGAATTTGACCTAAAGGCGTTGCTGTTCGTGACCATCAACGATTGGCCTGCTCTCAGTAACCTTTCAGGACAGACAAAAAAGGGATACCACGCATGCACGCACTGTTTACTTGACACCGATAGTATATACCCGGGAAGCTGCAGGAAGAATGTGTACCTGGGCCATCGTCGATTTCTTCCGACCAACCATCAATGTCGAAAGAAAGGCAAGCATTTCAAAGGCGAGGCAGATCACCGGAAGAAGCCCGCCATGCGTCCCGGTGATCACGTACTTGCTATGGTCAATGATTTACACGTAATCTTTGGAAAGGGTCCCGGCGGACTAGCTGTTCTGAATGACGCTGAGAATCACGCACCCATGTGGAAGAAGAAATCTATATTTTGGGACCTACCCATCGGAAAGACCTAGAGGTCCGCTCTTCGATCGACGTGATGCACGTGACGAAGAACCTTTGCGTGAACCTGCTAGGCTTCTTGGGCGTGTATGGGAAGACAAAAGATACACCTGAGGCACAAGAGGACCTGCAACGCTTGCACGAAAAAGAGGGCATGCCTCCGAAGCAGTATGAAGGTCCTGCCAGCTACGCTCTTACGAAAGAAGAGAAAGAAATATTCTTTCAATGCCTGCTCAGTATGAAGGTCCCAACTGGCTTCTCGTCGAATATAAAGGGAATAATAAATATGCCAGAGAAAAAGTTTCAGAACCTAAAGTCTCATGACTGCCACGTGATTATGACGCAACTGCTTCCGGTTGCATTGAGGGGGCTTCTACCGGAAAACGTCCGATTAGCCATTGTAAAGCTATGTGCATTCCTCAATGCAATATCTCAGAAGGTGATCGATCCAGAAATCATACCAACGCTTAAGGAGTGATGTGGCGCAATGTCTTGTCGGTTTCGAGCTGGTGTTCCCACCATCCTTCTTCAATATCATGACGCCGCGTCCTAGTTCATCTAGTCGACGAGATTGTCATTACGGGGCCCGTATTTCTACACAATATGTACCCCTTTGAGAGGTTCATGGGAGTCCTAAAGAAATATGTTCGTAACCGTGCATAGGCGAAGGAAGCATCTCCATGGGCCATCAAACAGAGGATGTCATCGGGTTTTGTGTTGACTTCATTCCTGGCCTTAATAAGATAGGTCTCCCTAAATCACGGTATGAGGGGAGACTGACTGGAAAAGGCACGCTTGGAAGAGACTCAATAATATGCAGGACGGATATTCTTGGTCTCAAGCACACTACAGCTTCTACATAACTCTACCTTGGTGACCCCGTATGTCGATGAACACAAGAACAGTCTGCGCTCCAAACACCCGGAGCAGTGCGACGGCTGGATTACATGTGAACACATCAGGACTTTCAGCAGTTGGTTGCAAACACGTCTCAGAGGTGACAGCACTGTTTGTGATGAGCTGTACTTGTTGTCCAGGGGACCATCTTCGACTGTAATGATTTGGAAAGGATACGAGATAAATGGGAATACATTTTACACGATTGACCAAGATGAAAAGAGCACCAACCAAAACAGCGGTGTCCTCTTTGATGCAGCAACCGACAAGGGAAATGACACATATTATGGTTACATAGTAGACATATGGGAACTTGACTACGGAGTAGATTTTAAGGTCCCTTTGTTTAAGTGCAAGTGGGTCAATCTGTCGAGGAGGCGGTGCAGGTAGACCCACAAAGACGGAATGACAACAGTGGATCTGAAAAATCTTGGGTACACCGACGAACCGTTCGTCCTAGCCAATGATGTGGCACAGGTTATCTATGTGAAGGACATGTCTACCAGACCGAGGAAAAGAAAAGATAAGGAAGCGAATACATCATACAATGAGCCAAAGCGCCACATAGTTCTTTTCGGGAAAAAGGGACATCACAGGAGTGGAGGACAAGACAGACATATTAAGAGTATGAAAAGTTTCATGAAATTCCCTTCAAAGTCAAGGCTGACCCAAGCATCCTAATAAACGATGAAGATTATCCATGGTTACGCGCAATAAGCAAAGCGACACAAGCGAAGAAAAAGTGAAGACTTTCTCCATAACTATTATGATGATACCATGCCAACTTTGTAACACACGAGTATGATACCATTGTCCATTTTGTTCATGAACATGCTATGCCAACTTTTTCAGAGTTCATTTGAAAACTATGAATTTGAAAACCTCGCCAACCGAAGGGCGCTCACACCGGTTTATAAGCCCGTCCCTCTACGCCTTGTTAAGCTCACAAACTTGTGATTCACAAAAATTTCAAAGAATTCAAATTTTATAAAACTAATGGCACAAACAGAAAGTTTATAATTGTTCTAAAACAAATGGCACTAACAGACAGTTTATAATTTTGCTGACCTAAAAGCAAAAAGAATTAAAAAATAAAGCAAAAAACCAAAAGAAAATAAATAATGCAGAAAACAAAACAAAAAAACTTGAAAAAAAAATAGCAACAATAAGCATTTTGTTGTAAGTAGAAACAAAATAAAATAAATAAAGCAACAAAGAAAACAAAAAAGTGTTTTCAATTTTAAAACTAATGGCACTAATGTAAAGTTTATATTTTTTCTAAAACTAAAAGCACTAACAGAAAGTTTATAATTTTGCTGACCTAAAAGCAAAAAGAATTAAAAAATAAAGCAAAAACCAAAATAAAATAAATAATGCAGAAAACAAAATAAAAAACTTGAAAAAAATAAAAATAGCAACAATAAGTATTTTGTTGTAAGTAGAAACAAAATAAAATAAATAAAGCAACAAAGGAAACAAAAAAGTGTTTTCAAATTTTAAAACTAATGACACTAATAGAAAGTTTATATTTTTCTAAAACTAAAAGCAAAAAGAAAGAAAATATAAAGCAAAAAAGTGCCACCTATCGGGCCCCCACGGCCTGAATACGACTAGAAACCCTATGGGCCAGGATTCAGTTCATGGAAGGCCCAAAGAGGCCCACAGCACAGATGGCAGAGTTAGGCCCAAAGCCTGCTTTAGAGAGGACCTCGAGAGGAGCCGCACCGCACCTTATAAACTGGTGCGGCTACCTCTCAACTAGCGAGGTGGGACTAAACATTTGGCGTGAGGCAGCACATGGCCTTTGGTCCCGGTTGGTGGCACCAACGGGACTAAAGGGGCATTGGTCGGTTCGTGGCTCCTACGGGCTAATGCCCTTTAGGCCCGGTTGGAGCCACCAACCGACCAAAGGTCGCCGCTTCCGCCTCTTTGGGCTGCTGAAAATTGGCCTTTGGTCCCGGTTGGTGGCTCCTACCGGGACTAAAGGGGGGCAGTAGCCCCGGTTGGAGCCACGAACCGGGACTAATGCCCTTGCTATATATACAGCACTTAGCAGTTTTTGCCAAAATTCATCAGTTTCTTCACGCCCCGACGCCTTCTGCTCCTCGTCGCCGTCGCCGCCGAGCCCTGCCCGCCCGTCGAACTGCTCCACCTCGTCGTCGCCGCCGCCCTGCCCGGCCCCGACCCGTCGCCGTCGCCGCGCCGCCCTGCGGCCCGACCCTGCACTGCCCCGACACCGTCGCCGCGCCGCCCTGCACTGCCCGACACCGTCGCCTTGCGCCCGCCGCCCTGCCCGGCCCGACCTCGTCGCCGTCGCCCTTGGCCCTACACCGACCCGTCGCCGTCGCCGTCGCCGCGCCCGCCACCCCTGCGGCCCGGCCCCGACCCCGTCGCCGCCGCCCCTGCCGGCCCCGGCCCCGACCACACGCCGCCGCCTTCGGTCCGGCCGCCGGCGCCCCCTTTCCTCTTATTTTTTTGTGCATTTTATGTATATGTTCTCTGTGTATATATGTTCATATAATGCAAAAGTTAGATTTTAGAAAAACTTTATATATGCAAAAGTTTCTATATGCAAAAATTTATACATATATGTAAGTATATATGTATGTATAGATGTATGTATGTGGATACATGAGGGGGTCGATATACCCCTCTCCGATAGCATTTTTGTGCATTTTAGGTTAGTGTATATATATGTTGATGTATATATGAAAAAAGATAGATTTTTAGAAAATATACTATTTTTTCTGTTGATGATATGATGATGTTTTTTTAATATATGCATTTTTTCATATATGTATTATTTTTTAAGTTGTTAGTAGATATCGATTTTAGGTTAGTGCATTTTATCACTGATTTTAGGTTAGTTGATCGATTTAGTGCATTTTATGTTTGTTGCATTTTAGGTTAGTGCATTTTATGTTAGTGGAGAGGAAAAAGTAAAATAAGGAAAAGGAAAATAAGTAGAGAAAGAAGGAGAAGAAGAAGGAGAAGACGAGGAGAGGAAGAAGAGAAAGAAGAAGAAAAAAAAAGAGGAGAAGAAGAAGGAATAGAGGAGCTTCTTCTCCTTTTTTCTCCTCTTTTTTTTCTTCTTCTTCTTAATTTTTATCGGGAACGAGGGTGTCGAGGATCGCCGAGGGGTCGAGGGTCGGGAACTAGGGTAGAGGGTCGAGGGTCGTTAAGGGGTCAAGGGTCAAAGGTTTCAGGGTCGAGGGTTCCTATAGTGTCAAAGTATTGAAGAAATCCATGGCTTCATCATTGGCGGAAGTAACCATGGCATGATGGTACGAAGTCCTCCAAAGTTGTTTCGAATGGAGTCCGGATAGGATAATTTGCCTTTTTGCTGAACTTTGTACCAAAAAGCGAATTATCCTATCTGGGACTCCGTTCCAAAACAACTTTGGACAGCTTCGTACCATCATGCACCTGTTACTTTCGCCTAATGATGAAGACATGGTTTTGTTTGAATCGTTTGACACTTGACCCCTTAACGACCCTCGACCCCTCGGCGATCCCGACCCCTCGGCGATCTTCGACCCCTTGAACCCTCGACCGCTCGGCGATCCACGACCCTCTACCCTACCGCGGGCGTCGATGCCCACGTCACTTGTGGGACATAGATGTACCGTTCAACGTCGACCCCCTCCCGATAGCTTCAACACGTGGGGGGGGGGGGTCGAAATTACCCCCTCCTAGCTTGAAGCGTTCTCGAGGCCACCCCCTAACCCTTGAAGCGTTGTCGAGGCCACCCCAAACCCTAGAGAAGCAGCGTCAACGCCTGAAACCATGATGTAGGAGATTGAAAGAATCCCAACTTCTCCAACAAATCGCTAGAACACCGGCCCCACGGTGGGCGCCAACTGTCGTGTTTCTAAGTCTGACAGTAGAATGGGGGTAGGAAAGGAGAGGCAAGATCCTAGCTATGGAGTAGTTGTATACGCAAGGGATTTACGAGTTCAGGCCCTTCTCAGAGGAAGTAACAGCCCTACGTCTCGGAGCCCGGAGGCGGTCGACTGGACTATATGCGTATGTGTTACAGGGGTGCGAACCCTTCTACCTGTGGAGGGGGGTGGCTTATATAGAGTGCGTCAGGACCCGAGCCAACCCATGTAGCGGAGGGTTTAAGGTACGTTAAAGCTAGGCATTACAGGTAATGCCTTACATAAAGTGTCATTATGACCCATAAAGACTATTTAACTACAGACCGTTTGGACACCGAGTGGCTCTTGGACTCCTGGTGGTCGAGTGGGTCTTCATTGTCGAGTGTCCTTGAATCTGTCGAGTGGAAACCTACCAGGTCGACTGGAAGGCCACTTCTTTCGCGAGTGTCCTTGGAGAGGGTACCTTTGGGCAGGTTTATGACCCTACCCTAGGTACATGAGTTCATCAATGGACGCATGAAAAAAAGAGTTGCATGCAATATATGCATGTATGCCTTTCTTCATTGTACATGGACGCGTGAGTTTCCAACCCAAGGTCATGACGTATGTTTCCCTCATACATGAACCAATTGTCCAGCATTACGGAGGACGTAGATATGGGATTCAGACTAACGTGTTAATGGCTTGGAAGGTAGAGAAGCGGATGCTTAGATTATAATAACAAGCAAGTAACCTATTGATTTGTTACTAATTCTTCTGTACTATATTCCCCACATGCCTTTTGCCTACGGCGCCAACTACGACAACAAAGTGGATGGCTGTTTGGGATAAAGAGAAGCTCAGAATGATAGATGGACGATTAATTTATCAGTAGTTCTTATGCAATCAATTCTGCAAAATTTCATCTATGCACTCGATTAATCTATGCACATATGTTATTTATGCAAATTCAGTTGACCAAATGATTTATCCCAATGTTAACTAACACTTTACAGTACTACAAATGAACTATGTACACCAACCGTTCAGGTGTAGGTGAAAGAACTAAGCTTAGACATCAAATAAATGCAACCAAGAAAGTATAAAAGGTTTTTCTTAATGTAAGTGACTATAGGAGCTAATATAACAAGATTTGTGATTAATATAGAAAATAAGGGGGGTGGCACGGAAATTTTCATTACAAAGAATACATCCAACAATTGCTCAAACATACTCCCTTTTATCTAATGAGGCACAAGTTAATCAAACTGATTTTATGATGATGTTTAATTAGTGTTTTTTTATTTGTATGGTAATGTAGAGAGAAATGGAATTTGTCTTTTCCTTATTAGTGTATGGAATTACTTGGTTGGATTTTGTGTAATCACTTGATCGAACCAAGTGAAATTATTAATTAAACATATAGTTTTTAGATTTCATTGATTCTTCTTCTTTGAACGATTAAAATAGTTTGTCAATTTTGTAATAGAGTTTTATGATGCAAAACATTTTTCAAGTACTATAAACATACCATTATAGTACGGCCCTCAAAATTACATGCCCTTGCTGGTAGACCAACAAATGTATATGTTTTTTTTCTGATTGATCAGGGCATCTCCAGCCGCGCCCCCAACAGGCCCTCCCCAGGTGATTTTGCCGCGCCGGCGCCACAAAGGCCCCAACAAGGCGCTCGAAGCCTGCTTTTCACCGGCTCGGGCCAAAACTGAAAGGGCGGACCCAGGTCAACCTGGGCGCCTGGGGGCGCTTGGGGAGCCAGCACAAGCGAAAAAGGCGCGTGGGCCCGCCCTGGAGGCGACCCGAGGGCCTTTTCCCGCCGTTTCTTGACGCTTTTCCCTCGCATCTCTCCCGCTCGCTCACCTTCCTCCCGCCATTCTCTCCCTTTCTCCCGCCAAACCCCCTCCCGCTCGCCGCGAAGAAGCATGCCATGCCGCCAAGGTACGCCATGCAGCTGGCACAAGAAACCGCGACTGGCCCCGTGGCCCAGCCGAAGCAGAGGAAGCCGAGGGCGCCGTCATCGAAGCCACCGGGCCTGTCGAACGCCGAGTGGAGGGTGGAAGTTCAGCGGCGCGAAGCAGTCACCGCCGACAGGCGGAACAGGGCCATAGCCAAGAAGGCCCGCGACAACGCGGCGCGCGCGGCGGCGTCTTCCTCATCGGTCGACCAGGCGGGGATGAATCCACCCGTCGTCAGCCACGCCCAGTACGCGCCCTGGGGACCGCAAGGCGCCAGATCTCCATGGGGTTCATCGTCGCCCGGCTACGTCGACGGCGACGCGCACGGTGGGTTCAATCCAAACGTGACCTTCCCTCATGGTCACCCGCCACGCCAAGACGCTTCTCGCCGCCTTTCGCCGGGCGTGCAGTACCCTCCATACAACTACTCGCCGCTCGCCGCCTACGCGTCCACACCGACGCCCCATCTCTACCGTGGGCCGCTACCCTTCTCGCACCTCGGCGACGCCGACGACACGGGAGCCGACATGGACGACATCATCGCGGCAGGATCGACCGCGGCCGCCGCGTCTCCCGGGTTCGCCACCCAGGACGAGGTGGTGGACCTCAGCGGCAACATGGAGGCCGAGCTCGGCTACGTCTACGGCGACGACGCACAGGAACCCGAGGAGGAGGATGACCAGGAGGAGGAGGAGGAGGAGGAGGAGCCGGCTCCTGTTCCGAAGAAGGGGCGCCGGAAGAAGAAGAAGCGGGCGGCTAGGTCAGGCGAACCGCGCATCAAGTGGACGTCCAAGGAGGAGGAGTGCCTCGCCGAAGCTTGGAAAGTCGTCGCCTCGACCCGACCACCGGCACGAACCAGAGCTTGAGACGCATCGAACGAGCGCATCAAGGCCGAGTTCGACGAGCGGAAGCTCGTCGAGCCCTACTTCAAAGGCGTCTACATGCAGCGTGGCTCCAAGGCGATGGCGAACCATTGGGGGCGTGTCCAGTTAGCGTGCAACAAATGGCATGGAATCATCGAGGAGGTCGCGGCTCGCCCGGAGAGCGGCGCCAGCGTTGAGGATCAGGTACGCATGTCGTTCGCCCGCATATCTTCGTCCCCTACGCCCGCCACCCGCCAACTGTTCGTCCCCTCCGCAGCTGCTGCGTATGTTCGCCATGTATCGGGGCGACAACCAAGACGCCGACTTCAAGCACCTCCATGTCTACAAACGCATTGACAAGTGCGAGAAGTGGGCGGAAGTCCGACGTGCCCTCGACAAGGCCAAGGAGACATACAAGCCGGACGCGGCGACTCCGGGCGCGTCAGAGGGGTGGCCGGACGGCAACAAATTGGCAAAGGGGAAATGCGCCGATGCGGCAACCGCACGATTGCAGGAATCCATCGAGCATTGCCTCGCCGACGCCCAGGCCCGGGCCATCCTACGCGAAGAGAAGACCGAGGCGCGGTGGTCGTCGCTAATGAAGACCAACGCCATCAAGCTCGACCTGCTTCGGACGAACGTCGCCGCGAAGAAGAGGAACACCGACATGGATTTTCTGATGGGCGGGGCGGACATGCTCCAGAGCAACGACGAGAAGCTTAAGGTGTGGTACCTGGCGCAGCGAGGCCTCATCCTGAACGAGCTGCCGACGGCAACGCCGACGACGCCGACGACGCCCACGCCCACACGGACGCCAAGCCCGAACGACGCGTCTACATCGCCGGCCAGCAGTGCCGAAGCCGCGCCGACGCAGCCCAGCACCGAAACAGCTCCGACCCCGACGAGCCCGCGCACGCCGACTCTGCCAACGCCTGGAGCCGACACCGCCGAGTGAATCGCCGTGCGCACGCGATCGCCGGATTCTGTTTTTTTGCAACGCCAGACTACGTCCGATCGCCGGATTTGCGGCGTCTTTTGAGAGCGGGAACGACCAAGTTTAAATTTTCCACATCCTGGGGCCGGCGCGTGGGGGCGTGACTGGGAGCTAGGTCGCCCCCAGGGGCCGAACTAGCGCCGGCACGCCCCCAGGCCGCCGGATTTAGGCGCCCTGGGGGGCCGAACGGCTGGAGATGCCCTCATGAAAGTTCTAACCAAGTAAATCACACCCATATATTTATGCAGATATCAGAACTCAGTCAGTTGGTTCGCATAACAACTATTTGGTCATGTCATATACAAAATAATACAATCCACTATGAATTTATTCTCCCTACCACCAATATTGTAAACATTTTTTGACGTGTGCTCCAAGATTTTCTCAGGAAGAAAATATGTTATCATGAGATGCAAGGTCAAGCGTTCCATTTAGATCACTCAACATATTTGCTCATGTATCATATAGTTACCATACAATAGGTCAATATTTCATGCTATGATATAAGGTTATAGATTAAATTATTAGCGCCTTATATGTGTGATTTAATTTATGCATATTTGTTAATATTACCATCACTATTCCAACATGTGAAATATATATACCATATGTCTTAATTTTGTAAATTTCATCGCGTTCAGTGCATTCTTTTCTTAAGAAAAATAATCAAACAATAAGTTCTTTTTATAAACTTTATAAATTTCTAGCCCGCGAATCGAGCGGGCCACTTTGCTAGTTCTATTAATTTCAATAGGAGTAGAGACGTTAATTAGTTGTAGCTCTTCTTAGACATTCTATTGTACCCCTTCTAATAAACTTGACATGTTGATAGCAAAACAACATTAATTTTATCATCAAGGCAAGTACCAAATTTGAATTCATCAGGTTGATAATCATTGAGGAATTTACAATACATAAGGTTGATAATAGATTGAGGAATTAACTGAAGTTATATTTTGTAATATGGATAAGAAAGGAATACTTCAATATGATGTTGTAGTCATAATATTTAAATCTTAATAAGTACGTTTTAACGCTTGCCCTAGCAGTATCATGGGTTGATGACTAGTGCACCTAACCACAAATCAAGATCATCGACACAATTGTTTGGATTCCAAGGAACTCCAACCGCCAAGGCCCTCTATGGATGCTAGCTACACTTGTGAGCTCTGACGTGGTCTTATGTGCTCTGACTTTTCAGCCAACCGGCTTAGTTCTGAAGATTTCAGATCTCAATCATGAGCACGTGAGGATGCATATCATCTCACGATTGGACTTGTGAGGCTTTGACTTATCCTGCCATCAGCCCGGTCACATGCACAGGCTACTCTCGATCTCTTCATTTCATCCATGGGTTGTTTCCCTCTGCCTGCGCGCTGCATTACTTATTGAAGTATATATATCCTCACCCCGAGCCACCCGCCACCGACTGCACCGGAGAATCTTATTATTGCCAACTTACTTATGAGTTGCCGACTTGATCTGTTCTATACTTGTATTCCAGGAGTATCAGACTAAATCTTGCTTGATAGATACTTGTCGTCGTTCATAAGAAAGATTAACTGCTTACGTTGCTGGTCCGGCAATCTGGGTCAACGCTCGCCGTTAACGCAGTTTGCTAGTATATAACGATACCCTTGAGGCCGTCAATCACAACAGCCAGCAGTACCAATTCTTTCGATCGATTAGCAATGGCGGTGCGTGTTAGTGTGCTTGGGGTGGGCATCCTCTGCTTGCTGGCAATGTCGGCGTCGGCACAATACCCGTCGTCCCCAAACTCCCCTGATTCGTATCCATCCCCGGGCTCATACCCATCTCCGGGCTCCCCATACTCGTATCCGTCCCCGGCTCTCCGGACGGCTACGAGGAGGAGGTCGTTCCCCTAGGAACGTCACATGCAAGGACAAGCATCTGCCCTGACCGCTGCCCCCAGCAGTGCATCGTCCTCTGCCCCGACTGCAAGACATTCTGCCGTACGTACTCTTTAATTTTGAATTTGCTGGTTGGGTGTTGGGTTTGCGATGAAATATAATATATAATGCATGTTCTGGTTAAAATAGATGACGAGGTAAAGCCGGCGAAGCCCGTGCCTCCACCAGCCATGTTTGTGTTCGGAGACAGGATGTTGGACGTTGGCAACAACGCGTACTTGCCCAAGGACGAAACGGAAGAGGGGTACCCCCCTCAAGTCTCCCAATCTAGCAGTGGCAGCTTCAACAATGGAGCCAACTTGGCCAACACCGTCGGTACGTGCGTGCCAAACCTTGCTAAGTCTTAGTCGACTTAGACTTTGTTATGTCTAAATCGATGTTATATTCCACTAGTAAATGGACCGTGCTACTGCACGGGCTAGGAATTTTTTTAATTATAATATCGTACATAGAGAGCTTTTGTAAGTATTGTATTGTATAAAATAGTGTAGAAATTAGAAATAGAAAATATTTATACTAAAATTTTACAAATTTACAACATTATTTTCAGCCTTCAGTCACAACCAAAATATGCTTGAAAATTTAGACTTCTGAAAAACAGTGGGTTTTCAGATGCGCTTGGAATGTTTAGCAATTTTGATTTTATTAAAATATAGGTCTTTCTATTAATATATTCGCGACACAAATTTCTAGTTTTTTGATACATTTTTTTTTCATTTTCAGAAAACATGTGTATGTCCCAAAAGTAAGTGTGAGTGATTTGTAGATGAATTTAAATTTTAATTTTTCTTAATCAAGTGCCCTCACATTATTGTGGTGTTATTACCTCAATATAAACCGGCATGCCCAAATTTCTGAAAAACATCAGGTTTCTTGATGCGCATGCACAGTTTAGCAATTTTAATTTTTGTATACATAATCTAGGAATTGTTTATTAATACATTTGTGACGTAGATTCCTATTTTTACGACACAATTTGTTTTCATTTTCAGAAAACTATGTGCATGTCCCATACAAATTCGAAGTATAGATATGTGTGTGATCGGTAGACGGGATTGGTTTTGTTTGCACATGCATATATACTAGTGGTTGTGTGCGTGGGATTTCTGGGTGAGAAAAAGTAGTTCATGTACCTAGATGTACGTGCACATCTGTCAAGAAATTATTGAACGTCCTTGCAGAAAGATGGTGTGCCCCAATTTTTAGCAAAGAGAATCCATACTAATACATACTATATTACTATATCTGGTCCGTGCATGCAGCACAGGTAACTTGGCTACTCCCTCCGTTTCAGTTTACAAGTCCTGCGTGTATATTTAGGTTGCCAATTTTATTACCATAATATAAACTATATAACACAAAAATTATACCTTTTGAAAATAGAACATTTGAAGTTTATATTGGTATATTTTTTGTAATATATGACTTGTATTACATTGGTCAAATTGACGACTTAGGGGTACGCGCACGCCCTATAAACTGAGAGAGAGGGAGTAGTTATGTTTCCGGAATGAAAAACTATGGTTTGTTAGGTAGTTTTTGTTTGTAAGATTCCTTCCTTTTATTTTTAACCTGGACGTTTTTATAGCCTGGACATTTTCTTTCCTGATGTTGCCCGTTAGACTCTTGGGTCCATCAGATATCCCTTGTAACGTACAGACTTTTAAACATGAGCTGGTAGAGTTTCCATATATCTTCTTTAATCATAGCCGCACAATTAAGATCTAATGGTTATTTTAAACTAGTTTTTGAGAATTAACGTGAAGGCTCGTATGGTGCCTGCAATTAGTAATATAAGATAAGATTGATCTTGAGATTCGTACAAAAAATTATTTTCAATTTTTCCTTTTTCTTCTTATAAACTATATCACTTGACTCAAACTTGGCGAAGTCTCAGTCGACTGAGACCTAGACACACCCATGATACATCCTTCTTTCAGAAAAAAGGATTTCCTGGCCTCTCAATTAACACATCATTTGCCTACTTCATCGATCGATCATCCATGATCGATTGACTGGTTGGTTTTATGATGTCCAGCATCATCTATCGGCTTCCAGCAAAGCCCTCCAGCTTACATGTCATTGAATGGTGGTCTCAACATGTTGGGCGCCAACTACGCCTCAACGGGTTCCGGTATCAAAATCTCCAATGTAAGTCATCTCATTATACTAAATTTGCACTTGTTGGAAATTACCACCATTTGAAATGAGATAGGCATGCAGAATGCAAAACGATCCATCTCATTGCCGAAGCAGCTTGAAGACTTCAAGGCGACAAGGTCCCAAATGGAGGCCAAGCTGGGTGGTGATGCCAAATTGCGCGAGCTCCTCTCCAAGTCCATCTTCCTAATAGGCACCGGTGGCCAGGACCTCGATCCAATAGGGAACTTTGGGTCCGGATATCCACGGTCACCAACCGAGCTCCAGGAGCTCATCTCTCTTTACGGGGAAGCCATATCATCCCTTTATGACATGGGCGCCAGGAAGATCGCCATCCTCAATGTTGGCCTCATCGGCTGCATGCCGCATCCCTACAACTACAACTATGTATGCAACCAGAAGTTGAACGAAAAGGCCGCCGCGTTTGACGCCGCTCTCAAGCCCCTCATGGCCAGCCTCTCGTCCAAGAAACCCGGGCTCTCCTACTCCATTGGCGACTTCTACGGCTTCACCACGGCCGTCTTCGCTAACCCAGCAGATTATGGTACATAGCACATGGAATACTCCTTTTCTTTTGAAAATTAACCAACCACGGATACTATATTTACCATAACGCACATGTGTCCAGTGTTCACTTAATTATGGTTTGTTTCATTGTATATTATTGTGTTATATGACGTGCAGGGCTAGTGAATACAAAGGACTCGTGCAGCCAGTGGGATGACCCAGACTGGACGTACTGCTACAACCCAGACGGTTACTGGTTCTGGGACCCTGCGCTCATGACAGATAGGGCCACAAAGCTGACAGCCGCTGCGTTCTACTATGGTCCGCCTCAGTTTACATTTCCAATTACCTTTAAGACTCTGCTGGAGAAAAAATAATTTCATTTTCTTGCGGTATTTTAATAGTGTGTATTTCTTTCCACTCCAATTGTGCAATTGGACCAACTGGAATAAGCAATAATTATGCCATGAAGAATAAAATATGTCATTTTGACTTTTCTATCTACTAGTCAATGTGTACGTACAATGCACATTAATTTGGAAGTATATTTTAAGTGCATGTTGATATTAAGTAAGATATTATTTGCGTGTTATTATGTGATTAGCACTATATTTGGCATGTAATTAACTGCACGCTAAACGTGTTGAGCGCTCGACATTGAAGCAGTCTAGGTCGTTGGATTGACATGTTGA
Source organism: Aegilops bicornis (assembly GCA_021605145.1). NCBI lineage: Eukaryota > Viridiplantae > Streptophyta > Magnoliopsida > Poales > Poaceae > Aegilops > Aegilops bicornis. Next base: position 55,271,318 of record CM038675.1, on the reverse strand, counting down.
TGGCCGAGATTAGTTGGATCTGCCCCTTTGGGTCTTTTTATATTGGTATAGATATAGATCATACTAATATAAAGTTTAATCCTCTTTGTACCATTGTCTACATCCAAAATTAGCTTTGTACCCTATATAACAAGAGCAACGTTAAGGTACATTAAACTGACAACACAAGAACAAACTGAAGCCGCAGATTTAAAACTGGAAATAAATACACGATGCAAATACTAAGCAAGATGATAAGTAGTAAAACATTTTAGGCTAACAAATATTTTAACATGCAAAGATCTACTATGTAAAGCAAGTTTGAGGGCGAACCGAAAACTAGACCAAACCGGTCGGGTTGGTTCTTTGGTTTTTAAAGGAAACTCAATCTTTCCAAATTGCTTAGTGATCGGTTTATGACACATCAAGGACCAAACTTCATAGAACCAAAATTTTGGTTCACTTCTTGGTTAAAATTAACGTAACTAACTTAGACTCACATCACAATCAGCAATAAAATTTTGTAATTTGTTCGCCAACAATTCCTTATTTCTCACAAGCTATAGAAGTAAAAGAATAGTAGCACCATCGTATGAAATTTTCTCAAGAATATAATAATAATAACAATGGTAGTAATAATATCATTACAATGTCATCACATTGATTAGAGACCATTTAACAACTCATTTGGATTGCAGGAATTTGAAAGCAGCGGAATATGAAAACGTAAATTCAGATGACATGCGCTATAAATTTCAATGCGATTTCAAAACACAAGAATATTGTGACAAGTGCCTTTGGGTGGCGGATAAGAAATGAACACATGAATATAAGACCACCGAGGAGAGAGTATAGACAGAAAATGTAAGTATATTGAACTTCTCAACCTAAAAATAAAATAAACTTTTGAGCTCATCTTGAATTTCACATAGAATCGGGGGGGGGGGGGGGCATATGAATAGATTTCATAGGAATTTAGTATTCGCATCACATAATCCAAAGGGAATTCATGCAAAAGACATCCTTAGGAGTCAAATCATCCAATATTTCTATGAAAGTCCTACAACCAAAGAGGCCCTAAGTTCTTTTTGTTCTTTTGGTTAATACGAGCCCCAAGGGCGAGAACCAAATTTTGAAACTAAATTATGTTCTCAAAACATAATGACCAGCAGGTAACAACATACTTTTTTATTTTGATCTTTGCTATTTCTGTTCATGGCCCCGACTCTTGATTAATATGCCCATCAATAGTTGTGGGGTGAGAAGCTCAAATTGGCTCAAAAACCAATCTACCTACTATCTTCTAGTTTCATGGTGTGGTTTATCCTTAGTATGGTGGAATGTGACGGTGATAATTGTTCTGTCTTCATGTCATACCAATGATCCCAATTTTACTTTTCTTCAGACTGTATAAGACTCACTGGCTTTCTCAAAACTGGGTAATGAAAATTGGAAATGCATCTAAGCCTCTTGGTGGATTTTGGTAATTAATATTAACATTTCTTAAAGAGCTAATGCATTAACTAGCTGGTCTCAAGAAAAGTTCCAACATCTTGCAACAAAGGGATTGAAAGGTACGGTGCCTTGCATAAAATTGCATGAAGACAAGTGTTGGCCAACCCAATAACTTAGATTTTACATTTTAATGGTTTAAAATCACATTGCAAGTGTATCATGGTACGTGTTGAAGCGCTATGCACATACGGACTGGGAGGCAAAAATTTGACATCTTTTGCACACAAAACCCGACTACCATCATTTGGGATCGGTTAGATGTACAAACTGTGTTGGGGAACGTAGCATGCAATTTCAAGAAAATTCCTACAATCACGCCAGATCTATCTAGGAGATGCATAGCAACGAGAGGGGGAGAGTGTGTCCACGTACTCGTGAGACCCGAAAGTGGAAGCGTTTAGTAACACGGTTGATTTAGTCAAACGTCTTCACGATTCAACTGATCCAAGTACCGAACGTACGGCACCTCCGTGTTCAGCACACGTTCAGCACGATGACGGCCCTCGAGCTCTTGATCCAGTTGAGGGCGAGGTAGAGTTCCTCAGCACGACGGCACTGCGACGATGTTCATGAAGTTACCAGCGCAGGGCTTCGCCTAAGCACTACAATGATATGACCGAAGTGTTAAACTGTGGAGGGGGGAACCGCACACGGCTAAGAGAACAACTGTTGTGTTTTCGGGTTACTCTTGCCCCCGTATGTAAAGGAGGAAGCAGGAGGAGGCTGGCCTAGGAGAGGCGCGCCTATAGGGGGAGTCCAACTAGGATTCCCAATCCTAGTTGGAGTCCCCTTCCTTTTCCAAGAGAGGGGGAGAGGGAAAGAGGTGGAAAGGGAGAAGGAAAGAGTGAGGGTGCCGCCCCCTCCTAGTCCAATTCGTACTAGCCAAGGGGGGGCGCGCGGCCCCCCCTGTGGCCCTCCTCTCCTTTCCACTAAAGCCCAATATGGCACATTACGCCCCGGGGGTCCAAGAACCTCCGGTACTCAAAAAATGCCCGAACTATTAAAACCTTTCCGCTGTCCAAATATAACCTTCCTATATATCAATCTTTATGTATCGACCATTTAGAGACTCCTCGGCACGTCTGTGATCTCATCCGGGACTCTGAACAAACATCGGTCATCAAAAACACATAACTCATAATACAAATGGTCATCGAACATAAGTGTGCGGACCCTACGGGTTCGAGAACTATGTAGACATGATCGAGACACATCTCTGATCAATAACCAATAGCGGAACCTGGATGCTCATATTGGCTCCTATATATTCTAGGAAGATCTTTATCGGTCAACCCGCATAACAACATACGTTGTTCCCTTTGTCATCGATATGTTACTTTCCTGAGATTCGATCGTCGGTATCATCATAGGTACAATCTGCTACCGGCAAGTCTCTTTACTCATTCCGTAATGCTTCATCCTGCAACTAAATCATTAGTCACATTGCTTGCAAAGCTTATAGTGATGAGCATTACCGAGAGGGCCCAGAGATACCTCTCTGAAACATGGAGTGACAAATCCTAATATCGATCTATGTCAACCCAACAAACGCCTTCGGAGGCACCTGTAGAGCATCTTTATAATCACCCAGTTATGTTGTGATGTTTGATAGCACGCAAGTTGTTCCTCCGGTATTCGGGAGTTGCATAATCTCGTATTCTAAGGAACATGTATAAGTCATGAATAAAGCAGTAGCAATGAAACTGTAACGATCATAATGCTAAGCCAACAGATGGCTCTTGTCCATCACATCATTCTCCTAATGATGTGATCCCATTCATCAAATGACAACACATGTCCATAGTTAGAAAACATAACCATCTTTGATTAACGAGGTAGTCAAGTAAAGGCATACTAGGGACACTTTGTTTTGTCTATGTATTCACACATGTACTAAGTTTCCGATTAATACAATTCTAGCACGAATAATATACATTTATCATGATATAAGAAAATATAAATAACAACTTTATTATTTCCTCTGGGGCATATTTCCTTCGGTCTCCCACTTGCACTAGAGTTAATAATCTAGTTCACATGGCCATGTCATTTAACACCAATAGTTCACATCTGTATGGGATTAAGACCAATAGTTCACACCGCCATGTGACCAACACCCAAAGGGTTTACTAGAGTCAATAATCTAGTTCACATCACTATGTGATTAACACCCAAAGAGTACTAAGGTGTGATCATGTTTTGCTCGTGAGAGAAGTTTAGTCGACGGGTCTGTCACATTAAGATCCGTATGTATTTTGCAAATATTCTATGTCTACAATGCTCTGCATGGAGCTACTCTAACTAATTGCTCCCACTTTCAATATGTATCCAAATTCAGACTTAGAGTCATCTGGATCGGTGTAAAGGCTTGCAACAACGTAACTCTTTTCGACTAACTCTTTATCACCTCCATAACCGAGAATTTCTTCCTTTGTCCTCTTAGGTAAGTAAGGATAACTTTGACCGCTATACAGTGATCCACTCCTGGATCACTATCGCACTTCTGCCAAACTCATAGCAAGGTACACAACTGGTGCAGTACATAGCATGGCATACTTTATAAAACCTATGATCGAGGCATAGGGAATGACTTTCATTCTCATTCTATCTTCCTCGTCATGGTCGGGCTTTGAGTCTTACTCAACTTTACAACTTATGTCTGAGGCAAGAACTCCTTCTTTGACTGATCCATTTTGAACTCTTCCAAAATGTTGTCAAGGTATGTACTCACTGAAAAATCTTATCAAGCATCTTGATCTATATCTATAGATCCTGATGCTTAATATGTAAGAAGCTTCACCGGGGTCTTTCTTTGAAAATCTCCTTTCAAACTCTCTTTTATGCTTTCCAGAAAATTCTACATCATTTCCGATCAACAATATGTCATTCACATATACTTATTAGAATGGTTGTAGTGCTCCCACTCACTTTTTTGTAAATACAGGCTTCACCGCAAGTCTGTACAAAACTATATGCTTTGATCAACTCATCAAAGCATATATTCCAACTCCGAGATACTTGCACTAGTCCATAGATGGGTCCCTGGATCTTGCACACCTTGTTAGTACCTTTAGGATCGACAAAACCTTCTGGTTGCATCATATACAACTCTTCTTTAAGAAATATCCATTTAAGGAATGCAGTTCTGACATCCATTTGCCAGATTTCATAAAATATGGCAATTGCTAACATGATTCAGACGGATTTAAGCATCGCTACAGTCGAGAAAATCTCATTGTAATCAACACCTTGAACTTGTCGAAAACCTTTTGCGACAAGTCGAGCTTTATAGATAGTAACACAACTATCAGCGCCCGTCTTCCTCTTGAAGATCCATTTATTTTCTATGACTTGCCGACCGTCGAGCATGTCCACCAAAGTCCACACTTTGTTCTCATACATGGATCTCATCTCAGATTTCATGACCTCAAGCCATTTTGCGGAATCTGGGCTCATCATCGCTTCCTCATAGTTCATAGGTTCATCATGGTCTAGTAACATGACTTCCAGAATAGTATTACGGTACCACTCTTGTGCGGACCATACTCTGGAAGACCTACGAGGTTCGGTAGTAACTTGATCTGAAGTTTCATGATCATCATCATTAGCTTCCTCACTAATTGGTGTAGGTATCGCTGGAACTGATTTCTGTGATGAACTACTTTCCAATTCGGGATAAGGTACAATTACCTCATCAACTTCTACTTTCCTCCCACTCACTTCTTTCGGGAGAAACTCCTTCTCTAGAAAGGATCCATTCTTAGTAACGAATATCTTGCCTTCGGATTGTGATAGAAGATGTACCCAACAGATCCCTTTGGGTATCCTATGAAGACACACTTCTCCGATTTGGGTTCGAGCTTATCAGGTTGAAGCTTTTTCACATAAGCATCACAGCCCCAAACTTTAAGAAACGACAGCTTAGGTTTGTTGCCAAACCACAGTTCATACGGTGTCGTCTCAACGGATTTCAACGGTGCCCTGTTTAACATGAATGCAGCTCTATCTAATGCATAATCCCATAATGATAGTGGTAAATCGGTAAGGCACATCATAGATTGCACCATATCTAATAAAGTGCAGTTACAACGTTCGGATACACCATTACGCTGTGGTGTTGCAGGTGGTGTGAGTTGTGAAATTATTCCATATTGTTATAAATGAAGGCCAAATTCAGAACTCAAATATTCACCTCCACGATCAGATCATAGAAACTTTATTTTCTTGTTACAATGATTCTCCACTTCACTCTGAAATTCTTCCAACTTTTCAAATGTTTCAGAATTGTGTTTCATTAAGTAGATATACCCATATCTACTCAAATCATCTGTGATGATCAAAAATAACGATATCCGCCATGAGCCTCAACACTCATCGAACTGCATACATCGGTATGTATTATTTCCAATAAGTAGTCATCTTGCCCATAAGACACGGTTCGCAAGTATCAAATGATTCATAATAAAGTGATTCCAAAAGCCCATCAGCATGGAGTTTCTTCATGCGCTTTACACCAATATATGACCTAAACGGTAGTGCCACAAGTATGTTGCACTATCATTATCGACTTTGCATCTTTTGGCATCAATATTATGAATATGTGTATCACTACGATAAAGATTCAATAAACCATCAACACTAGGTGTATGACCATAGAAGGTTTTATTCATGTAAATAGAATAACAATTATTCTCTGTCTTAAATGAATAAACGTATTGTAATAAACATGATCTAATCATATTCATGCTTTAACGCAAACACCAAATAACATTTATTTAGGTTCAACTCTAATCCCGAAAGTATAGGGGGTGTGCGATGATTATCATATCAATATTGGAACCACTTCCAACATACATCGTCACTTCACCCTTAACTAGTCTCTTTTTGTTCTGCAGCTCCTGTTTCGAGTTACTAATATTAGCAACTAAACAAGTATCAAATACTCAGGGGTTACTACGAGCACTAGTAAGGTACACATAAATAACATGTATATCAAATATACCTTTGTTCACTTTTCCATCCTTCTTATCCACCAAATATTTGGGGTAACTCTGCTTCCAGTGACCATTTCCTTTGCAGTAGAAGCACTTAGTTTTAGGCTTAGGTCCAGCTTTGGGCTTCTTCCCGGGAGCAGCAACTTGCTTGCTATTCTTCTTGAAGTTCCCTTTCTTTCCCTTTGCCCTTTTCTTGAAACTAGTGATCTTGTTTAATCATCAACACTTGATGCTTTTGCTTGATTTCTACCTTCGTTGATTTCAGCATCATGAAGAGCTCGAGAATCCCTTTTATTATGCCTTGCATATTGATACGTCTCCAACGTATCTATAATTTTTTATTGTTCCATGCTATTATATTATCTGTTTTGTATGTTTAATGGGATTTATTATGCACTTTTATATTAACCGGAGGCCCGGTGCAAAATTGTTGTTTTTTTGCCTATTTCAGTGTATCGCAGAAAAGGAATATCAAACGGAGTCCAAACGGAATGAAACCTTCGGGAGAATCGTTTTTTGAACAAACACAATCCAAGAGACTTGGAGTGGACGTCAAGGAAGCAACGAGGCGGCCATGAGGTAGGAGGCGCGCCCAGTGGTAGGCGCGCCCCCACCCTCGTGGGCCCCTCATGGCTCCACCGACCTACTTCTTTCGCCTATATATACTCATATACCTCGAAAACATCCAGGAGAACCACGAAACCCTATTTCCACCGCCGCAACCTTCTGTACCCATGAGATCCCATCTTGGGGCTTTTTCCAGTGCTCGGCCGGAGGGGGAATCGATCATGGAGGGCTTCTACATCAACACCATAGCCTCTCCGATGATGTGTGAGTAGTTTACAACAGACCTTCGGGTCCATAGTTATTAGCTAGATGGCTTCTTCTCTCTCTTTGATTCTCAATACAAAGTTCTCCTCGATCTTCTTGGAGGTCTATTCGATGTAATACTTTTTGTGGTGTGTTTGTCGAGATCCGATGAATTGTGGCACTAGTAGAAAACAGGGCTTTCGTCCAGGCCAGTTCAGCCCATTAGTCCTGGTTCAATCCAAAACCGGGACCAATGGAGCTATTTGCCCCGGTTCGTGAGCCCAGGGGGCCGGCCGGGCCATGTGGGCCATTGGTCCCAGTTAAATCCGACCTTTTGGTCCCGGTTGGTGGGACGAACCGGGACCAATGGTCCTGCTCTCGCCCACGACTATTGGTCGGTTGGTGGCATGAACCGGGACCAAAGGCTTCCCTTTAGTCCCGGTTCATGCCACCAACTGGGTCTAATGGTGCTGCCTATATATAGCCCCTCAGCAAGAGCAGAGCACACTGCCTGCTTTTTTCCGGCCGAGGGGAGAGGGCTTGGTGGTGCTCTAGCTCACCTCCTATGCACACAAGGTGTTCGATGGAATGCCCGAGCCACACTACTTAAGGTTTCTCCTCTCCAAGCTCGACCGCCAAGCTCCATTTTCCTCAATATTTATCTAGGTTTAGCGGTCCGTCACGCCCGTCCCGTCTTCATCGCCGTCGATCACCCGCGCCGATTTCATCGCCCGGCACCACCGTGGTGAGCCTCTTGTTCTTATCTTCTTTCTGAAAGGAATAATATTATTACTTGTTTGTTTAGATAGATACTTGTATTATTTTCTTACTTTTATTATTGCATCTTATATAGTGCGATGGTTTTGGTATCCGCCCCCGTCGGCCCTCGTCCTGTCTATGATTCAGATGTGGTATATATATTCTCTTTTCATAACTATTGGTTCATTTATTGTTTATGAAAATTATGCCGACCAACATGACATAGATTTTATTTATCTAGGAGGTTGTTGAACCGGAAATTCCAACCAACCCTATTGTCGAGAGGTTAAATTTAGTTGAAGAAGAAAACAATTTCTTGAAGGAAAAATAAAAAACTTGAGGAGGAGAAGATGATATTGGAGTTGCATGTTGCGGATGTAAATGCGATGATCACAAGATCAAGATGGATGCAATGCGCTTGAAGTTGAGAAAGATTAGAAAATATGCCATTCATACCGAGGCTTGGTATCATCATGTCGTTGGATCAGTTGTTACCTTGGTTGCGATTATGATCGCATTTGTTTTCGCATTGAAATGTTTTACATAGTTTTAGTGTATGGTTTAATTAATTTAGATGCTCTGCAGAGCTTTATGTTGTTAGATGAGAACTATGTATGTACTTTGGTTTTAATGTGATGATGAACTTCTATTAATTTGGTCACTTAATTATCTATTCATGATGTTAGAAATGATTTTTGACACACTTAATTATATATAATGCACGCAGATGAACCGGTAATGGATGTATGGTGACAGACACACCTCCCAGTACATTAAGGGCGTGCATGATTTTCTCGAAGTGGCTGAGGCAAACAAGCATAATGGTTTTATGTGTTGTCCATGCCCTATATGTGGGAATACGAAGTCTTACTCTGACCGGAAAATCCTTCACACCCACCTGCTTTACAAGGGTTTCATGCCACACTATAATGTTTGGACGAGGCACGGAGAAATAGGGGTTATGATGGAAGACGGCGAGGAAGAAGAGTACGATAACAACTATGTGCCCCTGAATACGGTGATGCTCTTGAACATCAAGATGCACTGCACGATGTGCACGATGGTGCTGGAGCAAGGCGGCTGCTGAAGATCAAGAGGAACCAGACGATGTGCCCGATGATGATGATCTCCGCCGGGTCATTGTCGATGCAAGGACACAATGCGAAAGTCATAATGAGAAGCTGAAGTTCGATCGCATGTTAGAGGATCACAAAAAAGGGTTGTACCCCAATTGCGAAGATGGCAACACAAAGCTCGGTACCGTACTCGAATTGCTGCAATGGAAGGCAGAGAATGCTGTGCTCGATAAAGGATTTGAGAAGCTATCAAAATAATGAAGAAGAAGCTTCCAAAGGATAACGAATTGTCCGACGGTACATACGCAGCAAAGAAGGTTGTATGCCCTCTAGGATTGGAGGTGCAGTAGATACATGCATGTCCTAATGACTGCATCCTCTACCGCGGTGCATTCAAGGATCTGAACGCATGCTCGGTATGCGGTGCATTGCGCTATAAGATCAGACAAGATGACCCTGGTGATGTTGACGGGGAGCCCCCCAGGAAGAGGATTCCTGCGAAGGTGATGTGGTATGCTCCTATAATACCACGGTTGAAACGTCTGTTCAAAACCGGAGAGCATGCCAAGTTGATGCGATGGCACAGTGAGGACCGTAAGAAAGATGGGAAGTTGAGAGCACCCACGACGGGTCGCAGTGGAGAAAAATCGAGAGAAAGTACTGGGATGAGTTTGCAAAGGACCCAAGGAACGCGTATGGTTTGCTTTAAGCGCGGATGGCATTAATCCTTTCGGGAGCAGAGCAGCAATCACAGCACTGGCCCGTGACTCTATGTATGTATAACCTTCCTCCTTGGATGTGCATGAAGCGGAAGTTCATTATGATGCCAGTTCTCATCCAAGGCCCTAAGCAACCCGGCAACGACATTGATGTGTACCTAAGGCCATTAGTTGAAGAACTTTTACAGCTGTGGAATGGAAACGGTGTACGTACGTGGGATGAGCACAAAAGGAGGAATTTGACCTAAAGGCGTTGCTGTTCGTGACCATCAACGATTGGCCCGCTCTCAGTAACCTTTCAGGACAGACAAACAAGGGATACCACGCATGCACGCACTGTTTACTTGACACCGATAGTATATACCTGGGAAGCTGCAGGAAGAATGTGTACCTGGGCCATCGTCGATTTCTTCCGACCAACCATCAATGTCGAAGAAAGGCAAGCATTTCAAAGGCGAGGAAGATCATCGGAAGAAGCCCGCCATGCGTCCGGTGATCACGCATTTGCTATGGTCAATGATTTACACGTAATCTTTGGAAAGGGTCGGCGGACTAGCTGTTCCGAATGACGCCGAGAATCACGCACCCATGTGGAAGAAGAAATCTATATTTTGGGACCTACCCTCGGAAAGACCTAGAGGTCCGCTCTTCGATCGACGTGATGCACGTGACGAAGAACCTTTGCGTGAACCTGCTAGGCTTCTTGGGCGTATGGGAAGACAAAAGATACACACGAGGCACGAGAGGACCTGCAACGCTTGCAGGAAAAAGAGGGCATGCCTCAAGGCGATATGAAGGTCCCGCCAGCTACGCTCTTACGAAAGAAGAGAAAGAAATATTCTTTCAATGCCTGCTTAGTATGAAGGTCCCGACTGGCTTCTTGTCGAATATAAAGGGAATAATAAATATGCCAGAGAAAAAGTTTCAGAACCTAAAGTCTCATGACTGCCACGTGATTATGACACAACTGCTTCCGGTTGCATTGAGGGGGCTTCTACCGGAAAACGTCCGATTAGCCATTGTAAAGCTATGTGCATTCCTCAATGCAATATCTCGTAAGGTGATCGATCCAGAAATCGTACCAACGCTTAAGGAGTGATGTGGCGCAATGTCTTGTCGATTTGAGCTGGTGTTCCCACCATCCTTCTTCAATATCATGACGCACGCCCTAGTTCATCTAGTCGATTTAGATTGTCATTCTGGGGCCCGTATTTCTACACAATATGTACCCTTTGAGAGGTTCATGGGAGTCCTAAAGAAATATGTTCAGAATCGTGCTAGGCGAGAAGGAAGCATCTCCATGGGCCATCAAACAGAGGATGTCATCGGGTTTTGTGTTGACTTCATTCCTGGCCTTAATAAGATAGGTCTCCCTAAATCGCGGTATGAGGGGAGACTGACAGGAAAAGGCACGCTTGGAAGAGACTCAATAATATGCAGGACGGATATTCTTGGTCTCAAGCACACTACGATTCTCTGTAACTCTACTTTGGTGACCTCAGTATGTCGATGAACACAAGAACGATCTGCGCCCAAACACCCGGAGCAAAGGCGATTTAATCGGATTACATGTGAACACATCAGGACTTTCAGCAGTTGGTTGGAAACACGTCTCAGAGGTGACAGCACTGTTTGTGATGAGCTGTACTTGTTGTCCAGGGGACCATCTTGGACTGTAATGATTTGGAAAGGATATGAGATAAATGGGAATACATTTTACACGATTGACCAAGATGAAAAGAGCACCAACCAAAACAGCGGTGTCCTCTTTGATGCAGCAACCGACAAGGGAAATGACACATATTATGGTTACATAGTAGACATATGGGAACTTGACTACGGAGTAGATTTTAAGGTCCCTTTGTTTAAGTGCAAGTGGGTCAATCTGTCAGGAGGCGGGTACAGGTAGACCCACAGTACGGAATGACAACAGTGGATCTGAAAAATCTTGGGTACACTGACGAACCGTTCGTTCTAGCCAATGATGTGGCACAGGTTATCTATGTGAAGGACATGTCTACCAGACCGAGGAAAAGAAAAGATAAGGAAGCGAATACATCATACAATGAGCCAAAGCGCCACATAGTTCTTTCAGGAAAAAGGGACATCCACGGGAGTGGAGGGCAAGACAGACATGTCTGAAGAGTATGAAAAGTTTCATGAAATTCCCCCCTTCAAAGTCAAGGCTGACCCAAGCATCCTAATAAACGATGAAGATTATCCATGGTTACGGCGCAATAAGCAAACGACACAAGCGAAGAAAAAGTAAAGACTTTCTCCATAACTATTATGATGATACCATGCCAACTTTGTAACACACGAGTATGATACCATTGTCCGTTTTGTTCATGAACATGTTATGCCAACTTTTTCAGAGTTCATTTGAAAACTATGAATTTGAAAACCTCGCCAACCGAAGGGCGCTCACACCGGTTTATAAGCCCGTCCCTCTACGCCTTGTTAAGCTCACAAACTTGTGATTCACACAAATTTCAAAGAATTCAAATTTTATAGAACTTATGGCACAAACAGAAAGTTTATAATTGTTATAAAACAAATGGCACTAACAGAAAGTTTATAATTTTGCTGACCTAAAAGCAAAAAGAATTAAAAAATAAAGCAAAAAACCAAAAGAAACTAAATAATGCAGAAAACAAAACAAAAAAACTTGAAAAAAAAATAGCAACAATAAGCATTTTGTTGTAAGTAGAAACAAAATAAAATAAATAAAGCAACAAAGAAAACAAAAAAGTGTTTTCAAATTTGAAAACTAATGGCACTAACAGAAAGTTTATATTTTTTCTAAAACTAAAAGCACTAACAGAAAGTTTATAATTTTGCTGACCTAAAAGCAAAAAGAATTAAAAAATAAAGCAAAAAACCAAAATAAAATAAATAATGCAGAAAACAAAATAAAAAAACTTGAAAAAAAATAAAAATAGCAACAATAAGTAGAAACAAAATAAAATAAATAAAGCACAAAGAAAACAAAAAAAGTGTTTTCAAATTTTAAAACTAATGGCACTAATAGAAAGTTTATATTTTTTCTAAAACTAAAAGCAAAAAGAAATAAAATATAAAGCAAAAAAAGTGCCACCTACTGGGCCCCCACGGCCTGAATACGACTAGAAACCCTATGGGCCAGGATTCAGGCCCGCGGAAGGCCCGGCAGGCCCACAGGCACAGATGGCAGAGTTAGGCCGAAAGCCTGCTTTAGAGAGGAGCTCGAGAGGGAGCCGCACCGCACCTTATAAACTGGTGCGGCTCCTCTCAACTAGCGAGGTGGGACTAAACATTTGGCGCTGGGCAGCACATGGCCTTTGGTCCCGGTTGGTGGCACCAACCGGGACTAAAGGCATTGGTCCCGGTTCGTGGCTCCAGCAGGCTAATGCCCCCTTTAGTCCCGGTTGGAGCCACCAACCGGGACCAAACTGCTTTCCGCCCTTTAGGCTGCTGAAAATTGGCCTTTTGTCCCGGTTGGTGGCTCCAACCGGGACTAAAGGGCATTAGCCCCGTTGGAGCCACGAACCGGGACTAATGCCCTTGCTATATCTGACACTTAGCAGTTTTTGCCAAAATTCATCTGTTTCTTCACGCCTGACGCCTTGCTCCTCGTCGCCCGTCGCCGCCGAGCCACCCTGACGCCGTCGAGCTGGTCCACCTCGTCGTCGCCGCCGCCCTGCGGCCCGACCCGTCGCCGTCGCCGCGCCGCCCTGCCGGCCCGACCCTGCTACGCCGCCCTACCTTTGCCCGACACCGTCGCCGCGCCCTCCGCCCTGCCGGCCCGACCCGTCATCGTCGCCCGTGCTCGCCCTGCACCGACCCGTCGCCGTCGCCCGTCGCCGCGCCGCCACCCCTGCTGCCTGCCCTGCCTCGACCCGTCGCCGCCGCTCCTGCCGGCCCTGCCCGACCACACGCCGCCGCGGTCCGGCCGCGGCGCCTTTCCTCTTATTTTTTGTGCATTTTATGTATATGTTCTCTGTGTATATAGGTTCATATAATGCAAAAGTTAGATTTTAGAAAAACTTTATATATGCAAAAGTTTCTATATGCAAAAATTTATACATATATGTATGTATAGATGTATGTATGTGGATACATGAGGGGGGTCGATATACCCCCTCTCCGATAGCATTTTTGTGCATTTTAGGTTAGTGTATATATATGTTGATGTATATATGAAAAAGATAGATTTTTAGAAAATATACTATTTTTTCTGTTGATGATATGATGATGTTTTTTTAATATATGCATTTTTTCATATATGTATTATTTTTTAAGTTGTTAGTAGATATCGATTTTAGGTTAGTGCATTTTATCACTGATTTTAGGTTAGTTGATCGATTTAGTGCATTTTATGTTTGTTGCATTTTTAGGTTAGTGCATTTTATGTTAGTGGAGAGGAAAAAGTAAAATAAGGAAAAGGAAAATAAGTAGAGAAAGAAGGAGAAGAAGAAGGAGAAGACGAGGAGAGGAAGAAGAGAAAGAAGAAGAAAAGAGGAGAAGAAGAAGGAATAGAGGAGCTTCTTCTCCTTTTTCTCCTCTTTTTCTTCTTCTTCTTAATTTTTATCGAGAACGAGGGTGTCGAGGATCGCCGAGGGTCGAGGGTCGGGAACTAGGGTAGAGGGTCGAGGGTCGTTAAGGGGTCAAGGGTCGAAGGTTTCAGTGGTCGAGGTTCCTATAGTGTCAAAGTATTGAAGAAATCCATGGCTTCATCTTTAGCGGAGTAACCATGGCATGATGGTGCGAAGTCCTCCAAAGTTGTTGGAATGGAGTCCGGATAGGATAATTTGCCTTTTGCTGAACTTTGTACCAAAAAGCGAATTATCCTATCTCGGGACCCGCTCCAAACAACTTTGGAGAGCTGCACCATCATGCACCTGTTACATTCGCCTACTGATGAAGACATGGATTTGTTGAATCCTTTGACACTAGGCAACCTCCCGACCCCTCGGCGATCTTCGACCCTTGACCTCGACCGCTCGGCGATCCACGACCCTCTACCCTATCATGGGCGTCGATGCCCACGTCACTTGTGGGACATAGATGTACTGTTCAACGCCGACCCCTCCCGATAGCTTCAACATGTGGGGGGTGAAATACCCCTCCTAGCTTGAAGCGTTCTCGAGGCCACCCCTAACCCTTGAAGCGTTGTCGAGGCCACCCCAAACCCTAGAGAAGCAGCGTCGAGGCCACTAATATGATTCCTTATTGTGATTAGCTAGCTAGTTCTCGTTTGCCACTAATATATCCATATCTGTCATGTTTGAATAATAATTGCCATGTTGTAAATATTTGTAGAAACTATGGACACCCCCCGAGACGAAGCACAAGAAGCGTTGTTGAGGGACATAATCGCACAAGAAGTGATGTCGTCTGCTCGATGATGTTTCTCAACGACAACGATGGTCTGGAAGGAGAGGGTGAAGAAGCAGCTGGCTATGATTTACATGGCTCCGATGACCCAATGCCGGTGCAAGAAGGAGAGGGTGAAGAAGTAAACCGTGAGGACGGCTCCGGTGATCACCAAACCGAGTCCGTCCAGGTATATATATTAGTTAAGCCTGTGCTGACTAGCTCTCGTCTTTGTTTTGGTATATATGTACACATATTAATTAACTCTCGTCTTTGTTCTTTTTTCTAGCCCTCCGGATCGAGCACAACTTCGGTAAAGAGACGAGGCCCGAAGAAAAAGTTGAGCTCCGATGAAAAGTTTGAGATCATACAAATCGCGCGCGACGGCCAACCGATTGAACCCTACCGGACAAAGAAGGCATTTGTTGCTCAGTGCGGGGTTCTGGTTAGGGACAAGATCCCGATTAGCATCCACCAATGGTATAAGCCTAAGAACGAAGACCCTGAGGTGTCTTGTGTCAATGATATGCAGAAAAATGATCTTTGGACTGAGCTGAAGTCAAATTTTACCCTACCGCTAGAGGATGATCCGGAGAAGCCAGTAATAGAGCCATTAATCAAGTCTTTTGCTCTTAAGAAGATGGCAGAACTATTCAGGAATTGGAAGAAAGAACTCAATACATATGTCGAAAAAATGAGACACCAGAATTCAAGGGCAAATATGAGAAGATCAGAGATGGTGGCCCGCATTTGTGGCCTACAAGACATCGGAAAAGAGTAAAAAGATGTCAGCGACAAACAAGAGAAATGCTGCGAAGAAGAAGCTTCACCATTGCACGGGGTCAGGTGGCTACCTCGTAGCCCAGCCTAAGTGGGCCAAGGCTGAGAATGATCTGCTTGATAAAGGGATCGAACCCGAGACAATGAACCGGCCAGACCGTTGCCGGACTTGGTTCTTCGGGGCCGGCGGATCCTTGGACCCTATAACAGGGAAGTGCATTTGGACGGACGAACAATTGGACATACCAGTCAAGAGGCTTCAGCATTATATCGAAGCAACGGAGCAAGGGAAGTTCGTTCCAGACAGGGAGAAGGACGAGCTCACAATGGCCCTCGGGAATCCCGAGCACCCTGGATGGACACGAGGCACGCCAGCTCCGTTCGTGGAAGGCTGGATTTCGGACGCAGGGGTTACAAAACCCATGAGAGGAGGAAGAAAATGGAGCAGAGCCCTAATGCAAAGCGCTGCACGAAAGGGTAATGGGGCTAGAGGAACGAGAAGGCGAACGAGAAGCAGCAGATCACAACAAGCGACCTGCGAAGCTTCCCCGAAGCTACCCCGCCATCTCGGCGGAGAAGCAGCGTGGCTTCCACCGAGCTGCTTCAGCCAGCAGCATGCCTTGACGGCTCCTGCCAGCTATCCCGTGGATGCTATCACGAATTCTGAACATTGCCACCTTATGGCGCAATGGAGCAATTTGAAGGTCAAGGCGGTTGTTGGCTCTGTTTATCCTACAAAACCCGACTCAACTTTTCACTGCCGGCCGATTCCAGAAGGATATGCTAAGGTGATGGTCGATGAAATAACGGAGGGATTTGAGGACCTCCGGCTTGACCACCCTACCGGTGAAGGGGAGTATCGACTGGGTTCTGCTCTGAAGACTCCATGCCTATGGCGGAAGGATCTCATCAACCTTCCGAACTGGACGCCTCCGCCTCCTCCTCCTCCTCCGGCGAGTCAGGGCACTCCGCCTCCTCCTCCGGCGAGTGACGATCAGGGCACTCGGCCGGCTCCTTCTCCGGCGCGTGGCGGCACTCCGTCTCCTTCTCCGCCTGCACCGGCGCGCCCGAGCAGCCAGCCTCCTCCTTCTCCGCCTCGTCAGCAAGGGCGGAAGAGACCCGCCGCCGCTCCGGCTGCTCCGGCGTGTCGTAGTCCTTCTCCTCCGCCTCGTAAGCAAGGAAAGAAGACATCCGCTCCGTCTGCTCTGCCGGCGTCTAGCAGTACAGCGAAAGGCGGGGGGAGATACAGATTCGGTCCTTCTCTGAAGACTCTAGAGAAATTACCGTACGAGAGGAGCGAGGAGGAAAAAGCGAAGATCGTGCAGACCGAAGTGGATGACTGGTTTCAAGGTTTGAAAGAAAAGAGACATCCACCTCCGGAGGAGAAGGTAGATCCGGTCAAAGCGAAGCGCACTCTGGCTGCCCTGACAAAACCACCCAAGTCTCCGCCGAAAGGCAACTATAAGCGCATTATTGGAAAGGCATTTGCCGAAGCGGAGAGATCGGGAAGTACTGCTGCTGATCAAAGGATGAAAGAACGACGAGCTGGGAAACAAATTGCCCAGCTCGGCGAACAAGCCGGCAATCGTGCCGCCGCTCAAGGTGCCTGCTAGCGACATCGTCGATCCGAGGATGGTGCCGGTTATGGCAATCCTGCAGATTACCTGCCCGACGATGTACATTATGATTTCTTGGAGGTGCAGATACAAAGATCTGAGTACGGGAAGCCTCTCGTCAAAGATGAAAGTTCTCTATCAACGATGATGCGAAGATTGCATGATTGGTACATGAAAACCTGCAAAGAGTCTGAGGTGAGGAGTACTTTGTATTTGAGAGTTAAAAAGGAGCATGACCTCCTTGGAATTGAACTGTTGCCTATTCCATTTGAGGAGTTCTATCAGTTTTTCAATCAATTGGCCCTCGATAAAACAACGGTCACATGCTACTGTCTGTAAGTAGTACTACTTCTGTCATTAAGTATCTCTATATAACTCAGCCCTTTCATTGCATGTATTTATAAATATCCTCACTATATTATGCAGATTGAAGATCACCGAATTGAAGAAAAGACAAGTGGGTGATATTGCGTTCATTAACACATATCTCATAGATGCAACTGAGGTTGAATTTCGTGCCAAAGATACCGAGGCCAACTTGCTACAATCGTTGGTAATAAATGAACACAAAGATATAATAATCTTTCCTTACAAATTCAAGTGAGTGTTACTGTCTTGTGGCATATTCGGTTTCCTTATTAGTCCAGGTTATAGTAATGTAATATTGATGAGTTATGCATGTGTGCGCAGCTACCACTATATTCTCCTAGAGATTAAGCTTGAGAAGGAGTAGTAACTGTCTTTGACTCCAAGCGAAAAAGATCCCAAGGAGTATGCGGACATGACTGAAATGCTCGAGAAGTAAGTTAAATCGATCATTATCCACCATATCAGCAACTTTGTTCATTTCTGATATCAAGTAATTGTTTTCTTTGTATGGCAGGGCTTGGGGAAAATTCACCAAAAAAGCTCCGGGACTACCAAGAAGCTGCAATTTAGACACCGAAAGTAAGTAATATATAGTAGCATATTCCACGCGCATCTCCTAGTGATTCAAGCACTAGTTTCATCAATACCATTTAGCATGCTTGCTAATTATCAGTTTGATTGACCTCTGTTTCTTGTAAAGTGGTTGTGGCAGGAACAAGGGAATGATTTCTGTGGATACTACGTTTGCGAGTCCATCCGCCACACGACCTGGGAGAGGGCTACTCCGACAAACAATATGAAGTGCGTAAATAAAAATATTCACAATTTTATTTTATTACCATCATTTGTGTTGAGTTTCATTCATTCATATATATATATATATATATATATATATATATATATATATATATATATATATATATATATATATATTGACCCCTTTCTTAAAATTAGATGTCTCGAAGGCGGGATGAACTCCTAGCACCAGATCGCATGCGAGCAATTCAAGAGGAATTGGCGGCATTCTTTCTTGACCACGTGATCGCTGAAGACGGAGAATACTATGTGGACCACGCGTCCGTATTGTAAAAGATAACTATTGTATATATGTAGCCGGTAGTGTCGGATAGATATACGAGAACTTGTTGTTCGACCAATCTCTCGGAGAAGGAGAGGTGGTCAATATCACTTCTCTCTGTATGCATATATATATGTTCATGACGATCTTCTGTTTGCTTAATTACTAGCTAGCTAGCATGTCTAGCTAGTCCTCTCTATAGGTATGTATAGTACGTAGCGTCGACCAAGCACGGACGAAAGAGAGGACACTTTTCTCTATTAATTAGCTAGCTATAGCACAATATATGAAACACCTAAATTAATCCCGCAAAACCCCCAAACCCCCCCTTTCAAAAAAAAAACAAAAACCACAGCCATAGAAATGCTGACGCGTGGATGCCTATTGGTCCCGGTTGGTGCCACCAACCGGGACCAAAGGTCCTCCTGCCTGGGCTCAGCGGACAGGCCACGTGGAGGCCCATTAGTCCCGGTTCTGGATTGAACCGGGACTAAAAACCAGGTATTAGTACCGACCCTTTAGTCCCGGTTCATGAACCGGGACTAAAGGCCCTCACCCAACCGGGTCAACAGGCCCTTTTTCTACTAGTGTGGGTTTATGATCAAGATTATCTATGAACAATATTTGATTCTTCTATGAATTCTTATATGTATGATTTGATATCTTTGCAAGTCTCTTCGAATTATCAGTTTGGTTTGGCCTACTAGATTGATCTTTCTTGCAATAGGAGAAGTGCTTAGCTCTGGGTTCAATCTTGCGGTGTCCTTTCCCAGTGACAGCAGGGGCAGCAAGGCACGTATTGTATTGTTGCCATCGAGGATAAAAAGATGGGGTTTATATCATATTCACTACTAGGGAAAAGCCTAGCAGCAGCGCGGTTTTTAGGCCTATCAGTAGCGCGGGATTATGCGCTACTGATAAGGCGCTACAGCTAACGTGTAGCAGTAGCGCCTGTCGTCCCACGCTACTGCTATACATGGATAGCTGCAGCGCGCTTCAGTGAAGAGCGCTACTGATATTATCTGCAGCGCTTTTGCCAGAGAAGCGCTACTGGTAACGCGACGCTACTGCTAACTTTTCCCCCCTTGCTAGTACTAGTGTTATTAGTTTTTATTCTGCATATTTGTTTTGTATTTGAATATTTGTTTTGTATTTGAATAGGCTTTATACAATAATCTTTAGCATATCATACACATACAAATGTAATCATAGCATATACATACAACTAGTCTCATCAAATCATGTCATCATCATAATCATCATCCAACACAAAGTGGTCTCTCGTCATCATCTCGAAAATAGCGATACAAATCTCGATTAGTTGCAAATACATCGTCATCCATCTAAACAATGGTATAAGTGAGAAGAGCTATCACTTTGAGTACATGAGTTCGTATCCCTCTCTCGCATTAGCGTGAACCTAAACTAACTACTGCATGTCGCTCGGAAACCGGAAACTGGTACACCTGGGCCTGACACTCCGGCCACTTGTCGTATATATACTCCTAGCGTAGCACTTATTCACCATTGATGATCTATGCATCTGCATCGTCACATGAGTCGATGATATGCAACATATATAGTTGAGCAACAGAAAGAGACAGACTTGGCAAAAATAGAAACAACATATCATAAGCATAAATAACAAAGTTCATCGTACCCCAAATTGCCCTAACTAGAGCGATTTTCGCTAGTCGAGGAGGAGGACGGTTTAATTACATCACAAATAAAGTTTCACCGTGCATAACTCAATGTTTTGTCATACAAAAAGTATGGACTAAACGGACACATTGTCATATATCGACAATCACTCCAACATGTCGTGCCATCCATCAATGTCAGGGAGATAGTCCCCGAGCCTAGTGAAAGGCTTCAGGTCGAGATGCTGAGCGGCTACCCATGTTCGGACGTCTTCCTGCGACATTTGTCCTTCTTGGTAGAACATCCCTGTTTTTCCGACGACCTCCTTCATGATGATTTGAGCAAGTTCGCGCTGGATTTGATAGAACTCGGCTCGAAGTCGATGATCCTCGATATCTCCTACGTTCTTTGCACATTGCAGAATA
Organism: Aegilops bicornis; assembly: GCA_021605145.1. Lineage (NCBI taxonomy): Eukaryota > Viridiplantae > Streptophyta > Magnoliopsida > Poales > Poaceae > Aegilops > Aegilops bicornis. The sequence goes on along the minus strand of CM038675.1, from coordinate 55,250,202 downwards.
TGGGCATCGTTGGATCTAGGTGACATGAGAAGGTTCTGGTGATCCCGTCTGTACTCCAGCATGTGGTGTAGGACATAGAATCTATAATTAAGAGAATCGTTCGGTTGCTGGATGCAGCAAAAGTCAGTCTTATGGCTGAAGGCGACCCTGCCGCCCCTTCTCTTCTTGTCCCTGACCTCTCCACCCCTTGCTTGGTAGTCAAACATAGCACTATCGAGAACATCCTTGATGTGGGTGTAATCCTTTTTGTGAATGTTCTTCGACGAGTCCAACTAAAGAGCGTGGGAGAATCGGAGGTATAGGATGATGAGGACGGCGCGCCCGCCGCTGCGCAAAATAAGTACACCTCAAATTACTTAGCCTCCACCGTGCAAATGAATGATTGAAATTGAAGGAAGGATAGCAGCGCGGATGACTTACACGGGATGATAAGGCACGAGAATCGCCTCCTTGTCCTTATTGGCGAGCATGAAATTGACGATGTATTCCCTCGCGTATACACGGTGCTCTACGCAGACTCCCAAGAAGCCCTCGTGCATGTAGTACGGGTCAGCGACACAGATATGAGATATCTGCTCAAACCCGATGATGTAGTTCATGTGCAAGGCATAAAGGCGGACAAACGTAAAATCCAGCTTCTCACGTGAAACATGTCGAATATGTAATTGAATCGGAGGAAGAACTTATCCGCGGGGAAGCTGTCGACGTACGACATTTGCAGCGGAACGTTAACCACGTAGAGTGGGTATCCTGGATCTGTCGAGGCGATGGGGCCTTTCTCTACCCGCAGCACGTCGTCAGGAAGTCTCCTTAGATCGCTGAATCTGGCCTGTAGCGCTGTTGCAGGTAGGATTGGTTGACCGGGGATATGCCATTTATCCGCATCGGGGATATCTATATGGACCTGAAGCCGAGACTCCTGAGACGGCTGGATCATAGAATCAACTTTTTTGCCTTTCCTCGCTCTCTTCCTAGACTTCTTTACTACTGGAAGGTCGTCCATAATACTTTGAGACGGCAATTCAGGCACCGACTATGACGCTCAAACCCTGAGGAGGCGCCAGTATAGACATACTGTTCAGCGCCACCGTCGTCCTCATCCTCATCCATGGCGACGTCATCGGCGACTAATGGAGCCTCCTCCTTACCCCGCCCGCTATCACCCAACCCGACACCTGACGCTAATTGGGTAGGTGGGGTGTTGATGTTTATACCTTGCTGAGGCTGCGTGCTCGTGGGTGTGCTCCCGACCGCCTCCAGACGAAGCAGACTCTTTGGTCAAAACAGGACCCACCCATTGCAACAATCACCAAGCCGCCGTGGTGTCTCCTCGTCATCCACCAGTAGTATTGGAGGAGGCAAATTCTCGTGGCCCGGTTCGACACTGGCCACGGAAACCTTGAAGACGTTCGGGGGGATCGGCCGGCTGTGGAACAATGGTTCCTTCGGCTCCATTATCGTCGCCTTCCCCACGTCCACCTTCTGGTCGCCGATGGTGTACAATATGGTGCACGGGGTTTCGTCGGCCTGCAAAGAAAAGTCTGCGACGTGAGACATCCGAAAGGCAACAAAAACGGGAGATTATACATTTATATTGAAGGGGGCCGGTGTGACAGATACCGTGAGGGCGTCGAGCTCAGCCAAAGACGAAGCACCGCCGAGCACGTCTGATCACGGGAGCAGGTGCGGAGCCAGTCTTGAGGAGCCGGTGCGGGAGCAGGTGCTCCCAAGAAGTCAACAAGGGGAAAGTCCTCTGCATTTTTTTTCTGGATTTTGCCTTGTCCAAGTGAAAACGCCCGTTACCAAGGAAGTAGACAAATCTGTAACCACCAATTTTGCGGCAGCTACCGCTGTTGTGACTGTCTGAGATGATTTCTTCTCAACCGCAATCTCAACCTTCTTGTCGATGTTTTCTTCAGTTAATGGCGAGTCTTTCCTTTCTCTCCTCCGTGGTCTCACGGTAGTACTTCTTCCACGTGGCGCCGTCTCCGACACCGTGCACGCGTCCATACGACAGTCGAGTATCCATCGGTTGTCGTTTCAATATGTTCAACGCCCGGTTGAATGGAGTGTCCCACTTGGGCCTCGCCAATGCCTCAGACGGCGAGTCGCTCCTCATATTTTCTATCTTCTGTAGTTTCTCATCGTTTATGGTGGCTGTTGTCAGTACGATGCAGCCTATTTGATTACCATAGCACGAGCGCGCTTCCTCGGGCGCCTTTGGCTCAAAATTGCCGTCGTCCACCTCCGTGACCACCAGTCTAGTAGTCCTGAGTTTGTTAGGAAGCCATTGCCTCTTTGCTTTCGGTTCTACACCGGCTCCGCTCCCCGAGGTAGCACCGGTCTCATTCTCAGCATCGATCTCGATGTCGGTCTAAGTCTCAGCGCCGGTCTCAGTCTCAGCACCGGTCTGCGTGTCGGTCTCAGTCCCCGATGCCACGGGTGGGCCCAGCAACAACATCGGTTAATCGTCGGTAAGGTTAAAAAATTCATCTGCCGCCCGGTAGACGTCATCGCAATCACCAGAACCCTGTCCTTCATCGTTGCTAGCCATGTTTCCTATGATTAAATCTAGTCAATTAATTCTAGACCTAATAAAATGAATAATGACATAAAAAGGCCTATTGTTTTGCAGGAATGTTGACTCCTTCCTGGTGCGGCAAATCCCGGGCACTAGATATGTCCTAGTTTGTAGCACAAGTCATGCTGAAATTCACGGAAAATTTCGGCATGACCTTTGCTAAAAAGTGGACAAATCGAGAACCTGAAATTTGCCGGAACAGAAATGAATCAACATTCCGGCAAAACATAGGCCACTCAGCATCATTCCCTGGAAACAACAAAGCCACTTGGGCACAATCGAACAACTTCAATTAAAAGATATAACATGGCCACTTCAATGAAAAGATATAATCAATCAACAATAAAAGTCTAGGAAGGGATCACCTTTCAAATATAATTTGCCTAGATTCTTTTCCTTGAAAAATAGTGGTCTTTTCAAAAATCAAAAATCTTTGCAAAATGACCTCACTAATCTTTGCAAAAACCTAGCTTGTTAATCCAACGGACCTCATTAACCTACCTATTTAACCTAGTTAGTTAATCTAGTTTACCTAGATAATTAACCTAATTAAACTAGTTAACGCAGCTAGTTCTCTGTAAAAGCCCTAAATAAAATTTGGCACTAATTAACCTAGATAATTAACCTAATTAAACTAGTTAACTTGACTAGTTCTTTGTCAAAGCCCTAACTAAATTTTTGCACTAACCTAGATAATTAATGTAATTAAACAAGTTAACCTAACTACTTCTCTGTCAAAGCCCTAACTAAATTTTTGCCCTAACCTAGATAATTAACATAATTAAACTAGCTAACCTATGCATGTGAGAGAGAGGAGGGGTGGGGGCTTACAGAGGATGGCTCTAGTGGTGGCGAGGGAGGCAGTGGTGGCAAGGGAGGCAGGGGCCTCTCCGGTGACGGCGAGGGAGGCAGTTGTGGCGAGGGAGGATCCGGTGGCGTCGACAGCGGCTCCGGTGGCGTTGGGGGCGGCTCTGTGGCGTCGACGGCGCATGGCTGTGCTGGCGTCTACGTCGGCAGGAGACGGCGGCGAAGTGGGGCGACGGCGAATCGGGGAGACGGCGGCGGGGTGGGTCGAGGGATTTGGGGGAGAAGTGGTCGCCGGGGGGAAACGGTTTTTTGGTTAAGTCAAACTTAGCGGTAGCGCGTTTAGAAAAACGCGCTATAGCTCAGATAGCTACAGCGGTTTTAACAAAACGCGCTGCTGCTATAGCTATATAATTTTCTTCCAGTTTTCAATTTCCTTTTCTGTTTCTATAGCGGGGGTCTAGGACACGCGCTGCAGCTATTTTAGCTATAGCGCCTCCTACGAACACATGCTACTTCTATGCTTTCCTCCGTTTTTTCGCTTTTTCATTTATTTTGCTTTACATTTTATTTTTTTCCTTTCTCCTTTTTCTATTTCTTTCATTTACATTTACTTTTCTATTTGTTTTTCATCTTATTTTATTTCCATTAGTAGTAGCGCTCTTCGTAGGAAACGCGCTGCTACTTATTCTAAGCGGATGGCGCCGCTTCTTCCAAGCCCGCTACTGCTATGCGTAGCCTATCATTCTAGCAATGGGAATATTAGTAGTAGCGCTTTTGCCACCACACGCGCTACTGTTAAGGTTGTATCTGCAGTGCGGTTTTTTCTCAATCGCTACTGCTATCTAGCACTAGCGCCCTTTTTTTACCCGCGCTGCTGCTAAGATTCTGTGTATAGGCTTTTCCCTAGTAGTGATTGCTTGAGTTTGTCCCTCTACATCATGTCATCTTGCTTAATGCGTTACTCTGTTCTTATGAACTTAATACTCTAGATGCATGCTGGATAGTGGTGGATGTGTGCAATAATAGTGGTAGATGCAGAATCGTTTCGATCTACTTGTCACGGACGTGATGCCTTTATACATGATCATGCCTAGATATTCTCATAACTATGCGCTTTTTTATCAATTGCTCAACAGTAATTTGTCCACCCACCGTAAGATATGCTATCTTGAGAGAAGACACTAGTGAAACCTATAGCCCCCGGGTCTCTTTTCCATCATATTATATCTCTTTTATCTACATTGCATCTCCTTTACTATTTTGCAATCTTTACTTTTCAATCTATACAACGAAAATACCAAAAATATTTATCTTATTATCTCTATCAGATCTCACTTTTGCAAGTGGTCGTGAAGGGATTGACAACCCCTTTATCATGTTGGTTGCAAGGTTCTTATTTGTTTGTGCAGGTACAAGGTGACTTGCGTGTAACCTCCTACTGGATTTATACCTTGGGTTCTCAAAAACTGAGGGAAATACATACGCTACTTTGCTGCATCACCCTTTCCTCTTCAAGGGAAAACCAACGCACGCTCAAGAGGTAGCAAGAAGGATTTTGGCGCCGTTGCCCGGGAGGCTTACGCCAAGTCAAGTCAAGGTTTGATCTCTCGACATCTCGCTGATTTCTGGCGCCGTTGCAGGAGATCTATGCCAAGTCAAGACATACCAAGTATCCATCATAAACTCTTCTCCCTTGCATTACATTATTTGCCATTCGCCTCTCGTTTTCCTCTCCCCCACTTCTAAAATGATTTTCGAAAACGTTTGTCGTTTCTTCGCCCCTCTTCCTTTCGATCTTATGTTTACTTGTTTTACCATGTGCCTTCTTTTTGCTTCCATCTTCGCTTGCTAAAAGTTTATGGATCCTCATCCACTTGATAATCTTTTTAAGAGATCCAATTATGACGAACCAATTGCTAGTGAGTTTTGTGCACTAGATTACCTTTATGAAGTTTTGCTTGAAATTTGTGAATCTGAAAATTGTGATGAAGAAATTTATGAAGAGATTCACGATAGCTCCTTGAATAAAGAGCATGATTGCAATGATTTTACTATAAATTCTATTGATGCCAATTGTGTTAATGGTATGCAAAACCTCAAGCTTGGGGATGCTAGTTTTGCTATGTCCTATAATTGTTGCAATGATCATGATTGGGGTGATTCTTCTTATGATCTTGAAAATTTATTTAAGCCCCATGATGATTTTGAGATTGATAATAGTGTTTACAATAATATTGAAAGTGGGTTTGGAAGAGTGTCAACTTCAGATACCACATATTTGGAGAAAGTTCAATCTTATGATTTTTTTAGAAAAGTGGGTTTGGAGAGGTCATGACTTTAGTTAATATTAATCCCACTATTTTGGAAGAGTGTCAACTTTGCATGCATGTGGATAATGTTGAAAATATGTTATGTGATAGCTATTTTGTTGAATTTACTTATGATCCTACATGTAATTATTATGAGAGAGGAAAATATGGTTGTATCAATTTTCATGTTAGTAAATTACCTCTCGTTATGTTGAGATTGCTATTGTTTCCTTCGGCTTCCTTGCATATGCTAGTTTTTGCTTGCTATGATAATTTGTTTGCCTATAAGATGCCTATGCATAGGAAGTATGCTAGACTTAGATATGTTTGCCACGTGTTTCATGATGCTCTCTTTGCGTTTCAATTCTTGTCTTTCATGTGAGCATCATCGAAATCTCTATGCCTAGCTAGGGGCGTTAAACGATAGCGCTTGTTGGGAGGCAACCCAATTTTATTTTTGTTCTTTACTTTTTGTTCCTGTTTAGTAATAAATAATTCATCTAGCCTTTGGTTAGATGTTGTTTTGTGCTTTAATTAGTGTTTGTGCCAAATAAAACCTTTAGGCCAACCTACGGTGATAGTTAATTTGATCTTGCTGAAAAACAGAAACTTTTGCGCGCACAAGATTAGTTTTCGTAAATCACAGAAACGTGATTTTCAGTTGATTCTTTTTGCTGTAGATCAATAAACAAATTACCTAGGACTTCCTAATTTGGTAAGAAGTATTCGAGAGTTACAGATTGCTACAAACTGTTCTGTTTTTGACAGATTCTCTTTTTCGTGTGTTGTTTACTTATTTTGATGAATCTATGGCTAGTATCGGGGGGGGGGGGGGGGCGGGTATGAACCATAGAGAAGTTGGAATACAGTAGGTTTATCACCAATATAAATAAAGAATGAGTTCATTACAGTACCGTGAAGTGGTGGTTTGTCTTCTTGCACTAATGGAGCTCATGAGATTTTCTGTTGAAGTTTGTGAAGTTTTCAAGTTTTGGGTAAAGATTTGATGGATTTTGGAATAAGGAGTGGCAAGAGCCTAAGCATGGGGATGCCCAAGGCACCCCAAGGTAAAATTCAAGGACAACCAAAAGCCTAAGCTTGGGTATGCCCCGGAAGGCATCCCCTCTTTAAATCTTAAATCTATCGGTAACTTTACTTGAGGCTATATTTTTATTCACCACATGATATGTGTTTTGCTTGGAGCATCTTGTATGATTTGAGTCTTTGCTTTTTAGTTTATCACAATCATCCTTGCTGTAAACACCTTTTGGAGAGACACACATGAATCGGAATTTATTAGAATACTCTATGTGCTTCACTTATATCTTTTGAGCTAGACAATTTTGCTCTAGTGCTTCACTTATACCTTTTTAGAGCACGGTGGTCATTTTATTTAGTAGAAATTATGGATCTCTCATGCTTCAATTATATTATTTTGAGAGTCTTTTAGAAGAGCATGGTAATTTGCTTTGGTTATAAAATTAGTCCTAATATGATGGGCATCCAAGTTGGGTAAAATAAAAACTTTCATATGGAGTGCGTTAAACATTATGATAAATTTGATACTTGATAATTGTTTTGAGATATAAAGGTGGTAATGTTAGAGTCATGCTAATTGGGTAATTATGAAATTGAGAAATACTTGTGTTAAAGTTGGCAAGTCCCGTAGCATGCACGTATGGTGAATGCTGTGTGACAAATTTGAAGCATGGGGTGTTCTTTGATTGCCTTCCTTATGAGTGGAGGTCGGGATCGCGCGATGGTTAATTCCTACTAACCCTTCCCCTAGGAGCATGCGTAGTAGTACTTTGCTTCAATGGCTAATATACTTTTGCAATAAGTATATGAGTTCTTTATGACTAATGTGAGTCCATGGATTATACGCACTCTTACTCTTCCGCAATTTGCTAGCCTCTACAGTACCGTGCATTGCCCTTTCTCACCTTGAGAGTTGGTGCAAACTTCGCCGGTGCATCCAAACCCCGTGATACGATACGCTCTATCACACATAAACCTCCTTATATCTTCCTCAAAACAGCCACCATACCTACCTATTATGGTATTTCCATAGCCATTCCAAGATATATTTCCATGCAACTTTCCACCGTTCCATTTATTATGACACGCTCCATCATTGTCATATTGCTTTGCATGATCATGTAGTTGACATTGTATTTGTGGCAAAGCCACCTTTATATTTCTTTCATACATGTCGCTCTTGATTCATTGCATATCTCAGTACACCGCCAGAGGCATCCACATAGAGTCATATTTTGTCCTAAGTATTGAGTTGTAATTCTTGAGTTGTAAATAAATAGAAGTGTGATGATTTCCATTATTAGAGCATTGTCCCATGTGAGGAAAGGATGATGGAGACTATGATTCCCCTACAAGTCGGGATGAGACTCCGGATGAAATAAAAAATGAGAGAAAAAGAGAGAAGGGACAATGTTACTATCCTCTTTCCACACTTGTGCTTCAAAATAGCACCATGATCTTCATGATAGAGAGTTTCTTATTTTGTCACTTTAATATACTAGTGGAAATTTTTCATTATAGAACTTGGCTTGTATATTCCAATGATGGGCTTCCTCAAAATGCCCTAGGTCTTCCTGAGAAGGCAAGTTGGATGCACACCCACTTAGTTTCTTTTTGACGAGCTTTCATACATTTATAGCTCTAGTGCATCCGTTGCATGGCAATCCCTACTCCTCGTATTGACATCAATTGATGGGCATCTCCATAGTCCGTCGATTAGCCACGTCAATGTGAGACTTTCTCCTTTTTAGTTTTCTCACATAATCACTATCATCATACTCTACTCCACCCATAGTGCTATGTCCATGGATTATGCTCATGTATTGCATGAGGGTTGAAAAAGCTGAAGCGCGTGAAAAAGTATGAACCAATTGCTTGGCCGAAACCGGGGTTGTGCATGATGGGAGCATTTTGTGTGACGAAAATGAAGCATGGCCAAACTATATGATTTTGTAGGGATAAGCTTTCTTTGGCTATGTTATTTTGATAAGACATAAACTGCTTGGTTAGCATGCTTGAAGTATTACTATTTTTATGTCAATATTAAAATTTTATCTTTAATCTTTTGGATCTGAACATCCATGCCACAATAAAGAGAATTACATTGAAAATTATGTTAGGTAGCATTCCACATCAAAATTTCTGTTTTTATCATTTACCTACTCGAGGACGAGCAAGATGTAAGCTTGGGGATGCTTGATACGTCTCCAACGTATCTATAATTTTTTATTGTTCCACGCTATTATATTATCTGTTTTGGATTTTTAATGGGCTTTATTATGCACTTTAATATTATTTTTGGGAATAACCTATTTACCGGAGGCCGAGTGCAAATTTCTGTTTTTTTTCTATTTCAGTATTTCGTAGAAAAGAAATATGAAACGGAGTCCAAATGGAATGAAACCTTCGGGAGAATCGTTTTTGGAACAAACGCAATCCAGGAGACTTGGAGTGGATGTCAAGGAAGCAACGAGGCGGCCACGAGGAAGGAGGGCACTCCCCCACCCTCGTGGGCCCCTCGTGGCTCCACCGACCTACTTCTTTCGCCTATATATACTCATATACCCCGAAAACATCTAGGAGCACCACGAAACCCTATTTCCACTGCTACAACATTCTGTACCCGTGAGATCCCATCTTGGGGCCTTTTCCGGCGGTCCGCCGGAGGGGGAATCGATCACCGAGGGTTTCTACATCAACACCATAGCCTCTTCGATGATGTGTGAGTAGTTTACCACAGACCTTCGGGTCCATAGTTATTAGCTAGATGGCTTATTCTCTCTCTTTGATTCTCAATACAAAGTTCTCCTCGATCTTCTTGGAGATCTATTCAATGTAATAATTTTTGCGGTGTGTTTGTCGAGATCCGATGAATTGTGGGTTTATGATCAAGATTATCTATGAACAATATTTGATTCTTCTCCGAATTCATATATGTATGATTTGATATCTTTGCAAGTCTCTTCGAATTATCAGTTTGGTTTGGCCTACTAGATTGATCTTTCTTGCAATAGGAGAAGTGCTTAGCTTTGGGTTCAATCTTGCGGTGTCCTTTCCCAGTGACAGCAGGGGCAGCAAGGCACGTATTGTATTGTTGCCATCGAGGATAAAAGATGGGGTTTATATCATATTGCTTGAGTTTATCCCTCTACATCATGTCATCTTGCTTAATGTGTTACTCTGTTCTTATGAACTCAATACTCTAGATGCATGCTGTATAGCGGTCGATGTGTGGAGTAATTGTAGTAGATGCAGAATTGTTTCGATCTACTTGTCACGGATGTGATGCCTATATACATGATCATGCCTAGATATTCTCATAACTATGCACTTTTCTATCAATTGCTCGACATTAATTTGTCCACCCACCGTAAGATATGCTATCTTGAGAGAAGCCACTAGTGAAACCTATGACCCCGGTGTCTCTTTTCCATCATATTATATCTCTTTTATTTACATTGCATCTCGTTTACTATTTTGCAATCTTTACTTTTCAATCTATACAACAAAAATACCAAAAATATTTATCTTATTATCTCTATCATATCTCACTTTTGCAAGTGACCGTGAAGGGATTGACAACCCCTTTATCGCGTTGGTTGCAAGGTTCTTATTTGTTTGTGCAGGTACAAGGCGAATTGCGTGTAACCTCCTACTGGATTGATACATTGGTTTTCAAAAACTGAGGGAAATACTTATGCTACTTTGCTGCATCACTCTTTCCTCTTCAAGGTAAAACCAACGCGTGCTCAAGAGGTAGCACATATTGTAGTTCATCACGAAGTTCCAATAACTTGGTGATGGTGACTAGAGAACTCTGTCAATCACTATCTTATCTTGAAGATTAACTCGCACTTGATTTAAGCGATTGTAGTACCCATACAATCTGAACACATGCTCACTGCTTGAGCTATTCTCCTCCATCTTTTAGCTATAGAACTTGTTGGAGACTTCATATCTCTCAACTCGGGCATTTGCTTGAAATATTAACTTCAACTCCTGTAACATCTCATATATTCCATGACGTTCAAAACGTCTTTGAAGTCCCGATACTAAGCCGTAAAGCATGGTGCACTAAACTATCAAGTAGTCATCATATTGAGCTAGCCAAACATTCATAACGTCTGCATCTGCTCCTGCAGTTGGTCTATCACCTAGCGGTGCATCAAGCACATAATTCTTCTGTGCAGCAATGAGGATAAACCTCATATCATGGACCCAGTCTGCATATTTGCTACTATCATCTTTCAACTTAGTTTTCTGTAGGAACATATCAAAAAAAAGGGAAGCTACAACGTGAGCTATTGATCTACAACATAATTTGCAAATACTATCAGGACTAAGTTCATGATAAATTAAGGTTCAATTAATCATATTACTTAAGAACTCCCACTTAGATAGACATCCCTCTAGTCATCTAACTGATCATGTGATCCATATCAACTAAACTATGTTTGATCATCACGTGAGATGGAGTAGTTTTCAATGGTGAACATCTCTATGTTGATCATATCTACTATTTGATTCATGCTCGACCTTTCGGTCTCCAGTGTTCCGAGGCCATATCTACATATGCTAGGCTCGTCAAGTTTAACCCGAATATTCTGCATGTGCAAAACTGGCTTGCACTGGTTGTATGTGAACGTAGATCCTATCACACCCGATCATCTCAGCATGAAGAACTGTCGCAACGGTGCATACTCAGGGAGAACACTTATACCTTGAAATTTTAGTAAGGGATCATCTTATAATGCTACCGCCGAACTAAGCAACATAAGAAGCATAAAAGATAAACATCAAATGCAATCAAAATATGTGACATCATATGGACATCATCATCTTGTGCCTTTGATCTCCATCTCCAAAGCATCCTCATGATCTCCATCATCACCGGCTTAAGGCTCCAGCCTGTTGCCGATAACTTCTACAAAACATGATCATCTCATACAATAACATATATCACATCATGTCTTGACCATATCACATCACAACATGCCCTGCAAAAACAAGTTAGACGTGTTCTACTTTGTTGCTGCAAGTTTTACGTGGCTGTCATGGACTTCTAGCAAGAACCGTTCTTACCTACGCATTAAAACCACAATGATTTTTCGCCAAGTGTGCTATTTTAACCTTCAACAAGGACCGGCCGTAGTCAAACTTGATTCAACTAATGTTGGAGAAATAGACACCCGCTAGCCACCTGTGTGCGAAGCACGTCGGTAGAACCAATCTCGTGAACGTGGTCATATAATGTCGGCACGGGCCGCTTCATCCAACGTGGTCATATAATGGTGGTAAGCAGTATGACTATTATCGCCCACAACTCTTTGTGTTCTACTCGTGCATTTATCATCTACGCATAGACCTGGCTCTGATGCCACTGTTGCGGAACGTAGCATGCAATTTCAAAAAAATTCCTATGATCATGCAAAGATCTATCTAGGAGATGCATAGCAACGAGAGGGGGAGAGTGTGTCCACGTACCTTCATAGACCCAAAGCGGAAGCATTTAGTAATGCGGTTGATGTAGTCGAACTTCTTCATGATTCAACCGATCCAAGTACCGAACGTATGGCACCTCCGTCTTCAGCACACGTTCAGCACGATGACCAGTTAAACTCTGAAGTAAAGGCATTATTAAAAATTTGTAGTTGTAGATGTTGGCCAGTTTAACTCTAACCCGACACACGTGTATGAACAGAACACCTGAGATAACCTTACATCTGTTTTCCTTCACTAAATAAAGGCATATGCAGATATGTCCGAGTATTTTGAGATTTCAGCTGCTTTTGATAGGTCTTTCATTCAGAAAAATCAAATGGTTTGTTAATGCAAGGAGTCACTGTCCATGTGTCGATGGGTTTATATGTGCCTCTCTTTCAACTAGAGAGGAACTAATTATATGTTCATGGCTAAAATTTTTGAAAATTTCTGCAAATTGTTTAGGTTTGAACGGAGATTCGAAACACATTTATGCAAGCTTCCATGTTTTTCAGAGATTTGTTTTAGTAAGCATGACCTTGGCTACCAACCATAGATTGGTCTGAAATTGAAACCACATGGGTTGAGAGCCATTTTTTCCTTCGAAAATAGATTCAAGCCATAGTGCCAATTCTTAAAAGAATGAGCCCAACAAAGAAGAATGGACTGGGCACATGCAGGTCAATAAAAAATGTGTACAGTAGTCTACTAATTAGACAACAACTCAATCGTGCAGAGCCTACCAAGGGAACAAATACTACTTTGTTACACCAAGAGCCTGCTTAATGCATACTCATTTTTTCACAGCTTCTCATCTGTTCGATTCACTATTTTGGCGGATATTGCAACTACTGCTAGCCGGAGAGAGCTTCTTGATTATGGAACACATTATATTTTTGTAGTAAGGAGAAAAGTCAGTTGTAACAAATAATCTTTTCATTTTCTGTTAGTTAACAAGTGAGCTCAGATGTTTTGTTCCATCTTAAGTGGTTGAAAACTTGAAAAGCATTTCCTTTATATCTGAGTAACTCTTGTTCTGTGCCTTCTCCATCAATATTAACATTTTTCTGAATATATGCCATGTTTCTAGGCAAAATATTCATCGTCAAAGGCCTCTTCCCGAACAATAAAACTTCGAGTTCTTGTTTACCTCCCCATTTGACCATTCTCTTTATTTGAAACATGGTATGAAGTTGCTTGGGTAGTAAACATGATTTATGGTACAAATTGTCATGCAGTGAGCTTCCTCCTAGATGAGGTGGTGAACATGGACTGGGGTTGCAGAGATAGTTGGTGAAGAAAGAAATGTTAAGTGATTTATTTAATAAAAAAAGAGTAAACTCAGATGTGCACGAGAAATCAATAGGTATACATTAACTTGATTAAAGTTGAACAACCAAACTAATATATGCCCTGTTGTAACGCATGATCAATTTTATTTTCCAAGTGAAATCTTCCTGCTAATTATATATATATATTGCTTGTACAGGATGTTTTCATTTTAGAAAGATATTTTTTATTATACTTGCTGAAGTGTCGTGCAAATGAAGCTAAATACAACTGAAATTTTAAGCGCATCAAATGGATCTTTTTTTTAGTTCACATCAAATGGATCTTAGTTTGTAACATGTAATCATTTGGATCATTTCTCTCTGTATACATCGCCGAGTTACATTGCAAGTGAAGTTGATTTCAATTATTTTTCGATTGTTGCAGGCTATCTTTTCTATACATAGGAAATTTGATATAGATATAGGTGCAATCAGAAAAAATCTATACCTATAAAAATAAATAAAAAGCCCGTGGCAACGCACGGGCGTTCTACTAATTGAAATAGCTTACTACTATCGCTAAAATAATCTCCATTTACCTTACTGATGGAGAACGTATTTGTTTCCGTTCTAATTGTGCTATTGGAGAAACCGTAGTATTATGCGACAATTAACTGTTGTTCATGAAAAAAGAATAGGTCATCCTGACCTTTCTATCTATGATAGTAAATGTTACACGAGAGGGTCGTTTTGGTGCTCGTGCTTAGCTGCACCCGATATCTGAGCCACTGGCACGTGCATAGGAATGGACGAAAGAGTGTCAGACGCGTCAGGGTTGGAGCGGCGAAAAATGAGGATACGCTCGATATACGGCTTTGCACAGTGTGTACAAGTGGGCCAGTTTCATAGCTGGCGGAGTGGTTGGGTCCTGAGCCGTGGCCCATGCCGTAAGCCCAAGTAGTCCAGCTCGATGGTCGAAGCTGAGTCGTCTTGTCTACTGCGTGGGCTTCACAAGGGAAAGGAAACAGTAGTGAGACCGAGAGGTGGGTGATGGCAGCTCGCGAGCATGGCGTCGGCGGCGGCGGCTGCGACCCCTTCCGGCGGAGCTGCGATGGAAGCCGACGGGCTGGAGTTCTTGCTGGATCCAGTAGACCGGTCAGTTTTTTCACACCATTAACTCGTCTGAAGATCTGCTTCCGTGGATAGCCGTCGTCCCCGTCGCCACCGCTTATTCCAGCGTCAGTTTCAGGTTCCCGCCTAGGGAAGAATTCACGGAAAGGTTGGAGCACCCATATCGGCATATCCTGTGCCACTGGCGTTACTGTCGCCACGCGAGGAGGCACCTGCTTTGCCGGCGGATTCCAATTTGCGGCTCCAGCTGTGCGCAGCGGGTAGGGGGCTGCAGCCCTGGGCGGTCTGTAGACGAGTGCCGCCGGAGGAAGAATGCTTGGCCGACCCAATCTGTGAAATCCACTGGGAAGGTGAATCCCGAAGCCCCCTGATGGACGAAGAGGTAATCCAGTCAACTTTTGTTTGTTCGAGTCCTGCTGTGCGTGGCCATCCTATAGATGTTGGATATCTTTAGAGTTAGTTCGTAGAGTTGGTTTTATGATTGGTCCCATGTGTTTGGCTGGTTTGTGCCGTCTGTTCAGCGTGCTCAAATATGGGTGTTAGCCTGTTAGGTGATTTTTTTTCCTTCAGAATTTTGGAAAACCGTTGCTAGTTCATAAAACTTTCTGTTCTATCTGGGTAATTCAGGTTGTGCTTCCGTAGTGCACCACCAGACCAGACGCCGTGTGCCTCGCGGATGAGTGCGCTTGAACAATCTATCAACAAATTTTGCAGAAGCCTACGAAAAGTGCGGTGAAACCAGATCTTGGGTTGAGTTTTTACTCGTTGGGTGACGCGTATGACTTACAATTTGTATTCTTGGGAGGTTGGCTTCGGCATACGGTATGGCGAGAGCAGGCTGAACGACGAGCGGACAAAGTCGATGCAGGAGATAATTTGTGGCTCAGTGGCTGTTCGGTGAGAGCTTTTCTTTCTAGACTGATTTTTTTTTGAACGACGGCATTTGTCTATTGCGAGGGTGCGAGAAAACATGTGTTAAATTGTCTGCATGTTGTTGTGCAGGGAAGCCTGAGGCGGAGAACAGCCGGTCGTGTAGGTGTGAATGCCCTGTGTTGATTAGGCTGTTGAGGGCATCCGACAACAAGTTGTACATAACCAAGTACAGCGAGAATCACAACCGCTCTTTGTCATTGACAATGGTTGAGAAGGTCCCCTGGCCGTCACACAACACACATAGATGTTTACGGAAAAGATCCGATGAAACAGTTGCAGGAAAATATTGTGAACCTTGGGAAAGTGTATAGCATCATCGGAAGTTTCTTCAGGTCGTGACCTGGCAGACGATGATGTGTGGAAAACCTTGGAGGTTTTCGCCGACATTGTGGCTGGAGACCCTAATTTCACATAAAGAGTTCTTGTGGATAGCGAGATCAGGAGTAAGAATTTGATGTGGACAAACGGTAGCAGCTTGATGCAGTACAAGTTCTTTAGGAATGGCATCACTTTTGATACGACGTATAGGATGAATCTATATGACATGTCGTTTGGTCTTTTTGTTGGGGGTTAATAACCACTTCTTGAGCATCATATTGGCTGGTGTGTTGATGAGGGACGAGCAAGCAGAAAGTTTTGAGTGGGTTTTTGCGGAATTTTTGACGATGATGGGTGGACCTATAGATTGTGCACTTTACATGCCACTTCAGCGGTGGTGTTTACTGTTTCATTGGTTTGAATCCGTCATGCTGGCCGAGTGTGTTGGTAATCTTTGTAGATCATAACAGAGCTATGGAGGTGGCAATTAGTTAAGTGTACCTTGATAGCGTTCACCAGTGGTGCAAGTTGCACATTTTGAAGTAACCGAAGGAGAGTCTAGGGCCACTATGTAGGAAGAAGAATGAGTTTTGGTCTGAATTCCATAAAGTTGTGAGCCACATGCTGACAGCTGATAAGTTTGAGGCTGCTTGGGATATGCTATTGGATAAATACAATTTAAGAAATCATCCGTACATGACCCAGATATATGAATTAGAACTAAGTGGGCAAAGCCTTACTTTGAGGGAGTGTTCTGTGCTAAGATGACGAGCACCCAACACAGTGAGAGTGCTAACCACATGATGAAGACTTACATGCCCCTGCCAGTCCGATGCACATATTTGTGAGGCAATACATGCGCCTGCAGTTCGACCGTGAGAGGGAGGAGAGCTATGAGGAGAAAAGAACTATGATTGTAAGTATGTACATCATTGCTAAAGGAATAAGAAGTTTGTTGACTGTTACCATCTATTGTTGTCGGAGCTTTTTTTTGTATGTCCTTGCAGGCAGGGGATGTGAGGCACACAAATCTTGCAAAAGTGGCATCGAGGAGGGGTCTATACGAAAGCTAGGTTTGAGCAATTTGGAAAAATCCTCATCGAAGGGACTTCATACAAGGTCACTGCGATTGAGAAGGGGAAGAAGTATCTGACAACACACAACAGTGCCGCAAAATGAGAGAAGTGGGGTAGAGTAGTGTATGAGGTGACCATCAAGGATGACGACGCTGAATTTGAGTGTGAGTGCGGTCAGTTCGAGCACATAAGGATGCTTTGCTGCAACGAGCACATGAGGATGCTTTGCTGCCATGTCCTGAGGGTAAGTTCTTTAACCAGAATATTTTGTACTGTGGTGATGTGCGCATGCACAACTGAACTCCATTTGGCCGTGCACTGTAGGTTATGGATGTTCTTAACCTGGAGGAGATCCCACCAAGGCTCATTGCTGGTGTTAGTCACCAGGGCGTAATGGAGGTGCAATATTAACACTGCCTGGTGTACTCGTGTTCTGTGACTGACTGAAATAGTTGTCGAGGTATTTGCGGTGTGCATAGCCACTGATGGATCACGTAGCTATAAGAGTGAGTTGTTTCAGTTGAAACTGTACAGCCACTTTATAGGAATTCATGAAGTTGGCGTGATTGACAGATATTCATGAAGTTGGCTTGGGAAGATCTCCTTGCCGTCTGCTGGGTAGCATGTCTTGTGGTTCTGGATGTCTGTTTTGACTACCTCTATCAGGAGTTCTGGTAGGAATGTCGTTTCCATCTTGGCCGCAGCCTCCAGATTGCGACATTGGAGATGGCTGTAATGAATTTGATCAAAGCAGACATATTAGTGACAGATAAGAAAACAGTGCTGGCGCATGGGCGTTGATTTGGAAAGTGTGGTACGAGAATAGAGAAAGCGTTGATTTGGAAACCAGTGACCATGAGATTGGCAACTTCGACAAGCAGGACGACAGCAGCATGAGATACGTACGTCGTACGCCCCTACTGGCACCACGGCTAGCTTAACGACCTGATTAACTAGGGTGGGCTGAACTAATTTGTAGCAGGAGCGATACTCGCGGCGGGGAGTGCGTGATGGACAGCTGCTGGCACCTGAGCCTGTGCGGTCTGATTGGGATTAGCCATAAGCAACTTGGTTACTCAAGCGGGATTGTTTGGTGCCCGTCAGTACTTCCGTCGAAGTTACGGCTCGGGAATGGTTCGGGTCCGTGCACCAAACTGCTGGTCCGGCGAAACAGTGATGCCACCTACCTATCATAATGACTCGATGGGATCCTTTTTCTAAGTTGGCGTACGGTGCGGATACGGCTGGAAATACCACTGCAGGCGCCAATCTTCATGTGCTCCGAGGGTGCAGATAAAGGGAGCATTTGAGCCCGGGCTCAGAAGCAGATTTTCGATGTTACACCTATTAATTATCTTTCTTCCATGTTGTACACCCAAAATTAGTGTTGTGCCCTGTGCTCAGCTCCCGGCAACGGCCCAGAAAATTATCATCGTGACCACAGACACACGGTTCACCGTAGGATAGATTTTTTGAACCGCAGAACCGAAGGTTGAGCATCACTAGCAACATTTTCATCTGAATCGTCTCATGGAAATAGCTTACTACTATCGCCTTTCTACGAGAGCATTTTGAGCGAGCTAGAAAGATGAAGGAGATCCTGGACACTTTCCAAAGGAGCTCAGGTAATAATTAGCTCAGGTAATAATTTCCCGATCAAATGGGCCAAATCACCCAATCGGAGTATATGGCAGGTAACTGTAGCATTGAATGGCCCGATGCAGCCTCTGCTAGATGTACTGTTAACTACAGTATATACAATACTCCCTCCTTCCATCTATATAGGACGTAATGCGTTTTTTAAGGCTAACTTTGACCAAATATTAGAGCAATAATATATGGCATGCAACTTACACAAAGCACACTGTTAAATTCGTGTGTGAAAGGAGCTTTCAATGATATAATTTTCACATTGTGCATGTCATGTACTATTAATCTTCTCAATAGTAGAAGACAGTCTTAGAAAACGCATTAGGCCCTATATAGATGGAAGGAGGAAGTATCTTTTTCTCTCCTCTTATATCACCTCTCTTCCACTGTTCTTTTTTTCTGTCACACAGAGCACGTCTCTCTGACCTTTTCTTTTTGCGGGGAGAAACACGTCTCTCTCACCTCGCTCTCCCATAACTCTCTCCTCCACTCTCACGACCTCTCTCACACGTGAAAGAGACTCGAATCCTGGAAAAGGAAATGTGCATGCTCACAGTGCCCCATTTGTTCTCTCTTCCAAGAAAATAATTTTCTTATCTCTTTTTTCTCTCACACAGTCTCTCTCCTGACATTTCTTTCAGTCCCTTCAAAGTCCATCTCTCTCCTCCCTCACAGCCTATTTCATTTCAACCAGCGAAAAGTGACATGTGCCAACAGTTTTTTTTTTTTTTTTGAGAGAGAGCCAGAGTACAAACTCAGGCAGCTGGGTCACACTCGGATTGTACCAGATGTCTTAATCTGACTGGAACATCTGCAATGATCAACTGATCTCCGTTTTGTCTAGCTTCAGCCGCCGGTTCATGGGCTAGATGATTGCAATCTCGGGGGGCAAAACTGACTCTGAACTCCTGGAAGCCAGTGAGCGCCGCTTTTAAGTCCTGTAGAATACCATAGTATGGCTCCCGGTTAGTCACATCAGCCGTGAGTGTGTCTACTATTGATTTACAGTCTGATTCCAGCTCCACTGGGCCGCGGTGCACATCTGCCAGAGCTTGCAGACCGAACAGAGCAGCCCGTGCTTCGGCCTCTTCCGCGCTGCGTGCATAGGGCATTGCTTTGCAGGCAGACAGGACCACGCGCCCCTGGTGATCCCTTGCCACTGCGCCTGCCCAGCAGCGTCCGCTATCCGGGAGGTATGAGGGGTCCGAGTTAACTTTTACCAATCCTCGTTCCGGGGCAGTCCATTGCGTGCGCCGGGCGAGAGGGGGACGAGGGTTCAGGTTAGATAGAGTTTCACCTGTCTTTCCCGATTCCGACATCTCATTCAGACACGCATTTTTCCACTCCTCCTCGTATCTGTGCAGGAAAAGTATCGAACCTGATATCGATTCCTTGCCTGAACCATGGATGCAGTCATCCCTCAAGTGCCAGCATCTCCATAGCAAGAGCAGAATCTTTGCACGTAAATCCTTTGGGACTGAGTCCAGTAGAACCTGCAACCAATCACGCCCAGTAAACCTGAACTCCCTTTCATGAGGCAACCCCCATATGTCTCTCAGTGCATGTCTCAGCGCTCTGCTCTTTGAGCAAGCAACCACTGCATGAAATTCGTCCTCCTCACCGTTACCGCAGATCACACACGTGCCATCTGTAATGATGGTGCGACTGCATTTGTTCCGCTGTGTGGCCAGGGTATTGGTCGCAACTCTCCATCCAAATATCCTGACTTTCAGGGGCACGTCGGCTTTCCATATAAGATCCCATATACTGCGATTGTTTGCAGTCCCGGAGGAGCTTGAAGTACCTACGGCAGCCTAGTTCTGGATAGAAGAGGCCAGCTTGTATGCGCTCCGAACAGAGAAAATACCATTTTTCTCGTAGTGCCATGCAATACAATCCTCTGCTGCCGACCTCGGAATGGGAATTTTGCATATCTCCTCCGCATCAAAGGAGTGGAAAATTTCTTTCACTAGCTCCTCGTTCCACTCCTTTCTATCTGTATGCATAAGTTGGTTTACCCAACGGAGTCTCGATCTTCTAACAAAGGCTGCAGTTCTTAGCCATTCCTGTCTTGGGATCCATTGGTCTCGCTGGATTTGGATGCTTTTGCCGTCCCCAACTCGCCATATAATGCCTTTTTTCAGGAGCTCCAAACCAGCTTCAATTCCCCTCCAAACCGGTGATGCATCAGAAGCAAAAACGGTGTCTAACAAGTTTCCATTGGGGTAATATTTAGACTTTAGGACCCTAGCGCATAGACTGTTTGGGTACTGAATGAGCCTCCAAACCTGCTTTGCAAGTAACGCGATATTGAAAAGGTGCATGTCTCTAAAGCCAATACCTCCCGGTCTCTTCGATTTGGTCATTCTTTCCCACGACATCCAGTGCACCTTTCGCTGTCCATTCTCATCTCCCCACCAAAAGTCACGAATCATCTTCTCATACTTCTCGCAGAAGCCCTTGGACAAGAGGAACACACCCATAGTGTAGCACGGGAGGGCCTGTATTACCGACTTTACATGAACTCCTTTTGCGGGATAAGACATGACACTAGTAGAAAAGGGGCCTATTGACCCGGTTGGTGAGGGCATTTAGTCCCGGTTCATGAACCGGGACTAAAGGGTCCGTACTAATACCCTGGCCCTTTAGTCCCGGTTCAATCCAGAACTGGGACTGATGGGCCTCCACGTGGCCTGTCCGCTGAGCCCAGGCAGGAGGGCCTTTGGTCCCGGTTGGTGGCATCAACCGGGACCAATAGGCATCCACGCGTCAACATTTCTATGGCTGTGGTTTTTTTTTGAGAAGGGGGGGTTGGGGGTTTTGGGGGTTAATTTAGGTGTTTCATATATTGTGCTATAGCTAGCTAATTAATAGAGAAAAGTGTCCTCTCTTTTGTCCGTGCTTGGTCGACGCTACGTACTATACATACGTATAGAGAGGACTAGCTAGACACGCTACCTAGCTAGTAATTAAGCAAACAGAAGATCGTCATGAACATATATGCATACAGAGAGAAGTGATATCGACAACCTCTCCTTCTCCGAGAGATTGGTCGAACAACAAGTTCTCGTATATCTATCCGACACTACCGGCTACATATATACACTAATTATCTTTTACAATACGGACGCGTGGTCCACATAGTATTCTCCGTCTTCAGCGATCACGTGGTCAAGAAAGAATGCCGCCAATTCCTCTTGAATTGCTTTCGCAGCGATCTGGTGCTAGTAGTTCATCCCGCATCCGAAACATCTAATTTTAAGAAGGGTGTCAATACATATATATATGAATGAATGAAACTCAACACAAATGATGGTAATAAAATAAAATTGTGAATATTTTTATTTACGCACTTCATATTGTTTGTCGGAGTAGCCCCTCTCACAAGTCGTGTGGCGGATGGACTCGCAAACATAGTATCCACAGAAATCATTTCCTTGTTCCTGCCACAACCACTTTACAAGAAACAGAGAACAATCAACCTGATAATTAGCAAGCATGCTAAATGGTATTGATGAAACTAGCGCTTGAATCACTAGGAGATGCGCGTGGAATATGCTACTATATAGTACTTACTTTCGGGTGTCTAAATTGCAGCTTCTTCGGTAGTCCTGGAGCTTTTTTGGTGAATTTTCCCCAAGCCCTGCCATACAAAGAAAACAATTACTTGATATCAAAAATGAACAAAGTTGCTGATATGGTGGATAATGATCGATTTAACTTACTTCTCGAGCATTTCAGTCATGTCCGCATACTCCTTGGGATCTTTTCGTCTCGAGTCTAAGACAGTTACTACTCCTGCTCAAGCTTAATCTCTAGGAGAATATAGTGGTACCTGCGCACGCATGCATAACTCATCAATATTACATTACCATAACCTGGACTAATAAGGGAAACCGATTATGCCACAAGACAGTAACACTCACTTGTAGTTGTAAGGAAAGAGTACTATATTTTTGTGTTCATTTATTTCCAACGATCGTAGCAAGTTGGCCTCGGTTTCGTCGGCACGATATTTAACCTCATTTGCATCTATGAGATATGTGTTAATGAACCCAATATCACCCACTTGTCTTTTCTTTATTTCGGCGATCTTCAATCTGCATATATAGTGAGGATATTTATAAATACATGCAATGAAAGAGCTGAGTTATATAGAGATACTTAATGACAGAAGTAGTACTACTTACAGACAGTATCAGGTGACCGTTGCTTTATCGAGGGCCAATTGATTGAAAAACTGATAGAACTCCTCAAATGGAATAGGCAACAGTTCAATTCCAAGGAGGTCATGCTCCTTTTTAACTCTCACATACAAATTACTCCTCCCATCAGACTCTTTGCAGGTTTTCATGTACCAATCATGCAATCTTCGCATCATCGTTGATAGAGAGCTTTCATCTTTGACGAGAGGCTTCCCGTAATCGTATCTTTGTATCTGCACCTCCAAGAAATCATAATGTACATCGTCGGGCAGGTAATCTGCAGGATTGCCATAACCGGGCACCATCCTCGGACCGACGATGTCGCTAGCAGCACCTTGAGCGGGGGCACGATTGCTTGCTTGTTCGCCGAGCTGGGCAATTTGTTTCCCAGCTCGTCGTTCTTTCATCCTTTGATCACCGACAGTACTTCCCGACCTCTCCGCCGACAAATACCTTTCCAATAATGCGCTCATAGTTGCCTTTCGGCGGAGACTTGGGTGGTTTTGTCGGGGCAGCGAGTGCGCTTCGCTTTGACGGATCTACCTTCTCCTCCGGAGGTGGATGTCTCTTTGCTTTCAACCCTTGAAACCAGTCATCCACTTGGTCTGCGCGATCTTCGCGTTTTCCTCCTCGCTCCTCTCGTGCGGTAACTTCTCCGGAGTCTTGAGAGAAGGACCGAATCTGTATCTCCTCCCGCCTTTGGCTATACTTGCTAGACGCCGCAGAGCAGACGGAGCGGATGTCTTCTTTGCTTGCTTACGAGGCGGAGGAGAAGGACTACGACGCCCCGGAGCAGCCGGAGCGGCGGCGGGTCTCTTCCACCCTTGCTGACGAGGCGGAGAAGGAGGAGGCTGGCTGCTCGGGCGCGCCAGCAAAGCGGAGAAGGAGGCGGAGTGCCGCCACGCCGGCCGGAGAAGGAGCCGACCGAGTGCCCTGATCGTCACTCGCCGGGAGGAGGAGGCGGAGTGCCTGACTTCGCCGGAGGAGGAGGAGGAGGCGGAGGCGTCCAGTTTGGAAGGTTGATGAGATCCTTCCGCCATAGGCATGGACTCTTCAGAGCAGAACCCAGCCGATACTCCCCTTCACCGGTAGGGTGGTCAAGCCGGAGGTCCTCAAATCCCTCCGTTATTTCATCGACCATCACCTTAGCATATCCTTCGGAATCGGCGGCGGTGAAAAGTTGAGTCGGGTTTAGTAGGATAAACAGAGCCAACAGCCGCCTTGACCTTCAAATTGCTCCATTGCGCCATAAGGTGGCAATTTTCAGCATCCGTGATAGCATCCACGGGATAGCTGGCGAGCCGTCAAGGCATGCTGCTCTGGCTGAAGCAGCTTCGGTGGAAGCCACGCTGCTTCTCCGCTGAGATGGCGGGGTAACCGGGGAAGCTTCGGCAGGTCGTTTGTTGTGATTTGCTGCTTCTCGTTCCTCTTCTCGTTCCTCTAGCCCCATTACCCTTTCGTGCAGCGCTTTGCATTAGGCTCTGCTCCAGTTTCTTCCTCCTCTCATGGGTTTTGTAACCCCTGCGTCCGGAAATCCAGCCTTCCACGAAGCGGAGCTGGCGTGCCTCGTGTCCGTCCAGGGTGCTCAGGATTCGAGGGCCATTGTGAGCTCGTCCTTCTCCTATGCAGAACGAACTTCCCTTGCTGCGCTGCTTCGATATAATGCTGAAGCCTCTTGACTGGTATGTCCAATTGTTCGTCCGTCCAAATGCACTTCCCTGTTATAGGGTCCAAGGATCCGCCGGCCCCGAAGAACCAAGTCCGGCAACGGTCTGGCCAGTTCATTGTCTCTGGTTCGATTCCTTTATCAAGCAGATCATTCTCAGCCTTGGCCCACTTAGGCAGACTACGAGGTAGCCACCGACCCCTGCGATGGTGAAGCTTCTTCTTCGCAGCATTTCTCTTGTTTGTCGCCGACATCTTTTTACTCTTTTCCGATGTCTTGTAGGCCACAAATGCGGGCGATCATCTCTGATCTTCTCATATTTGCCCTTGAATTCTGATGTCTCATTTTTTTCGACATACGTATTGAGTTCTTTCTTCCAATTCCTGAATAGTTCTGCCATCTTCTTAAGAGCAAAAGGCTTGATTAATGGCTCTATTACTGGCTTCTCCGGATCATCCTCTAGCGGTAGGGTAAAATTTGACTTCAGCTCAGTCCAAAGATCATTTTTCTGCATATCATTGACACAAGACACCTCAGGGTCTTCGTTCTTAGGCTTATACCATTGGTGGATGCTGATCGGGATCTTGTCCGGTAGGGTTCAATCGGTTGGCCATCGCGCGCGATTTGTATGATCTCAAACTTTTCATCCAAGCTCAACTTTTTCTTCGGGCCTCGTCTCTTTACCGAAGTTGTGCTCGATCCGGAGGGCTAGAAAAAAGAACAAAGACGAGAGTTAATTAATATGTGTACATACAGAAACAAAGACGAGAGCTAGTCAGCACAGGTTTAACTAATATATATACCTGGCCGGACTCGGTTTGGTGATCACCGGAGCCGTCCTCACGGTCTACTTCTTCACCCTCTCGTTCTTGCACCGGCATTGGGTCATCGGAGCCATGTAAATCATAGCCAGCTGCTTCTTCACCCTCTCCTTCCAGACCATCGTTGTCGTTGAGAAACATCAACGAGGAGACGGCATCACTTCCTTGTGCGCTTATGTCCCTCAACAACGCTTCTTGTGCTTCGTCTCGGGGGGTGTCCATAGTTTCTACAAATATTTACAACATGGCAATTATTATTCAAACATGACAGATATGGATATATTAGTGGAAAACGTAGAACTAGCTAGCTCATCACAATAAGGAATCATATTAGTGGCCTCGACGCTGCTTCTCTAGGGTTTGGGGTGGCCTCGACAACACTTCAAGGGTTAGGGGTGGCCTCGAGAATGCTTCAAGCTAGGAGGGGGTAATATCGCCCCCCCCCCCATGTGTTGAAGCTATCGGGAGGGGGTCGGCGTTGAACACTACATCTATGTCCCACAAGTGACGTGGGCATCGACTCCCGCGGTAGGGGAGAGGGTCGTGGATCGCCCGGCGGTCGAGGTCAAGGGGTGGAGGATCGCCGAGGTCGGGAGGTTGCCTAGTGTCAAAGGATTCAACAAAACCATGTCTTCATCATTAGGCTGACGATGTAACAGGTGCATGATGGTACGAAGCTCTCCAAAGTTATTTTGGAACGGAGTCCCAAATAGGATAATTCACTTTCTGGTACAAAGTTCAGCAAGAACCTTCCGAATATCGTTATTTGAAAGGCCTTTGCTGAGGTTCGTACAAAAAGGCAAATTATCCTATCCGGGACTCCATTCCAGAATAACTTTGGAGGACTTCGTACCATCATGCCATGGTTACTTCCGGCTAATGATGAAGCCATGGATTTCTTCAATACTTTGACACTATAGGAACCCTCGACCTTGAAACCTTCGACCCTTGACCCCTTAACGACCCTCGACCCTCTACCCTAGTTCCCGACCCTCGACCCTCGGCGATCCTCGACACCCTCGTTATATCGACAACGACGCAACATACATATACATGGGAAAATAATGTTATCGGGGAGGGGTATCGGTACCCCCTCTTGTCAAAGTTTCTTCTTTCTCCTCTATTCCTTTCTTTCTTCTTCTCCTCTTCTTTTTCTTCTTATCCCTCGAGAAAGGAAAATAAGGAAAAAGGAAGAAAAGAGGAAGAAGGAAGAAGTAAGAAGAAGAAGAAAAAGAAGAAAAAAAGAGAAGAAGAAAAGAATAGAGGATAAGAAGAAAAATAGAATTTTTTTCTATTTTTGTTCTTCTCCTCCATTCCTTCTTCTTCTCCTCTTCTTTTCTTCTTTTTCTTCTTCTTATTTATTTCTCCTCTTCTTCCTCTCCCATCTTCTTCTCCTTTCTTCCTCTTCTTATTTCCTTTTTCCTCTCATTTTTTTCTTCTTCTTCCTTCATAAAAATACATGAAGTAGTATTGCCTAATTCATTGTTCATATGAATATACAAACATTTGCATATTTACAATAATTAATATCACCAAAAAATCTATGAACAGAAAAAAATCCTAATTTTTCTAAAAACTATCTTTTGCATTGTTCACATACACATATACATTATAGCCACATACACATATACATCACATATGAACAAAAAATTAAAACATAAAAAACAGAGCATAAAAATAAAAAAGAGCTTAAACATTATATATATATATATGAAAAAATTAAAGAAATAAAAAAGAGCAGGCGGCGGCTCTTGTGTGAGGGCAGGCGAGGCGCGTGGCCTTGGCAGGGCAGGGCAGGCGGCGAGCGAGGAGGCGAGGCGTGACGGTGAGCCCGTGGCGAGGAGCTCGAGGCGACAATGAGTCTGGGCGAGGCGCCTTGTGGCGGGCAGGACAGGGCAGGGAGACAGGCGACAGCGAGCACGTGGCAGGCGGCGGCGACAGCGCAGCCTGAGGCAGAGCGCGAGGCGTGACAGTGACGAGCACAGACGGCAGCAGCGGCGTCATCGGCGACTCGGGCAACTGGCGGCGTCGTCGGGCGAGGCTGGCGATGAAATCTGAAAAAACGCCAAGTCTTTGCTTATATAGAAAAGGCTTTGGTCTCGGTTCGTGGAACGAACCTGGACTATCGCCCCTTACTAGTCCCGGTTGGGGCCACCAACTGGGACCAAAGGCCAATTTTCAGCAGCCCAAAAGGCGGGAAGCGGCGGACTTTGGACCCGGTTCGTGGCACAAACCGGGACTAAAGGGGGCATTAGTCCCGGGTCGTGGCACCAACCGGGACCAATTCCCACCTTTAGTCCCGGTTGGTGCCACCAACCGGGACCAAAGGCCTTGTGCTGCCCCGCGCCAAAATGTTTAGTCCCACCTCGCTAGTTGAGAGGGAGCCGGACCAGTTTATAAGGTGCGGTGCGCCTTCCCTCTCGAGATCCTCTCTAAAGCAGGCTTTCGGGCCTAAACGTGCAATATGTGCCTGTGGGCCCTCTTGGGCCTCCATGAACTGAATCCTGGCCCATAGTAGGGTTTCTAGTCGTATTCAGGCCGTGGCTGCCCAAGAGGTGGCACTTTTTTGTTTTTTGTTTTATTTGTTGCTTTATTTAGTTTCTTTGGGTTTTGGTTTATTTTTCTTTTGGTCTTTTGCTTTATTTTTTAATTCTTTTTGCTTTTAGTTTTAGAAAATTTATAAACTTTCTGTTAGTGCCATTAGTTTTCAAATTTGAAAACCCTTTTTTTGTTTTCTTTGTTGCTTTATTTATTTTATTTTGTTTCTACTTACAACAAAATACTTATTGTTGCCATTTTTATTTTTTTTCAGTTTTTTGTTCTGTTTTCTGCATTATTTAGTTTTTGTTGTTTTTTGCTTTATTTTTTAATTTTTTTGCTTTTAGTTTTAGAAAAATTATAAACTTTCTGTTAGTGCCATTAGTTTTCAAATTTGAAAACACTTTTTTGTTTTCTTTGTTGCTTTATTTATTTTATTTTGTTTCTGCTTACAACAAAGCGGTGTGTAGAGGGACGGGCTTATAAACGGTGTGAGCGCCCTTTGGTTGGCGAGGTTTTCAAATTCATAGTTTTCAAATGAACTCTGAAAAAGTTGGCATAGCAGGTGCATGTACAAAGCGGACAATGGTATCATACTAAATGCATTACAAAGTTGGCATGGTATCATCATAATAGTTGCGGAGAAAGTCTTCACTTTTTCTTCGGTTGTGTCGTTTCTTATTGCGCCGTAACCATGGATAATCTTCATCGTTTATCAGGATGCTTGGGTCAGCCTTGACTTTGAAGGGGGGAATTTCATGAAACTTTTCATACTCTTCAGACATGTCTGTCTTGCCCTCCACTCCCAGGATGTCCCTGCTTCCTGAAAGAACTATGTGGCGCTTTGGCTCATTGTATGATGTATTCGCTTCCTTATCTTTTTTTTCCTCGGTCTGGTAGACATGTCCTTCACATAGATAACCTGTGCCACATCATTGGTTAGGACAAACGGTTCGTCAGTGTACCCAAGATTTTTCAGATCCACTGTTGTCATTCCGTACTGTGGGTCTACCTGCACTCCCTTTCTGATAGATTGACCCACTTGCACTTAAACAAAGGGACCTTAATATCTACTCCGTAGTCAAGTTCCCATATGTCTACTATGTAACCATAATATGTGTCATTTCCCTTGTCGGTTGCTGCATCAAAGCGGACACCGCTGTTTTGGTTGGTGCTCTTTTCATCTTGGTCAATCGTGTAAAATGTATTCCCATTTATCTCGTATCCTTTCCAAATCATTACAGTCGAAGATGGTCCCCTGGACAACAAGTACAGCTCATCACAAACAGTGATGTCACCTCTGAGACGTGTTTCTAACCAACTGTTGAAAGTCCTGATGTGTTCACATGTAATCCGATCGTCGCCTTTGCTCCGGTGTTTGGAGCGCAGACTGTTCTTGTGTTCATCGACATACGGGTCACCAAGGTAGAGTTACGTAGAACTGTGTAGTCTGCTTGAGACCAAGAATATCCGTCCTGCATATTATTGAGTCTCTTCCAAGCGTGCCTTTTCGATCAGTCTTCCCTCATACATGATTTAGGGAGACCTATCTTCTTAAGGCCAGGAATGAAGTCAACACAAAACCCGATGACATCCTCTGTTTGATGGCCCATGGAGATGCTTCCTTCTGGCCTAAGCGATTCTGAACATAGTTCTTTAGGACTCCCATGAACCTCTCAAAGGGGAACATATTGTGTAGAAATACGGGCCCCAGAATGACAATCTCGTCGACTAGATGAACTAGGACGCGCGTCATGATATTGAAGAAGGATGGTGGGAACACCAGCTCGAAACTGAGAAGACATTGCGCCACATCACTCCTTAGTGTTGGTACGATTTCTGGATCGACCACCTTCTGAGATATTGCATTGAGGAATGCACATAGCTTCACAATGGCTAATCGGACGTTTTCGGTAGAAGCCCCTCAATGCAACCGGAAGCGATTGCGTCATAATCACGTGGCAGTCATGAGACTTTAGGTTCGGAACTTTTCTCTGGCATATTTATTATTCCCTTTATATTCGACGAGAAGCCAGTCGGGACCTTCATCTTGAGCAGGCATTGAAAGAATATTTCTTTCTCTTCTTTCGTAAGAGCGTAGCTGGCGGGACCTTCATCTTTGCCGGAGGCATGCCCTCTTTTTTCGTAAGCGTTGCAGGTCCTCTCGTGCCTCGGTGTATCTTTTGTCTTCTCATACACGCCCAAGAAGCCTAGCAGGTTCACACAAAGGTTCTTCGTCACATGCATCACGTCGATCGAAGAGCAGACCTCTAGGTCTTTCCAGTAGGGTAGGTCCCAAAATATAGATTTCTTCTTCCACATGGGTGCGTGATTCTCAGCGTCATTCGGAACAGCTAGTCCGCGGGACCCTTTCCAAAGATTACATGTAAATCATTGACCATAGCAAGTACGTGATCACCGCACGCATGGCGGGCTTCTTCCGTGATCTGCCTCGCCTTTGAAATGCTTGCCTTTCTTTCGACATTGATGGTTGGTCGGAAGAAATCGATGATGGCCCAGATACACATTCTTCCTGCAGCTTCCTGTATATACTATCGGTGTCAAGTAAACAGTGCGTGCATGCGTGGTATCCCTTGTTTGTCCGTCTCCGAAGGTTACCGAGAGCGGGCCAATCGTTGATGGTCACGAACAGCAACGCCTTTAGGTCAAATTCCTCCTTTTGTGCTCATCCCACGACGTACACCGTTTCCATTCCACACCTGTAAAAGTTCTTCAACTAATGGCCTTAGGTACACATCAATGTCGTTGCGGTTGCTTGGGGCCTTGGATGAGAACCGGCATCATAATGAACTTCCGCTTCATGCACATCCAAGGAGGAAGGTTATACATACATAGAGTCACGGGCCAGGTGCTGTGATTGCTGCTCTGCTCCCTGAAAGGATTAATGCCATCCGCGCTTAAAGCAAACCATACGTTCCTTGGGTCCTTTCAAAACTCATCCCAGTGCTTTCTCTCGATTTTTCTCCACTGCGACTCGTCAGCGGGTGCTCTCAACTTCCCGTCTTTCTTACGGTCCTCACTATGCCATCGCATCAACTTGGCATGCTCTCCGTTTCTGAACAGATGTTTCAACCGTGGTATTATAGGAGCATACCACATCACCTTCGCAGGAACCCTCTTCCTGGGGGGCTGGCCGTCAACATCACCAGGGTCATCTCGTCTGATCTTATACCGCAATGCACCGCATACCGGGCATGCGTTCAGATCCTTGTAGGCACCAAGGTAGAGGATGCAGTCATTAGGGCATGCATGTATCTTCTCCACCTCCAATCCTAGAGGGCATACGACCTTCTTTGCTGCGTATGTACTGTCGGGCAATTCGTTATCCTTTGGAAGCTTCTTCTTCATTATTTTCAGTAGCTTCTCAAATCCTTTATCAGCACAACATTTCTCCGCCTTCCTTTGCAGCAATTCGAGTACGGTACCGAGCTTTGTGTTGCCATCTTCGCAATTGGGTTACAACCCAAATTTGTGATCCTCTAACATGCGATCGAACTTCAGCTTCTCCTTTTGACTTTCGCATTGTGTCCTTGCATTAACAATGACCAGCGGAGATCATCATCATCGGGCACATCGTCTGGTTCCTCTTGATCTTCAGCAGCCGCTTCGTTCCAGCACCATCGTGCACATCGTCAGTGCATCTTGATTTTCAGTAGCATCACCGTATTCAGGGGGCACATAGTTGTCATCGTACTCTTCTTCCTCGCCGTCTTCCATCATAACCCCTATTTCTCCGTGCCTCGTCCAAACATTATAGTGTGGCATGAAACCCTTGTAAAGCAGGTGGGTGTGAAGGATTTTCCGGTCGAGTGCGACTTCGTATTCCCACATATAGGGCATGGACAACACATAAAACCATTCTGCTTGTTTGCCTCAGCCACTTGAGAAAATCATGCACGCCCTTAATGTACTCGGAGGTGTGTCTCACACGTACATCCATTGCGGTTCATCTGCATGCATTATATATAATTAAGTGTGTCAAAAATCATTACAGAACATCATGAATAGATAATTAAGTGACCAAATTAATAGAAGTTCATCATCACATAAAAACCAAAGTACATACATAG
Source organism: Aegilops bicornis (assembly GCA_021605145.1). NCBI lineage: Eukaryota > Viridiplantae > Streptophyta > Magnoliopsida > Poales > Poaceae > Aegilops > Aegilops bicornis. The sequence continues at coordinate 55,218,286 of CM038675.1, read as the reverse complement.
TTCTCATCTAACAACATAAAGCTCTGCAGAGCATCTAAATTAATTAAAGCATACATTGAAACTATGTAAAACATTTCAATGCGAAAAAAAATACGATCATAATCGCAACCAAGGTAACAACTGATCCAACGGCATAATTATACCAAGCCTCGGTATGAATGGCATATTTTCTAATCTTTCTCATCTTCAAGCGCATTGCATCCATCTTGATCTTGTGATCATCGCATTTACATCCGCAACATGCAACTCCAATATCATCTTCTCCTCCTCAAGTTTTTTTATTTTTTCCTTAACGAAATTGTTTTCTTCTTCAACTAAATTTAACCTCTCGACAATAGGGTCGGTTGGAATTTCCGGTTCAACAACCTTCTAGATAAATAAAATCTATGTCACGTTGGTTGGCATAATTTTCATAAACAATAAATGAACCAATAGTTATGAAAAGATAATATATACCACATCCAAATCATAGACAGGACGAGGGCCGACGGGGGCGGATACCAAAACCATTGCACTATATAAGATGCAATAATAAACGTAAGAAAATAATACAAGTATCTATCTAAACAAACAAGTAATAATATTTTTCCTTTCAGAAAGAAGATAAGAACAAGAGGCTCACCACGGTGGTGCCATGGCGAGATCGGCGCGGGTGATCGACGGCGATGAAGACGGGGACGGGGCGTGACGGACCGCTAAACCTAGATAAATATTGAGGAAAATGGAGCTTGGCGGTCGAGCTTGGAGAGGAGAAACCTTAAGTAGTGTGGCTCGGGCATTCCATCAAACACCTTGTGTGCATAGGAGGTGAGCTAGAGCACCACCAAGCCCTCTCCCCCTCGGCCAGAAAAAACAGAGCAGTGTGCTCTGCTCTTGCGTGAGGGGCTATATATAGGCAGCACCATTAGCCCCGGTTGGTGGCTTGAACCGGGACTAAAGGGAAGCCTTTGGTCCCGGTTCATGCCACCAACCGGGACCAATATTGGTGGGCCAGGAGCCAGGCCCATTGGTCCCGGTTCGTCCCACCAACCGGGACCAAAAGGTCCGGACGAACCGGGACCAATGGCCCACGACGCCCGGCCGCCCTGGGCTCACAAACCGGGGCAAATAGCTCCATTGGTCCCGGTTCTGGATTGAACCGGGACTAATGGGCTAAACTGGCCTGGACGAAAGCCCTGTTTTCTACTAGTGTGAATTTCTCAGAGTAGTCATTGCACCTTTTCCGGAGCCTATCCATGATGGGCTGAAAATTTTCATCCTTCATTCTTCCTTCCGGGGTTGGGAGCCTCAGATACTTACTCTCAAAAGAGGAGGCCACAACACCGAGTGTATTCTTAATCTCCTCTCTTGTTTCTTCCGGACATAGCTCACTAAACAGAATGGAGCATTTGCTTTCACTCAGCAACTCACCAGTGCCCTTCTCTAGTTGGTAATGTTGTATTGTCAAATCAGCCGGGTGCCGGGGCACCCCAGTACTAAAAATCCACCCTCTTATGTACAAATATATATTTATAAATACTTTAAGAAATAGTCCAAGCGCTTTTCAGTGTGCATCTTGATTTCAAATGGGTCACCAAGATGTTGTATTGTCATGTGTGTTGGCCGATTTAAGTTCACGTTGTAGGTTGTCATGACTGTCCTTCAAATAGTTCCATTAACTTCTCAATCACATGCATTTTTTGCGCCAATGGCACAACAGGTCATCTAATTATGGAAGAGCATGATACATTTTGGGTTTAGACAACGGTACAAAGAAGACTTGTAACCTTATTCATTATACATATAGTAGGTGAGAACAACTTATTTTTATTCTTTGGGCCGTTGCATGTTCCGGTTGCTTAGCGAGCCACAACCACAATTAGACTGCAAACAAACAGTGTTGTACTGGTCAAATAATATCAGTCAAACAATAAGATTATTTCTTCTGCAGCAGTGCCCTGAAGGTCATCGGCGAGGTGAACTGAGGTGGGCCGTAGTAGAACGCAGCGGCCGTCAGCTTTTGCCGCCTGGTCCGTCATGAACTCTGGGTCCCATAACCAGTACTCCTCCGGGTTGTCGCACGTCCAGTCCTGGTATGGGTAGCCCCACCGGGTGCACGATCCAATATTCACCATCCCTACACGCATCACAACACAACATATAATCAAACAACAACGCATTAAACTTGTTGCTTCTCATAAGTAAGTATGTGTCGGTTACTGTAATCTGCTGGGTTAGCAAAGACGGCGGTGGTGAAGTCGTGAAAGTTGCCGATGGAGTAGGAGAGGTCTGGCTTCTTAGATGCGATGCCAGCTATGACGAGCTCGAGGGCGGCGTTGAAGTCGATGGCCCGATCATTCAGGGTCCGGTCACAATTGCCGTTATATGAGGGCGGGGGAATGCAACCGATGAGACCGACGTTGATGATGGCCAGCTTTTTGGCACCCATGTTGTAGAGGGACGTGACAGCCTCCCCATAGAGGGCGACGAGGTATTGTAACTCAGTCTTAGGCGACGAAAATTTGAAGTGGTAGTTCCATCTCGGGTCGAGGTCCTGGCTGCCGATGCCGAGGAGGAAGACGGAATTGGACAGGGCCTCTCGCAACTTGGCGTCGTCCCCCAGCTTGGCTGCCATCTGCGCCCTTGTGGCCCAGACGGAATTGGACAGGGCCTCTCTCATTTCATCTCTTTATTCTTGCTGATTTGATTTTTCACGAGTGCAAATTCGGTGCAATGGGTCAATGACTTACAGTAGAGTTTCGGATCCCGGCACCCGGGAAGCGTAGTTGGCACCCACATGTTGACCCCGCCACGGCGACAAGTAAGCTGGAGGGCTTTGCTGGAATCCGATAGACGTTGCTGGACACCATAAAATCAATCAAACAACCAATCAAACATAGTTCGCCCTGAAAAGAGAATAGAGGTATGTGTATGTGTATTTGCATGTACGTGTGCATGTGTATGATTTGTTCGGCACGACTTACCGATAGTGTCTGCCAGATTGGCCCCGTTGCTGAACCTGCCGCTGCTGGATCGGGAGACTTGAGGGGGGAACCCCTCCTCCGTCTCTACAATGGGCATGTACCCATTGTTACCTACGTCCAGCGCCCCGTCCCCAAACACGAACATGGCCGGTGGCGGCACCGGCTTTGCCGGTTGTACCTCGTCGTCTGCATCAGGAAAGACGCGCATGTATTTCATCACATGGCCAAGACCTCATATATCAAAAAGAAAAAAAGATAGCACCCGACCTCTGCATCTATTGATGCACACAATCATTCATATACGAATACATACGGCAGAAAGTCTTGCAGTTGGGGCAGAGGACGATGCACTACTGGGGGCAATGGACGTGCACCCCGGCCGCTTCCCCTCGGTGTTCTTGCAGGTGACATTTCTTGGGGGTACGACCTCCCCCTGCCCCTGATAGCCGTCCGGGGAGCCTGGTGATGGCTGTTGCGCCGACACCGACATGGCCAGCAGGCAAACAAGGCCCACCCCAAGCACCCTAATACGCGCCGGCATTGCTTCTCCCAATGGTTCAAGCAATGCCAGAGATTCCTACTATGAATTGCTGGTTGACTGGTTGTGATAGGTGTGATGTTAGGGTCTGCGCACAGAAGGCTTCATATATATATATATATATATATATATATATATATATATATATATATATATATATATATATATATATATATATATATGGAGGCTGGGTCAGTGGCCGTAAAGCGTTGACCCTGAGCGCCGGGCCAGCAATGCAAGCAGTTGACTTGTCTTATGAAGGACGACATGTATGAAGCAAGATTTGATCAGATAGAATAGAAGCAATGACCCGGTCAAAAAAAGAATAGAAGTAAATCTAGATGCATACATGAGCATGCTATATAGCTAGATTGTGTGTGTTCCCGGTCCAACTCGTAAGTAAGTCGGCAATGAGATTCTCTGATCAGTAGGCGCCGACTAAGTGCCTCAACAAGTAATTGCAAACTGCAGCTGGAAATTAGTGTCCTGAACTCCACATATCCTATAGCCTTACTTAAGCTGGTACTGATCAGGTCAAATCTCAATGTGCATTCATGTATAGTATGTACAATCTAGGTCTTTATGTACTTCGTCCGGCTGGGTATCTTAATCTCCCTCATAATTTGGTTCAAAATTGGTCATAAATTCAACGAGGGAATTGCAGAAAATACCGACATTAAGGGCTAGGGTTGTAAAAGGCTGGTTTCACAACAGGCAAGGACAACTGGTTTAATGCACATTTTTTTTTAGAAAAGGAGGAATACCCCCGGCCTCTGCATCTGGACGATGCAGTTGAATGCACATGAACAAAATAAATATATAGAAAGGGACCAAGGTTGTTAGTAACATGAGAGTGACTACAGTGTCAAGTGAAATGCTGCATACATATACAGTTGATGGAGCATATATGCCTTCATATACGGTTTCTCATTTATTGTGCTCCATATACAACTTCTCATAGTTATATATGCCTTCTCATTCCCATTGATTGTGCTCCAAAGAGAGATGCACCAACGAGAACAAGCAGACAGTCATTTGTACAAAGCCTTTCATGTAGCCATTAATTTGTACAAGGCCTACAGATGAAGAATGCAAATTGATGAACTCAGCTGGTTTTGGCCCTAAGAGCTCATTGTTGGAAAAAGAGGCAACACGACTAAAAAAAAATATATAATAGACCTTTACACAAATGAAAGAAAGAAAGGAACATATCCCTTTATGTGGCGGATTAAAAGCGGTTCTTATCTGTGTTGTCCCTAATGTGTTCTCAGTTATCTAGCTACCCTAAAGATTGGAACTTATTATAGTGCATGTTTTTCGAGCAACCATCTAAATATATTATACACATATGTAGTTCTCATTAGCTGACCAAATTTCTTCTAATTTGTGCAGTGTTATTGATCAGAATGATACTATTGTATATTCCTTTAAATTAGAAAAAGAGATCTTTTAGCGAATCTTTTGAGTTTTGCTAGCTTCGGTTGAGAAGAGATTAACATTGTTGTGCAGTTTTCATACAGTTCAATAAATTCTACATGCTTTTAGTTACCATGTATATTCTGGGTATACTTGCCCTTCATTCTCATTAATGGAACTGCAAACGTGCAAATGTTTAGAAAAGGGAACTCAATATTACCGAAAAGAATTTAACATTTTTAAAATGAATGTTTTGCCGGCGGAAAGGTTAAGTGGGCCATATTTACAACAAGCCCAAATTCATTGGTTAATTGGTTTGATTTGAAAATTTAAGGACACATTTTTGTGATATTTTCTTCTGAATACCTGATTATTCGTATGATGCTTCCATACATCTATTTATATATAAAAGTAATTGATGGGTTCACCAGAGAAAAGAGAAATATGCTAGAAAATCTCACAATAATTAGAAATACCATACCGTCAATTAAATAGACAATTTTTTAATAACCATTAGATTAGGATTAAGTGTAAAAATTACCCACCACTGCCATTACGAAAAAAAACGTTACACCCACCATTGCCTTATTATAATAGGAAAAAACGTTTCACCATTGCTTTACAATAATAGGAAAAAATGTTTGGCAAACTTGCCAACACTAATCAGGACGTGTGCTAATTTCAAAGTGAATAAGAAGAACGTGTGCTAATGCCCCCTAAAGAAAAGGTGAACGCCCATCTCAAAAGGGAAGAAAATAAAAAGAAGACGTGGGCTGATGTAGTGAGGAAAAAAAAAAGGACTCAAGCCTTACTCCAATAAAAGAACAAAAGAAAAGGACTGGGTTGATGCCCTCCAGAAAAAAATAAAGGCTCATGCCTGCCTTAATATATACGTGAATGTATTTTCCCACTGTACATGTACGCATAAAAAAGTGCGGGCACCGTTCAAAAAATGAAAAAAAAAACTGAGGGTTGGTGCCTTGAAAAAAGGGGCTCATGCCTTACTCCAATAAAAAAACAAAAAAAGGACGTGGGCTGTTGCTTTCCTCCAAAAAAAAGAGAACTTTCACGCCTGTCTTACTATACACGCGAATGTATTTTTCCACTGTATATTTATGCATAAAAAAGTGTGGGCACCGCTCAAGAAAACAGAAAAATTAATGAGGGCCAATGCCTTGCTATATACATGCATACGTTTTTCCATTGTTTATGCATACGTGAAAAAATAAGTTGCATGCACTATGTGCATGTATGCATTTCTTCATTGTACATGGACTCATGAATTTCCAACCCAAGGTCATGACATATGTTTCCGTCATAGATGACCCATATATCCACCATTATGGAGGACATACATATGCGACTGATACTATCGTGTTAATGGCTTGGAAGATAGACAAGGAGATATTTAGACAATAATAACAAGCAACTAACCTATTGATTTGTTAGTAATTCTTCTGTAGTATATTGCCCTAGAGGCCTTTTGGCCGCGGCGCCAACTACGACAGCAAATTGGATGGCCGTTTGGGATAACGAGAAGCTTAGAATGATAGATGGGTGATTAATTTATCAATTGGTCTTATGCAAACTATTCTATTGATTTGATAGTAATTCTTCTGTAGTATATTGCCCTAGAGGCCTTTTGGCCGCGGAGCCAACTGCGACAGCAAATTGGATGGCCGTTTGGGATAACGAGAAGCTTAGAATGATAGATGGGTGATTAATTTATCAATTGGTCTTATGCAAACTATTCTACAAAATTTGATGTATGCACATATGTGATTTATGCCAATTCAGTTAACAAAATGATTTATCCCAAAGTTAACTAACATATTACAGTACAAAACGAACTACGAACACCAACCGTTCAAGTGCGGGAGAGAGAACTAAGCATTTGCATCAAATAAATGCAACAAAGAAAGTATTAAAGGTTTTTCTTAATGTTAGTAATTATAAGAGCTAATATCACATGATTTGGGATAAATCTAGAAGGCAAATATATTACAAAGAAAACATCCAACAATTGGTCGAACAGACTCACTTTTTATCTAATGAAGAAGAAGTTAATCGTCATTGGTCGGATCGACCAAAGCCTTCAAAACTCATATACAAACAACGAATCAACCAGTTTAGAGACATGACACTAAGTTGACTCATTTAATCTAGAACAAGCATGGTAAACCAATGATCTTTGTTACTGATCACATCCGTTGTTAAAGTACTCGAGAGAGAATGAGCTTATTGCAATTGTAATAGGTAAGACGAAACCATGGGATACATGTATACTCAACATTTGTGTATTGTTAGCTGCAAATGAAAACTAAATGAGGGATGGTGCCTTGCTATATACGTGCATACCGTTTTTCATTGTGCATGGACGCATGAAAAAAAGAGTTGCATGCAATATATGCATGTATGCCGTTCTTCATTGTACATGGACGCGTGAGTTTCCAACCCAAGGTCATGACGTATGTTTCCCTCATACATGAACCAATTGTCCAGCATTACGGAGGACGTACATATGGGATTCAGACTAACGTGTTAATGGCTTGGAAGGTAGAGAAGCGGATGCTTAGATTATAATAACAAGCAAGTAACCTATTGATTTGTTACTAATTCTTCTGTACTATATTCCCCACATGCCTTTTAAATGCAGGCGCCAACTACGACAACAAAGTGGATGGCTGTTTGGGATAAAGGGAAGCTCAGAATGATAGATGGACGATTAATTTATCAGTAGTTCTTATGCAATCAATTCTGCAAAATTTCATCTATGCACTCGATTAATCTATGCACATATGTTATTTATGCAAATTCAGTTGACCGAATGATTTATCCCAATGTTAACTAACACTTTACAGTACTACAGATGAACTATGTACACCAACCGTTCACGTGTAGGTGAAAGAACTAAGCTTAGACATCAAATAAATGCAACCAAGAAAGTATAAGAGGTTTTTCTTAATGTAACTGACTATAGGAGCTAATATAACAAGATTTGTGATTAATATAGAAAATAAGGGGGGTGGCATGGAAAATTTCATTACAAAGAATACATCCAACAATTGCTCAAACATACTCCCTTTTATCTAATGAGGCACAAGTTAATCAAACTGATTTTGTGATGATGTTTAATTAGTGTTTTTTTTATTTGTATGGTAATGTAGAGAGAAATGGAATTTGTCTTTTCCTTATTAGTGTATGGAATTACTTGGTTGGATTTTGTGTAATCACTTGATCGAACCAAGTGAAATAATTAAGTAAACATATAGTTTTTAGATTTCATTGATTCTTCTTCTTTGAACGATTAAAATAGTTTGTCAATTTGTAATAGAGTTTTATGATGCAAAACATTTTTCAAGTACTATAAACATACCATTATAGTACGGCCCTCAAACTTACATGCTTCTTTTTTATAGGCTTCACGTTGTCTTTTCAACAGTGCTTCTTTTTTGGGATCTATGAGTTGTGGCTGAATATGGGATGATGTGGGACTAACAGTACTGCAACTGTTGAAGTCCATAATATCTACAGAATAACGAATCATCACATACGTAGAACAATGAGTAATGAATTATCAGAAAATATAGTAAGATTTATTGGTTGTATTTATACCAGTCATATGGTTTTCTTCGTTTTGAACCGGCAATTCAATCAATTGCCTCCTGTATGTGTCATTTCTTCTTAGCCAGTCATTATCTTCACGAGGAACCATATTTTCCTTGTTGCAAGAAGTGTCTTCTTGTTCTAACGACGACACGTCAGGTTTAGTTGCTTAGAAACATGGAAACATGGAATTGATATATTTGCAAGTAACGATATGCCTACTATTTAGCACCTTTAACATCTGACATGCGTGGACCTGATCGTGTCTCTTGGGAATTAACCAATAGTTGAGCTTTCTTATCTTGATAGGCTTCACGACGCTTCTTAAGTAGTTCATTTTTTTCTCTTCACCCATCTGCGCGTATCGTTCCCTAGCACGTTGCCGCTTGCGCTCTTTCACATCCATAGGTTCCGCAGCATTACTAATATCGACGACACCTAAACAACAAAACAATAACAGTAATATTTCATGAGGTTGTGTACACTTACACAACATTAGAGCATTAAATAGTACTTTTGCTATCAGACTTCGACATGATAAATATTACTTTGGTTCATAGTTATCGTCATGTCTTTAAAGGGAGTACGATCACTCGATTGTGCCGGAGACTTCATCTGCAAGCAAGACGGTGTCAAAAAAAAGTTATAATTACGTTGCCACGACCATTTTTCTTTATAATTAGCTTGTAGAGTGCACGCGTATTCTACATCATACTTCAAATAAATTTCACGATTATTGTACATGATGAATGACTTTAAAGTTATTCATGCTTTTGATATTAGTATACCTGAACATGTTAATTTATAATGTATTGCCATGAAAAATGATTTTACATGCTGATACATACTTTACTTCCGTAACACTAATAGCAGCTGGGAATATATACAAACATATTGTTCACATCTTCCTGTTTACATTTCATCACACAATCACATAAGGGTTGTTTACATGTGACCATTTATTGTAAACATGCGAAAATATAATTAATTTCGGCCCAGTTGCACAAGACGGAACACAAAGCTTATTATGACATTTGGCCTGCGTGCGAGATCTAATTTATTTTGACAACAAAGATGGGCCGTTCTGAATTGGCCCAACTTGGGCCTGGCACCACAGTTGTGCCACGATGCGCACCGTACCGTTCGATCCTCTGGACGACACAGATCAACCCCCGGATCACAAAACCAGATCCGGTCGAAACCCTACGCAAAATATCCCCCAATTATCACCGACAATCACGAAAAGGAAGGAGATAGCAGCCGCCGTCCTTGAAGGCAGACGTTCTGGCCACGGTGATGGGGGCTGCATGTGCCGTCGGCCGTGATGGCAGGCGCGGTGGTCGGGAAATGGTGGGTGAGCGTGATACGGTGACGGCGGGTCGGGAGAGGGCGTCTGGGCGTAAGACGGAGGCTGAGCTGCCTCTGTGTCCTGGAGCTTGCTCCCGCGGCATGGAGAGGAGCTGCAGCCCGCACATCGCAAGGGTTTGGAGGCCCCCCTCTCCCTGTCCATCCAGCTGCTGATTTTATGTGGGTATGTGTCCTTCTGCTGCCTCACGTATTACTTTGAATCATACTATTGTATTCTGCTCGAAGCCCAAATAGTAAACAGGACGCATTTTGCTCAGAGTCGATGCTCACAAACATGGGGCTAATTACAAACGGTGGGCATGAATAAATAATAGGACTTACCGAAGCCTATTAGACTGGAGTCTGTGTGCATTTATCTTAGCGGCGTGGCACAATGGAATTCCACTTGCAAGGAAGAACAGGGGAACAATTTTCTGAAACCAATGGCACGGAGTGTGCATGAGGTTTGTATGCTTATAACATTGTGCGTGGAATTTAGGCTTACATCTATCGCACGGGTTAGGAAGGTGATCTCGTATTAATTAAATAAAGTTAATGCGCAGATTCTACGCAGGGGATAGGAAGGAATTAATAGGGAAGGTAATGACTTGGAAAGAACATAGATATAGCAGTTGATCCCGGACAGATTCTCGTCTTCATTTATTTATTTTATTTCAATACCAGCTGAATTTACAACAAGGACAACACATATAAAAGCTGGATTATATATGAAGCTGTATTAGAGGCGACGAAACACTATGTGGCAGATCATTAAAGAGCATTTCAGTGAAGTTTGCATCACACTTGAACTCTCCTCATTCGTTGAACGTGAACATGGCTCATTCGATGGACGATCAAGCTGGCCCGCTTCTGCAAGGACCCAACCGCATCTCCTAGTGCGGCACGACAGGCCGCCAGCTCGTTCGAAGACAAGCTGGCTCATGTATGTCGTTTCCAGAAACCCTACAAAATAGGTTTAATCAAACAATACAAACCAATGTTAAACTTCCTTTGTTAACGCAAGGACTCACGTTTTTCTCTGTTGACCTCAAGCAGTGTGGCACCTAAAGTCCAGAGCCCCTGCTTCGCTAGTCCCCACCGTGTCAAGTGGCGTGACACATGCTGGTCCCAGACGCGTAGGCAGATAAACTCCCTCCTGTTTGAGCAAAGAAATGTTAGCCCACTGACAGAGTAAAATGCATTATACATGTACCACTTGGATGAAGTACTTACCGACTGTCCATTAGCACCACATGTCGGTATGGCGTGGTACGGTCGGATGACCTGTGTAACATTATGCGGCTGACATCCATCACTATACCAATGACATCTGGGCAATAAATGTTCAGAATCTATTAACAAAGCCTGGCTGAACCACATGTGAGCATAATTAATCGTGAAATGATACAAAGCACCTGCAAGCATCCTGTCTCTAAGGCTGTAGACATTTATAAAATCAATGAATTGTGGCGGCAACGTAGTGATGTTAATGCTGGCCCTTGCAAGACGTATTTCAGTGCGCGAGTGGAGGGCGATGTAAAAGTCACATGGCAGGCACAAAGCAATTGGCAGATGCACACCTGCTGGTTCGAAACCAACTTTACTGAAAAAGTATACTGAGCCGGCACGTAGGTTGTCCATGAAGCGATATGCAATAGGTTGAAACGGATCGAACGCAATTGCATCCATTTTGACCCCCTGTGAAATATATTACATACATTAGCAGCATGTTGTTTCCATTTTGACCCCCCAGTGAAATTTATTGTATACATTTTGAATTCTTACAGTCTGGTTGATGAGGATGGCGTGAAAGACGGCAGTTCCACTTCGAGTATGTTTGATGCGAGCATACAAAACCTTTGCTGTTGCGTCCCAACCTCTATTGTATATGTGTAGGTTCTCTATTTCATTGAACCTTACATGCCTGCAATTGGTCAGCGTTGATAAAGTGAACAATAATGCATATTATACATATGCAAACAGCTAAAAGCAGGAGTGGAACTAATGTTGCCTGTTGATCGGAGGGGGGGAGCCAACGGGAGCGGGAACGAAGTTCACAGGTGGTGGTGCCATGATCCTCTTTGAGCCAGGACGGCCCATCTTTGCCAAGACCCGATTTATGTTCTACACGACTCAAGGTCAGAACGCTGCATGACTTTTATAGCATGGCATTAGAGAAATGGCGGGAAGAGAAGGACTCCTCATTTTGTATTGGCGGCAGTTAAAAAGACATAATTTGGCGCCAGGTAAACCATGGTGATAGTCAAAGAAGGAAAAATATTGACCACATAATAATGAAATCTCTACGTTGATCAATCTCTCCTTCCAGATTTCATTTATATTGGTGGTCAATATTTTTCCTTTTTGACTAAAACCATTTGTTTGAAAGAAGGAAGGTGATTGAATGAATTGATTGCGTCCGGATTAATCGTGTCTGGTTTCCTCATTTGAAATGGTTGCGTTTGGAATGATTGCCTCCAGTTACCTTATGTGATTGATTGCCTGCTAGTACAATTTCCTTGTGCGATCTAGGGAGAAAAACCGGGAGGGAGAAAAACCGGGAGGGGGGAAAGAAAATCAAGTGGGCCGAGAGGTGGGTCGGGAGGGGAGGAAAGAAAATCGGGGGCGAGGTGATCGTACGAGTGGGTTGACGAACGTAAGAGGGGAAACGGAACACTACGTTTCTTTTAGATAGTAGAGAAGAGATATCAGAACTCAATCAGTTGGTTCGCATAACAACTATTTGGTCATGTCATATACAAAATAGTACAATCCACTATGAATTTATTCTCCCTACCACCAATATTGTAAACATTTCTTGACGTGTACTCCAAGATTTTCTCAGGAAGAAAATATGTTATCATGAGATGCAAGGTCAAGCGTTCCATTTAGATCACTCCACATATTTGCTCATGTATCATATAGTTACCATGCAATAGGTCAATATTTCATGCTATGATATAAGGTTATAGATTAAATTATTAGCGCCTTATATGTGTGATTTAATTTATGCATATTTGTTAATATTACCATCACTATTCCAACATTTGAAATATATATACCATAGGTCTTAAATTTGTAAATTTCATCACGTTCAGTGCATTCTTTTCTTAAGAAAAATAATCAAACAATAAGTTCTTTTTATAAACTTTATAAATTTCTAGCCCGCGCATCGAGCGGGCCAATTTGCTAGTTCTATTAATTTCAATAGGAGTAGAGACGTTAATTAGTTGTAGCTCTTCTTAGACATTCTATTGTACCCCTTCTAATAAACTTGACATGTTGATAGCAAAACAACATTAATTTTATCATCAAGGCAAGTACCAAATTTGAATTCATCAGGTTGATAATCATTGAGGAATTTACAATACATAAGGTTGATAATAGATTGAGGAATTAACTGAAGTTATATTTTGTAATATGTATTAGAAAGGAATACTTCAATATGATGTTGTAGTCATAATATTTAAATCTTAATAAGTACATTTTAACGCTTGCCCTAGCAGTATCATGGGTTGATGACTAGTGCACCTAACCACAAATCAAGATCATCGACACAATTGTTCGGATTCCAAGGAACTCCAACCGCCAAGGCCTCTATGGATGCTAGGTACACTTGTGAGCTCTGACGTGGTCTTATGTGCTCTGACTTTTCAGCCAACCGGCTTAGTTCTGAAGATTTCAGATCTCAAGCATGAGCACGTGAGGATGCATATCATCTCACGATTGGACTTGTGAGGCTTTGACTTATCCTGCCATCAGCCCGATCACATGCACAGGCTACTCTCGATCTCTTCAGTTCATCCATGGGTTGTTTCCCTCTGCCTGCGCGCTGCATTACTTATTGAAGTATATATATCCTCACCCCGAGGCACCCGCCACCGACTGCACCGGAGAATCTTATTATTGCCAACTTACTTATGAGTTGCCGACTTGATATGTTCTATACTTGAATTCCAGGAGTATCAGACTAAATCTTGCTTGATAGATACTTGTCGTCGTTCATAAGAAAGATTAACTGCTTACGTTGCTGGTCCGGCAATCTGGGTCAACGCTCGCCGTTAACGCAGTTTGCTAGTATATAACGATACCCTTGAGGCCGTCAATCACAACAGCCAGCAGTACCAATTCTTTCGATCGATTAGCAATGGCGGTGCGTGTCAGTGTGCTCGGGGTGGGCATCCTCTGCTTGCTGGCAATGTCGGCGTCGGCACAATACCCGTGGTCCCCAAACTCCCCTGATTCGTATCCATCCCCGGGCTCATACCCATCTCCGGGCTCCCCATACTCGTATCCGTCCCCGGGCTCTCCGGACGGCTACGAGGAGGAGGTCGTTCCCCCTAGGAACGTCACATGCAAGGACACCGATGGGAAACGACCGGGGTGCACAAGCATCTGCCCCGACCGCTGCCCCCAGCAGTGCATCGTCCTCTGCCCCGACTGCAAGACATTCTGCCGTACGTACTCTTTAATTTTGAATTTGCTGGTTGGGTGTTGGGTTTGCGATGAAATATAATATATAATGCATGTTCTGGTGAAAATAGATGACGAGGTAAAGCCGGCGAAGCCCGTGCCTCCACCAGCCATGTTTGTGTTCGGAGACAGGATGTTGGACGTTGGCAACAACGCGTACTTGCCCAAGGACGAAACGGAAGAGGGGTACCCCCCTCAAGTCTCCCAATCTAGCAGTGGCAGCTTCAACAATGGAGCCAACTTGGCCAACACCGTCGGTACGTGCGTGCCAAACCTTGCTAAGTCTTAGTCGACTTAGACTTTGTTATGTCTAAATCGATGTTATATTCCACTAGTCGTCGACCCGTGCTACTGCACGGGCTAGGAATTTTTTTAATTATAATATCGTACATAGAGAGCTTTTGTAAGTATTGTATTGTATAAAATAGTGTAGAAATTAGAAATAGAAAATATTTATACTAAAATTTTACAACTTTACAACATTATTTTCAGCCTTCAGTCACAACCAAAATATGCTCGAAAATTTAGACTTCTGAAAAACAGTGGGTTTTCAGATGCGCTTGGAATGTTTAGCAATTTTGATTTTATTAAAATATAGGTCTTTCCATTAATATATTCGCGACACAAATTTCTAGTTTTTTGATACATTTTTTTTCATTTTCAGAAAACATGTGTATGTCCCAAAAGTAAGTGTGAGTGATTTGTAGATGAAATTAAATTTTAATTTTTCTTAATCAAGTGCCCTCACATTATTGTGGTGTTATTACCTCAATATAAACCGGCATGCCCAAATTTCTGAAAAACATCAGGTTTCTTGATGCGCATGCACAGTTTAGCAATTTTAATTTTTGTATACATAATCTAGGAATTGTTTATTAATACATTTGTGACGTAGATTCCTATTTTTGCGACACAATTTGTTTTCATTTTCAGAAAACTATGTGCATGTCCCAAACAAATTCGAAGTATAGATATGTGTGTGATCGGTAGACGGGATTGGTTTTGTTTGCACATGCATATATACTAGTGGTTGTCTGCGTGGGATTTTTGGGTGAGAAAAAGTAGTTCATGTACCTAGATGTCCGTGCACATCTGTCAAGAAATTATTGAACGTCCTTGCAGAAAGATGGTGTACCCCAATTTTTAGCAAACAGAATCCTTACTAATACATACTATATTACTATATCTGGTCCGTGCATGCAGCACAGGTAACTTCGCTACTCCCTCCGTTTCAGTTTATACGTCCTGCATGTATACTTAGGTTCTCAATTTTATCACCCTAATATAAACTATATAAAACAAAAATTATACCTTTTGAAAATAGAACATTTGAAGTTTATATTGGTATATTTTTTGTAATATATGACTTGTATTACATTGGTCAAATTGACGACCTAGGGGTACGCGCACGCCCTGTAAACTGAGAGAGAGGGAGTAGTTATGTTTCCGGAAAGGAAAACTATGGTTTGTTAGGTAGTTTTTGTTTGTAAGATTCCTTCCTTTTATTTTGGACGTCGATAACTGCCACACGTGTGGCAGTTAAGTAGACGCAACACACATCTCTAATGCAAATAGATTGCCATGTCATGGCATGCATGCATGCGAGAATCTTTCAGATTTTCAGTTTTTAAAATGTTTTATTTCTTAAATGAAAAATCCGATTGAAGATCCGTTTTCACCATTAAATCCCTCGCGACGAGATCTTCAAAACTAGATCTCATATTGATATATTTCGACGAAATTTTTTTTGGTTAAAAGTTGCCATGTCTATTGCACATGAATTGCCATGATATTTAAACCGAAGTTGCCATGATATGTTTCAACTATTTTTTTTTTTACATTTAAAAGTAAATTTTAACATATTATAAAATGGAGAATTAAGAAACTAGACTTGCCATGCACCATAAACTATAATTGCCATGATACATACACTTAAAATTGCCATGGTTCAATAAAAATATATTTTCATGGTCAAAGTACTGGAATTGCCATCATCAAAAAACTAAAATTGCCATGATCTACAAATTAAAATTGCCGCATGGCAACTTTAGTTTAATCACTATGGCAACTATAGTGTAAACATCATGGCAACTTCTGGGCATAAAAAATCGTTGAAACATATCAACATGGGGACTAGTTTTGAAGATCTCGTCGAGACGGATTTAGTGGTGAAAACGTATTTTTAGTTCGCTTTATAATTTAGGAGATAAAACATTTTTAAGCCGAAAACCAAAAAGATTTATGCTGATGTCATATATTTTTACGTGGCAAAATGAGTGGTGATGGAGGCGTGTGGGCGATCTGCAAACGCCCACACGTGTGGGCGTTAGTTTTTCCGTTTATTTTTAACCTGTACGTTTTTATAGCCTGGACATTTTCTTTCCTGATGTTGCACGTTAGACTCTTGGGTCCATCAGATATCCCTTGTAACGTACAGACTTTTAAACATGAGCTGGTAGAGTTTCCATATATCTTCTTTAATCATAGCCGCACAATTAAGACCTAATGGATATTTTAAACTAGTTTTTGAGAATTAACGTGAAGGCCCGTATGGTGCCTGCAATTAGTAATATAAGATAAGATTGATCTTGAGATTCGTACAAAAAATTCTTTTCAATTTTTCCTTTTTCTTCTTATAAACTATATCACTTGACTCAAACTTGGTGAAGTCTCAGTCGACTGAGACCTAGACACACCCATGATACATTCTTCTTTTAGAAAAAAAAGGATTTCCCTGGCCTCTCAATTAACACATCATTTGCCTACTCATCGATCGATCATCCATGATTGTTTGACTGGTTGGTTTTATGATGTCCAGCATCATCTATCGGCTTCCAGCAGAGCCCTCCAGCTTACATGTCATTGAATGGTGGTCTCAACATGTGGGGCGCCAACTACGCCTCAACGGGTTCCGGTATCAAAATCTCCAATGTAAGTCATCCCATTACACTAAATTTGCACTTATTGGAAATTACCACCATTTGAAATGAGATAGGCATGCAGAATGCAAAACGATCCATCTCATTGCCGAAGCAGCTTGAAGACTTCAAGGCGACAAGGTCCCAAATGGAGGCCAAGCTGGGTGGTGATGCCAAATTGCACGAGCTCCTCTCCAAGTCCATCTTCCTAATAGGCACCGGTGGCCAGGACCTCGATCCAATAGGGAACTTTGGGTCCGGATATCCACGGTCACGGACCGAGCTCCAGGAGCTCATCTCTCTTTACGGGGAAGCCATATCATCCCTTTATGACATGGGCGCCAGGAAAATCGCCATCGTCAATGTTGGCCTCATCGGCTGCATGCCGCATCCCTACAACTACAACTATGTATGCAACCAGAAGTTGAACGAAAAGGCCGCCGCATTTGATACCGCTCTCAAGCCCCTCATGGCCACCCTCTCGTCCAAGAAACCCGGGCTATCCTACTCCATTGGCGACTTCTACGGCTTCACCACGGCCGTCTTCGCTAACCCAGCAGATTATGGTACATAGCACATGGAATACTCCTTTTCTTTTGAAAATTAACCAACCACGGATACTATATTTACCATAACGCACATGTGTCCAGTGTTCACTTAATTATGGTTTGTTTCATTGTATATTATTGTGTTATATGACATGCAGGGCTAGTGAATACAAAGGACTCGTGCAGCCAGTGGGATGACCCAGACTGGACGTACTGCTACAACCCAGACGGTTACTGGTTCTGGGACCCTGCGGTCATGACAGATAGGGCCACAAAGCTGACAGCCGCTGCGTTCTACTTTGGTCCGCCCCAGTTTACAGTTCCAATTACCTTTAAGACTCTGCTGGAGAAAAAATAATTTCATCTTCTTGCGGTATTTTAATAGTGTGTATTTCTTTCCACTCCAATTGTGCAATTGGAGCAACTGGAATAAGCAATAATTATGCCATGAAGAATAAAATATGTCATTTTGACCTTTCTATCTACTAGTCAATGTGTACGTATAATGCACATTAATTTGGAAGTATGTTTTAAGTGCATGTTGATATTAAGTAAGATATTATTTGCGTGTTATTATGTGATTAGCACTATATTTGGCATGTAATTAACTGCACACCAAACGTGTTGAGCGCTCGACATTGAAGCAGTCTAGGTCGTTGGATTGACATGATTTGATGGCCGAGATTAGTTGGATCTGCCCCTTTGGATCTTTTTATATTGGTATAGATATAGATATAGATCATACTAATATAAAGTTTAATCCTCTTTGTACCATTGTCTACATCCAAAATTAGCTTTGTACCCTATATAACAAGAGCAACGTTAAGGTACATTAAACTGACAACACAAGAACAAACTGAAGCCGCACATTTAAAACTGGAAATAAATACACGATGCAAATACTAAGCAAGACGATAAGTAGTAAAACATTTTAGGCTAACAAATATTTTAACATGCAAAGATCTACTATGTAAAGGAAGTTTCAGGGCGAACCGAAAACTAGACCAAACCGGTCAGGTTGGTTCTTTGGTTTTTAAAGGAAACTCAATCTTTCCAAATTGCTTAGTGTTCGGTTTATGACACATCAAGGACCAAACTTCATAGAACCAAAATTTTGGTTCACTTCTTGGTTAAAATTAACGTAACTAACTTAGGCTCACATCACAATCAGCAATAAAATTTTGTAATTTGTTCGCCAACAATTCCTTATTTCTCACAAGCTATAGAAGTAAAAGAATAGTAGCACCATCATATGAAATTTTCTCAAGAAAATAATAATAATAATAATGGTAGAAATAACATCATTACAATGTCATCACATTGATTAGACACCATTTAACAACTCATTTGCAGGAATTTGAAAACAGCGGAATATGAAAACGTAAATTTAGATGACATGCGCTATAAATTTCAATGCGATTTCAAAACACAAGAATATTTTGACAAGTGCCTTTGGGTGGCGGATAAGAAATGAACACATGAATATAAGACGACCGAGGAGAGAGTATAGACAGAAAATGTAAGTATATTGAACTTCTCAACCTAAAAATAAAATAAACTTTTGAGCTCATGTTGAGTTTCACATAGAATCCGGGGCATATGAATAGATTTGATAGGAATTTAGTATTCACATCCCATAATCCAAAGAGAATTCATGAAAAAAACATCCTTAGGAGTCAAATCATCCAATATTTCTATGAAAGTCCTACAACCAAAGAGGCCCTAAGTTCTTGTTCTTTTGGTTAATACGAGCCCCGAGGGCGAGAACCAAATTTTGAAACTAAATTATGTTCTCAAAACATAATGACCAGCAGGTAACAACATACTTTTTTATTTTCATCTTTGCTATTTCTGTTCATGGCCCCGACTCTTGATTAATATGCCCATCAATAGTTGTGGGATGAGAAGCTCAAATTGGCTCAAAAACCAATCTACCTACTATCTTCTAGTTTCATGGTGTGTTTTATGCTTAGTATGGTCGAATGTGACGGTGATAATTGTTCTGTCTTCATGTCATACCAATGATCCCAATTTTACTTTTCTTCAGACTGTATAAGACTCACTGGCTTTCTCAAAACCGGGTAATGAAAATTGGAAATTCATCTAAGCCTCTTGGTGGATTTTGGTAATTAATATCAACATTTCTTAAAGAACTAAAGCATTAACTAGCTGATCTCAAGAAAAGTTCCAACATCTTGCAACAAAGGGATTGAAAGGTACGGTGCCTTGCGCAAAATTGCATGAAGACAAGTGTTGGCCAACCCAATGACTTAGATTTTACATTTTAATGATTTAAAATCACATTGCAAGTGTATCATGGTATGTGTTGAAGCGCTATGCACGAGCTTCCGAGCCGAAGAGTGAATACTTTAGCACACACATACGGACTGGGAGGCAAAAATTTTGACATCTTTTGCACACAAAACCCGACTACCATCTTTTGGGATCGGTTAGATGTACAAACTGTGTTGGGGAACGTAGCATGCAATTTCAAAAAAATTCCTACAATCACGCCAGATCTATCTAGGAGATGCATAGCAACGAGAGGGGGAGAGTGTGTCCACGTACCCTCGTAGACCGAAAGTGGAAGCGTTTAGTAACGCGGTTGATTTAGTCAAACGTCTTCACGATTCAACTGATCCAAGTACCAAACGTACGGCACCTCCGTGTTCAGCACACGTTCAGCACGATGACGGCCCTCGAGCTCTTGATCCAGTTGAGGGCGAGGGAGAGTTCCTCAGCACGACGGCATTGCGACGGTGTTCATGAAGTTACCAGCGCAAGGCTTCACCTAAGCACTACAACGATATGACCCAAGTGTTAAACTATGGAGGGGGAACCGCACACGGCTAAGAGAACAACTGTTGTGTTTTCGGGTTACTCTTGCCCCCGTATGTAAAGGAGGAAGCAGGAGGAGGCTGGCTTAGGAGAGGCGCGCCTATAGGGGGAGTCCAACTAGGATTCCCAATCCTAGTTGGAGTCCCCTTCCTTTTCCAAGAGAGGGGGAGAGGGAAAGAGGTGGAAAGGGAGAAGGGAAGACCGAGGGCGCCGCCCCCTCCTAGTCCAATTCGGGCCAGCCAAGGGGGGGCGCGCGGCCCCCCTGTGGCCCTCCTCTCCTTTCCACTAAAGCCCAATATGGCCCATTACTTCCCCGGGGGGTTCGGTAACCTCCCGGTACTCCAAAAAATGCCCGAACTATTCTAAAACCTTTCCGGTGTCCAAATATAACCTTCCAATATATCAATCTTTATGTATCGACCATTTAGAGACTCCTCGTCACGTCTGTGATCTCATCCGGGACTCTGTAAAACATCGGTCATCAAAAACACATAACTCATAATACAAATGGTCATCGAACATAAGTGTGCGGACCCTACGGGTTCGAGAACTATGTAGACATGATCGAGACACATCTCTGATCAATAACCAATAGCGGAACCTGGATGCTCATATTGGCTCCTATATATTCTAGGAAGATCTTTATCGGTCAACCCGCATAACAACATACGTTATTCCCTTTGTCATTGATATGTTACTGGCCTGAGATTCGATCGTCGGTATCATCATAGGTACAATCTCGTTACCGACAAGTCTCTTTACTCGTTCTGTAATGCTTCATCCTGCAACTAAATCATTAGTCACATTGCTTGCAAGGCTTATAGTGATGAGCATTACCGAGAGGGCCCAGAGATACCTCTCTGAAACATGGAGTGACAAATCCTAATATCGATCTATGTCAACCCAACAAACGCCTTCGGAGACAACTGTAGAGCATCTTTATAATCACCCAGTTATGTTGTGACGTTTGATAGCACACAAGTTGTTCCTCCAGTATTCGGGAGTTGCATAATCTCATATTCTAAGGAACATGTATAAGTCATGAATAAAGCAGTAGCAATGAAACTGTAACGATCATAATGCCAAGCCAACAGATGGCTCTTGTCCATCACATCATTTTCCTAATGTTGTGATCCCATTCATCAAATGACAACACATGTCCATGGTTAGAAAACATAACCGTCTTTGATTAACGAGGTAGTCAAGTAAAGGCATACTAGGGACACTTTGTTTTGTCTATGTATTCACACATGTACTAAGTTTCCGGTTAATACAATTCTAGCACGAATAATAAACATTTATCATGATATAAGAAAATATAAATAATAACTTTATTGTTGCCTCTGGGGCATATTTCCTTCGGTATCCCACTTGCACTAGAGTCAATAATCTAGTTCACATGGCCATGTCATTTAACACCAATAGTTCACATCTGTATGGCATTAAGACCAATAGTTCACACCGCCATGTGACCAACACCCAAAGGGTTTACTAGAGTCAATAATCTAGTTCACATCACTATGTGATTAACACCCAAAGAGTACTAAGGTGTGATCATGTTTTGCTCGTGAGAGAAGTTTAGTCGACGGGTCTGTCACATTAAGATCCGTATGTATTTTGCAAATATTCTATGTCTACAATGCTCTTCATGGAGCTACTCTAACTAATTGCTCCCACTTTCAGTATGTATCCAAATTCAGACTTAGAGTCATCTGGATCGGTGTAAAGGCTTGCAACAATGTAACTCTTTACGACGAACTCTTTATCACCTCCATAACCGAGAAATACTTCCTTAGTCCTCTTAGGTAAGTAAGGATAACTTTGACCGCTATACAGTGATCCACTCCTGGATCACTATCGTACCCCCTTGCCAAACTCATAGCAAGGCACACAACTGGTCTGGTACATAGCATGGCATACTTTATAAAACCTATGAATGAGGCATAGGGAATGACTTTCATTCTCTTTCTATCTTCTATCATGGTCGGGCTTTGAGTCTTACTCAACTTTACAACTTGTAATACAGGCAAGAACTCCTTCTTTGACTGATCCATTTTGAACTCTTTCAAAATGTTGTCAAGGTATGTACTCACTGAAAAATCTTATCAAGCATCTTGATCTATATCTATAGATCCTGATGCTCAATATGTAAGAAGCTTCACCTGGGTCTTTCTTTGAAAATATCCTTTCAAACTCTCTTTTATGCTTTCCAGAAAATTCTACATCATTTCCGATCAACAATATGTCATTCACATATACTTATCAGAAAGGCTGTAGTGCTCCCACTCACTTTTTTGTAAATACAGGCTTCACCGCAAGTCTGTATAAAACTATATGCTTTGATCAACTCATCAAAGCATATATTCCAACTCTGAGATACTTGCACTAGTCCAGAGATGGGTCCCTGGATCTTGCACACCTTGTTAGTACCTTTAGGATCGACAAAACCTTCTGGTTGCATCAAATACAACTCTTCTTTAAGAAATATCCATTTAAGGAATGCAGTTTTGACATCCATTTGCCAGATTTCATAAAATATGGCAATTGCTAACATGATTCAGACGGATTTAAGCATCGCTACAGTCGAGAAAATCTCATTGTAATCAACACCTTGAACTTGTCAAAAACCTTTTGCGACAAGTTGAGCTTTATAGATAGTAACACTACTATCAGCGCCCGTCTTCCTCTTGAAGATCCATTTATTTTCTATGACTTGCCGACCATCGAGCAAGTCCACCAAAATCCACACTTTGTTCTCATACATGGATCTCATCTCAGATTTCATGACCTCAAGACATTTTGCGGAATCTGGGCTCATCATCGCTTCCTCATAGTTCGTAGGTTAATCATGGTCTAGTAACATGACTTCCAGAATAGTATTACGGTACCACTCTGGTGCGGACCATACTCTGGAAGACCTACGAGATTCGGTAGTAACTTGATCTGAAGTTTCATGATCATCATCATTAGCTTCCTCACTAATTGGTGTAGGTATCACTGGAACTGATTTCTGTGATGAACTACTTTCCAATTCGGGATAAGGTACAATTACCTCATCAAGTTCTACTTTCCTCCCACTCACTTCTTTCGAGAGAAACTCCTTCTCTAGAAAGGATCCATTCTTAGTAACGAATATCTTGCCTTCGGATTGTGATAGAAGGTGTACCCAACAGTTCCCTTTGGGTATCCTATGAAGACACACTTCTCCGATTTGGGTTCGAGCTTATCAGGTTGAAGCTTTTCACATAAGCATCATAGCCCCCTACTTTAAGAAACGACAGCTTAGGTTTGTTGCAAACCACAGTTCATACGGTGTCGTCTCAACGGATTTCAACGGTGCCCTGTTTAACATGAATGCAGTTGTATCTAATGCATAATCCCATAACGATAGTGGTAAGTCGGTAAGAGACATCATAGATTGCACCATATCTAATAAAGTGCGGTTACGACGTTCGGATACACCATAACGCTGTGGTGTTCTAGGTGGTGTGAGTTGTGAGATTATTCCATATTGTTTTAAATGAAGGCCAAACTCGTAACTCAAATATTCACCTCCACGATCAGATCGTATAAACTTTATTTTCTTGTTACAATGATTCTCCACTTCACTCTGAAATTCTTCCAACTTTTCAAATGATTCAGAATTGTGTTTCATTAAGTAGATATACCCATATCTACTCAAATCATCTGTGATTATAAAAAATAACGATATCCGCCATGAGCCTCAACACTCATCGAACTGCATACATCGGTATGTATTATTTCCAATAAGTAGTCATCTTGCCCATAAGACACGGTTCGCAAGTATCAAATGATTCATAATAAAGTGATTCCAAAAGCCCATCAGCATGGAGTTTCTTCATGCCCTTTACACCAATATATGACCTAAGCGGTAGTGCCACAAGTATGTTGCACTATCATTATCAACTTTGCATCTTTTGGCATCAATATTATAAATATGTGTATCACTACGATCAAGATTCAATAAACCATCAACACTAGGTGTATGACCATAGAAGGTTTTATTCATGTAAATAGAATAACAATTATTATCTGTCTTAAATGAATAAACGTATTGTAATAAACATGATCTAATCATATTCATGCTTTAACACAAACACCAAATAACATTTATTTAGGTTCAACTCTAATCCCGAAAGTATAGGGGGTGTGCGTTGATTATCATATCAATATTGGAACCACTTCCAACATACATCGTCACTTCACCCTTAACTAGTCTCTTTTTGTTCTGCAGCTCCTGTTTGAGTTACTAATATTAGCAACTAAACAAGTATCAAATACTCAGGGGTTACTACGAGCACTAGTAAGGTACACATAAATAACATGTATATCAAATATACCTTTGTTCACTTTGCCATCCTTCTTATCCACCAAATATTTTGGGTAACTCTGCTTCCAGTGACCATTTCCTTTGCAGTAGAAGCACTTAGTTTTAGGCTTAGGTCCAGCTTTGGGCTTCTTCCCGGGAGCAGCAACTTGCTTGCTATTCTTCTTGAAGTTGCCTTTATTTACCTTTGCCCTTTTCCTGAAACTAATGATCTTGTTTAATCATCAACACTTGATGCTTTTGCTTGATTTCTACCTTCGTTGATTTCAGCATCATGAAGAGCTTGAGAATCGCTTTTATTATCCCTTGCATATTGATACGTCTCCAAGGTATCTATAATTTTTTATTGTTCCATGCTATTATATTATCTGTTTTGTATGTTTACTGGGCTTTATTATGCACTTTTATATTAACCGGAGGCCCAGTGCAAATTGTTGTTTTTTTGCCTATTTCAGTGTTTCGCAGAAAAGGAATATCAAACGGAGTCCAAACGGAATGAAACCTTCGGGAGAATCATTTTTGGAACAAACGCAATCCAGGAGTGGACGTCAAGGAAGCAACACGGCGGCCATGAGGTAGGAGGGCGCGCCCAGGGGGGTAGGCGCGCCCCCCACCCTCGTGGGCCCCTCGTGGCTCCACCGACCTACTTCTTTCGCCTATATATACTCATATACCTCGAAAACATCCAGGAGCACCACGAAACCCTATTTCCACCGCCGCAACCTTCTGTACCCATGAGATCCCATCTTGGGGCCTTTTCCAGTGCTCCGCCGGAGGGGGAATCGATCACGGAGGGCTTCTACATCAACACCATAGCCTCTCTGATGATGTGTGAGTAGTTTACCATAGACCTTCGGGTCCCTAGTTATTAGCTAGATGGCTTCTTCTCTCTCTTTGATTCTCAATACAAAGTTCTCCTCGATCTTCTTCGAGATCTATTTGATGTAATACGTTTTTTGGTGTGTTTGTCGAGATCCGATGAATTGTGGGTTTATGATCAAGATTATCTATGAACAATATTTGATTCTTCTCTAAATTCTTATATGTATGATTTGATATCTTTGCAAGTCTCTTCGAATTATCAGTTTGGTTTGGCCTACTAGATTGATCTTTCTTGCAATAGGAGAAGTGCTTAGCTTTGGGTTCAATCTTGCGGTGTCCTTTCCAGTGACAGTAGGGGCAGCAAGGCACGTATTGTATTGTTGCCATCGAGGATAACAAGATGGGGTTTATATCATATTCACTACTAGGGAAAAGCCTAGCAGCAGCCGGTTTTAGGCCTATCGATGGCGCGGAGACGATGCGCTATCGATAAGCCTTCTAACTAACGATGTAGCGATGGCGCTGTCGTCTACGCTTCTGACTATACATGGATAGCTGCAGCACGCTTCAGTGAAGAACGCTACTGATATTATCTGCAACGCTTTTGCCAGAGAAGCGCTACCGGTAACGCGACGCTACTGCTAACTTTTCCCCCCTCGCTAGTACTAGTTTTATTAGTTTTTTCCTGCATATTTGTTTTGTATTTGAATATCTGTTTTGTATTTGAATAGGCTTTATACAATAATCTTTAGCATATCGTACACATACAAATGTAATAATAGCATATACATACAACTAGTCTCATCAAATCATGTCATCATCATAATCATCATCCAACACAAAGTGGTCTCTCGTTATCATCTCTAAAATAGCGATACAAATCTCGATGACTTGCAAATACATCGTCATCCATCTAAACAATGGTATACGTGAGAAGAGCTATCACTTTGAGTACATTAGCGTGAACCTAAACTAACTACTGCCTGTCGCACGGAAACCGGAAACCGGTACACCTGGGCCTGACACTCCGGCCACTTGTCGTATATATAGTCCTGGCGTAGCACTTATTCACCATCGATGATCTATGCACCTGCATCGTCACATGAGTCGATGATATGCAACATATATAGTTGAACAACAGAAAGAGAAAGACTTGGCAAAAATAGAAACAACATATCATAAGCATAAATAACAAAGTTCATCGCACCCCAAAATGCCCTAACTAGAGTGAATTTCGCTAGTCGAGGAGGAGGACGGTTTAATTACATCACAAATAAAGTTTCACCATGCATAACTCAAAGTTTTGTCATACATAAAGTATGGACTAAACGGACACATTGTCATTTATTGACAATCACTCCAACATGTCGTGCCATCCATCAATGTCAGGGAGATAGTCCCCGAGCCTAGTGAAAGGCTTCAGGTCGAGAAGCAGAGCGACTACCCATGTTCGGACGTCTTCCTGCGACATTTGTCCTTCTTCGTAGAACATCCCTGTTTTTCCGACGAACTCCTTCATGATGATTTGGGCAAGTTCGCGCTGGATGTGATAGAACTCGGCTCAAAGTCGATGATCCTCGATATCTCCTACGTTCTTTGCCCATTGCAGAATATGGGCATCGCCGGATCTAGGTGACATGCGAAGGTTCTGGTGATCCCGTCTGTACTCCAGCATGTGGTGTAGGACATAGAATCCATCATTAAGAGAATCGTTCGGTTGCTGGATGCAGCAGAAGTCGGTCTTATGGCTGAAGGCGACCCTGCCGCCCCTTCTCTTCTTGTCCCTGACCTCTCCACCCCTTGCTTGGTAGTCAAACATAGCACTGTTGAGAACATCCTTGATGTGGGTGCAATCCTTTTTGTGAATGTTCTTCGACGAGTCCAAGTAAAGAGCGTGGGAGAATCGGGGGTATAGGATGATGAGGACGGCGCGCCCGCCGCTGCGCAAAATAAGTACACCTCAAATTACTTAGCCTCCGCCGTGCAAATGAATGATTGAAATCGAAGGAAGGATAAAAGCGCGGATTGACTTACACGGGATGATAAGGCACGAGAATCGCCTCCTTTTCCTTATTGGAGAGCATGAAATTGACGAGGTATTCCCTTGCGTATACACGGTGCTCTGCGCAGACTCCCAAGAAGCCCTCGTGCATGTAGTACGGGTCAGCGACAAAGATATGAGATATCTGCTCAAACCCGATGATGTAGTTCATGTGCAAGGCATAAAGGCGGACAAACGTAAAATCCAGCTTCTTCACGTGAAACATGTCGAATATGTAATCGAATCGGAGGAAGAACTTATCCGCGGGGAAGCTGTCGACGTACGACATTTGCCGTGGAACGTTAACCACGTAGGGTGGGTATCCTGGATCTGTCGACGCGATGAGGCCTTTCTCTACCGCAGCACATCGTCATGAAGGCTCCTTAGATCGCTGAATCTGGCCTGTAGGCCTGTTGCAGGTATGATTGGTTGACCGGGGATATGCCATTTATCCGCATCGGGGATATCTATATGGTCCTGAAGCCGAGACTCCTGAGGCGGCTGGATCATTGAATCAGCTTTTTTACGTTTCCTCGCTCTCTTCCTAGACTTCTTTACTACCGGAAGGTCGTCCATAATACTTTGAGACGGCAATTCAGGCACCGACTCATGACGCTCAAACCCTGAGGAGGCGCCAGTGTAGACATACTGTTCAGCGCTACCGTCGTCCTCATCCTCATCCATGGCGACGTCATCAGGGACTAATGGAGCCTCCTCCTTACCCCGTCCGCTATCACCCAACCCGACACCTGACGCTAATTGGGTAGGTGGGAGTTGATGTTCATACCTTGCTGAGGCTGCGTGCTCGTGGGTGTGCTCCCGACCGCCTCCAGACGAAGCAGACTCTTTGGCCACAACAGGACCCACCCATTGCAACAATCACCAAGCCGCCGTGGTGTCTCCTCGTCATCCACCAGTAGTATTGGAGGAGGCAAATTCTTGTGGGCCGGTTCGACACTGGCCACGGAAACCTTGAAGACGTTCGGGAGGATCGGCCGACTGTGGAACAATGGTTCCTTCGGCTCCATTATCGCCGCCTTCCCCACTTCCACCTTCTGGTCACCGATGGTGTACAATATGGTGCACGGGGTTTCGTCGGCCTGCAAAGAAAAGTCTGCGACATGAGACATCCGAAAGGCAACAAAAACGGTAGATTATACATTTATATTGAAGGGGGCGTCGAGCTCAGCCAAAGACGAAGCACCACCGAGCACGTCTGGTGCGGGAGCCGGTGCGGGAGCTGGTGCTCCCAAGAAGTCAGCAAGGGGAAAGTCCTCTGCATTTTTTTCTGGATTTTGCCTTGTCCAAGTGAAAACGCCCGTCACCAAGGAAGTAGACAAATCTGTAACCACTTGTTTTGCGGAAGCTACCGCTGTTGCGACTGTCTGAGATGATTTCTTCTCAACCGCAATCTCAACCTTCTTGTCGATCTTTTCTTCAGTTAACCTCCGTCTTTCCTTACTCTCCTACGTGGTCTCACGGTAGTACTTCTTCCATGTGGCGCCGTCTCCGACACCGTGCACGTGTCCATACGACGGTCGAGTATCCACCGGTTGTCGTTTCAATATGTTCAACGCCCGGTTGAATGGAGTTTCCCACTTGGGCCTCGCCAATGCCTCAGACGGCGAGTCGCTTTCTGCCGCAATCCGGTGCTGCTCTCTCTGCAAAAGGCACAAGGATCGTTTACAAATATGACTAGCGTGTGCAGTCGAATTGATCAGAAACTAAAATTACCAGCAGTCTCATGAACTCCGTAATGACCGATGTTGTCTCGTAAACCTTCTTCACTGGGTCCCAACGGTGTCGGGCCCTCAGGACATCACGCTCCTGCAGGACGGTGAAATCCGTGAAGGGGTCTAGGATGCCCAGCCTCGCGGCTTCCGCGCCCTCCTTGGCCCATTTGGACCTCTTTCCGCCGTAACCACGGCTTCCGAGGTGGTGGCTCCCAGTGGTCCTCTCTTGAAGCCCCTTCATGTACTTAGACTTTTTTTTTGGCAGCTTCGGCCTCGCAAGCCTCCTTGAATATTTGAAACTGCTCTTCCGTGATTGTCGGATTATCCTTTACAATCTCGGAGTAGGGTTCCTTCTTGTCGATGATCTTTGCTTTCACTAAACTTGGTCATGGCGTGTTTGTTTATCTTCTTCATTGCTGGGTCCTCGTCTGGATCTTCATAATCCTTCTCATTCCGGCCCGGGAACAAGAATATCTGGTGAAACTTCTTTAGGAGGGAGCTCCTCATATTTTCTATCTTCTGTAGTTTCTCATCGTTGATGGTGGCTGTTGTCCATACGATGCAGCCTATTTGATTATCGTAGCACGAGCGCGCTTCCTCGGGCGCCTTTGGCTCAAAATTGTCGTCGTCCACCTCCGTGACCACCAGTCTAGTAGTCCTGAGTTTGTTAGGAAGCCATTGCCTCTTTGCTTTCGGTTCTACACCGGCTCCGCTCCCCGAGGAAGCACCGTTCTCAGTCTCAGCGTCGGTCTCGATGCCGGTCTGAGTCTCAGCGCCGGTCTCAGTCTCATCACCGGTCTGCGTCTCGGTTTCAGTCCCCGATACCATGGGTGGGCCTAGCAACAACATCGGTTGATCGTCGGTAAGGCTAAAAAAATCGCCTGCCGCCCGGTAGACGTCATTGCAATCACCAGAACCCTGTCCTTCATCGTTGCTAGCCATGTTTCCTATGATTAAATCTAGTCAATTAATTTAGACCTAATAAAATGAATAATGACATAAAAAGGCCTATTGTTTTGCAGGAATGTTGACTCCTTCCTGGTGCGGCAAATCCCGGGCACTCGATATGTCCTAGTTTGTAGCACAAGTCATGCTGAAATTCATGGAAAATTTCGGCATGACCTTTTCTAAAAAGTGGACAAATCGAGAACCTGAAATTTGCCGGAACAGAAATGAATCAACATTCTGGCAAAACATAGGCCACTCAGCATCATTCCCTGGAAACAACAAAGCCACTTGGGCACAATCAAACAACTTCAATGAAAAGATATAACATGACCACTTCAATGAAAAGATATAATCAATCAACAATAGAAGTCTAGGAAGGGATCATCTTTAAAATAAAATTTGCCTAAATTCTTTTCCTTGAAAAATAGTGGTCTTTTCAAAAATCAAAAATCTTTCCAAAATGACCTCACTAATCTTTGCAAAAACCTAGCATGTTAATCCAACGAACCTAATTAACCTACCTATTTAACCTAGTTAGTTAATCTAGTTTACCTAGATAATTAACCTAATTAAACTAGTTAAAGCAGCTAGTTCTCTGTAAAAGCCCTAAATAAAATTTTGCACTAATTAACCTAGATAATTAACCTAATTAAACTAGTTAACTTGACTAGTTCTCTGTCAAAGCCCTAACTAAATTTTTGCACTAACCTAGATAATTAACGTAATTAAACTAGTTAACCTAACTACTTCTCTGTCAAAGCCCTAACTAAATTTTTGCCCTAACCTAGATAATTAACATAATTAAACTAGCTAACCTATGCATGAGAGAGAGAGGAGGGGTGGGGGCTTAAAGAGGATGGCTCTGGTGGTGGCGAGGGAGGCAGTGGTGGCGAGGGAGGCAGGGGCCTCTCCGGTGACGGCGAGGGAGGCAGTTGTGGCGAGGGAGGATCCGGTGGCGTCGACAGCGGCTCCGGTGGCGTTGGGGGCGGCTCCGTGACGTCGACGGCGCACGGCTGTGGTGGCGTCTACGTCGGCAGGAGACGGCGGTGAAGTGG
This sequence comes from Aegilops bicornis, assembly GCA_021605145.1. NCBI lineage: Eukaryota > Viridiplantae > Streptophyta > Magnoliopsida > Poales > Poaceae > Aegilops > Aegilops bicornis. Next base: position 55,186,692 of record CM038675.1, on the reverse strand, counting down.
GGCGACTGCGAATCGGGGAGACGGCGGCGGGGTGGGTCGAGGGATTTGGGGGAGAAGTGGTGGCCGGGGGAAACGATGTTTTGGTTAAGTCAAACTTAGCAGTAGCGCGTTTAGCAAAACGCGCTATAGCTAAGATAGCTACAGCGGTTTTAACAAAACACGATGCTGCTATAGCTATGTAATTTTCTTCCAGTTTTTAATTTCCTTTTCTGTTTCTATAGCGGGGGTCTAGGACACGCGCTGCAGCTATTTTAGCTATAGCGCCTCTTACGAACACACGCTACTGCTATGCTTTCCTCCGTCTTTTCGCTTTTTCATTTATTTTGCTTTACATTTTATTTTTTCCTTTCTCCTTTTTTCTATTTCTTTCATTTACATTTACTTTTCTATTTCTTTTTCACCTTATTTTATTTCCATTATTAGTAGCGCTCTTCGTAGGAAACGCGCTGCTACTTATTCCCTAGCGGTAGCGCGCTTCTTCCAAGCCCGTTACTACTATGCGTAGCCTATCATTCTAGCAATGGGAATAATAGTAGTAGCGCTTTTGCCACCACACGCGCTACTGTTAAGGTTGTATCTGCAGCGCGGTTTTTTCTCAATCGCTACTGCTATCTAGCACTAAGCGCCCTTTTTTACCAGCTGCTGCTAAGATTCTGTGTATTGGCTTTTCCCTAGTAGTGATTGCTTGAGTTTGTCCCTCTACATCATGTCATCTTGCTTAATGCGTTACTCTGTTCTTATGAACTTAATACTCTAGATGCATGCTGGATAGTGGTCGATGTGTGCAGTAATAGTAGTAGATGCAGAATTGTTTCGATCTACTTGTCACGGACGTGATGCCTTTATACATGATCATGCTTAGATATTCTCGTAACTATGCGCTTTTTTATATATTGCTCAACAGTAATTTGTTCACCCACCGTAAGATATGCAATCTTGAGAGAAGACACTAGTGAAACCTATGGCCCCCGGGTCTCTTTTCCATCATATTATATCTCTTTTATTTACATTGCATCTCCTTTACTATTTTGCAATATTTACTTTTCAATCTATACAACGAAAATACCAAAAATATTTATCTTATTATCTCTATCAGATCTCACTTCTGCAAGTGGTCGTGAAGAGATTGACAACCCCTTTATCGTGTTGGTTGCAAGGTTCTTATTTGTTTGTGCAGGTACAAGGCGACTTGCGTGTAACTTCCTACTGGATTTATACCTTGGGTTCTCAAAAACTGAGGGAAATACATACGCTACTTTGCTGCATCACCCTTTCCTCTTCAAGGGAAAACCAACGCACGCTGAAGAGGTAGCAAGAAGGATTTCTGGCGCCGTTACCGGGGAGGCTTACGCCAAGTCAAGTCAAGATTTGGTGTCTCGACATCTCGCTGATTTCTGGCGCCGTTGCTGGGGAGATCTACGCCAAGTCAAGACATACCAAGTATCCATCATAAACTCTTCTCCCTCGCATTATATTATTTGCCATTCGCCTCTCGTTTTCCTCTTCCCCACTTCTAAAATGATTTTCAAAAACATTTGCCGTTTCTTCGCCCTCTTCCGTTCGATCTTATGTTTGCTTATTTTACCATGTGCCTTATTTTCGCTTCCATCTTCGCTTTCTAAAAGTTTATGGATCCTCATCCACTTGCTAATCTTTTTAAGAGATCCAATTATGACGAACCAATTGCTAGTGAGTTTTGTGCACTAGATTACCTTTATGAAGTTTTGCTTGAAATTTGTGAATCTGAAAATTGTGATGAAGAAATTTATGAAGAGATTCACGATAGCTCCTTGAATAAAAAGCATGATTGCAATGATTTTACTATAAATTCTATTGATGCCAATTGTGTTAATGCTATGAAAAACCTCAAGCTTGGGGATGCTAGTTTTTCTATGTCCTGTAATTGTTGCAATGATCATGAGTGGGCTGATTCTTCTTATGATCTTGAAAATTTATTTAAGCCCCATGATGATTTTGAGATTGATAATAGTGTTTACAATAATATTGAAAGTGGGTTTGGAAGAGTGTCAACTTCAGATACCACATATTTGGAGAAAGTTCAATCTTATGATTTTTTTTTAGAAAAGTGGGCTTGGAGAGGTCATGACTTTAGTTAATATTAATCCCACTATTTTGGAAGAGTGTCAACTTTGCATGCATGTGGATAATGTTGAAAATATGTTATGTGATAGCTATTTTGTTGAATTTACTTATGATCCTACATGTAATTATTATGAGAGAGGAAAATATGGTTGTAGCAATTTTCATGTTAGTAAATGACCTCTCGTTATGTTGAGATTGCTATTGTTTCCTTCGGCTTCCTTGCATATGCTAGTTTTTGCTTGCTATGATAATTTGTTTGCCTATAAGATGCCTATGCATAGGAAGTATGCTAGACTTAGATATGTTTGTCACGTGTTTCATCATGCTCTCTTTGCGTTTCAATTCTTGTCTTTCATGTGAGCATCATCGAAATCTCTATGCCTAGCTAGGGGCGTTAAACGATAGCGCTTGTTGGGAGGCAACCCAATTTTATTTTTGTTCTTTACTTTTTGTTCCTGTTTAGTAATAAATAATTAATTCATCTAGCCTTTGGTTAGATGTGGTTTTGTGTTTTAATTAGTGTTTGTGCCAAATAAAACCTTTAGGCCAACCTACGGTGATAGTTAATTTGATCTTGCTGAAAAACAAAAACTTTTGCGCGCACAAGATTAGTTTTCGTAAATCATAGAAACGTGATTTTCAGTTGATTCTTTTTGCAGCAGATTAATAAACAAATTACCTAGGAGTTCCTAATTTGGTAAGAAGTATTCGAGAGTTACAGGTTGCTACAAACTGTTCTGTTTTTGACAGATTCTCTTTTTCATGTGTTGTTTACTTATTTTGATGAATCTATGGCTAGTATTGGGGGGGGGGGGGTATGAACCATAGATAAGTTGTAATACAGTAGGTTTAACACCAATATAAATAAAGAATGAGTTCATTACAGTACTATAAAGTGGTGGTTTGTTTTCTTGCACTAATGGAGCTCATGAGATTTTCTGTTGAAGTTTGTGAAGTTTTCAAGTTTTGGGTAAAGATTTGATGGATTTTGGAATAAGGAGTGGCAAGAGCCTAAGCTTGAGGATGCCCAAGGCACCCCAAGGTAAAATTCAAGGACAACCAAAAGCCTAAGCTTGGGTATGCCCCGGAAGGCTTCCCCTCTTTCGTCTTCGTCTATCGGTAACTTTACTTGAGGCTATATTTTTATTCACCACATGATATGTGTTTTGCTTGGAGCATCTTGTATGATTTGAGTCTTTGCTTTTTAGTTTATCACAATCATCCATGCTGTAAACACCTTTTGGAGAGACACACATGAATCGGAATTTATTAGAATACTCTATGTGCTTCACTTATATCTTTTGAGCTAGACAATTTTGCTCTAGTGCTTCACTTATACCTTTTTAGAGCATGGTGGTCGTTTTATTTAGTAGAAATTATGGATCTCTCATTCTTCACTTATATTATTTTGAGATTCTTGTAGAACAGCATGGTAATTTGCTTTGGTTATAAAATTAGTCCTAATATGATGGGCATCCAAGTTGGGTAAAATAAAAACTTTCATATGGAGTGCATTAAACATTAAGATAAATTTGATACTTGATAATTGTTTTGAGATATAAAGGTGGTAATGTTAGAGTCATGTTAATTGGGTAATTATGATATTGAGAAATACTTGTGTTAAAGTTGGCAAGTCCCGTAGCATGCACGTATGGTGAACGTTGTGTGACAAATTTGAAGCATGGGTGTTCTGTGATTGCCTTCCTTATGAGTGGAGGTCGGGATCGCGCGATGGTTAACTCCTACTAACCCTTCCCCTAGGAGCATGCGTAGTAGTACTTTCCTTCAATGGCTAATATACTTTTGCAATAAGTATATGAGTTCTTTATGACTAATGTGAGTCCATGGATTATACACACTCTTACTCTTCCGCAATTTGCTAGCCTCTACGATACCGTGCATTGCCCTTTCTCACCTTGAGAGTTGGTGCAAACTTCGCCGGTGCATCCAAACCCCGTGATACGTTACGCTCTATCACACATAAACCTCTTTATATCTTCCTCAAAACAGCCACCATACCTACCTATTATGGCATTTCCATAGCCATTCCAAAATATATTGCCATGCAACTTTCCACCGTTCCATTTATTATGACACGCTCCATCATTGTCATATTGCTTTGCATGATCATGTAGTTGACATCGTATTTGTAACAAAGCCACCTTTATATTTCTTGCATACATGTCGCTCTTGATTCATTGCATATCTCGGTACACCGCCAGAGGCATTCACATAGAGTCATATTTTGTCATAAGTATTGAGTGGTAAATAAATAGAAGTGTGATGATTTCCATTATTAGAGCATTGTCCCATGTGAGGAAAGGATGATGGAGACTATGATTCCCCTACAAGTTGGGATGACACTCCGGATGAAATAAAAAAATGAGAGAAAAAGAGAGAAGGGACAATGTTACTATCCTTTTTCCACACTTGTGCTTCAAAATAGCACCATGATCTTCATGATAGAGAGTTTCTTATTTTGTCACTTTAATATACTAGTGGAAATTTTTCATTATAGAACTTGGCTTGTATATTCCAATGATGGGCTTCCTCAAAATGCCCTAGGTCTTCCTGAGAAGGCAAGTTGGATGCACACCCACTTAGTTTCTTTTTGACGAGCTTTCATACATTTATAGCTCTAGTGCATCCATTGCATGGCAATCCCTACTCCTCGTATTGACATCAATTGATGGGCATCTCCATAGTCCGTCGATTAGCCACATCAATGTGAGACTTTCTCCTTTTTTGTGTTGTCACATAATCCCTATCATCATACTCTACTCCACCCATAGTGCTATGTCCATGGCTTACGCTCATGTATTGCATGAGGGTTGAAAAGGCTGAAGTGCGTGAAAAAGTATGAACCAATTGCTTGGCCGAAACCGGGGTTGTGCATGATGGGAGCATTTTGTGTGACGAAAATGAAGCATTGCCAAACTATATGATTTTGTAGGGATAAGCTTTCTTTGGCTATGTTATTTTGATAAGACATAAACTGCTTCGTTAGCATGCTTGAAGTATTACTATTTTTATGTCAATATTAAAATTTTATCTTGAATCTTTTGGATCTGAACGTCCATGCCACAATAAAAAGAATTACATTGAAAATTATGTTAGGTAGCATTCCACATCAAAATTTCTGTTTTTATCATTTACCTACTCGAGGACGAGCAAGATGTAAGCTTGGGGATGCTTGATACGTCTCCAACGTATCTATAATTTTTTATTGTTCCACGCTATTATATTATCTATTTTGGATTTTTAATGGGCTTTATTATGCACTTTAATATTTTTTTTGGGAATAACCTATTAACCGGAGGCCCAGTGCAAATTTCTGTTTTTTTCCTATTTCAGTATTTCTTAAAAAAGGAATATCAAACGGAGTCCAAACGGAATGGAACCTTCGGGAGAATCGTTTTTGGAACAAACGCAATCCAGGAGACTTGGAGTGGACATCAAGGAAGCAACGAGGTGGCCACGAGGTAGGAGGGCACTCCTCCACCCTCGTGGGCCCCTCGTGGCTCCACCGACCTACTTCTTTCGCCTATATATACTCATATAACCCGAAAACTTCTAGGAGCACCACAAATCCCTTTTCCACCGCCACAACATTCTGTACTCGTGAGATCCCATCTTGGGGCCTTTTCCGGCGGTCCGCCGGAGGGGGAATCGATCACAGAGGGTTTCTACATCAACACCATAGCCTCTCCGATGATGTGTGAGTAGTTTACCACAGACCTTCGGGTCCATAGTTATTAACTAGATGGCTTATTCTCTCTCTTTGATTCTCAATACAAAGTTCTCCTCAATCTTCTGGGAGATCTATTCAATGTAATAATTTTTGCGGTGTGTTTGTCGAGATCCGATGAATTGTGGGTTTATGATCAAGATTATCTATGAACAATATTTGATTCTTCTCCGAATTCCTATATGTATGATTTGATATCTTTGCAAGTCTCTTCGAATTATCAGTTTGGTTTGGCCTACTAGATTGATCTTTCTTGCAATAGGAGAAGTGCTTAGCTTTGGGTTCAATCTGGCGGTGTCCTTTCCTAGTGACAGCAGGGGCAGCAAGGCACGTATTGTATTGTTGTCATCGAGGATAAAAAGATGGGGTTTATATCATATTTCTTGAGTTTATCCCTCTACATCATGTCATCTTGCTTAATGTGTTACTCTGTTCTTATGAACTCAATACTCTGGATGCATGCTGGATAGCGGTCGATGTGTGGAGTAATTGTAGAAGATGCAGAATTGTTTCGATCTACTTGTCATGGACGTGATGCCTATATACATGATCATTCCTAGATATTCTCATAACTATGCACTTTTCTGTCAATTGCTCGACATTAATTTGTCCACCCACCGTAAGATATGCTATCTTGAGAGAAGCCACTAGTGAAACCTATGACCCCGGTGTCTCTTTTCCATCATATTATATCTCTTTTATTTACATTGCATCTCGTTTACTATTTTGCAATCTTTACTTTTCAATCTATACAATAAAAATACCAAAAATATTTATCTTATTATCTCAATCATATCTCACTTTTGCAAGTGACCATGAAGGGATTGACAACCCCTTTATCGCGTTGGTTGAAAGGTTCTTATTTGTTTGTGCAGGTACAAGGCGACTTGCGTGTAACCTCCTACTGGATTGATACATTGGTTCTCAAAAACTGAGGGAAATACTTATGCTACTTTGCTGCATCACTCTTTCCTCTTCAAGGGAAAACCAACGCGTGCTCAAGAGGTAGCACATATTATAGTTCATCACGAAGTTCCAATAACTTGGTGATGGTGACTAGAGAACTCTGCCAATCAGTATCTTATCTGGAAGATTAACTCGCACTTGATTTAAGGGATTGTAGTTCCCATACAATCTGAACACATGCTCACTGCTTGAGCTATTCTCCTCCATCCTTTAGCTATAGAACTTGTTGGAGACTTCATATCTCTCAACTCGGGCATTTGCTTGAAATATTAACTTCAACTCCTGGAACATCTCATATATTCCATGACGTTCAAAACGTCTTTGAAGTCCCGATACTAAGTCGTAAAGCATGATGCACTAAACTATCAAGTAGTCATCATATTGAGCTAGCCAAACATTCATAACGTCTGCATCTGCTCCTGCAATTGGTCTATCACCTAGCGGTGCATCAAGCACATAATTCTTCTGTGCAGCAATGAGGATAAACCTCAGATCACGGACCTAGTCTGCATCTTTGCTACTATCATCTTTCAACTTAGTTTTCTGTAGGAACATAACAAAAAAAAGGGAAGCTACAACGTGAGCTATTGATCTACAACATAATTTGCAAATACTATCAGGACTAAGTTCATGATAAATTAAAGTTCAATTAATCATATTACTTAAGAACTCCCACTTAGATAGACATCCCTCTAGTCATCTAACTGATCACGTGATCCATATCAACTAAACTATGTCTGATCATCACATGAGATGGAGTAGTTTTCAATGGTGAACATCTCTATGTTGATCATATCTACTATTTGATTCACGCTCGACCTTTCGGTCTCCAGTGTTCCGAGGCCATATCTGCATATGCTAGGCTCGTCAAGTTTAACCGGAATATTCTGCATGTGCAAAACTGGCTTGCACTCGCTGTATGTGAACGCAGAGCCTATCACACCCGATCATCTCAGCATGAAGAACTGTCGCAACGGTGCATACTCAGGGAGAACACTTATACCTTGAAATTTTAGTAAGGGGTCATCTTATAATGCTACCGCCGAACTAAGCAACATAAGAAGCATAAAAGATAAACATCACATGAAATCAAAATATGTGACATCATATGGCCATTGTCGGTGTCAAAACCGGCGGATCTCGGGTAGGGGGTCCCGAACTGTGCGTCTAGGCGGATGGTAACAGGAGACAAGGGACCCGATGTTTTACCCAGGTTTGGGCCCTCTTGATGGAGGTAAAACCCTACGTCCTGCTTGATTAATATTGATGATGTGTGTTACAAGAGTGGATCTACCACGCGATCAAAGAGGCTAAACCCTAGAAGCTAGCCTATGGTATGATTGTTGTTCGTCCTATGGACTAAAACCCTCCGGTTTATATAGACACCGGATAGGTTAGGGTTACACAGAGTCGATTACAATGGTAGGAGATCTACATATCCGTATTGCCAAGCTTGCCTTCCACGCCAAGGAAAGTCCCATCCGGACACGGGACGAAGTCTTCAATCTTGTATCTTCATAGTCTTGGAGTCCGGCCGATGATGATAGTTCGTCTATCCGGACACCCCCTAGTCCGGAACTCCCTCAGTAGCCCCTGAACCAGGCTTCAATGACGACGAGTCCGGCGCGCATATTGTCTTCGGCATTGCAAGGCGGGTTCTTCCTCCGAATAATTTATAGAAGATTGTGAACACCAGGATAGTGTCCGGCTCTGCAAAACAAGTTCCACATAACACCGTAGAGAGAATAACTTTTGCACAGATCTGCTGACGTATTCCGCGGCGTGACATCACACCACGGCCAGGCCTTTATATGAATCGTTTTTATTGTTCCACCTCAGCGTGTTTAGCGAGGCGGTTTCCTTGGCACGTCTTATCAAAGCGTAGATCATGCCCCTTATTCCGGGAATCTCATTAAATGCGGACGTGGGTAACCCAACCGTGCCCGTTGGCCTGCCTTCTCTATCAAAGGCGAGTCCTAATCGACCACGGGGTGGGCTCTTGGTATTCAACCTCTTTATAGTGAGACCAAGGCCCTCTTCTTTTTACACCCTCCATCGAGTTCGCCTCACGCTTCGAGTTCCAACACCCAAAGCTTCAGATTCAGGCGCTTCGGACTTTCGACGATGTCCGGCTACGACCAGCACGGCCGATGGATGTCTTCCTCCGTCACAGAAGAAGATGTGCTAAAGCTACGAGACGCCAGGTATCTGACCGGCGAGATATCGCATAGGCTGCCTGCTCCAGGGCAGGTCACTCCCACTCCCGAGCCCGGCGAGAACGTGGTGTTCGTGTCTCACTTCCGTCGGGGTTTAGGCTTCCCGACGGATCCCTTTGTGCAGGGGCTCATGTTTTATTATGGGCTTGATTTCCATGACTTGAATCCGGAGTCCATCCTCCATATCTCGTCATTCATTGTCGTATGTGAGGCCTTCCTCCATATTACCACCCACTTTGGATTGTGGCTCAAGACCTTCAAGGTGGAGCCAAAGATGATCCAGGGGCAGCAAGCGGAGTGCGGAGGGGCGGTCATAAGCAAATGTGATGATGCTCTGTGGCCCGAGGGCTCTTTTCAAGAGGAGCTTGGTTTGTGGCAACGGGAGTGGATTTATATCACCGCTCCCAGGGGCACCAAATGGGCGGCGCTCCCTGCCTTCCGCTCAGGTCCACCACAGCGGCTGGCATCATGGGTCAACAAGGGGCTCGACTGGGGGCCGTCCAAGGACGTTCCCCTGCTGCAGGGCCGCATTCGAGATCTCCAGGAAAGAGGGATCAATCTGGTTGCAGTGGCGTAGGTTATGGTGATCCGGCGCCTTCAGCCCTGCAAACGTCGCCCCCTCCGCCTGTGGGAATTCAATCCGGAGGGACCACGAGCTCTCCAAAATTTTATGGGCACGACGCCCATGGAGATGTATAAACTGTTCTTCGGATCACAAGAGAAGTGTCCGGACTTGACCGAGGACGCAGGACTAAGCTGCAATCGCCCAGATACTCAAGTAAGTAGTCCTGTAACCGGACAAGCTGTTCATTCATTTATTTTATATATATGCCCTGTAAAGGAGCCGCTTCTTGAACTGGAGTGGATAGCCAAGGCATAGTTGATAAGGTGTCCGGCTCCCCTCCCGGAGACCACGGCGGATCCCATCTTGACCAAGATGTTGAAGGTCGCGCCTTTTGAAGAAGGCGAAGGGGAGCGGGAAGCAACCGCCTCTGCGAAGGAGGATATCAAGGAAGGAGGGATTAAGAGTCCCACCTTCCGAGGAGAGAAGAGGACCGCTTCGAAGATCCGGAGGTCAAGGCCTCAAAGAGGGGGAAGGAATCTTCAGTAGAGAGTCCGGCGCTGGGAAGTAACCCAGCCGCATTATTTCCCCTAGGGGATCAGCCCTCCAGCCAGCCGTAAGTAAAAAGAAGGGGTCTTTGTAAATAAGGAACATCCCTGTATTTATTTATGAAGATAACCGAAATTGTACCTTGTAGTTCGGGCCTCAGCCCTTCTCAGAGCTTCGTCTTCGGGGATCTTCGTCGGGAGATGATGGAGAGCGAACGCCTCCACCTGTCGCACCCTCGTGTGAAGCGGACGACCAGTGTAGCGACCCGACCTCAGATGGTCAAGTCTTCGTAGCTTACATGTCATCCTGGATCGGTAATCTTGACACACAGTACTCGAAGGATTTATAACAGAGTAGCAATCACACACTTATTACATCGAATGTCTCAAAAGAGAACTTATTACAATAATATGGCTGAAGGCCATCTAAGGTGATAACAGCGGAAGGCTTGGAAGATAAAGTGAGTCCATCAACTCCAACGGCATAACTGAGCTGCACGGCAACGACCTACAATCCTTACTCCTATTCTGAAAAGTCTGCAACATAATACGTTGCAGCCCGAGAACGGGTCAGCACATGGAATATGCTGGCAATGTAACACATAGAGTAATGAAAGAATAAGCTATACTACATGCATATATGGCTAGTGGAAAGCTCTATGGTTACAATTTTGCGAAAAGCCAATTTTTCCCTACATCAAAGGAATAAATTTTACTTTAACTATCATGGTGGTTGAAACATCATTGAGAAGGTATAACCCCAACTCAATGATCCCAATTAAAGTGATTAACAACCCAGCAATGTTAATTTAGAGTGATGAGATACATGTGAATACTCAAGTACTAGATACTCAGAATTGTCCATAACCGGGGACACGGCTAACCATGATTAGTTTGTACACTCTGCAGAGGTTTGCGCACTTTTCCCCACAAGACTCGATCGCCTCCGTTGGTTTCTCGCACTGCATGGTGTTTGAGAGACGGATGACCGAGACACAGTCTTTCAGAAACATTAACTCTCTACTCCGGATAGATCATACCAAACCTATAAAACCCACTACCTGCTGATCCACCTCTTCGAGAGCTTCACGTAACTTACTCAACTATGCTAGAGCCCATAATAGCTTGTGGCTGCACACGGAAGTTTCTAGCATGAATAATCTCAGTTCCCTTTGAGCCTGGGTGGCGGTCCATAGGAAGATCACACGGGTACCCCAGGATTTCCAAAAAAAAAACAGACAACAATGGGTTCCCCAGGTGCCTCAATCCACCCAGATGTGTATTTAAGTTGCCACCTTAAAGTAAACCATTAATTAGCAATCTCACATCTGTCGTGAATATCTCTCAAACCCAAACCACGTCTATGAGCATAGCATGGCAATATAAGCATAACGTAGAAGTAACTCCCAAGGGTTTGAAAGTAACAGGGCAATAGGTTCCTACCTCATCATCTACTTCCCAACCCACAATTTAATGACATCCTAATCATGCAATGTTTGAGGGTTGAGCTAATGCATAAAACTCGGTATGAAAAGGTATGATCAAGTGTTACTTGCCTTCTTTGACGATCCGTGAATCCTAGAGACTTCGTAGTAACACGCTTACGCACTCCGAAAATTCTATCGCAAGCAAACAATACATACATAAGTAAACAAGCAAAGATGCACAAACAAAACTTCAACTGAAAGAGGTTGACCAGAGTTCAACTTAAGAACTCCGGTTTGCAAAAAGAATCAAACCAAACGGAACAACAAAACTCAAACAGCGAAAGAAAAAGGGTCCGTTTACTAATCTGAACTAGGGTCAAATTTTACAAGGAAAAAAACTGGTTTAAGTTGATTATTCGGAAGGACGGTTTCGAGATGAAACTCCAGGCGCTTGAATCGCCTGATTCCGATAAACGAGCGAAAAGATAAATAGGTTTGAAAATTGGATCAGAAATCGCGATCAGAATAACCGCGGGATAAATCTGATAAAAGAAAAGCGACGAACTGCTAAACGAACGAACGTTCGTTAACAGAAACTTAAACGGTGAACGCGTTCGTTAGAACGAGCAGAATGACAGACTTTCGCTAAGTAAATAAACCGACGAAATAAACTGATCTATATATATATATATAAACGATCTAGGGTTTTCTTTAAAAAAACCGGCGGCGGGGTCGGGTACCTCCGGCGAGGCGCGTCCGGCGGGGCGGCGGCTCCGGCGGGTTCCGGGGTGGGGCGGCAAGGGCAGGGCAGCGGCCGCTCGGCGAGAGGACGGCGACGGCGGGAGGCGGCGGCAGCGGATCGGGGCTCGGGCTCGAGACTCCGGGCTCAAGCGGGTTTCGGCGGCTCGGGTGGTGGCGGGGTGGTGGTGTGGCGGGCGGCGACATTTATAGGAGGCGAGGCGGCGGCTTGGGGAAGGGGCGGGCGGCTCCGGCTTGGGGAAGGGGGCGCCCGGGGTGGAGTCCGGCTCGGACTCGCCCTCGGCGTCCGTGCAGCCAGACGGCGCTGGGAGGCGGCAAGCGGCCCTGGCTCGGCTGGGCCTTGCCCAATCGGTATGGGTCCATTTTTTAACATTCCATGAAAGAAAAATTCCTAGAAAAATAAATAAAAATCTAAAAATTCCAAAACAAGTTTTCTGCGTCTAAATAAAATATTTAGAACTAGAGGAACTTTTCTTGGCCCCTAAAATGCAACTTTTAAAGCGTGCAAATTTTTCTAGGGCAAATAAAATTCCAAATAAAATCAAATAAAATCCCAAAAATGATTTTAACATTTTTCCTCCGTTATTTCAATTATTTTGGAGAAGTCATATTATTTCCCCTCATTTATTTATTTAAATTGAAATAGTTTTCCGGAGAGAAAATAATTAAAATCCAATATCCTCGTCTTTCATTATTTGACAAAATTCAAATATGAAAATCAAAAAAATCCCCAACTCTCTCCGAGGGTCCTTGAGTTGCTTAGGATTTCGAGGATGGCAAGTGAATATGCAATAAAATATGACATGCAAGAATGACGTATGTATAACATGCCAAATTGAAAATTTGGGATGTTACAAACCTACCCCCCTTAAGATGAATCTCGCCCTCGAGATTCGTGTTCGCTAGAAAATAGGTGCGGATGGTCCTTGCGAATATCATCTTCTCGCTCCCAGGTGGCTTCATCCTCGGTATGGTGACTCCACTGAACTTTGCAAAACTTGATCACCTTGCTGTGAGTGACTCGGCTATCAAACTCCAAAATCTTTACTGGCTTCTCCTCATAAGTCAAGTTATTATCCAATTGTATCGCCTCCAGGGGCACTGTATCTTTTAACGGTATGTCGGCCATCTCAGCGTGGCACTTCTTCAGTTGTGATACGTAAAACACATCGTGAACTCCTGACAGTCCTTCGGGTAACTCCAGTTTCTAGGCAACTTCTCCCATTCGTTCTAAAACACGATATGGTCCCACAAATCTTGGGGCTAACTTTCCTTTTACTCCAAAACGTTTCACTCCCCTCAGGGGTGATACTTTCATGAGATAGGCTCTGTCTCCAATTTCATAGGTTACTTCCTTACATTTTGAATCTGCGTAACTCTTACATCTAGGCGAGCAATTTTTAGTACATCTCTGATCAGTTTAACCTTCTCCTCTGAGTCTTTGATCAAATCTGGTCCAAACAAGCGACGGTCTCCAACCTCATCCCACATCAAGGGTGTTCTACATCTGCGTCCATTCTGAGCTTGAGCGGTGCCATCTTCAAACTGGCACGGTAGCTGTTGTTGTATGAGAATTCTGCGTCTGACAAATTGTCATCCCAACTAGATCCATAATCTAGCGCATACGGGCTCTCAACATGTCCTCCAAAATCTGATTGACCCTCTCTGCATCTGTCCATCCGTGCATGGGTGGAGCGGTACTAAACTCCAATCTGGTACCCAAAGTCTGGTGTAGTTGATGCCAAAATTTTGAAGTAAACTGTGTTCCTCTATCTCGTCTGATACTCCTCGGAACTCCATGCAAACATCTGATCCTTGTCATATATATCTTGGCCAACTTGGCACATGTATAAGTTGTTTTCACTGGGATAAAGTGAGCTAGTTTGGTCAACCGATCCACTACCACCCATATTGAATCATATCCTGCTTTGGTTCTAGGTAATCCGGTGATAAAATCCATGCGAAGCTTGTCCCACTTCCATTCTGGTATTGGCATAGGCTGCAACAGTCCTGCTGGCTTTTGATGCTCTTCCTTCACTCTCTGGCATACATCACAAACGGCTACATACTCGGCAATGTCCTTCTTCATACCAGTCCACCAGAAACGTTCCTTCAAGTCCAAATACATCTTGGTGTTTCCGGGGTGAATCGAGTATGGTGAGTCATGGGCCTCTTCAAGTATTAACTTCCTGATCTCCGAATTGTTGGGCACATAAATCCGATCCTCAAACCACAAGGTATCGTGCTCATCCTCACGAAAACCTTTGGCTTTTCCTTTTCCCATCTTTTCCTTTATCTCAACAATCTCTTTATCCTCCTTTTGAGCGTCTCGAATCTTGTCTAACAAGGTCGACTGAATCTCCATTGTTGCAAGAAAACCTCTTGGAACAATCTCCAACTGAAGTTCCATAACATCCTCTGCTAACTCCTTTGGCAGTCCTCTACCTTCAAGGATATTGGCATAACTCTTCCGACTCAAAGCGTCTGCTACGACGTTGGCTTTTCCTGGATGATAGTGTAGCTTCATGTCGTAATCCTTTATAAGTTCCAGCCGACTCCTGCATGCGAGGTTTAACTCATACGTGAAAATGTACTTCAAACTCTTATGATCCGTGTACACATCACAACGGTTTCCCATGAGATAATATCTCCAGGTCTTCAACGCATGTACTACAGCTCCTAGCTCCAAATCATGCGTGGCATAATTCAACTCATGAGGCTTCAGTTGTCGTGAGGCATACGAAACAACTTTTCCTTCCTGCATAAGAACACATCCAAGTCCCAAGCGAGAGGCATCACAATACACTTGAAACTCCTTATGTATATCTGGCAATGTCAGCACTGGGGTTGTAGTCAACCGTTTCTTCAACTCTTGGAAGCTTGTCTCACAATCCTCTGTCCATTTGAACTTGGTATCCTTCTTTAGCAATTCTGTCATTGGTTTAGCAATCTTGGAAAAATTCTCAATGAATCTCCGATAATATCCTGCCAGTCCAAGGAAACAGCGAATCTCGCTGACTGAAGTGGGTGCCAACCACTCAGTGACTGACTAAATTTTACTGTGATCTACTGCTATACCCTCTCCTGATATAACATGCCCAAGAAATCCAACTTCCTTTAACCACAACTCGCACTTGCTGAATTTGGCATATAACTGGTGTTCCCTGAGTTTCTCAAGAACCAAACATAGGTGTTCTGCGTGCTCCTCTTCGTTCTTCGAGTAAACCATAATGTCATCGATAAACACCACAACAAACTTGTCCAAATACTCCATGAACACTTTGTTCATCATACTCATGAAATAGGCAGGGGCGTTAGTCAGTCCAAACGACATGACCGTATACTCATATAATCCATATCGTGTGGTGAATGTTGTCTTTGGTATATCCTTCTCTCGGATCTTCAACTGATGGTATCCTGATCGTAGATCAATTTTAGAAAACACCTTAGCTCCTTGCAACTGATCAAACAGATCATTAATCATCGGTAAGGGATACTTGTTCTTTATCGTTACTTCATTCAGAGCTCGGTAATCAACAACCATCCTTAGGGATTTATCCTTCTTCTCCACCAAAAGTACTGGTGCTCCCCAAGGTGATGAACTTCTACGAATGTAACCTTTCTCCAATAGCTCTTTGATCTGATTCTTAATTTCCTCCAGATCATTTGCGGGCATCCGATAGGGTCTCTTTGATATTGGCCCTGTACCTGGTATTAGTTCTATCAGAAACTTCGATGTCTCGATCTGGTGGCATGCACAGTAACTCTTAGGAAAAACATCTGGATAATCCTTCACTACGGTACTTCCTCTTGTACAACTCCCGTGAGGGTATTCACTTAGCTCCTCCTAGGCACATGCCTAGATACATACTTAATCCTTTTTTCCCTCCGGGGTGGTAAGATAGATTGACTTGCTAGCACGTCGATACTTCCTCCAAACTTCGACATTCAATCCATACCTAATATCACATCAAATCCTTGCGACTCCAAGATAATTAGGTCAGACGGAAAAACATGTGTGCCAATGATTAGGGGTATCTGGGTGCACCATCTGCTAGCCATATACTCTGCTCCAAAGAGCTCACTAAAGAGGGGTTCTAAAGGGTGCAGGTTGGTAACTTAAACTTATCCACAAATCCCCTTGATATATATGAATGCGATGCACCGGTATCGAAAAGAACAATAGCGGTAAATGACTGAACCAGAAACTTACCTATTACCGCATCCGGCTGCTCTTCAACTTCCTCCACGTTAACGTGGTTCACTTGTCCTTTGTTGAATGGATTGGGCTTCTTCCCAGCGCTCCCATTTCCGTTTCCATTCTTTCCTTCAGGGCAGTCGTTGGCATAGTGCCTGTCTTCCCAAGACTTAAAGCAAATAACTTGGCTCAAGTCTCTCTTAGCGGGTGTAGCTGGGTTAGAGCGATTCTGATTATTCTTGGCTGCATTTACATTCACATTCTTCGCACCATTATGCGATCCTCCTCGATTATGGCTATGTCCTCCATGGTTATGAACTAGTCCTCCCGAGTTCGGGGTTAAGCGAGGTTTCTGGTGAGCTCCTGAGTTATACTTCCCTTGTCCATACTTCCTCTTACGACTCTCAAATTGCTGCTGCTTACCTTCAATCATTAGGGCCTTATCTACCAACTCCTGGTAGTTGTTGAAAGTTGCCACCATCAGCTGCATACTCATCTCATCATTCAGTCCTTCCATAAACTTCTCTTGCTTCGCGGCATCCGTGGCCACATCATCAGGGGCATAGCGTGATAACTTGCTAAACTCATCCACGTCTTTGGGCGCGATCACGGTTCCCCCTGGCGTAAGTTGCGGAACTCACGCTTCTTTATCTGCATGGCTCTAGTTGAAACATGGGCCGTGCGAAAAGCTTGTTGGAACTGGTCCCAATTGACATTGGCTATAGGAAAAGTAGCCGTGTAATTCTCCCACCATGCGGTTGCTGGTCCATCCAATTGATGTGCGGCAAAGCGCACTCTTTCAGCATCCGTGCATCCTGCGGTGGTTAACTCCTTCCAATCTGGCGTAACCAGTCATACGCAACTATTGGCTCGGTGCTCTTTGGAAAACACCGGCGGTTGTAACCTCGGAAAGCGGGCTAAATTGTCCCTTTGGCGGCGGGTTGTTGTTGTTGTTGTTGTTGGCATTGCCACAGGTTACGAACTAGCAATTGCATCAAGGCATTACGCTATTGGATCAACTGAGTGAGCTCCGGCGGAAAAGCAAAACCGGGGTCACGTCTCGGAGGCATCTGAGGGTTTAGAGGAGAGATTAGAAATAGAAAGAGGTCTAGTGAGAAAACACTACCCATATGCACATGAGGCAACACACACATTCATTCAATCAAGCAAGCAAGGGCATACAATATGATCTAGGACTATCATTATCGTGCTCAACTACTACTAGTTACATGGGGAAAAATACTACTAATATTTGGTGGTCGTCTAGAAATTTTGATCGGTGGAGGACTCCATGATGTCTGCTCCAGCTTCGTCTTCATAGTCATCATCACTTGGATCTGAGTTGGTGTCATGGATGATGATGTATTTGTCTGGACCAGCGGGGTCTTCTTCCCCTTCTTGCTCCTCTTCCTTGGGTGCTGGTCCTCCCATGAAAACTCCGATCTTCTTGACTAGGTCGTCGTTCTTCTCCAGTAGTATCTTGATTTCTTCCTCATATCCATCGCGTGTAGACTTGAGTTCTTCCTCTAATTCGATGATCTTAGTTTTCGCCTTCTTCAAATCCAGCATGTCAGCGCACATCTGGTTCTCATGACGTCGAATGTGCTGGTTTAGCTCCTGGATGTAAGCTGCAATGGATCTATCCTTCTTGGTGCTAATTACTTCCCATTGCTCGTCTCGGCGCCCACATATTTGGTATATGGTGTCTTTAAGCTCCTTGTTGTAGACTTCTCCAATCCGTCCCATGGTAATGTGAGTTGCCATACTCTTTCCCAAACTCCAGGTTGGTGCATTGAAAACACATACTATAGGCTTCGTGCTTGGTGCAAACGTTCTTCCGGAACTAAGGCTTGAATCTTCCAGCATTCTTCTTACGGTAAGGTGGCGTTATGCGTCCGGTGAAGCTTGGTATTCCAATATTCAGGTACCTAGTGACTTCCTTCAAGTGGCGTCCGAAAGGTGTGTCTTCATCCGGTTGGGCAAACTTGTACTTCATCTCCGTCATCCTAAAGAGTGGAAAAATGGAGAGGTCAGAAATGAGTAGAGAGGAGTGACCTATGGTTTTATCTTAGTGGTCGTGTCCTACACTCAGCGTGTGCTCTGATACCATCTTGTAGCGACCCGCCCTCAGATGGTCAAGTCTACGTGTACATGTCATCCTGGATCGGTAATCTTGACACACACGGTACTCGAAGGATTTATAACAGTAGCAATCACACACTTATTACATCGAATGTCTCAAAAGAGAACTTATTACAATAATATGACTGAAGGCCATCTAAGGTGATAACAGCGGAAGGCTTGGAAGATAAAGTGAGTCCATCAACTCCAACGGCATAACTGAGCTGCACGGCAACGACCTACAATCCTTACTCCTCGTCTGAAAAGTCTGCAACATAATACGTTGCAGCCCGAGAACGGGCCAGCACATGGAATATGCTTGGCAATGTAACACATATAGTAATGAAAGAAGAAGCTCTACTACATGCATATGTGGCTGGTGGAAAGCTCTATGGTTACAGTTTTGTGAAAAGCCAATTTTTCCCTACATCAAAGGAATAAATTTTACTTTAACTATCATGGTGGTTGAAACATCATTGAGAAGGTATAACCCCAACTCAATGATCCCAATTAAAGTGATTAACAACCCAGCAATGTTAATTTAGAGTGATGAGATACATGTGAATACTCAAGTACTAGATACTCAGAATTGTCCATAATCGGGGACACGGCTAACCATGATTAGTTTGTACACTCTGCAGAGATTTGCGCACTTTTCCCCACAAGACTCGATCGCCTCCGTTGGTTTCTCGCACTGCATGGTGTTTGAGAGACGGATGACCGAGACACAGTCTTTCAGAAACATTAACTCTCTACTCCGGGTAGACCATACCAAACCTATAAAACCCACTACCTGCTGATCTACCTCTTCGAGAGCTTCACGTAACTTACTCAACTATGCTAGAGCCCATAATAGCTTGTGGCTGCACACGGAAGTTTCTAGCATGAATAATCTCAGTTCCCTTTGAGCCTGGGTGGCGGTCCATAGGAAGATCACACGGGTACAGGATTTCCAAAAAAAACAGACAACCTTTGGGTTCCCAGTGCCTCAATCCACCAGGATGTGTATTTAAGTTGCCACCTTAAAGTAAACCATTAATTAGCAATCTGCATATGTCGTGAATATCTCTCAAACCCAAACCACGTCTCTGAGCATAGCATGGCAATATAAGCATAACGTAGAAGTAACTCCCAAGGGTTTGAATGTAACAGGCAATAGGTTCCTACCTCATCATCTACTTCCCAACCCACAATTTAATGACATCCTAATCATGCAATGTTTGAGGGTTGAGCTAATGCATAAAAACTGGGTATGAAAAGGTATGATCAAGTGTTACTTGCCTTGCTGACGATCCGTGAATCCTAGAGACTCGTAGTAACACGCTTCGCACTCCGGAAATTCTATCGCAAGCAAACAATACATGCATAAGTAAACAAGCAAATATGCACAAATGAAACTTCAACTGAAAGAGGTTGACCAGAGAATTCAACTTAAGAACTCCGGTTTGCAAAAAGAATCAAACCAAACGGAACAACAAAACTCAAACGGCGAAAGAAATAGGGTCTGTTTACTAATCTGAACTAGGGTCAAATTTTACAAGGATAAAAACTGGTTTAAGTTGATTATTCGGAAGGAGGGTTTCGAGATGAAACTCCAGGCGCTTGAATCGCCTGATTCCGATAAACGAGCGAAAAGATAAACAGGTTTGAAAATTGGATCAGAAATCGCGATCAGAATAACCGCGGGATAAATCTGATAAAAGAAAAGCGACGAACTGCTAAGCGAGCGAGCGTTCGTTAACAGAAAACTTAAGCGATGAACGCGTTCGTTAGAACGAACGGACGAACGGACGTTCGCTAAGTAAATAAACCGACGAAATAAACCGATCTATATATATATAAAAAACGATCTAGGGTTTTCTTTTAAAAAACCGGCGGCGGGGTCGGGTACCTCCGGCGAGGCGTCCGTGGGCGGCGGCGGGTTCCGGGTGGGCGGCGAGGGCAGGGCGGCGGCTCGGCGGCGAAGCGGGCGGCGGAGGCGGCGGCGGATCGGGCTCCGGGCGGCTCGGGCTCCGGGCTCCGTGAGTTTCGGCGGCTCGGGTGGTGGCGGTGGTGGTGTGGCGTGGCAAGTGGCGGCATTTATAAGAGGGTGGGGCGGCTTGGGGAAGGGGCGGCGGGTCCGGCTTGGGAAGAGGCGCCGGGGTGGAGTCCGGCTCGGACTCGCCCTCGGCGTCCGTGCAGCCTGGCAGCTGGCCAGCATGGCCGGCCTGGCTCGGCTGGGCCTTGACCCGGTCGACATGAGTCCAATTTTTTTAAACATTCCATGAAAGAAAAATTCCTAGAAAAATAAATAAAAATCTAAAAATTCCAAAACAAGTTTTCTCCGTCTAAATAAAATATTTAGAACTAGAGGAACTCTTCTTGGCCCCTAAAATGCAACTTTTAAAGCGTGCAAATTTTCTAGGGCAAATAGAATTCCAAATAAAATCAAATAAAATCCCAAAAATGATTTTAACATTTTTCCTCCATTATATCAATTATTTTGGAGAAGTCATATTATCTCCCCTCATTTATTTATTTAAATTGAAATAGTTTTCTGGAGAGAAAATAATTAAAATCCAATATCCTCGTCTTTCATTATTTGACAAAATTCAAATATGAACATCAAAAAAATCCCCAACTCTCTCCGAGGGTCCTTGAGTTGCTTAGGATTTCGAGGATGGCAAGTGATTATGCAATAAAATATGACATGCAAGAATGACCTATGTATAACATGCCAAATTGAAAATTTGGGATGTTACACCGGAAGGTGTCGTAAATGAGGGTTCCCCCAAGTCGGCGGGGCGGAAGGTCCAGCGCCAAGTGGCGTCTTGGTCGGAGGAGCTGAAGGATCTGCTCGGGCGGCGGCTATTTCAGAGGATCACCGTGCTCTAATGGAGTGCGGTGATTGAAAGAATTGCATCCATGGAGAGCGGATTGCATGAAGCAGTCGAGAAGCTTCTTGGCGGGGGTTTGAGGTACGCAAAAATGATGTACCTTCCGACAGTTATGCATATAAAATGCGCTGTATAGATAGTAGCCCACGAGACTCGGTATGTTGTCAAAATTGACAACGTGCGAGATCAAATCTCAATTTTAACATATCACCGCTCCTAAACAGGTGGCGGGGCGTCCGGAGGCCAGCCGGACTGATGAATATGCCGAACTAAAGCGGCAACTGGACGAGGCGGATGCGGACATCGCGCTGGTCAATAAACGGTTTGACGAGTCACAAGGTATGCGACTTCTATGGGGACACCTGGTAAGGGAGCTTGACGCCCATGTCTTATTGTTTGTATGCTTAATGCAGATGGTGCCGTTGTCGTTGAGGAGCTGCGGGCAGAACTTCGCCGAGCAAAAGAGCAAGTCGAGGAGTAATGTCGGCCGCTTTAAAAGGCGGCCGAAGAGCTAGAAGCTGAACGGGCTGCTCACTGCCGAAGCCAAGAGGAGATGGCCGATATGGCCAAAAAGTTAAGGAATACTACCGATCGCTGTGAGGTTCTTGAAAAAGAGCGTCAAGCGGAACAAGAGGGCCTAAAGAAGGCCACCGCCGAATCCAAGAATGCCCAATCGGCTTTGAAAGCTGCCAAGGAGGAGCTGAGTCAGGCCGGGGCAATTGCGGCTGGAAAACCGTTTCTGCTGCGGAGGAAATATACAGATCCAAAGTATGCTCAGTTGGATAAATTGTGGAGTTCAGAGGATGCTTATCTGGACTTGGCGGCGAAACCTTGTGGACGCGTTGAGCACTTCCAGGCCAGAAGGGGCACATAAGGGAAGAGCTATATTGGTCGCAATTCCATAGTCCGGGCGTCCTCTGCTGCTGACCGATCGGTTGGCGAATGGGCGAGCTGAATCGATTGTCCGGATTTGCCATGAAGCATGTCTTGACACACTTGTGGCCGGACGGACCCCAGCCGAAGAGCTATTTTGGTTTAGTGCAGAAGTTTCTTGGTGCGGTGCCGCGTATCGATGTAATGAAGCGATCGGCGTGCATTGAGGGAGCGCGGATGGATCTTGCCCGTGTCAAGACATACTGGGCAGAGATGAAGGCCACTGACGTTGCATCCCAGGATTCGGACAGAAGTCGAGTACCTGCCGAGCACTACTTTGAAGAAGTCCTGCGGGCGCTCATTTAATAGAGACGCAGTGCTCGAAGGATATTATGTTTAAATGACATGTATGATTTGTGAAAACAATGTTTCAATGTAATATAAGTGCTTTTTATACTTGTGCGTTCAAGTAGTAAACTACTCCCTATGCGGCCGTTTATGTATATGTGTATATAATCTGAAAGATGGCAGTCCTTGGCTTCAGCCCCCACGCACATAGTGCGGGGTGTTCTGCAAAAAGCGCTTTTTCACACTTAATCCAACGTCTTGGTCCTGTTAAGGAGGTGATAGCGTAGCAAACCAGGCAACCGTACTATAATGCTTTATCACTTTCACTTAGCCATAGGAGTTCGAGGGTGGGGCTACTATATAGCCCCTGGGGGCACCGCACTCTCCCGAATTCGGGGTGCGTATGTGCCTGACCGAAAACCGGTCCTTCGTTAATGCGGAGGAATTCTAAACATTCCTGTGAGTCGTCGAGTGGTTGACCAGTCTCTCGCTATATCATGACAGTCAGTTTTCGGCTTTCTCTACTGAGGTGCTCGCCCGGCCGAACCGGGGCACAATCGCAGTAGTTCTCCTGGTGTCGCGTTAGCCGTGAAAACGGAACGTAAGGCAGCAAAACACAGGAGCCGGGCAACCCAACATTTGACCAAAGACATGATTCGGAGCTGATGCATATAAGGCCTAACTCGAGACGCCGAGTACTCCTTAAGGTATTCGGTCTTTATGAAAATGGGCAGAATAATGCCCTAAGCCCCTGGTGTCTAAATGCAGCGCAAAAAATTCTGGTGCGGCAAATGCCAAAGCACCAGCCTCCTCCTCTTTTATATTAAGGAACCGGGGGGATGTATATCAACAAGAGACAGTGAAAAAGGTTTACGCAGGGTCTTAATCTGAAAAGAATCCTTGCAACGGGTCCCTACTGCACGTCTGCGCATGTGTCTCCGTTGTGCCGTATCCTGGACGGGTGTAGCACGTTGTTCATCTGTAAAAGAGAGGAACTTAGTTTGAAAGAAAAAGGGTCGTGCGAAAGGTGTACTTAATATTAAATAAACAGAGTGCAGTTGAAGAATTAAATAAAATTGAGCTTTATTGTCTCTTGTTATACATGCATGCGGCCCTCGTATGGGGTATGCCGCTAGTAGGCGCGGACTCGTCTAGCCGTGTCCGGGGTTCAATTACCTATTCAGGTGCTTTGGTTAGCGGGCGGATTGGTGTGGGGCTGTTAAGGCAGCCTCGCATACTTCCGTGCTTTCGAGTGACATAATACTCCCTTTTAATGAGATGATGTCGCGTGGACGGGCATTTTAAGTGTAAGAGATGCGTAATGCAGTATTGCGTTAAAGCGGGCGAAAGCTTCGCGTCCCAATAGTGCTTGATGGCTACTTTTAAGCGGGCGACATGGAAGAGTAACCTTCATGACGGAAGTTGTCGGATGAACCAAACACAACTTCTAGCAGTATGGAGCCCGTGCAGAGGGCGTATGGGCCGGGCAGTACTCCTTTAAAGGAGGTGTTCCTACGACGAATTTTGGTTGGGTTTATCCCCATCCTGCGGATTGTGTCCTGATATATCAGGTTTATGTCACTGCCGCCATCCATGAGGACATGTGTAAATTGGAATCCATCGATTATAGGATCCAATATCAAGGCAGTCCATCCTGCGTTACGGATATTATCGAAATAGTCCTGATGGTCGAAGGTGATTGGTTTTGACAACCAGTGTGCGGCGTGCCTTTTAGGGGGCGCCGCTTTGTTTTTCCTTTTGGTCACGTGAAGTGAGTTTACTGTTTTGACCTCCTGTGGGAAAGTTTTTTGTTTTCCGGGGTTCTGCTTGTGGTGCTCGTCGTCATCTTTACTTGGTGTGTCGAGCCCCTTGTGTTCGGCGTTCAGTCTGCCGGATTGTTCGCCGAGAGCTTTTGAATCCGGCGTTGACCGCCGTACTATTTGGGCCATTTTCCTTATTCCGGCGTTGATCTTTTCTGCGTCGTGATTTCCCATTTCCATCCCTGATTTCGGATGTACTCGGGTCGCTGGTGCTGCATCTAGCCAGCTAGTTGTCCTCTCCCGCGCAAAAGCGGGTCATGAGGCTTGTTAATGCGGCCATTGTTCTTGGCTTTTCTTGGCCGAGGTGTCTGGCGAGCCATTCGTCTCGGACGTTGTGTTTGAAAGCTGCTAAGGCTTCGGCGTCCGGACAGTCAACTATTTGGTTCTTTTTAGTAAGGAACCTGTTCCAGAATTTCCAGGCTGACTCTCCGGGCTGTTGAGTTATGTGACTTAGATAAATGCGCATCGGAGGCGGACATAAGTCCCTGAAATTTTGCGAAATGCATCCTCGAGCTCTCCCAGCTTCCAATGGTATTTTCGGGGAGGCTTTTAAGCCAATGCCGAGCTGGCCCTTTGAGTTTAAGGAGTAAGTATTTTATGGCGTGGAGATCGTCTCCTCTAGCCATGTGTATGTGGAGGATGTAATCCTCGATCCAGACTCCAGGGTCTGTTGTTCCGTCGTATACCTCTATGTTTACGGGTTTGAATCCCGCTGGAAATTCATGATCCAGCACCTCATCGGTGAAACATAGGGGGTGTGCGGCGCACCTATATTTGGGTGTGCTGTGATCTTCGGAATTTTGGCGTATTGCATTGCTTTGACGAGCCTGCTTTCTTGGCCCATAGATGGACCTAACTGGGCCATCCTCTTGATGTGAATCCTTATGCGTTTCGCATATTGGCTTGTGTGCAGCGCCATTCGCCCCTCTCTTTTTGCCGTGAGGTCGTCCATCCGACCGGGTGGCCTTCTTGCTTTTTAATTGTGGGGGCTCTAAGGCCTCCTCGTCGAATTCAGGCAGTAGCTTTCTTTTCAGGTAGCGCTTTGTTCGGCGACTGTCGCCGTACTTATCTGCGGTGCTGAATACTTTGCTCCATCTAATCCTGAGTGCATCTTCCGCTGTTTTGAGCTTCCGCTTCTGCTTTTTCAGGCTACGCGATGGCAGCGAGCCTTTTCTGGAGGTCATTTTGCTCCAATGGTTTGTCCGGTGTGAGATCGTCCGGACTGTTTTCTTTGCCAGGGACAAATTATTTATCCAAGTTTTCTTGTTCGGACGATTGCTCGATAGCTTGTTCGTTGTCAATCGGTTCGCCCTGCTCTATGGCTGGGTCTTTGTTGAGGCGGGACTTTGTTCGGCGTTTACGTTTCCGTTTTGACTGCTTTTCGAAGGATTTATCCTTCGTAGCGTCCCGTTGCTCCTCGTCTTCATTTGCTTTAGGTATATCCACCATGTATACATCATGGGGTGAGGTTGTCCAGCATCCTATAGGTGCTGGTTCATTGTTGTCTCCTACATCGTCGTCCATACCGCCGATGTCTTGTCGAAATCGAGCACGTCGTGTAGGCTATCGACAGTGGCTACGAAGTGGGTGGTGGGTGGGCGTTGAATTTCTTCGTCGTCCGTATCCCAACCTTCCTGACCGTGGTCCGGCCAGGGCTTTCCGGATAAAGAGAGAGACTTTAGTGAATTCAGGATGTCGCCAAAGGGCGAGTGCTGAAAGATGTCCGCGGCCGTGAACTCCATAACGGGCGCCCAATCGGATTCGATTGGCAAGGGCGCGGAGGGATCGGAGTCCGGGGAGGAGTCCGGCACCCTGGAGTCGAGGTCTTCGCAAAGGACAGGGATGGTGTTCGGCTCGATCGCTGTTGAGATTAAAGCCCCCGAGGCGGTGTCCAACCACTCGTCCTCGATCGGGGAATCCGGCTCCGGATTAAGGGTCGGAGCGGATTCTGGTGCGGCCTCCAGGGCACTGTTCGGCTGCAGAGCTAGATCATGCCCATCGAGGCAGTGCGGCGCGCTTGGCTGCAGCTCGAATCCGTCGAAGATCGAGTCTCCGCGGATATCGGCCGTATAGTTTAAACTTCCAAATCTGACCTGACGGCCAGGGGCGTAGCTTTCGATCTGCTCCAGATGGCTGCTTAATTGGCCCGCAGTGCAAAGCCGCCGAACACGAAGATCTGTCTGGGGAGAAAAGACACACCCTGGACCGCGTCGTTGTTGATGATCGAAGGAGCCATCGGGGACGACACAGAGGAACTCTCAGTGAAAGCACCAATGTCGGTGTCAAAACCGGCGGATCTCGGGTAGGGGGTCCCGAACTGTGCGTCTAGGCGGATGGTAACAGGAGACAAGGGACATGATGTTTTACCCAGGTTCCGGCCCTCTTGATGGAGGTAAAACCCTACGTCCTGCTTGATTAATATTGATGATGTGTGTTACAAGAGTGGATCTACCACGAGATCAAAGAGGCTAAACCCTAGAAGCTAGCCTATGGTATGATTGTTGTTCGTCCTATTGACTAAAACCCTCCGGTTTATATAGACACCGGATAGGTTAGGGTTACACAGAGTCGATTACAATGGTAGGAGATCTACATATCCGTATCGCCAAGCTTTCCTTCCACGCCAAGGAAAGTCCCATCCGGACACGGGACGAAGTCTTCAATCTTGTATCTTCATAGTCTTGGAGTCCGGCCGATGATGATAGTTCGGCTATCCGGACACCCCCTAGTCCGGAACTCCCTCAGCCATCATCATCTTGTGCCTTTGATATCCATCTCCAAAGCATCGTCATGATCTCCATCATCTCACCGGCTTAAGGCTCCAGCCAGTTGCCGATAACTTCTACAAAACATGATCATCTCATACAATAACATATATCATATCATGTCTTGACCATATCACATCACAACATGCCCTGCAAAAACAAGTTAGGCGTGTTCTACTTTGTTGCTGCAAGTTTTACGTGGCTGCCATGGACTTCTAGCAAGATCCATTCTTACCTCGCATTAAAACCACAACGATTTTTTATCAAGTGTGATGTTTTAACCTTCAGCAAGGACCTGCCGTACTCAAACTTGATTCAACTAATGTTGGAGAAATAGACACCCGCTAGCCACCTGTGTGCGAAGCACGTCGGTAGAACCAATCTCGTGAACGTGGTCATATAATGTCGGCACGGGCCGCTTCATCCAACAATACAGCCGAATCAAAGTAAAGGCGTTGGTGGTAAGCAGTATGACAATTATTGACCACAACTCTTTGTGTTCTACTCGTGCATATATCATCTACGCATAGACCTGGCTCTGATGCCACTGTTGCGGAACATAGCATGCAATTTCAAAAAAATTCTTATGATCATGCAAAGATCTATCTAGGAGATGCATAGCAACGAGAGGGGGAGAGTGTGTCCACGTACCTTTGTAGACCCAAAGCGGAAGCGTTTAGTAATGCGGTTGATGTAGTCGAACTTCTTCATGATTCAACCGATCCAAGTACCGAACGTATGGCACCTCCGTCTTCAGCACACGCTCAGCACGATGACCAGTTAAACTCTGAAGTAAAGGCATCATTAAAAATTTGTAATTGTAGATGTTGGCCAGTTTAACTCTAACCCGACACACGTGTATGAACACAACAGCTGAGATAACCTTACATCTGTTTTCCTTTACTAAATAAAGGCATATGCAGATATGTCCGAGTATTTTGAGATTTCAGCTGCTTTTGATAGGTCTTTCATTCAGAAAAAACAAATGGTTTGTTAATGCAAGGAGTCACTGTCCATGTGTCGATGGGTTTATATGTGCCTCTCTTTCAACTAGAGAGGAACTAATTATATGTTCATGGCTAAAAGTTTTGAAAATTTCTGCAAATTGTTTAGGTTTGAACAGAGATTCGAAACACATTTATGCAAGCTTCCATCTTTTTCAGAGATTTGTTTTAGTAAGCATGACCTTGGCTACCAACCATAGATTGGTTTGAAATTGAAACCACATGGGTTGAGAGCCATTTTTTCCTTCGAAAATAGATTGCAAGCCATAGTGCCAATTCTTAAAAGAATGAGCCCAACAAAGAAGAATGGACTGGGCACATGCAGGTCAATAAAAAATGTGCACAGTAGTCTACTAATTAGACAACAACTCAATCGTGCAGAGCCTACCAAGGGAACAAATACTACTATGTTACACCAAGAGCCTGCTTAATGCATACTCATTTTTTCACAGCTTCTCATCTGTTCGATTCACTATTTTGGCGGATATTGCAACTACTGCTAGCCGGAGAGAGCTTCTTGATTATGGAACACATTATATTTTTGTAGTACGGAGAAAAGTCAGTTGTAACAAATAATATTTTGATTTTCTGTTAGTTAACAACTGAGCTCAGATGTTTTGTTCCATCTTAAGTGGTTGAAAACTTGAAAAGCATTTCCTTTATATCTGAGTAACTCTTGTTCTGTGCCTTCTCCATCAATATTAACATTTTCTGAATATATGCCATGTTTCTAGGCAAAATATTCATCATCAAAGGCCTCTTCGAACAATAAAACTTCGAGTTCTTGTTCACCTCCCCATTTGACCATTCTCTTTATTTGAAACATGGGATGAAGTTGCTTGGGTAGTAAACATGATTTATGGTACAAATTGTCATGCAGTGAGCTTCCTCCTAGATGAGGTGGTGAACATGGACTGGGGTTGCAGAGATAGTTGGTGAAGAAAGAAATGTTAAGTGATTTATTTAATAAAAAAAGAGCAAATTCAGATGTGCACGAGAAATCAATAGGTATACATTAACTTGATTAAAGTTGAACAACCAAACTAATATATGCCCTGTTGTAACGCATGATCAATTTTATTTTCCAAGTGAAATCTTCCTACTAATTATATATATATATATATATATATATATATATATATATATATATATATATATATATATATATATATATTGCTTGTGCAGGATGTTTTCATTTTAGAAAGATATTTTTTATTATACTTGCTGAAGTGTCGTGCAAATGAAGCTAAATACAACTGAAATTTTAAGCGCATCAAATGGATCTTTTTTTTAGTTCACATCAAATGGATCTTAGTTTGTAACATGTAATCATTTGGATCATTTCTCTCTGTATACATCGCCGAGTTACATTGCAAGTGAAGTTGATTTCAATTATTTTTTGATTGTTGCAGGCTATCTTTTCTATACATAGGAAATTTGATATAGATATAGGTGCAATCAGAAAAAATCTATACCTATAAAAATAAATAAAAAGCCCGTGGCAACGCACGGGCGTTCTAATAGTTGAAATAGCTTACTACTATCTCTAAAATAATCTCCATTTACCTTACTGATGGAGAACGTATTTGTTTCCGTTCTAATTGTGCTATTGGAGAAACCATAGTATTATGCGACAATTAACTGTTGTTCATGAAAAAAGAATAGGTCATCCTGACCTTTCTATCTATGATAGTAAATGTTACACCTGTTAATTATCTTTCTTCCATGTTGTACACCCAAAATTAGTGTTGTGCCCTGTGCTCAATTCCCTCCAAACCGGTGATGCATCAGAAGCAAAAGCGGTTGTCTAACAAGTTTCCATGGGGGTAATATTTAGACTTTAGGACCCTAGCGCATAGAATGTTTGGGTACTGAATGAGTCTCAAACCTGCTTTGCAAGTAACGCGATATTGAAAAGGTGCATGTCTCTAAAGCAATACCTCCCGGTCTCTTCGATTTGGTCATTCTTTCCCACGACATCCAGTGCACCTTTCGCTGTCCATTCTCATCTCCCCACCAAAAGTCACGAATCATCTTCTCATACTTCTACTTAGAAGCCCTTGGACAAGAGGAACACACCCATAGTGTAGCACGGGAGGGCCTGTATTACCGACTTTACATGAACTTCTTTTGCGGCATAAGACATGAATTTCTCAGAGTAGTCATTGCACCTTTTCCGGACCCTATCCATGATGGGCTGAAAATTTTCATCCTTCATTCTCCCTTCCGGGTTGGGAGCCTCAGATACTTACTCTCAAAAGAGGAGGCCACAACACCGAGTGTATTCTTAATCTCCTCTCTTGTTTCTTCCGGACATAGCTCACTAAACAGAATGGAGCATTTGCTTTCACTCAGCAACTGACCAGTGCCCTTCTCTAGTTGGTAATGTTGTATTGTCAAATCAGCCGGGTGCCGGGGCACCCGGTACTAAAATCCACCCTCTTATGTACAAATATATATTTATAAATACTTTAAGAAATAGTCCAAGCGCTTTTCAGTGTGCATCTTGATTTCAAATGGGTCACCAAGATGTTGTATTGTCATGTGTGTTGGCGATTTAAGTTCACGTTGTAGGTTGTCATGACTGTCCTTCAAATAGTTCCATTAACTTCTCAATCACATGCATTTTTTGCGCCAATGGCACAACAGGTCATCTAATTATGGAAGAGCATGACACATTTTGGGTTTAGACAACGGTACAAAGAAGACTTGTAACCTTATTCATTATACATATAGTAGGTGAGAACAACTTATTTTTATTCTTTGGGGCGTTGCATGTTACGGTTGCTTAGCGAGCCACAACCACAATTAGAGTGCAAACAAACAGTGTTGTACTGGTCAAATGATATCAGTCAAACAATAAGATTATTTCTTCTGCAGCAGTGCCCTGAAGGTCATCGGCGAGGTGAACTGAGGTGGGCCGTAGTAGAACGCAGCGGCCGTCAGCTTTGCCGCCTGGTCCGTCATGAACTCTGGGTCCCATAACCAGTACTCGTCCGGGTTGTCGCACGTCCAGTCCTTGTATGGGTAGCCCACCTGGTGCACGATCCCATATTCACCATCCCTACACGCATCACAACACAACATATAATCAAACAACAACGCATTAAACTTGTTGCTTCTCATAAGTAAGTATGTGTCGGTTACTGTAATCTGCTGGGTTAGCAAAGACGGTGGTGGTGAAGTCGTGAAAGTTGCCGATGGAGTAGGAGAGGTCTGGCTTCTTAGATGCGATGCCGGCCATGAGGAGCTCGAGGGCGGCGTTGAAGTCGATGGCCCGATCGTTCAGGGTCCGGTCACAATTGCCGTTATATGAGGGCGGGGGAATGCAACCGATGAGACCGACGTTGATGATGGCCAGCTTTTTGGCACCCATGTCGTAGAGGGACGTGACGGCCTCCCCATAGAGGGCGACGAGGTATTGTAACTCAGTCTGAGGCGACGAAAATTTGAAGTGGTAGTTCCATCTCGGGTCGAGGTCCTGGCTGCCGATGCCGAGGAGGAAGACGGAATTGGACAGGGCCTCTCGCAACTTGGCGTCGTCCCCAGCTTGGCTGCCATCTGCGCCCTTGTGGCCCTGAAGTACGCAAGTTGATACCACAACGAGATGCACCGTTCTCTGTTCTGCATGCATGCATCTCTCATTTCATCTCTTTATTCTTGCTGATTTGATTTTTCGCGAGTGCAAATTCGGTGCAATGGGTCAATGACTTACAGTAGAGTTTCGGATCCCGGCACCCGCGGAAGCGTAGTTGGCACCCACATGTTGACCCCGCCACGGCGACAAGTAAGCTGGAGGGCTTTGCTGGAATCCGATAGACGTTGCTGGACACCATAAAATCAATCAAACAACCAATCAAACATAGTTCGCCCTGAAAAGAGAATAGAGGTATGTGTATGTGTATTTGCATGTGCGTGTGCATGTGTATGATTTGTTCGGCACGACTTACCGATAGTGTCTGCCAGATTGGCCCCGTTGCTGAACCTGCCGCTGCTGGATCGGGAGACTTGAGGGGGGAACCCCTCCTCCGTCTCTACTATGGGCATGTACCCATTGTTACCTACGTCCAGCGCCCGTCCCCAAACACGAACATGGCGGTGGCGGCACCGGCTTTGCCGGTTGTACCTCGTCGTCTGCATCAGGAAAGGCGCGCATGTATTTCATCACATGGCCAAGACCTCATATATCAAAAAGAAAAAAAACGGTAGCTCCCGACCTCTGCATCTATTGATGCACAGAACCATTCATATACGAATACATACGGCAGAAAGTCTTGCAGTTGGGGCAGAGGACGATCCACTGCTGGGGGCAACGGAAAGGGCAGGTGTTCGTGCACCCCGGCCGCTTCCCCTCGGTGTTCTTGCAGGTGACATTTCTTGGGGGTACGACCTCCCCCTGCCCCTGATAACCGTCCGGGGAGCCTGGTGATGGCTGTTGCGCCAAAACCGACATGGCCAGCAGGCAAACAAGGCCCACCCCAAGCACGCTAATACGCGCCGCCATTGTTTCTCCCAATGGTTCAAGCAATGCCAGAGATTTCCACTATGAATTGCTGGTTGACTGGTTGTGATGGGTATGATGTTAGTGTCTGCGCACAGAAGGCTTTATATATACGTGCTTCAGCTAGTTTGGAGGCTGGGTCAGTGGCGGTAAAGCGTTGACCCTGAGCGCCGGGCCAGCAATGCAAGCAGTTGACTTGTCTTATGAAGGACGACAGGTATGAAGCAAGATTTGATCAGATAGAATAGAAGCAATGACCCGGTCAAAAAAAGAATAGAAGAAAATCTAGATGCATACATGACCATGCTATATGTGTGTGTTAAAATTCCCAGTCCAACTCGTAAGTAAGTCGGCAATGAGATTCTCCGATCAGTCAGCGCCGACTAAGTGCCTCAACAAGTAATTGCAAACTGCAGCTGGAAAGTTGTGTCCTCAACTCCTCATATCGTATAGCCTACTTAAGCTGGTGCTGATCAGGGCAAATCTCAATGTGCGTTCATATATAGTACGTACTATCTAAGGTCTTTATGTACTTTGTCCGGCTGGGTTTCTTAAATTCAACGAGTGGATTGTAGAAAACATCGATATTAAAGGCTAAGGTTGTCAAAGCCAGGTTTCACAACAGGCCAGGACAACTGGTTGAATGCACATGAACAAAATAAATATATACAAAGCGACCAAGGTTGCTGGTAACATGAGAACGACTACAGTGTCACGGGAATTCCAGTGTCAAGTGAGATGTTGCATACGTATTAAGTATAAGCCCATCTATGCAGCTTCTCACTGTCATATACAGATGATGGAAGTATACGGTTTCATATATGGTTTCTCATTTATTGTGCTCCATGGATTACAACTTCTCATAGTTATATATGGCTTCTCATTCCCATTGATTGTGCTCCAAAGAGAGCGTCAGGGCCCCGATCTAAGTCAAATCGATCTAGCAAGTAACACATCATATCACTTTGCGACCTCACGCACGGTAACCTACGGCTGCCACCTTACCTGGACCGGGACCGTTTGCGCCTTTTGGCTCACGTATATGATAGTGTAGCTAGCATCCGCATGACAGAGAACTCGGACCAACATGACTAGTCGTAAACTCAAGGTGGCACAAACTTACAGGGCAGGCATACGTAACCCAGCAATGAACGTGTCGGTCATCAACGTATGAACCCATCGTAGAAAGCTACAAGAACTTAAAGGGACAAGGCGTGACATTTCCCCGAAGAGACAGACACAGGAACAAAGAAGGATACATGCCGGCCAACCTAAGTGTTCCGGAGCATTAGCAAACTACTATGGCTCGGTGGAAGCACCAAGAGACATTTTCCCATAAGGAAGGCTACCAAGAATAAACAACTAGGTGTCTGATCCGACACATAGAAATATACGTTACACGTACCATAACATGCAAGTATCGTTGTAGAACATGGCATCACAACATAACTCAACAACTCATGGAACATATAAAGGACGCTATGCTGCCCGCCCTTCTGAAGCCACCGTGTGCGCCATGCTTGTTGGGCTGTCCGATTTTTTACTGTCGCTCCGCTTTTGACTGCTACCGTTCCGTGAGCCGTTGTTTTTTTTCCACGTATGTGGCTGCTTGAAGAGTCGATGACAGGTCGGCTCTTTCTCTGCATGGGTCGAGGAAATCAGCTGTCGTTTTCCTTTCCACGACGATGGATTTGGAGGAGCGATGAAAACCTAGCGATTCATCGTGGTGGAAAGTATCCCCTCCCTTCCTCCTCCTCCTCCTCCACCGCCACACCGTCTCCTCCCATGCTCTCCCATCCAGTGGCGGAGGTAGAGGGTGGACAAGGTGGGCCATGGCCCACACTGGGATTTTTTGAATAGCTTTATATTATAGGGAAAATGCTAAAAAATATTGGGAGTCCCATCCGCGTCCCTCCATCTCCACCGGACCAGCCCCTCGACCTTCCCGTGTGGTCACCCTTCTGTGACTTCGCCCTCCGGCGAGCTCTCCCCCTCATCCAACCTGCTCTAGGATCTAACCGATCGGGGAGGACGAAGAGGGTCGCCCTATCCGCATGTGTGCCACCACAGTCAGGCCATGAGGAAAGGCGAGGATGCAATGGCCGATGGAGAAGCACGCAGTGGAAGGGAGGAGGTGATGTAAGAGCAGCAGCGATCTCAGCAGCTCGAGGTTCCTCGGTCCAGCAACTCCCACTCACCTTCCTCCCTACTCATATAAATTTATCTCTGTTTGTTGTGTATTTTAGTGGTTTGGACATGGATTTGAGGGAGGACAAGCCTCACAGGAAAGCAATTTGATGGAGGGAGGCATCCATGACCTGAAATATATGGATTCAATGCACACTATCAATTTGATGAAATGCAGGTACAAGGTGTTCTCATTATGCTTTGGTTCTCCAGTCTCCTTTTGTTGCAGAACTTGATATTTTTGAATTTGTGGTCATACCAGGCAACATAAGGTCTTTAGTGTGCATTATCTCATCTTAAGTTTCTCATAATCAGTGTTAAGGAGCACAAGTACAGTCTTGCTGAAGTTGTGCATTATCTCATCTTAAGTTTCTCGTAATCAGTATTCATTTGAGCACAAGTACAGTCTTGCTAAGTTAAAAAGATAAAAAAATTGTCCTTGGCGCAGGAGGAATATGGTCTGAATTTGATTTCCACTGTTAATAAATTCTCATCTTTGATATAGAGCATTTTCCACATTTAGTGTGCGTTATTTTTGCAGGAAAACATTTAGTGTGCTTTGAATGTAAAATTTTAATCTTTACTCTACGAAGAATTGCAAGGAGGACAATAGATTAGCTCCTTCGATATCTTGATTGATGCCATCAGTGATATTTAGCCCTTACTTTGAGTCATTATTTCGCATTTGCTCCGTCACTAAAGTTTTGTTTCTGCTGCAAGAGAGACACGAGTGTTGGTTGCATTCGTGCTGCTGGCTTGGCCTGAGATGGATCTGTTCCGTTCAGGTATATATGTTTCTACCCTGCCTTCGCACATTGTTCTTTTTGCCTTTCAAATTTGTAACACCTCGTCGTATCTATCAGTAGGTGTCGTTCTGCTTGTCCTTGCATGTCGGTCCGTACGCCTGGGTTGTTGAGCAGGTTAACGGCACATAGGGCATGCGGGCTGTACTATTACTGACTACACGTGAGAAGATGAGAGTGGTCCGCTAAATAATTAGAGGGCGACCGGCATAGCTGAACCGTTGAGATTACCCTCCTACAGATCATCACCACTTGTTTTCCTCTTTTGCCAACTTTTGGATTAGTTCGTGCAACTGAATGTGGGTCTCTTATTTATTTTATTTTTCACTACCAGAAATTAAAGTAGATTCATGAACTTGTTATGGCAGTGTCCTCCCATGCCGGGGTTCCAGCGGGATAATGCTCAAGAAATTTCTCATGAAAATGGATGTGTAGAGACATGAGCAAGATCTTGGAGGGCCAATGATGCATAGGCTATATCTGTGGCACATGTCTCTCTTATGTTCCAAAAAGGTGAGTCTTTCCTTTCTTTCCACGCATCTAATTGAGGAGAGCATATTCTTTAATTTGTTATTCAGTAAAAATGACATTGAGTTGGTTGAAGTGTGATTAAATGTCTTGTAACGTCACTGATCAATTACGGAGCCACTCCTGAATTATATTTATGCTTGATCAACTAGCTGCATTACATTACAATACTAACTTCTTGCAATCCGAGAGTTCTACTGTTTGTTTTTCCTCTTGGGTTTTTGTTTGTTTTTTATGCCTTTCATATCATTTTGTTTTATCATAAGAGCTCGTATTTAATTTATCTCTATAGTACATTTCTTATAATATATACATGCAGTTCCGATTTTAGCCTAATGAAAAGTTTGGATGCTAAACATGTTATTTGGGTGCCTAACTTTTACCAATGATTTTGTTTTCTCTAGCTTTGTCAAAATAAATTAATAGTTTTATCCTGAAAACTGTTCATTCTTAGGAATGGATTGCCTTCTTCCTTGACACTTGTTACAGCCTAGAATAGTGCCATTTCTTCATATCTTTCTTTTCGTTTATTTTACTTGCCTACCTTGTTGACTTAAATATACTACTCTTGCTACAAGATTATGTAAATGGGTCTCATAAGCAGGTCTTAAGCCTCGTACTAGCAGAAGATAAAAAACTCAACCATAGACTGGAAGACTGGGGCTATACATATTGCTTTCTAAAACCAATGTAAATAAGCTATCATGAACTTCGCTATCATGTTACCAATGTAAATATAGAATATATATATCGCTATGTATGAACCTGCTACCTAGTACCTATTTCCTTATGCTTCAAGGATTTTATTATCAGTCTTTTAACAAATCTTACTTGCATTGTTTTGAATATTTGGTTTGCTCCAACGACATTGTTGCTCGAGAAACACCGTCTTGAACCCAGCTCAAGACAGCAAACAACAAATCCAATAGCAGAAGAAACAATACAAACCAGATCGCACGCAGGGCAGAGCAGCGAATCGGCGAGATGGAAGGGCAAGGCGGATCACCAGAACAGCAGTGGCACAGATCACATTGACAGCGAAGCAGCGCCCTAAGCAGCAGCAGCGGAAGCATCACCGACGGCCGGAACAACATGACTGCGCACAACCAAAACCACACACACCAGCTCTCCAACATTTTGTGATATTTTCTTCTGAATTCCTGATTATTCATATGATGCTTCTATACATTCTATCAATTTCAATAGGAGTAGAAGCGTTAATTAGTTTTAGCTCTTCTTAGCCATTCTATTGTACCCCTTCAAATAAACTTGACATGTCAATAGCAAAACAATATTAATTTTATCGTCAAGGCATGTACCAAATTTGAATTCATCAGGTTGATAATCATTGAGGAATTTACAATACATAAGGTTGATAATAGATTGTGGAATTAGCTGAAGTTATGTTTTGTAATATGGATAAGAAACGAATACTTTAATATGATGTTGTAGTCATATTCTTTGGATTTTTGGATTTTTCTGATAATTTGATGTTGCAGATATGGACCTAGCCACATGCCCATAAAATATTTCAGGAGCATTTGAAGATATATTCTAGCTAAATGAATATAAATTCAAATTCAAATACAATATGATTTAAATCCAGTGCCCAAAATTAATCTTTAAAAATGTTCATTACCTTTTGGTTTGGATCAAAACCATTGCCAAAAATGTCAAACATCAATGAATAGCATTTTGGGTTCAGTGAATGCAATTTTTAGGGTTCTTTGCCCTTCTTTTAATTAAAATTTTTAGGCCAATTTCCTCAGTTCATCTTTCAGAATTTAGCCATGATGCATGGATGCAATGCCACTAACTACAAGAATTATTATATGCTTGTGACAGAGAGCTGCACCAACGAGAAGTAGACAGTCATTTGTACAAAGCCTTCGTGTAGCCATTAATTTGTACAAGGCCTACAGATGAAGAATGCAAATTGATGAACTCAGCTGGTTTTGGCCCTAAGAGCTCATAGTTGGAAAAAGAGGCAACACAATTAAATAATACATAATATAATAGACCTTTACACGAAGGAAATAAAGAAAGGAACATATCCCTTTATGTGGTGATTAAAAGCGGTTCTTATCTGTGTTGTCCCTAATGTGTTCCCAGTTATCTAGCTACCCTAAAGATTGGAACTTATTATAGTGCATGTGTTTGAGCAACCATGTAAAGATTTTATCCACATATGTAGTTCTCATTAGTTGACTGAATTTCTTCTAATTTGTGCATATGTTATTGATTAGAATGATACTATTTTATATTCCTTTAAATTAAAGAAAGAGATCTTTTAGCGAATATGTTTAGTGTTACTAGCTTCGGAGGAGATCTTTTAGGTTGATAATAGATTGTGGAATTAACTAAGGACACGACTAATGTCCACCCAGTCGGACGTTAAGCAAAAGATGCGGACGATCACATATGCATGCGAGCTTACTAGCTAGCAAATCCCGTAGGAAACACATGCACCCAACCTTGTTAATGATTCTATGCATGCATGCAAACTAAAAGATAAAGCAGATGATGTCAGCAAAGATTCTCCATATTTTGAAACTTCAAAATGTTTTGTGGCTCAAACCATTGGTCAGATTGACAAACCGTATTCACATAAAAGATTCGCTGCGACGAGACCTCCGAAACTAGATCTCATGTTGGTATGTTTTGATGACTATTTTTTTCGGATGAAAAGTTATCAGGCTTAGGCTAAATAAGTTATCACCTATGTGGTACGCTAGTTACATTTATATTTACATGGAAGTTACCGGGGCATAAAAATGGCTCCTCCAACATTCTCTCCACATGCAAAAACAGTAGAGCACAGGAAACCTGATGCCATTGTAAATTCTCGCTAATTTGAAGATGTAAAATATTTTATAGCTCATATTGTCGTTTTTATTGAAAAATTGTTTTCACATAAAAAAATCATCGCGATGAGAACTTCAAAACTAGATCTCATGTTGATATGTTTTGATCACTTTTTTGGTCAAAGGTTACTGTAAAGTTATCAGTTAGGTTATATGTACATTAACATGTTATTTATAAAGAAGTGGCTGGAGATGTGTTTTCAACGACTTCTTTCCCCCGGGTCAAATTTACTATGGTATTTATATCCAAGTTATCAGCTCCAGATGCATACATTACCGTGCTATTTGCACAGGAGTAACCGGGTTATGTTTCAATAAAAAATCCGGGTCTGAAGTTACCTCGTTGTTTATACCTATGTTATGAGGTCTATAATGTGTGAGTTGCCATGATATTGACAAAAAAGTTACAAGAGGCATATTTCATCAACAACCCTCCCCCACCCCTCACCACCGTCGCCAAAGTTATCAGGACTGGGGCACATAAGTTATCAGGTCTGCCATGTGTGAATTATCATGTTATTCACACAAAAAGTTACCAAGGGTATATTTCATCAACCACCCTTCCCTACCCGGTCACCAAATTTACAAAAAATACTGGGGTAAATTTTTTATCAAGCCTTTGTTGTGTGATCATTTACCGTGCTATTCACATAAAAGTTATCGGGGTACATTTTATTAACACCCCCCCACCCCCCCCCCCCCCCGCCAAAGTTTTCAGGTCCGGGGTACATAAGTTATCAGCCTGCGATGTGTGAGTTATCATGCTATTCACATAAAAGTTATCAGGGGAATATTTCATCACCCCCCATGCCAAAGTTATCAGGACCGGGGCACATAAGTTATCAGATCTACGATGTGTGAGTTACCATGCTATTCACACAATAGTTAACAGGTGATATATTTCGTCAACCCCCCTCACCCCATGCCAAAATTATCAGGACCGGGGTACATAAGTTATCAGGTGTGTGATGTGTGAATACCATGCTATTCACAAAAAATTACTGGCATAAACCCCCACCCCCACCCCCCGCGTGACAAAATTACCACGGTGTGATCAAGTTGAGATGAGTTGGTAAAAATCTTCATGGAACTAGATATCATGATGATTGTATGTGAGTTATCAGAGAAATTCAAAAAAAGAACTAGAAAAACTTCTATTTTTTCTTCTTATATAGTAGTAAAAGGTTCAAATACTTTGTTGCTTTCTTTCAAACAACAACTAATAGTTGGTGAGATGGTAAGGGTGATGGGTATAAACTTTGGGGTGCTGGGTCTGATTCCCACACCAAGCACCTATATTTTTCGCATCAAGATTTTCAAGAGGAAAAAAAAGTAGGCGGATTACGGTAATTAAGTCGGGAAAGTCCCAGTCATGATTGGGAAGTCAACTAATCATGCGGGATTGGATTACAACAAGTCGGGAAAGTCCCAGTCACGATTGGAAACTCAACTAATCATGCGGGATTACAAAACTCAACTAATCATGCGGGATTACAGCGATTAAGTCGGGAAAGTGCAACGCGATCGCCAGCGCCATTTGATCGAGAATGGACGAGATCCACATCGTGCGGATCTGTTGCAAATTTACAGTCGGCAGGAATTTAGCTTTGTCGATTAACTAAAGTTATATTTTGTAATAAGGATAAGAAAGGAATACTTTAATATGATGTTGTAGTCATAATATTTAAATCTTAATAAGTACGTTTTAACAGTAGCCCATGCAGTAGCATGGGTCGATGACTAGTGCACCTAACCACAAATCAAGATCATCGACAAAATTGTTTGTATTCTAAGGAACTCCAACCGCCAAGGCCCTCTATGGATGCTGCTAGGTACACTTGTGACCTCTTCTAAAAGTAAATATTATGTGCTCTGACTTTTCAGCCAGCCGGATTAGTTTTGAAGATTTCAGATCTCAAGCATGAGCACGTGAGGAAGCATATCATCTCACGATTGGACTTGTGAGGCTTGGACTTGGTCTCCTGCATTCCGTAGTACTAATATGAAGCATGGACGCGTAGGTCTGCCGTCAGCCGGATCACACGCACAGGCTACTCACTATCTCCTCCACCATCTCTGCAGTTCATCCATGGGTTGCGTTACCTATTGAAGTACGAGTATATATATCCTGACCCGAGGCACCTGCGCCGACTCCAGCGCAGACTTGATCTGTTCTATTAGATGGTAAGGGTATCTTGAATTCTTGATTAAATCTTGCTCCATACTTGTCGTTGTTCATAAGACAGATCGACTACTTCCATTGCTTGTCCGGCAATCTGGGTCAACGCTCGCCATTAATCCAGCTTGCTGGCTAACCATAGTATATAAGGATACCCTTGAGGCTATCAATCACAACGGCCAGCAGTAGCAGCTTACCAAGTCTTTCGATCGATTAGCTTGGAGCAGTTGGCAGCAGCAATGGCAGTGTGTGTCAGTGTGCTGGGGATGGGCATCCTCTGCTTGCTGGCAATGTCGGCGTCAGCGCAATACCCGTCATCGCCAAGCTCCCCATACTCGTATCCGTCCCCTGGCTCATACCCATCTCCGGGCTCCCCGGACGGCTCCGAGGAGAGGTCGTCCCTCCCAGGAACGTCACCTGCAAGGAAACCGACGGGAAGAGGCGGGGTGCACGAGCACCTGCACCGATCGCTGCCCCCAGCAGTGCATCGTGCTCTGCCCCGAGTGCAAAACATTCTGCCGTA
The DNA here is from genome assembly GCA_021605145.1 of Aegilops bicornis. NCBI lineage: Eukaryota > Viridiplantae > Streptophyta > Magnoliopsida > Poales > Poaceae > Aegilops > Aegilops bicornis. The sequence goes on along the minus strand of CM038675.1, from coordinate 55,144,773 downwards.
TGTACTCTTTAATTTTGAATTTGTTGGTTGGGTGTTGTGTTTGTGATGAAATGATATATATAATGCATCTTCTGGTGAAAATACATGACGAGGTAAAGCCGGCGAAGCCCGTGCCTCCACCGGCCATGTTCGTGTTTGGAGACGGGGTGTTGGACGTCGGAAACTACAGATACTTGCCCAAGGTCGAAACGGTGGAGGGGTACCCCCCTCAAGTCTCTCAATCTAGCAGCGGCAGGTTCAGCAACGGAGCCAACTTGGCTGACACTGTCGGTACGTGCGTGCCAAACCCATGATACATACTTTTTTTTCCGAAAAAAGAGGATATCCCCAGCCTCTGCATTAACACATCATACGCCTACTCATCGATCATCCATGATTGATTGGCTGGTTGGTTTCATGGGGTCCAGCAACATCTATCGGCTTCCAGCAGAGCCCTCCAGCTTACATGTCGTTGAACGGTGGGCTCAACATGTGGGGTGCCAACTATGCCTCAGCGGGTTCCGGTATCAAAATCTCCACTTTAAGTCAACCCATTGCACTAAATTTGCAATTACCAATATTTGAATGAGAGGTGAAACAAGAGATGCATGCAGAACGGAGAACGTTCCATCTCGTTGCCGAAGCAGCTTGAGCACTTCAAGGCGACGAGGTCCCAGATGGAGGCCAAGCTGGGTGGCGGCACGCCAAAGTCCATGACTCCTCTCCAGGTCCTTCTTCCTAATTGGCACGGTGGTCAGGACCTCAATCCAAGATGGAACGTTGAGTCCGGATATCCACGGTCACAGACCGAGATCCAGGAGCTCATCACTCTTTACGGGGAAGCCATATCATCTCTTTATGACATGGGCGCCAGGAAGATGGCCATCGTCAGTGTTGGCCTTGTCGGCTGCATGCCGCAGCCCTACAACTACAACTATGTATGCGACCAGAAGATGAACGAAAAGGCCACCGCGTTTGATGCCGCCCTCAAGCCCTCATGGCCAGCCTCGCGTCCAAGAAACCGGGGCTCTCCTACTCCAACGGCGACTTCTACGTCTTCACCACGGCTGTCTTCGCCCACCCAGCAAATTATGGTACGTAGCACATAAAAAGATACTCTTTTTTGTTGAAAATTAACCAGGCACCGACGCTCTATTTACCATAAAGCACATGTGTGTCCAATGCTCATTTAATTGTGGTTTGGTTCATTGTATAATTGTTTTGTTGTATGGCATGCAGGGCTAGTGAATACCAAGGACTCGTGCAGCCAGTGGGGCTACCCAGACTGGACGTACTACTACAACCCAGATGGTTACTGGTTCTGGGACCCGGAGTTCATGACGGATAGGGCCGCCAAGCTGACAGCCGCTGCGTTCTACTATGGTCCACCCAGTTTACATTTCCAGTTACCTTTAAGGCTCTGTTGGAGAAAAATAATCTCTTCTTGTGGTATTTTAGTAGTACTCCTACGTATTTGTTTCCACTCCAATTGTGCAATTGGAGCAACCAGAATATGCAATAAGTATGCCATGGAGAATAAAATAGGTCACTCTGACCTTTCTAGTACCTATGATACTAATAAAGGTTACTCCTATTGATCTTTTTTGTACCATTGTCTACGTCCAAAATTAGCTTTGTGCCCTGTGCTTCTTGCAAACGGACCAAGAAAGTTATCTTGATGATCACAAACGCATGGTTCACCGCAGTATAGGGAAAATCCATCCTACCACCTGGTGGTAGTTACCCCACATGTCTCATATACTACCATGTGGTATTATATATACTATTTTATTATTTTAAATATGTTCATATACTATATCTAAGATATTTCAAAGCAAGTTACATGAAACTTTTTACCAAAATACCTTTTCCATATGTCAAAAAATCTGAAAAAATGTTTACATGTATAAATTTTCATGAACATATATATTCATATGTGATGTACACAAAAAAGACAAATACACGGATTGAAATAGGCTTTTTCTTTGTTGTATTTGTGTAAGATAATTGTCTTTTTGTGTAGCATGCAAATAATCAAATTGGTGGATGAAAATTTATACATACTTGAAGAATATGCATATGTATTTCTAGAAAAAAGTTGGCATTTTTTGAAACTTTTAAACATTTTTTTTGGCAAAAGCGAGGCTCCATGGAGCTTGTCCTTTACAACCCACACTCGCTAATATCGCCCTTCTATGAGATAATAACGAGAATAACCGTAAGGTAAACTAAACTAGGAACACAAAAAAAAACTGAAGCCATAAATCTAGAAACAGGAAATTGGCACAAATACTAAGTGAGACGATGAGTTTTAGGCCAACAACTATTTTAATAACATTATATACTATGTAAAGCAAGTTAGAGGGCGAAGCTAAAACTAGACTGAACTAGTCGGGTAGGTTCTTCGATTTTTAAAGAAAGTCGATCTTTCCAAGTTGCTTAACAGTCGGTTTATGACACATCAAGGACCAAATTTCGTAGAACCAAAAGTTTGACTCAGTTCTTGGCTTAAATTAACATAACGCCAATAGACTAAAATCACAATTGGCAATAAAATTTTGAAATTTGTTTGCCAACAATTCCTTTTTTTTCATCTATTTTTCACAAGCAATAGAAGCAAAAGAATAGTAGTGCAATCATATGAACTTTTCTCAAGAAACAAAAATAATAATAACAGTATTAGTAATGATACTCCTTTGGACTGCAGGAATTTGAAAACATAGGAATATGAAAAATGTACATTGAGATGCCGTGCACTATAAATTTGTACCCGATTTCAAAACATAGGAATTTTGTGACAAGTGCCTATGGATGGTACATAAGAAATAAACACATGAATATTAGAGGACCGAGGAGAGATAGTATAGACAGAAAATGTAAGTATATTGGAATTCTAAAAGTACAAATAAAATGAGCTTTAATGTCGAGTTTCACATAGAATCGAGGCATATGAATGGATTTCGTAGGAATTTAGTAGTCACATCCCATAATCCAAAGGGATTTCATGAAAAAAATCCTTAGGATTCAAATCCTGCAGTATGTTATAAACTTCCCACAACCAAAGAGGCCATATAAGTTCTTTTGGTTATCTGAGCCCCTAGGGTAAGAATTGAATTTCAAAACCAAATTTTGTTCTCCAAAAAATAATGACCAGCAGCTAACAAGATTTTTTTATTTTAATCTCCGTTATTTCAGTTCACGGCCCGATCTACTCTCGATTAATATATAGGCCCATCAATGGTTGTGGGGTGAGAAGCTCAAATTGGCTCAGAAACCAATCTGCCTGCCATCTTCTAGTTTTATGAGGTGGTTTATCCTTGGTATGGTGGAATGTGATGTTGATCTTGTTTCATCACTAACTCATACCAATGATCCCAATTTTATTTTTCTTGCAACTGTAAAGGACTCACTGGCTTTTTAGAACCGGGTAATGAAAATTGGAAGTGCATCTAATCCTCTTGATGGATTTTCGTAATTATATCAACATATCTCAAAGAATTAATGCATTAATTAGCTTATCTCAAGAAAAGTTCCAACTAGTTGCAACAAAGGGATTGACTGGTGAAGCCCACAAAATTGCATGAAGACAAGTGTTGCCAAGCCAAGGACTTAGATTTTACATTTTAGTGATTTAAGATCACATTTGCAAGTGTATCGTGCTAGCATGTTGAAGCGCTAAGCGGGCGGTTCAGAGTAGCTAGCCGAAGAGTGAATACTTTGGCACAGGCAGACGAACTGGGAGGAAAGAAATTGACATCTTTTGCACAGTCAACCGGACTGCCATCTTTTGAGATCGGTTGTAGAAACTTATTGAACATCTGATGCTTTTTGGTTGTGATTGTATATATTCGTATCTATTTATACATATGCTAAATTGCTATTCATCTACATATGCATGTGAGCATGTCAAACAAAGGAGACAGGACCTGGGGCGAACATTTGATGCACTGGTTTGGACGACTGACTCCTCTAGTGATGTCCATGAACACGTACATCCAAGCGTGCCCGTTGATTTTTTGTGTGTCTGATTTCATGCATCCCATTGGAGTTGCCCTAAAGGAGTAAGGGCATCTCTGACTCCGACCCCAAACCTCTTGCCAGCGTCGGACCAAGCTATCTAGGCGCCGCATGCCATCTAACGGTGTTCCGCATTTGTCGGCGAACCAGTCCGGGTGTTTTCCCACAAACCGAAAGCAAACAAGGGGGCGTTGCGAGAGTTCGGACACCAGCCACATAGAACTCTGACACCCCCGGCCACTCTAAAATGAGGCGGAGCCTGCACATTTGGAGTTGGCCGCACTATTTTTGCAGCAAAACCCCCTTTCTCAACCCTTTCTCGTACCATCCCGCTGCCTTCCACCCCAATTCCCATCCCTTTTCACCCGCCGTCGCATGGGCACGTACAAAAAGTTGCCGGAGATGGACATGGTGGAGGATCCGACAAAGGCGACCGCCCATAAGGTCAACTCGATGACATGTCAAGTCCGCCGCCTCGAATAGAAGGCAAAGGAGGCGACAGTGCACAAAAAGTAGGGCGGCGGCCGTGGTGGTGGACGTGCAGGGGTGAGCGTGGTGCATGAGGTGGGCCTGGTGCAGGGCGAGGCGTCGGCGTCCATGCAGGCGTCGTCCTGTTTGGATCAATACAAGCCTCCCTACTTCTATGCTACCTAGCAGCTCGGCAAGCAGTCCTCGACATCCGCCACGGGCACGTGCCTTGTGCGTCGGCGTCAATGCGGCGCCCCTCCTTTTCTCCGAGTCTACGTCATGGCAACTTGTCTGGTCGTGGACGTCGGGAGTGGAGGAACATCCATGTGATCCGTCACCATGCATTTAAATTTCAAATTGGCCGGACCTGGGTGAACGTTTACGGAATGTGGTTGGATGACCGTCTCCCACATCAATGTCCGCAGGTGAATACCGTGTTTGTTTTGGGGATCAGTGTTGGAGATTGCTTAATTCCTGCTCTCTAGTTTCCATTATTTTAAATAGAGGACTATTGCCATTTAGCGACGGTTTTGTAGGTGGGCTGTAGCTAACTTTTTCAAAAATTGTACTCCATCCGTCCCGGTGTATAAGTCATTCGCATAGTTCTAGATCGATAATTTAACTATCTAATATGTATTATATGTGGCAAAAATATATATTTAGAAACTATATCCGTGTAGAAATCTAGTGATATATTTTTCATGACATATAACACATATTTAATTCCTCAAATCGATGACCTAGAACTACGCGAATGACTTATACACCGAGATGGAGGTAGTACATGAATCAACCGGTCATTTAGCAGCACCCTGCTAAAAACTTAGAGCATCTACAGCCAGGCGCCTCAAACCCGCCTCATACGCTCGGGCGGGCCGGACGGCCGTCCGGTCACTGACCGGTCACGTTTTTTCAACCCAGACGGACGCCTCAAACGGGCCTCAAACACTCGGCCTGACCGGCACTCCCATATCTAATCCAAATATGGCTCGGATATGGGGGAGCCCGGGCACGCCCGCCACGTCGGACTGAAGAAGGGGTCCCACGCAGAAACACCCTCAAACTCGGCGGTCTGAAGCTCGTCTCCTTCGTCGGACCGGTGGCGCAACTCCGGCGGGCCATGTAGTGCATTGCCCGGCTATTTAAGTCGACCGGTGGCGCCGAAACCCTACCATCCATCCACCTTTTTCTCCTCCTGTCTGCCGCCGCCACCACTTTCTACTTCACCTGTCTGCCTAGTAGCCATGCCCCCTCGCCAGGGTGAGGAGCGAGCCATTCGACGCCGGGCGCCCGGCTCGAGCTCCTTGAGTAGATCCGGGCTAGGCGCAAAGCCCGGATCGCCGTGTGGCTACCTCTGAATGCAGTGGATCCGGAGGAGGAGGACGACGACGATGAGGAGGAGGACTTTGAGGAGGACGGGCACGAGCCGGAGGAGGAGGATGTGGGAGACGCTGGCGACAGGGATCTGCAGGCGGAGCTGCTGCAGGCCATCCTCGATTCCCTTCGGTCGAAGTCGGATGCCGAGGCAAGACGCCATCGCCGGCAAGAGATGGAGGCGCAAGAGGCCGCGAAGGAGGCGGAGATGTTCGCCTACATGGATGAGGTCGAGCAGGAGGAGGCAGAGCCGGAGCCCTCGTACCCTGCCCGTCCAGCCGGCGCCCGGCACCATTGTCATGGACATCTTCGACGACTAAGAGTAGCTAGGGCAGTACATAGGATTTCTTTTCAATGCTTTGTATGGTTGAGGGACGAAATATGAGATAGGCAGATGCAAAGTGACTAATTTAAGGCGTGCCCGGTCAGTGTCCGCGAACACATCCGGATACGCTCGCGGGCGTTTGAGGGGTATTTTTTTTGGTTAAAGAAATAGTCTGTAGATGCTCCTTAGCAGCACTCTACTCAAAACGCCGGCTATTTAAAACTTTGCTGCCCCTTCAACCAATTGCCCCTTTAGTTCCCATCAACCAAAACGATTCCAAGAAAAACACTTCACGTCGTTTTACGCGCAATTGCCCCTTCGACCGGAAAGCTCTTTTCACACGAGTTATTTTTTGCTTTGACAAGGACCCAAAAGTTGCCTTTCATCCCCTCTTTACGCTCACCCTCCCACTTGACCACATCCAGTCCAGATCTCCTCACCGCCGCCGCGTCCGCGTCCACGACGGCGTTGACGCAGGTCAATCTCTTTCTCCCCCTCTCCATTTCTCTCCGGCGGCCTCTGTCTCACTCGCCGACTCCTCTGCAGCGGGCTCCCAGAACCACGCCAGCGTTGATGTCCCCGCAAGATCCGCCCGACCGGGCCAGCAATGGCGGCGGCCGTCGTCGGGGGCATGGTCGCCTCGGGCGTCATCAAGGTGGTGGTCAAGCAGCTCGGCTCCACCATCGTGGGCAAGGTCAAGCTGTACAAGAACCTGACCAAAGACCTACAGAAGATGAAGATGACGCTGGAGTCGGTCGAGGCCACGTTCAGCGACAGACAGCTCGGCGCTCCTGTGGGTGAATCGGCTCAAGGCCGCCATGTACGACATCTCCGGCATGCTTGATCATTTCGAATCTGACGCCGGCCTGGTATCCAAGATTCCGTCCATTCGGTTGCCATCAATCTGGATCTGAATGTTCTTATTCTTGTAAGATATGAGCTGATTGATGTATCTGAATATGTTTAGATGATCAACTACTCCCTCCGTCCCATAATGTAAGACGCTTTTTAGCACTACATTAATGACAAAAAACGTCTTACATTATGGGACGGAGGAAGTAGATCTGTATTTGTTTTTCATATAGTGAAGTAGGTCTGCATTTATTTAGATAGTGAAGTAGATCTGACTTTTTAGGATAGTAACCTTGGTGCAGAGAGGGCCAGCTGTCCTGCTATAGGCATACAACCATCCATACTTGCAGTAGTTTCATCATAGTTAGTGTGTAATGGGACTCCAGACCAGTGCTACCTGTGCTTTTCTAGTCGATCTAGGGGAGCTAAAACCACACTATGTTTTTCTTGATTTAAATTAGAACATCTTGTCCAAAAAATTGCCGTCACGTGCATGTGCTTTTCATTTCCTCCATGGTACTGACAGATCAATTCATTCCTCTTGCAGTTCGGAGCTATGAGGAAGAAGATTAATATGCCAGACATGATGAAAAAGATGCAAAAGCGCCTACAGAAGATAACAGAAGACCATCAGAATTATAGTGTTCCGCTGGATACTCGCACCAACGAGCAGCAAGTTCCTGATATTTGGGAAAATGCAGAGAATGTGGAGGAAGCATAAACTATCGGGAGGACCGCCGATAAACTGGAAATATTGACTCGTTTATCTAGGACAATCACAGAAGGGACGACCTTTGTTCCCATATGGGGGCTTTGGAGGCATTGGAAAGACCACCTTGGCAAGATTGGTTTACAATGATCCTGAATTCGAAAACACTCTTGGGTATGGGTCTATGTTTCCCAGATAAAAAAGATTTGGAACACTATAATATCACAACTACTCCCTCCGTTCACTTTTGTAAGTCATTTCAGACAACTCAGAATGAGCTGTTTTGTACATTGTCACTAGTAGAAAAAGAGGCTTCCATACGCCCCCATTAGTCCCCAAAATAATCGAACCGCGACCAAAGGGGTCTTTAGTCGCGGTTCGGGAGGAGACCCGCGACCAACTATCTGGGCCCAGCGCGCGCGGGCGGACGGGTGGGGCTTTAGTCCCGGTTGGCCTGGCCTACCGGGCCTAAAGGTCCTCCGGCTGGCCCGCCGGCCTTTAGTCGCGGTAGGCCAGGCCAACCGGGACTAAAGGTTAGACCTTTAGTCCCGGTTGGTCTGGCCAACCGCGATTATCGGTTCAACTTTAGTCGCGGTTGGCCAGACCAACCGGGACTAAAGTTAGACCTTTAGTCCCGGTTGGTCCGCCAACCGCGACTAAAGGGATTTGAGGCCTCATTTTCAAAATGGGCATAACTTTTGCATACGAACTCGGATGAAAAAAAATTTATATGAAAAATCATCTACTCGAAAAGTTACATCCGAATTTAACATTTTCAAAATCCTCAAAACCTAACAGAAAAAAAGATACGGGCTTTTAAGATTTGGAGAGGCAAAAAATTCAAAAATTTCAAATTGTGGTCAAACTGTGGTCAAACAATGGTCAAACTAATTATTCTAGAATATTAGTGTTACTAAATAATTATTTCAGTTTTTTTAAATTTTGGTCAAATCTGGTCAAACAGTGGTCAAACAATGGTCAAACTAATTATTCCAGAAATATTAGTGTTACTAAATAATTATTGTTTTTTAAAACAATAGTTTCAAACTCAAACAGTGAAATGTGCCACTTCATGCTCAAGCTAAATTCACGAGGGTTAATAGAATTGACATCCTACTATTGTCGTGAAAAACAACAAGTGCAGACTTGGAAGCGAGGGAGAATAGAATCCGGAAGTTAAGCGTGCTCAGGCTGGAGTAGTGAGAGGATGGGTGACCGTCCGGAAGTTAGATGATTTGGAATGATGAGGGTGATTAGAGATTAGAGGTTAAATTGAGCAGTGATGAGGGTGGTGATTAGAGATTACAGGTTAAAATAATTCAGAAATTTGAAAATAAAAAATTTAAAAATTCGCAAAAAAAACCTGGAGGAGGCCTTTAGTCCCGGTTAGCCACAAGAACCGGGACTAAAGGATCGGCCTTTAGTCCCGTTAGCCACGAGAACCGGGACTAAAGGACGGGCCTTTAGTCCCGGTTATTACGAGAACCGGGACTAAAGCCTTTAGTCATGATTCAGAAGAGGCGCGACTAAAGGGGGGGGTCTTTAGTCGCGCATATTTAGTCCCGGTTGCACAGCCGGGACTAAAGGCCTTTGCGAACCGGGACTAAAGGCCTTTTTCTACCAGTGTGTCTAAAATGTCTTCGAGGTCTTATAAAAGTGAACAGAGGGAGTACCAGAAAAACAAAGCCAGCGGATACCTGATTTCCATAGTATTGACATTCGCGTTAAGCCAGCAGATACCTGATTGGAAATTACGAAACCTAGTTGAGCTAACATGGCCTGACAGAGTTTTAAACATATATGTTAAGCAGGTCTGAAACATGGGCAAAATGAGAGAGAGAATGTGAAAATTCTCGTCTGAACATAGGCGAGGCGAGGGGGTTCACTGCCCAGTCTTGAAGGAGGGGCTAGACCACATGCTGACCAACATGAGAGTGCTCAGGTTCTATGTCTCCAGCGGCTTGCTGGGCAATGCGCGGTGGCTGTTCGAGCGATTGCATGTCAGGTACGTGAGCCTGTCGAAGTCTGTGATGTCGGAGTACGGCAAGGATAGGGACGCCAATGCCAGGCGGGAGAGATCTTTGACACGATGACGGACATGAGGATGTGCTCTAGGACTCGATGGTCGCCGTGCATGCCAAGTCGGGGACATTGCAGGGCGAAGGAGTTGTGCAGGTATGGTAATGCTGGTGAAAGAGAGGTTGCGTCGTCGAACTCGTTGCTCGGCCATGCACGTCAAGTCAGCTGACATCGAGATAGGAATACTTGCTTCCGTCCTCGGCAGCCAAATATGTAAGTGGACATACATGATCCTAGTCCGTAGATGCAAATTATTTGCAGTAGGTAGTGGCTTGGTTTGAAAGAGAAGGCTTCCTGGATCTTGTGGCCAGAGAGTGGGCTAAGGATTCAGGAGGGAGGACGCGCTTCAGCGCTGGCAGAATAAGATTAGGCATTTGAGAAGTTTCCTTCGGGGGTGGGCTAAGCATCTGAGCGGGATTTATAAGGTTGAAAAGGAAAAGCTCCTTTCCCTTATACAGTCGTTGGATGTGAAAGCGGAAACTACGATCTTGCCGGCTGCAGAGCTTCATGCCAAGCTCGAGGCGGAAGTGAGGTTCAAAGAACTCCTTAGAGAAGAAGAGTTGAAGTGGGCGCTGTGGGCCAAGACCCGACGAGTAGTCTAGGGGGACGCGAACACGCAATTCTTTCACATGATTGCTGACGGTAAGCACCGAAAGAAGAGGATCTTTCAGCTGGAGCAAGATGAGGGTACGATTGTTGGGCAGGAAAGCCTAAAATTGTACATTACCGAATACTATAAGCAGCTATTTGGCCATCCAGAAAAGAACAGTGTGTCTCTGGACGAGTCAAGAGTTGAGGATATTCCTCATCTTACAGCGGTGGAGAATCATATTCTTGCGGCTCCTTTCTCGAAGAAAGAGGTGCTCGAGGCCATCTCGCAAATGAAGAATAATAAAGCGTCGGGTCCTGATGGTTTCCCAACGGAGTTTTATAAGAAGTGCTGGCATATCATTAAAGGAGATTTGTTGCCTATGTTTAATGATCTGTTTAATGGGCAGTTTCATCTTTTCCAGCTAAATTTTGGAACGATTACCCTTCTTCCTAAGAAAACAGAGGCTGTGAGAATTGAGCAATTCAGGCCAATCTGTCTTCTTAATGTCAGTTTCAAAATTTTCACCAAGGTCGGGACCAATAGACTCACACAGATTGCGCATACTGTTGTGCAGCCTACCCAATCTGCTTTCATGCCGGACAGGAATATCCTTGAAGGGGTTGTAGTCTTGCATGAAACGCTCCATGAAATCCACATGAAAAAACTGGATGGGGTTGTTTTCAAAGTGGATTTCAAAAGCGCATCTGACAAAGTCAAATGGTCATTCCTTCAACAGGCCTTACGCATGAAGGGTTTTGATGAGGCTTGGCGACGCCAGGTAGAATCCTTTACGCAAAAAGGGAGTGTTGAAATTAAAGTAAATGATGATGTTGGACATTACTTTCAGACGCACAAGGGCCTCAGGCAAGGAGATCCAATGTCCCCCGTTTTGTTCAACATTGTGGTTGACATGTTGGCAATCCTTATAGGTTGGGCAAAGGAGGCTGGTCAGGTGGGAGGCTTGGTGCCCAACCTAGTTGATGGGGGTGTGTCCATTCTGCAAGACGCTGACGATACTATCATCTTCATGGAGCATGACTTGGCAAAAGCAAGAAATATGAAGCTGGTGCTTTGCTTGTTTGAACAATTGTCTGGGTTAAAGATTAACTTTCATAAAAGAGAATTGTTCTGCTTTGGTAGAGCCAAGGAGGAACATGACGCTTACAGGCAATTGTTCGGTTGTGAATTAGGGGCTTTACCTTTCACCTACCTAGGTATACCCATTCACCATCGTAAGCTTACAAATCGAGAGTGGAAATGCATTGAGGATCGGTTTGAAAAGAAACTTAGTTGCTGGAAGGGCAAACTCATGTCTTATGGAGGCCGGTTAATTCTTATTAATTCGGTACTCACGAGTATGCCGATGTTCCTACTATCTTTCTTTGAGGTTCCGGTTGGGGTTAGAAAAAGACTAGACTTCTATCGATCCAGATTCTTTTGGCTGAGTGATGAACTCAAGCGAAAGTATAGGCTCGCCAAGTGGGATGTCATTTGTCATCCTAAGGACCAAGGGGGGTTGGGTATCGAAAATCTTGAGGTCAAGAACAGATGCCTGCTTAGTAAGTGGTTGTATAAGCTTTCGGGGCCGACAGACGCAACTTGGGCGCAGATTCTTCAGAATAACTATCTGCAGTTTAAGACTTTGTCACAGGTGGCAGTGAGGCCAACTGATTCGCCTTTGGAAGGGGCTTATGAGAGTCAAGGCAACCTTCTTTAATAGAACAAAGTTTATTGTCGGTGATGGAACTAGCACTCATTTACGGGAGGACATTTGGCTGGGGGATACACCATTAGCAATTCAGTACCCAACCTTGTATCGTATTGTCCAGCGACGTGATGCGCTAGTTGCATCGATTATGCAGACCATTCCCCTTAATATTCGGTTTCGGCGGGTGCTTGTTGGTGAGAGATGGGAAGCTTGGCTCCATCTGGTGCGTAGACTGATGGAGGTCCGGCTAGCGCAACAGTCTGATCAGCTTTGTTGGAAGCTTACTAGGAATGGACAATTTACTGTAAAGTCGATGTACAACGATGTCATTAACTCTACTGTCATTCCTAGAACCAATCATGTTTGGAAAGTCAAAGTCCCTTTGAAAATTAAAGTGTTTATGTGGAAAGTCAAAAAGTCAGGCCGGGGCAATTGCGGCTGGAAAACTGTTTCTGCTGCGGAGGAAATATACAGATCCAAAGTATGCTCAGTTGGATAAATTGTGGAGTTCAGAGGATGCTTATCTGGACTTGGCGGCGAGCGCTGTGGACGCGGTTGAGCACTTCCAGGGCCAGAAGGGGCACAGAAGGGAAGAGCTATATTGGTCGCAATTCCATAGTCCGAGCGCCCTTCCGCCACGACCGATCGGTTGGCCGAATGGGCCGAGCTGAATCGATTGTCCGGATTTGCCATGAAGCATGTCTTGACACACTTGTGGCCGGACGGACCCTAGCCGAAGAGCTATTTTGGTTTAGTGCAGAAGTTTCTTGGTGCGGTACCACGAGCTCTCCAAAATTTTATGGGCACGACGCCCATGGAGATGTATAAACTGTTCTTCGGATCACAAGAGAAGTGTCCGGACTTGACCGAGGACGCAGGACTAAGCTGCAATCGCCCAGATACTCAAGTAAGTAGTCCTGTAACCGGACAAGCTGTTCATTCATTTATTTTATATATATGCCCTGTAAAGGAGCCGCTTCTTGAACTGGAGTGGATAGCCAAGGCATAGTTGATAAGGTGTCCGGCTCCCCTCCCGGAGACCACGGCGGATCCCATGCTGACCAAGATGTTGAAGGTCGCGCCTTTTGAAGAAGGCGAAGGGGGGAGCGGGAAGCAACCGCCTCTGCGAAGGAGGATATCAAGGAAGGAGGGATTAAGAGTCCCACCTTCCGAGGAGAGAAGAGGACCGCTTCGGAAGATCCGGAGGTCAAGGCCTCAAAGAGGGGGAAGGAATCTTCGGCAGAGAGTCCGGCGCTGGGAAGTAACCCAGCCGCATTATTTCCCCTAGGGGATCAGCCCTCCAGCCAGCCGTAAGTAAAAAGAAGGGGTCTTTGTAAATAAGGAACATCCCTGTATTTATTTATGAAGATAACCGAAATTGTACCTTGTAGTTCGGACCTCAGCCCTTCTCAGCAGAGCTCGTCTTCGGGGGATCTTCGTCCGGAGATGATGGAGAGCGAAACGCCTCCACCTGTCGCACCCTCGTGTGAAGCGGACGACCCGGTGTAGCGACCCGACCTCAGATGGTCAAGTCTCTGTGCTTCTGTGTCATCCCTGGATCGGTAATGCTGACACACACAGTACTCGAAGGATTTATAACAGAGTAGCAATCACACACTTATTACATCGAATGTCTCAAAAGAGAACTTATTACAATAATATGGCTGAAGGCCATCTAAGGTGATAACAGCGGAAGGCTTGGAAGATAAAGTGAGTCCATCAACTCCAATGGCATAACTGAGCTGCACGGCAACGACCTACAATCCTTACTCCTATTCTGAAAAGTCTGCAACATAATACGTTGCAGCCCGAGAACGGGTCAGCACATGGAATATGCTGGCAATGTAAGAAATAGAGTAATGAAAGAATAAGCTATACTACATGCATATATGGCTAGTGGAAAGCTCTATGGTTACAATTTTGCGAAAAGCCAATTTTTCCCTACATCAAAGGAATAAATTTTACTTTAACTATCATGGTGGTTGAAACATCATTGAGAAGGTATAACCCCAACTCAATGATCCCAATTAAAGTGATTAACAACCCAGCAATGTTAATTTAGAGTGATGAGATACATGTGAATACTCAAGTACTAGATACTCAGAATTGTCCATAACCGGGGACACGGCTAACCATGATTAGTTTGTTCACTCTGCAGAGGTTTGCGATCTTTTCCCCACAAGACTCGATCGCCTCCGTTGGTTTCTCGCACTGCATGGTGTTTGAGAGACGGATGACCGAGACACAGTTTTTCAGAAACATTAACTCTCTACTCCGGATAGATCATTCCAAACCTATAAAACCCACTACCTGCTGATCCACCTCTTCGAGAGCTTCACGTAACTTACTCAACTATGCTAGAGCCCATAATAGCTTGTGGCTGCACACGGAAGTTTCTAGCATGAATAATCTCAGTTCCCTTTGAGCCTGGGTGGCGGTCCATAGGAAGATCACACGGGTACCCCGGGATTTCCAAAAAAACAGACAACACTGGGTTCCCCAGGTGCCTCAATCCACCCAGATGTGTATTTAAGTTGCCACCTTAAAGTAAACCATTAATTAGCAATCTCACATCTGTCGTGAATATCTCTCAAACCCAAACCACGTCTACGAGCATAGCATGGCAATATAAGCATAACGTAGAAGTAACTCCCAAGGGTTTGAAAGTAACAGGGCAATAGGTTCCTACCTCATCATCTACTTCCCAACCCACAATTTAATGACATCCTAATCATGCAATGTTTGAGGGTTGAGCTAATGCATAAAACTCGGTATGAAAAGGTATGATCAAGTGTTACTTGCCTTGCTGACGATCCGTGAATCCTAGAGACTCGTAGTAACACGCTTCGCACTCCGAAAATTCTATCGCAAGCAAACAATACATACATAAGTAAACAAGCAAAGATGCACAAACAAAACTTCAACTGAAAGAGGTTGACCAGAGAGTTCAACTTAAGAACTCCGGTTTGCAAAAAGAATCAAACCAAACGGAACAACAAAACTCAAACAGCGAAAGAAAAAGGGTCCGTTTACTAATCTGAACTAGGGTCAAATTTTACAAGGAAAAAAACTGGTTTAAGTTGATTATTCGGAAGGAGGGTTTCGAGATGAAACTCCAGGCGCTTGAATCGCCTGATTCCGATAAACGAGCGAAAAGATAAATAGGTTTGAAAATTGGATCAGAAATCGCAATCAGAATAACCGCGGGATAAATCTGATAAAAGAAAAGCGACGAACTGCTAAACGAACGAACGTTCGTTAACAGAAACTTAAACGGTGAACGCGTTCGTTAGAACGAACGGACGAACGGACGTTCGCTAAGTAAATAAACCGACGAAATAAACCGATCTATATATATATATAAAACGATCTAGGGTTTTCTTTAAAAAAAACCGGCGGCGGGGTCGGGTACCTCCGGCGCGTCCGGGCGGGCGGCTCCGGCGGGTACCGGGTGGGGCGGCGAGGGCAGGGCGGCGGCTCGGCGAGAGGGCGGCGACGGCCCGGGAGGCGGCGGCGCCGGCGGAGCGGGGCTCCGGGCGGCTCGGGGCTCCGGGCTCCGGCGGGTTTCGGCGGCGGCGGCTCGGGTGGTGGCGGGGTGGTGGTGTGGCGGCAGGGCGGCGGCATTTATAGGAGGGCGGGGGCGGCGGCTTGGGGAAGGGGCGGCGGCTCGGCTTGGGGGAAGGGGCGCCTGGGTGGAGTCCGACTCGACCTCGGCGTCTGCTGCAAGACGGGCGGCGGTACTGGGAGGCGGCGCATGAGCGGCTGGTTTGGCTCGGCCGGGCCTTCGCCCCAAGCGGGTCCATTTTTTTTTTAACATTCCGCCGAAAGAAAAATTCCTAGAAAAATAAATAAAAATCTAAAAATTCCAAAACAAGTTTTCTGCGTCTAAATAAAATATTTAGAACTAGAGGAACTTTTCTTGGCCCCTAAAATGCAACTTTTTAAAGCGTGCAAATTTTTCTAGGGCAAACAAAATTCCAAATAAAATCAAATAAAACCCCAAAAATGATTTTAACATTTTTCCTCCGTTATTTCAATTATTTTGGAGAAGTCATATTATTTCCCCTCATTTATTTATTTAAATTGAAATAGTTTTCCGGAGAGAAAATAATTAAAATCCAATATCCTCGTCTTTCATTATTTGACAAAATTCAAATATGAAAATCAAAAAATCCCAACTCTCTCCGAGGGTCCTTGAGTTGCTTAGGATTTCGAGGATGGCAAGTGAATATGCAATAAAATATGACATGCAAGAATGACGATGTATAACATGCCAAATTTAAAATTTGGGATGTTACAAACCTACCCCCCTTAAGATGAATCTCGCCCTCGAGATTCGTGTTCGCTAGAAAATAGGTGCGGATGGTCCTTGCGAATATCATCTTCTCGCTCCCGGGTGGCTTCATCCTCGGTATGGTGACTCCACTGAACTTTGCAAAACTTGATCACCTTGCTGCGAGTGACTCGGCTATCAAACTCCAAAATCTTTACTGGTTTCTCCTCATAAGTCAAGTTATTATCCAATTGTATCGCCTCTAGGGGCACTGTATCTTTTAACGGTATGTCGGCCATCTCAGCGTGGCACTTCTTCAGTTGTGATACGTAAAACACATCGTGAACTCCTGACAGTCCTTCGGGTAACTCCAGTTTGTAGGCAACTTCTCCCATTCGTTCTAAAACATGATATGGTCCCACAAATCTTGGGGCTAACTTTCCTTTTACTCCAAAACGTTTCACTCCCCTCAGGGGTGATACTCGCAGATAGGCTCTGTCTCCAATTTCATAGGTTACTTCCTTCTGTTTTGAATCTGCGTAACTCTTCTGTCTAGACTGAGCAATTTTTAGTCTGTCTCTGATCAGTTTAACCTTCTCCTCTGAGTCTTTGATCAAATCTGGTCCAAACAACTGACGGTCTCCAACCTCATCCCACATCAAGGGTGTTCTACATCTGCGTCCATATAGAGCTTCGAACGGTGCCATCTTCAAACTGGCCTGGTAGCTGTTGTTGTATGAGAATTCTGCGTACGGCAAATTGTCATCCCAACTAGATCCATAATCTAGCGCACAGGCTCTCAACATGTCCTCCAAAATCTGATTGACCCTCTCTGTCTGTCCATCCGTCTGTGGGTGGAACGCGGTACTAAACTCCAATCTGGTACCCAAAGTCTGGTGTAGTTGATGCCAAAATTTTGAAGTAAACTGTGTTCCTCTATCTGATACGATACTCCTCGGAACTCCATGCAAACATACGATCCTTGTCATATATATCTTGGCCAACTTGGCACATGTATAAGTTGTTTTCACTGGGATAAAGTGAGCTAGTTTGGTCAACCGATCCACTACCACCCATATTGAATCATATCCTGCTTTGGTTCTAGGTAATCCGGTGATAAAATCCATGCGAAGCTTGTCCCACTTCCATTCTGGTATTGGCATAGGCTGCAACAGTCCTGCTGGCTTTTGATGCTCTGCCTTCACTCTCTGGCATACATCACAAACGGCTACATACTCGGCAATGTCCTTCTTCATACCAGTCCACCAGAAACGTTCCTTCAAGTCCAAATACATCTTGGTGTTTCCGGGGTGAATCGAGTATGGTGAGTCATGGGCCTCTTCAAGTATTAACTTCCTGATCTCCGAATTGTTGGGCACATAAATCCGATCCTCAAACCACAAGGTATCGTGCTCATCCTCGCGAAAACCTTTGGCTTTTCCTTTTCCCATCTTTTCCTTTATCTCAACAATCTCTTTATCCTCCTTTTGAGCGTCTCGAATCTTGTCTAACAAGGTCGACTGAATCTCCATTGTTGCAAGAAAACCTCTTGGAACAATCTCCAACTGAAGTTCCATAACATCCTCTCGCTAACTCCTTTGGCAGTCCTCTACCTTCAAGGATATTGGCATAACTCTTCCGACTCAAAGCGTCTGCTACGACGTTGGCTTTTCCTGGATGATAGTGTAGCTTCATGTCGTAATCCTTTATAAGTTCCAGCCGACTCCTCTGTCTGAGGTTTAACTCCTTCTGTGTGAAAATGTACTTCAAACTCTTATGATCCGTGTACACATCACAACGGTTTCCCATGAGATAATATCTCCAGGTCTTCAACGCATGTACTACAGCTCCTAGCTCCAAATCATGCGTGGCATAATTCAACTCATGAGGCTTCAGTTGTCGTGAGGCATACGAAACAACTTTTCCTTCCTGCATAAGAACACATCCAAGTCCCAAGCGAGAGGCATCACAATACACTTGAACTCCTTATGTACATCTGGCAATGTTAGCACTGGGGTTGTAGTCAACCGTTTCTTCAACTCTTGGAAGCTTGTCTCACAATCCTCTGTCCATTTGAACTTGGTATCCTTCTTTAGCAATTCTGTCATTGGTTTAGTAATCTTGGAAAAATTCTCAATGAATCTCCGATAATATCCTCGCCAGTCCAAGGAAACAATGAATCTCGCCGATCAAGTGGGTGCCAACCACTCGATGGATCGACTAAATTTTACTGTGATCTACTGCTATACCCTCTCCTGATATAACATGCCCAAGAAATCCAACTTCCTTTAACCACAACTCGCACTTGCTGAATTTGGCATATAACTGGTGTTCCCTGAGTTTCTCAAGAACCAAACATAGGTGTTCTGCGTGCTCCTCTTCGTTCTTCGAGTAAACCATAATGTCATCGATAAACACCACAACAAACTTGTCCAAATACTCCATGAACACTTTGTTCATCATACTCATGAAATAGGCAGGGGCGTTAGTCAGTCCAAACGACATGACCGTATACTCATATAATCCATATCGTGTGGTGAATGTTGTCTTTGGTATATCCTTCTCTCGGATCTTCAACTGATGGTATCCTGATCGTAGATCAATTTTAGAAAACACCTTAGCTCCTTGCAACTGATCAAACAGATCATTAATCATCGGTAAGGGATACTTGTTCTTTATCGTTACTTCATTCAGAGCTCGGTAATCAACAACCATCCTTAGGGATTTATCCTTCTTCTCCACCAAAAGTACTGGTGCTCCCCAAGGTGATGAACTTCTACGAATGTAACCTTTCTCCAATAGCTCTTTGATCTGATTCTTAATTTCCTCCAGATCATTTGCGGGCATCCGATAGGGTCTCTTTGATATTGGCCCTGTACCTGGTATTAGTTCTATTAGAAACTCGATGTCTCGATCTGGTGGCATGCCTGGTAACTCTTCCGGAAAAACATCTGGATAATCCTTCACTACCTGTACTTCCTCTTGTACAACTCCCGTGAGGGTATTCACTTGGCTCCTCCTAGGCACATGCCTAGATACATACTTAATCCTTTTTTCCCTCTGGGGTGGTAAGATAGATTGACTTGCTAGCACAGTCGATACTTCCTCCAAACTTCGACATTCAATCCATACCTAATATCACATCCAATCCTTGCGACTCCAAGATAATTAGGTCAGACGGAAAAACATGTGTGCCAATGATTAGGGGTATCTGGGTGCACCATCTGCTAGCCATATACTCTGCTCCAAAGTAGCTCACTAAAGAGGGGTTCTAAGGGTCTGGGTTGGTAACTTAAACTTATCCACAAATCCCTTGATATATATGAATGCGATGCACGGTATCGAAAAGAACAATAGCGGTAAATGACTGAACCAGAAACTTACCTATTACCGCGTCCGGCTGCTCTTCAACTTCCTCCACGTTAACGTGGTTCACTTGTCCTTTGTTGAATGGATTGGGCTTCTTCCCAGCGCTCCCATTTCCGTTTCCATTCTTTCCTTCAGGGCAGTCGTTGGCATAGTGCCATGTCTTCCCGCACTTAAAGCAAATAACTTGGCTCAAGTCTCTCTTAGCGGGTGTAGCTGGGTTAGAGCGATTCTGATTATTGTTGGCTGCATTTCCATTCCCATTCTTCGCACCATTATGCGATCCTCCTCCAAAGATGGTTATGTCCTCCATGGTTATGAACTAGTCCTCCCGAGTTCGGGTTAAGCGAGGTTTGGTGAGCTCTGAGTTATACTTCCCTTGTCCATACTTCCTCTTACGACTCTCAATTTGCTGCTGCTTACCTTCAATCATTAGGGCCTTATCTACCAACTCCCCGGTAGTTGTTGAAAGTTGCCACCATCAGCTGCATACTCATCTCATCATTCAGTCCTTCCATAAACTTCTCTTGCTTGGCGGCATCCGTGGCCACATCATCAGGGGCATAGCGTGATAACTTGCTAAACTCATCCACGCATCGGGTCATAAAGACGGTTCCCGGGCGTAAGTTGCGGAACTCACGCTTCTTTATCTGCATGGCTCTAGTTGAAACATGGGCCGTGCGAAAAGCTTGTTGGAACTGGTCCCAAGTGACATTGGCTATAGGAAAAGTAGCCGTGTAATTCTCCCACCATGCGGTTGCTGGTCCATCCAATTGATGTGCGGCAAAGCGCACTCTTTCAGCATCCGTGCATCCTGCGGTGGTTAACTCCCTTCCAATATGGCGTAACCAGTCATCTGCAACTATTGGCTCGGTGCTACTGGAAAACACCGGCGGTTGTAACCTCAGAAAACGGGCTAAATTGTCCACTGGCGGCGGGTTGTTGTTGTTGTTGTTGTTGGCATTGCCCTGGTTCTGAACTAGCAATTGCATCAAGGCATTCTGCTATTGGATCAACTGAGTGAGCTCCGGTGGAAAAGCAAAACCGGGGTCACGTCTCGGAGGCATCTGAGGGTTTAGAGGGGAGAGATTAGAAATAGAAAGAGGTCTAGTGAGAAAACACTACCCATATGCACATGAGGCAACACACACATTCATTCAATCAAGCAAGCAAGGGCATACAAAATGATCTAGGACTATCGTATACGTGCTCAACTACTACTAGTTACATGGGGAAAAATACTACTAATATTTGGTGGTCGTCTAGAAATTTTGATCGGTGGAGGACTCCATGATGTCTGCTCCAGCTTCGTCTTCATAGTCATCATCACTTGGATCTGAGTCGGTGTCATGGATGATGATGTATTTTTCTGGACCAGCGGGGTCTTCTTCCCCTTCTTGCTCCTCTTCCTTGGGTGCTGGTCCTCCCATGAAAACTCCGATCTTCTTGACTAGGTCGTCGTTCTTCTCCAGTAGTATCTTGATTTCTTCCTCATATCCATTGCGTGTAGACTTGAGTTCTTCCTCCAATTCGATGATCTTAGTTTTCGCCTTCTTCAAATCCAGCATGTCAGCGCACATCTGGTTCTCATGACGTCGAATGTGCTGGTTTAGCTCCTGGATGTAAGCTGCAATGGATCTATCCTTCTTGGTGCTAATTACTTCCCATTGCTCGTCTCGGCGCCCACATATTTGGTATATGGTGTCTTTAAGCTCCTTGTTGTAGACTTCTCCAATGCGTCCCATGGTAATGTGAGTTGCCATACTCTTTCCCAAACTCCAGGTTGGTGCATTGAAAACACATACTATAGGCTTCGTGCTTGGTGCAAACGTTCTTCCGGGAACTAAGGCTTGAATCTTCCAGCATTCTTCTTCTGGTAAGGTGGTATGTACGTCCGGTGAAGCTTGGTATTCCAATATTCAGGTACCTAGTGACTTCCTTCAAGTGGCGTCCAAAAGGTGTGTCTTCATCCGGTTGGGCAAACTTGTACTTCATCTCCGTCATCCTAAAGAGTGGAAAAATGGAGAGAGGTCAGAAATGAGTAGAGAGGAGTGACCTATGGTTTTATCTTAGTGGTCGTGTCCTACACTCAGCGTGTGCTCGATACCATCTTGTAGCGACCGCCCTCAGATGGTCAAGTCTTCGTGCTTCGTGTCATCCTGGATCGGTAATCTTGACACACACACAGTACTCAAGGATTTATAACAGAGTAGCAATCACACACTTATTACATCGAATGTCTCAAAAGAGAACTTATTACAATAATATGGCTGAAGGCCATCTAAGGTGATAACAAGGAAGGCTTGGAAGATAAAGTGAGTCCATCAACTCCAACGGCATAACTGAGCTGCACGGCAACGACCTACAATCCTTACTCCTCGTCTGAAAAGTCTGCAACATAATACGTTGCAGCCCGAGAACGGGCCAGCACATGGAATATGCTGGCAATGTAACACATATAGTAATGAAAGAAGAAGCTCTACTACATGCATATGTGGCTGGTGGAAAGCTCTATGGTTACAGTTTTGTGAAAAGCCAATTTTTCCCTACATCAAAGGAATAAATTTTACTTTAACTATCATGGTGGTTGAAACATCATTGAGAAGGTATAACCCCAACTCAATGATCCCAATTAAAGTGATTAACAACCCAGCAATGTTAATTTAGAGTGATGAGATACATGTGAATACTCAAGTACTAGATACTCAGAATTGTCCATAACCGGGGACACGGCTAACCATGATTAGTTTGTACACTCTGCAGAGGTTTATGACTTTTCCCCACAAGACTCGATCGCCTCCGTTGGTTTCTCGTGACTGCATGGTGGTTGAGAGACGGATGACCGAGACACAGATCTTTCGTAAACATTAACTCTCTACTCGGATAGATCATACCAAACCTATAAAACCCACTACCTGCTGATCTACCTCTTCGAGAGCTTCACGTAACTTACTCAACTATGCTAGAGCCCATAATAGCTTGTGGCTGCACACGGAAGTTTCTAGCATGAATAATCTCAGTTCCCTTTGAGCCTGGGTGGCGGTCCATACGAAGATCACACGGGTACCCCGGGATTTCCAAAAAAAAACAGACAACACTGGGTTCCCCAGGTGCCTCAATCCACCCAGATGTGTATTTAAGTTGCCACCTTAAAGTAAACCATTAATTAGCAATCTCGCATATGTCGTGAATATCTCTCAAACCCAAACCACGTCTACGAGCATAGCATGGCAATATAAGCATAACGTAGAAGTAACTCCCAAGGGTTTCAATGTAACAGGGCAATAGGTTCCTACCTCATCATCTACTTCCCAACCCACAATTTAATGACATCCTAATCATGCAATGTTTGAGGGTTGAGCTAATGCATAAAAACTGGGTATGAAAAGGTATGATCAAGTGTTACTTGCCTTGCTGACGATCCGTGAATCCTAGAGACTCAGAGTAACACGCTCAGACTCCGGAAATTCTATCGCAAGCAAACAATACATGCATAAGTAAACAAGCAAAGATGCACAAATGAAACTTCAACTGAAAGAGGTTGACCAGAGAATTCAACTTAAGAACTCCGGTTTGCAAAAAGAATCAAACCAAACGGAACAACAAAACTCAAACGGCGAAAGAAATAGGGTCTGTTTACTAATCTGAACTAGGGTCAAATTTTACAAGGATAAAAACTGGTTTAAGTTGATTATTCGGAAAGAGGGTTTCGAGATGAAACTCCAGGCGCTTGAATCGCCTGATTCCGATAAACGAGCGAAAAGATAAACAGGTTTGAAAATTGGATCAGAAATCGCGATCAGAATAACCGCGGAATAAATCTGATAAAAGAAAAGCGACGAACTGCTAAACGAACGAACGTTCGTTAACAGAAACTTAAACGATGAACGCGTTCTTTAGAACGAACGGACGAACGGACGTTCGCTAAGTAAATAAACCGACGAAATAAACCGATCTATATATATATATATAAAACGATCTAGGGTTTTCTTTTAAAAAACCGGCGGCGGAGTCGGGTACCTCCGGCGAGGCGCGTCCGGCGGGGCGGCGGCTCCGGCGGGTTCCGGGGTGGGGCGGCGAGGGCAGGGCGGCGGCGGCTCGGCGAGAGGGCGGCGACGGCGCGGGAGGCGGCGGCGACGGCGGATCGGGGCTCCGGGCGGCTCGGGCTCCGGCTCCGGGTTTCGGCGGCGGGCGGCTCGGGTGGTGGCGGGTGGTGGTGGGCGGCGGGCGGGCGGCATTTATAAGAGGGCGGGCGGGCGGCTTGGGGAAGGGGCAGGCGGGTCCGGCTTGGGAAGGGGCGCCGGGGTGGAGTCCGGCTCGGACTCGCCCTCGGCGTCCGTGCAGCGACGGGCGGCAGCTGGGGGCGGCGGCGCAAGCGGCTTTGGCTCGGCCGGGCCTTGCCCACAGTCAAGGGTCCAATTTTTTTTTAAACATTCCTTGAAAGAAAATTCCTAGAAAAATAAATAAAAATCTAAAAATTCCAAAACAAGTTTTCTCCGTCTAAATAAAATATTTAGAACTAGAGGAACTCTTCTTGGCCCCTAAAATGCAACTTTTTAAAGCGTGCAAATTTTCTAGGGCAAATAGAATTCCAAATAAAATCAAATAAAATCCCAAAAATGATTTTAACATTTTTCCTCCATTATATCAATTATTTTGGAGAAGTCATATTATCTCCCCTCATTTATTTATTTAAATTGAAATAGTTTTCTGGAGAGAAAATAATTAAAATCCGATATCCTCGTCTTTCATTATTTGACAAAATTCAAATATGAACATCAAAAAAATCCCCAACTCTCTCCGAGGGTCCTTGAGTTGCTTAGGATTTCGAGGATGGCAAGTGATTATGCAATAAAATATGACATGCAAGAATGACCTATGTATAACATGCCAAATTGAAAATTTGGGATGTTACACCCGGAGGTGTCGTCGCGGAGGGTTCCCCCAAGTCCGGCGGGGCCGGAAGGTCCGGCGCCAAGTGGCGTGCGGTCGGAGGAGCTGAAGGATCTGCTCGGGCGAGCGGCTATTTCAGAGGATCACCGTGCTCTAATGGGTACGGTGATTGAAAGAATTGCATCCGCGGAGAGCGGATTGCATGAAGCCATCAGAAGCTTACTGACGGGGTTTGAGGTACGCAAAAATGATGTACCTTCTGACAGTTATGCATATAAAATGCGCCCTGTATAGATAGTAGCCCCTGAGACTCGGTATGTTGTCAAAATTGACAACGTGCCGAGGATCAAATTCTCAGTTTTAACATATCACCGCTCCTAAACAGGTGGCGGGGCGTCCGGAGGCCAGCCGGACTGATGAATATGCCGAACTAAAGCGGCAACTAGACGAGGCGGATGCGGACATCGCGCTGGTCAATAAACGGTTTGACGAGTCACAAGGTATGCGACTTCTATGCGGACACCTGGTAAGGGAGCTTGACGCCCATGTCTTACTGTTTGTATGCTTAATGCAGATGGTGCCGCTGCCGTTGAGGAGCTGCGGGCAGAACTCGCCCGAGCAAAAGAGCAAGTCAGGAGTAGTAATGCGGCCGCTTTAAAGGCGGCCGAAGAGCTAGAAGCTGAACGGGCTGCTCACTGCCGAAGCCAAGAGGAGATGGCCGATATGGCCAAAAAGTTAAGGAATACTACCGATCGCTGTGAGGTTCTTGAAAAAGAGCGTCAAGCGGAACAAGAGGGCCTAAAGAAGGCCGCCGCCGAATCCAAGAATGCCCAATCGGCTTTGAAAGCTGCCAAGGAAGAGCTGAGTCAGGCCGGGGCAATTGCGGCTGGAAAACCGTTTCTGCTGCAGAGGAAATATACAGATCCAAAGTATGCTCAGTTGGATAAATTGTGGAGTTCAGAGGATGCTTATCTGGACTTGGCGGCGAGCGCTGTGGACGCGGTTGAGCACTTCCAGGGCCAGAAGGGGCACAGAAGGGAAGAGCTATATTGGTCGCAATTCCATAGTCCGGAGCGTCCTCTGCTGCTGACCGATCGGTTGGCCGAATGGGCCGAGCTGAATCGATTGTCCGGATTTGCCATGAAGCATGTCTTGACTCACTTGTGGCCGGACGGACCCCAGCCGAAGAGCTATTTTGGTTTAGTGCAGAAGTTTCTTGGTGCGGTGCCGCGTATCGATGTAATGAAGCGATCGACGTGCATTGAGGGAGCGCGGATGGATCTTGCCCGTGTCAAGACATACTGGGCAGAGATGAAGGTCACTGACGTTGCATCCCAGGATTCGGACAGAAGTCGAGTACCTGCCGAGCACTACTTTGAAGAAGTCCTGCGGGCGCTCATTTAATAGAGACGCAGTGCTCGAAGGATATTATGTTTAAATGACATGTATGATTTGTGAAAACAATGTTTCAATGTAATATAAGTGCTTTTTATACTTGTGCGTTCAAGTAGTAAACTACTCCCTATGCGGCCGTTTATGTATATGTGTATATAATCTGAAAGATGGCAGTCCTTGGCTTCAGCCCCCACGCACATAGTGCGGGGGTGTTTGCAAAAAAGCGCATTTTCACACTCAATACAACGTCATGGTCCTGTTAAGGAGGTGATAGCGTAGCAAACCAGGCAACCGTACTATAATGCTTTATCACTTTCACTTAGCCATAGGAGTTCGAGGGTGGGGCTACTATATAGCCCCTGGGGGCACCGCACTCTCCCGAATTCGGGGTGCGTATGTGCCTGACCGAAAACCGGTCCTTCGTTAATGCGGAGGAATTCTAAACATTCCTGTGAGTCGTCGAGTGGTTGACCAGTCTCTCGCTATATCATGTCAGTCAGTTTTCGGCTTTAACTACTGAGGTGCTCGCCCAGCCGAACCGGGGCACAATCGCAGTAGTTCTCCTGGTGTCGCGTTAGCCGTGAAAACGGAACGTAAGGCAGCAAAACACAGGAGCCGGGAAACCCAACATTTGACCAAAGACATGATTCGGAGCTGATGCATATAAGGCCTAACTCGAGACGCCGAATACTCCTTAAGGTATTCGGTCTTTATGAAAATGGGCAGAATAATGCCCTAAGCCCCTGGTGTCTAGGTACGCGCAAAAATTCTGGTGCGGCCAATGCCAAAGCACCAGCCTCCTCCTCGGTTATATTAAGGAACCGGGGGGATGTATATCAACAAGAGACAGTGAAAAAAGGTTTACGCAGGGTCTTAATCTGAAAAGAATCCTTGCAACGGGTCCCTACTGCACGTCTGCGCCTGTGTCTCCGAAGTGCCGTATCCTGGACGG
This sequence comes from Aegilops bicornis, assembly GCA_021605145.1. Lineage (NCBI taxonomy): Eukaryota > Viridiplantae > Streptophyta > Magnoliopsida > Poales > Poaceae > Aegilops > Aegilops bicornis. The sequence goes on along the minus strand of CM038675.1, from coordinate 55,117,791 downwards.
GTGTAGCACGTTGTTCATCTGTAAAAGAGAGGAACTTAGTTTGAAAGAAAAAGGGTCGTGCGAAGGTGTACTTAATATTAAATAAATAGAGTACGGTTCGAAGAATTAAATAAAATTGAGCTTTATTGTCTCTTGTTATACATGCATGCGGCCCCTCGTATGGGGGTATGCCGCTAGTAGGCGCCGGACTCGTCTAGCCGTGTCCGGGGTTCGAATTACCTATTCAGGTGCTTTGGTTAGCGGAGCCGGATTGGTGTGGGGCTGTTAAGGCAGCCTCGCATACTTCCGTGCTCGAGTGACACTTAATACTCCCTTTTAATGAGATGATGTCGCGTGGACCGGGCATTTTAAGTGTAAGAGATGCGTAATGCAGTATTGCGTTAAAGCGGGCGAAAGCTTCGCGTCCCAATAGTGCTTGATGGCTACTTTTAAACGGGGCGACATGGAAGAGTAACCTTTCGCGACGGAAGTTGTCGGATGAACCAAACACAACTTCTAGCAGTATGGAGCCCGTGCAGAGGGCGTATGGGCCGGGCAGTACTCCTTTAAAGGAGGTGTTGCTACGGCGAATTTTGGTTGGGTTTATCCCCATCCTGCGGATTGTGTCCTGATATATCAGGTTTATGTCACTGCCGCCATCCATGAGGACATGTGTAAATTGGAATCCATCGATTATAGGATCCAATATCAAGGCAGTCCATCCTGCGTTCCGGATATTATCAAAATAGTCCTGATGGTCGAAGGTGAATTGTTTTGACAACCAGTGAGCGGCGTGCCTTTTAGGTGGCGCCGCTCTGTTTTTCCTTTTGATCACGTGAAGAGAGTTTAATATTTTGACCTCATGTGGGAAAGATTTTTGATTTCCGGTTCTGCTTGTGGTGCTCGTCGTCATCTTTACTTGGTGTGTCGAGCCCTTGTGTTCGGCGCTCAGTCTGCCGGATTGTTCGCCGATAGCTTTTGAATCCGGCGTTGACCGCCGTACTATTTGGGCCATTTTCCTTATTCCGGCGTTGATCTTTTCTGCGTCGTGATTTCCCATTTCCATCCCTGATTTCGGATGTACTCGGGTCGCTGGTGCTGCATCTAGCCAGCCAGCTGTCCTCTCCCGCGCAAAAGCGGGTCATGAGGCTTGTTAATGCGGCCATTGTTCTTGGCTTTTCTTGGCCGAGGTGTCTGGCGAGCCATTCGTCTCGGACGTTGTGTTTGAAAGCTGCTAGGGCTTCGGCGTCCGGACAGTCAACTATTTGGTTCTTTTAGTAAGGAACATGTTCCAGAATTTCTGTGCTGACTCTCCGGCTGTTGAGTTATGTGACTTAGATCGCCTCAGATCCGTGAGGGCGGACATAAGTCCCCTGAAAATTTGCCCAAATGCATCCTCGAGCTCTCCCCAGCTTCCAATGGTATTTTCGGGAGGCTTTTAAGCCAATGCCGAGCTGGCCCTTTGAGTTTAAGGAGTAAGTATTTTATGGCGTGGAGATCGCCTCCTCTAGCCATGTGTATGTGGAGGATGTAATCCTCGATCCGCAACTGTGGTCTGTTGTTCCGTCAGATACCTCTATGTTTACGGGTTTGAATCCCGCTGAAATTCATGATCCGGCACCTCATCGGTGAAACATAGGGGTGTGCGGCGCCTCTATATTTGGGTGTGCCGTGATCTTCGGAATTTTGGCGTATTGCATTGCTTTGACGAGCCTGCTTTCTGGGCCCATAGATGGACCTAACCGGGCCATCCTCTTGATGTGAATCCTTATGCGGATCGCATATTGGCTTGTGTGCGACGCCATTCACCGCTCTTTTTGCCGTGAGGTCGCCCATCCGACCGGGTGGCCTTCTTGCTTTTTAATTGTGGGGGCTCTAAGGCCTCCTCGTCAATTCGGGCAGTAGCTTTCTTTTCGTGTAGCTCTTTGTTCGGGCGATCGTCGCTGCATTTCTTATTCGCGGTGCTGAATACTTTGCTCCATCTAATCCTGAGTGCATCTTCCGCTGTTTTGAGCTTCCGCTTCTGCTTTTTCAGGCTACGCGCAGTGGCGACGAGCCTTTTCTGGAGGTCATTTTGCTCCAATGGTTTGTCCGGTGTGAGATCGTCCGGACTGTTTTCTTTGCCAGGGACAAATTATTTATCCAAGTTTTCTTGTTCGGACGATTGCTCGATAGCTTGTTCGTTGTCCATCGGTTCGCCCTGCTCTATGGCTGGGTCTTTGTTGAGGCGGGACTTTGTTCGGCGTTTACGTTTCCGTTTTGACTGCTTTTCGAAGGATTTATCCTTCGTAGCGTCCCGCTGCTCCTCGCCTTCATTTGCTTTAGGTGTATCCACCATGTATACATCATGGGTGAGGTTGTCCAGCATCCTATAGGTGCTGGTTCATTGTTGTCTCCTACATCGTCGTCCATACCGTCGATGTCTTCGGAGTCGAAATCGAGCACGTCATGTAGGCTATCGACAGTGGCTACGAAGTGGGTGGTGGGTGGGCGTTGAATTTCTTCGTCGTCCGTATCCCAACCTTCCTGACCGTGGTCCGGCCAGGGCTTTCCGGATAAAGAGAGAGACTTTAGTGAATTCAGGATGTCGCCAAAGGGCGAGTGCTGAAAGATGTCCGCAGCCGTGAACTCCATAACGGGCGCCCAATCGGATTCGATTGGCAGGGGCGCGGAGGGTTCGGAGTCCGGAGAGGAGTCCGACACCCTGGAGTCGAGGTCTTCGCAGCGACAGGGATGGAGTTCGCTCGATCGCCGTTGAGATTAAAGCCCCGAGGCGGTGTCCAACCACTCGCCCTCGATCGGGGAATCCGCCCGGATTAAGGGTCGGAGCGGATTTCGTGCGGCCTCCGTGGCACCGCTCGGCTGCAGAGCTAGATCATGCCCATCGAGGCAAGGCGGCGTGCTATTGCGGCTCGAATCCGTCAAGATCGAGTCTCCGCGGATATCGGCCGTATAGTTTAAACTTCCAAATCTGACGGACGGCTGGGGCGAAGCTTTCGATCTGCTCCAGATGGCTGCTTAATTGGCCTGCAGTGCAAAGCCGCCGAACACGAAGATCTGTCCGGGGAGAAAAGTCTCACCCTGGACCGCGTCGTTGTTGATGATCGAAGGAGCCATCGGGCCTATCCGTGACGACACAAAGGAACTCTCAATGAAAGCACCAATGTCGGTGTCAAAACCGGCGGATCTCGGGTAGGAGGTCCCGAACTGCAAGCCTAGGCGGATGGTAACAGGAGACAAGGGACATGATGTTTTACCCAGGTTCCGCCCTCTTGATGGAGGTAAAACCTCACGTCCTGCTTGATTAATATTGATGATGTGTGTTACAAGAGTGGATCTACCACGAGATCAAAGAGGCTAAACCCTAGAAGCTAGCCTATGGTATGATTGTTGTTCGTCCTATTGACTAAAACCCTCCGGTTTATATAGACACCGGATAGGTTAGGGTTACACAGTAGTCGATTACAATGGTAGGAGATCTACATATCCAGATCGCCAAGCTTTCCTTCCACGCCAAGGAAAGTCCCATCCGGACACGGGACGAAGTCTTCAATCTTGTATCTTCATAGTCTTGAGTCCGCCGATGATGATAGTTCGCTATCCGGACACCCCTAGTCCGGAACTCCCTCAGCCATCATCATCTTGTGCCTTTGATCTCCATCTCCAAAGCATCGCCATGATCTCCATCATCTCACCGCTTAAGGCTCCAGCCAGTTGCCGATAACTTCTACAAAACATGATCATCTCATACAATAACATATATCATATCATGTCTTGACCATATCACATCACAACATGCCCTGCAAAAACAAGTTAGACGTGTTCTACTTTGTTGCTGCAAGTTTTACGTGGCTGCCATGGACTTCTAGCAAGATCCATTCTTACCTACGCATTAAAACCACAACGATTTTTTATCAAGTGTGATGTTTTAACCTTCAGCAAGGACCGGCCGTACTCAAACTTGATTCAACTAATGTTGGAGAAATAGACACCCGCTAGCCACCTGTGTGCGTAGCACGTCGGTAGAACCAATCTCGTGAACGTGGTCATATAATGTCGGCACGGGCCGCTTCATCCAACAATACAGCCGAATCAAAGTAAGACGTTGGTGGTAAGCAGTATGACAATTATTGACCACAACTCTTTGTGTTCTACTCGTGCATATATCATCTACGCATAGACCTGGCTCTGATGCCACTGTTGCGGAACATAGCATGCAATTTCAATAAAATTCTTATGATCATGCAAAGATCTATCTAGGAGATGCATAGCAACGAGAGGGGGAGAGTGTGTCCACGTACCTTTGTAGACCCAAAGCGGAAGCGTTCAGTAATGCGGTTGATGTAGTCGAACTTCTTCATGATTCAACCCATCCAAGTACCGAACGTATGGCACCTCCGTCTTCAGCACACGCTCAGCACGATGACCAGTTAAACTCTGAAGTAAAGGCATCATTAAAAATTTGTAATTGTAGATGTTGGCCAGTTTAACTCTAACCCGACACACGTGTATGAACACAACAGCTGAGATAACCTTACATCTGTTTTCCTTTACTAAATAAAGGCATATGCAGATATGTCCGAGTATTTTGAGATTTCAGCTGCTTTTGATAGGTCTTTCATTCAGAAAAAACAAATGGTTTGTTAATGCAAGGAGTCACTGTCCATGTGTCGATGGGTTTATATGTGCCTCTCTTTCAACTAGAGAGGAACTAATTATATGTTCATGGCTAAAAGTTTTGAAAATTTCTGCAAATTGTTTAGGTTTGAACAGAGATTCGAAACACATTTATGCAAGCTTCCATCTTTTTCAGAGATTTGTTTTAGTAAGCATGACCTTGGCTACCAACCATAGATTGGTTTGAAATTGAAACCACATGGGTTGAGAGCCATTTTTTCCTTCGAAAATAGATTGCAAGCCATAGTGCCAATTCTTAGAAGAATGAGCCCAACAAAGAAGAATGGACTGGGCACATGCAGGTCAATAAAAAATGTGCACAGTAGTCTACTAATTAGACAACAACTCAATCGTGCAGAGCCTACCAAGGGAACAAATACTACTATGTTACACCAAGGGCCTGCTTAATGCATACTCATTTTTTCACAGCTTCTCATCTGTTCGATTCACTATTTTGGCGGATATTGCAACTACTGCTAGCCGGAGAGAGCTTCTTGATTATGGAACACATTATATTTTTGTAGTAATGGAGAAAAGTCAGTTGTAACAAATAATATTTTGATTTTCTGTTAGTTAACAACTGAGCTCAGATGTTTTGTTCCATCTTAAGTGGTTGAAAACTTGAAAAGCATTTCCTTTATATCTGAGTAACTCTTGTTCTGTGCCTTCTCCATCAATATTAACATTTTTCTGAATATATGCCATGTTTCTAGGCAAAATATTCATCATCAAAGGCCTCTTCCCTAACAATAAAACTTCGAGTTCTTGTTCACCTCCCCATTTGACCATTCTCTTTATTTGAAACATGGGATGAAGTTGCTTGGGTAGTAAACATGATTTATGGTACAAATTGTCATGCAGTGAGCTTCCTCCTAGATGAGGTGGTGAACATGGACTGGGGTTGCAGAGATAGTTGGTGAAGAAAGAAATGTTAAGTGATTTATTTAATAAAAAAAGAGCAAATTCAGATGTGCACGAGAAATCAATAGGTATACATTAACTTGATTAAAGTTGAACAACCAAACTAATATATGCCTTGTTGTAACGCATGATCAATTTTATTTTCCAAGTGAAATCTTCCTACTAATTATATATATATATATATATATATATATATATATATATATATATATATATATATATATATATATATTGCTTGTGCAGGATGTTTTCATTTTAGAAAGATATTTTTTATTATACTTGCTCAAGTGTCGTGCAAATGAAGCTAAATACAACTGAAATTTTAAGCGCATCAAATGGATCTTTTTTTTAGTTCACATCAAATGGATCTTAGTTTGTAACATGTAATCATTTGGATCATTTCTCTCTGTATACATCACGAGTTACATTGCAAGTGAAGTTGATTTCAATTATTTTTCGATTGTTGCAGGCTATCTTTTCTATACATAGGAAATTTGATATAGATATAGGTGCAATCAGAAAAAATCTATACCTATAAAAATAAATAAAAAGCCCGTGGCAACGCATGGGCGTTCTAATAGTTGAAATAGCTTACTACTATCTCTAAAATAATCTCCATTTACCTTACTGATGGAGAACGTATTTGTTTCCGTTCTAATTGTGCTATTGGAGAAACCGTAGTATTATGCGACAATTAACTGTTGTTCATGAAAAAAGAATAGGTCATCCTGACCTTTCTATCTATGATAGTAAATGTTACACCTGTTAATTATCTTTCTTCCATGTTGTACACCCAAAATTAGTGTTGTGCCCTGTGCTCAATTCCCCTCCAAACCGGTGATGCATCAGAAGCAAAAACGGTGTCTAACAAGTTTCCATGGGGGTAATATTTAGACTTTAGGACCCTAGCGCATAGAATGTTTGGGTACTGAATGAGTCTCCAAACCTGCTTTGCAAGTAACGCGATATTGAAAAGGTGCATGTCTCTAAAGCAATACCTCCCGGTCTCTTCGATTTGGTCATTCTTTCCCACGACATCCAGTGCACCTTTCGCTGTCCATTCTCATCTCCCCACCAAAAGTCACTTAATCATCTTCTCATACTTCTCGCAGAAGCCCTTGGACAAGAGGAACACACCCATAGTGTAGCACGGGAGGGCCTGTATTACCGACTTTACATGAACTTCTTTTGCGGCATAAGACATGAATTTCTCAGAGTAGTCATTGCACCTTTTCCGGACCCTATCCATGATGGGCTGAAAATTTTCATCCTTCATTCTCCCTTCCGGGTTGGGAGCCTCAGATACTTACTCTCAAAAGAGGAGGCCACAACACCGAGTGTATTCTTAATCTCCTCTCTTGTTTCTTCCGGACATAGCTCACTAAACAGAATGGAGCATTTGCTTTCACTCAGCAACTGACCAGTGCCCTTCTCTAGTTGGTAATGTTGTATTGTCAAATCAGCCGGGTGCCGGGGCACCCGGGTACTAAAAATCCACCCTCTTATGTACAAATATATATTTATAAATACTTTAAGAAATAGTCCAAGCGCTTTTCAGTGTGCATCTTGATTTCAAATGGGTCACCAAGATGTTGTATTGTCATGTGTGTTGGCCGATTTAAGTTCACGTTGTAGGTTGTCATGACTGTCCTTCAAATAGTTCCATTAACTTCTCAATCACATGCATTTTTTTGCGCCAATGGCACAACAGGTCATCTAATTATGGAAGAGCATGACACATTTTGGGTTTAGACAACGGTACAAAGAAGACTTGTAACCTTATTCATTATACATATAGTAGGTGAGAACAACTTATTTTTATTCTTTGGGGCGTTGCATGTTACGGTTGCTTAGCGAGCCACAACCACAATTAGAGTGCAAACAAACAGTGTTGTACTGGTCAAATGATATCAGTCAAACAATAAGATTATTTCTTCTGCAGCAGTGCCCTGAAGGTCATCGGCGAGGTGAACTGAGGTGGGCCGTAGTAGAACGCAGCGGCCGTCAGCTTTGCCGCCTGGTCCGTCATGAACTCTGGGTCCCATAACCAGTACTCGTCCGGGTTGTCGCACGTCCAGTCCTTGTATGGGTAGCCCCACCTGGTGCACGATCCCATATTCACCATCCCTACACGCATCACAACACAACATATAATCAAACAACAACGCATTAAACTTGTTGCTTCTCATAAGTAAGTATGTGTCGGTTACTGTAATCTGCTGGGTTAGCAAAGACGGTGGTGGTGAAGTCGTGAAAGTTGCCGATGGAGTAGGAGAGGTCTGGCTTCTTAGATGCGATGCCGGCCATGAGGAGCTCGAGGGCGGCGTTGAAGTCGATGGCCCGATCGTTCAGGGTCCGGTCACAATTGCCGTTATATGAGGGCGGGGGAATGCAACCGATGAGACCGACGTTGATGATGGCCAGCTTTTTGGCACCCATGTCGTAGACAGGACGTGACGGCCTCCCCATAGAGGGCGACGAGGTATTGTAACTCAGTCTGAGGCGACGAAAATTTGAAGTGGTAGTTCCATCTCGGGTCGAGGTCCTGGCTGCCGATGCCGAGGAGGAAGACGGAATTGGACAGGGCCTCTCGCAACTTGGCGTCGTCCCCAGCTTGGCTGCCATCTGCGCCCTTGTGGCCCTGAAGTACGCAAGTTGATACCACAACGAGATGCACCGTTCTCTGTTCTGCATGCATGCATCTCTCATTTCATCTCTTTATTCTTGCTGATTTGATTTTTTCGCGAGTGCAAATTCGGTGCAATGGGTCAATGACTTACAGTAGAGTTTCGATCCCGCACCAAGGAAGCGTAGTTGGCACCCCACATGTTGACTCCGCCACGGCGACAAGTAAGCTGGAGGGCTTTGCTGGAATCCGATAGACGTTGCTGGACACCATAAAATCAAGCAAACAACCAATCAAACATAGTTCGCCCTGAAAAGAGAATAGAGGTATGTGTATGTGTATTTGCATGTGCGTGTGCATGTGTATGATTTGTTCGGCACGACTTACCGATAGTGTCTGCCAGATTGGCCCCGTTGCTGAACCTGCCGCTGCTGGATCGGGAGACTTGAGGGGGGAACCCCTCCTCCGTCTCTACTATGGGCATGTACCCATTGTTACCTACGTCCAGCGCCCCGTCCCCAAACACGAACATGGCCGGTGGCGGCACCGGCTTTGCCGGTTGTACCGCCGCCTGCATCAGGAAAGGCGCGCATGTATTTCATCACATGGCCAAGACCTCATATATCAAAAAGAAAAAAAACGGTAGCTCCCGACCTCTACATCTATTGATGCACACAACCATTCATATACGAATACATACGGCAGAAAGTCTTGCAGTTGGGGCAGAGGACGATCCACTGCTGGGGGCAACGGAAAGGGCAGGTGTTCGTGCACCCCGGCCGCTTCCCCTCGGTGTTCTTGCAGGTGACATTTCTTGGGGGTACGACCTCCCCCTGCCCCTGATAACCGTCCGGGGAGCCTGGTGATGGCTGTTGCGCCAAAACCGACATGGCCAGCAGGCAAACAAGGCTCACCCCAAGCATCGCTAATACGCGCCGCCATTGTTTCTCCCAATGGTTCAAGCAATGCCAGAGATTTCCACTATGAATTGCTGGTTGACTGGTTGTGATGGGTATGATGTTAGTGTCTGCGCACAGAAGGCTTTATACATACGTGCTTCAGCTAGTTTGGAGGCTGGGTCAGTGGCGGTAAAGCGTTGACCCTGAGCGCCGGGCCAGCAATGCAAGCAGTTGACTTGTCTTATGAAGGACGACAGGTATGAAGCAAGATTTGATCAGATAGAATAGAAGCAATGACCCGGTCAAAAAAAGAATAGAAGAAAATCTAGATGCATACATGACCATGCTATATGTGTGTGTTAAAATTCCCAGTCCAACTCGTAAGTAAGTCGGCAATGAGATTCTCCGATCAGTCAGCGCCGACTAAGTGCCTCAACAAGTAATTGCAAACTGCAGCTGGAAAGTTGTGTCCTCAACTCCTCATATCGTATAGCCTACTTAAGCTGGTGCTGATCAGGGCAAATCTCAATGTGCGTTCATATATAGTACGTACTATCTAAGGTCTTTATGTACTTTGTCCGGCTGGGTTTCTTAAATTCAACGAGTGGATTGTAGAAAACATCGATATTAAAGGCTAAGGTTGTCAAAGCCAGGTTTCACAACAGGCCAGGACAACTGGTTGAATGCACATGAACAAAATAAATATATACAAAGCGACCAAGGTTGCTGGTAACATGAGAACGACTACAGTGTCACGGGAATTCCAGTGTCAAGTGAGATGTTGCATACGTATTAAGTATAAGCCCATCTATGCAGCTTCTCACTGTCATATACAGATGATGGAAGTATACGGTTTCATATATGGTTTCTCATTTATTGTGCTCCATGGATTACAACTTCTCATAGTTATATATGGCTTCTCATTCCCATTGATTGTGCTCCAAAGAGAGCCGCCAGGGCCCCGATCTAAGTCAAATCGATCTAGCAAGTAACACATCATATCACTTTGCGACCTCACGCACGGTAACCCACGGCTGCCACCTTACCTGGACCGGGACCGCTTATGCCTTTTGGCTCACGATATGATAGTGTAGCTAGCATCCGCATGACAGAGAACTCGGACCAACATGACTAGTCGTAAACTCAAGGTGGCACAAACTTACAGGGCAGGCATACGTAACCCAGCAATGAACGTGTCGGTCATCAACGTATGAACCCATCGAGAAAGCTACAAGAACTTAAAGGGACAAGGCGTGACATTTCCTCAAGAGACAGACACAGGAACAAAGAAGGATACATGCCGCCAACCTAAGTGTTCCGGAGCATTAGCAAACTACTATGGCTCGGTGGAAGCACCAAGAGACATTTTCCCATAAGGAAGGCTACCAAGAATAAACAACTAGGTGTCTGATCCGACACATAGAAATATACGCTACACGCATTCATAACATGCAAGTATGCGTTGTAGAACATGGCATCACAACATAACTCAACAACTCATGGAACATATAAAGGACGCTTATGCTGCCCGCCTTCTGAAGCCACCGTGTGCCATGCTTGTTGGGCTGTCCGATTTTTACTGTCGCCCGCTTTTGACTGCTACCGCTCCGTGAGCCGTTGTTTTTTTCCACGTATGTGGCTGCTTGAAGAGTCGATGACAGGTCGGCTCTTTCTCTGCATGGGTCGAGGAAATCAGCTGTCGCTTTTCCTTTCCACGACGATGGATTTGGAGGAGCGATGAAAACCTAGCGATTCATCGTGGTGGAAAGTATCCCCTCCCTTCCTCCTCCTCCTCCTCCACCGCCACACCGTCTCCTCCCATGCTCTCCCATCCAGTGGCGGAGGTAGAGGGTGGACAAGGTGGGCCATGGCCCACACTGGGATTTTTTGAATAGCTTTATATTATAGGAAAATGCTAAAAATATTGGGAGTCCCATCCGTCCCTCCATCTCCACCGGACCAGCCTCGACCTTCCCGTGGTGGTCACCCTTCGTGACTTCGCCCGGCAGCTCTCCCCTCATCCAACCTGCTCTAGGATCTAACCGATCGGGGAGGACGAAGAGGGTCGCCCTATCCGCATGTGTGCCACCACAGTCAGGCCATGAGGAAAGGCGAGGATGCAATGGCCGATGGAGAAGCACGCAGTGGAAGGGGAGGAGGTGATGTAAGAGCGCAGCAGCGATCTCAGCAGCTCGAGGTTCCTCGGTCCAGCAACTCCCACTCACCTTCCTCCCTACTCATATAAATTTATCTCTGTTTGTTGTGTATTTTAGTGGTTTGGACATGGATTTGAGGGAGGACAAGCCTCACAGGAAAGCAATTTGATGGAGGGAGGCATCCATGACCTGAAATATATGGATTCAATGCACACTATCAATTTGATGAAATGCAGGTACAAGGTGTTCTCATTATGCTTTGGTTCTCCAGTCTCCTTTTTGTTGCAGAACTTGATATTTTGAATTTGTGGTCATACCAGGCAACATAAGGTCTTTAGTGTGCATTATCTCATCTTAAGTTTCTCATAATCAGTGTTAAGGAGCACAAGTACAGTCTTGCTGAAGTTGTGCATTATCTCATCTTAAGTTTCTCGTAATCAGTATTCATTTGAGCACAAGTACAGTCTTGCTAAGTTAAAAAGATAAAAAAAATTCCTTGGCGCAGGAGGAATATGGTCTGAATTTGATTTCCACTGTTAATAAATTCTCATCTTTGATATAGAGCATTTTCCACATTTAGTGTGCGTTATTTTTGCAGGAAAACATTTAGTGTGCTTTGAATGTAAAATTTTAATCTTTACTCTCTCAAGAATTGCAAGGAGGACAATAGATTAGCTCCTTTCCGATATCTTGATTGATGCCATCAGTGATATTTAGCCCTTACTTTGAGTCATTATTTCGCATTTGCTCCGTCACTAAAGTTTTGTTTCTGCTGCAAGAGAGACACGAGTGTTGGTTGCATTCGTGCTGCTGGCTTGGCCTGAGATGGATCTGTTCCGCTCAGGTATATATGTTTCTACCCTGCCTTCGCACATTGTTCTTTTTTTGCCTTTCAAATTTGTAACACCTCGTCAGATCTATCAAGAGGGTGTCGTTCTGCTTGTCCTTGCATGTCGGTCCGTACGCCTGGGTTGTTGAGCAGGTTAACGGCACATAGGGCATGCGGGCTGTACTATTACTGACTACACGTGATAAGATGAGAGTGGTCCGCTAAATAATTAGAGGGCGACCGGCATAGCTGAACCGTTGAGATTACCCTCCTACAGATCATCACCACTTGTTTTTCCTCTTTTTGCCAACTTTTGGATTAGTTCGTGCAACTGAATGTGGGTCTCTTATTTATTTTATTTTTCACTACCAGAAATTAAAGTAGATTCATGAACTTGTTATGGCAGTGTCCTCCCATGCCGGGTTCCAGCGGGATAATGCTCAAGAAATTTCTCATGAAATGGTTGTGTAGAGACATGAGCAAGATCTTCAGAGGGCCAATGATGCATAGGCTATATCTGTGGCACATGTCTCTCTTATGTTCCAAAAAAGGTGAGTCTTTCCCTTTCTTTCCACGCATCTAATTGAGGAGAGCATATTCTTTAATTTGTTATTCAGTAAAAATGACATTGAGTTGGTTGAAGTGTGATTAAATGTCTTGTAACGTCATCGATCAATTACGGAGCCACTCCTGAATTATATTTATGCTTGATCAACTAGCTGCATTACATTACAATACTAACTTCTTGCAATCCGAGAGTTCTACTGTTTGTTTTTCCTCTTGGGTTTTTGTTTGTTTTTATGCCTTTCATATCATTTTGTTTTATCATAAGAGCTCAGATTTAATTTATCTCTATAGTACATTTCTTATAATATATACATGCAGTTCCGATTTTAGCCTAATGAAAAGTTTGGATGCTAAACATGTTATTTGGGTGCCTAACTTTTACCAATGATTTTGTTTTCTCGCTTTGTCAAAATAAATTAATAGTTTTTATCCCTGAAAACTGTTCATTCTTAGGAATGGATTGCCTTCTTCCTTGACACTTGTTACAGCTTCAGAATAGTGCCATTTCTTCATATCTTTCTTTTTCGCTTATTTTACTTGCCTACCTTGTTGACTTAAATATACTACTCTTGCTACAAGATTATGTAAATGGGTCTCATAAGCAGGTCTTAAGCCTCGTACTAGCAGTAAGATAAAAACTCAACCATAGACTGGAAGACTGGGCTATACATATTGCTTTCTAAAACCAATGTAAATAAGCTATCATGAACTTCGCTATCATGTTACCAATGTAAATATAGAATATATATATCGCTATGTATGAACCTGCTACCTAGTACCTATTTCCTTATGCTTCAAGGATTTTATTATCAGTCTTTTAACAAATCTTACTTGCATTGTTTTGAATATTTGGTTTGCTCCAACGACATTGTTGCTCGAGAAACACTGTACTGAACCCAGCTCAAGACAGCAAACAACAAATCCAATAGCAGAAGAAACAATACAAACCAGATCGCACGCAGGGCAGAGCAGCAGATCGAGCAGATGGAAGGGCAAGACGGATCACCAGAACAGCAGTGGCACAGATCACATTGACAGCGAAGCAGCGCCCTAAGCAGCAGCAGCGGAAGCATCACCGACGGCCGGAACAACATGATCACAAGACAACCAAAACCACACACACCAGCTCTCCAACATTTTTGTGATATTTTCTTCTGAATTCCTGATTATTCATATGATGCTTCTATACATTCTATCAATTTCAATAGGAGTAGAAACGTTAATTAGTTTTAGCTCTTCTTAGCCATTCTATTGTACCCCTTCAAATAAACTTGACATGTCAATAGCAAAACAATATTAATTTTATCGTCAAGGCATGTACCAAATTTGAATTCATCAGGTTGATAATCATTGAGGAATTTACAATACATAAGGTTGATAATAGATTGTGGAATTAGCTGAAGTTATGTTTTGTAATATGGATAAGAAACGAATACTTTAATATGATGTTGTAGTCATATTCTTTGGATTTTTTGGATTTTTCTGATAATTTGATGTTGCAGATATGGACCTAGCCACATGCCCATAAAATATTTCAGGAGCATTTGAAGATATATTCTAGCTAAATGAATATAAATTCAAATTCAAATACAATATGATTTAAATCCAGTGCCCAAACTTAATCTTTAAAAATGTTCATTACCTTTTGGTTTGGATCAAAACCATTGCCAAAAATGTCAAACATCAATGAATAGCATTTTGGGTTCAGTGAATGCAATTTTTAGGGTTCTTTGCCCTTCTTTTAATTAAAATTTTAGGCCAATTTCCTCAGTTCATCTTTCAGAATTTAGCCATGATGCATGGATGCAATGCCACTAACTACAAGAATTATTATATGCTTGTGACAGAGAGCTGCACCAACGAGAAGTAGACAGTCATTTGTACAAAGCCTTTCGTAGCCATTAATTTGTACAAGGCCTACAGATGAAGAATGCAAATTGATGAACTCAGCTGGTTTTGGCCCTAAGAGCTCATAGTTGGAAAAAGAGGCAACACAATTAAAAAATACATAATATAATAGACCTTTACACGAAGGAAATAAAGAAAGGAACATATCCCTTTATGTGGTGATTAAAAGCGGTTCTTATCTGTGTTGTCCCTAATGTGTTCCCAATTATCTAGCTACCCTAAAGATTGGAACTTATTATAGTGCATGTATTTCGAGCAACCATGTAAAGATTTTATCCACATATGTAGTTCTCATTAGTTGACTGAATTTCTTCTAATTTGTGCATATGTTATTGATTAGAATGATACTATTTTATATTCCTTTAAATTAAAGAAAGAGATCTTTTAGCGAATCTGTTTAGTGTTACTAGCTTCGGAGGAGATCTTTTAGGTTGATAATAGATTGTGGAATTAACTAAGGACACGACTAATGTCCACCCAGTCGGACGTTAAGCAAAAGATGCGGACGATCACATATGCATGCGAGCTTACTAGCTAGCAAATCCCGTAGGGAAACACATGCACCCAACCTTGTTAATGATTCTATGCATGCATGCAAACTAAAAGATAAAGCAGATGATGTCAAGAAAGATTCTCCATATTTTGAAACTTCAAAATGTTTTGTGGCTCAAACCATTGGTCAGATTGAAAACCGTATTCACATAAAAGATTCGCCATGCATTTAGACCTCCAAACTAGATCTCATGTTGGTATGTTTTGATGACTATTTTTTCGGATGAAAAGTTATCAGGCTTAGGCTAAATAAGTTATCACCTATGTGGTACGCTTAGTTACATTTATATTTACATGGAAGTTACCGCATAAAAATGGCTCCTCCAACATTCTCTCCACATGCAAAACAGTAGAGCACAGGAAACCTGATGCCATTGTAAATTCTCGCTAATTTGAAGATGTAAAATATTTTATAGCTCATATTGTCGTTTTTATTGAAAAATTGTTTTCACATAAAAAAATCATCGCGATGAGAACTTCAAAACTAGATCTCATGTTGATATGTTTTGATCACTTTTTTGGTCAAAGGTTACTGTAAAGTTATCAGTTAGGTTATATGTATATTAACATGTTATTTATAAAGAAGTGGCTGGAGATGTGTTTTCAACGACTTCTTTCCCCCGGGTCAAATTTACTATGGTATTTATATCCAAGTTATCAGCTCCAGATGCATACATTACCGTGTTATTTGCACAGGAGTAACCGGGTTATGTTTCAATAAAAAATCCGGGTCTGAAGTTACCTCGTTGTTTATACCTATGTTATGAGGTCTATAATGTGTGAGTTGCCATGATATTGACAAAAAGTTACAAGAGGCATATTTCATCAACAACCCTCCCCACCCCTCACCACCGCCGCCAAAGTTATCAGGACTGAGGCACATAAGTTATCAGGTCTGCCATGTGTGAATTATCATGTTATTCACACAAAAGTTACCAAGGGTATATTTCATCAACCACCCTTCCCTACCCGTCACCAAATTTACCAAAAAGACTGGGGTACATTAGTTATCAAGACTATGATGTGTGATCATTTACCGTGCTATTCACATAAAAGTTATCGGGTACATTTTATTAACACCCCCACCCCGCCAAAGTTTTCAGGTCCGGGGTACATAAGTTATCAGCCCGATGTGTGAGTTATCATGCTATTCACATAAAAGTTATCAGGGGAATATTTCATCACCCCCCATGCCAAAGTTATCAGGACCGGGGCACATAAGTTATCAGATCTACGATGTGTGAGTTACCATGCTATTCACACAATAGTTAACAGGTGATATATTTCATTAACCCCTCACCCCATGCCAAAATTATCAGGACCGGGTACATAAGTTATCAGGTGTGATGTGAATACCATGCTATTCACAAAAAATTACTGGCATAAACCCCACCCCCACCCTCAAGGTGGACAAAAATTACCACGGTGTGATCAAGTTGAGATGAGTTGGTAAAAATCTTCATGGAACTAGATATCATGATGATTGTATGTGAGTTATCAGAGAAATTCAAAAAAAGAACTAGAAAAACTTCTATTTTTTCTTCTTATATAGTAGTAAAAAGGTTCAAATACTTTGTTGCTTTCTTTCAAACAACAACTAATAGTTGGTGAGATGGTAAGGGTGATGGGTATAAACTTTGGAGGTGCTGGGTTCGATTCCCACACCAAGCACCTATATTTTTCGCATCAAGATTTTCAAGAGGAAAAAAAGTAGGCGGATTACGGTAATTAAGTCGGGAAAGTCCCAGTCATGGTTGGGAAGTCAACTAATCATGCGGGATTGATTACAACAAGTCGGAAAGTCCCAGTCACGATTGGAAACTCAACTAATCATGCGGGATTACAAAACTCAACTAATCATGCGGGATTACAGCGATTAAGTCGGAAAGTGCAACGCGATCGCCAGCGCCATTTGATCGAGAATGGACGAGATCCACATCGTATGGATCTGTTGCAAATTTACAGTCGGCGGGAATTTAGCTTTGTCGATTAACTAAAGTTATATTTTGTAATAAGGATAAGAAAGGAATACTTTAATATGATGTTGTAGTCATAATATTTAAATCTTAATAAGTACGTTTTAACAGTAGCCCATGCAATAGCATGGGTCGATGACTAGTGCACCTAACCACAAATCAAGATCATCGACAAAATTGTTTGTATTCTAAGGAACTCCAACCGCCAAGGCCCTCTATGGATGCTGCTAGGTACACTTGTGACCTCTTCTAAAAGTAAATATTATGTGCTCTGACTTTTCAGCCAGCCGGATTAGTTTTGAAGATTTCAGATCTCAAGCATGAGCACGTGAGGAAGCATATCATCTCACGATTGGACTTGTGAGGCTTGGACTTGGTCTCCTGCATTCCGTAGTACTAATATGAAGCATGGACGCGTAGGTCTGCCGTCAGCCGGATCACACGCACAGGCTACTCACTATCTCCTCCACCATCTCTGCAGTTCATCCATGGGTTGCGTTACCTATTGAAGTACGAGTATATATATCCTGACCTCGAGGCACCTGCGCCGACTCCAGCGCAGACTTGATCTGTTCTATTAGATGGTAAGGGTATCTTGAATTCTTGATTAAATCTTGCTCCATACTTGTCGTTGTTCATAAGACAGATCGACTACTTCCATTGCTTGTCCGGCAATCTGGGTCAACGCTCGCCATTAATCCAGCTTGCTGGCTAACCATAGTATATAAGGATACCCTTGAGGCTATCAATCACAACGGCCAGCAGTAGCAGCTTACCAAGTCTTTCGATCGATTAGCTTGGAGCAGTTGGCAGCAGCAATGGCAGTGTGTGTCAGTGTGCTGGGATGGGCATCCTCTGCTTGCTGGCAATGTCGGTGTCAGCGCAATACCCGTCATCGCCAAGCTCCCCATACTCGTATCCGTCCCCTGGCTCATACCCATCTCCGGGCTCCCCGGACGGCTCCGAGGGAGAGGTCGTCCCTCCCAGGAACGTCACCTGCAAGGAAACCGACGGAAGAGGCCGGGTGCACGAGCACCTGCACCGATCGCTGCCCCCAGCAGTGCATCGTGCTCTGCCCCGAGTGCAAAACATTCTGCCGTATGTACTCTTTAATTTTGAATTTGTTGGTTGGGTGTTGTGTTTGTGATGAAATGATATATATAATGCATCTTCTGGTGAAAATAGATGACGAGGTAAAGCCGGCGAAGCCCGTGCCTCCACCGGCCATGTTCGTGTTTGGAGACGGGGTGTTGGACGTCGGAAACAACAGATACTTGCCCAAGGTCGAAACGGTGGAGGGGTACCCCCCTCAAGTCTCTCAATCTAGCAGCGGCACGTTCAGCAACGGAGCCAACTTGGCTGACACTGTCGGTACGTGCGTACAAACCCATGATACATACTTTTTTTCCGAAAAAGAGGATATCCCCAGCCTCTGCATTAACACATCATACGCCTACCATCGATCATCCATGATTGATTGGCTGGTTGGTTTCATGGGGTCCAGCAACATCTATCGGCTTCCAGCAGAGCCCTCCAGCTTACATGTCGCTGAACGGTGGACTCAACATGTGGGTGCCAACTATGCCTCAGCGGGTTCCGTATCAAAATCTCCACTTTAAGTCAACCCATTGCACTAAATTTGCAATTACCAATATTTGAATGAGAGGTGAAACAAGAGATGCATGCAGAACGGAGAACGCTCCATCTCGCTGTCAAGCAGCTTGAGCACTTCAAGGCGACGAGGTCCCAGATGGAGGCTGCTGGGTGGCGACGCCAAAGTCCGCGAAGCTCCTCTCCAGGTCCTTCTTCCTAATTGGCACCGTGGTCAGGACCTCAATCCAAGATGGAACGTTGAGTCCGATATCCACGGTCACAGACCGAGATCCAGGAGCTCATCACTCTTTACGGGAAGCCATATCATCTCTTTATGACATGGGCGCCAGGAAGATGGCCATCGCCAGTGTTGGCCTTGTCGGCTGCATGCCGCAGCCCTACAACTACAACTATGTATGCGACCAGAAGATGAACGAAAAGGCCACCGCGCTTTGATGCCGCCTCAAGCCCTCATGGCCAGCCTCAAGGCCCAAGAAACCGGGCTCTCCTACTCCAACGGGCGCATTTCTACGCCTTTCACCACGGCTGTCTTCACCCACCCAGCAAATTATGGTACGAGTACATAAAAAGATACTCTTTTTGTTGAAAATTAACCAGGCACCGACGCCTATTTACCATAAAGCACATGTGTGTCCAATGCTCATTTAATTGTGGTTTGGTTCTATTGTATAATTGTTTTGTTGTATGGCATGCAGGGCTAGTGAATACCAAGGACTCGTGCAGCCAGTGGGGCTACCCAGACTGGACGTACTACTACAACCCAGATGGTTACTGGTTCTGGGACCCGGAGTTCATGACGGATAGGGCCGCCAAGCTGACAGCCGCCATGCTTCTACTATGGTCCACCCCAGTTTACATTTCCAGTTACCTTTAAGGCTCTGTTGGAGAAAAAATAATCTCTTCTTGTGGTATTTTAGTAGTACTCCTACGTATTTGTTTCCACTCCAATTGTGCAATTGGAGCAACCAGAATATGCAATAAGTATGCCATGGAGAATAAAATAGGTCATTCTGACCTTTCTAGTACCTATGATACTAATAAAGGTTACTCCTATTGATCTTTTTGTACCATTGTTCACGTCCAAAATTAGCTTTGTGCCCTGTGCTTCTTGCAAACGGACCAAGAAAGTTATCTTGATGATCACAAACGCATGGTTCACCGCAGTATAGGGAAAATCCATCCTACCACCTGGTGGTAGTTACCCCACATGTCTCATATACTACCATGTGGTATTATATATACTATTTTATTATTTTAAATATGTTCATATACTATATCTAAGATATTTTAAAGCAAGTTACATGAAACTTTTACCAAAATACCTTTTCCATATGTCAAAAATCTGAAAATGTTTACATGTATAAATTTTCATGAACATATATATTCATATGTGATGTACAAAAAAAGACAAATACACGGATTGAAATAGGCTTTTTCTTTGTTGTATTTGTGTAAGATAATTGTCTTTTGTGTAGCATGCAAATAATCAAATTGGTGGATGAAAATTTATACATACTTGAAGAATATGCATATGTATTTCTAGAAAAAAGTTGGCATTTTTTGAAACTTTTAAACATTTTTTTTGGCAAAACGAGCTCCATGGAGCTTGTCCTTTGCAACCCCACACTCGCTAATATCGCCCTTCTATGAGATAATAACGAGAATAACCGTAAGGTAAACTAAACTAGGAACACAAAAAAAAACTGAAGCCATAAATCTAGAAACAGGAAATTGGCACAAATACTAAGTGAGACGATGAGTTTTAGGCCAACAACTATTTTAATAACATTATATACTATGTAAAGCAAGTTAGAGGGCTTAAGCTAAAACTAGACTGAACTAGTCGGGTAGGTTCTTCGATTTTTAAAGAAAGTCGATCTTTCCAAGTTGCTTAACAGTCGGTTTATGACACATCAAGGACCAAATTTCGTAGAACCAAAAGTTTGACTCAGTTCTTGGCTTAAATTAACATAACGCCAATAGACTAAAATCACAATTGGCAATAAAATTTGAAATTTGTTTGCCAACAATTCCTTTTTTTTCATCTATTTTTCACAAGCAATAGAAGCAAAAGAATAGTAGTGCAATCATATGAACTTTTCTCAAGAAACAAAAATAATAATAACAGTATTAGTAATGATACTCCTTTGGACTGCAGGAATTTGAAAACATAGGAATATGAAAAATGTACATTGAGATGCGTGCACTATAAATTTGTACCCGATTTCAAAACATAGGAATTTTGTGACAAGTGCCTATGGATGGTACATAAGAAATAAACACATGAATATTAGAGGACCGAGGAGAGATAGTATAGACAGAAAATGTAAGTATATTGGAATTCTAAAAGTACAAATAAAATGAGCTTTAATGTCGAAGTTTCACATAGAATCGAGGCATATGAATGGATTTCAGAGAATTTAGTAGTCACATCCCATAATCCAAAGGGATTTCATGAAAAAAATCCTTAGGATTCAAATCCTGCAGTATGTTATAAACTTCCCACAACCAAAGAGGCCATATAAGTTCTTTTGGTTAATACGAGCCCCTAGGGTAAGAATTGAATTTCAAAACCAAATTTTGTTCTCCAAAAAATAATGACCAGCAGCTAACAAGATTTTTTTATTTTAATCTCCGTTATTTCAGTTCACGGCCCGATCTACTCGATTAATATATAGGCCCATCAATGGTTGTGGGGTGAGAAGCTCAAATTGGCTCAGAAACCAATCTGCCTGCCATCTTCTAGTTTTATGAGGTGGTTTATCCTTGGTATGGTGGAATGTGATGTTGATCTAGTTTCATCACTAACTCATACCAATGATCCCAATTTTATTTTTCTTGCAACTGTAAAGGACTCACTGGCTTTTTAGAACCGGTAATGAAAATTGAAGTGCATCTAATCCTCTTGATGGATTTTCGTAATTATATCAACATATCTCAAAGAATTAATGCATTAATTAGCTTATCTCAAGAAAAGTTCCAACTAGTTGCAACAAAGGGATTGACTGGTGAAGCCCACAAAATTGCATGAAGACAAGTGTTGCCAAGCCAAGGACTTAGATTTTACATTTTAGTGATTTAAGATCACATTTGCAAGTGTATCGTGCTAGCATGTTGAAGCGCTAAGCGGGCGGTTCAGAGTAGCTAGTCAAGAGTGAATACTTTGGCACAGGCAGACGAACTGGGAGGAAAGAAATTGACATCTTTTGCACAGACAACCGGACTGCCATCTTTTGAGATCGGTTGTAGAAACTTATTGAACATCTGATGCTTTTTGGTTGTGATTGTATATATTCGTCTCTATTTATACATATGCTAAATTGCTATTCATCTACATATGCATGTGAGCATGTCAAACAAAGGAGACCGGACCTGGGGCGAACATTTGATGCACTGGTTTGGACGACTGACTCCTCTAGTGATGTCCATGAACACGTACATCCAAGCGTGCCCGTTGATTTTTTGTGTGTCTGATTTCATGCATCCCATTGGAGTTGCCCTAAAGGAGTAAGGGCATCTCTGACACCGACCCCAAACCTCTTGCCAGCGTCCGGACCAAGCTATCTAGACGCCAAGATGCCATCTAACGGTGTTCCGTGATTTGTCGGCGAACCAGTCCGGTGTTTTCCCACAAACCGAAAGCAAACAAGGGGGCGCTAAGCAGAGTTCGACACCAGCCACATAGAACTTCGACACCCCCGGCCACTCAAAAATGAGGCGGAGCCTGCACATTTGGAGTTGGCCGCACTATTTTTGCAGCAAAACCCCCTTTCTCAACCCTTTCCCGTACCATCCCGCTGCCTTCCACCCCAATTCCCATCCCTTTTCACCCGCCGTCGCATGGGCACGCATAAAAGTTGCCGGAGATGGACATGGTGGAGGATCCGACAAAGGCGCATCGCCCATAAGGTCAACTCGATGACATGTCAAGTCCGCCACCGAATAGAAGGCAAAGGAGGCGACAGTGCACAAAAAGTAGGGCGGCGGCCGTGGTGGTGGACGTGCAGGGTGAGCGTGGTGCATGAGGTGGGCCTGGTGCAGGCGGGCGCCGACGCCCATGCAGACGCCGCCCTGTTTGGATCAATACAAGCCTCCCTACTTATGCTACCTAGCAGCTCGGCAAGCAGTCCTCGACATCCGCCACGGGCACGTGCCTTATTGCGCCGACGCCAATGCGGCGCCTCCTTTTCTCCGAGTTCACGCTATGGCAACTTGTCTGGTCGTGGACGCCGGGAGTGGAGGAACATCCATGTGATCCGTCACCATGCATTTAAATTTCAAATTGGCCGGACCTGGGTGAACGTTTACGGAATGTGGTTGGATGACCGTCTCCCACATCAATGTCCGCAGGTGAATACCGTGTTTGTTTTAGGGATCAGTGTTGGAGATTGCTTAATTCCTGCTCTCTAGTTTCCATTATTTTAAATAGAGGACTATTGCCATTTAGCGACGGTTTTGTAGGTGGGCTGTAGCTAACTTTTTCAAAAATTGTATCGATTCATCTCGGTAGAGAAAGTCATTCGCATAGTTCTAGATCGATAATTTAACTATCTAATATGTATTATATGTGACAAAATATATATTTAGAAACTATATCCGTAGAAATCTAGTGATATATTTTTCATGACATATAACACATATTTAATTCCTCAAATCGATGACCTAGAACTACGCGAATGACTTATACACCGAGATGGAGGTAGTACATGAATCAACCGGTCATTTAGCAGCACCCTGCTAAAAACTTAGAGCATCTACAGCCAGGCGCCTCAAACCCGCCTCATACGCCGGGCGGGCCGACGGCCGTCCGTCACTGACCGTCACGCTTTTTTCAACCCAGACGGACGCCTCAAACGGGCCTCAAACACTGCCTGACCGCACTCCCATATCTAATCCAAATATGGCTCGGATATGGGGAGCTCGGCACGCCCGCCACGCCGGACTGAAGAAGGGGTCCCACGCAGAAACACCTCAAACTCGGCGGTCTGAAGCTCGCCTCCTTCGCCGGACCGGGTGGCGAACTCCGCGGGCCATGTAGTGCATTGCCCGGCTATTTAAGTCGACCGTGGCGCCAAACCCTACCATCCATCCACCTTTTTCTCCTCCTGTCTGCCGCCGCCACCACTTTCTACTTCACCTGCCCGCTTAGTAGCTATGCCTCGCCAGTGTGAGGAGCGAGCCATTTCGACGCCGAGCGCCAGCTCGAGCTCCTTGAGTAGATCCGGCTAGGCGCGAAGCCCGGATCGCCGTGTGGCTACCTCTGAATGCAGTGGATCCGGAGGAGGAGGACGACGACGATGAGGAGGAGGACTTTGAGGAGGACGGGCACGAGCCGGAGGAGGAGGATGTGGGAGACGCTGGCTGTGGGATCTGCAGGCGGAGTTGCTGCAGGCCATCCTCGATTCCCTTCGGTCAAAGTCGGATGCAGAGGCAAGACGCCATCGCCGCAAGAGATGGAGGCGCAAGAGGCCGCCAAGGAGGCGGAGATGTTCGCCACATGGATGAGGTCGAGCAGGAGGAGGCAGAGCCGGAGCCCTCGCACCTGCCCGGCCCAGCCGGGCGCCCGCACCATTGTCATGGACATCTTCGACGACTAAGAGTAGCTAGGGCAGTACATAGGATTTCTTTTTCAATGCTTTGTATGGTTGAGGGACGAAATATGAGATAGGTAGATGCAAAGTGACTAATTTAAGGCGGTTCGTCAGTGTCCGCGAACACATCCGGATACGCCATGGGCGCTTGAGGGGTATTTTTTGGTTAAAGAAATAGTCTGTAGATGCTCCTTAGCAGCACTCTACTCAAAACGCCGGCTATTTAAAACTTTGCTGCCCCTTCAACCAATTGCCCTTTAGTTCCCATCAACCAAAACGATTCCAAGAAAAACACTTCACGTCGTTTTACGCGCAATTGCCCTTCGACCGGAAAGCTCTTTTCACACGAGTTATTTTTGCTTTGACAAGGACCCAAAAGTTGCCTTTCATCCCTCTTTACGCTCACCCTCCCACTTGACCACATCCAGTCCAGATCTCCTCACCGCCGCTGTCCGCTGGCCCACGACGGGCGTTGACGCAGGTCAATCTCTTTCTCCCCTCTCCATTTCTCTTCGGGCGGCCTCTGTCTCACTCGCCGACTCCTCTGCAGCGGGCTCCCAGAACCACGCCAGCGTTGATGTCCTCAAGAAGATCCGCCTCGACCCGGCCAGCAATGGCGGCGGCCGCCGGGGGCATGGTCGCCTCGGCGCCATCAAGGTGGTGGTCAAGCAGCTCGGCTCCACCATCGTGGGCAAGGTCAAGCTGCACAAGAACCTGACCAAAGACCTACAGAAGATGAAGATGACGCTGGAGTCGGTCGAGGCCACGCTCAGCGACGGACAGCTCGGCGCCCTGTGGGTGAATCGCTCAAGGCCGCCATGTACGACATCTCCGCATGCTTGATCATTTCGAATCTGACGCCGGCCTGGTATCCAAGATTCCGTCCATTCGGTTGCCATCAATCTGGATCTGAATGTTCTTATTCTTGTAAGATATGAGCTGATTGATGTATCTGAATATGTTTAGATGATCAACTACTCCCTCCGGCCCCATAATGTAAGACACTTTTTAGCACTACATTAATGACAAAAAACGTCTTACATTATGGGACGGAGGAAGTAGATCTGTATTTGTTTTTCATATAGTGAAGTAGGTCTGCATTTATTTAGATAGTGAAGTAGATCTGACTTTTTTAGGATAGTAACCTTGGTGCAGAGAGGGCCAGCTGTCCTGCTATAGGCATACAACCATCCATACTTGCAGTAGTTTCATCATAGTTAGTGTGTAATGGGACTTCAGACCAGTGCTACCTGTGCTTTTCTAGTCGATCTAGGGAGCTAAAAACACACTATGTTTTTCTTGATTTAAATTAGAACATCTTGTCCAAAAAATTGCCGTCACGTGCATGTGCTTTTCATTTCCTCCATGGTACTGACAGATCAATTCATTCCTCTTGCAGTTCGGAGCTATGAGGAAGAAGATTAATATGCCAGACATGATGAAAAAGATGCAAAAGCGCCTACAGAAGATAACAGAAGACCATCAGAATTATAGTGTTCCGCTGGATACTGCACCAACGAGCAGCAAGTTCCTGATATTTGGGAAAATGCAGAGAATGTGGAGGAAGCATAAACTATCGGGAGGACCGCCGATAAACTGGAAATATTGACTCGTTTATCTAGGACAATCACAGAAGGGACGACCTTTGTTCCCATATGGGGGCTTTGGAGGCATTGGAAAGACCACCTTGGCAAGATTGGTTTACAATGATCCTGAATTCGAAAACACTCTTGGGTATGGGTCTATGTTTCCCAGATAAAAAAGATTTGGAACACTATAATATCACAATTACTCCCTCCGTTCACTTTTGTAAGTCATTTCAGACAACTCAGAATGAGCTGTTTTGTACATTGTCTAAAATGTCTTCGAGGTCTTATAAAAGTGAACAGAGGGAGTACCAGAAAAACAAAGCCAGCGGATACCTGATTTCCATAGTATTGACATTCGCGTTAAGCCAGCAGATACCTGATTGGAAATTACGAAACCTAGTTGAGCTAACATGGCCTGACAGAGTTTTAAACATATATGTTAAGCAGGTCTGAAACATGGGCAAAATGAGAGAGAGAATGTGAAAATTCTCGTCTGAACATAGGCGAGGCGAGGGGGTTCACTGCCCAGTCTTGAAGGAGGGCTAGACCACATGCTGACCAACATGAGAGTGCTCAGGTTCTATGTCTCCAGCGGCTTGCTGGGCAATGTGCGGTGGCTGTTCGAGCGATTGCATGTCAGGTACGTGAGCCTGTCGAAGTCTGTGATGTCGGAGTACGGCAAGGATAGGGACGCCAATGCCAGGCGGGAGAGATCTTTGACACGATGACGGACATGAGGATGTGCTCTAGGACTCGATGGTCGCCGTGCATGCCAAGTCGGGGGACATTGCAGGGCGAAGGAGTTGTGCAGGTATGGTAATGCTGGTGAAAGAGAGGTTGCGTCGTCGAACTCGTTGCTCGGCCATGCACGTCAAGTCAGCTGACATCGAGATAGGAATACTTGCTTCCGTCCTCGGCAGCCAAATATGTAAGTGGACATACATGATCCTAGTCCGTAGATGCAAATTATTTGCAGTAGGTAGTGGCTTGGTTTGAAAGAGAAGGCTTCCTGGATCTTGTGGCCAGAGAGTGGGCTAAGGATTCAGGAGGAGGAATCGCCGCTTCAGCGCTGGCAGAATAAGATTAGGTATTTGAGAAGTTTTCTTCGGGGTGGGCTAAGCATCTGAGCGGGATTTATAAGGTTGAAAAGGAAAAGCTCCTTTCCCTTATACAGTCGTTGGATGTGAAAGCGAAACTACGATCTTGCCGGGCTGCAGAGCTTCATGCCAAGCTCGAGGCGGAAGTGAGGTTCAAAGAACTCCTTAGAGAAGAAGAGTTGAAGTGGGCGCTATGGCCAAGACCCGACGAGTAGTCTAGGGGGACGCGAACACGCAATTCTTTCACATGATTGTTGACGGTAAGCACCGAAGAAGAGGATCTTTCAGCTGGAGCAAGATGAGGGTACGATTGTTGGGCAGGAAAGCCTAAAATTGTACATTACCGAATACTATAAGCAGCTATTTGGCCATCCAGAAAAGAACAGTGTGTCTCTGGACGAGTCAAGAGTTGAGGATATTCCTCAGCTTACAGCGGTGGAGAATCATATTCTTGCGGCTCCTTTCTCGAAGAAAGAGGTGCTCGAGGCCATCTCGCAAATGAAGAATAATAAAGCCGGGTCCTGATGGTTTCCCAACGGAGTTTTATAAGAAGTGCTGGCATATCATTAAAGGAGATTTGTTGCCTATGTTTAATGATCTGTTTAATGGGCAGTTTCATCTTTTCCAGCTAAATTTTGGAACGACATTCTTCTTCCTAAGAAAACAGAGGCTGTGAGAATTGAGCAATTCAGGCCAATCTGTCTTCTTAATGTCAGTTTCAAAATTTTCACCAAGGTCGGGACCAATAGACTCACACAGATTATGATACTGTTGTGCAGCCTACCCAATCTGCTTTCATGCCGGACAGGAATATCCTTGAAGGGGTTGTAGTCTTGCATGAACGCCCATGAAATCCACATGAAAAACTGGATGGGGTTGTTTTCAAAGTGGATTTCAAAAAGCGCACGACAAAGTCAAATGGCCATTCCTTCAACAGGCCTTACGCATGAAGGGTTTTGATGAGGCTTACGACGCCAGTGTAGAATCCTTTACGCAAAAAAGGAGTGTTGAAATTAAAGTAAATGATGATGTTGGACATTACTTTCAGACGACAAGGGCCTCAGTGCAAGGAGATCCAATGTCCCCCGTTTTGTTCAACATTGTGGTTGACATGTTGGCAATCCTTATAGGTTGGGCAAAGGAGGCTGGTCAGGTGGGAGGCTTGGTGCCCAACCTAGTTGATGGGGGGTGTGTCCATTCTGCAGTACGCTGACGATACTATCATCTTCATGGAGCATGACTTGGCAAAAGCAAGAAATATGAAGCTGGTGCTTTGCTTGTTTGAACAATTGTCTGGGTTAAAGATTAACTTTCATAAAAGAGAATTGTTCTGCTTTGGTAGAGCCAAGGAGGAACATGACGCTTACAGGCAATTGTTCGTTGTGAATTAGGGCTTTACCTTTCACCTACCTAGGTATACCCATTCACCATCGTAAGCTTACAAATCGAGAGTGGAAATGCATTGAGGATCGGTTTGAAAAGAAACTTAGTTGCTGGAAGGAAAACTCATGTCTTATGGAGGCCGGTTAATTCTTATTAATTCGGTACTCACGAGTATGCCGATGTTCCTACTATCTTTCTTTGAGGTTCCGTTGGGGTTAGAAAAGACTGGACTTCTATCGATCCAGATTCTTTTGGCTGAGTGATGAACTCAAGCGAAAGTATAGGCTCGCCAAGTGGGATGTCATTTGTCATCCTAAGGACCAAGGGGGGTTGGGTATCGAAAATCTTGAGGTCAAGAACAGATGCCTGCTTAGTAAGTGGCTGTATAAGCTGGGCCGACAGACGCAACTTGGGCGCAGATTCTTCGTGAATAACTATCTGCAGTTTAAGACTTTGTCACAGGTGGCAGTGAGGCCAACTAATTCGCCTTTTTGGAAGGGGCTTATGAGAGTCAAGGCAACCTTCTTTAATAGAACAAAGTTTATTGTCGGTGATGGAACTAGCACTCATTTCTGGGAGGACATTTGGCTGGGGGATACACCATTAGCAATTCAGTACCCAACCTTGTATCGTATTGTCCAGCGACGTGATGCGCTAGTTGCATCGATTATGCAGACCATTCCCCTTAATATTCGGTTTTGGCGGGTGCTTGTTGGTGAGAGATGGGAAGCTTGGCTCCATCTCGTGCGAGATCGATGGAGGTCCGGCTAGCGCAATACCGATCAGCTTTGTTGGAAGCTTACTAGGAATGGACAATTTCATCAGAAAGTCGATGTACAACGATGTCATTAACTCTACTGTCATTCCTAGAACCAATCATGTTTGGAAAGTCAAAGTGCCTTTGAAAATTAAAGTGTTTATGTGGAAAGTCAAAGAGTCAGGCCGGGGCAATTGCGGCTGGAAAACTGTTTCGCCATGGAGGAAATATACAGATCCAAAGTATGCTCAGTTGGATAAATTGTGGAGTTCAGAGGATGCTTATCTGGACTTGGCGGCGAGCACTGTGGACGCGGTTGAGCACTTCCAGGGCCAGAAGGGGCACATAAGGGAAGAGCTATATTGGTCGCAATTCCATAGTCCGGAGCGTCCTCTGCCGCTGACCGATCGGTTGGCCGAATGGGCCGAGCTGAATCGATTGTCCGGATTTGCCATGAAGCATGTCTTGACACACTTGTGGCCGGACGGACCCCAGCCGAAGAGCTATTTTGGTTTAGTGCAGAAGTTTCTTGGTGCGGTGCCGCGTATCGATGTAATGAAGCGATCGGCGTGCATTGAGGGAGCGCGGATGGATCTTGCCCGTGTCAAGACATACTGGGCAGAGATGAAGGCCACTGACGTTGCATCCCAGGATTCGGACAGAGGTCGAGTACCTGCCGAGCACTACTTTGAAGAAGTCCTGCGCGCTGCTTAATAGAGACGCAGTGCTCAAGGATATTATGTTTAAATAACATGTATGATTTGTGAAAACAATGTTTCAATGTAATATAAGTGCTTTTTATACTTGTGCTGCTCAAGTAGTAAACTACCCTCGTATGCGGCCGCTTATGTATATGTGTATATAATCTGAAAGATGGCAGTCCTTGGTTTTAGCCCCACGCACATAGTGCGGGGTGTTTGCAAAAAAGCGCTTTTTCACACTTAATCCAACGCCTTGGTCCTGTTAAGGAGGTGATAGCGTAGCAAACCAGGCAAACTGCATTATAATGCTTTATCACTTTCACTTAGCCATAGGAGTTCGAGAGTGGGGCTACTATATAGCCCCCTGGGGCACCGCACTCTCCGAATTCGGGTGCGATGTGCCTGACCGAAAACCGTCCTTCGTTAATGCGGAGGAATTCTAAACATTCCTGTGAGTCGCCGAGTGGTTGACCAGTCTCTCGCTATATCATGTCGGCCAGTTTTCGGCTTTAACTCATCGAGGTGCTCGCCAGCCAACCGGGCACAATCGCAGTAGTTCTCCGGTGTCGCATTAGCCGTGAAAACGCAACGTAAGGCAGCAAAACACAGGAGCCGGGCAACCCAACATTTGACCAAAGACATGATTCGGAGCTGATGCATATAAGGCCTAATCTCGAGACGCGAATACTCCTTAAGGTATTCGGTCTTTATGAAAATGGGCAGAATAATGCCCTAAGCCCCGGTGTCTAGGTACGCCAAGAAAATTCTGGTGCGCCAATGCCAAAGCACCAGCCTCCTCCTCGGTTATATTAAGGAACCGGGGGGGTGTATATCAACAAGAGACAGTGACAAAAGGTTTACGCAGGGTCTTAATCTGAAAAGAATCCTTGCAACGGGTCCCTACTGCACGCCTGCGCATGTGTCTCCTCAGCCGTATCCTCGGACGGGTGTAGCACGTTGTTCATCTGTAAAAGAGAGGAACTTAGTTTGAAAGAAAAGGGTCGTGCGAAAGGTGTACTTAATATTAAATAAACAGAGTACGGTTTGAAGAATTAAATAAAATTGAGCTTTATTGTCTCTTGTTATACATGCATGCGGCCCCTCGTATGGGGGTATGCCGCTAGTAGGCGCCGGACTCGTCTAGCCCTGTCCGGGGTTCGAATTACCTATTCAGGTGCTTTGGTTAGCGGAGCCGGATTGGTGTGGGGCTGTTAAGGCAGCCTCAAGATACTTCCGTGCTCGAGTGACACTTAATACTCCCTTTTAATGAGATGATGTCGCTGTGGACCGGCATTTTAAGTGTAAGAGATGCGAATGCAGTATTATGTTAAAGCGGGCGAAAGCTTCGCGTCCCAATAGTGCTTGATGGCTACTTTTAAACGGGGCGACATGGAAGAGTAACCTTTCGCGACGGAAGTTGTCGGATGAACCAAACACAACTTCTAGCAGTATGGAGCCCGTGCAGAGGGCGTATGGGCCGGGCAGTACTTTTTAAAGGAGGTGTTCCTACGGGCGAATTTTGGTTGGTTTATCCCCATCCTGCGGATTGTGTCCTGATATATCAGGTTTATGTCATCGCCGCCATCCATGAGGACATGTGTAAATTGGAATCCATCGATTATAGGATCCAATATCAAGGCAGTCCATCCTGCTACGGATATTATCGAAATAGTCCTGATGGTCGAAGGTGATTGGTTTTGACAACAGCAGCGGCGCCTTTTAGGGGCGCCGCTTTGTTTTTCCTTTTGGTCACGTGAAGTGAGTTTACTGTTTTGACCTCCTGTGGGAAAGTTTTTGTTTTCCGGGTTCTGCTTGTGGTGCTCGCTGTCATCTTTACTTGGTGTGTCGAGCCCTTGTGTTCGGCGCTCAGTCTGCCGGATTGTTCGCCGAGAGCTTTTGAATCCGGGCGTTGACCGCCGCATTATTTGGGCCATTTTCCTTATTCCGCGCTGATCTTTTCAAGGCCGTGGATTTCCCATTTCCATCCCTGATTTCGGATGTACTCGGGTCGCTGGTGCTGCATCTAGCTAGCCAGCTGTCTTCTCCCGCGCAAAACCGGGTCATGAGGCTTGTTAATGCGGCCATTGTTCTTGGCTTTTCTTGGCCGAGGTGTCTGGCGAGCCATTCGTCTCGGACGTTGTGTTTGAAAGCTGCTAAGGCTTCAAGTCCGGACAGTCAACTATTTGGTTCTTTTTAGTAAGGAACCTGTTCCAGAATTTCTGTGCTGACTCTCCGGCTGTTGAGTTATGTGACTTAGATCGCTCAGATCCGTGAGGGCGGACATAAGTCCCCTGAAAATTTGCCCAAATGCATCCTCGAGCTCTCCCCAGCTTCCAATGGTATTTTCGGGAGGCTTTTAAGCCAATGCCGAGCTGGCCCTTTGAGTTTAAGGAGTAAGTATTTTATGGCGTGAGATCGCCTCCTCTAGCCATGTGTATGTGGAGGATGTAATCCCGATCCGCACTCTGTGGTCTGTTGTTCCGTCAGATACCTCTATGTTTACGGGTTTGAATCCCGCTGGAAATTCATGATCCAGCACCTCGTCGGTGAAACATAGGGAGTGTGCGGCGCCCCTGTATTTGGGTGTGCCGTGATCTTCGGAATTTTGGCGGATTGCATTGCTTTGACGAGCCTGCTTTCTTGGCCCATAGATGGACCTAACTGGGCCATCCTCTTGATGTGAATCCTTATGCGGATCGCATATTGGCTTGTGTGCGCGCCATTCGCCGCCTCTTTTTGCCGTGAGGTCGCCCATCCGACCGGGTGGCCTTCTTGCTTTTTAATTGTGGGGGCTCTAAGGCCTCCTCGTCAATTCGGGCAGTAGCTTTCTTTTCAGGTAGTTTTTGTTCGGCGATCGTCGCCGCATTTATTGGCGGTGCTGAATACTTTGCTCAATCTAATCCTCGAGTGCATCTTCCGCTGTTTTGAGCTTCCGCTTCGCTTTTTCAGGCTACGCCAGCGGGCGACGAGCCTTTTCTGGAGGTCATTTTGCTCCAATGGTTTGTCCGGTGTGAGATCGTCCGGACTGTTTTCTTTGCCGGGGACAGATTATTTATCCAAGTTTTCTTGTTCGGACGATTGCTCGATAGCTTGTTCGTTGTCCATCGGTTCGCCCTGCTCTATGGCTGGGTCTTTGTTGAGGCGGGACTTTGTTCGGGCGCTTACGCTGTTGCTTTTGACTGCTTTTCAAGGATTTATCCTTCGTGAGCGCCCCGCTGTTCTCCTCGCCTTCATTTGCTTTAGGTGTATCCACCATGTATACATCATGGGTGAGGTTGTCCAGCATCCTATAGGTGCTGGTTCATTGTTGTCTCCCTACATCGCCGCCCATACCGCCGATGTCTTCGGAGTCGAAATCGAGCACGCCGTGTAGGCTATCGGCTGGCTACGGCGGGTGGTGGGTGGGCGCTGAATTTCTTCGTCGTCTCAGATCCCAACCTTCCCGACCGTGGTCCGCCAGGGCTTTCCGGATAAAGAGAGAGACTTTAGTGAATTCAGGATGTCGCCAAAGGGCGAAAAGCTGAAAGATGTCCGCAGCCGTGAACTCCATAACGGGCGCCCAATCGGATTCGATTGGCAAGGGCGCTGGAGGGTTCGGAGTCCGGAGAGGAGTCCGCACCCTGGAGTCGAGGTTTCGCAGCGACAGGGATGGAGTTCGCTCGATCGCCAGAGAGATTAAAGCCCCGAGGCGGTGTCCAACCACTTGTCTCGATCGGGAATCCGCCCGGATTAAGGGTCGGAGCGGATTCTCGTGCGGCCTGTGGCAATCGCTCGCCGCAGAGCCAGATCATGCCCATCGAGACAAAGGCGGGCGCTGCTATTGCGGCTCAACTGGTCAAGATTGAGTCTCCGCGATATCGGGCCGATAGTTTAAATCTTCCAAATCTGACTCGACGGCCAGGGGCGAAGCTGATCTGCTCCAGATGGCTGCTTA
This sequence comes from Aegilops bicornis, assembly GCA_021605145.1. NCBI lineage: Eukaryota > Viridiplantae > Streptophyta > Magnoliopsida > Poales > Poaceae > Aegilops > Aegilops bicornis. The sequence continues at coordinate 55,084,035 of CM038675.1, read as the reverse complement.
ATTGGCCCGCAGCAGTAAAGCCGCCGAACACGAAGATCTGTCCGGGAGAAAAGTCTCACCCTGGACCGCTGCCGTTGTTGATGATCGGCGAGCCATCGGGCCTATCCGTGACGACACAAAGGAACTCTCAATGAAAGCACCAATGTCGGTGTCAAAACCGGCGGATCTCGGTAGGGGGTCCCAATCATGCCTAGGCGGATGGTAACAGGAGACAAGGGACATGATGTTTTACCCAGGTTCCGCCCTCTTGATGGAGGTAAAGCCCTCACGCCCTGCTTGATTAATATTGATGATGTGTGTTACAAGAGTGGATCTACCACGAGATCAAAGAGGCTAAACCCTAGAAGCTAGCCTATGGTATGATTGTTGTTCGTCCTATTGACTAAAACACTCCGGTTTATATAGACACCGGATAGGTTAGGGTTACACAGAGTCGATTACAAAGGTAGGAGATCTACATATCCAGACGCCAAGCTTTCCTTCCACGCCAAGGAAAGTCCCATCCGGACACGGGACGAAGTCTTCAATCTTGTATCTTCATAGTCTTGAGTCCGCCGATGATGATAGTTCGCTATCCGGACACCCCTAGTCCGGAACTCCCTCAGCCATCATCATCTTGTGCCTTTGATCTCCATCTCCAAAGCATCGCCATGATCTCCATCATCTCACCGGCTTAAGGCTCCAGCCAGTTGCCGATAACTTCTACAAAACATGATCATCTCATACAATAACATATATCATATCATGTCTTGACCATATCACATCACAACATGCCCTGCAAAAACAAGTTAGACGTGTTCTACTTTGTTGCTGCAAGTTTTACGTGGCTGCCATGGACTTCTAGCAAGATCCATTCTTACCTACGCATTAAAACCACAACGATTTTTTATCAAGTGTGATGTTTTAACCTTCAACAAGGACCGGCCGTACTCAAACTTGATTCAACTAATGTTGAGAAATAGACACCCGCTTAGCCAATTGCAGCGTAGCACGTCGGTAGAACCAATCTCGTGAACGTGGTCATATAATGTCGGCACGGGCCGCTTCATCCAACAATACAGCCGAATCAAAGTAAGACGTTGGTGGTAAGCAGTATGACAATTATTGACCACAACTCTTTGTGTTCTACTCGCATATATCATCTACGCATAGACCTGGCTCGATGCCACTGCTATGGAACATAGCATGCAATTTCAAAAAATTCTTATGATCATGCAAAGATCTATCTAGGAGATGCATAGCAACGAGAGGGGAGAGTGTGTCCACGCATCTTCAGAGACCCAAAGCGGAAGCGCTTAGTAATGCGGTTGATGTAGTCGAACTTCTTCATGATTCAACCGATCCAAGTACCGAACGTATGGCACCTCCGCCTTCAAAGACACGCCAAAGCACGATGACCAGTTAAACTCTGAAGTAAAGGCATCATTAAAAATTTGTAATTGTAGATGTTGGCCAGTTTAACTCTAACCCGACACACGTGTATGAACACAACAGCTGAGATAACCTTACATCTGTTTTCCTTTACTAAATAAAGGCATATGCAGATATGTCCGAGTATTTTGAGATTTCAGCTGCTTTTGATAGGTCTTTCATTCAGAAAAACAAATGGTTTGTTAATGCAAGGAGTCACTGTCCATGTGTCGATGGGTTTATATGTGCCTCTTTCAACTAGAGAGGAACTAATTATATGTTCATGGCTAAAAGTTTTGAAAATTTCTGCAAATTGTTTAGGTTTGAACAGAGATTCAAAACACATTTATGCAAGCTTCCATCTTTTTCAGAGATTTGTTTTAGTAAGCATGACCTTGGCTACCAACCATAGATTGGTTTGAAATTGAAACCACATGGGTTGAGAGCCATTTTTTCCTTCGAAAATAGATTGCAAGCCATAGTGCCAATTCTTAAAAGAATGAGCCCAACAAAGAAGAATGGACTGGGCACATGCAGGTCAATAAAAAATGTGCACAGTAGTCTACTAATTAGACAACAACTCAATCGTGCAGAGCCTACCAAGGGAACAAATACTACTATGTCACACCAAGAGCCTGCTTAATGCATACTCATTTTTTCACAGCTTCTCATCTGTTCGATTCACTATTTTGGCGGATATTGCAACTACTGCTAGCCGGAGAGAGCTTCTTGATTATGGAACACATTATATTTTTGTAGTACGGAGAAAAGTCAGTTGTAACAAATAATATTTTGATTTTCTGTTAGTTAACAACTGAGCTCAGATGTTTTGTTCCATCTTAAGTGGTTGAAAACTTGAAAAGCATTTCCTTTATATCTGAGTAACTCTTGTTCTGTGCCTTCTCCATCAATATTAACATTTTTCTGAATATATGCCATGTTTCTAGGCAAAATATTCATCATCAAAGGCCTCTTCCCGAACAATAAAACTTCGAGTTCTTGTTCACCTCCCCATTTGACCATTCTCTTTATTTGAAACATGGGATGAAGTTGCTTGGGTAGTAAACATGATTTATGGTACAAATTGTCATGCAGTGAGCTTCCTCCTAGATGAGGTGGTGAACATGGACTGGGGTTGCAGAGATAGTTGGTGAAGAAAGAAATGTTAAGTGATTTATTTAATAAAAAAAGAGCAAATTCAGATGTGCACGAGAAATCAATAGGTATACATTAACTTGATTAAAGTTGAACAACCAAACTAATATATGCCCTGTTGTAACGCATGATCAATTTTATTTTCCAAGTGAAATCTTCCTACTAATTATATATATATATATATATATATATATATATATATATATATATATTGCTTGTGCAGGATGTTTTCATTTTAGAAAGATATTTTTATTATACTTGCTGAAGTGTCGTGCAAATGAAGCTAAATACAACTGAAATTTTAAGCGCATCAAATGGATCTTTTTTTTAGTTCACATCAAATGGATCTTAGTTTGTAACATGTAATCATTTGGATCATTTCTCTCTGTATACATCGCCGAGTTACATTGCCAGTGAAGTTGATTTCAATTATTTTCGATTGTTGCAGGCTATCTTTTCTATACATAGGAAATTTGATATAGATATAGGTGCAATCAGAAAAATCTATACCTATAAAATAAATAAAAGCCGTGGCAACGCACGTATGCTCTAATAGTTGAAATAGCTTACTACTATCTCTAAAATAATCTCCATTTACCTTACTGATGGAGAACGATTTGTTTCCGCTCTAATTGTGCTATTGGAGAAACCGTAGTATTATGCGCATACAATTAACTGTTGTTCATGAAAAAGAATAGGTCATCCTGACCTTTCTATCTATGATAGTAAATGTTACACCTGTTAATTATCTTTCTTCCATGTTGTACACCCAAAATTAGTGTTGTGCCCTGTGCTCAATTCCCCTCCAAACCGGTGATGCATCAGAAGCAAAAACGGTGTCTAACAAGTTTCCATGGGGTAATATTTAGACTTTAGGACCCTAGCGCATAGACTGTTTGGGTACTGAATGAGTCTCCAAACCTGCTTTGCAAGTAACGCGATATTGAAAAGGTGCATGTCTCTAAAGCAATACCTCCCGGTCTCTTCGACGGTCATTCTTTCCCACGACATCCAGTGCACCTTTCGCTGTCCATTCTCATCTCCCCACCAAAAGTCACTTAATCATCTTCTCATACTTCTCGCAGAAGCCCTTGGACAAGAGGAACACACCCATAGTGTAGCACGGGAGGGCCTGTATTACCGATTTTACATGAACTTCTTTTATGCATAAGACATGAATTTCTCAGAGTAGTCATTGCACCTTTTCCGGACCCTATCCATGATGGGCTGAAAATTTTCATCCTTCATTCTCCCTTCCGGGTTGGGAGCCTCAGATACTTACTCTCAAAAGAGGAGGCCACAACACCGAAAGTGTATTCTTAATCTCCTCTCTTGTTTCTTCCGGACATAGCTCACTAAACAGAATGGAGCATTTGCTTTCACTCAGCAACTGACCAGTGCCCTTCTCTAGTTGGTAATGTTGTATTGTCGAATCAGCCGGGTGCCGGGCACCCGGTACTAAAAATCCACCCTCTTATGTACAAATATATATTTATAAATACTTTAAGAAATAGTCCAAGCGCTTTTTCAGTGTGCATCTTGATTTCAAATGGGTCACCAAGATGTTGTATTGTCATGTGTGTTGGCCGATTTAAGTTCACGTTGTAGGTTGTCATGACTGTCCTTCAAATAGTTCCATTAACTTCTCAATCACATGCATTTTTTGCGCCAATGGCACAACAGGTCATCTAATTATGGAAGAGCATGACACATTTTGGGTTTAGACAACGGTACAAAGAAGACTTGTAACCTTATTCATTATACATATAGTAGGTGAGAACAACTTATTTTTATTCTTTGGGGCGTTGCATGTTACGGTTGCTTAGCGAGCCACAACCACAATTAGAGTGCAAACAAACAGTGTTGTACTGGTCAAATGATATCAGTCAAACAATAAGATTATTTCTTCTGCAGCAGTGCCCTGAAGGTCATCGGCGAGGTGAACTGAGGTGGGCCGTAGTAGGACGCAGCGGCCGTCAGCTTTGCCGCCTGGTCCGTCATGAACTCTGACCAGTACTCGTCCGGGTTGTCGCACGTCCAGTCCTTGTATGGGTAGCCCCACCTGGTGCACGATCCCATATTCACCATCCCTACACGCATCACAACACAACATATAATCAAACAACAACGCATTAAACTTGTTGCTTCTCATAAGTAAGTATGTGTCGGTTACTGTAATCTGCTGGGTTAGCAAAGATGGCGGTGGTGAAGTCGCGAAAGTTGCCGATGGAGTAGGAGAGGTCTGGCTTCTTAGATGCGATGCCGGCCATGAGGAGCTCGAGGGCGGCGTTGAAGTCGATGGCCCGATCGTTCAGGGTCCGGTCACAATTGCCGTTATATGAGGGCGGGGGAATGCAACCGATGAGACCGACGTTGATGATGGCCAGCTTTTTGGCACCCATGTCATAGAGGGACGTGACGGCCTCCCCATAGAGGGCGCATTTAGGTATTGTAACTCAGTCTGAGGCGCATTTAAAATTTGAAGTGGTAGTTCCATCTCGGTCGAGGTCCTGGCTGCCGATGCCGAGGAGGAAGACGGAATTGACAGGGCCTCTCGCAACTTGGCGTCGTCCCCAGCTTGGCTGCCATCTGCGCCCTTGTGGCCCTGAAGTACGCAAGTTGATACCACAACGAGATGCACCGTTCTCCGTTCTGCATGCATGCATCTCTCATTTCATCTCTTTATTCTTGCTGATTTGATTTTTCGCGAGTGCAAATTCGGTGCAATGGGTCAATGACTTACAGTAGAGTTTCGGATCCCGGCACCCGCGGAAGCGTAGTTGGCACCCCACATGTTGACCCCGCCACGAAGCGACAAGTAAGCTGGAGGGCTTTGCTGGAATCCGATAGACGTTGCTGGACACCATAAAATCAATCAAACAACCAATCAAACATAGTTCGCCCTGAAAAGAGAATAGAGGTATGTGTATGTGTATTTGCATGTGCGTGCATGTGTATGATTTGTTCGGCACGACTTACCGATAGTGTCTGCCAGATTGGCCCTGCTTGCTGAACCTGCCGCTGCTGGATCGGGAGACTTGAGGGGGAACCTCCTCCGTCTCTACTATGGGCATGTACCCATTGTTACCTACGTCCAGCGCCCGTCCCCAAACACGAACATGGTTGGTGGCGGCACCGGCTTTGCCGGTTGTACCTCGTCGTCTGCATCAGGAAAGGCGCGCATGTATTTCATCACATGGCCAAGACCTCATATATCAAAAAGAAAAAAAAAGGTAGCTCCCGACCTCTGCATCTATTGATGCACACAACCATCCATATACGAATACATACGGCAGAAAGTCTTGCAGTTGGGGCAGAGGACGATCCACTGCTGGGGGCAACGGAAAGGGCAGGTGTTCGTGCACCCCGGCCGCTTCCCCTCGGTGTTCTTGCAGGTGACATTTCGTGCACCCCTGCCGTACGACCTCCCCCTGCCCCTGATAACCGTCCGGGGAGCCTGGTGATGGCTGTTGCGCCAAAACCGACATGGCCAGCAGGCAAACAAGGCCCACCCCAAGCACGCTATCACGCGCGCCGCCATTGTTTCTCCCAATGGTTCAAGCAATGCCAGAGATTTCCACTATGAATTGCTGGTTGACTGGTTGTGATGGGTATGATGTTAGTGTCTGCGCACAGAAGGCTTTATATATACGTGCTTCAGCTAGTTTGGAGGCTGGGTCAGTGGCGGTAAAGCGTTGACCCTGAGCGCCGGGCCAGCAATGCAAGCAGTTGACTTGTCTTATGAAGGACGACAGGTATGAAGCAAGATTTGATCAGATAGAATAGAAGCAATGACCCGGTCAAAAAAAGAATAGAAGAAAATCTAGATGCATACATGACCATGCTATATGTGTGTGTTAAAATTCCCAGTCCAACTCGTAAGTAAGTCGGCAATGAGATTCTCCGATCAGTCAGCGCCGACTAAGTGCCTCAACAAGTAATTGCAAACTGCAGCTGGAAAGTTGTGTCCTCAACTCCTCATATCGTATAGCCTACTTAAGCTGGTGCTGATCAGGGCAAATCTCAATGTGCATTCATATATAGTACGTACTATCTAAGGTCTTTATGTACTTTGTCCGGCTGGGTTTCTTAAATTCAACGAGTGGATTGTAGAAAACATCGATATTAAAGGCTAAGGTTGTCAAAGCCAGGTTTCACAACAGGCCAGGACAACTGGTTGAATGCACATGAACAAAATAAATATATACAAAGCGACCAAGGTTGCTGGTAACATGAGAACGACTACAGTGTCACGGGAATTCCAGTGTCAAGTGAGATGTTGCATACGTATTAAGTATAAGCCCATCTATGCAGCTTCTCACTGTCATATACAGATGATGGAAGTATACGGTTTCATATATGGTTTCTCATTTATTGTGCTCCATGGATTACAACTTCTCATAGTTATATATGGCTTCTCATTCCCATTGATTGTGCTCCAAAGAGAGCGTCAGGGCCCCGATCTAAGTCAAATCGATCTAGCAAGTAACACATCATATCACTTTGCGACCTCACGCACGGTAACCTACGGCTGCCACCTTACCTGGACCGGGACCGCTTGGCGCCTTTTGGCTCACGATATGATAGTGTAGCTAGCATCCGCATGACAGAGAACTCGGACCAACATGACTAGTCGTAAACTCAAGGTGGCACAAACTTACAGGGCAGGCATACGTAACCCAGCAATGAACGTGTCGGTCATCAACGTATGAACCCATCGTAGAAAGCTACAAGAACTTAAAGGGACAAGGCGTGACATTTCCCCGAAGAGACAGACACAGGAACAAAGAAGGATACATGCCGGCCAACCTAAGTGTTCCGGAGCATTAGCAAACTACTATGGCTCGGTGGAAGCACCAAGAGACATTTTCCCATAAGGAAGGCTACCAAGAATAAACAACTAGGTGTCTGATCCGACACATAGAAATATACGTTACACGTACCATAACATGCAAGTATGCGTTGTAGAACATGGCATCACAACATAACTCAACAACTCATGGAACATATAAAGGACGCTATGCTGCCCGCCCTTCTGAAGCCACCGTGTGCGCCATGCTTGTTGGGCTGTCCGATTTTTTACTGTCGCTCCGCTTTTGACTGCTGCCGTTCCGTGAGCCGTTGTTTTTTTTTCACGTATGTGGCTGCTTGAAGAGTTGATGACAGGTCGGCTCTTTCTCTGCATGGGTCGAGGAAATCAGCTGTCGTTTTTCTTTCCACGACGATGGATTTGGAGGAGCGATGAAAACCTAGCGATTCATCGTGGTGGAAAGTATCCTCCTTCCTCCTCCTCCTCCTCCACCGCCACACCGTCTCCTCCCATGCTCTCCCATCCAGTGGCGGAGGTAGAGGGAGGGACAGGGTGGGCCATGGCCCACACTGGGATTTTTGAATAGCTTTATATTATAGGAAAATGCTAAAAAATATTGGGAGTCCCATCCGCGTCCCTCCATCTCCACCGGACCAGCCCCTCGACCTTCCCGTGTGGTCACCCTTCTGTGACTTCGCCCTCCGGCGAGCTCTCCCCCTCATCCAACCTGCTCTAGGATCTAACCGATCGGGGAGGACGAAGAGGGTCGCCCTATCCGCATGTGTGCCACCACAGTCAGGCCATGAGGAAAGGCGAGGATGCAATGGCCGATGGAGAAGCACGCAGTGGAAGGGGAGGAGGTGATGTAAGAGCGCAGCAGCGATCTCAGCAGCTCGAGGTTCCTCGGTCCAGCAACTCCCACTCACCTTCCTCCCTACTCATATAAATTTATCTCCGTTTGTTGTGTATTTTAGTGGTTTGGACATGGATTTGAGGGAGGACAAGCCTCACAGGAAAGCAATTTGATGGAGGGAGGCATCCATGACCTGAAATATATGGATTCAATGCACACTATCAATTTGATGAAATGCAGGTACAAGGTGTTCTCGTTATGCTTTGGTTCTCCAGTCTCCTTTTTGTTGCAGAACTTGATATTTTTGAATTTGTGGTCATACCAGGCAACATAAGGTCTTTAGTGTGCATTATCTCATCTTAAGTTTCTCATAATCAGTGTTAAGGAGCACAAGTACAGTCTTGCTGAAGTTGTGCATTATCTCATCTTAAGTTTCTCGTAATCAGTATTCATTTGAGCACAAGTACAGTCTTGCTAAGTTAAAAAGATAAAAAAATTGTCCTTGGCGCAGGAGGAATATGGTCTGAATTTGATTTCCACTGTTAATAAATTCTCATCTTTGATATAGAGCATTTTCCACATTTAGTGTGCGTTATTTTGCAGGAAAACATTTAGTGTGCTTTGAATGTAAAATTTTAATCTTTACTCTCTGAAGAATTGCAAGGAGGACAATAGATTAGCTCCTTCTGATATCTTGATTGATGCCATCAGTGATATTTAGCCCTTACTTTGAGTCATTATTTCGCATTTGTCTGGTCACTAAAGTTTTGTTTCTGCTGCAAGAGAGACACGAGTGTTGGTTGCATTCGTGCTGCTGGCTTGGCCTGAGATGGATCTGTTCCGTTCAGGTATATATGTTTCTACCCTGCCTTCGCAGACATTGTTCTTTTGCCTTTCAAATTTGTAACACCTCGTCGTATCTATCAAGAGGGTGTCGCTCTGCTTGTCCTTGCATGTCGGTCCGTACGCCTGGGTTGTTGAGCAGGTTAACGGCACATAGGGCATGCGGGCTGTACTATTACTGACTACACGTGAGAAGATGAGAGTGGTCCGCTAAATAATTAGAGGGCGACCGGCATAGCTGAACCGCTGAGATTACCCTCCTACAGATCATCACCACTTGTTTTTCCTCTTTTGCCAACTTTTGGATTAGTTCGTGCAACTGAATGTGGGTCTCTTTATTTATTTTATTTTTCACTACCAGAAATTAAAGTAGATTCATGAACTTGTTATGGCAGTGTCCTCCCATGCCGGGGTTCCAGCGGGATAATGCTCAAGAAATTTCTCATGAAAATGGATGTGTAGAGACATGAGCAAGATCTTCAGAGGGCCAATGATGCATAGGCTATATCTGTGGCACATGTCTCTCTTATGTTCCAAAAAAGGTGAGTCTTTCCCTTTCTTTCCACGCATCTAATTGAGGAGAGCATATTCTTTAATTTGTTATTCAGTAAAAATGACATTGAGTTGGTTGAAGTGTGATTAAATGTCTTGTAACGTCACTGATCAATTACGGAGCCACTCCTGAATTATATTTATGCTTGATCAACTAGCTGCATTACATTACAATACTAACTTCTTGGAATCCGAGAGTTCTACTGTTTGTTTTTCCTCTTGGGTTTTTGTTTGTTTTTATGCCTTTCATATCATTTTGTTTTATCATAAGAGCTCAGATTTAATTTATCTCTATAGTACATTTCTTATAATATATACATGCAGTTCCGATTTTAGCCTAATGAAAAGTTTGGATGCTAAACATGTTATTTGGGTGCCTAACTTTTACCAATGATTTTGTTTTCTCTCGCTTTGTCAAAATAAATTAATAGTTTTTATCCCTGAAAACTGTTCATTCTTAGGAATGGATTGCCTTCTTCCTTGACACTTGTTACAGCCTAGAATAGTGCCATTTCTTCATATCTTTCTTTTTCGTTTATTTTACTTGCCTGCCTTGTTGACTTAAATATACTACTCTTGCTACAAGATTATGTAAATGGGTCTCATAAGCAGGTCTTAAGCCTCGTACTAGCGTAAGATAAAAACTCAACCATAGACTGGAAGACTGGGGCTATACATATTGCTTTCTAAAACCAATGTAAATAAGCTATCATGAACTTCGCTATCATGTTACCAATGTAAATATAGAATATATATATCGCTATGTATGAACCTGCTACCTAGTACCTATTTCCTTATGCTTCAAGGATTTTATTATCAGTCTTTTAACAAATCTTGCTTGCATTGTTTTGAATATTTGGTTTGCTCCAACGACATTGTTGCTCGAGAAACACCGTACTGAACCCAGCTCAAGACAGCAAACAACAAATCCAATAGCAGAAGAAACAATACAAACCAGATCGCACGCAGGGCAGAGCATCAGATCGAGCAGATGGAAGGGCAAGACGGATCACCAGAACAGCAGTGGCACAGATCACATTGATAGCGAAGCAGCGCCCTAAGCAGCAGCAGCGGAAGCATCACCGACGGCCGGAACAACATGACTGCGCACAACCAAAACCACACACACCAGCTCTCCAACATTTTTGTGATATTTTCTTCTGAATTCCTGATTATTCATATGATGCTTCTATACATTCTATCAATTTCAATAGGAGTAGAAACGTTAATTAGTTTTAGCTCTTCTTAGCCATTCTATTGTACCCCTTCAAATAAACTTGACATGTCAATAGCAAAACAATATTAATTTTATCGTCAAGGCATGTACCAAATTTGAATTCATCAGGTTGATAATCATTGAGGAATTTACAATACATAAGGTTGATAATAGATTGTGGAATTAGCTGAAGTTATGTTTTGCAATATGGATAAGAAACGAATACTTTAATATGATGTTGTAGTCATATTCTTTGGATTTTTTGGATTTTTCTGATAATTTGATGTTGCAGATATGGACCTAGCCACATGCCCATAAAATATTTCAGGAGCATTTGAAGATATATTCTAGCTAAATGAATATAAATTCAAATTCAAATACAATATGATTTAAATCCAGTGCCCAAAATTAATCTTTAAAATGTTCATTACCTTTTGGTTTGGATCAAAACCATTGCCAAAAATGTCAAACATCAATGAATAGCATTTTGGGTTCAGTGAATGCAATTTTTAGGGTTCTTTGCCCTTCTTTTAATTAAAATTTTTAGGCCAATTTCCTCAGTTCATCTTTCAGAATTTAGCCATGATGCATGGATGCAATGCCACTAACTACAAGAATTATTATATGCTTGTGACAGAGAGCTGCACCAACGAGAAGTAGACAGTCATTTGTACAAAGCCTTTCGTGTAGCCATTAATTTGTACAAGGCCTACAGATGAAGAATGCAAATTGATGAACTCAGCTGGTTTTGGCCCTAAGAGCTCATAGTTGGAAAAAGAGGCAACACAATTAAAAAATACATAATACAATAGACCTTTACACGAAGGAAATAAAGAAAGGAACATATCCCTTTATGTGGTGATTAAAAGCGGTTCTTATCTGTGTTGTCCCTAATGTGTTCCCAGTTATCTAGCTACCCTAAAGATTGGAACTTATTATAGTGCATGTGTTTCGAGCAACCATGTAAAGATTTTATCCACATATGTAGTTCTCATTAGTTGACTGAATTTCTTCTAATTTGTGCATATGTTATTGATTAGAATGATACTATTTTATATTCCTTTAAATTAAAGAAAGAGATCTTTTAGCGAATCTGTTTAGTGTTACTAGCTTCGGAGGAGATCTTTTAGGTTGATAATAGATTGTGGAATTAACTAAGGACACGACTAATGTCCACCCAGTCGGACGTTAAGCAAAAGATGCATGCATGCAAACTAAAAGATAAAGCAGATGATGTCAGCAAAGATTCTCCATATTTTGAAACTTCAAAATGTTTTGTGGCTCAAACCATTGGTCAGATTGAAAAACCGTATTCACATAAAAGATTCGCTGCGACGAGACCTCCGAAACTAGATCTCATGTTGGTATGTTTTGATGACTATTTTTTTCGGATGAAAAGTTATCAGGCTTAGGCTAAATAAGTTATCACCTATGTGGTACGCTAGTTACATTTATATTTACATGGAAGTTACCGGGCATAAAAATGGCTCCTCCAACATTCTCTCCACATGCAAAACAGTAGAGCACAGTGAAACCTGATGCCATTGTAAATTCTCGCTAATTTGAAGATGTAAAATATTTTATAGCTCATATTGTCGCTTTTTATTGAAAAATTGTTTTCACATAAAAAATCATCGCGATGAGAACTTCAAAACTAGATCTCATGTTGATATGTTTTGATCACTTTTTGGTCAAAGGTTACTGTAAAGTTATCAGTTAGGTTATATGTATATTAACATGTTATTTATAAAGAAGTGGCTGGAGATGTGTTTTCAACGACTTCTTTCCCCGGTCAAATTTACTATGGTATTTATATCCAAGTTATCAGCTCCAGATGCATACATTACCGTGCTATTTGCACAGGAGTAACCGGGTTATGTTTCAATAAAAAAAATCCGGGTCTGAAGTTACCTCGTTGTTTATACCTATGTTATGAGGTCTATAATGTGTGAGTTGCCATGATATTGACAAAAAAGTTACAAGAGGCATATTTCATCAACAACCCTCCCCCACCCCACACCACCGTCGCCAAAGTTATAAGGACTGGGGCACAAAAGTTATCAGGTCTGCCATGTGTGAATTATCATGTTATTCAAACAAAAGTTACCAAGGGTATATTTCATCAACCACCCTTCCCCTACCCGGTCACCAAATTTACCAAAAAGACTGGGGTACATTAGTTATCAAGACTATGATGTGTGATCATTTACCGTGCTATTCACATAAAAGTTATCTGGGTACATTTTATTAACACCCCCACTTCGCCAAAGTTTTCAGGTCCGGGTACATAAGTTATCAGCCTGCGATGTGTGAGTTATCATGCTATTCACATAAAAGTTATCAGGGGAATATTTCATCACCCCCCATGCCAAAGTTATCAGGACCGGGGCACATAAGTTATCAGATCTACGATGTGTGAGTTACCATGCTATTCACACAATAGTTAACAGGTGATATATTTCGTCAACCCCCCTCACCCCATGCCAAAATTATCAGGACCGGGTACATAAGTTATCAGGTGTGTGATGTGTGAATACCATGCTATTCACAAAAATTACTGGCATAAACCCCACCCCCACCCTCAAGGTGACAAAATTACCACGGTGTGATCAAGTTGAGATGAGTTGGTAAAAATCTTCATGGAACTAGATATCATGATGATTGTATGTGAGTTATCAGAGAAATTCAAAAAAAGAACTAGAAAAACTTCTATTTTTTCTTCTTATATAGTAGTAAAAAGGTTCAAATACTTTGTTGCTTTCTTTCAAACAACAACTAATAGTTGGTGAGATGGTAAGGGTGATGGGTATAAACTTTGGAGGTGCTGGGTTCGATTCCCACACCAAGCACCTATATTTTTCGCATCAAGATTTTCAAGAGGAAAAAAAAGTAGGCGGATTACGGTAATTAAGTCGGGAAAGTCCCAGTCATGATTGGGAAGTCAACTAATCATGCGGGATTGGATTACAACAAGTCGGGAAAGTCCCAGTCACGATTGGAAACTCAACTAATCATGCGGGATTACAAAACTCAACTAATCATGCGGGATTACAGCGATTAAGTCGGGAAAGTGCAACGCGATCGCCAGCGCCATTTGATCGAGAATGGACGAGATCCACATCGCATGGATCTGTTGCAAATTTACAGTCGGCGGAATTTAGCTTTGTCGATTAACTAAAGTTATATTTTGTAATAAGGATAAGAAAGGAATACTTTAATATGATGTTGTAGTCATAATATTTAAATCTTAATAAGTACGTTTTAACAGTAGCCCATGCAGTAGCATGGGTCGATGACTAGTGCACCTAACCACAAATCAAGATCATCGACAAAATTGTTTGTATTCTAAGGAACTCCAACCGCCAAGGCCCTCTATGGATGCTGCTAGGTACACTTGTGACCTCTTCTAAAAGTAAATATTATGTGCTCTGACTTTTCAGCCAGCCGGATTAGTTTTGAAGATTTCAGATCTCAAGCATGAGCACGTGAGGAAGCATATCATCTCACGATTGGACTTGTGAGGCTTGGACTTGGTCTCCTGCATTCCGTAGTACTAATATGAAGCATGGACGCGTAGGTCTGCCGTCAGCCGGATCACACGCACAGGCTACTCACTATCTCCTCCACCATCTCTGCAGTTCATCCATGGGTTGCGTTACCTATTGAAGTACGAGTATATATATCCTGACCCCGAGGCACCTGCGCCGACTCCAGCGCAGACTTGATCTGTTCTATTAGATGGTAAGGGTATCTTGAATTCTTGATTAAATCTTGCTCCATACTTGTCGTTGTTCATAAGACAGATCGACTACTTCCATTGCTTGTCCGGCAATCTGGGTCAACGCTCGCCATTAATCCAGCTTGCTGGCTAACCATAGTATATAAGGATACCCTTGAGGCTATCAATCACAACGGCCAGCAGTAGCAGCTTACCAAGTCTTTCGATCGATTAGCTTGGAGCAGTTGGCAGCAGCAATGGCAGTGTGTGTCAGTGTGCTGGGGATGGGCATCCTCTGCTTGCTGGCAATGTCGGCGTCAGCGCAATACCCGTCATCGCCAAGCTCCCCATACTCGTATCCGTCCCCTGGCTCATACCCATCTCCGGGCTCCCCGGACGGCTCCGAGGGAGAGGTCGTCCCTCCCAGGAACGTCACCTGCAAGGAAACCGACGGGAAGAGGCCGGGGTGCACGAGCACCTGCACCGATCGCTGCCCCCAGCAGTGCATCGTGCTCTGCCCCGAGTGCAAAACATTCTGCCGTATGTACTCTTTAATTTTGAATTTGTTGGTTGGGTGTTGTGTTCGTGATGAAATGATATATATAATGCATCTTCTGGTGAAAATAGATGACGAGGTAAAGCCGGCGAAGCCCGTGCCTCCACCGGCCATGTTCGTGTTTGGAGACGGGGTGTTGGACGTCGGAAACAACAGATACTTGCCCAAGGTCGAAACGGTGGAGGGGTACCCCCCTCAAGTCTCTCAATCTAGCAGCGGCAGGTTCAGCAACGGAGCCAACTTGGCTGACACTGTCGGTACGTGCGTGCCAAACCCATGATACATACTTTTTTCCGAAAAAAGAGGATATCCCCAGCCTCTGCATTAACACATCATACGCCTACTCATCGATCATCCATGATTGATTGGCTGGTTGGTTTCATGGGGTCCAGCAACATCTATCGGCTTCCAGCAGAGCCCTCCACCTTACATGTCGTTGAACGGTGGGCTCAACATGTGGGGTGCCAACTATGCCTCAGCGGGTTCCGGTATCAAAATCTCCACTTTAAGTCAACCCATTGCGCTAAATTTGCAATTACCAATATTTGAATGAGAGGTGAAACAAGAGATGCATGCAGAACGGAGAACGTTCCATCTCGTTGCCGAAGCAGCTTGAGCACTTCAAGGCGACGAGGTCCCAGATGGAGGCCAAGCTGGGTGGCGACGCCAAAGTCCGCGAGCTCCTCTCCAGGTCCTTCTTCCTAATTGGCACCGGTGGTCAGGACCTCAATCCAAGATGGAACGTTGAGTCCGGATATCCACGGTCACAGACCGAGATCCAGGAGCTCATCACTCTTTACGGGGAAGCCATATCATCTCTTTATGACATGGGCGCCAGGAAGATGGACATCGTCAGTGTTGGCCTTGTCGGCTGCATGCCGCAGCCCTACAACTACAACTATGTATGCGACCAGAAGATGAACGAAAAGGCCACTGCGTTTGATGCCGCCCTCAAGCCCTCATAGCCAGCCTCGCGTCCAAGAAACCGGGGCTCTCCTACTCCAACGGCGACTTCTACGTCTTCACCACGGCTGTCTTCGCCCACCCAGCAAATTATGGTACGTAGCACATAAAAAGATACTCTTTTTTGTTGAAAATTAACCAGGCACCGACGCTCTATTTACCATAAAGCACATGTGTGTCCAATGCTCATTTAATTGTGGTTTGGTTCATTGTATAATTGTTTTGTTGTATGGCATGCAGGGCTAGTGAATACCAAGGACTCGTGCAGCCAGTGGGGCTACCCAGACTGGACGTACTACTACAACCCAGATGGTTACTGGTTCTGGGACCCGGAGTTCATGACGGATAGGGCCGCCAAGCTGACAGCCGCTGCGTTCTACTATGGTCCACCCCAGTTTACATTTCCAGTTACCTTTAAGGCTCTGTTGGAGAAAAAATAATCTCTTCTTGTGGTATTTTAGTAGTACTCCTACGTATTTGTTTCCACTCCAATTGTGCAATTGGAGCAACCAGAATATACAATAAGTATGCCATGGAGAATAAAATAGGTCATTCTGACCTTTCTAGTACCTATGATACTAATAAAGGTTACTCCTATTGATCTTTTTTGTACCATTGTCTACGTCCAAAATTAGCTTTGTGCCCTGTGCTTCTTGCAAACGGACCAAGAAAGTTATCTTGATGATCACAAACGCATGGTTCACCGCAGTATAGGGAAAATCCATCCTACCACCTGGTGGTAGTTACCCCACATGTCTCATATACTACCATGTGGTATTATATATACTATTTTATTATTTTAAATATGTTCATATACTATATCTAAGATATTTCAAAGCAAGTTACATGAAACTTTTTACCAAAATACCTTTTCCATATGTCAAAAAATCTGAAAAAATGTTTACATGTATAAATTTTCATGAACATATATATTCATATGTGATGTACACAAAAAAGACAAATACACGGATTGAAATAGGCTTTTTCTTTGTTGTATTTGTGTAAGATATTTGTCTTTTTGTGTAGCATGCAAATAATCAAATTGGTGGATGAAAATTTATACATACTTGAAGAATATGCATATGTATTTCTAGAAAAAAGTTGGCATTTTTTGAAACTTTTAAACATTTTTTTTGGCAAAACGAGCTCCATGGAGCTTGTCCTTTGCAACCCCACACTCGCTAATATCGCCCTTCTATGAGATAATAACGAGAATAACGGTAAGGTAAACTAAACTAGGAACACAAAAAAAAACTGAAGCCATAAATCTAGAAACAGGAAATTGGCACAAATACTAAGTGAGACGATGAGTTTTAGGCCAACAACTATTTTAATAACATTATATACTATGTAAAGCAAGTTAGAGGGCGAAGCTAAAACTAGACTGAACTAGTCGGGTAGGTTCTTCGATTTTTAAAGAAAGTCGATCTTTCCAAGTTGCTTAACAGTCGGTTTATGACACATCAAGGACCAAATTTCGTAGAACCAAAAGTTTGACTCAGTTCTTGGCTTAAATTAACATAACGCCAATAGACTAAAATCACAATTGGCAATAAAAATTTGAAATTTGTTTGCCAACAATTCCTTTTTTTTCATCTATTTTTCACAAGCAATAGAAGCAAAAGAATAGTAGTGCAATCATATGAACTTTTCTCAAGAAACAAAAATAATAATAACAGTATTAGTAATGATACTCCTTTGGACTGCAGGAATTTGAAAACATAGGAATATGAAAAATGTACATTGAGATGCCGTGCACTATAAATTTGTACCCGATTTCAAAACATAGGAATTTTGTGACAAGTGCCTATGGATGGTACATAAGAAATAAACACATGAATATTAGAGGACCGAGGAGAGATAGTATAGACAGAAAATGTAAGTATATTGGAATTCTAAAAGTACAAATAAAATGAGCTTTAATGTCGAGTTTCACATAGAATCGAGGCATATGAATGGATTTCGTAGGAATTTAGTAGTCACATCCCATAATCCAAAGGGATTTCATGAAAAAAAATCCTTAGGATTCAAATCCTGCAGTATGTTATAAACTTCCCACAACCAAAGAGGCCATATAAGTTCTTTTGGTTAATACGAGCCCCTAGGGTAAGAATTGAATTTCAAAACCAAATTTTGTTCTCCAAAAAATAATGACCAGCAGCTAACAAGATTTTTTTATTTTAATCTCCGTTATTTCAGTTCACGGCCCGATCTACTCTCGATTAATATATAGGCCCATCAATGGTTGTGGGGTGAGAAGCTCAAAATTGGCTCAGAAACCAATCTGCCTGCCATCTTCTAGTTTTATGAGGTGGTTTATCCTTGGTATGGTGGAATGTGATGTTGATCTTGTTTCATCACTAACTCATACCAATGATCCCAATTTTATTTTTCTTGCAACTGTAAAGGACTCACTGGCTTTTTAGAACCGGGTAATGAAAATTGGAAGTGCATCTAATCCTCTTGATGGATTTTCGTAATTATATCAACATATCTCAAAGAATTAATGCATTAATTAGCTTATCTCAAGAAAAGTTCCAACTAGTTGCAACAAAGGGATTGACTGGTGAAGCCCACAAAATTGCATGAAGACAAGTGTTGCCAAGCCAAGGACTTAGATTTTACATTTTAGTGATTTAAGATCACATTTGCAAGTGTATCGTGCTAGCATGTTGAAGCGCTAAGCGGGCGGTTCAGAGTAGCTAGCCGAAGAGTGAATACTTTGGCACAGGCAGACGAACTGGGAGGAAAGAAATTGACATCTTTTGCACAGACAACCGGACTGCCATCTTTTGAGATCGGTTGTAGAAACTTATTGAACATCTGATGCTTTTTGGTTGTGATTGTATATATTCGTATCTATTTATACATATGCTAAATTGCTATTCATCTACATATGCATGTGAGCATGTCAAACAAAGGAGACCGGACCTGGGGCGAACATTTGATGCACTGGTTTGGACGACTGACTCCTCTAGTGATGTCCATGAACACGTACATCCAAGCGTGCCCGTTGATTTTTTGTGTGTCTGATTTCATGCATCCCATTGGAGTTGCCCTAAAGGAGTAAGGGCATCTCTGACACCGACCCCAAACCTCTTGCCAGCGTCCGGACCAAGCTATCTAGACGCCGCATGCCATCTAACGGTGTTCCGCATTTGTTGGCGAACCAGTCCGGGTGTTTTCCCACAAACCGAAAGCAAACAAGGGTGCGTTGCGAGAGTTCGGACACCAGCCACATAGAACTCTGACACCCCCGGCCACTCAAAAATGAGGCGGAGCCTGCACATTTGGAGTTGGCCGCACTATTGCAGCAAAACCCCTTTCTCAACCCTTTCTCGTACCATCCGCTGCCTTCCACCCCAATTCCCATCCCTTTTCACCCGCCGTCGCATGGGCACGTACAAAAAGTTGCGGAGATGGACATGGTGGAGGATCCGACAAAGGCGACCGCCCATAAGGTCAACTTCGATGACATGTCAAGTCCGCCGCCTCGAATAGAAGGCAAAGGAGGCGACAGTGCACAAAAAGTAGGGCGGCGGCCGTGGTGGTGGACGTGCAGGGGTGAGCGTGGTGCATGAGGTGGGCCTGGTGCAGGGGCGGGCGTCGACGTCCATGCAGACGTCGTCCTGTTTGGATCAATACAAGCCTCCCTACTTCTATGCTACCTAGCAGCTCGGCAAGCAGTCCTCGACATCCGCCACGGGGCACGTGCCTTATTGCGTCGACGTCAATGCGGCGCCCTCCTTTTCTCGAGTCTACGTCATGGCAACTTGTCTGGTCGTGGGCGCCGGGAGTGGAGGAACATCCATGTGATCCGTCACCATGCATTTAAATTTCAAATTGGCCGGACCTGGGTGAACGTTTAGGGAATGTGGTTGGATGACCGTCTCCCACATCAATGTCCACAGGTGAATACCGTGTTTGTTTTGGGGATCAGTGTTGGAGATTGCTTAATTCCTGCTCTCTAGTTTCCATTATTTTAAATAGAGGACTATTGCCATATAGCGACGGTTTTGTAGGTGGGCTGTAGCTAACTTTTTCAAAAAATTGTACTCCATCCGTCCCGGTGTATAAGTCATTCGCATAGTTCTAGATCGATAATTTAACTATCTAATATGTATTATATGTGACAAAAATATATATTTAGAAACTATATCCGTGTAGAAATCTAGTGATATATTTTTCATGACATATAACACATATTTAATTCCTCAAATCGATGACCTAGAACTACGCGAATGACTTATACACCGAGATGGAGGTAGTACATGAATCAACCGGTCATTTAGCAGCA
The DNA here is from genome assembly GCA_021605145.1 of Aegilops bicornis. Taxonomy (NCBI): domain Eukaryota; kingdom Viridiplantae; phylum Streptophyta; class Magnoliopsida; order Poales; family Poaceae; genus Aegilops; species Aegilops bicornis. The sequence goes on along the minus strand of CM038675.1, from coordinate 55,063,662 downwards.
CCCTGCTAAAAACTTAGAGCATCTACAGCCAGGCGCCTCAAACCCGCCTCATACGCTCGGGCGGGCCGGACGGCTGTCCGGTCACTGACCGGTCACGTTTTTTCAACCCAGACGGACGCCTCAAACGGGCCTCAAACACTCGGCCTGACCGGCACTCCCATATCTAATCCAAATATGGCTCGGATATGGGGGAGCCCGGGCACGCCCGCCACGTCGGACTGATGAAGGGGTCCCAGCCGGAAACACCCTCAAACCCGGCGGTCCGAAGCTCGTCTCCTCCGTCGGACCAGTGGCGCCGCGTAGCGCAGCTCCGACGGGCCGCGTAGTGCATTGCCCGGCTATTTAAGTCGACCGGCGGCAACGAAACCCTACCACCATCCACCTTTTTCTCCTCCTGTCTGCCGCCGCCACCACTTTCTACTTCACCTGTCTACCTAGTAGCCATGCCCCCCCCCCCCCTCGCCAGGTGAGGAGCGAGCCATTTCAGACGCCGGAGCGCCGGCTCGAGCTCCTTGAGTAGATCCGAGCTAGGCGCGAAGCCCGGATCGCCGTGTGGCTACCTCTGAATGCAGTGGATCCGGAGGAGGAGGACGACGACGATGAGGAGGAGGACTTTGAGGAGGACGGGCACGAGCCGGAGGAGGAGGATGTGGGAGACGCTGGCGACAGGGATCTGCAGGCGGAGCTGCTGCAGGCCATCCTCGATTCCCTTCGGTCAAAGTCGGATGCAGAGGCAAGACGCCATAGCCCGGCAAGAGATGGGCGCAAGAGGCCGCGAAGGAGGCGGAGATGTTCGCCTACATGGATGAGGTCGAGCAGGAGGAGGCAGAGCCGAGCCCTCGTACCCTGCCCGTCCAGCCGGGCGCCCGGCACCATTGTCATGGACATCTTGACGACTAAGAGTAGCTAGGGCAGTACATAGGATTTCTTTTCAATGCTTTGTATGGTTGAGGGACGAAATATGAGATAGGCAGATGCAAAGTGACTAATTTAAGGCGTGCCCGGTCAGTGTCATGAACACATCCGGATACGCTCGCGGGCGTTTGAAGGGTATTTTTTTTGGTTAAAGAAATAGTCTGTAGATGCTCCTTAGCAGCACTCTACTCAAAACGCCGGCTATTTAAAACTTTGCTGCCCCTTCAACCAATTGCCCCTTTAGTTCCCATCAACCAAAACGATTCCAAGAAAAACACTTCACGTCGTTTTACGCGCAATTGCCCCTTCGACCGGAAAGCTCTTTTCACACGAGTTATTTTTGCTTTGACAAGGACCCAAAAGTTGCCTTTCATCCCCTCTTTACGCTCACCCTCCCACTTGACCACATCCAGTCCAGATCTCCTCACCGCCGCCGCGTCCGCGTCCACGACGGCGTTGACGCAGGTCAATCTCTTTCTCCCCCTCTCCATTTCTCTCCGGCGGCCTCTGTCTCACTCGCCGACTCCTCTGCAGCGGGCTCCCAGAACCACGCCAGCGTTGATGTCCCCGCAAGATCCGCCCGACCGGGCCAGCAATGGCGGCGGCCGTCGTCGGGGCATGGTCGCCTCAGGCGTCATCAAGGTGGTGGTCAAGCAGCTCGGCTCCACCATCGTGGGCAAGGTCAAGCTGCACAAGAACCTGACCAAAGACCTACAGAAGATGAAGATGACGCTGGAGTCGGTCGAGGCCACGTTCAGCGACGGACAGCTCGGCGCTCCTGTGGGTGAATCGGCTCAAGGCCGCCATGTACGACATCTCCGGCATGCTTGATCATTTCGAATCTGGCCTTGACCTGGTATCCAAGATTCCGTCCATTCGGTTGCCATCAATCTGGATCTGAATGTTCTTATTCTTGTAAGATATGAGCTGATTGATGTATCTGAATATGTTTAGATGATCAACTACTCCCTCCGTCCCATAATGTAAGACGCTTTTTAGCACTACATTAATGACAAAAAACGTCTTACATTATGGGACGGAGGAAGTAGATCTGTATTTGTTTTTCATATAGTGAAGTAGGTCTGCATTTATTTAGATAGTGAAGTAGATCTGACTTTTTTAGGATAGTAACCTTGGTGCAGAGAGGGCCAGCTGTCCTGCTATAGGCATACAACCATCCATACTTGCAGTAGTTTCATCATAGTTAGTGTGTAATGGGACTTCAGACCAGTGCTACCTGTGCTTTTCTAGTCGATCTAGGGGAGCTAAAAACCACACTATGTTTTTCTTGATTTAAATTAGAACATCTTGTCCAAAAAATTGCCGTCACGTGCATGTGCTTTTCATTTCCTCCATGGTACTGACAGATCAATTCATTCCTCTTGCAGTTCGGAGCTATGAGGAAGAAGATTAATATGCCAGACATGATGAAAAAGATGCAAAAGCGCCTACAGAAGATAACAGAAGACCATCAGAATTATAGTGTTCCGCTGGATACTCGCACCAACGAGCAGCAAGTTCCTGATATTTGGGAAAATGCAGAGAATGTGGAGGAAGCATAAACTATCGGGAGGACCGCCGATAAACTGGAAATATTGACTCGTTTATCTAGGACAATCACAGAAGGGACGACCTTTGTTCCCATATGGGGGCTTTGGAGGCATTGGAAAGACCACCTTGGCAAGATTGGTTTACAATGATCCTGAATTGAAAACACTCTTGGGTATGGGTCTATGTTTCCCAGATAAAAAAGATTTGGAACACTATAATATCACAATTACTCCCTCCGTTCACTTTTGTAAGTCATTTCAGACAACTCAGAATGAGCTGTTTTGTACATTGTCTAAAATGTCTTGAGGTCTTATAAAAAGTGAACAGAGGGAGTACCAGAAAAACAAAGCCAGCGGATACCTGATTTCCATAGTATTGACATTCGCGTTAAGCCAGCAGATACCTGATTGGAAATTACGAAACCTAGTTGAGCTAACATGGCCTGACAGAGTTTTAAACATATATGTTAAGCAGGTCTGAAACATGGGCAAAATGAGAGAGAGAATGTGAAAATTCTCGTCTGAACATAGGCGAGGCGAGGGGGTTCACTGCCCAGTCTTGAAGGAGGGGCTAGACCACATGCTGACCAACATGAGAGTGCTCAGGTTCTATGTCTCCAGCGGCTTGCTGGGCAATGTGCGGTGGCTGTTCGAGCGATTGCATGTCAGGTACGTGAGCCTGTCGAAGTCTATGATGTCGGAGTACGGCAAGGATAGGGACGCCAATGCCAGGCGGGAGAGATCTTTGACACGATGACGGACATGAGGATGTGCTCTAGGACTCGATGGTCGCCGTGCATGCCAAGTCAGGGGACATTGCAGGGCGAAGGAGTTGTGCAGGTATGGTAATGCTGGTGAAAGAGAGGTTGCGTCGTCGAACTCGTTGCTCGGCCATGCACGTCAAGTCAGCTGACATCGAGATAGGAATACTTGCTTCCGTCCTCGGCAGCCAAATATGTAAGTGGACATACATGATCCTAGTCCGTAGATGCAAATTATTTGCAGTAGGTAGTGGCTTGGTTTGAAAGAGAAGGCTTCCTGGATCTTGTGGCCAGAGAGTGGGCTAAGGATTCAGGAGGGAGGACCGCGCTTCAGCGCTGGCAGAATAAGATTAGGTATTTGAGAAGTTTTCTTCGGGGGTGGGCTAAGCATCTGAGCGGGATTTATAAGGTTGAAAAGGAAAAGCTCCTTTCCCTTATACAGTCGTTGGATGTGAAAGCGGAAACTACGATCTTGCCGGCTGCAGAGAGCTTCATGCCAAGCTCGAGGCGGAAGTGAGGTTCAAAGAACTCCTTAGAGAAGAAGAGTTGAAGTGGGCGCTGCGGGCCAAGACCCGACGAGTAGTCTAGGGGGACGCGAACACGCAATTCTTTCACATGATTGCTGACGGTAAGCACCGAAAGAAGAGGATCTTTCAGCTGGAGCAAGATGAGGGTACGATTGTTGGGCAGGAAAGCCTAAAATTGTACATTACCGAATACTATAAGCAGCTATTTGGCCATCCAGAAGAGAACAGTGTGTCTCTGGACGAGTCAAGAGTTGAGGATATTCCTCAGCTTACAGCGGTGGAGAATCATATTCTTGCGGCTCCTTTCTCGAAGAAAGAGGTGCTCGAGGCCATCTCGCAAATGAAGAATAATAAAGCGTCGGGTCCTGATGGTTTCCCAACGGAGTTTTATAAGAAGTGCTGGCATATCATTAAAGGAGATTTGTTGCCTATGTTTAATGATCTGTTTAATGGGCAGTTTCATCTTTTCCAGCTAAATTTTGGAACGATTACCCTTCTTCCTAAGAAAACAGAGGCTGTGAGAATTGAGCAATTCAGGCCAATCTGTCTTCTTAATGTCAGTTTCAAAATTTTCACCAAGGTCGGGACCAATAGACTCACACAGATTGCGCATACTGTTGTGCAGCCTACCCAATCTGCTTTCATGCCGGACAGGAATATCCTTGAAGGGGTTGTAGTCTTGCATGAAACGCTCCATGAAATCCACATGAAAAAACTGGATGGGGTTGTTTTCAAAGTGGATTTCGAAAAAGCGTACGACAAAGTCAAATGGTCATTCCTTCAACAGGCCTTACGCATGAAGGGTTTTGATGAGGCTTGGCGGCCTTGAGTAGAATCCTTTACGCAAAAAGGAGTGTTGAAATTAAAGTAAATGATGATGTTGGACATTACTTTCAGACGCACAAAGGGCCTCAGGCAAGGAGATCCAATGTCCCCCGTTTTGTTCAACATTGTGGTTGACATGTTGGCAATCCTTATAGGTTGGGCAAAGGAGGCTGGTCAGGTGGGAGGCTTGGTGCCCAACCTAGTTGATGGGGGGTGTGTCCATTCTGCGATGCTGACGATACTATCATCTTCATGGAGCATGACTTGGAAAAAGCAAGAAATATGAAGCTGGTGCTTTGCTTGTTTGAACAATTGTCTGGGTTAAAGATTAACTTTCATAAAAGCGAATTGTTCTGCTTTGGTAGAGCCAAGGAGGAACAGGACGCTTACAGGCAATTGTTCGGTTGTGAATTAGGGGCTTTACCTTTCACCTACCTAGGTATACCCATTCACCATCGTAAGCTTACAAATCGAGAGTGGAAATGCATTGAGGATCGGTTTGAAAAGAAACTTAGTTGCTGGAAGGGAAAACTCATGTCTTATGGAGGCCGGTTAATTCTTATTAATTCGGTACTCACGAGTATGCCGATGTTCCTACTATCTTTCTTTGAGGTTCCGGTTGGGGTTAGAAAAAGACTGGACTTCTATCGATCCAGATTCTTTTGGCTGAGTGATGAACTCAAGCGAAAGTATAGGCTCGCCAAGTGGGATGTCATTTGTCGTCCTAAGGACCAAGGGGGGTTGGGTATCGAAAATCTTGAGGTCAAGAACAGATGCCTGCTTAGTAAGTGGCTGTATAAGCTTTCGGGGCCGACAGACGCAACTTGGGCGCAGATTCTTCGTAACAACTATCTGCAGTTTAAGACTTTGTCACAGGTGGCAGTGAGGCCAACTAATTACGCCTTTTGGAAGGGGCTTATGAGAGTCAAGGCAACCTTCTTTAATAGAACAAAGTTTATTGTCGGTGATGGAACTAGCACTCATTTACGGGAGGACATTTGGCTGGGGATACACCATTAGCAATCCAGTACCCAACCTTGTATCGTATTGTCCAGCTGACGTGATGCGCTAGTTGCATCGATTATGCAGACCATTCCCTTAATATTCGGTTTTGGCGGGTGCTTGTTGGTGAGAGATGGGAAGCTTGGCTCCATCAGTGCGTGGGCGATGGAGGTCCGGCTAAGCGCCTTGATCTGATCAGCTTTGTTGGAAGCTTACTAGGAATGGACAATTTACTGTAAAGTCGATGTACAACGATGTCATTAACTCTACTGTCATTCCTAGAACCAATCATGTTTGGAAAGTCAAAGTGCCTTTGAAAATTAAAGTGTTTATGTGGAAAGTCAAAGAGTCAGGCCAGGGCAATTGCGGCTGGAAAACTGTTTCTGCTGCGGAGGAAATATACAGATCCAAAGTATGCTCAGTTGGATAAATTGTGGAGTTCAGAGGATGCTTATCTGGACTTGGCGGCGAAACCTTGTGGGCCAGTTGAGCACTTCGAGGCCAGAAGGGGCACATAAGGGAAGAGCTATATTGGTCGCAATTCCATAGTCCGGGCGTCCTCTGCCGCTGACCGATCGGTTGGCGAATGGGCGAGCTGAATCGATTGTCGGATTTGCCATGAAGCATGTCTTGACACACTTGTGGCGGACGGACCCCAGCGAAGAGCTATTTTGGTTTAGTGCAGAAGTTTCTTGGTGCGGTGCCGCGTATCGATGTAATGAAGCGATCGGCGTGCATTGAGGGAGCGCGGATGGATCTTGCCCGTGTCAAGACATACTGGGCAGAGATGAAGGCCACTGACGTTGCATCCCAGGATTCGGACAGAGGTCGAGTACCTGCCGAGCACTACTTTGAAGAAGTCCTGCGGGCGCTCGTTTAATAGAGACGCAGTGCTCGAAGGATATTATGTTTAAATAACATGTATGATTTGTGAAAACAATGTTTCAATGTAATATAAGTGCTTTTTATAATTGTGCGTTCAAGTAGTAAACTACTCCCTGTGCGGCCGTTTATGTATATGTGTATATAATCTGAAAGATGGCAGTCCTTGGCTTCAGCCCCCACGCACATAGTGCGGGGTGTTCTAAAAAAGCGCTTTTCACACTTAATCCAACGTCTTGGTCCTGTTAAGGAGGTGATAAGCGTAGCAAACCAGGCAACCGTACTATAATGCTTTATCACTTTCACTTAGCCATAGGAGTTCGAGAGTGGGGCTACTATATAGCCCACAGAATACCGCACTCTCCCGAATTCGGGGTGCGTATGTGCCTGACCGAAAACCGGTCCTTCGTTAATGCGGAGGAATTCTAAACATTCCTGTGAGTCGTCGAGTGGTTGACCAGTCTCTCGCTATATCATGTCAGTCAGTTTTCGGCTTTAACTACTGAGGTGCTCGCCCAGCCGAACCGGGGCACAATCGCAGTAGTTCTCCTGGTGTCGCGTTAGCCGTGAAAACGGAACGTAAGGCAGCAAAACACAGAAGCCGGGCAACCCAACATTTGACCAAAGACATGATTCGGAGCTGATGCATATAAGGCCTAACTCGAGACGCCGAATACTCCTTAAGGTATTCGGTCTTTATGAAAATGGGCAGAATAATGCCCTAAGCCCCTGGTGTCTAGGTACGCGCAAAAAATTCTGGTGCGGCCAATGCCAAAGCACCAGCCTCCTCCTCGGTTATATTAAGGAACCGGGGGGATGTATATCAACAAGAGACAGTGAAAAAAGGTTTACGCAGGGTCTTAATCTGAAAAGAATCCTTGCAACGGGTCCCTACTGCACGTCTGCGCCTGTGTCTCCGTTGTGCCGTATCCTGGACGGGTGTAGCACGTTGTTCATCTGTAAAAGAGAGGAACTTAGTTTGAAAGAAAAAGGGTCGTGCGAAAGGTGTACTTAATATTAAATAAACAGAGTACGGTTTGAAGAATTAAATAAAATTGAGCTTTATTGTCTCTTGTTATACATGCATGCGGCCCCTCGTATGGGGGTATGCCGCTAGTAGGCGCCGGACTCGTCTAGCCGTGTCCGGGGTTGAATTACCTATTCAGGTGCTTTGGTTAAGCGGGCGGATTGGTGTGGGGCTGTTAAGGCAGCCTCGCATACTTCCGTGCTTTCGAGTGACATAATACTCCCTTTTAATGAGATGATGTCGCGTGGACGGGCATTTTAAGTGTAAGAGATGCGTAATGCGGTATTGCGTTAAAAGCGGGCGAAAGCTTGGCGTCCCAATAGTGCTTGATGGCTACTTTTAAGCGGGCGACATGGAAGAGTAACCTTCATGACGGAAGTTGTCGGATGAACCAAACACAACTTCTAGCAGTATGGAGCCCGTGCGAGGGCGTATGGGCGGGCAGTACTCCTTTAAAGGAGGTGTTCCTACTGGCGAATTTTGGTTGGGTTTATCCCCATCCTGCGGATTGTGTCACGATATATCAGGTTTATGTCACTGCCGCCATCCATGAGGACATGTGTAAATTGGAATCCATCGATTATAGGATCCAATATCAAGGCAGTCCATCCTGCGTTACGGATATTATCGAAATAGTCACGATGGTCGAAGGTGATTGGTTTTGACAACCAGTGTGCGGCGCGCCTTTTAGGGGGCGCCGCTTTGTTTTTCCTTTTGATCACGTGAAGTGAGTTTACTGTTTTGACCTCCTGTGGGAAAGTTTTTTGTTTTCCGGGGTTCTGCTTGTGGTGCTCGTCGTCATCTTTACTTGGTGTGTCGAGCCCCTTGTGTTCGGCGTTCAGTCTGCCGGATTGTTCGGCCGAGAGCTTTTGAATCCGGCGTTGACCGCCGTACTATTTGGGCCATTTTCCTTATTCCGGCGCTGATCTTTTCTGCGTCGTGATTTCCCATTTCCATCCCTGATTTCGGATGTACTCGGGTCGCTGGTGCTGCATCTAGCTAGCCAGTTGTCCTCTCCCACGCAAAAGCGGGTCATGAGGCTTGTTAATGCGGCCATTGTTCTTGGCTTTTCTTGGCCGAGGTGTCTGGCGAGCCATTCGTCTCGGACGTTGTGTTTGAAAGCTGCTAAGGCTTCGGCGTCCGGACAGTCAACTATTTGGTTCTTTTTAGTAAGGAACCTGTTCCAGAATTTCAGGGCTGACTCTCCGGGATGTTGAGTTATGTGACTTAGATAAATGCGCATCGGAGGGCGGACATAAGTCCCCTGAAAATTTGCCCGAAATGCATCCTCGAGCTCTCCCCAGCTTCCAATGGTATTTTCGGGGAGGCTTTTAAGCCAATGCCGAGCTGGCCCTTTGAGTTTAAGGAGTAACTATTTTATGGCGTGGAGATCGTCTCCTCTAGCCATGTGTATGTGGAGGATGTAATCCTCGATCCGAACTCGAGGTCTGCATTGTTCCGTCGTATACCTCTATGTTTACGGGTTTGAATCCGCTGGAAATTCATGATCCAGCACCTCATCGGTGAAACATAGGGGTGTGCGGCGCCCCTATATTTGGGTGTGCCGTGATCTTGAATTTTGGCGTATTGCATTGCTTTGTGAGCCCGCTTTCTTGGCCCATAGATGGACCTAACTGGGCCATCCTCTTGATGTGAATCCTTATGCGGATCGCATATTGGCTTGTGTGCGGCGCCATTCGCCGCTCTCTTTTTGCCGTGAGGTCGTCCATCCGACCGGGTGGCCTTCTTGCTTTTTAATTGTGGGGGCTCTAAGGCCTCCTCGTCGAATTCAGGCAGTAGCTTTCTTTTCAGGTAGCTCTTTGTTCGACGACTGTCACCGTACTTGTCTGCAGTGCTGAATACTTTGCTCCATCTAATCCTGAGTGCATCTTCCGTTGTTTTGAGCTTCCATACGCTTTTTCAGGCTACTGTAGCGATGGCGGCGAGCCTTTTCTGGAGGTCATTTTGCTCCAATGGTTTTGTCGGTGTGAGATCGTCCGGACTGTTTTCTTCTTTGAGGGACAGATTATTTATCCAAGTTTTCTTGTTCGGACGATTGCTCGATAGCTTGTTCGTTGTCCATCGGTTCGCCCTGCTCTATGGCTGGGTCTTTGTTGAGGCGGGACTTTGTTCGGCGTTTACGTTGCCGTTTTGACTGCTTTTCGAAGGATTTATCCTTCGTAGCGTCCCGTTGCTCCTCGTCTTCATTTGCTTTAGGTGTATCCACCATGTATACATCATGGGGTGAGGTTGTCCAGCATCCTATAGGTGCTGGTTCATTATTGTCTCCTACATCGTCGTCCATACCGTCGATGTCTTGAATCGAAATCGAGCACGCGTCGTGTAGGCTATCGGCGGTGGCTACGAAGTGGGTGGTGGGTGGGCGTTGAATTTCTTCATCGTCCGTATCCCAACCTTCGACCGTGGTCGGCCAGGCTTTCCGGATAAAGAGAGAGACTTTTGTGAATTCAGGATGTCGCCAAAGGGCGAGTGCTGAAAGATGTCCGCAGCCGTGAACTCCATAACGGGCGCCCAATCGGATTCGATTGGCAAGGGCGCGGAGGGTTCGGAGTCCGGAGAGGAGTCCGGCACCCTGGAGTCGAGGTCTTCGCAAAGGACAGGGATGGAGTTCGGCTCGATCGCCGTAGAGATTAAAACCCCCGAGGCGGTGTCCAACCACTTGTCCTCGATCGGGGAATCCGGCTCCGGATTAAGGGTGGGCCGGATTACAGTGCGGCCTCCGGGGCACTGTTCGGCTGCGAGCTAGATCATGCCCATCGAGGCGGTCTGGCGCGCTTGGCTGCGGCTCGAATCCGTCGAAGATTGAGTCTCCGCGGATATCGGCCGTATATTTTAAACTTCAAATCTGACCTGGCGGCCAGGCGTAGCTTCGATCTGCTCCGGATGGCCAAGCGAATTGGCCCGCGATGCAAAGCCGCCCGAACACGAAGATCTGTCCGGGAGAAAAGTCTCACCTGGACCGCGTCGTTGTTGATGATCGAAGGAGCCATCGGGCCTATCCGTGACGACACAAAGGAACTCTCAATGAAAGCACCAATGTCGGTGTCAAAACCGGCGGATCTCGGGTAGGGGGTCCCGAACTGTGCGTCTAGGCGGATGGTAACAGGAGACAAGGGACATGATGTTTTACCCAGGTTCCGGCCCTCTTGATGGAGGTAAAACCCTACGTCCTGCTTGATTAATATTGATGATGTGTGTTACAAGAGTGGATCTACCACGAGATCAAAGAGGCTAAACCCTAGAAGCTAGCCTATGGTATGATTGTTGTTCGTCCTATTGACTAAAACACTCCGGTTTATATAGACACCGGATAGGTTAGGGTAACAGAACGGTATGAGATCTACATATCCGTATCACCAAGCTTTCCTTCCACGCCAAGGAAAGTCCCATCCGGACACGGGACGAAGTCTTCAATCTTGTATCTTCATAGTCTTGGAGTCCGGCCGATGATGATAGTTCGGCTATCCGGACACCCCCTAGTCCGGAACTCCCTCAGCCATCATCATCTTGTGCCTTTGATCTCCATCTCCAAAGCATCGTCATGATCTCCATCATCTCACCGGCTTAAGGCTCCAGCCAGTTGCCGATAACTTCTACAAAACATGATCATCTCATACAATAACATATATCATATCATGTCTTGACCATATCACATCACAACATGCCCTGCAAAAACAAGTTAGACGTGTTCTACTTTGTTGCTGCAAGTTTTACGTGGCTGCCATGGACTTCTAGCAAGATCCATTCTTACCTACGCATTAAAACCACAACGATTTTTTATCAAGTGTGATGTTTTAACCTTCAACAAGGACCGGCCGTACTCAAACTTGATTCAACTAATGTTGGAGAAATAGACACCCGCTAGCCACCTGTGTGCGTAGCACGTCGGTAGAACCAATCTCGTGAACGTGGTCATATAATGTAAAGCACGGGCCGCTTCATCCAACAATACAGCCGAATCAAAGTAAGACGTTGGTGGTAAGCAGTATGACAATTATTGACCACAACTCTTTGTGTTCTACTCGTGCATATATCATCTACGCATAGACCTGGCTCTGATGCCACTGTTGCGGAACATAGCATGCAATTTCAAAAAAATTCTTATGATCATGCAAAGATCTATCTAGGAGATGCATAGCAACGAGAGGGGGAGAGTGTGTCCACGTACCTTCGTAGACCCAAAGCGGAAGCGTTTAGTAATGCGGTTGATGTAGTCGAACTTCTTCATGATTCAACCGATCCAAGTACCGAACGTATGGCACCTCCGTCTTCAGCACGCTCGGCCACGATGACCAGTTAAACTCTGAAGTAAAGGCATCATTAAAATTTGTAATTGTAGATGTTGGCCAGTTTAACTCTAACCCGACACCGTGTATGAACACAACAGCTGAGATAACCTTACATCTGTTTTCCTTTACTAAATAAAGGCATATGCAGATATGTCCGAGTATTTTGAGATTTCAGCTGCTTTTGATAGGTCTTTCATTCAGAAAAAACAAATGGTTTGTTAATGCAAGGAGTCACTGTCCATGTGTCGATGGGTTTATATGTGCCTCTCTTTCAACTAGAGAGGAACTAATTATATGTTCATGGCTAAAAGTTTTGAAAATTTCTGCAAATTGTTTAGGTTTGAACAGAGATTCGAAACACATTTATGCAAGCTTCCATCTTTTTCAGAGATTTGTTTTAGTAAGCATGACCTTGGCTACCAACCATAGATTGGTTTGAAATTGAAACCACATGGGTTGAGAGCCATTTTTCCTTCGAAAATAGATTGCAAGCCATAGTGCCAATTCTTAAAGAATGAGCCCAACAAAGAAGAATGGACTGGGCACATGCAGGTCAATAAAAATGTGCACAGTAGTCTACTAATTAGACAACAACTCAATCGTGCAGAGCCTACCAAGGAACAAATACTACTATGTTACACCAAGAGCCTGCTTAATGCATACTCATTTTTCACAGCTTCTCATCTGTTCGATTCACTATTTTGGCGGATATTGCAACTACTGCTAGCGGAGAGCTTCTTGATTATGGAACACATTATATTTTTGTAGTACGGAGAAAAGTCAGTTGTAACAAATAATATTTTGATTTTCTGTTAGTTAACAACTGAGCTCAGATGTTTTGTTCCATCTTAAGTGGTTGAAAACTTGAAAAGCATTTCCTTTATATCTGAGTAACTCTTGTTCTGTGCCTTCTCCATCAATATTAACATTTTTCTGAATATATGCCATGTTTCTAGGCAAAATATTCATCATCAAAACCTCTTCCCGAACAATAAAACTTGAGTTCTTGTTCACCTCCCATTTGACCATTCTCTTTATTTGAAACATGGGATGAAGTTGCTTGGGTAGTAAACATGATTTATGGTACAAATTGTCATGCAGTGAGCTTCCTCCTAGATGAGGTGGTGAACATGGACTGGGGTTGCAGAGATAGTTGGTGAAGAAAGAAATGTTAAGTGATTTATTTAATAAAAAAAGAGCAAATTCAGATGTGCACGAGAAATCAATAGGTATACATTAACTTGATTAAAGTTGAACAACCAAACTAATATATGCCCTGTTGTAGCATGATCAATTTTATTTTCCAAGTGAAATCTTCCTACTAATTATATATATATATATATATATATATATATATATATATATATATTGCTTGTGCAGGATGTTTTCATTTTAGAAAGATATTTTTTATTATACTTGCTGAAGTGTCGTGCAAATGAAGCTAAATACAACTAAAATTTTAAGCGCATCAAATGGATCTTTTTTTTAGTTCACATCAAATGGATCTTAGTTTGTAACATGTAATCATTTGGATCATTTCTCTCTGTATACATCGCCGAGTTACATTGCCAGTGAAGTTGATTTCAATTATTTTTCGATTGTTGCAGGCTATCTTTTCTATACATAGGAAATTTGATATAGATATAGGTGCAATCAGAAAAAATCTATACCTATAAAAATAAATAAAAAGCCGTGGCAACGCACGGGCGTTCTAATAGTTGAAATAGCTTACTACTATCTCTAAAATAATCTCCATTTACCTTACTGATGGAGAACGTATTTGTTTCCGTTCTAATTGTGCTATTGGAGAAACCGTAGTATTATGCGACAATTAACTGTTGTTCATGAAAAAAGAATAGGTCATCCTGACCTTTCTATCTATGATAGTAAATGTTACACCTGTTAATTATCTTTCTTCCATGTTGTACACCCAAAATTAGTGTTGTGCCCTGTGCTCAATTCCCCTCCAAACCGGTGATGCATCAGAAGCAAAAGCGGTGTCTAACAAGTTTCCATGGGGTAATATTTAGACTTTAGGACCCTAGCGCATAGACTGTTTGGGTTCTGAATGAGTCTCAAACCTGCTTTGCAAATGTAACGCGATATTGAAAAGGTGCATGTCTCTAAAGCAATACCTCCGGTCTCTTGATTTGGTCATTCTTTCCCACGACATCCAGTGCACCTTTCGCTGTCCATTCTCATCTCCCCACCAAAAGTCACGAATCATCTTCTCATACTTCTACTTGAAGCCCTTGGACAAGAGGAACACACCCATAGTGTAGCACGGGAGGGCCTGTATTACCGACTTTACATGAACTTCTTTTGCGGCATAAGACATGAATTTCTCAGAGTAGTCATTGCACCTTTTCCGGACCCTATCCATGATGGGCTGAAAATTTTCATCCTTCATTCTCCCTTCCGGGGTTGGGAGCCTCAGATACTTACTCTCAAAAGAGGAGGCCACAACACCGAGTGTATTCTTAATCTCCTCTCTTGTTTCTTCCGGACATAGCTCACTAAACAGAATGGAGCATTTGCTTTCACTCAGCAACTGACCAGTGCCCTTCTCTAGTTGGTAATGTTGTATTGTCAAATCAGCGGGTGCCGGGGCACCCGGTACTAAAATCCACCCTCTTATGTACAAATATATATTTATAAATACTTTAAGAAATAGTCCAAGCGCTTTTCAGTGTGCATCTTGATTTCAAATGGGTCACCAAGATGTTGTATTGTCATGTGTGTTGGCCGATTTAAATTCACGTTGTAGGTTGTCATGACTGTCCTTCAAATAGTTCCATTAACTTCTCAATCACATGCATTTTTTGCGCCAATGGCACAACAGGTCATCTAATTATGGAAGAGCATGACACATTTTGGGTTTAGACAACGGTACAAAGAAGACTTGTAACCTTATTCATTATACATATAGTAGGTGAGAACAACTTATTTTTATTCTTTGGGGCGTTGCATGTTACGGTTGCTTAGCGAGCCACAACCACAATTAGAGTGCAAACAAACAGTGTTGTACTGGTCAAATGATATCAGTCAAACAATAAGATTATTTCTTCTGCAGCAGTGCCCTGAAGGTCATCGGCGAGGTGAACTGAGGTGGGCCGTAGTAGAACGCAGCGGCCGTCAGCTTTGCCGCCTGGTCCGTCATGAACTCTGACCAGTACTCGTCCGGGTTGTCGCACGTCCAGTCCTTGTATGGGTAGCCCCACCTGGTGCACGATCCCATATTCACCATCCCTACACGCATCACAACACAACATATAATCAAACAACAACGCATTAAACTTGTTGCTTCTCATAAGTAAGTATGTGTCGGTTATTGTAATCTGCTGGGTTAGCAAAGATGGCGGTGGTGAAGTCGTGAAAGTTGCCGATGGAGTAGGAGAGGTCTGGCTTCTTAGATGCGATGCCGGCCATGAGGAGCTCGAGGGCGGCGTTGAAGTCGATGGCCCGATCGTTCAGGGTCCGGTCACAATTGCCGTTATATGAGGGCGGGGGAATGCAACCGATGAGACCGACGTTGATGATGGCCAGCTTTTTGGCACCCATGTCGTAGAGGGACGTGACGGCCTCCCCATAGAGGCGGCGGTGTATTGTAACTCAGTCTGAGGCGACGAAAATTTGAAGTGGTAGTTCCATCTCGGTCGAGGTCCTGGCTGCCCGATGCCGAGGAGGAAGACGGAATTGGACAGGGCCTCTCGCAACTTGGCGTCGTCCCCAGCTTGGCTGCCATCTGCGCCCTTGTGGCCCTGAACTACGCAAGTTGATACCACAACGAGATGCACCGTTCTCCGTTCTGCATGCATGCATCTCTCATTTCATCTCTTTATTCTTGCTGATTTGATTTTTCGCGAGTGCAAATTGATTGCAATGGGTCAATGACTTACAGTAGAGTTTGGATCCGGCACCCGCGGGCGTAGTTGGCACCCACATGTTGACCCGCCCGCGAAGCGACAAGTAAGCTGGTGGGCTTTGCTGGAATCCGATAGACGTTGCTGGACACCATAAAATCAATCAAACAACCAGTCAAACATAGTTCGCCCTGAAAAGAGAATAGAGGTATGTGTATGTGTATTTGCATGTGCGTGTGCATGTGTATGATTTGTTCGGCACGACTTACCGATAGTGTCTGCCAGATTGGCCCCGTTGCTGAACCTGCCGCTGCTGGATCGGGAGACTTGAGGGGGGAACCCCTCCTCCGTCTCTACTATGGGCATGTACCCATTGTTACCTACGTCCAGCGCCCCGTCCCCAAACACGAACATGGCCGGTGGCGGCACCGGCTTTGCCGGTTGTACCTCGTCGTCTGCATCAGGAAAGGCGCGCATGTATTTCATCACATGGCCAAGACCTCATATATCAAAAAGAAAAAAAACGGTAGCTCCCGACCTCTGCATCTATTGATGCACACAACCATCCATATACGAATACATACGGCAGAAAGTCTTGCAGTTGGGGCAGAGGACGATCCACTGCTGGGGGCAACGGAAAGGGCAGGTGTTCGTGCACCCCGGCCGCTTCCCCTCGGTGTTCTTGCAGGTGACATTTCGTGCACCCCTGCCGTACGACCTCCCCCTGCCCCTGATAACCGTCCGGGGAGCCTGGTGATGGCTGTTGCGCCAAAACCGACATGGCCAGCAGGCAAACAAGGCCCACCCCAAGCACGCTAATACGCGCCGCCATTGTTTCTCCCAATGGTTCAAGCAATGCCAGAGATTTCCACTATGAATTGCTGGTTGACTGGTTGTGATGGGTATGATGTTAGTGTCTGCGCACAGAAGGCTTTATATATACGTGCTTCAGCTAGTTTGGAGGCTGGGTCAGTGGCGGTAAAGCGTTGACCCTGAGCGCCGGGCCAGCAATGCAAGCAGTTGACTTGTCTTATGAAGGACGACAGGTATGAAGCAAGATTTGATCAGATAGAATAGAAGCAATGACCCGGTCAAAAAAAGAATAGAAGAAAATCTAGATGCATACATGACCATGCTATATGTGTGTTAAAATTCCCAGTCCAACTCGTAAGTAAGTCGGCAATGAGATTCTCCGATCAGTCAGCGCCGACTAAGTGCCTCAACAAGTAATTGCAAACTGCAGCTGGAAAGTTGTGTCCTCAACTCCTCATATCGTATAGCCTACTTAAGCTGGTGCTGATCAGGGCAAATCTCAATGTGCATTCATATATAGTACGTACTATCTAAGGTCTTTATGTACTTTGTCCGGCTGGGTTTCTTAAATTCAACGAGTGGATTGTAGAAAACATCGATATTAAAGGCTAAGGTTGTCAAAGCCAGGTTTCACAACAGGCCAGGACAACTGGTTGAATGCACATGAACAAAATAAATATATACAAAGCGACCAAGGTTGCTGGTAACATGAGAACGACTACAGTGTCACGGGAATTCCAGTGTCAAGTGAGATGTTGCATACGTATTAAGTATAAGCCCATCTATGCAGCTTCTCACTGTCATATACAGATGATGGAAGTATACGGTTTCATATATGGTTTCTCATTTATTGTGCTCCATGGATTACAACTTCTCATAGTTATATATGGCTTCTCATTCCCATTGATTGTGCTCCAAAGAGAGCGTCAGGGCCCCGATCTAAGTCAAATCGATCTAGCAAGTAACACATCATATCACTTTGCGACCTCACGCACGGTAACCTACGGCTGCCACCTTACCTGGACCGGGACCGTTTGCGCCTTTTGGCTCACGTATATGATAGTGTAGCTAGCATCCGCATGACAGAGAACTCGGACCAACATGACTAGTCGTAAACTCAAGGTGGCACAGACTTACAGGGCAGGCATACGTAACCCAGCAATGAACGTGCCGGTCATCAACGTATGAACCCATCATAGAAAGCTACAAGAACTTAAAGGGACAAGGCGTGACATTTCCCCGAAGAGACAGACACAGGAACAAAGAAGGATACATGCCGGCCAACCTAAGTGTTCCGGAGCATTAGCAAACTACTATGGCTCGGTGGAAGCATCAAGAGACATTTTCCCATAAGGAAGGCTACCAAGAATAAACAACTAGGTGTCTGATCCGACACATAGAAATATCGTTACGTACCATAACATGCAAGTATGCGTTGTAGAACATGGCATCACAACATAACTCAACAACTCATGGAACATATAAAGGACGCTATGCTGCCCGCCCTTCTGAAGCCACCGTGTGCGCCATGCTTGTTGGGCTGTCCGATTTTTTACTGTCGCTCCGCTTTTGACTGCTGCCGTTCCGTGAGCCGTTGTTTTTTTTTTCACGTATGTGGCTGCTTGAAGAGTTGATGACAGGTCGGCTCTTTCTCTGCATGGGTCGAGGAAATCAGCTGTCGTTTTCCTTTCCACGACGATGGATTTGGAGGAGCGATGAAAACCTAGCGATTCATCGTGGTGGAAAGTATCCCCTCCCTTCCTCCTCCTCCTCCTCCACCGCCACACCGTCTCCTCCCATGCTCTCCCATCCAGTGGCGGAGGTAGAGGGTGGACAGGGTGGGCCATGGCCCACCCTGGGATTTTTTGAATAGCTTTATATTATAGGGAAAATGCTAAAAAATATTGGGAGTCCCATCCGCGTCCCTCCATCTCCACCGGACCAGCCCCTCGACCTTCCCGTGTGGTCACCCTTACGTGACTTCGCCCTCGTGAGCTCTCCCCTCATCCAACCTGCTCTAGGATCTAACGATCGGGGAGGGCGAAGAGGGTCGCCCTATCCGCATGTGTGCCACCACAGTCAGGCCATGAGGAAAGGCGAGGATGCAATGGCCGATGGAGAAGCACGCAGTGGAAGGGAGGAGGTGATGTAAGAGCGCAGCAGCGATCTCAGCAGCTCGAGGTTCCTCGGTCCAGCAACTCCCACTCACCTTCCTCCCTACTCATATAAATTTATCTCTGTTTGTTGTGTATTTTAGTGGTTTGGACATGGATTTGAGGAGGACAAGCCTCACAGGAAAGCAATTTGATGGAGGGAGGCATCCATGACCTGAAATATATGGATTCAATGCACACTATCAATTTGATGAAATGCAGGTACAAGGTGTTCTCGTTATGCTTTGGTTCTCCAGTCTCCTTTTTGTTGCAGAACTTGATATTTTTGAATTTGTGGTCATACCAGGCAACATAAGGTCTTTAGTGTGCATTATCTCATCTTAAGTTTCTCATAATCAGTGTTAAGGAGCACAAGTACAGTCTTGCTGAAGTTGTGCATTATCTCATCTTAAGTTTCTCGTAATCAGTATTCATTTGAGCACAAGTACAGTCTTGCTAAGTTAAAAGATAAAAAAATTGTCCTTGGCGCAGGAGGAATATGGTCTGAATTTGATTTCCACTGTTAATAAATTCTCATCTTTGATATAGAGCATTTTCCACATTTAGTGTGCGTTATTTTTGCAGGAAAACATTTAGTGTGCTTTGAATGTAAAATTTTAATCTTTACTCTCTGAAGAATTGCAAGGAGGACAATAGATTAGCTCCTTCTGATATCTTGATTGATGCCATCAGTGATATTTAGCCCTTACTTTGAGTCATTATTTCGCATTTGCTCCGTCACTAAAGTTTTGTTTCTGCTGCAAGAGAGACACGAGTGTTGGTTGCATTCGTGCTGCTGGCTTGGCCTGAGATGGATCTGTTCCGTTCAGGTATATATGTTTCTACCCTGCCTTCGCACATTGTTCTTTTGCCTTTCAAATTTGTAACACCTCGTCGTATCTATCAGTAGGTGTCGTTCTGCTTGTCCTTGCATGTCGGTCCGTACGCCTGGGTTGTTGAGCAGGTTAACGGCACATAGGGCATGCGGGCTGTACTATTACTGACTACACGTGAGAAGATGAGAGTGGTCCGCTAAATAATTAGAGGGCGACCGGCATAGCTGAACCGTTGAGATTACCCTCCTACAGATCATCACCACTTGTTTTTCCTCTTTTTGCCAACTTTTGGATTAGTTCGTGCAACTGAATGTGGGTCTCTTATTTATTTTATTTTTCACTACCAGAAATTAAAGTAGATTCATGAACTTGTTGCGGGCAGTGTCCTCCCATGCCGGGGTTCCAGCGGGATAATGCTCAAGAAATTTCTCATGAAAATGGATGTGTAGAGACATGAGCAAGATCTTCAGAGGGCCAATGATGCATAGGCTATATCTGTGGCACATGTCTCTCTTATGTTCCAAAAAAGGTGAGTCTTTCCCTTTCTTTCCACGCATCTAATTGAGGAGAGCATATTCTTTAATTTGTTATTCAGTAAAAATGACATTGAGTTGGTTGAAGTGTGATTAAATGTCTTGTAACGTCACTGATCAATTCACGGAGCCACTCCTGAATTATATTTATGCTTGATCAACTAGCTGCATTACATTACAATACTAACTTCTTGGAATCCGAGAGTTCTACTGTTTGTTTTTCCTCTTGGGTTTTTGTTTGTTTTTATGCCTTTCATATCATTTTGTTTTATCATAAGAGCTCGTATTTAATTTATCTCTATAGTACATTTCTTATAATATATACATGCAGTTCCGATTTTAGCCTAATGAAAAGTTTGGATGCTAAACATGTTATTTGGGTGCCTAACTTTTACCAATGATTTTGTTTTCTCTCGCTTTGTCAAAATAAATTAATAGTTTTTATCCCTGAAAACTGTTCATTCTTAGGAATGGATTGCCTTCTTCCTTGACACTTGTTACAGCCTAGAATAGTGCCATTTCTTCATATCTTTCTTTTTCGTTTATTTTACTTGCCTACCTTGTTGACTTAAATATACTACTCTTGCTACAAGATTATGTAAATGGGTCTCATAAGCAGGTCTTAAGCCTCGTACTAGCAGAAGATAAAAAACTCAACCATAGACTGGAAGACTGGGGCTATACATATTGCTTTCTAAAACCAATGTAAATAAGCTATCATGAACTTCGCTATCATGTTACCAATGTAAATATAGAATATATATATCGCTATGTATGAACCTGCTACCTAGTACCTATTTCCTTATGCTTCAAGGATTTTATTATCAGTCTTTTAACAAATCTTACTTGCATTGTTTTGAATATTTGGTTTGCTCCAACGACATTGTTGCTCGAGAAACACCGTACTGAACCCAGCTCAAGACAGCAAACAACAAATCCAATAGCAGAAGAAACAATACAAACCAGATCGCACGCAGGGCAGAGCAGCAGATCGAGCAGATGGAAGGGCAAGACGGATCACCAGAACAGCAGTGGCACAGATCACATTGACAGCGAAGCAGCGCCCTAAGCAGCAGCAGCGGAAGCATCACCGACGGCCGGAACAACATGACTGCGCACAACCAAAACCACACACACCAGCTCTCCAACATTTTTGTGATATTTTCTTCTGAATTCCTGATTATTCATATGATGCTTCTATACATTCTATCAATTTCAATAGGAGTAGAAAGCGTTAATTAGTTTTAGCTCTTCTTAGCCATTCTATTGTACCCCTTCAAATAAACTTGACATGTCAATAGCAAAACAATATTAATTTTATCGTCAAGGCATGTACCAAATTTGAATTCATCAGGTTGATAATCATTGAGGAATTTACAATACATAAGGTTGATAATAGATTGTGGAATTAGCTGAAGTTATGTTTTGTAATATGGATAAGAAAGCGAATACTTTAATATGATGTTGTAGTCATATTCTTTGGATTTTTGGATTTTTCTGATAATTTGATGTTGCAGATATGGACCTAGCCACATGCCCATAAAATATTTCAGGAGCATTTGGAGATATATTCTAGCTAAATGAATATAAATTCAAATTCAAATACAATATGATTTAAATCCAGTGCCCAAAATTAATCTTTAAAAATGTTCATTACCTTTTGGTTTGGATCAAAACCATTGCCAAAAATGTCAAACATCAATGAATAGCATTTTGGGTTCATTGAATGCAATTTTTAGGGTTCTTTGCCCTTCTTTTAATTAAATTTTTTAGGCCAATTTCCTCAGTTCATCTTTCAGAATTTAGCCATGATGCATGGATGCAATGCCACTAACTACAAGAATTATTATATGGTTGTGACAGAGAGCTGCACCAACGAGAAGTAGACAGTCATTTGTACAAAGCCTTTCGTGTAGCCATTAATTTGTACAAGGCCTACAGATGAAGAATGCAAATTGATGAACTCAGCTGGTTTTGGCCCTAAGAGCTCATAGTTGGAAAAAGAGGCAACACAATTAAAAAATACATAATATAATAGACCTTTACGAAGGAAATAAAGAAAGGAACATATCCCTTTATGTGGTGATTAAAAGCGGTTCTTATCTGTGTTGTCCCTAATGTGTTCCCAGTTATCTAGCTACCCTAAAGATTGGAACTTATTATAGTGCATGTGTTTGAGCAACCATGTAAAGATTTTATCCACATATGTAGTTCTCATTAGTTGACTGAATTTCTTCTAATTTGTGCATATGTTATTGATTAGAATGATACTATTTTATATTCCTTTAAATTAAAGAAAGAGATCTTTTAGCGAATTTGTTTAGTGTTACTAGCTTCGGAGGAGATCTTTTAGGTTGATAATAGATTGCGGAATTAACTAAGGACACGACAAATGTCCACCCAGTCGGACGTTAAGCAAAAGATGCGGGCGATCACATATGCATGCGAGCTTACTAGCTAGCAAATCCCGTAGGAAACACATGCACCCAACCTTGTTAATGATTCTATGCATGCATGCAAACTAAAAGATAAAGCAGATGGTGTCAGCAAAGATTCTCCATATTTTGAAACTTCAAAATGTTTTGTGGCTCAACCCATTGGTCAGATTGAAAAACCGTATTCACATAAAAGATTCGCTGCAACGAGACCTCCGAAACTAGATCTCATGTTGGTATGTTTTGATGACTATTTTTTTCGGATGAAAAGTTATCAGGCTTAGGCTAAATAAGTTATCACCTATGTGGTACGCTAGTTACCATTATATTTACATGGAAGTTACCGGGGCATAAAAATGGCTCCTCCAACATTCTCTCCACATGCAAAAACAGTAGAGCACAGGAAACCTGATGCCATTGTAAATTCTCGCTAATTTGAAGATGTAAAATATTTTATAGCTCATATTGTCGTTTTTATTGAAAAATTGTTTTCACATAAAAAAATCATCGCGATGAGAACTTCAAAACTAGATCTCATGTTGATATGTTCTGATCACTTTTTTGGTCAAAGGTTACTGTAAAGTTATCAGTTAGGTTATATGTATATTAACATGTTATTTATAAAGAAGTGGCTGGAGATGTGTTTTCAACGACTTCTTTCCCCCGGGTCAAATTTACTATGGTATTTATATCCAAGTTATCAGCTCCAGATGCATACATTACCGTGCTATTTGCACAGGAGTAACCGGGTTATGTTTCAATAAAAAAAATCCGGGTCTGAAGTTACCTCGTTGTTTATACCTATGTTATGAGGTCTATAATGTGTGAGTTGCCATGATATTGACAAAAAAGTTACAAGAGGCATATTTCATCAACAACCCTCCCCCACCCCTCACCACCGTCGCCAAAGTTATCAGGACTGGGGCACATAAGTTATCAGGTCTGCCATGTGTGAATTATCATGTTATTCACACAAAAAGTTACCAAGGGTATATTTCATCAACCACCCTTCCCCTACCCGGTCACCAAATTTACCAAAAAGACTGGGGTACATTAGTTATCAAGACTATGATGTGTGATCATTTACCGTGCTATTCACATAAAAGTTATCGGGGTACATTTTATTAACACCCCCCCACCCCCCCCCCCCCCCCCGCCAAAGTTTTCAGGTCCGGGGTACATAAGTTATTAGCCTGCGATGTGTGAGTTATCATGCTATTCACATAAAAGTTATCAGGGGAATATTTCATCACCCCCATGCCAAAGTTATCAGGACGGGGCACATAAGTTATCAGATCTACGATGTGTGAGTTACCATGCTATTCACACAATAGTTAACAGGTGATATATTTCGTCAACCCCCCTCACCCCATGCCAAAATTATCAGGACCGGGGTACATAAGTTATCAGGTGTGTGATGTGTGAATACCATGCTATTCACAAAAAATTACTGGCATAAACCCCCACCCCCACCCCCCGCGTGACAAAATTACCACGGTGTGATCAAGTTGAGATGAGTTGGTAAAAATCTTCATGGAACTAGATATCATGATGATTGAATGTGAGTTATCAGAGAAATTCAAGAAAAGAACTAGAAAAACTTCTATTTTTTCTTCTTATATAGTAGTAAAAAGGTTCAAATACTTTGTTGCTTTCTTTCAAACAACAACTAATAGTTGGTGAGATGGTAAGGGTGATGGGTATAAACTTTGGAGGTGCTGGGTTGATTCCCACACCAAGCACCTATATTTTTCGCATCAAGATTTTCAAGAGGAAAAAAAAAGTAGGCGGATTACGGTAATTAAGTCGGAAAGTCCCAGTCATGATTGGGAAGTCAACTAATCATGCGGATTGGATTACAACAAGTCGGGAAAGTCCCAGTCACGATTGGAAACTCAACTAATCATGCGGGATTACAAAACTCAACTAATCATGCGGGATTACAGCGATTAAGTCGGGAAAGTGCAACGCGATCGCCAGCGCCATTTGATCGAGAATGGACGAGATCCACATCGTATGGATCTGTTGCAAATTTACAGTCGGCAGGAATTTAGCTTTGTCGATTAACTAAAGTTATATTTTGTAATAAGGATAAGAAAGGAATACTTTAATATGATGTTGTAGTCATAATATTTAAATCTTAATAAGTACGTTTTAACAGTAGCCCATGCAGTAGCATGGGTCGATGACTAGTGCACCTAACCACAAATCAAGATCATCGACAAAATTGTTTGTATTCTAAGGAACTCCAACCGCCAAGGCCCTCTATGGATGCTGCTAGGTACACTTGTGACCTCTTCTAAAAGTAAATATTATGTGCTCTGACTTTTCAGCCAGCCGGATTAGTTTTGAAGATTTCAGATCTCAAGCATGAGCACGTGAGGAAGCATATCATCTCACGATTGGACTTGTGAGGCTTGGACTTGGTCTCCTGCATTCCGTAGTACTAATATGAAGCATGGACGCGTAGGTCTGCCGTCAGCCGGATCACACGCACAGGCTACTCACTATCTCCTCCACCATCTCTGCAGTTCATCCATGGGTTGCGTTACCTATTGAAGTACGAGTATATATATCCTGACCCCGAGGCACCTGTGCCGACTCCAGCGCAGACTTGATCTGTTCTATACTTGTTCCAAGGGTATCTTGAATTCTTGATTAAATCTTGCTCCATACTTGTCGTTGTTCATAAGACAGATCGACTACTTCCATTGCTTGTCCGGCAATCTGGGTCAACGCTCGCCATTAATCCAGCTTGCTGGCTAACCATAGTATATAAGGATACCCTTGAGGCTATCAATCACAACGGCCAGCAGTAGCAGCTTACCAAGTCTTTCGATCGATTAGCTTGGAGCAGTTGGCAGCAGCAATGGCAGTGTGTGTCAGTGTGCTGGGGATGGGCATCCTCTGCTTGCTGGCAATGTCGGCGTCAGCGCAATACCCGTCATCGCCAAGCTCCCCATACTCGTATCCGTCCCCTGGCTCATACCCATCTCCGGGCTCCCCGGATGGCTCCGAGGGAGAGGTCGTCCCTCCCAGGAACGTCACCTGCAAGGACACCGACGGGAAGAGGCTGGGGTGCACGAGCACCTGCACCGATCGCTGCCCCCAGCAGTGCATCGTGCTCTGCCCCAAGTGCAAAACATTCTGCCGTATGTACTCTTTAATTTTGAATTTGTTGGTTGGGTGTTGTGTTTGTGATGAAATGATATATATAATGCATCTTCTGGTGAAAATAGATGACGAGGTAAAGCCGGCGAAGCCCGTGCCTCCACCGCCCATGTTCGTGTTTGGAGACGGGGTGTTGGACGTCGGAAACAACAGATACTTGCCCAAGGTCGAAACGGTGGAGGGGTACCCCCCTCAAGTCTCTCAATCTAGCAGCGGCAGGTTCAGCAACGGAGCCAACTTGGCTGACACTGTCGGTACGTGCGTGCCAAACCCATGATACATACCTTTTTTTGCCGAAAAAAGAGGATATCCCCGGCCTCTGCATTAACACATCATACGCCTACTCATCGATCATCCATGATTGATTGGCTGGTTGGTTTCATGGGGTCCAGCAACATCTATCAGCTTCCAGCAGAGCCCTCCAGCTTACATGTCGTTGAACGGTGGGCTCAACATGTGGGTGCCAACTATGCCTCAGCGGGTTCCGGTATCAAAATCTCCACTTTAAGTCAACCCATTGCACTAAATTTGCAATTACCAACATTTGAATGAGAGGTGAAACAAGAGATGCATGCAGAACGGAGAACGTTCCATCTCGTTGCTGAAGCAGCTTGAGCACTTCAAGGCGACGAGGTCCCAGATGGAGGCCAAGCTGGGTGGCGACGCCAAAGTCCGCGAGCTCCTCTCCAGGTCCTTCTTCCTAATTGGCACCGGTGGTCAGGACCTCAATCCAAGATGGAACGTTGAGTCCGGATATCCACGGTCACAGACCGAGATCCAGGAGCTCATCACTCTTTACGGGGAAGCCATATCATCTCTTTATGACATGGGCGCCAGGAAGATGGCCATCGTCAGTGTTGGCCTTGTCGGCTGCATGCCGCAGCCCTACAACTACAACTATATATGCGACCAGAAGATGAACGAAAAGGCCACCGCGTTTGATGCCGCCCTCAAGCCCTCATGGCCAGCCTCGCGTCCAAGAAACCGGGGCTCTCCTACTCCAACGGCGACTTCTACGTCTTCACCACAGCTGTCTTCGCCCACCCAGCAAATTATGGTACGTAGCACATAAAAAGATACTCTTTTTTGTTGAAAATTAACCAGGCACCGACGCTCTATTTACCATAAAGCACATGTGTGTCCAATGCTCATTTAATTGTGGTTTGGTTCATTGTATAATTGTTTTGTTGTATGGCATGCAGGGCTAGTGAATACCAAGGACTCGTGCAGCCAGTGGGGCTACCCAGACTGGACGTACTACTACAACCCAGATGGTTACTGGTTCTGGGTCCCGGAGTTCATGACGGATAGGGCCGCCAAGCTGACAGCCGCTGCGTTCTACTATGGTCCACCCCAGTTTACATTTCCAGTTACCTTTAAGGCTCTGTTGGAGAAAAAATAATCTCTTCTTGTGGTATTTTAGTAGTACTCCTACGTATTTGTTTCCACTCCAATTGTGCAATTGGAGCAACCAGAATATGCAATAAGTATGCCATGGAGAATAAAATAGGTCATTCTGACCTTTCTAGTACCTATGATACTAATAAAGGTTACTTCTATTGATCTTTTTTGTACCATTGTCTACGTCCAAAATTAGCTTTGTGCCCTGTGCTTCTTGCAAACGGACCAAGAAAGTTATCTTGATGATCACAAACGCATGGTTCACCGCAGTATAGGGAAAATCCATCCTACCACCTGGTGGTAGTTACCCCACATGTCTCATATACTACCATGTGGTATTATATATACTATTTTATTATTTTAAATATGTTCATATACTATATCTAAGATATTTCAAAGCAAGTTACATGAAACTTTTTACCAAAATACCTTTTCCATATGTCAAAAATCTGAAAAATGTTTACATGTATAAATTTTCATGAACATATATATTCATATGTGATGTACACAAAAAAGACAAATACACGGATTGAAATAGGCTTTTTCTTTGTTGTATTTGTGTAAGATATTTGTCTTTTTGTGTAGCATGCAAATAATCAAATTGGTGGATGAAAATTTATACATACTTGAAGAATATGCATATGTATTTCTAGAAAAAAGTTGGCATTTTTTGAAACTTTTAAACATTTTTTTGGCAAAAGCAGGCTCCATGGAGCTTGTCCTTTGCAACCCCACACTCGCTAATATCGCCCTTCTATGAGATAATAACGAGAATAACGGTAAGGTAAACTAAACTAGGAACACAAAAAAAAACTGAAGCCATAAATCTAGAAACAGGAAATTGGCACAAATACTAAGTGAGACGATGAGTTTTAGGCCAACAACTATTTTAATAACATTATATACTATGTAAAGCAAGTTAGAGGGCGAAGCTAAAACTAGACTGAACTAGTCGGGTAGGTTCTTCGATTTTTAAAGAAAGTCGATCTTTCCAAGTTGCTTAACAGTCGGTTTATGACACATCAAGGACCAAATTTCGTAGAACCAAAAGTTTGACTCAGTTCTTGGCTTAAATTAACATAACGCCAATAGACTAAAATCACAATTGGCAATAAAATTTTGAAATTTGTTTGCCAACAATTCCTTTTTTTTCATCTATTTTTCACAAGCAATAGAAGCAAAAGAATAGTAGTGCAATCATATGAACTTTTCTCAAGAAACAAAAATAATAATAACAATATTAGTAATGATACTCCTTTGGACTGCAGGAATTTGAAAACATAGGAATATGAAAATGTACATTGAGATGCCGTGCACTATAAATTTGTACCCGATTTCAAAACATAGGAATTTTGTGACAAGTGCCTATGGATGGTACATAAGAAATAAACACATGAATATTAGAGGACCGAGGAGAGATAGTATAGACAGAAAATGTAAGTATATTGGAATTCTAAAAGTACAAATAAAATGAGCTTTAATGTCGAGTTTCACATAGAATCGAGGCATATGAATGGATTTCGTAGGAATTTAGTAGTCACATCCCATAATCCAAAGGGATTTCATGAAAAAAAATCCTTAGGATTCAAATCCTGCAGTATGTTATAAACTTCCCACAACCAAAGAGGCCATATAAGTTCTTTTTGGTTAATACGAGCCCCTAGGGTAAGAATTGAATTTCAAAACCAAATTTTGTTCTCCAAAAAATAATGACCAGCAGCTAACAAGATTTTTTTATTTTAATCTCCGTTATTTCAGTTCACGGCCCGATCTACTCTCGATTAATATATAGGCCCATCAATGGTTGTGGGGTGAGAAGCTCAAATTGGCTCAGAAACCAATCTGCCTGCCATCTTCTAGTTTTATGAGGTGGTTTATCCTTGGTATGGTGGAATGTGATGTTGATCTTGTTTCATCACTAACTCATACCAATGATCCCAATTTTATTTTTCTTGCAACTGTAAAGGACTCACTGGCTTTTTAGAACCGGGTAATGAAAATTGGAAGTGCATCTAATCCTCTTGATGGATTTTCGTAATTATATCAACATATCTCAAAGAATTAATGCATTAATTAGCTTATCTCAAGAAAAGTTCCAACTAGTTGCAACAAAGGGATTGAATGGTGAAGCCCACAAAATTGCATGAAGACAAGTGTTGCCAAGCCAAGGACTTAGATTTTACATTTTAGTGATTTAAGATCACATTTGCAAGTGTATCGTGCTAGCATGTTGAAGCGCTAAGCGGGCGGTTCAGAGTAGCTAGCCGAAGAGTGAATACTTTGGCACAGGCAGACGAACTGGGAGGAAAGAAATTGACATCTTTGCACAGACAACCGGACTGCCATCTTTTGAGATCGCTTGTAGAAACTTATTGAACATCTGATGCTTTTTGGTTGTGATTGTATATATTCGTATCTATTTATACATATGCTAAATTGCTATTCATCTACATATGCATGTGAGCATGTCAAACAAAGGAGACCGGACCTGGGGCGAACATTTGATGCACTGGTTTGGACGACTGACTCCTCTAGTGATGTCCATGAACACGTACATCCAAGCGTGCCCGTTGATTTTTTGTGTGTCTGATTTCATGCATCCCATTGGAGTTGCCCTAAAGGAGTAAGGGCATCTCTGACACCGACCCCAAACCTCTTGCCAGCGTCCGGACCAAGCTATCTAGACGCCGCATGCCATCTAACGGTGTTCCGCATTTGTCGGCGAACCAGTCCGGGTGTTTTCCCACAAACCGAAAGCAAACAAGGGGGCGTTGCGAGAGTTCGGACACCAGCCACATAGAACTCTGACACCCCCGGCCACTCAAAAATGAGGCGGAGCCTGCACATTTGGAGTTGGCCGCACTATTTTTGCAGCAAAACCCCCTTTCTCAACCCTTTCCCGTACCATCCCGCTGCCTTCCACCCCAATTCCCATCCCTTTTCACCCGCGTCGCATGGGCACGCATACAAAAGTTGCCGGAGATGGACATGGTGGAGGATCCGACAAAGGCGACCGCCCATAAGGTCAACTCGATGACATGTCAAGTCCGCCGCCTCGAATAGAAGGCAAAGGAGGCGACAGTGCACAAAAAGTAGGGCGGCCGTGGTGGTGGACGTGCAGGGGTGAGCGTGGTGCATGAGGTGGGCCTGGTGCAGGGGCGGGCGTCGACGTCCATGCAGACGTCGTCCTGTTTGGATCAATACAAGCCTCCCTACTTCTATGCTACCTAGCAGCTCGGCAAGCAGTCCTCGACATCCGCCACGGGGCACGTGCCTTATTGCGTCGACGTCAATGCGGCGCCCCTCCTTTTCTCCGAGTCTACGTCATGGCAACTTGTCTGGTCGTGGACGTCGGGAGTGGAGGAACATCCATGTGATCCGTCACCATGCATTTAAATTTCAAATTGGCCGGACCTGGGTGAACGTTTAGGGAATGTGGTTGGATGACCGTCTCCCACATCAATGTCCGCAGGTGAATACCGTGTTTGTTTTGGGGATCAGTGTTGGAGATTGCTTAATTCCTGCTCTCTAGTTTCCATTATTTTAAATAGAGGACTATTGCCATATAGCGACGGTTTTGTAGGTGGGCTGTAGCTAACTTTTTCAAAAATTGTACTCCATCCGTCCCGGTGTATAAGTCATTCGCGTAGTTCTAGATCGATAATTTAACTATCTAATATGTATTATATGTGACAAAAATATATATTTAGAAACTATATCCGTGTAGAAATCTAGTGATATATTTTTCATGACATATAACACATATTTAATTCCTTAAATCGATGACCTAGAACTACGCGAATGACTTATACACCGAGATGGAGGTAGTACATGAATCAACCGGTCATTTAGCAGCACCCTGCTAAAAACTTAGAGCATCTACAGCCAGGCGCCTCAAACCCGCCTCATACGCTCGGGCGGGCCGGACGGCCGTCCGGTCACTGACCGGTCACGTTTTTTCAACCCAGACGGACGCCTCAAACGGGCCTCAAACACTCGGCCTGACCGGCACTCCCATATCCAATCCAAATATGGCTCGGATATGGGGGAGCCCGGGCACGCCCGCCACGTCGGACTGAAGAAGGGGTCCCACGCAGAAACACCCTCAAACCCGGCGGTCTGAAGCTCGTCTCCTTCGTCGGACCGGTGGCGCAACTCCGGCGGGCCATGTAGTGCATTGCCCGGCTATTTAAGTCGACCGGTGGCGCCGAAACCCTACCATCCATCCACCTTTTTCTCCTCCTGTCTGCCGCCGCCACCACTTTCTACTTCACCTGTCTGCCTAGTAGCCATGCCCCCCCCCCCCCTCGCCAGGTGAGGAGCGAGCCATTTCTGACGCCGGAGCGCCGGCTCGAGCTCCTTGAGTAGATCCGGGCTAGGCGCGAAGCCCGGATCGCCGTGTGGCTACCTCTGAATGCAGTGGATCCGGAGGAGGAGGACGACGACGATGAGGAGGAGGACTTTGAGGAGGACGGGCACGAGCCGGAGGAGGAGGATGTGGGAGACGCTGGCGACAGGGATCTGCAGGCGGAGCTGCTGCAGGCCATCCTCGATTCCCTTTGGTCGAAGTCGGATGCCGAGGCAAGACGCCATCGCCGGCAAGAGATGGAGGCGCAAGAGGCCGCGAAGGAGGCGGAGATGTTCGCCTACATGGATGAGGTCGAGCAGGAGGAGGCAGAGCCGGAGCCTCGTACCCTGCCCGTCCAGCCGGCGCCCGGCACCATTGTCATGGACATCTTCGACGACTAAGAGTAGCTAGGGCAGTACATAGGATTTCTTTTCAATGCTTTGTATGGTTGAGGGACGAAATATGAGATAGGCAGATGCAAAGTGACTAATTTAAGGCGTGCCCGGTCAGTGTCCGCGGACACATCCGGATACGCTCGCGGGCGTTTGAGGGGTATTTTTTTTTGGTTAAAGAAATGGTCTGTAGATGCTCCTTAGCAGCACTCTACTCAAAACGCCGGCTATTTAAAACTTTGCTGCCCCTTCAACCAATTGCCCCTTTAGTTCCCATCAACCAAAACGATTCCAAGAAAAACACTTCACGTCGTTTTACGCGCAATTGCCCCTTCGACCGGAAAGCTCTTTTCACACGAGTTATTTTTTGCTTTGACAAGGACCCAAAAGTTGCCTTTCATCCCCTCTTTACGCTCACCCTCCCACTTGACCACATCCAGTCCAGATCTCCTCACCGCCGCCGCGTCCGCGTCCACGACGGCGTTGACGCAGGTCAATCTCTTTCTCCCCCTCTCCATTTCTCTCCGGCGGCCTCTGTCTCACTCGCCGACTCCTCTGCAGCGGGCTCCCAGAACCACGCCAGCGTTGATGTCCCCGCAAGATCCGCCCGACCCGGGCCAGCAATGGCGGCGGCCGTCGTCGGGGGCATGGTCGCCTCGGGCGTCATCAAGGTGGTGGTCAAGCAGCTCGGCTCCACCATCGTGGGCAAGGTCAAGCTGCACAAGAACCTGACCAAAGACCTACAGAAGATGAAGATGACGCTGGAGTCGGTCGAGGCCACGTTCAGCGACGGACAGCTCGGCGCTCCTGTGGGTGAATCGGCTCAAGGCCGCCATGTACGACATCTCCGGCATGCTTGATCATTTCGAATCTGACGCCGGCCTGGTATCCAAGATTCCGTCCATTCGGTTGCCATCAATCTGGATCTGAATGTTCTTATTCTTGTAAGATATGAGCTGATTGATGGACCTGAATATGTTTAGATGATCAACTACTCCCTCCGTCCCATAATGTAAGACACTTTTTAGCACTACATTAATGACAAAAAACGTCTTACATTATGGAACGGAGGAAGTAGATCTGTATTTGTTTTTCATATAGTGAAGTAGGTCTGCATTTATTTAGATAGTGAAGTAGATCTGACTTTTTTAGGATAGTAACCTTGGTGCAGAGAGGGCCAGCTGTCCTGCCTAGCTATAGGCATACAACCATCCATACTTGCAGTAGTTTCATCATAGTTAGTGTGTAATGGGACTTCAGACCAGTGCTACCTATGCTTTTCTAGTCGATCTAGGGGAGCTAAAAACCACACTATGGTTTTCTTGATTTAAATTAGAACATCTTGTCCAAAAAATTGCCGTCACGTGCATGTGCTTTTAATTTCCTCCATGGTACTGACAGATCAATTCATTCCTCTTGCAGTTCGGAGCTATGAGGAAGAAGATTAATATGCCAGACATGATGAAAAAGATGCAAAAGCGCCTACAGAAGATAACAGAAGACCATCAGAATTATAGTGTTCCGCTGGATACTCGCACCAACGAGCAGCAAGTTCCTGATATTTGGGAAAATGCAGAGAATGTGGAGGAAGCATAAACTATCGGGAGGACCGCCGATAAACTGGAAATATTGACTCGTTTATCTAGGACAATCACAGAAGGGACGACCTTTGTTCCCATATGGGGGCTTTGGAGGCATTGGAAAGACCACCTTGGCAAGATTGGTTTACAATGATCCTGAATTCGAAAACACTCTTGGGTATGGGTCTATGTTTCCCAGATAAAAAAGATTTGGAACACTATAATATCACAACTACTCCCTCCGTTCACTTTTGTAAGTCATTTCAGACAACTCAGAATGAGCTGTTTTGTACATTGTCTAAAATGTCTTCGAGGTCTTATAAAAGTGAACAGAGGGAGTACCAGAAAAACAAAGCCAGCGGATACCTGATTTCCATAGTATTGACATTCGCGTTAAGCCAGCAGATACCTGATTGGAAATTACGAAACCTAGTTGAGCTAACATGGCCTGACAGAGTTTTAAACATATATGTTAAGCAAGTCTGAAACATGGGCAAAATGAGAGAGAGAATGTGAAAATTCTCGTCTGAACATAGGCGAGGCGTGGGGGTTCACTGCCCAGTCTTGAAGGAGGGGCTAGACCACATGCTGACCAACATGAGAGTGCTCAGGTTCTATGTCTCCAGCGGCTTGCTGGGCAATGCACGGTGGCTGTTCGAGCGATTGCATGTCAGGTACGTGAGCCTGTCGAAGTCTGTGATGTCGGAGTACGGCAAGGATAGGGACGCCAATGCCAGGCGGGAGAGATCTTTGACACGATGACGGACATGAGGATGTGCTCTAGGACTCGATGGTCGCCGTGCATGCCAAGTCGGGGGACATTGCAGGGCGAAGGAGTTGTGCAGGTATGGTAATGCTGGTGAAAGAGAGGTTGCGTCGTCGAACTCGTTGCTCGGCCATGCACGTCAAGTCAGCTGACATCGAGATAGGAATACTTGCTTCCGTCCTCGGCAGCCAAATATGTAAGTGGACATACATGATCCTAGTCCGTAGATGCAAATTATTTGCAGTAGGTAGTGGCTTGGTTTGAAAGAGAAGGCTTCCTGGATCTTGTGGCCAGAGAGTGGGCTAAGGATTCAGGAGGGAGGACCGCGCTTCAGCGCTGGCAGAATAAGATTAGGCATTTGAGAAGTTTCCTTCGGGGGTGGGCTAAGCATCTGAGCGGGATTTATAAGGTTGAAAAGGAAAAGCTCCTTTCCCTTATACAGTCGTTGGATGTGAAAGCGGAAACTACGATCTTGCCGGCTGCAGAGCTTCATGCCAAGCTCGAGGCGGAAGTGAGGTTCAAAGAACTCCATAGAGAAGAAGAGTTGAAGTGGGCGCTGCGGGCCAAGACCCGACGAGTAGTCTAGGGGGACGCGAACACGCAATTCTTTCACATGATTGCTGACGGTAAGCACCTAAAGAAGAGGATCTTTCAGCTGGAGCAAGATGAGGGTACGATTGTTGGGCAGGAAAGCCTAAAATTGTACATTACCGAATACTATAAGCAGCTGTTTGGCCATCCAGAAGAGAACAGTGTGTCTCTGGACGAGTCAAGAGTTGAGGATATTCCTCAGCTTACAGCGGTGGAGAATCATATTCTTGCGGCTCCTTTCTCGGAGAAAGAGGTGCTCGAGGCCATCTCGCAAATGAAGAATAATAAGGCGCCGGGTCCTGATGGTTTCCCAACGGAGTTTTATAAGAAGTGCTGGCATATCATTAAAGGAGATTTGTTGCCTATGTTTAATGATCTGTTTAATGGGCAGTTTCATCTTTTCCAGCTAAATTTTGGAACAATTACCCTTCTTCCTAAGAAAACAGAGGTTGTGAGAATTGAGCAATTCAGGCCAATCTGTCTTCTTAATGTCAGTTTCAAAATTTTCACCAAGGTCGGGACCAATAGACTCACACAGATTGCGCATACTGTTGTGCAGCCTACCCAAACCGCTTTCATGCGGACAGGAATATCCTTGAAGGGGTTGTAGTCTTGCATGAACGCTCCATGAAATCCATACGAAAAAACTGGATGGGGTTGTTTTCAAAGTGGATTTCGAAAAAGCGTACGACAAAGTCAAATGGCCATTCCTTCAACAGGCCTTACGCATGAAGGGTTTTGATGAGGCTTGGCGACGCCAGGTAGAATCCTTTACGCAAAAAGGGAGTGTTGGAATTAAAGTAAATGATGATGTTGGACATTACTTTCAGACGCACAAGGGCCTCAGGCAAGGAGATCCAATGTCCCCCGTTTTGTTCAACATTGTGGTTGACATGTTGGCAATCCTTATAGGTTGGGCAAAGGAGGCTGGTCAGGTGGGAGGCTTGGTGCCCAACCTAGTTGATGGGGGGTGTGTCCATTCTGCAGTACGCTGACAATACTATCATCTTCATGGAGCATGACTTGGCAAAAGCAAGAAATATGAAGCTGGTGCTTTGCTTGTTTGAACAATTGTGCGGGTTAAAGATTAACTTTCATAAAAGAGAATTGTTCTGCTTTGGTAGAGCCAAGGAGGAACATGACGCTTACAGGCAATTGTTCGGTTGTGAATTAGGGGCTTTACCTTTCACCTACCTAGGTATACCCATTCACCATCGTAAGCTTACAAATCGAGAGTGGAAATGCATTGAGGATCGGTTTGAAAAGAAACTTAGTTGCTGGAAGGGCAAACTCATGTCTTATGGAGGCCGGTTAATTCTTATTAATTCGGTACTCACGAGTATGCCGATGTTCCTACTATCTTTCTTTGAGGTTCCAGTTGGGGTTAGAAAAAGACTAGACTTCTATCGATCCAGATTCTTTTGGCTGAGTGATGAACTCAAGCGGAAGTATAGGCTCGCCAAGTGGGATGTCATTTGTCGTCCTAAGGACCAAGGGGGGTTGGGTATCAAAAATCTTGAGGTCAAGAACAGATGCCTGCTTAGTAAGTGGCTGTATAAGCTTTCGGGGCCGACAGACGCAACTTGGGCGCAGATTCTTCGTAACAACTATCTGCAGTTTAAGACTTTGTCACAGGTGGCAGTGAGGCCAACTGATTCGCCTTTTTGGAAGGGGCTTATGAGAGTCAAGGCAACCTTCTTTAATAGAACAAAGTTTATTGTCGGTGATGGAACTAGCACTCATTTCTGGGAGGACATTTGGCTGGGGGATACACCATTAGCAATTCAGTACCCAACCTTGTATCGTATTGTCCAGCGACGTGATGCGCTAGTTGCATCGATTATGCAGACCATTCCCCTTAATATTCGGTTTTGGCGGGTGCTTGTTGGTGAGAGATGGGAAGCTTGGCTCCATCTGGTGCGTAGACTGATGAAGGTCCGGCTAGCGCAACAGTCTGATCAGCTTTGTTGGAAGCTTACTAGGAATGGACAATTTACTGTAAAGTCGATGTACAACGATGTCATTAACTCTACTGTCATTCCTAGAACCAATCATGTTTGGAAAGTCAAAGTGCCTTTGAAAATTAAAGTGTTTATGTGGTTTGTCCATAAACAGGTCATTTTAACAAAGGACAACTTGGTCAAGCGCAATTGGACTGGTTCTGCTAGATGTAGCTTCTGTGATCAGAATGAGACCATTAAGCATCTCTTCTTTGACTGTCCTTTGGCGAGAATTCTGTGGCGCTCTGTGCAAATTGCCTTTAACATTACTCCTCCGAGTACGGTCGGGTCGTTATTTGGAACGTGGCTGGATGGGATAGTCTGATACAGCTAGACATATTCGTGTAGGAGTGCATGCGTTGTTATGGGCAATTTGGAACTGCAGAAATGATTTGGTTTTTAACAGAATTATTACTATTCATTTTTTGCAGGTTATTTTCCGTGCTACGGCGCTGATTCGTATGTGGTCCTTACTCACTCCGACGAAGGCCAGGGAGCGTTTGGTTACTGGATCTGTCCGGTGGGAGACGATAGCGCGGGATATCTTCAACCGGTTTGGTTGGCGGTCATGTAATAGGATAGGCAATTAGTTTCCTATCTTTTATCTTACCAGCCGGTTGTGGCATTTTGGTCTTTGTCCTTGCTTTAGATTTGAGGTTTTATGTGAACCCGTTTTGTTGTACTGAAGACTTTGTGACTTTGTGGAACTTATTTATTTAATAAGATAGCCGTATGCATCATTCTGATGCAGAGGCCGGGGAGTTCCCCCTTTTCAAAAAAAAAAGATAGAATCTTCAAAAACATCACCAGTCACTCCTAGCTAGCTAGGGCAAAAAGTCACTCAGTGGTATTCATGACGGTGGTGGCTCCCTTTGGTTAGCAGATCAAACTAGAAGAGCTAGCTACAAATGAAGATTAGGTAAAGACGGGTCCAGCAGTCAGGCATGATGGGATTAGGACGTAGTTTACTTGCAGCCAAGCTAGATAGTTTATTATCTACGATGTCTGATACAGCCTAGTTGAAAGTGCAGAGATTCCTTTCGATATTTCGAACAACAGCACCGTATTGGTCTTGCTGTAAAGTAAAGGTTCCTGGACCTGGTGCAGTGCGTCTCATTTGGGTAGCATAGGGTAGGGGCTAGTATAATGAAGGTTGGTCAGGTCGGTGACTAATATATTGCACAGCTAATACTGCCTTCATCAGTACTTTGTGCAGACTTGGACTAGAGTACTAACTTTGAATTTCTTACATGCTGTCACTCATGATCTCAGCACCCATACTTGTGACTAGAGGATGCGAATGACCTAACGGAAGTGGGCTTGCTAAGTGGAGTGAGCAACTGAGGCATGCACCTTGATCTATCTAACATATACAACCTTCTGGATCAAAAGAGAAAGATGCTGAAAAACACCCTATGGTAAGATGCTTAGAAAGGAGCTGAACTTCTTCGGACCAACGGTTGTGAATCTTACGAGAATCCGTGGAGCAGCGATGCACATTTTGAGTTATTTGCCGTTTGATATTGTCTTGCAACGCTGTTGCTTGCTGCTACTTGTTTTTGGCTGTTCTAGTACAGTTTAGGGTATCATTTTCCGATCTCCGTGTTGTAATTCAGACTCAATATTTGCTTTATGCATGCGTAGTAGGTAATGGCCATGGGATAGCCTGATTAAAAGATGCATAGATCTAGAGGAGCATACACATTATTTATACTACAAGTGCCAGAGCTGTACAACACTGATGCATGGAGATCCACAAAGTAAGAATAATACTGAACGCTCCACGTTGGTACGCGCAATTGCCAACTCCGATGTATTCCGTGTTTCTTTCTGGTAAATATATTCCAAGTTGCAAACCTAGCTCTTTCATCTACGGAGTCACGCTCACCCTTGTTGGACTAATTATACATCTCTGAGATGCCATTAGCAGAAACTGATTGCATCTAAATCACCTAAAACATGAACAGAGAAGGGTTTAGGGGATCATTACGTGTTACAGCAGTGGACATGATCGCCTGCTTGGTGCAGGCTTGATGCAGGGGTGATGTAGTCGAGGTAGAAGTCCTCCTCAACGTCCTGATGCCCTCAGGACGCCACCGGCACTGTCCGGGGACGGCAGCGGCGGCTGGAGTAGGTCTTCCCGTCGCTGCAGCGCTCCCCCTGATCGGATGGGGTGAGAGAATATCGGGAGGGGAGTGAAACCGTACGTGAATTGTGATCGCGCAGGCTGCCAACCCTCTCCCGTTCCCTTTTATGTAGCGCTGGCGACAGGGGACCTAAACCATCAGTTGGTTTGGGTGCCCCCGATCAGGGCGCCTTAGTTGGGATAAAAACCTCATGTACGTTGGTGCGTGGGGCCTTTTCATTAACGTTATCTTTCCCTCTTTTTTTTCTGTTAAACTAATAGATCTAACTGGCCTGTTTAAGCCGTCAGATCAAAACCAACATTCTCCCCTTGATCGTTAGGGCTTAACTTCATTACGCCCATTCTACATAGGAATGATGTACCAAAGTGAGGTGTTACAACAGCTCGAAACGCCATAGAACCTCAACACTTATAGTACACCCGCCTATTTCGAAATGGAAAACATTTCGCTAATTGGGGAGTGGTTTATTTTAATGGTCCTCTTATTCTAGAATCATCAGGCCTCCAGTAGTCCCATGCCGGCAACATGCTCACGAAAAATACTGGGTGGTAAGCCTTTTGTTAGCGGATCCGCAAGCATATGCTTCGTTCTTATATGTTTAACATCAAATGTTTGATCCTGGATTCTATCTTTCACAACACGATACTTTATGTCAATGTGTGCAGCAGCATTACTTGACCTGTTGTTACTCGTATAGAAAACTGCTGGTTCATTATCGCAGTACAATAAAATTGGTTTAGATATGCTGTCAACCACTTTAAGTCCGGGTATAAAATTCTTTAGCCATACAGCCTGCCCGGTGGCCTCATAACATGCTACAAATTCTGCTTGCATCGTAGATCCAGCAGTTAACCCGGCAAAATCAGAGTCTGAATAACCAACAATTTCTAGGTTATTAGTTCTTTTATATGTAAGCATGAAATCCTTAGTTCCTTTCATATAACGCAAGACTTTCTTTGCGGCCTTCCAATGGTCCGGTCCTGGATTTGATTGGTATCTCCCAAGCACCCCGGTTACAAAACATAAGTCTGGGCGTGTACATACTTGAGCATACATGATGCTTCCAACAGCTGAAGCATAAGGAACCGACTTCATATGATCAGTTTCACATTGGTTCCTCGGACATTGAAATGTCCCAAACTTATCGCCCTTAACTATAGGAGCAGGTGAGGGTGAGCACTTATGCATATTGAATTTTTTCAGTACTCTCTCAAAGTATGCCTTTTGAGATAGTCCTAACGTTCCTCTGGACCTATCTCGATGAATCTCGATGCCAAGGACATACGAGGCTTCACCAAGATCTTTCATATCAAAACTGGATGATAGAAAATTCTTGGTCTCATGTAGCATATCCTTATCGCTACATGCCAATAATATGTCATCAACGTATAGGACTAAAAATGTGAACCTACTGCCTTTAAACTTAACGTATATGCAGTTGTCCACAACATTTTTGGTGAGACCAAAAGTTTTGATAATTTTATCAAACTTGAGGTACCACTCTCTTGAAGCTTGCTTTAAGCCATAAATTGATTTCTTTAGACGACATGCTAAATGTTCCTTTCCTTCCACAACAAAGCCTTCTGGCTGAGCCATGTAAACATCTTCTTTTAAGTCACCATTTAGAAAAGCCGTTTTAACATCCATTTGGTGTAGTTCTAGGTCGTAATGAGCTACTAATGCCATTATGATTATGAAAGAATCCTTGGTTGACACGGGAGAGAAGGTTTGCTTATAATCAATGCCTTCTCTCTGTGTATACCCTTTCGCCACTAGCCTTGCCTTGAACCGTTCGACATTCCCTTTGGAATCATACTTGGTTTTGTAGACCCACTTGCAGCCTACTATCTTAGCTCCATCGGGAACTTCTACTAAGTCCCATACGTCGTTTGAGCCCATAGATTTCAACTCGTCTTCCATGGCAACCAACCATTTGGACGAATTTTCGCTTTTAATGGCTTCCTTATATGAGGTTGGATCCTCCACCTTTCCCATATTATTCATGTCCTCCATCAAAAAGGTGATATAATCATCTGATATGGCTTTCTTCCTCTCACGCCGTGGTCTACCCATGGGCGGAGGTGGTGGTGGAACATCATCATGTTCATTATTTTCTCGGAGATCCTCATTTGTGTTTGGATTCTCATTATTAGTTTCTGGATCACCATTCGACTGAGAGACTGAACCGTGAGATTCAGGATCATCAGATGTCACATTTCTTCGTATTGGAAAAACAATCTCTTGGATAGTCAGGGATGGTACACAAACCCGCTTCTCCTCAAGATCGATCTCCCTTAAATTTGTGACCTCGTTATCCTCAAAAATACCGCTTGTCTAGTCTCCACAAACTTGGTGGTGTGACTTGGACAATAAAAGCGATATCCCTTTCCCTATGAGGGTATCCAACGAAGAAACAACTAACTGTTTTTGGATCCAATTTCTTAAGTTGTGGATTGAAAACTTTAGCTTCAGCGGGGCAACCCCACACTCGTAAGTAATTTAGGCTCGGTTTCTTTCCCGCCCACATCTCGTAAGGTGTGTTCGGTGCTGACTTAGTTGGAGCAAGATTTAGTATGTGTGCAGCTGTCTTTAATGCCTCTATCCAAAGGCTTCTTGGTAAACTAGAGTGACTAAGCATGCTTCGCACCATATCCATAAGGGTGCGGTTATGCGCGGCCACACCATTTTGTTGTGGTTCACGGGCATTGAGTCTTGAGCAATGATTCCATTTTCAGATAAGAACTTGGCAAAAGGTCCAGGAATCTGCCCATAAGGAGCATGCCTACCATAATACTCTCCCCACCGATCAGACCGTACAACTTTGATTTTTGCGTTCAGTTGATTTTCAACCTCCGCTTTATAGACTTTGAATTTCTCCAAAGCTTCCGTTCGGTCACGTATGGGATAAATATATCCATAGCGGGAAAAATCGTCTGTGAATGTAATGAATGAATCAAAACCATCTACAGACTTAACATTAAGGGGTCCACATATGTCGGTGTGAATTAATTCTAAAACCCCTGTGGCTTTTACTGCTCCTTTCTTAATTGTTTTTGCGAATTTTCGTTTAATGCAGTCGACACATTTGTCTGCATCTGAGAAGTCTAATGGGAGGAGTATTTCATTTTTAACTAAGCGTTCCATTCTCCCCCTCGAAATGTGGCCCAAACGACAATGCCACAATTTCGAAGAATTACTAACTCCTTTCCATTTCTTCTCAACATTAATTGCATCACTCACATGCATAACTGAATCATTATTAAGAGATAACATGTATAGTTGGCCTCGTCTAACACCGATGCCCTTATTACATTTGATCAAAGCAAATTGTTTCTTGCCAAAATGGCACTCATACATATCATCATCTAAACGAGAAACTGAAATCAAATTCCTACTTAAGGTAGGCACATAAATAACATTTTTCAATCTAAGAGTGTGGCGGTGTGTAGCTCCAACGTGAGAGATCCCACAGCTTCAACATCGGCCTCAACTCCGTTCGCAACCTTAAGCTTTCTTGTTCCTCCTCTTATAGTTTGGATCGTATCGAATCCCTGCATAGAGTTGGCAACGTGAGTGGTTTCCCCAGAATCAATCCACCATGACTTTATAGAAAAATCGACATAAAGAGATTCATCTACAAAAGTAATTTCATCAATACCACTTTTGTTCATCCATTTTAGAAAGCACAGGCAGTCCCTTTGATAGTGTCCCTCCTCTTTGCAGAAGTTACAAGCATTTTCTCCAGCAGTGGAGCTGCTAGGAGCAGAAGAAGAACCACCGGCTTATTTACCCTTGAATGCCTTAGGGTTGAATGACTTAGTGCCTTCTTTCTTGACTTGCCTTTTATGAGGCTTAGGGAAACCTTGCCCGTCATGCTTTCTCTGGTTAGAGCCAACATGAAAGACATGGTCTTTCTTACGCCTCATGATCCTCTCTTCCTCTGGGCGATCCTTGCGGTCATCTCAGAGAGTGGCCATTTTTTCTTTAGAGAGTTATAGTTGACCTTAAATTGTTCAAACTCTTCAGGAAGAGACTCAAGAATAATTATGACAAGAAGGGCTTCACTTAAAGAACACTCCAAAGCCTTAAGCTTGGTGAAAGCATTTACTACCCTCAATATGTGTTGCCTAACATTTCCGTCAATAGTGTATTTCTGAAGAAGTTTAGCAAAAAGCTCATGAGCATACACTTTGTAGAGCCTTTAAATTGCTCCTCCATTTCAGTGAGGAAATCTTTAGCACTTGTCTTTCTTAGGGAGTGCTTGAAATGTCCGGCGATATTGTCGCTTTCATGATGAGAAGCGCAATATGGTTGGACTTGTTCCACTTTTCCATCTTAACATCATAGTCCTTCTTGAGTTACGCATACCCTGTGACACCTGCCACAGGTGCCACAGGTTTTTCTTCCCTCAAGGCATAGTCAAATTCATTACAACCCAAACATAATTCGACTTGAGACTTCCAACGAGGGAAGTTACTCCCCGTAAGTGGTTCGATCGTGTCGGACCGGAATGGAGCGGAAGCTGAAATCATCATAAAAGTTCATAAGTAAACTTGCATGATTATAAACTTATGTTGGTAAATAAACAAACATGCCAAGTATTTAATTTCAACTCCATGTCAAAACACCATTGGGCAGAAAAAACATGGAATTAAAATATCATAGGGGATGACTCATAATAATAAAACAACGTTGGTCCGAATTAAAATTAGAGTCATTTCATTCTCAATTTAAACATCAACATAAAAAAAATTTAGCATTATTTGATGTCTAAAAAAAAGGTCATCATCCAAAAACACATAATAAATACTGAATAAAATATCTCGTTGGTTCAATTTTACCCAGAATAATCATGTGTTTATTACATTTTTACGCATTTTCTGGTTTAAACAGTGCAAATCATAATATTTATTAACTTAAACGCACTGGAAAAACAGAAAATCGCGACAGTGATTTTGGCCCGAAATACCCCACAGCTACTCGTAAAACGCACTAAAAGAAATCTGTTAATACGTGACGGTACTAGTCCGTCACAAATGAATAGAAAACTGTCATGAGTGCCCATGCATGACGGACCTGAAGTCTGTCATGTATATCGCGTCATAATTTGACATCGTGCCTTCCTTGACGGTTCTTGACCGTCATGGATCTGCCCCAAGCCCGCCCAGGCCCAAACCATTGTGACGGAAAAAGCCGTCATAGCCTGACGCCACGTTGGATTTTCGATTCGCCAAGTGGAATGATGTGGCTGCCTACGTGGATACTACATTTCGTCACAGAAATCGTCACAAATGTACGCACAATTTAAATATGGTCCAGCCAATTTATTTTGGCCCAATTTTGACAAAGTATATTTTTAGCCAATTTTGGCCCAAAGAAAAAGTATTTCAAACAAATCACGCAATATGCGGCCATCTGTATGTATATATTTTTCTCAAAAAAATCATGTGTGTATATACAACATAGCAGTTTACAAATCCTTCCATGTAATGATAATTTACAACACTAAATATCACACAACAAGGTTAAGAAGCAGTACAATCCAGTTTACATCAACAAAACATATAAACTTTTGAAGCTGCTGTTGAGGTTCTTCGTCGACTCTCCTGATGCAACTATCGTGTCCTGGCACGGATTATGATGGGTAGCACTTTGTAGACCACTACCCAATCATACCTAGCATATTTAAAAGAACATTAGATTTTTGCAGATTCATAGATAGTAGGGACAACAGTATTACAACATGTGTAAAAAATGTATTACATGTCCACTTGGCCAGTATTAAGAGTACTATTACTTATAACATGAAAAATAATGAAATGAAACAAACCAGTATATTTGTATAGAAGGTGACAAGACCTACAAATATAATTTATTACATGGCTTACAAATTACTTCATGGTTATTAAGGTACAAGCTAAATCATAAAACATGAACACCAACTGAACATAATACTAGTACTAAGTCACCTTTGTTTATGCAAGCTAGAATACTTCATGCACCGAATTAATTAAGTAGGACGTGGGATCTCAGGGGACTTGCATGTATGTCATGTAGTAACAATCACTAAATTGTTTTGATGGAATTGCACAA
Source organism: Aegilops bicornis (assembly GCA_021605145.1). NCBI lineage: Eukaryota > Viridiplantae > Streptophyta > Magnoliopsida > Poales > Poaceae > Aegilops > Aegilops bicornis. The sequence continues at coordinate 55,018,741 of CM038675.1, read as the reverse complement.
GGCAAGGTTTGGAACTAACACAATCCAATTTACATAAACAGAACATGTAAACGATTGAGGTTGTTATTCTGGTTCTCGCCGTCGGCCCACCTGATGGTAGCCCGCTACCTAATAATACCTAGCATATTTGTACCAACAAACTATTTGAGGTTGTTATTGAGGTTCTTGACGTCAGCCTTCCTAATAGTAGCCCTCTACCTAATACCTTAGCATATTTACAACAAAATTAGACATTAGATAGTAGAAATAAGAGATTAGAACAAACATAAAAATAAATGACATGCTTTCCAAAATTCTTAAAACATACCATGGCTACAAATGAGAATAACATTATATACTGTAAAACAATAATAATCATGTTGTTGCTTAACATTAATCCAAATAGAAGTGTGTCAAATGGAAGTCTATTCAAGTTGACATTTAAGTGACAACGTAACAGAAGATAGATTTCAGAACTCCTAGTACTCAGCAGCAGTTGAGGCCATATAAATCCATGGGAAAATGGCATCACTAATAAGCAATATTAATGGGACGGAGCCGCTGCTCGTCGACCCGGCCGGCGTAAACTTCAAATGTTCATGTGTCAACAAGTTCACTCATGAAACTAAATATTTGTCACGGATCTGAAAATAGCAGCCAACACTTGCTTGACACATAAACTTCAATTGGCATGAAAAATACCTAACTCTGAACTAGATCAACTAAATAGGTGTAGTTAAGTGGTAGTTGAGCTGCGGAATGGAAATAATGAAGAAATCATAGGAGTGGCAGTAGAGAAACAACCCCTGGTTGATCACGGAGCAGCTCCATCACGGCCATCGTGGCCGCCCGCCCTCTCAAGCTCTATTTTGCGCCATGCAACAGTGCCACCAAGACCTGCATCCTAAAAAACATAGATCATAATCAGGGAAATTAGAATGTTAAGTTATCAAAATAAAAAAAGAGGGAATAACATCAACAAGATTTAGATAAAGCAGTAGACAGCAATCCCCACTTGTTGGGGGAACTATTGCTGAGGGCGACCTAGATATGGAGGTAGGGAGCAGAGGAGTTGAATAAGAAATGTGTGTGTCATTGTGTTGGCAAGTGCTAGCTCGGTGTGTCTCCAGGTTGAGAGAGTGAGCAAACACGTACGTTGTCTTGGTACAAGTACTAATAAGTGCAGAACTAACAGTAGTAGTACTACTATAAATTGACTCACTCATACATGTGTTTAGTACACAAATTGGTATGTTTAAACTCTGTATTATTACTGTAGGACTGCCACACTGTAAATGTAATTTTCTTCTTAGATTCAGATTAAACTAATGGTATATATATTCACCGAGCTGCAAGAGACAGTAAGAACAGAAAAAGAAATGCCTAGGGAGAAAACACTAAACAGAACATGTCACGATGTTAATACATTAACAGAAAATAAACTGATTACGTTTATTCATACTGAATTATATTTTGATAGAAAATAAACTGAATGAATACTGAACACTTGGTTATATTGATTTAAAGAACAGAGATACACCAAACTATTGGAAAAATCTAAACTCAATTAGATTTGGTAGAGAACTAACTGAAATAGTTATTGATAGAAGGTCGCATCTGCAGCCGGTTGACGAGCATGTGCGGATATATCTACTCGGTACCCTGCAGTGTACAAGATGGAGAGAAATCTCAATGTTAAAAGATTCAGAGAGGAAGCACGACACACACAACATACTGGCTGTTGCACGCACACACATCTCACTAGTAGACATGCCGGAGCAACCGATTGCCGCTGCTGCCGCAATGTCATCACGCACACACAACGCACCCTACAAGTTGGGGAAGGCAATATCCACGCTTAGGAAATCGACTGTAGAGGGAGGCCACGCACCAGCCATAGCCTTCCCAGCTTGCCCACAAATGGCTGGTACAACTACCAGTATAGGCAAATGAACCGGCGATCGCAGCAGCAACACAAGGCCATGGTATCGAGGAAGCCAAAAGGAGGGAGGGGCAAGGGCAGCATCACTAACCAGTCGCGACTAGGTGCGGCCTCCACCGAGCAATTGTGCTAACCGGCCACCCGACGGTAGCTCCGGTCTGACAAGACCTATGTCGTTCAGCTTCGTCCCAGATCTGCGTGCGCCGGATCTATAGCAGCAGCCCGAGGCCATGGTATTGAGGACGGGATAGGATGGGGAAGAAAGAGGCCGCAACCGTGGAGGTGGGGTTGGGTGGTGGAAGGAGAACCAGAGCGGTGGGGGTGCGGGGGCGGCGTAAAGGAGAGGATCAGAGAGAAGGGAGAAGATGCTGGGGCGGCGGCGGTGGGAGAAAGAGATGTGGGGAAGAAGAGGCCTAGGGTTAGCTTTTATACGGGGAACGGGTCAGGCGGGCTTCGGCGGGCTTCAGTGGGCTAGGGGCTGAACTAGGCCGGTTGATGACGGTTTATTAAAACGTCAAGGAAAATCCGTCATGTATTAACCGATTTCTTGTAGTGATGGCCCAGCCCAGAAGAAGTTTTTTTTTGTGTTTTCGCTGGACTGACATAACCTGGGCCGCAGCCCACAGCCGGAATCGGCCCATTAGCGCCCGCTGGCCCAGTAGGGAGCCGCGCGGTGCTCTGAGTCGTCGGATCGAGCCGACGGCTCGGATCGCCCCAAACCCGAGCAAAACCTGTGGCTGGGTCAAACCCTATCCATTTCCCCCGCGACTCCCCCGCATTTCACGCTCGTAAGGCGAGCGACGACGGAGTTCGACGGCGGCTCGAGGCGCGCCGGCCATGGCGGCGCGGCGGCTGCGCTCGCCGGAGGAGCGTGCAGCAGGATGAATCCCGCGCGCTCCCTCGTCGAGCGTGGCCCCAGCGTCCGTCCACATGGCGCATCAAGGAGGGTGGAGGGACGCCGGCCACCGCGGCATGAGGAGCGATGGCGACTTGCTCGGCGTCGGCCAAACAAGGGCGCGTCCATTAGAGCGGCAGCGGCGGCGCCGCCAATTGCGTTCGCGTCGTCCCGAGAACGGCGGCGTCGCGGCGTCTTCGCCCTCAAGAACGGTGGAGGCGCTGGCCCCGAAGGGAAGAGGCGAGTACGCGGCGCGTTAGGTGAGGATTCTCCTCATTCTTCTCCAATTCATGTGCATTAGTACTTGATTTGGGGGGAAAACAGTCATAATTGCAGAATTAGGGTTCTTACGAATTGGGGGAAAAATCTAGGGTTCTTAAACATGAGGGGTTGCTACTGTTGACGTGCGTGTATCCCTCTGCCTTCTATGTTGATAATGCATACGGAAACAGGACTTAAACATGATCAATTTTAATCAACTTAACATGAAGGTGCGCATTAGATCTTAACTTAGATTAATTGAAATTGATGAACGTAGGTGGCAGTACTGATCCGTAGCATATTAGAATTAAAACATGATGATTTACAGAGGGCATCAAGACAGTAGCATGCATCTTTGGGCTAACCAGGGGCTAAAACTTTCAGTCTTGATCATGAACCCTAAACCTGACTTGATCTAAACTTGATATTGATCTACAGATCAATAATATAGGGACCTATTGCAATCAAACTTGGCGACTGATACCATTGTTGGACTAATTATGCATCTCTGGGATGCCATTAGCAGAAACTGATTGCATCTAGATCACCTAAAACATGAACAGAGAAGGGTTTAGGGGATCATTACGTGTCACAGCAGTGGACATGATTGCCTGCTTGGTGCAGGCTTGATGCAGGGGTGATGTAGTCGAGGTAGAAGTCCTCCTCAACGTCATGATGCCCTCAGGACGCCACCGGCACTGTCCGGGGGGACGGCAGCGGTGGCTGGAGTAGGTCTTCCCGTCGCTGCAACGCTCCCCCTGATCGGATGGGGTGAGAGAATATCGGGAGGGGAGTGAAACCGTACGTGAATTGTGATCGCGCAGGCTGCCAACCCTCTCCCGTTCCCTTTTATGTAGCGCTAGCGACAGGGGACCTAAACCATCAGTTGGTTTGGGTGCCCCCGATCAGGGCCCCTTAGTTGGGATAAAAACCTCACGTACGTTGATGCGTGGTGCCTTTTCATTAACGTTATCTTTCCCTTATTTTTTTTCTGTTAAACTAATAAATCTAACTGGCTTGTTTAAGCCGTCAGATCAAAACCAACAACCCTCACACTCTCACTCTCATACTTGACTGCATCCAGTCCAGACTCCAGAGCTCGTCGCCCTCTCCGCTTCCGCGTCTAAGACGGCGTTGATACAGGTCAGTCTCATTCCCTGCCTCTCTGTTTCTCTCCGACGACCTGTCTCCATTTATTGACTCCTCTCCAATAGGTTCTGAGAACGTCAAGATTGGTTGGATCTGCCTGACCCGGGCCAGCAATGGCGGCAGCCGTCATCGGGGTATGGTCGCCTCGGGCGTCATCAAGGTGGTCATCAAGCAGCTCGGCTCCGCCATCGTGGGCAAGGTCAAGCTGCACAAGAACCTGACGAAAGACCTGGAGAAGATGAAGATGACGCTAGAGTCGGTGGAGGCTGCGCTCAGCGACGCCGAGAGGCGCTCCATCACGGACAGATCGGCGCTGCTGTGGGTGAACCGGCTCAAGGCCGCCATGTACGACATCTCCGACATGCTCGATGACTATGAATCTGACGCCGGCCTGGTATGCAAGGTTCCGTCCATTTGGTTCCCATCAATCTGGATCTGAATCTCGTTGGTTGTAGGGTATATATGAACTGACGGAACTGAATTTTTTTGGTGATGAAATAGATCTGTATTTTTATATATATAGTGAAGTAGGTCTGAATTTATTTACATAGTGAAGTAGTAGGTCTGAATTTATTTAGATAGGTGAAATAGACCTAAATTTGTTTGGGATAGAAGCCTGGTGCTGAGAGGAGAGAATAAGCTGTCCTGCTATACGTAACTATTAGCTTCTACTAGTTAATATGTGATGGAAGTCCAGAGGTACAGAGAGGCTTTTCTTCATTTAAATTACAACAGCACGTCATAAAATTGCCACCACCTGGGTGCGCTTTCCATGTTTACCATGGCACTGACAGATCCAGTCATGCCTCTTGCAGCTCGGAGCTATGAGGAAGAAGATTAATATCCCAGATAAGATGAAAAAGATGCAAGAGCGTCTACAGAAGATAACAGAAGACCATCACAAATATCGTCTTCCGTCTGAAACTTGCACCAACGAGCAGCAACTTCCAGATTTCAGGGAAAATGCAGGGAATGTTGTGGAAGCAGAAATCATGGGAAGGACTGAGGAAAAACTGGAGATCTTGGCTCGTTTATCTGGGGACACCACTGAAGGGACTACCTTCGTTCCCATATGGGGCTTTGGAGGAATTGGAAAGACCACATTGGCAAGATCACTTTACAATGATCCTCAGTTTAAAAATCACTCTCGGGTATGGGTCTATGTTTCCCAGATATTTGACTTGAAAAAAATCTGCAACACTATAATATCACAACTATCAGAAACAGAGAGCCAGCAGATGACTGATTTGCATCGTATCAGCATTGAACTTGAAAAGCTACTTGCTAAGAAGAACAATATTCTGATCATTTTGGATGACCTTTGGGAGAAGCATCCTTCTCAAATAGAAAAGTTAAAGGCTATGCTGAAGCAGGGTGAGGGCTGCAAGGTGATGGTTGTAATTACCACACGTGATGAAGGCATTGCAAATGAGATCGGTACTGTTCAGCCATACAACTTGCCTCAATTGTCAGATGAGATGTGCTGGGATATAATTAAGCAGAAAAGTAAATTCGAAACAAGGGATGACAAAGAAAGGTTGGAGCCGATTGGAAGGGATATTGCAAAGAAGTGCAGAGGTGTAGCTTTAGCTGCTCAATCACTTGGACACATGTTGAAGTCCAGGCCGTACAGAGAATGGAATTCGATCAAAGCCAATCACATATGGGATCTATCTACTTCTATAGATGCATCACCTGGAAATGAAGTGCTTGGATCCTTACTGTTAAGCTACAATTTCATGCCTCCATACTTGAAGTTATGTTTTGCCTATTGTGCAATCTTTCCAAAGGGTGAAAAGATGATTAAATATGATCTAATTCATCAATGGATTGCTCTTGGATTCGTGGAGCCATCTAGTACATTCTCTAATTGGCAACTTGGTGAGAATTACATTATGCAGCTTCTGGAGATGTCATTTCTTCAACATTCAGAGGTGAGTTAATTAATCCATACCTTCACAACTAATTCTGATATTATCCTATTTTTAATGTACTGCACAATTCAGATACAATGCTGTTTTCATCATAGGAGAAAAAAATTAGTCACATATTCTGAGTGCAAAGATAGACTGTTAGATGTCCATTTAATATGGAGATAGGCAAATAAAAAGCGGTACAAACCCACCAGCTGTAAGAATACAAAGCGGTGAGCCGGTGACGGTGGGCATGGACATTGTGAGCATTTTCAAAGAAGACTAGACTCTAACTGTCACTGACGGGTACCAGCATTTGGCGGTCGCTCTCCTAGACTAGCGGGTGTTGGAAATAACCACGACGTGGTGTTGTGTCCGGTTTGTACACAACACAATCACCTAATAGTACTAGGATTAGGACTTTGTAACTGGCTAGGTTAGATTGAGTCGGTCCTAGGTACTACTCCCTCTGTCCCAAAATATAAGAAGTGTAGTGTCAAAAACGTTATTATATTATGGGACGGAGGGAGTACATACATGCATATGTATACCTCAATGAAGGCTGCTGGTACAAGCTAGCTTCACGTGCTAGTTAGCTTGAAGAGAAACCGATCAAGCTGGTTCGGCTTGCTCACTTGTACGAGTATCTCTCAGCGAAATCAGATCCCCGTGCTACGTATGATATAGTCTGCGTACGGCCGGAAAGTACTCAGGGTTCGGTGACTGTGTGTGCTCTTGACGGAAAGTATGTTAGCCTCAAAAACCACTGGCTAGCTCTCTCGTACACCAACAGATTTAACAAAAACTCTGCAACGGCACACTAAGTTAGGAGGGCAGACACACGCACGTAGTAGAAGATGCTGATGTGCTTACGTACTACTTGGAGGGAGGCTGGTTGTAGGAGTGGTGTACTACTAGAATTTCATTGCTACTCCACTTGCCTTGGAGCTGCCCCTTATATAGTACTCCCTCTGTAAAGAAACTAGTAGTGATCTATAAACGCTGTTATATCTCTTTACAGAGGGAGTAGTTCTAAAGCTAGTACATGTACAGCACACACGCATATACTAGAACTACTACGGACACGCAAAGCCCTAACGTGGCTACTACCATGAAAATGCATAGCACATTCATATCTACTACTAGGAAATTACTACGTACTTGCATGTACACTTCTAGTCAACTTCAGGCCAAGTTCCTTAAACAGCTAAGGAAACTACTAGGAAATTACTACGTACTTGCATGTACACTTCTAGTCAACTTCAGGCCATGTTCCTTAAACAGCTAAGGAAACTACTAGGTTACTTCCATGCAGTTAGCAGGAGACCGGGGTGAAGCCCACAAAGTAATCATCTACGAGCGACGTACGTTCCGGCATGTGCCAACAGCCGGTTGAGAGAGAGCGAGTAGGTGCCACGACCGTCGGTGAGAGGGCGATGGCAAGGTGGCTGCTTGCACTACCAGTGCTCATCTCAAGAAGTGGGGATGACAGTGTACCAAGCATCAGACCGATTTGGACTGATATTACCCAAATTGGTTGCAAATTACATGTATTATTATTAGGACCATATACATACGTCAAAAGAGAACTAGAACAAAATGCACATGTTGTCTACTTGACTACACGATCAGCTTTCGAACTTCCAAAGTCATTACTAAACTGCAGATCAGATTTTCATCCCCTAATGCTCTTGAATTCTACCTAATGCTCTTGAATTCTATTAAAATACCCACAAGGTTGTACACTTAGTGATTTCGTGCTTTATGTTTTTTGAGGAGAAAGGTGGGAGGTTTGTCGAATTCATTAATAGAGGAAAACAAAAATACAAATTGACATTCTTTATGAGGAAAACAACGCCGAAAACCACACAATTTAAAAGGGATAATCCTGCAAAACCTGAAAAAAAGAAGAGAAAAAACAAAGAAACAACAACGTCGATACAGGCTAGCTCAAAGCTCCACCAACAACATGCCAGCAACCTGAAGATGAGTGGATAGACTCTTCTGGGATGCCTTCAAGAAGGATAACAACGGCCAAGGGCGCCGTCGTCGCAGGCATCGACATCCGCCGAAGACTTAAGCTTACGATAGAGTGATCCACAACAGCATTGCCACACCTTGGGAAAAGGTTGACCACACCAACAACCCTCATGGAAACTATCGAACCGGCAGGCCATGTCCTAGCTGAGAGGAGGCACTCTTTAACGGCATCTCCAAGGAATTGCATCACCACACCATCGTCATCGGTATCCTTCGACTGCCATCGAACCAAGGCTTTCACGCAGAGCCCTAAGCCGCTCAACCAACCCGAGCCTCGGGGAAGGAGCCCAGCCACTGCAAAGAGAGAGCATGCTAAGAACGCACTGCATTGATAGTACCAGACCAAGGCCACCAGATATGAGAGCCCACCAAACGAGCCGCACATAACCGTGGAGACAAGCACACGCCAAAGGACAGCACACCAAAACAAACGCCTGCAACTGCCACGAGAGTCGACGAACCACTGCCAAGAATAATCACCTGCAAGCCCAGACCGCACCACTAGACTGGGCCCAGATCAGGCTCCCCCGACCACCATGTGCATAGCGCCACTAAACCCGTCGCCGCCTCTGCGTCGTCCCGTAGGGAATGATATTAGCTACGGCACCTCCGCGCCATCACTCAAGGGATGAGATTAGCATCGCCGCCCCCTGACGATAGAAGGCCACCTCTAGAAGCGGAGTAACGGATCGGAGCCACCTCGATGTTAGGGCATCTCCAGCCGTTGGCCCCTCAGGGGGCGTCTAAAAGCGCCGCCTGGGGGTGAGCCGGCGCAAAAAATGGCCCTCGGGACGAGTTGGTCCCCAGCCGTCGGCCCCAGGGCCGTCCCCAGGCCCGTATTAAAAAAAAGAAGGACCGTTCGGCGAAGTTATGATAAAAAGTAGTTAAATTTCGGCTAAACATGACAAATTTCGGCGAAATTCGCGCATTTTCATTACATTAACCTAATCTAAAAAAGAAAGGGGCTGAAGTTGTCGCCGCCATCGTCGTCGTCGGCCTTCTCCTCCTTGACGCGGGCGCCCCTGCTGGACCCGGCGTCGCCATGGCGGACTGGCAGCGGCGCGTCGTCGTCGTCGCTGTCGCATAGGACGACGACCACATCTTCATCGCGCCGCTGCCGGCGCTCCTCGGCGGCGCAGGGCGGCAATGGGCGCTTCTTCACCTTCTCCCGGCGCCTTCTCCATCGCAATGGAGTCTGGCGCGCCCAGTCTAGGGCCGCGTCGTCGTCGTCGAACTCCGCCTTCACCGGCGCCAGCCCCGGCTCCGTCTCTGACTTGACGAAGCGCGGAGGAGCCAACGAGGAGGAGGTGCGCCGGCCGCCCTCGTTGATGACGATGCCGACGCTACGAGTGCGCCGGCCGAGCGGCGACTCCGCCGCGGGCTCGGCCTTGACGCCGAGCAGGGCCGGAGTGCCGGAGGAGTGCGATGAGGATCGGGAGGAGGAGGAGGACCCGAACCTCCTTGGGGCCCATGGCCCGACGCGTCGGTGCTGCGCCGAAATGCGTCAACGGCGGGTCGTTGCCGCCCTCGAAATGCGTGAGCACGCCCTCGAGTGTGCGGCCGAGGGCGCCCACAGGTGGCGCCCCTCCCGATTCGCGGCTGCCGACCACCGGCGCGCCGTTAGTGGGCATGTCGCTGCTCTTGGCGGCGCTCAAATCGCCGCCCGAGCCACGTGGTTGTCGGCGGCGTACTGGGGGAGGGAGAGTTGGGCGGCGTCGGGCAACGGGGGAATGGGCACTCCCCCGACGCTGAGTCTCCACCCCGTTGGCCCGGCGCGCATGTCCGACGGTGCCGAGATGTTCGCCTGGAACAAGAGTTGGACTCTGTCACCGAGCGAACGGCGGCAACGTTAACGCCGCCTCGTCTCTGTGGAAGCGTTACGCCATGGCGGCAATTGGGGCTAAGCGGGCTCGGGAGAGGTAGAGGAGGGCTGGATGGCGGCGAGGGGCGGGCTGGTGTGGGCACAGCAGTGGAGGCCGCCCGGCTTTTATAAGCGGGGCCGCGCCCGTGTGTCTGGCGATGCAAAGGGAGGCGTCGGCGCGCCGTCCCGTGAAGCGCCACCCGTGAGGAATGAATGGCAAGGCTGACCGGCGGCAGCCTTGTCATTGATTCCCCGCGAGGACCGAGGCCGTTGGGGGAAGACGAGGCGCCGAGTCGCTGACGCGGCTGGCCCGCATCTTTTTCGCGCCAAAACAGCTTGCCCCGGCGCCCCCAACGAGCCGGGTTCGGGCTGGGTCCGTCGGCGCTGTTTTCGGCCCAAACCGGCGAAAATCGGGCTCCTAAGGGCGCGACTGGGCCGTTTTTTCAGCGCCGGTGTGAAAAAATCGCTTGGGGAGGCCTTCCAGAGGGCGCGGCTAGAGATGCCCTTAGCCACCCCAGCCTATGCGCGAGCAGCCGCCGCCGCACAGCCGCGGTGCCTCCGAAGTGGCCCACCGCCTTCCAACACGACGAGTGAGCGGGGCCGTGCAAGCCACCACCAGCAGCCGCCGTGGGCTGCTCAGATCGCCAGCTGACCGCCATCGTGGGCGAAGATGCAGGGCCCATCGCCGTTGGTTCCTTTGGGCTTTGCCTGGAGGGGGGCACCAGGGGCACCAGTGATGGCAAGGGAGAGGATGGAGAGGAGAGGACAAAGGCAGGGCTAGGGTCGGCCTTGTGCCATGGCGAGGAGTGCAGCCGCCTAGGGCCCAGCCCAAACAGGGGCCCAACCTTGTGCACTTGTAATATAGAGATTCATAAGCATGTGGCGATAAGTGAGATGGGTAGGAGAAGAGATCATGTTTCTTATGTACATATAACCATATATATTTGGATCAACTTCCATTGGTAAAATCATAACAAATTGAAATTTCTATAAGCGCAAGATGTGTCGTACATTCATATTGAAATGTTGATTCTTTGTTGTTTAATTAACATAATAACGAAGTGCAGAGTTCGACACAGTTACATGGGAATTAGCTTGGTGGAAATAAATTAGTACAATAAGTTACTTGTAATCTTTTTGAAGTACTAATGTTTTTAACTTGGCTTATTTGAGTGTTATGTTTTTATTTTTAAAAAGTCAATACTCAAATTGTGTAATGCAACTATTATATGGCCAACAATAATATTATTGGAGGAAGAGAACACAATATTTAGTTATAAATAATTCTCTATATTCAGCTTTGGGTCAATGAGAAGGAATGAAGAAGGACAAAACAAAAAATTAAATTGCAGCAATGCAGTTTTGCATTGTCAGATGCACACTTCTGGGCTTCTGGTGCCGGAATATCAGAAATCATGGTCCTTCACATATGCTAATAAAAAAATAGACAACCAAAACTTATTTGGTTACAATATTTTTGCATTGTGGTGTAAGAAAGCTTATACTGCAACGACTCAATCAAATAGTAATTTGGAGAGAAAAGAATAAATAATTGGTGGAGGAAATAATACCTATGACTCCGATAGTTCGGAAATTGATGACATTATAGAATCATACAATTAATGTGTTTATTTGGTAAACTTTGTTGAGTAAAGATAGTATCATTTCGGCCCTGTTTGATAGTGAAGTATTTTCTAAGTTTTCTAAAAATACTACAGTTTTTTCTAAATACTACAGTTTAATTTAATCTAACCCGTTTGGCTAGCAGTATAAACTGTAGTATTAATACTGTAGTATCTTCAAAACCACAGTATTATCTCTTTCTAAAAAAAGAACTCTCAACCTCTTTTTTTAAAACTGAGCAAGCGAACAAATCGTCGCATAGCTAGCTTCTTCCTTGTTTTCCTCTTTCCAAGCCATAGCTGGTCTGTAGTCTCTGCAGATTGTCTACAACAGCGGCCATGGATATTATCATCCTTCTAGGGCGCACCTCCCATCGCCGGCCCGCTTACAGGCTGCCGCGCTGTTCCCCCTCCCGCCGCTCTGTACAACTGCCTCTTCTTTTGGTATGCTAGCTTTCAGCTTTGTACATGGTCGTTCGGTGCGTGCACGCAGCTGGTTGTTGTGCATGGTTGTTTCAGTGTATGCGGCTACCTAGCTAGCAATACACATGTTGTAACTGCTTGAAACGACTAGCTAGAAAATTTACTTTGTTGCATACAAGTGGCCAAACAGGGTCACGGTATTCTCAATACTCTAAAATATTGTGGTATGTCAAAACTGTGGTATCATGTACCTACAGCTTAAAAACCCGTGGTTTTGCAATACTTTGAGTTTTGCAAAACTTTGCTACCAAACACAGCCAATTTATCACTATCTGTTCTGCATAATAATATAATTCGTATAGTGTAACAACTTATACATGTGAAAAATAATGAGTAAGTTGGAAAAGATGGAGAATGTGTCGAATCTAATGTGACAAACATAACCACACGAAAACAAATCTAGCTGCGCATATGCGTGGATCGCCCTGCAAGTCATGCAAAGAAAGAGAACGGAGCATATGCATGGATCGCCCTGCAAGTAATTTGGAGAGAAAACAAATTAAGTTGATTGGTTATCTTTGGCACTGGGTAGACATGTCTGGCTGCTGCAGCCATGTGATATTGTAAAAATACCATTGGACCTCGTTGATCAATAAAGCAACACCGTTTCACACCGACAGAGTTTCGTGCTCTATGTGATTGCCAAATTATTGGCAAGATTCCCATGTCCATCTTATTACACAGCCTTGTCATCCAAGAAACAATATACATTAGTTATGATCTATTCATTTGACCCATACAGGGAGACAACAAGATTACAGTTTCTCGAAGGAAAAAATGATTACAAGAAAATCCCCATTTTGACTCACTGTCATACAAGAAATCTATACCAGAGTACAGGTTGGTTTTAGGCCCCACTTGGATTGTCGGTTGGCTTCTAAATACACCAGTAAAGATTACAGACCTCAAGGCGTCGTTTCTTTTTCCAGGCGAAAATCAAGGGCAACCAGTAATATGCACCTGTAAATTAAATCTGGCTGTATAAATTTACACCCATACCAAGCAGGGCCTTAGGGTGAACTGAACACTTACAGTTTCAGAGCAGGGCGCCTGGCGAGTTCCTCGAGTGATCCGTGAGCGAGCGGCAGAGTGGGCCCTTGTTTCCTCGAGGTAGGGTGGTCATCGGCAGCGCGCGGCCCAGACGCAGGGATCCTCCTCCATCCTCGCCTCAACGGCGACGTCGAGCCTGTGCGGCGGTAAGCGGCTGGTTGAGCAGTGCGCGTGCGCGAAGATTAGCCCTCGAGTCTGGATGGGCTATGAACTGAAAGTAGATAGCGTTGCAGGGCCACTAGGCCATTACTACCTGATACAAAAATAATTTGCCCTTTTAGTACGTGGGTGTGGTGGGATGAATTTTTCTCTTGCACAAGTCAGGCTACAAATTGATCTAGTTTTTATTTAATTTGTGTGGCCTCATGGCGTCAGGGATTAAGTTTCTTTCTTGCTTGTGTCGAAGTGTCCCTTTTTTCCTTTTGGAGAGAAGTCAGCCAAAGGTGTGGGTGGCAATGGGTAAGGTATGGTGCGGGTACAATAATCACATGCTCATACCCATGTTTCTCATGGACGTAAAATCATAGTCATACTCTACCAATTGAGAAAATATCCATGTTCGTGCCCATACCCTATGGGTATCCATGACTGATGGGTATCCATAGGATAGATCAACACAACATCAAAGTGTGGTGGAAATTTCTAGTTTCATGTGTGGTGAAGGCGCCAACCACTGAGAGGTTTGAGGTTTCTATGGTTGAGGAATTGGTTACTGGGAGGACGATGAGGGTGTACGGAGCTTGCATACAAAGACTCGATAGTTTAGTGTTTACACATGTAACCACTAGTATGATAATCGGGTAGGGTATAGGCATACCCATGGGCTCAAAAACATACTCATGCCCTACCACTAGTAGAAAAAGGGTCAAATGTGAGACACATTAGTCCTGATTTGTAACAGAACCGGCACTAATGTGGCCATTAGTGCTGGTTCCAACGGCTAGCCGGGAGGAGCTCTTTAGTACCGGTTCGTGGCAAACCTTTAGCACCGGTTCGTGCCACGAACCGGTACTAATGAGAGTGGTGGCATGATATTGTCAGAATGGGGCCCTTCCAGCACCTTTAGTACCGGTTCGTGGCACGAACCGGTACTAAATCAAATCGCCCTATATAAATCCTTCGTCCCACCGCACTCTGTTCTTCCCCATTTCCCCTCTCCCTCTCCTCTGTTCTTCCCTTCTTCCTCTCGAGTTCATCACAAAATTTGCCCCAAATTTGTCAAGATTTGCAGGCCCTCATCCATTCAAATGATCACCAAGGTTAGCAACTTTGTCCTTTCATCTCTCATTGCTAGATTAGCTCTTGCATTGGTTTATATAGTGATTAATTGTGGGTTTTAGTAATTTGGGAGGAATTATATGTGGTGGTATTTGATTTATATGCAATTTGAGGTCAAAATAACACTTAGTTTGCATATGTAGGTGTGGTTTACTTAGTGCCTTCTAAATCTCTGTCGTAACCACCGTCGATCGCCACTTTTGATCCCGTCGCCCGGCACCACCTTGTGGTGAGCCTTTTGTTCCATGAAATTTTATATAAAAAATTGATGTTTGTGATATTTGGATATATAGTTACTCGTATAATAATTATCTTACCCGTACGTTGTTTGTTATACATAGTGCCATGGTTTTGATATCCGTCCCCGTCGGCCCTCGTCCTTGTTATGATTCGGATGTGGTATATTCTCTTTTAAAACTATTTGTTGCATTTCGTGTTTATGACAAATTATGCCCATCAAGTTGACATAGATATTTTTATCTAGGAGGTATGTGAACCGGAAATTCCTACCAACCCTATTATCGAGAGGTTAAATTTAGTTGAAAGAGAAAACGAGTACTTGAAAGAAAAATTGAAAAGAATTGAGGGGGAGAAGATGGAATTGGAGTTGCATGTTGCCGATGTCGTCGATGATCACAAGATCAAGATGGAGAAAATGCGCTTGAAGATTAGAAAGATTAGAAAATATGGCGTCGATAGTGAGGCTTGGTATCATTATCTTTGTTGGATCAATTGTTACCTTAGTTGCGATCTTGATCGCATTTGTTGTTGCATTTAAATGCTTTAGCTAGAGAGTTATTTGTTTGTTGCATTTAAGTGTTGTATGAACTTTATGTATGAACTTGTATTAATTTGGTCTATTCGGTGTTGTGTAATGAAGATGAGCCGGCAATGGATGTCACGATGACCGATGCTCTCCCGATTCGTTGAGGCGTGCATACTTTTACGCTTATGGCTGAGGCAAACAAGCGGGCGGATGGTTTTATGCCTTGTCCATGTCTTGGCTGTAAGAATGGTCGCAATTACTCTATGTCAAGAATCATTCACGTCCACTGTTTGAGTCGGTTTCATGCCCCACTATAATGTTTGGACCAAGCACGGAGAAAGAGGGGTTATGATGGAAGACAATGAAGAAGAAGAGGACGACGACAGCTATCCTGGCCATGGATTTCCTGAATACGATGATACAACAATGGGGGAAGAAGCTGAGCCGGTAATGCGGGAAGAAGCTGGGCCGGCAATGCGGGAAGAAGCTGAAGAAGAGGCATCAGATGAGCCCGTTGATGATCTAGGTCGGGCCATTGTTGATGCAAAGATAAACTGCGCAAGTGATTTGGAGAAGAAGAAGTTGCAGCGCATGTTAGAGGATCACAAAAAATTGTTGTACCCGAATTGCGTAGGTGACAAGAAAAAGTTGGGCACCACACTGGAATTGCCGCAATGGAAGGCAGAGAATGGTGTATCGACAAGGGATTTGGAAAGTTCTTGGTAATGATAAAGGATATGCTTCCAAATGACAACGAATTGTCCGAGAAATACGTCTGAAGCAAAGAAGGCTGTACGCCCTCTAGGGTTAGAGGTGCAGAAGATACATGCATGGCCTAATGATTGCATCCTCTACCGCGGTGAGTACGAGGATTTGAACGCTTGCCGGTATGTGGTGCATTGCGCTATAAGATCAGCCGCGATGAGCATGGTGATGTCGAGGGCGGCGCCCGAGGAAGAAGATTCCTGCCAAGGTGATGTGGTATTCTCCTATAATACCACGGTTGAAACGTTGTTCCAAAACAAAGAGCATGCCAAGGCGATGCGATGGCATAGAGAAGACCGTAAGAAAGGCGGAAAGTTGAGAGTACCGGTGACGGGTCGCAGTGGAGAAAAATCGAAAGAAAGTACGGAAGGAGTTTGCGAGATGGCGCAAGGAGCGTATGGTTTGGTCTAAGCGCCAGATGGCATTAATCCTTTTGGGGAAGCGAGCAGCAACCATAGCACCTGGCCCGTGACTCTATGTTTGTATAACCTTCCTCCTTGGTTGTGCATGAAGCGGAAGTTCATTATGATGCCAGTGCTCATCCAAGGCCCTAAGTAACCCGACAACGACATTGATGTGTACCTAAGGCCATTAGTTGAAGAACTCTTACAACTGTGGAATGGAACACACTACAAGGATCCGGGTCTATTGCAACAAAAAAAATTGTTGCAATACATGCTGTTTCGTGGCGATAAGTACCTATTGCCACGAAACGATATTCGTTGGCAGCCGTTGCAACTGGACACATGGTAATAGGTTATTACCACGAAAAGGCAATTGTGGCAATAAAGTGTGCTATTGCAACATCCATGCGGGAACTTGCCACATGTTTTCCCGTGGCAACACTCACCTGATGCCACAATTTGCTTTGTGGAGATAGCCTTAATGCAACATGTACCGAATTGTGGAGACTGATATGTCGTGGCGATAGACATTTGTGGCAACAACCTATGCCAACGACGGCCATTTCGTGGCGCATTATTCTTTCGTGGCAATAATCAATTGTGGCAACAAACTATGGCAACAATCCTTATTTTTTTGGCATCAGGCATGTTGCCACGACCCAATATACTTGTGGCAATAAACTATGGCAACAATTCTTGTTTTCATAGCATTAGGCATGTTGCCACGACCCACTGCGCTTATGGCATTAACTTATTGCAACAAATATTCCAATCGTCATAACAGGAAATTGCAACGTACTTCTTTTGATGGTGACAAATAGGTATCACAACAAGTAACATCTTTGTAGCGAGAAATTATTGCGACAATTTAAACATTCCGTGGCGATACTCTATTTCAACAAACTAACTTTGGTGGCGCTAAACTGTTATCACATCATGAAATTTTTTGTGGCGCGAAGCTATTACAACAATATAAAGTGCTCCGTTGCAACATTCTAGTGCAACAAGACAGATAGGCGTAGCAACTGAGATATGATGCAACACTATATTTTTAGTGGTGCTAGCATGTGGCAACCAAAAATGGGTTGTGGTAATAGTCTATTGCAATCGTAAAAAAAAATTACAGGGTTTTAATTACAATATTCAAAACTATACGTGTAATATGTAGATTCATACAATTCATACTTCTGATAGAAAATATCCATCAAATAAAACTCAAATGTAATTTAGCCATCCTAATTAACTTCGAAGACTAAACTGCCCGTGATCTAGAGTCCAGTCCAGCTAGTTCTTTGGATCCTGCAATCAAGAAATAAAAAAAGTTCTAGTTAATGAGTCAAACATAACATACGCCATACAATTATGCCAGCTCCATTGTTAAAAACTATTGTCAGACTAACTAGCTAATACTGTGTCAGCAAGCATGTAACTAAGGCATCAGAACAACTATACAAGTGTGAATGGCTAAGGCATAACCTAAAGTACATCTACTAAAAGGTTTTTTTTTGAGAAAAAAACATTGCTTTTAACTTAATGGTGTTGGGCTGAATCACCCAAAACACAGAGCAGCCACAAGGGCTAGTACATCAGCCCCCCATTCCAGTTAGGTTCTAACATCCTATCAAGAATAGCAAGCTCATGAGCAACAAAGTTTGCCGAGCGACGACATACATTTATTTCATAATAAGAAAACCATAATATGAGCGGGTACTTGGTATCCTCAATAACAATGACATAGGCCGACGAGTCCACCTTATTGATATTAAGTGCTTCCATCAGGAGTTGCGAGTCCGTTTAAAAAACGACCCTCACGACCCCTATATCAACAGGAAGAGATACTACATGGGACATTACAGTGGACTCATCAGCGAAGGCATCACGCGCATGATCATGACATCCTGCTCGTGCATACTGAGAATGGTACCATCGTCCGATCGTACATCTACTAAAAGCTCCTGCTATTGATTTAAGTTATGACTAGATGTATAGTTTCAGTTAAGTTCATGTCCCTAGCTAGCACATATTTGTATTTTGTTTAAGTTGTGACTTGATGCAGCAACAACACATGGTAAAAGAGAAGAAGCAGCTAGCTAATTATGAAGACCAATGACATATAAAATGCAGGTGAACATGAAGAGAAAGCAAGGTTGTGACTTACCATTGCTTTATACATTTGAGATTGCCTTGCTGCAGCTTGTATGAGCGCATTTGAAGAAATAGCAGTCGGCCTTGAACCTGGAGTCTTATTAGGACTAGATGTGCGTGAAAGAATATTTTGCAAGTTTGGATTACTATTTTCTTTGTCAACCCTCTTTGTAGGAACACGTAAATAGAGGTCCACTTTTAGCAATGCAAGTAAGCAACATAAATCTTACAAGGTCGAGAAGCATATGACTGTAATCACCATCACCTGTTGGGTTTCCATCTGTTTGCTCAATTCTACAAACTTTGCCATCATGTTTTTCAAATTCCAGTCTTGATGTTCGCTCCTCTTGCAACAATCTTTCCCTTTCAAAGACGCTCTTCTTTTAACCTCTCCTCAAGTTGTTCTCTCTCAAAGACGCTCCAAGTTAATCCTCTCTTGTGTGTTAGCACGTTCAGCTTGTAGTTGATCTTCTAAGTCATTGACCTGCTGGCTGAGTGAGAGTTTCGCCTCTGGGTGGCTCTGTCAGTACGAGCTTGCTCTTCAATCTGGATACGGAACTTTTCGTAACCAGTTGAAGTTTTGGCCATGTATCCGTACCCACGAGGCTGCGATGACTTGCATTCCAGTGTCTTTGTAAGCGGTCCGGAAAACATTGTTTTTCTGCTCACTTGAAAGTGGACCTTGAGTTTCAGCTTCTTTGTTTTAACCTCTTCAAGTGCTTGGTCCTAAAAATGATAGGAACAATTATAGGTGCAGCATCAATATTGACACTATAAAAGATGAAACAAGAATAACATGGTCCAACGCATGAATAATCGCATCGATGATGAAACATGCGAATGCACATCATTGACTAACTATAGAATAACCAAAAGTCGGTGTACTCACGTAAACTTTACGGGAATCATGTTAGACCATGTTCCATTGTTTGTGTGGGTGAGTTCCCATAGAGCAATACAATCTGGCTCTTCTCCAGTTTCTAAGTTTCTCTGCAAGTAATATAACAATGAGATGCTTGAAACATGACACCATATTTAGCAGCAAGGCATACATATTTAATTGGACTCGTACCTTCTCAAAACTAACTTGCGAGTAAGATTTTGATCCTATTATATGTTTTGTCTTACATTTCTTCTGATTGTCAGCGTTCTTTTGGTTGCGTTCCTATCAATTCATTGAAACCAGATATAACCAATGAGACTAGCCATTTCACCTTAACACATAATAGACAAACCGTGATCTTAGAGATAACTTGAAATTTTGAAATTTTGAATCAGTGCCAAAGTACTCAATCATCCATTCCCACTCTTCTGGTTGTAAATCTTCAGGCAGATTAGCCAATCTAGCTGCATCTGTTTTGTATGCCTTGTAAGTGGAGCTTAGAGTTGATCGCCAGCCTCTATATCTCTCTTTCGCAATTTTGAGAACTTTTCTTACATTTACGGTGTATCTTCCAGTCCCATACATCACTGTAAAGCATACAGCAAATAAATATACATAAGAAGTGCATTATCGATGGTAAAATAAGATAACACATGTGAAAAATAAAAAATATTGTACGCACTATTATATCTGCAACAATGAGTCGATGAATGGTAGGGTGAATGTCCGACCACGTCCTCACTCCAATGAGTGGTAACTTTCTTTTCATTATGACTACCACGTCATCCTTGAACGAAACGATAGTTCATTCCTACTGTACCACCCAATTTTTCAGAGAATGTAATATTTAGCTTTGTAGATCCATTGGCAAAACGCTTCTTAGATGCTTTAAAACCTTTTAGAACACCTCGCCCTTTCTTCTTCTGTCCACCAGCTTCTACAACCCAAATCATACAAGAAAACTTGTATTACTCAGCATTAGATTGTAAGAAATGATGACACAAATGTAAACGAAAGCAAGTACCATCCTGTAGTCGCGCACGGTTGCGGCGAGCATGGGATGGCCATTCAGCAAGGGAACACATGTCATTAGCGAACCTTTGGAATGTCGATTGTTACGGAGTTCTGTAAAAGATTTAGTAGTCTTGAAGGTTTAGCTATTTAACCCACACCAAGATTTTATGCATTATAGGAAATGCTAAATAATCTACCAGATTTGGGTTGTCCACGTTGGTTTTGTATGCCGTTATACTTTCCATCCTTGTTAAGAGAACAGAGCCTTTCTTTATCGCACACAAAAACAATCATGGGACTTAGCATTAACAAAGCATTGATGTTACGCACCATTCAGATAGGTGATTATGAAGTAAGGATGTTGTGTACCAGGAGCATCCTCCGTAAAATTCATCATTGTGCCCTTGTGTGGGTAAACCAGACATATGTGAATGAACATGAAAGGCAAAGTATCAATGATAGGTTCATGAAAATACTACTCTGAATCTATAGGAAAAAAATGCAATGCGACTCATGTAAGACCAAACATCTATTAAAAATCAGCTTATAGTAATCTGAATCAAATGCAATGCAGATGATGACTAAACCTGAATCCTCTGCTCTGTTGGCCTTTATATAACATCTAATATATGACATTATGTCTTAAAATGTGTTGAAAGAAACTCATCTCGATCTACGCTAATTGCTAAAAAATATTTATAAGAAAGTGATCAGGGATGTATAAGAAGAAACCAGAGTGTAAGAATGTGGATTTATTTTAGGCAAGCCGGATAATATTACATCGAAAGCTAATCAACCTGATTCAGATATAAGAATTAATGTTGTATCCAGAGTGACATTGACGGTGATGGTAGGATTCTAAGTGTAATGTAAAGATTCAGACTGAACCCAGGGGGGAAACAAATGTAAAGTGGATCATGAAAGCATCCATGTATGTAGAAAAAAACCTGGTATTTGGCACCATTATTAGTTGGGGGATTGAACTCGTAAAGCGGCACTTATCTAATAAAAATGCAAGCTAGCTAGCTTTGCACATCTGATTCTGAGTATGTCTATATCTTTCAGTTAATGGATCTAATGCTCAAAACCAATCTAATGCTCACGACCCCTTTGGCGTCCACGAGGAAACAGAGCGAACCAGAGGCAGAGATGGTGGAGAGGCTGCAGGCACCTCGGGCACGCTGGGGGTGGTCTTGGCGATAACCAGCCTTGGCCACCATGTCACGACGCCGGCGATGCCTGGCCAGGCAATTGCGGCCATGAACTGGACCGGAGGCCCGTCGAGCCCAGTTCAAGGCCGAGGCGAGCTCCATGGCGGCCAGCCTCGAGGCGAGGTGAGGCATCGCCGACCCTCCAGTATAAGCGCCTCCGCCGAGGCGGCCAAATCGAGGCGCGATGGGAAAATGCCACCGGCGGCATGTCCCCGCCTCGACTTCTTTTCTACGGCCAAGCGGCGAAGGAGGAGAGGCGGGCAGCCCTCCGAATGGATCGGGATCGAGAGCCGCGCATCGATGAGGAGCTCGTGGGGAAGGGGTTTGATCCGGACGGAGGCGCGCAGAGGAGAGGGGGAGGGAGATCGAGGAGGACCGGATTTTTCAAATGGAGGAGATCGGGAGGAGGACTAACTGACGCCCGTGCACTGGCGTGGTTCGCTCTGTTGACGCCGTCATGACGCCGGCAGCACAGATGAACCGAGACGAGAGCTCAGATCCAATCGCCCGTGAAGACGCCGTCGTTTGGTCTAGAATTATATATTCGTGGGTTGTTAGGAAGGTATTTAGCGGGAAGCTAATTTTTGGTGGGAACAAAGACGCTAATTTGGGACCTTTTAGCGGGAGGTTAAAAAATATTGGTAAAAAACAGTACACCTAAATTAGGTGGTGGGAAAGTAACTCTTTCTGTTTAAAAAAAGTAATTAGTTTTTAGGTAATTTTCTAGGTTGTAGATATATTTCGAGATGGAGGGAATACTAAAATGTTTTGAAGACTTGCCGTGTAAATGAATGAAAAAGAATGCAAATTTGCCATGGCACAAACATACTGCATGTTAATTGACATGGCAAAATTACCTGGGTGGATTTGCAGTAGTAAGTACAAAAGCAAAATCAAATCTCTTAAAAGTTGCAATGCTTAATGTGGTCATCATCAATCCTACAAAGTCAAAAAAAGGGAAACAAACACATATTTCTACAATCAACTGAAATTTGTTTTTTTTACTACTCCATGTGAACATGGCCAAAGTTGTAGCGGTGACATGGCGAAAACTATATTAGAGGCATGGCAAACAGATTAGCAAATTTGCCATGGTAAAAAAAAAATGTGTATGTCATGCCAAAAGTTATAGTGGTGACATGGAAAAAGCTATATTAGAGGCATGCCAAAAGCTATAAAATCCTTTTGCCATGGCAAAACAGTGTTCAACAATATATACTTTTGATTCATGGCAAAATCTAGAGAAAATTCGATTCATGATTCATTTCAAAGCTAGAGTTTGTATGTACTGATCACATGGCAAGTTTACAAAATTTGCACTATAGACTAAATACAGGAGGACAAATGCCATGGCAAATTACTGAATATAATTCTCGCACGAGGACAAACAACACTAAACAGTGCTAAACACTAGACACTAGTTGCCAATTTGCCATATTGTACTAAATATCATGTTCTACACAATTTGCCATGCTCAAAAGAAACTATTCCAGAAAAAATATTGTCAAGATGTACCCAATGTGTACCCATGTGAACCAGAAATCTAAAGTCAAACAAATTGGCATGTCACTGCTAAACAAATTCCCAAGTCACTGCTAGACAACATAAAAAAAGGGGACACATGATCTTCTCCGTCAATAGTCTAGCAATTCCTGTTTCAGTGCAATCAGTGTATGATGTGCTACCGAACAACTAAAAAAGAGTTCATTCTTATTTTGCATCTTTGTCTATCATACATTTGCTCTCCTAAACTTTTAGTAATATCCAATACCTTCCCACGTAAAGATGTTGATGAAGGACGAGGAGATCAAGGTCTCCAGAATTGATCTGACTGAGGCAAGAAACCTGAAGTGAACACCGGCCCCCTCTGCTCGATGCACATATCCTATCCCCGATAGGCGATACTCCCACTCCCTGTACAACAAAAGTGCAAAGTTTCAGTGTACATTAAGCTGAACCTGAACCATTCTTTGTGACGAAACTTCCTGTTGTAACTAAATCTGCACGCATGTGCTCTGCTGTTGTGCTCGTCCCAGGTCAGTAGCAGTAGGAGAGCTCAGCTAACGGCAAGGCACATGAGCACAGCTCGGGCGGCTACTAGGAGGCGGCGGAATACCTGGGCTCGGGGTGAATCCCGGCGAGCAGTTCACCATCCGCACATCACTAGAAGAAAACGGCGTCCCCGCCGGCGAGCAGATCCCTATTGGCGCATCGGCGAGCAGGTCGGCTGCGAGCTGCAAGGCCTCGTCCACCTCCTAGTTGACCTCCATGAAGCGCCGCGGCATCAGCGTCAGCACCTCCACTGCTCTCTCCCTCCGCGCCCCGCCTCCTCGAACAGTACCTCCCTTGCTTCTCCCCTTCCGCGTCCCGCAGCCTCGTGCGCCACCAGGCCCCGCCTCCCGGTGTGGGATGACGGCGCCGCCGCTTCAGCTGGTCGCCATCGCCTCCCTCGCGCCCAGGGCCTCGCGGACATCGCCATCGCCGCCGGGTTGGAGGTGGGCGCATCGCAGGGATGGTGCGGGCAGCGTCGCCCCGAGCGCGGTGGCCTGGTGCTCGTGGCGGCGCTCGGCATCGGACCGCGACGGCACCTCGCTCCGGTCGGCGAGGAGCTGAGTCGTAGCGCGGCAGTACCTGGTGCTCGGCTGTAGCGAACGCCAAATCCCTGGCCCCCTCCGCGGATCCCTCGTGGTCGTCGTCCTCGACCCCTGCCGCCGCGACTGTGGCGGGATCTGGTCAGGGAGGAGCCTCGTCGCCGGCGGAGGCCACTCCTCTCTGTATTGCGTGGCGGAGACAGAGCAGTGTGCTCTGAGCGGTGGAGCAAGGGGAGAAGAAGATAGGATTGATGCTGGCGTTCGGGATGAAGCCTGTTTTAGACTGATTTACCGAACGAAAACAAAACGTGACGTGTCGGACCTTAGTTGCTATGACATTCGTGCCTGTAATCAATGGCACAGAGATTCTAAATTACGGGTCTTTCAGGAGTTAGGAGTTATAGATTCCGAAATTTATTTGTAAAAAGTTATATCGTGGTGAAAAAAACACCAAATCCGAGAATTGTGAAGGGGCGATCCGACGCCCTCCCTGTAACGTTCTCGTCGTCAATATTTGTATAGTCATTATCATTTAAGAAGCCAATTAACGAATGAAAAAGAGTTTCTCTGTTTATATTGTAAAACAATCATCACATACGTTGAAGCAACTGATACAAAATGAACGCCACACACACCCAAGGCAATATACACAAATGTCGGGCACCGACACACAACCTCAAGAACTACCAAACACCTACAAGATGTGCAAAAAAGGGATCCGCTTAGAGCCGACGGAGACCACTAGCACGAGGAGCGATCATCTTGGAAGATGTGCGCTGGACATGCCGGACCAAGGACTTCAAGACGATGCCTCCAGGAAGGGCACGACCACGAACGTCGCTACCGTCCGATCTGAAGATCAAGTTTTCACCAAAAGTAAGACAGAAGGAGTGGGAGGAACACCACGTCCACGGATGCCTTCACCGCCAACCAGTGGACGGACTGGGTAGGTGATGTACCACGGTGCTTCAACCCCTCCGTTGTAACCCCGGTCCGCCAACCACCCGCAGCCAATTAGGAAGGTGTTGTTTCATCATGGATCTACACTTAGGTTGGATATGTCAAAAAAATTGTGCCTTGGTGAATTGTTGGTCAAAGCAGCATAAATTTGGCCAGCTCTAAATTACATGTCAAAGAAACCTCATGCGCCCCTTACTTTAATACTATTAGATTATACTCTTGTCTCGAAACATAAGTACTGATGGCATGGGTTGACGAGACGGTCGATCTATGTCAGTCTCGATCTCATATTCCAATTTTTAGATGGGGTGATCTCAGCATCTTTCATTTTACCGGACAATCCGTTGAGGGTTTGTCCACGCCAGAGTAGGTCCAACATAATTATTTCGCTTTTGTTCAAACGATAAGCATATAGATTCAATTACTATGTAAATTAAACAACCCTGCATCGCGGCGCCTTTGCGTGTCTGATCCATCCTACATTGGATCCACACGCAAGGGGGCGAACGAGCCCTGCCGCCGCCGCCGCTGGCCGGGCTTCACCTAGTCACGCCCTCTAGCGGCGGAAGGGGAGGGGAGGAGCGGGAGGCGGGGCGCTGGGAGGCTGTCTAGCGATCTCTCTCATCACCTGCGAGGGGGCTCGGGAGGGTCCTCCGCGCCACAGTAGGTCCAACGTAATCATGTTGCTTTTGTTTTAAGGAAAATAATAGAGATTCAACTATGTCAATTATCAACCAAACAAATTTAGTGTCGATTGTTGGCCGACATATGCTACCTACACTACTTAAGTTGGCAGAATTATGCAACCAAATTACTATATAAATATCATCTTAATTCTAAAAAATGCAAAAATAATGAGGTCATGGTATTTAGAATATTACAAACCTGCACCCTGACCTCAACATCACATATTTCAGTGCAGGTCAATAGAATTACTACCTTCTTTCAAACAGAAAAAGAAGACCACGTCAATCACATATTTCAGTAATTTTAATTTTTTGCGTGGACATATTTCAGTAATATACACTATCCGACCTTAAAAAAAAGTAATATACGGCAGAAGAGGTCACGCGCTCCACCAGACAGCGTGTCTGGTCACCCGAGCGATCCAAGCACGCAGTGGCGCGACCCACCAGACGGGTCGTCTGATCCCACGCGCGGCTGAACGATCGAAGGAAAGAAAAGGGGGCGACTTCCTTATTTTAAAAAAAAGGGGGCGACTTCCTTTCTCTCGCACCTCAAAAAAAAAAAAGATCGAAGCCAGAACAGAGACAGAGACAGGGGAAACACCAGATCGAACCAAGAAAAGAGAAAAGGGAGAGATCAGATCGAAGGAAGAGGGAGGTGAGAAGAGGGTTTCGGGAGGCTGGCGGCGGCGGCCTCTCCTCCCTGACGGCGCGCTTCACCAGACAGGGATGCGGGGGAACTTGAATCCTCGGGGCCCCTCCCTGCCGCCCCTGACCGACGACCGCCGCTGCTCCTCTCCAACACCGACGACCGCCGCTGCTCCTCTTCAGCACGCTGCCGATCTTCCCCAAGGATCCTCTTCTGCTTCTCTTCTTCAAGGATCACGCAGAAGATCTTTACTAGTTGTAAATCTCTGAAACTTTGTACTGTTTTGCTATGATCTGCATATGACCTGTGAATCGTTGCATGGACATGGGTTAATTGGTGAAAAATTACTGTGAGAATACTTAGTATGCTACCCAGTGATCTTGATTTCCTGTATGAGTAGTTACTGAATCCTGTTTCACTTGCTAGTACTTGGCTGTGTGTTCGATTAATCAGAATACTACCAAAAAGACTGTCCTATTTCTGAACCATTTATCTTTGCTGTCTATTATTTTGTTTTGTTTTTCTTTGATCCTGTGACTACTTATGCTATGTTACATGATCAATACTCTCATAAGCGGCACAAACATGGAAGAAGATGCACAAGAGCAGCTGTTTTGTTTTGCCCTTTTTGCTATGTTCTTGAGCAGAAGAGCAGATCATGATGCAGGTGGTGGACAAACAAAACAAATGGCAAATTTTCTCGCCACTGTCTCTCTCTGAATTTCTGTTTTTTCATGATCTAGCCAACTACAGAACCGAACTTATTTACCCTCATGTCACATATACTACCATGTGACAGTAATACTATTTCTTCTTCCATCAACCAAATTTTGATTTACAATGTATAGATAAATTTTTGCTTTACCATGTGACAGTAATACTGGTATGTATGTATCCCTGTTGTCTTGTCTTGTAATGCAGCTAGTGATGCTATTGACTGTAATGCAACTACTAAAGCGGTTGTTATGTTTGTTTAACAGGACTGGCTTTACGGAGATAAGGCAAAAATGACACGAGATAAGAGCTGGATGGAGAGGGAAAGAGGTTATGTTGAGTGGCAAACTGGCATGAAGGATTTCTTGAATTTTTCCTTCGATGGTGCTCACCCAGACTCAACAGTCCCATGCCCATGTAGGAGATGTCTCGATAGTGTTCCGAAAAAGAAAAAGGATGTTCATACTGACTTGCTGTTCAATGGGATGGATCCAACCTACACTCACTGGATATACCATGGTGAACAATCGGATGAGGGAAGCATGTCTGAAGATTCTGATAATGAAGACGCTATAGATGATGGTGCTGGGGTATGTGACATGCTACATACTCTCATAAGGGGCACAAACATGCAAAACAATGCACACATTGGTGAAGGTGCGGGAGACATTCATGTGGATGCTTCCAGCGGTGATGAAAGGAGCCAGGAGCCAAATGTTACAGCCAAGGTCTTCTTCGAACTATTGAAAGAGGCAAAAAAAGATTTGTACACAGGTTGCAAGGATTTCACGAAGCTATCTTTCATTGTGAAGCTTTACCAAATCAAGTGTGTATGCAGGATGACCAATAGAGCATGTGACTTAGTTCTGCAGATGTTCACACAGGTGTTGCCAAAGGGTCACTGCATTCCTACTAATCTCGCTAAAGTAAGGAAGGTGATCCGAGATCTTGGGCTGGACTACAAGAAGATACACGCGTGCAATAATGATTGTGTGCTATTCCGTAATGAACATGCTGATGCATAAGAATGCCCTGTTTGTCATGCGTCTCGATGGAAATCTACTCCTGCTACTGACGAAGACAATGCATCAAGTCGTAAATCAAAGAAGCTAGTGCCACAGAAAGTTCTAAGGTATTTCCCGCTCATTCCAAGACTGCAAAGGCTGTACATGACAGAACATATGTCATCACATATGAAATGGCATAAGGAGGGTCGGGTGGATGATGGCGTAATGAGGCATCCTGCAGATTCCAAGGCCTGGAAGCATTTTGATAAGAAATATTATAAGAAATTCTCAAAAGATGCTCGCAGTGTTAGAAGCTTGGCCTTGCTTCAGATGGATTCAACCCCTTTGGGCTCATGAGTATATCACATAGTACATGGCCTGTCATTCTTATTCCATATAACTTGCCACCTTGGATGTGTATGAAACAAGAAAATTGGATTATGTCAATGATTATTCCAGGACCAAAGTCACCAGGAAATAACATAGATGTGTACTTGCAGCCCTTGATTGATGAACTGAATGTTCTATGGGAGGATGGTGCTGAGACATATGATGCTGCAACTAAAAAAAATTTCCAGATGTATGCATGCTTGTTGTGGACCATTAGTGACTACCCAGCTTACGCAATGCTGAGTGGTTGGAGCACAAAAGGCAAGCTAGCATGCCCGTATTGCCACAAACATACAGATTTTTTATGGCTCAAGTATGGTCGAAAGCATTGCTACATGGGACATCGACGTTTTCTGCCCAGGACCCACAAATGGCGTCGAAACAGGTGTTTGTTCAACAACAAGGCAGATAATAGAGAAGCTCCAGTGGCACTTACAGGTGAGCAAGTTCTGCGGGAACTTGATAGCATTCAGCATGCACCATTTGGACGGTCAAATAAGAGAAAGCGACCGGAAACTAGTAGCTGGCATAACTGGCGGAAGAAAAGTGTATTTTTCCAGCTCCCATATTGGAAGAACTTGCTCGTAAGGCACAATTTGGATGTTATGCACATCGAGAAGAACATTTGTGACAGCATTGTGGGGACTTTGCTTGAGATGGATAAGAAATCAAAGGATGGTGTGAAGGCTCGTCTTGATTTACAGGACCTGAAAATTAGGAAGGACCAGCATCCAAAGCATGGTAAGCATAAGTATGAGATAAAGAAAGGTTGCTATACTTTAAAAAAGGAAGAAAAGATAATGCTCCTCAAGTTTCTGCAGAGCATTAAGATGCTGATGGCTATGCTTCACACATTAAGCGATGTGTAGTCCTCGATCGATGCAAGATTAGTGGACTCAAAACTCATGACTGTCATGTTATATTTCGAAACTTCTTCCTATTGCATTGCAAGCTTTGCGGAAGAATGTTGTTAACCCATTGCTTCAAATTTGAGTAAATTCTTTTCTGATTTATGCTCCAAGGAGTTAACGAATGAAGATTTGGAGAGGTTAAGCAAAACAATTCCAGAAACTCTATGTCAGCTTGAGATGATCTTTCCACCAGCATTCTTTGATATTATGATGCATCTCCCAATTCATCTTCTTTGAAGAGGCCCGATTGGGAGGGCCTGTCTTGTCTGAATAGATGTATCCAATTGAGCGATACTTGCGTGCGCTCAAAGGATATGTGCGTAACAAGGCTCAACCAGAAGGTTCTATAGCGAGAGGGTACATACTTGAAGAGTGCATGACTTTTTGCAGTCGATTCGTTGATGGAATGCCTACCAAGCTAAGTCAGTCCGAACGTCATGAAGACGGGGGTACAGATCAATCACCAACAGGGATTAGCATAATGAGTACAGTTGCTTACTCCAAGAAAGGTTTTGTTTGTGAATCATTGTCTTTGGCTGAGATTAATCAAATGAGGCATTTCATAATAACAAACTGTGAGGAAACCGCGCCATGGATTGAGTAAGGATACTTATGTATTTAATTCACATCATGATATGCTTTAATACTTTCCTGTTCAACTAACAATCATTTCTCTTTGAAGTGAACATCTTGAGGAGCTCAGAAGGAATAATTCTCCTAATCCTAAAAAGCAGCACAAGGAAGAGTTTGTTGGTTGGTTTGAGAGACGGGTAACTTTCTTTCACATTTTCACTAATGTTCCTTGTAATAACGTACCAATGTTGTACAATACACTCATACATATTCTATTTCATGAAACAGATCACAGAACTCCACAATGATGGGAAGGTCAACAATCTTATTTATGCACTAGCTAAAGGGCCTGATCACCTAGCTCGGGTATACAACCGTACAGTTCTGAATGGATATTTCTTTCAGAATTCCTATATAGAGCAAGACTTGAGTACCCAAAATAGTGGCGTCATAGTCAAGGGTGATGCAAACACATGAAATATTGATTATTACGGGGTGATCAAGAAAATCATATTTCTTGACTTTCCTCCTGATAAGGAGGTTGTTCTATTTCAGTGTGACTGGTTTGATGTGCCTCCTGCCAAAAGAACTGAGAGTAAGGGGTATAAGAAGGAAAAATATGGAATTATTGACCTTGACACTACTCTACACCAATTCTGTGGAGACCCTTACATTCTAGGCCTCCAAGCTCAACAGGTTTTCTATGTGAGAGATGTGAAGAACCCTGATTGGGCAGCTGTTATTAAAATGAACCCACAAAATTTGTTTGCTCCTTCTGTTTTAAATGGTGTAGGCCTTGATGAAGCTGTTGAAGTCGATGAGGGTGGTGAGGCAGATGTACTGGATGTCGTCGATGCAGAAATTATAGTGCCAAAAATTACAGTACCTGAAGAGATCACTAGTTGGTGTAGAAATGATGACAAAGGATCCATCATTGATGTTTCAGTCATAGAAAATATAAAACCTATTGAGTTTGAAAATGTCCAATTCGAATCTGATGATGATACGGATGATGATGAGGCTTACGTAAATGATGGCCATGTTGCTCCTTTGGGACAAGAAGAATTGGATGATGACCAGGGGTTCTTTGTACAGTTTTTAATTTCTTGGTAAGGTGCTTTTCACATGTGTAAGCCATGAGTATAAGTTCCTGAACTGTTATGATGATTACCTACGAAATATCTCTCCGAAGTTTAATCTGATATAAAACAGGTTGAAACAAGGCATGCCTGCATAGGGTCATATGTTGTGGCAAATGGGAACAAGAGCTAGTGCCCAGCACTAACAATTTGGTGATGAAGAGAAGAGAAGAGTAGTTGCTGTTCTTTTAGTGTTGTTGCTATTTTCCTTTTTAGCGGTGATGCTATGTACATGTTACTCTGAACTTATGGTCTTTTAGTGTTTTTGCTATTTTCACTACTTTGCCTTGAACTTATGGTCTTTTGTGTGAACAATCTATACAAGTATAGCTGCTGAAACTTGTGTGCTCTCATTTTGAAACATTTGTTATATATCTCGCTAAGATGGTTTGTTATATCCTACTAAAATCTTGTGTCATATGTCCTTGTATATATCTTGATGTAGTGTTGTTGATCTGTTTATGAATTCTTGCTGATAAGTACTCTGTGATACAACTGTTATGCTGCTCAATTGGTGGATGTTGAGTTGTTCAAATGAAGCATTGGAGTGTTTAAAAATAGCTAGTATGCAGCCTTGCACAATTTCTCTATTTAACACATAATTTTATATTGAATCTCCTTTTTATTAAGAGCACATATAAATACATCACATCAAGCAAGATCTGAGAAAAATTAGGAAGAGAATTTGTGGTGCTCAGTTCTCATAACTCACCTTTGTGAGGAGGGCACTGAGCTTGCCGTCTTTCGGGTGCCGAGCACGACCTTGCTACCGGAGGAGGTCAGTAGGGTGAGTGGAGGAGACCCTGGCGGTGCAAGAAACTCTAAAGTGAAGGGCGCCCGCGAGTGTGCAACGCTTCGCACGCGCGTAGAGCCTTCCTCCAAGTTGTGGTACCACTGATGTCCACTTTGCAAGATATGTGACAAAAATGCAACTTAGGTGCAAGTTGTGGTACCTAATGTGTTAATACCTATGTAAACTAAATGCGCCCCTTTAATCAGATCCTGCGAAATAGTATAATAAATAAAGGAAAAAATCAGGAGCACAATAGAGAATATCGTTGCAATATCCTGCTCCTTCTTGGCAACACTAGAGGATTGTTGCATTATGTTGTACGTATTACCATGGATGCTCAATTTGTCGCAATATGTAACAGTTATTGCAACGCAACGAAGGTGAGGCAAAAAAGTCACCCTATTACAACCAATACATGCTTTGTTGCAATAGTATCTCTGACTAGCGCCACATGTCAGAGGTGTTGCAATAGTATCTATGTACTTTGTTGCAATACCTAGCCTTTATTGCAACAAGATGACCAATTCGCATAGCGAAACATCGTTGTCGCAATATCACTACCATATTACAACGACGATGCAGCTTGTGGCAATACATGGCTTCTATTGCAACAAAAGCGAGTACTTAGCGCGATGAAGCGAAATTGTGGCAATATGTAGATCCTATTACCACGAGCTGGAATTTTGTGGAAATATAGCATTTTATTGCAACAAAAGATAGTTGTAGTAATAATTTTTGTTGCAATAGACCGGAATCCTTGTAGTGCATGCTTAAAAGCAAATGGTCTTGATATGAAAGAAAGCGATGCACCAGTATCAAAAAGAACTTTTGCAGGAATATCATTAACAGGAAGATTACCCATTATCACATCAGTAGATTCCTCCGCTTGAGCTGCATTCATCATGTTCACCTTAGCAGACTTTGGATTATGCTTGACCACTGCATTGCTGGAAGATCTGACAGGAGGAGGAGGAGGAAGACGCCTTTGGTTGAAGCACTTGTTAGCATAGTGACCTTTCTGCTGACACTTGTTGCAAGTCACCTCTGAGAGTGGACGGTGATAAGGAGCATTGGACTTTGGAGCTTGATTCTGAGACTTGTTCTGATAGCCAAAGTTGGAAGAGTTGGAAGAACCATGGCCACCTTTGTTCTTCTGCTAGTAAGGCTGACGAAACGGAGGAGGAGGAGGCAACCAGAACTTCTGTTGCTTAGCTGACACAAGTGAGGAAGAAGAAGACTGAACTGCGTCTCTGACTCTCTTCTTAGAAGCCTCACACTTGAGCTGAGCAGCCTCTTGCTTCAGTGCCATATTGTAGAATTGATCAAACTGAGTAGGCTCAACAAGAACGAGAGCTAACTGCAGATCCTCTTTAAGGCCACCTCTGAAGTGATAGATCATCCTCTTCTCATCAGGAACGTCTTGTTTAGCGAAGCGAGCAAGTTTCTGAAACTGAATGTTGTATTGATACACAGACATGTTGCCTTGCTTGAGATTGCGGAACTCCTCACGCTTGCTCTCAACAACACTTTGTGGAATGTGGTGCGCTTTGAAGTCCCGACAGAAGTCAGTCCAAGTGATCACACGACCTCCTCTGGAATCTTTGTATTGTTGAAACCAATCAGCAGCTTGGTCCTTGAGCTGGAAAGAAGCGAACTTGACATAGTCCTCAGGCCTGACATTGCTACATTCAAAATGCTTGTTGATGTCCACGAGCCAATCATCGGCATCCGTGGCCTCGGCACAGTAGCTGAAAGACTTGGGCTGATTTGCGAGAAACTGGTTGAGAGTGGCAAAGTGAAACTGATTGTTGCCTTGACCTTGATTGCCTTGATTGCCTTGCCCTTGAGTACGTTCTTGCAAGAGTTGCAGAATCATCTGAGCATTGGCGTTGGTGCCTGCCATGATTGCTTGCCATGCCTCCGGAGGTGGAGGTGGTGGCGGAGGGTTCGCTTGACTCCCTTCATTGCGATCCGGATTTTGACGCGTTGGCGGAGACATCCTGAAGAGGGTGACATCCGTTAGCATATTGATAGACAAATAGACAAGTAGAATCAACGGATAGAAATTGCAACATATAGTCTTCGCAATAAACATTCGAATGAAGATGAACGAATGAATTCCGTAGTAAATCATCACAATTCCATAAGTTGAGAAGCCACTTGAAAAAGATATGGAATGAACATATGAATTCCAAGCAACTCGAATACCACAATACAAAACAAAACAAGTATTGGCTTGCAGAATAAGCCGGAACAAGGCTGTGCACATGACATACGAAGCGTCCCCGAGTCGGCATAGCCATGGACTCTTTAAGACACTACGAGACCACTGTAAAATCAACCGTGTACAGGCGGACCACTAGACGTCGAACCCCAATCTCATATCATGCGTCTGTCGGAAAGATATCCTAAGGCTACTTGAATTCCCACTTATAAACTCCCGAAACTTTCTGGTTATGCAATCTGGTGTAGGGGATACAGGGGACACAAAACATATCACCCAAACTAGCAATCCCTAGATCCAGCTGTATCCATCCGTCAACACATAACCAAGAAACCTTCGAAAATCGTTTACCTCAACCTTCAAAAAACATCCGTTATACAAGTTATGGCAATACTCCCGAACTCCCACCCAGTACTGGGTGGCGTCGAGGTGATCTCTCCAACAACTGCATAAAAGAGATTTCGATGTTGGCGAAACTCAGGTATTCCAGAACTGCAACGATAAAATTATGACGACAACACCTCGGAGCTCAACTCCCCGGGACACTGCCACAACCCCTAAATGACAGGAGGCACCAAGAACAATGTTCTCGTCACAAAACCATCGGAACGATTCCAAGATACCCGCGTGATCCTAAAAAAAATTTAGTGAAATTTGAGGAGAGGATAGTCAAAACTTCTACGTCAGGAGACCTCGCCAGAGCGACGAAGGGACTGAGGAGTAAAAAGAACCCTACTCTCCGATATATATAATCCTAAGACTCAAAACATTTTTGTTCTAGACTCAGCAACGCCAGCGATTCGATCAAGCGGGGGCTCCTAAGTCGGGATGGCTCACGATTACCAACATAGCATACGATGCGGCTATATCTCCCACGTGTCGAGGCACGACTTAGAGGCATAACCGCATAGTGGTTTTGTCGCAAGAAGGGTCATCTTCACACAATCCCATGTAATGAACAAGAATGGGATAAAGAGTTGGCTTACAATCGCCACTTCACACAATACATAAATATTATACATACATCATCCAAAATACAAACATATAGAACGACTACGGTCAAAATCCAGATGAAAACAAGACAACCCCAAATGCTAGATCCCCGATCGTCCCAACTGGGCTCCACTACTGATCATCAGGAAAAGACACATAGTAACGACCACGTTCCTCGTCGAACTCCCACTTGAGATCAAAGCCATCATCTGCACTGGCATCGTCGGCACCTGCAACTGTTTTGGTAGAATCTGTGAGTCACGGGGACTCAGCAATCTCACACCCGCGAGATCAAGACTATTTAAGCTTATAGGAAAGGATGGTGTAATGAGGTGGAGCTACAGCAGCAAAAGCATATATGGTGGCTAACTTGCACAAATGAGAGCGAGAAGCGAAGCAACGGAACGGACGTCATCTAGCAATGACCAAGAAGTGATCCTGAACACCTGCTTACGTCATACATAACTCAGACCGTGTTCACTTCCCGGACTCCGCCGAGAAGAGACCATCACGGCTACACACGCAGTTGATGTATTTTACTTGGGTCAAGTGACAAGTTCTCTACAACCGGACATTAACAAATTCCCATCTGCCTCATCACCGCGGGCACGGCTTTCGAAAGATAATACCCTGCAGGGGTGTCCCAACTTAGCCCATCATAAGCTCTCACGGTCAACGAAGGATAAACCTTCTCCCGAAAAGACCCGATCAGTCTCGGAATCCCGGTTTACAAGACATCTCGACAATGGTAAAACAAGACCAGCAAAGCCCCCGAATGTGCCGACAAATCCCGATAGGAGCTGCACATATCTCGTTCGCAGGGCACAATGGATGAGCCAGACGTCGGGTTGGCATAGACCCTGGTTGCCCAGGGGGCGCCGGACATCGCTCGGTTTGG
The DNA here is from genome assembly GCA_021605145.1 of Aegilops bicornis. NCBI lineage: Eukaryota > Viridiplantae > Streptophyta > Magnoliopsida > Poales > Poaceae > Aegilops > Aegilops bicornis. The sequence goes on along the minus strand of CM038675.1, from coordinate 54,982,552 downwards.
GCCAGCACTCGAAGGAGCACTGGTCTGGGGGTTTAAAATAAAGATGACCCTCGGGCTCGCGAAAACCCGGGGGAAAATGCTTAGGCGGCAAATGGTAAAACCAAAGTTGGGCCTTGCTGGAGGAGTATTATTCAAGGCGAACTGTCAAGGGGGTCCCATAAATCACCCGACCGTGTAAGGAACGCAAACTCAAGGGACATAATCCCGGTATAACAGTAACTAGGGCGGCAAGAGTGGAACAAAACACCAGGCATAAGGCCGAGCCTTCCACCCTTTACCAAATATATATAGATGATTAATTAAATAAGAGATATTTTGATATCCCAACATATCCATGTTCCGACATGGAACAACTTCAACTTCACCTGCAACTAGCAACGCTATAAGAGGGGCTGAGCAAAAGCGGTAACATAGCCAAACAACGGTTTGCTAGGAAAGGATGGTTAGGGGCTGACATGGCTAAAATGGGAGACATGATATAGCAAGTGATAGGTAGCGAGCATGGCAATAGAGCGAACAACTAGCATAGCAAAGATAGAAGTGATTTCGAGGGGTGGTCATCTTGCCTGCAAGGTTCTCAGAGTTGTCGAAAGCTTGATCCTCGTAAGCGTACTCGACAGGTTCCTCGATCACGAACTCGTGTCCCGGCTCTACCCAAGACAAGAACACAAACAAACGGAACCACAATCAACAACGAGAAATGCGCAAGAAACATGATGCAAAACATGTATGATATGCAAGATATGATATGCAATGCATATGCGTGCTCCGGAAGGAAAATGATGAACATGGCAGTAACTTGGCAAACCAAGCATGCCACTGTAAACATAAGATGATTTTGGTCGAAATCGATATAAAGATCGCCGGAATCGGATGCACGGTTTGCAAACGGCAAGCAAAACAAGAATGACACCAATCTGCGATAAACAGCAAGATAGCACTTAAAAAGCAACAAGCAACAATGCTACAGCACCCCAACATAGCAACAAAGCACACGGTAGTAATCTACAGGAGATGATTGACAAAATATGAACACTGAGCTACGGCTAGTTCACAACATATCAAGCTCAAACAAGCATGGCAAAAGTGCAAAAGATTACAGGTTCACAGACTTAGTGAAAAACAGGACATGGCAGTAAACAGCATCAGGTAGCAATGTTCAGAGCACTAAATGAACATGCTACAGGAACTTATCATAGCAAAACAAGGCATGGCAGTGTTCTACTAAATGCACATGACAAAAGTCCCTTAATGACCATAAGCCAGAAAGGACCAGAATATATGATGGCAAGCATGTAAACATAGCAAGTTTCGTTATCAGGTTTCAGACTTAGCAGAAAACAGAGCATGGCAGAAATAATAATATGTACGCCCCTTTGTGAGCTTGATGCACTCACTACAGAGCAACGCATGACAAACCAAGCATACCTACAGAAAGATAGCATGCTTATGAAGCTATCAATGGCAAGAACAATTGCATAGCATGTATGGATCAACTACAATAAGCTTGGCAAACTTGCATATCATGTTAAGAATCTGTCAGAAATATTTTATAGCAAAAGTAGAGCAAGAATGAGTCATGCTATGTCACTCCATAATTGCAAACAATTGCAGGAATGGATCAGTTACAACTATAGCTACAAAATATCTTTATTGAACATCTCCAAAATATCCATGGATCTCTCTGTAGCATCAAGTTTACATGGCAACAAAATTACAGCAGACAAGGAAACATTACGGAGCCTACTTCGCATGCTTGTGCTAGTCACCACAGAGATCACACAAATACATGGACTACACCACTGGAAATATGGCATGGCATACTTCAAAACACATGTAGAGCTCATGCCCAAACTATGCACAGATTTAATGATACAAAAATGACAAATCTCCAAGTTCTGATAAGAACCAGAGAATAACAGGAACTAGCCCTCTTCCAACAGAGATTTGGGCATCAAGATGACCTCTAATGAACATAGTGCAATTGAACAAAATGAAGAACATCACGAGCGAACAATTTGACATATTACACGCGCGAATTGGAGTTACGTGCAAGGAGTTATACCCTGATGAACATGGACACATGTCATCGAAAATCCAAGACTTAGAAAAAAAACGGGGACGGGGAGAGGTCAAAGCTAGTACCAGATCCGATCGAGGGAAGAGCTCGGGCTCGGGCTTGGCCTCGCCGGCGACGGGAGAGGAAGGAGGAGGCAGGGCGGCGACCGGAGCTGCGGGAGGAGAAGGCCGGCGGCCGGCGGCGGCGGAGGAGGGCGGCGGCGTTACCGGGCGGCGCGGGGCGCAAGCGGGCGCGCGGCAAGGCGGGCGGGCGGCAGGGCGGCGGCTGGCACGGCGGCGGGCAGGCGCGTCGGGCGACGGCGCGGTGGAGATGGCAGCGGCAACACGTGGCGGCGGCGGTGAAGTCGGACGTGTCCGTCGGTGGCAAATTTGTCCGGCCGCGCGCGGTGGAGAATTTTAGGGTTTGGACTTCAGATGTATTTCAGGATGCCCACATATTTATAGGTAGAGGGAGCTAGGAGGCTCCAAATGAGGTGCGGTTTTCGCCCATACGATCGTGATCGAACGACCTAGAGCATGGAAGAGAGTTTGGTGTGTTTTGGGCTGGTTTTAGAGGGGATTTTTGCTGGACACTCAAATGGACTTGGCGGATGCCCGGTTAACCGTTGGAGTACCAAACGACCTCCGAATGGAACGAAACTTTACCGGTGGTCTCCGGATGGTATAATAAGGCCACTTGACAAGCCTCGGTCCATTCCGAGAAAGTTTGACACCCGCACACGAAAGAAGACGAAAGGGGTGTACCGGAGGAGTAGGAGCGCCGGATTGCAAAATGGACAACGGGGAAAATGCTCGGATGCATGAGACGAACACGTATGAAAATGCAATGCACATGATGACATGATATGAAATGCAAGACATGACAAAAAAAACAAAACGAAAGACAAAAACCCGACCACGGAGGGAATAACATATCACAAAGCCGAAAATGGCAAGAGTCGGAGTTACAAATATGGCAAGTTACATGCGGGGTGTTACAGCACGTGCTGCTAGGAGCCGCTACCAACTATCGACTCTGGTGGTGTCCATGTGTACGTGAACCTATAGGGTCGCATACTTAAGGGGTTGCAGCCCATTCGGATTGGATTTGAGTGAAAAATGGATGTGGACTCCTAGTGGGCTCAAGTGTTGAGCCCACCTCGGAGGTCTATATAAAGGGGAGTGGACACACCACTTAGGGTTGATCGGATTGAACCCTAGTTAGCCGCCGCCACTCCCCATGCCCATGCTGTGCGACCGGACCTAGCAGTCCGCCGCTCGACGCTGCTCCCCGTACGTGTGGATACCTTGGAGGCATCGCATCTGCGGTGCTTGGACGAACCGTTCGAGGGAACCGCGAGGTGCCGTTCGCGGGAGATCACCGTTCACGGGTCTTCGCTGTTCGCGGGAGATCGGCTACACGCATCACCAACTCTACTTCCGATGTGGTGACTGCGCGTCTAGTGGTAAACCCGATCACGTGATCTATTTCCAGCAACATGATCTTGGGTGCGCGGTAGAAAATTCTATTTGGCGCTAGCGTAGCGTACCGCGTGTTCCAACACCCTCCTCGTTACCTGATTCATCATAAGAAATAATAGGAGGATATTGGGAAGTCTCTTCCCTTTCATTAGTATTTTCTTCATCTTCTATTTGTTTTCTTTTCTTGGCAATATAAGGATTTTCAATGCAATTCACCGCACAATACATATAAATTTCCTCTAGATCAAATTCAAGAAGTTTATAATGGGAAAATTCTGGAAGATAGTTAGTCATACGTTTCGTTTCTTCGTAGCCCATAAAAAAACTAAGTTCATTATAATGTGCAAGGGAAATCAAGTCATCACAATTTTTGGACACGATTAGATCATGAAACAATTTGCATCGGATAGTTAAATGACCCCGTTCATTGGAAAGTTCACAAGTATGGCCAAGAAAATTTAAATTTTCAGCACAAACATCTAGCCTTTCTTGCAACAATTTAGTTTCTAAATGCTTATGCTTCTTGCAATATCTATCTTCCCTATTTGGTGTGTACTTGCAAACCCAATGCCCTCCACAAAAATTGACATGTTTATAGGAGACATTTTCATCATGACTAGTGCAATCATCATTAGTACCATAGATATTCAAGGAGTTCATACTAACAACATTGAAATCATGTTCATCGTTCAAAGATTTAGTGCCAAACATTTTAATGCATTCTTCTTCTAACACTTTGGCACAATTTTCCTTTCCATCATACTCACGAAAGATATTAAAAAGATGAAGCGTATGAGACAAACTCAATTCCATTTTTTTGTAGTTTTCTTTTATAAACTAAACTAGCGATAAAACAAGAAACAAAAAGATTCGATTGCAAGATCTAAAGATATACCTTCAAGCACTCACCTCCCCGGCAACGGTGCCAGAAAAGAGCTTAGTTGATGGGGTGTGAGTGCCGCTTACCTAGCCTCCCCGGCAACGGCGCCAGAAACTGCTTGATGTCTACTACGCAACCTTCTTCTTGTAGACGTTGTTGGGCCTCCAAGTGCAGAGGTTTGTAGGACAATAGAAAATTTGCCTCAAGTGGATGACCTAAGGTTTATCAATCCGTGGGAGGCATAGGATGAAGATGGTCTCTCTCAAGCAACCCTGCAACCAAATAACAAAGAGTCTCTTGTGTCCCCAACACACCCAATACAGTGGTAAATTGTATAGGTGCACTAGTTCGGCGAAGAGATGGTGATACAAGTGCAATATGGATGGTAGATATAGGTATTTGTAATCTGAAAATATAAAAACAGCAAGGTAACAAGTGGTAAAAGTGAGCGTAAACGGTATTGCAATGCTAGGAAACAAGGCCTAGGGTTCATACTTTCACTAGTGCAAGTTCTCTCAACAATAATAACACAATTGGATCATATAACTATCCCTCAACATGCAACAAAGAGTCACTCCAAAGTCACTAATAGCGGAGAACAAGCGAAGAGATTATGGTAGGGTCTGAAACCACCTCAAAGTTATTCTTTCCAATCAATCCATTGGCTATTCCTATAAGTGTCACAAACAGCCCTAGAGTTCGTACTAGAATAACACCTTAAGACGCAAATCAACCAAAACCCTAATGTCACCTAGATACTCCAATGTCACCTCAAGTATCCGTGGGTATGATTATATGATATGCATCACACAATCTCAGATTCATCTATTCAACCAACACATTGAAACTCAAAGAGTGCCCCAAAGTTTCTACCGGAGAATCTAGACGAAAACGTGTGTCAACCCATATGCATAGGTTCATGGGTGGAACCCGCAAGTTGATCACCAAAACATATATCAAGTGAATCACATGATATCCCAATGTCACCACAGATACGCACGGCAAGACATACCACTACTACAAAAAGAGCTATAGCCAATATGGACACTAATGGCGCACTGTACATGTGGTGCGCCATTACTAAATACTAATGGCGCACCATGTGTTGGTGCGCCATTAGTGTGCAAATACTAATGGCGCACCACATCCACGGTGCACCGTGGGAGTGGTGTAGTAATGGCGCACCATCCCACGGTGCGCCATTAGTAATTACGTTTCAAAAAAACTCAAATTTATTTTTATTTTTATTTTTTAAACTACTAATGGCGCACCGCGGGAGTGGTGCACCATTACTAGTTGAACTAGTAATGGCGCATCATCCCACGGTGCGCCATTAGTAATTTGGCACAAACATTCCCCCGAATGCACCCCTCCCCCCCTGTGGACCGTCTTTTCAGTTTCAAAAAAAAAATAAAAGAAAATGATAGAAATGTCAAAAAAAAAATAAAAGAAAATAAGATTCCCATGTGATATGTGGTCTAGTTGTTAGCAAAATTTACAGACATGAATTTTCGACTTTTTTGCAAAATCTCTCAAGAATTTTTACCGGGGGGGTGAGGGGGGGGGGGGTCCCTGTTAAACATTTTCAAAATCCTCAAAAACCTAACACAAAAAAAGATACGGGGCTTTTAAGATCTGGAGAGGCAAAAAAATTCAAAAAAATTCAAACTTACTAATGGCGCACCTGCCCGTGGTGCGCCATTAGTATCTTCCTGCCTTCAAAATTCAAAATAAATCAAAAAAATAATTTTTTTTACTAATGGCGCACCTGCCCATGGTGCGCCATTAGTAACTTCCCGCCTTCAAAATTCAAAATAAATAAAAAAATAAAAAAAAGTTACTAATGGCGCACCTGCCCATGGTGCGCCATTAGTATCTTCCCGCCTTCAAAATTCAAAATAAAAAAAATAAAAAAATTAGTAATGGCGCACCTGCCCACGGTGCGCCATTACTATGCCGTATATATGGCTGGGCGTGTGCTCTCTCCTCCTTACCTCTTCATTCTTCTCGTCCACTCCATCTCCTCCTCTCCTCCACTCCATCTTCCCTTCTCTCCTCCACCATACTACCCTCCTCCTCTCCGGCGACCTCCTCCTCCTCTCCGGCGACCTCCTCCTCCCTCCTCTCCTCCCCTCCCCTCCCCTCACGGTTTCTCCTCCCTCCTCTCAGGTGAGCTCCTCCTCCCTCCTCTCCGGTGAGCTCCTCCTCCCTCCTCTCCGGTGAGCTCCTCCTCCCTCCTCTCCTCCCATCCCCTCATGGTTTCTCTTTCCTCCTCTCCGATGCTCCGGTGAACTCCTCTCCAGCGACCTCCTCCTCCTCTTCGGCGATGTAGGCGAGCGCCTCTCCGGTGACCTCCTCCTCCTCCTCTCCGGCGAACTCCTCTCCGGCAAAAGAACACGGCAAAAGAACGTACAAGATCCAAAAACAGGAACAAAATTTGAAATAATATCGTGCAAAAAAACAAGCAAAAAAAATGAGCAAAAAATGGGCAAAAAAATTGCGATCCAGATCCAAATTCAAAATTCAAAAATAGCAATGGCGCACGGTGGGGGTTAGAAGGTGCGCCAGTACTATTTTCCCGCCTTCAAAATTCAAAAATACTAATGGCGCACCGTGGCCTATACTAATGGCGCACCAGTGGCCTATACTAATGGCGCACTGTGGCCTATACTAATGGTGCACCAGTGGTGCGCCATTAGTATACCAGATACTAATGGCGCACCACTGGTGCGCCATTAGTAAAAAATACTAGTGGCGTGATGCTAGTGGCGCACCAGTAGTGCGCCATTAGTAGGCAAAACTGGTGCGCCACTAGTAGGCCTTTTCCTAGTAGTGTACATCAAGTGTTCTCAAATCATTAAAGACTCAATCCGATAAGATTACTTCAAAGGGAAAACTCAATCCATTACAAGAGAATAGAGGGGGAGAAGCAACATAAGATCCAACTATAATAGCAAAGCTCGCGATACATCAAGATCGTGCCAAATCAAGAACACGAGAGAGAGAGAGAGAGATCAAACACATAGCTACTAGTACATACCCTCAGCCCCGAGGGTGAACTACTCCCTCCTCTCGTCATGGAGAGCGCGGGATGATGAAGATGGCCACGGTGAGGATCCCTCCCGGCGAGTGCGGAACAGGTCCCGATTGGTTTTGGTGGCTCTGAGAGGCTTGCGGCGGCGGAACTCCCGATCTATTCTGTTCCCCGATCGTTTTAGGGTATATGGGTATATATAGGAGGAAGAAGTACGTCAGGGGAGCCACAAGGGGCCCAGGAGGGTGGAGGGCGCGCCCCCCTACCTCGTGGCTCCCTCGTTTCTTTCCTGACCTGACGTGCACTCCAAGTCTATCGGGTAGCTTTCCTTCCAAAAATAACTTCTCCAGAAGGTTTCATTCCGTTTCGACTCCGTTTGATATTCCTTTTCTTCAAAACACTGAAACAAGGGAAAAAACAGGAACTGGCACTGGGCTATGGGTCAATAGGTTAGTCCCAAAAGTAATATAAAATTGTTTAATAAAGCCCATAAACATCCAAAACAAATAATATAATAGCATGGAACGATAAAAAAATATAGATACGTTGGAGATGTATCAGCGCGCCGCCCCGTCCTCCTCCTCCCCGAGCACTACGACCTCTGCCCCGGCCTCGCCCACGGCCTCGCCCCCTCCCCCTTCCCCTCGCGGCCGGCTCCACCACCGCAGGCTCAGTAGGGGGAGGGACGCGCTGTCGAGCGGCGACCCTCGCCGCCACCAACAAGGGACCAGGATTCCCTTTCTCCATGGCTAGTGAAAGGAAGAAGCGGAAGCAGGAGGGGATAGATGACAGAAGAGTACGGGATGCCACTCCCCCTTCCCCCTCCTTATAAAGGGGCGGGGTCGGGGCTCGGCCGCCCCGCGCCGCCAATCCAGCCACCAGAGGCGTAGGGAATCGAGACCGACCCGCTGCCCCAACCAGCGACGGCCCGGTTTCCCGCCTCCACGGCTTGCCACCCCAAGAGCATGGAGGACGCGTGGCGAACGTGCAGAATCGAGGGGACGGGTGAAGCGACCTCTCCCCACCCCGTGATCGTGGGGTGTGGACGCCTTGAAGACCGCAACCCGGCCCCGCACAGTAAATAAGCCGCTCCCCCACGCCTCCCTCCTTTCATGGGGAAGGCGCGAGCTGCCCATTTACTGCGATGTGACGCATGCGTGCAGGAACCGCCCCCGCATGTCGCCCACGTCAGGCGCGCCCCTCCACGACGCGCCTTCAACATAGGTCGTGGGGAGCGCGGCGCGCGAAAAGTTTTACCGCGGTAAAAAACCGACCCGCCTGCCCGCGCGGTGTTTTGGGCCTGGCCCAACAACGTGTCACACTTATGTGTGGCCTAGGCCTGGGGGCTCCTGTCGGTGTACAAAAGAAGGGGCGCAACTTTGTACCCCTTTCATCGACGAGGATCGTCGTCACAACAGGAGGCGGCAGCGTCGCCTCGCCATCGCCGAGATGGACATGGAAGCCATGGCGGTGTGGCGTGGACGCTTCCAGCAGGACATCGTCAACGAGCGCCAGTTCTACAAGCAAAGGAGGACGGAGAGGGAGGCGAGGAGGATGGAGCGAGCCGCCAATCAGAAGGACAAGCGTGCGCGCAAGCAGGCCGCTCAATTGAACATGAAGCTAGGAGAAGCGTCGTCCTGGGACTCCGAGGACAAGCGGTATGCTGACGCCTACATTCAGACGTCGGAGAAGGACGAGTCAGAAAACGACGAGTAGTTGATCCTGTTTTTTATCTTTCTATATTAGAACTATCTATGTATCCTATGTATCCTTTTTCTATCGGAAAAAATGGCCGGCGGCGTCGGTGACGAAGCAAGCGGGCGAGGGTGTGCTGTTGGATGGGGAGAGGCCAATGTGCCACCGACCAGCGGGCCCGGGGAGGATAGAGGGCGAGCGCGCACGACCGTTTTGTGTCCGCGCTGACGCAAATCTGGTTCAAAAATGGGCCGGGAATAAGTCGGCATGCGGACGAAAAGCGGGTGCGCGTCCGTTTGGGTTGGCACGTTGGGCCGACTTTTCTGTCCACGCCGATCCAAACAGACGGCGGTGGATGAAATGGGTCGCCCCATTGGAGTTGCTCTAACTCCAGTAACAAAAAACTCAAGCACCATGACAATAATTTCAGACTTTAATATATGTTGATAAAATTGTGCTCGAAAACCATCTGTACCTAGGGCTTTTAATGGGCCAATCTGAAACAGCGCGTCAGAGACCTCTTTTTCTGAATAAGGACCGCAAAGAAAAGCGTTCATCTCCTCTGAAACCTCTGAATATGATTTCTTTGTGCTCTCCAAACCGCACGACGGTGCTAATAACTCATATGTAAACAATATCGAACCTTGTAATGTTACCCATATATTCAGTAGGATTAAAACCCTGTAGCTGCTTCTAAATAATCTTACAATTACAATTGGATCCTGGCCAGTATTTTCTAATTAACTTTGGAGATACATAAAAGAACATCATAGATCTATAACATGCATCATTACAATATCTAATAATCTTGTATTCAAATATCAAATAGCTACTATTTTTAGGCATGTAAACATTAGCGATAAGTAGATACATTAGTTATGACAACATCGCCTATTTTACAACCGTTGTCCAATATAGTAGAAGAATACCCGCCCGTTGTAGAGGGAGTCTCTTTAGAAATATTATTCTATAAATGAAACAGGTATAAGACGCATGACAAATTTAATGTACTAAATTTAATTGATCGTGCGTGAAATAGCTGTATAATTGAGGACTAAAATATTAGTGACGTGGACAACTATATGGCTAAAAAAATATGGCATGGATAAGTTGCCTATGAAAGAAGTACTATTATCAATTGTTGTTAGTAGAGCTGACATGGACAATTGATTGGCTAAATTAGCTGGCGATGTGGATAGCTTGCATTTTGAGATAGCAAAATAAAAAATGTATCTTAGTGGGGCTTTCCTTTATAAGATATAATGAGGGCATCTTCTAGGGAGACCTGCAAAACTCAGGTATATGATTGACTAGACACTTTTTTCTTCACTCTCGCAATCCAACGCGGTCGTGCGTCAGTTCGCGAAGCAGTCTGGAAGTTCATTTTCCGGCAAAGTGGAGACAGACATGGAGGGAGATATACCGAAGTTCGGACATCCACTTGACCAATCAAAAGGTCTCTCTTCACATGCATGGTCTCCTGTCCTTTCTCTCCTCCCAACATGACACCACCTCACAAATAATGCACCGCATGCATGATCTCCGCCTACTTTTTCTCCTCTCAGTGGGATACTTTGCAATTAGCGTTGGATGTCACCCTCCTGTATTTTGACCGCCTACCATGCCCGGACATTTAAAAATGGACATATACCGAAGGAATTTGTGGGTCAGCGTTGGAGATGCCCTTAGATAACTAGGCACATGCTAAATGTAAGCCGTATGTACTGCCTGCATTTCTAAATGTAATTCTTTTGAGAGATTTTAATATAAGATACATACAACTCCAAAATATGTCTATATACGTCCATATATAATCCGTATTGAAATCTTTTAAAAGACTAAGTATATTTAGAAACAAAGGAAGTACACGCAAAAAGTAGCACTCCCGAGCTGGCTAGGTTTTTATTTTTTGAGGGGACCGACCTGGCTAGGTAGCACTCCCGAGCACCCTTTTTTTTCTTTTCGAGGGACGAAGGGCCGTGGTTCTCGGTACAGTGGGCCGCCGCACAGACACACACTGATGCGGCGCCGCCATGTAGTGGGATGATTCTAAAAAAAAGAACTCAGGGACTCCACTTTGTTTTTAGTGGGCTGGCTCGCGGCATAAACTTACGTAATGTACTCCTACATAAATTCAGTTTTGATAAAAAACTTAAATTCATTTTTGGTAAATACAGTATGGTAAGAGCATCTCTAGCAGACCCTGTATAATGCTTACTGTCGGTGTCAAAACCGGCGGATCTCGGGTAGGGGTCCCGAACTGTACATCTAGAATCGATGGTAACAGGAGACAGGGGACACGATGTTTACCCAGGTTTGGGCCCTCTCTATGGAGGTAATACCCTACATCCTGCTTGATTGATCTTCATGAAAATGTGTATTACCAGAGTTGATCTACCACGAGATCGTAATGGCTAAACCCTAGAAGTCTAGCCTATGTGTATATGGTAATGAATGTATCCTTTCCGGACTAACCCCTCCGGTTTATATAGACACCGTGGGATCTAGGGTTTACATGGAGTCGGTTACATAAGAAGGAATCTTCATAATTGTTCGCCAAGCTTGCCTTCCACCCAAGGAGAGTCCAATCCGGACACGAGTATGGTCTTCGATCTTCATGTCTTCACACTTGTAGGAAAAGGGGCTTTTACCCCGGTTCATAAGGGCCTTTAGTCCTGGTTTTGGAACCGGGACTAAAGGGTCGTTACTAATGCCCTAGCCCTTTAGTCCCGGTTCTTACACGAACCGGGACTAAAGGCCGTCCACGTGGCCGGTGCGGGGAGCCCAGGCAGGAGGGCCTTTGGTCCCGGTTGGTGCCACCAACCGGGACCAATAGGCATCCACGCGTCAGCACTTGGCAGGAGCTGAGGTTTTTGTTTTTTTTTTTGAAAGGAGGTGGTTTAGGGGTTTGGGGGGCTTAATTTAGGTGTTTCATGTATTGTGTTAGCTAGCTAATTAATAGACAGAAGTGTCCTCTCTTATCTCTGTGCTTTGTCGACGCTACGTACTATATACGTATGGAGAGGAGCAGACACGCTAGCTAGTAATCAAATGAAGGAAACAGAAGATCGTCATGAACATATATATATATGCATACAGAGAGAAGTGATATCAACCACCTCTCCTTCTCCGAGATATTGGTCGAACAACAAGTTCTCGTATATCTATCCGACACTACCGGCTACATATATACAATAATTATCTCTTACAATACAATCTCCTAATTATATTGTAGGAACACAGGGTCCACATAGTATTCTCCGTTTTCAGCGATCACGTGGTCAAGGAAGAATGCCGCCAATTCCTCTTGAATTCCTCGCATACGATATAGTGCAAGGAGTTGATCCCGCTTCCGAAAAATCTAATTTGAAGAAGGGGGTCAATACATATATATATATATGAATAAATGAAACTCAACACAAATGATGGTAATAAAATAAATTTGTGAATATTATTGCTTACGCACTTCATATTGTTCTTCAGTGTAGCCCCGCTCACAGGTATGGTAGCGGATGGACTCGCAAATGTAGTATCCACAGTAATTATTCCCGGGTTGCTGCCACAACCACTTTACAAGAAATAGAGGTCAATCAAACTGATAAGCAAGCATGCTAAATGGTATTGATCAAACTAGCGCTTGAATCACTAGGAGATGCGTGGAACATGCTACTATAGTACTTACTTTCGGGTGTCTAAATTGCAGCTGGTTCGGCAGTCCCAGGGCTTTTGAGGTGAATTTTCTCCAAACCCTGCCAGACAAAGAAAACAATTACTTGATATCAGGAAATGAACAAAGTTGCTGATATGGTGGATAATGATCGATTTAACTTACTTCTGGAGCATTTGAGTCATGTTCGCATAGTCCTGGGATCTTTTCGTCTCGAGTCTAAGACGGTTACTACTCCCGGCTCAAGCTTAATCTCTAGGAGAATATAGTGGAAGCTGCGCATGCATGCATAAGTCATCAATTACATTACCATAACCTAGACTAATAAGGGAAACCGAATATGCAGAAGACAGTAACACTCACTTGAAGTTGTAACGAAAGAGTATTATATCTTTGTTTTGATTTATTACCAACGATTGTAGCAAGTTGGCCTCGCTATCTTTGGCATGAAATTTAACCTGATAATCATCTATGAGATTTGTGTTAATGAACCCAATATCACCGATTTGTCTTTTCTTCAATTCGGCGATCTTCAATCTGCATAATATAGTGAGGATAAGTATAAATACATGCAATGAAAGAGCTGACCTATATAGAGAGACTTAATGACAGAAGTAGTACTACTTACAGATTGATCGTTGTTTTATCGAGGGACTTCAGATTGTAAAACTGGTCATGCTCCGGTTTAACTCTCAGCGTTAAAGTACTCATCCCATCAAACTCTCTGCAGGTTTTCATGTGCCAATCATGTAGTCTTCGCATCATCGTGCTTAGAGATTTGACATCTTTGACGAGAGGCTTCCCGTAATGGTATTTGTGTTCGTCCACCTCCATGATTTCATAATGTACATCGTCGGGCAGGTAATCTCCAAGATCGGTATAACCGGGCACCATACCCGGATCATTAGCAACGATGTCTTTTGACACCTTGAGCGGGGGGCACGATTGGTTCTCTTGCTCGCCGAGCTGGGCAATTTTTTTCCCAGCTTGTCGTTCTTTCATCCTTTTATCATTGACAGTACTTCCCGACCGCTCCGCTTCGGCATATGCCTTTGCAAGAACGCGCTCATAGTTGCCTTTTGGCGGAGACTTTGGTGGTTTTGTCAGGGCAGCCAGAGTGCGCTTTGCTTTCACCGGATCTACCTTCTCCTCCGGAGGTGCATGTTTCTTTGCTTTGACCCCTTCAAAGAAGTTCTTCACTTCGGCTCACACGATCTTCGCGTTCTCCTCCTCGGTCCTCTCATATGGTAACTTCTCTGGAGTCTTCAGAGAAGGACCGAATCTGTATTGCCTCCCGCCTCTGGAAGCTGTACTGCTAGACGCCGGCAGAGCAGACGGAGCGGCTGCGGCTGTCTTCTTTCCTTGCTTACGAGGTGGAGGAGAAGGACTACGATGCGCCGGAGCAGCCGCAGCGGCGGCGGGTCTCTTCCGCCCTTGCTGACGAGGTGGAGAAGGAGGAGGTTGGCTGCTCTAGCGCGCCGGCGCTGGCGGAGAAGGAGGCGGAGTGCCGCCACACGCCGGAGAAGGAGGCTGAGTGCCCTGATCACTCGCCGGAGGAGGAGGCGGAGGAGGACGCGGAGTGCCCTTACTCGCCGGAGCCGTCGAGTTCGGAAGCTTGATGAGCTCCTTCCACCATAGGCATGGAGTCTTCAGAGCTAAACCCAGCCGAGTCTCCCCTTCACCGGTAGGGTGGTCAAGCCGGAGGTCCTCAAATCCCTCCGTTATTTCATCCACCATCACCCTAGCATATCATACGGAATCGGCGGCGGTGGTAGGTTGCGCGGGTTCAAGATGGGTAAAACAGAGCGAATAGCCGCCTTGACTTTCAAGTTCTGCCATTCCTTCATAAGGTGGCAATGTTGAGACTCCGTGATAGCATCCACGGGGTAGCTAGGAGTAGCCGCATGCTCTAGCTGAGGCAGCTCGGTGGAAGCCACGCTGCTTCTACGCTGAGATGGCGGTGTAGCTTCGGGGGCAGTTTCGGCATCTCTATTGCCGTCTTGTTCCTCTAGCACTTGAACCCTTTCGTGCAGACGCTGAATTTGGATCTGCTCCACTTTTTTCGTCCTCTCCTGGGTTTTGTAACCGCCCGCGTCCGGAAAACCAGCCTTCCACGGAACGGAACCTGGCGTGCCTCGTGTCCGTCCAGGGTGCTCAGGATTCCCGAGGGCCATTGTGAGCTCGTCGTTCTCTCTGTCTGGAACGAATGTCCCTTGCTGCGCTGCATCGATATAGTGCTGAATCTTCTTGACGGGTATTGCAAGTTGCTCGTCCGTCCAACGACACCTCCCTGATACAGGGTCCAAGGTTCCGCCAGCCCCGAAGAACCAAGTCCGGCAACGGTCTGGCCAGTTCATTATCTGTGATTCGATCCCTTTATCAAGCACATCCCTCTGAGACTTGGCCCACTTAGGCCGGGCTTTGAGGTAGCCACCTGACCCCGTGCGATGGTGAAGCTTCTTCTTCGCAGCATTCATCTTTTTTGTCGCTGACATCTTCTTACTCTTTTCCGATATCTTGTGGGCCACAAATGCGGGCCAGTGATCTCTAATCTTCTCATACCGGCCGATGAATTCAGGTGTCTCTTCTTTGTCGACAAACGTTTTCAGCTCATTCTTCCACCTCCTGAATAGGTCTGCCATCTTCTTAAGAGCATGAGACTTGATTAATTGCTCTATAACTGGCTTCTCCGGATCCTCCTCTAGCGGTAGGGTGAAATTTGCCTTCAGCTCAGTCCAAAGATCATCTTTCTGCATATCATTGAAATAAGACACCTCAGGGTCTTCATTCTTAGGCTTATACCATTGGTGGATGCTGATCGGGATCTTGTCCCTAACTAGAACCCCGCACTGAGCAGCAAAAGCATCCTTTGTCCGGAGGGGTTCAATCGGTTGGCCGTCACGCGCGCTTGCTGTGATCTCAAACCTTTCATCCGAGCGCAACTTTCTCTTTGGGCCTCGTCTCTTTACCGCAGTTGTGCTCGATCCGGAGGGCTAGAAAAAAGAAGAAAGACGAGTGTTAATTAATATGTGTACATACCAAAACAATGAATGCATCAATTTGCTAGTCAGCACAGGCTTAACTAATATATTTACCTGTCCGGACTCTGTTCGGTCACCGGAGCCGTCACCACGGGCTCCTTCTTGCACCAGCATTGGGTCACCGGAGCCATCATAATCATGTCTTTCCTCCTCCACTCTTCGATCACTGCAGCCAGCTTCTTCACCCTGTTCTTCCATACCATCATTGTCGTTAAGATACGACAAGATATCACCTCCGGCTAAGATTATGTCCCCCAACACCTCTTCTGCTTGCTCATCTCGTCCGTGCTCCATTGTTTCTGCAAATATTACAACATGGCAATTATTACACAAACATGACAGCAGGTGGATATATTAGTGCAAACGTAGACCTAGCTTATTCCGGGTTTGGGGTGGCCTAGGCAATGCTTCAAGGGTAGGGGCGCGGCGGGAGGGGGTAGGAGACCGACATCGTTTTCTTCTAGGGTTTGGGTGTCCTCGAGAGTTTTGGTCGAGCGAGAGGGCCGGGGGGTGCTCCCGTGGTATAAGTTATCATGGTCGAGAGGGGGTATACATATCGACCGTCCATCATGTCGAAGTTATCTGGGAGGGAGTTATATATAGCGACAACGACGACATACATACATGGGAAAATAATGTTATCGGGGAGGGGGTATATATCGACCCCCCCCCCAAGTGTTGAAGTTATCGGGAGGGGGTTTTATATCGACAACGACGACATACATACACGGGAAAATAATGTTATCGAGGAGGGGGTATATCGACCCCCCCCTCGTGTTGAAGTTATATCCCCCTCGTGTTGAAGTTATCGGGAGGGGGTAATATCGACAATGACAACATACATACACGGGAAAATAATGTTATCGGGGAGGGGGTATATCGACCCCCCCCCCACGTGTTGAAGTTATTAGGAGGGGGTATATATCGACGATGACAGACCCGATAAAACATAAGAAAACGAAGAAGAAATAAAAAGAGGAGAGAAGAAGAAAGGAATAGAGGAGAGGATTGAAGAAAAAAAATAGAAAAAAAGAAGAAAAAAAAGAGGAGAAGAAGAAAGGAATAGAGGAGAAGAAGAAATATTCTATTTTTTTCTTCTTCTCCTCTACTCCTTTCTTCTTCTCCTCTTCTTTTTCTTCTTTTTTCCTCTTCTTATTTATACCTCCTCTTCTTCCTTTCCTCTTCTTCTTTCTTTCCTCTTCTTATTTTCTTCATTCCTATCCTTCTTTTTCTTCTTCTTCCCTTCCTAGCTAGATATATAAAACTTTTCTAAAATTGTAACTTTTGCATATATAAAACTTTTCCATGTGGATCATCATTTATCATATATATCGAATATATATCCATTGTCATATATAAAAACTTTCTATAGATGAACAAAAAACTTTCTATGAACAAAAAAACATTTTTGACATATATATTCATACATTTTGAACATCTACATACATACAATTTTTTTTTTCACATATACATTATAGCCACATCCACATATACATCACATATGAACAAAAAAATTAAACTAATAAAAATAAAAAACAGAGCCGGGGCGGCGGCTCACTGGGCGGCGAGGGCGCTGAGCACGCTGGCAGGGCAGGGGGGCTCGGGCGCCGAGGCGAGTGAAGCAGGGGAGCACGAGGCGGGCGGCGGGGGCAGGGCGACGGCTACGAGCACCGGGCGACCCGTCGAGGCAAGGGCGCGGGCGACGGGCGATGAGGAGCGGGCGGCGACGGCGAGCACGGGCAGCCTGGCAGCGTCGGGGGCAACTGGCGAGGTATTTCGAAAATTTCCTAAGTGTTTGCTTATATAGCAAAGCCTTTAGTCCCGGTTCGTGGCACCAACCGGGACTAAAGGGGGGGCATTGGTCCCGGGTTGTGCCACCAACCGGGACCAAAGGTCTCTGTTCAGCAGCCCAAAGAGGCGGGAAGCGGCCTTTAGTCCCGGTTCGTGGCACCAACCGGGACTAAAGGGGGGGCATTGGTCCCGGGTTGTGCCACCAACCGGGACCAAAGGCCTTGCGCTGCCCGCGGCCAAAAGTTTAGTCCCACCTCGCTAGTTGAGAGGGGCTCGGAGTGGTTTATAAGCTCCACTGCGACTGCCCTCTCGAGCTCCTCTCAAATGCAGGCTTACGGGCCTAATGTCACACGGTGCTGTCTGTTGGCCTATTGGGCCTTCTGCGGGCCTGAATCCTGGCCCAGGTTGGGTTTCTAGTCGTATTCAGGCCGTGGTGGCCCAATAGGTGGCAATTTTTTAAATTTTTTGCATTATTTATTTTCTTTTGTTTTTTCTTTATTTTTTAATTCTTTTTGCTTTTAGGTCAGCAAAATTATAAACTGTCTGTTAGTGCCATTAGTTTTAGAAAACATATAAACTTTCTATTAGTGCCATTAGTTCTTTATGATAATTCTTTTTGCTGTATTTAGTTTTTTTATTTTCTTTTTTGCTATATTTATTTTGTTTTATTTCTACTTACAACAAAAAACTTATTTATTTTATTTTATTTTGTTTCTAATTACTTATTTATTTTACTTTATGATAATTCTTTCTCGCTATTAAATTTTCTATCAAAAAAATTTCTTTATGAAAATTCTTTTTGCTTTTAATGATTAAAAATAAAAAAGAGGCGCAATGCGCGTTGATTTGCTTCAAGCCTTTCGGAATAGACTGCACGGCACATAGCTTGATGCAGTCTACCTTATTCCTCAAGGCTTGAAGCTAAGCAACGTGAGCATTGCGCCTCTTCTTCATCGTCTCTGCACTCAGGGCTTATAAACCGCTCCTAGTGCCTCTCAGCTAGCGAGGTGGGACTAAAAAACTGCTTAGCTAGTAAGAAACTCTAGTACCGGTTCGTGCCACGAACAGGTACTAAAGGTGCTCGTGGGGCCACAGCCTCATTAGTACCGGTTCGTGGCACCAACAGGGACCAAAGGGTGGAATTGGTCCCGGTTCGTGCCACCAACCGGGACCAATGGCCTTGCACAGCGGCGTGGTGGTGAGTTTAGTCCCACCTCGCTAGCTAAGAGAGAGCCGCACCTGTTTATAAGGTGCGGTGCGCCTGAGCTGTCGAGCTCCTCTCTAAAGCAGGCTTACGGGCCTAACCTCTCTGCACTCAGGGCTTATAAAGCATTTCAAATGAACTCTTAAAAGGTTGAAAGTTGGCATGGTATCATCATTTCATCCATATAGCATGTGCAAGAAAGTTGAGAGGGTTACGGCAAAAACTAGATGCACTTCTTGTACAAAACGGACAATGGTATCATACTCGTCTATTAGAAAGTTGGCATGCTATCATCATAATAGTTGCGGGAGAAAGTATTCACTTTTTCTTCGCTTGTGTCATTTGCTTATTGCGCCGTAACCATGGATAATCTTCATCGTTTATCAGGATGCTTGGGTCAGCCTTGACTTTGAAGGGAGGAATTTCATGAAACTTTTCATAATCTTCAGACATGTATGTCTTGCCCTCCACTCCCACAATGTCCCTTTTTCCTGAAAGAACTATGTGCCTCTTTGGATCATCGTATGATGTATTCGCTTCCTTATCTTTTCTTTTCCTCGGTCTGGTAGACATGTCCTTCACATAGATAACCTGTGCCACATCATTGGCTAGGACGAACGGTTCGTCAGTGTACCCAAGATTGTTCAGATCCACTGTTGTCATTCCGTACTGTGGGTCTACACATACTCGCCTCTGACAGATTGACCCATTTGCACTTAAACAAAGGGACCTTAAAATCATGTCCGTAGTCAAGTTCCCATATGTCCATTATGTAACCATAATATGTGTCCTTTCCCTCTCGGTTGCTGCATCAAAGCGAACACCGCTGTTTTGGTTGGTGCTCTTTTGATCTTGGGCGATCGTGTAAAATGTATTCCCATTTATCTCGTATCCTTTGTAAGTCAATACATTCGAAGATGGTCCCCTGGACAACGAGTACAACTCATCACAAACAGTGGTGTCACCTCTGAGACGTGTTTCCAACCAACTGCTGAAAGTCCTGATGTGTTCACATGTAATCCGATTAAATCACGCTGCTCCGGGTGTTTGGAGCGCAGACTGTTCTTGTGTTCATCGACATACGGGGTCACCAAGGTAGAGTTCTGTAGAACTGTGTAGTGTGCTTCAGACCAAGAATATCCGTCCCTGCATATTATTGAGTTCTCCCCTCCAAGCGTGCCTTTTCCAGTCAGTCTCCCCTCATACCGTGATTTAGGGAGACCTATCTTCTTAAGGCCAGGAATGAAGTCAACACAAAACCCAATGACATCCTCTGTTTGATGGCCCATGGAGATGCTTCCTTACGGCCTAGCACGGTTCTGAGACATATTTCTTTAGGACTCCCATGAACCTCTCAAAGGGGAACATATTGTGTAGAAATACGGGCCCCAGAATGACAATCTCGTCGACTAGATTAACTAGGATGTGCGTCATGATATTGAAGAAGGATGGTGGGAATACCAGCTCGAAACTGACAAGACATTGCGCCACATCACTCCTTAGCCTGGGTATGATTTATGGATCGATCACCTTCTGAGAGATTGCATTGAGGAATGCACATAGCTTCACAATGGCTAATCGGACGTTTTCCGGTAGAAGCTCCCTCAATGCAACCGGAAGCAGTTGCGTCATAATCACGTGGCAGTCATGAGACTTTAGGTTTTGGAACTTTTTCTCTGGCATATTTATTATTCCCTTTATATTCGACGAGAAGACATACGGGACCTTCGCACTGAGCAGGCATTCAAAGAAGATTTCTTTCTCTTCTTTCGTAAGAGCGTAGCTGGCAGGACCTTCATACTGCTTCGGAGGCATGCCGTCTTTTTCGTGCAAACGTTGCAGGTCCTCCCGTGCCTCAGGTGTATCTTTTGTCTTCCCATACACACCCAAGAAGCCTAGCAGGTTCACGCAAAGGTTCTTCGTCACGTGCATCACGTCGATTGAAGAGCGGACCTCTAGCTCTTTCCAGTAGGGTAGGTCCCAAAATATAGATTTCTTCTTCCACATGGGTGCGTGTCCCTCAATGTCATTCGGAACAGCTAGTCCGCCGGGACCCTTTCCAAAGATTACGTGTAAATCATTGACCATAGCAAGTACGTGATCACCGGTACGCATGGCGGGCTTCTTCCGGTGATCTGCCTCGCCTTTTAAATGATTGCCTTTCTTTCGACATTGATGGTTGGTCGGAAGAAATCGACGATGGCCCAGGTACACATTCTTCCTGCTTTTGTCCAGGTATATACTTTCAGTGTCATCTAAACAGTGCGTGCATGTGTGGTATCCCTTGTTTGTCTGTCCTGAAAGGTTACTGAGAGCGGGCCAAGCGTTGATGGTTACAAACAGCAACGCGTGCAGGTTAAATTCCTCCTGTTTGTGCTCATCCCACGTAAGTACACCGTTTCCATTCCACAGCTGTAGAAGTTCTTCAACTAATGGCCTTAGGTACACATCAATGTCGTTGTCGGGTTGCTTAGGGCCTTGGATGAGAACTGGCATCATAATGAACTTCTGCTTCATGCACATCCAAGGAGGAAGGTTATACATACATAGAGTCACGGGCCAGGTGCTGTGATTGCTGCTCTGCTCCCCGAAAGGATTAATGCCATCCGCGCTTAAACCAAACCATACGTTCCTTGGGTCAGCTGCAAACTCAGCCCAGTACTTTCTCTCGATTTTTCTCCACTGCGACCCGTCAGCGGGTGCTCTCAACTTCCCGTCTTTCTTACGGTTCTCTCTGTGCCATCGCATCAACTTGGCATGCTCTTCATTTCTGAACAGACGTTTCAACCGTGGTATTATAGGAGCATACCACATCACCTTCACAGGAACCCTCTTCCTGGGGGGGCTCGCTGTCAACATCACCAGGGTCATCTCGTCTGGTCTTATACCGCAATGCACCGCATACCGGGCATGCATTCAAATCCTCGTACGCACCGCGGTAGAGGATGCAGTCATTAGGGCATGCATGTATCTTCTGCACCTCCAATCCTAGAGGGCATACGACCTTATTTGCTGCGTATGTAATGTCGGGCAATCCGTTATCCTTTGGAAGCTTCTTCTTCAATATTTTCAATAGCTTCTCAAATCCTTTGTCGAGCACAGCATTCTCTGCCTTCCACTGCAGCAATTCCAGTACGGTACCGAGCTTTGTGTTGCCATCTTCGCAATTGGGGCACAACCCTTTTTTGTGATCCTCTAACATGCGATCGAACTTCAGCTTCCCCTTTTGACTTTCGCATTGCGTCCTTGCATCGACAATGACCCGGCGGAGATCATCATCATCGGGCACTGGTTCCTCTTGATCTTCAGCAGCTTCCCCCCTTGCAGCATCATTGGGCACATCGTCTGGTTCCTCTTGATCTTCAGCAGCTTCCCCCGTTGCAGCATCACCGTATTCAGGGGGCACATAGTTGTCATCGTCCTCTTCTTCTTCGCCGTCTTCCATCATAACCCCCATTTCTTTGTGCCTCGTACAAACATTATAGTGTGGCATGAAACCCTTGTAAAGCAGGTGGGCATGAAGGATTTTCCGGTCAGAGTAAGACTTCGTATTCCCACATGTAGGGCATGGACAACACATAAACCATTCTGCTTGTTTGCCTCAGCCACTTCGAGAAAATCATGCACGCCCTTAATGTACTCGGAGGTGTATGCATCACCGTACATCCATTGCCGGTTCATCTGCGTGCATCATATATAATTAAGTGTGTCAAAAACCATTACGTAACATCATGAATAGATAATTAAGTGACCAAATTAATAGAAGTTCATCATCACATTAGAACCAAAGTACATACATAGTTCTCATCTAACAACATATATATAGCTCTCCAGAGCATCTAATTAATTAAACCATACATTGAAACTATGTAAAACATTTCAATGTGAAAACAAATGCGATCATAATCGCAACCAAGGTAACAATTGATCCAACGACGTAATGATACCAAGCCTCGGTATGAATGGCATATTTTCTAATCTTTCTAATCTTCAAGCGCATTGCATCCATCTTGATCTTGTGATCATCGGCGATTTACATCCGCAACATGCAACTCCAATATCATCTTCTCCTCCTCAATTTTTTTTATTTTTTCCTTCAAGTAATTGTTTTCTTCTTCAACTAAATTTAACCTCTCGACAATAGGGTCGGTTAGAATTTCCGGTTCAACCACCTCCTAAATAAATAAAATCCATGTCACACTGGTCGGTATATTTGTCATAAACAATAAATGAATCAAATAGTTATAAAAAGGTAATATATACCACATCCGAATCATAGACAGGACGAGGGCCGACGGGGGCGGATATCAAAAGCATCGCACTATGTAATAAGAAGGAATAAAATAGTAAGAAAATTAGACAAGTATCTATCTAAAGTAAGAATTTTTTTCTTTCTAAAAGAAGATAAGAACAAGAGGCTCACCACGGTGTTGCCGGCAACGAGATCGGCGCGAGCGGTCGATGGCGGTGAAGACGGGAATGGGACGTGACGGGCCGCTAAACCTAGACAAATCTCGAGGAAAATGGAGCTTTGAGGTCGAGCTTCGAGAGGACAAAGCTTAACTAGTGTGGCTTGGGCATTTCATCGAACACCTCATGTGCATAGGAGGTGAGCTAGAGCACCACAAAGCCCTCCCCTCGCCGGCCAGAGAAAAACAGAGCACTGGAGTGCTCTGCTCGCGGGCGAGGGGTATATATAGGCACCTCATTGGTCCCGGTTCGTGGCATGAACCGGTACTAAATCCGGGCCTTCTGTCCCGGTTCATGCCAAGAACCGGGACAAATGGTTGTGGGCCAGGAGCGAGGACCATTAGTCCCGGTTCGTGGCTCGAACCTGGACAAATGGTTCCATACGAACCGGGACCAATGCCCACGAGGCCCCGGCCGGCCCCCTGGGCTCACGAACCGGGATGAATGCCCCCATGGGTCCCAGTTCGTGACTGAACCGGGGCTAATGTGAAAACTGCCCTGTGACCTATGCCCTGTTTTCTACTAGTGTCACAGCCCCTTAGTCCGGCCCATGGATAACAGGCCAGACGCCCGAGGACCCCTTAGTCCGGGACTCCCTCAGTAGCCCCTGAACCTGGCTTTCAATGACGAGGAGTCCGGCGCGCAGATTGTCTTCGGCATGGCAAGGCGGGTTCCCTTTCTCCGAACTCTAAGATAGTCTTCGGATGCAATGATCATATCCGGACCTGTTTACGCACACCATACAAAACCGCAGAGAGAATATAATATTTGCACGAATCTAATCTGTTGACAGCTTCTTTTCAACACAACATCGCGTCTGACCGGTCATAATTTCGAACCGTTTTTCTTCTGTCATCCCACGTTTCGTGACGCGGTTGCTATCGACACGTCTTGTCGAAATAGAGACCGTGTCCCCTTATTGCGGGATTCTCATCAATGCGGGCATGGGTAACTCAACCGTGCTGTTTATACAACCCTTGGGAATGGGCGAATCCTAAGGCGAGTGAGGAGGGGTTTAATATTTACTTCCTTTATAAAGGGATAAGGATTCCCCCTTCCTCTTCTCACGCTCTCTCTCCGTCTCCGCCTTTCTGATCTCAAGCTCCAACGCCCAAGTTCTCATATCCTTTCCACTCAAGCAACCATGTCCGGATCTGGTGGTCAGGGCAACTGGATGGTCTCCTCCGTCAAGGAGGAAGACATTACTGAGCTCTGGGCGGCGGGATATTTGGCGAAGGAGATCACCCATCGTCTGCCGGCCGAGGGACAAGTCGTCCCCACACCGGAGCCCACAAAGAGGGTAGTATTCATCCCCCATTTCTTCCGCGGGCTTGGGTTTCCACTCCATCCTTTCGTCCGCGGGCTGATATATTATTACGGGGTAGATTTCCATGATCTGTCCCCCAATTCCTTCCTCAACATCTCGACGTTTATCGTCGTGTGCGAGGCCTTCCTCCGCATCCATCCCCACTTCGGGTTGTGGCTCAAAGTCTTCAACATGAAGCTGAAGGTGGTGGATGGCCAGCACGCGGAGTGCGGAGGAGCCATGGTGAGCAAGCTATCTGATACGTCTCCAACATATCTATATTTTTTATTGTTCCATGCTATATTATATTCTGTTTTGGACATTATTGGGCTTTATTATACACTTTTATTTTACTGGAGGCCCAGCCCAGACTTGCTGTTTTTTTGCCTATTTCAGAGTTTTGTAGAAAAAGAATATCAAACGGAGTCCAAACGGAATGAAACCTTCGGGAACGTGATTTTCGGAACGAAACTGAGCCAGAGGACTTGGACCCTACGTCAAGACATCAACCAGGAGGGCACGAGGGAGGGGGCGCGCCTACCCCCGGGGCGCGCCCTCCACCCTCGTGGGCCCCATGTTGCTCCACCGACGTACTCCTTCCACCTATATATACCTACGTACCCCCAAACTACCAGATACGGAGCCAAAAACCTAATTCCACTGTCGCAACCTTCTGTACCCGTGAGATCCCATCTTGGGGCCTTTTCCGGAGCTCCGTCGGAGGGGGCATCGATCACGGAGGGCTTCTACATCAACACCATAGCCTCTCTGATGATGTGTGAGTAGTTTACCTCAGACCTTCGGGCCCATAGTTATTAGCTAGATGGCTTCTTCTCTCTTTTTGAATCTCAATACAATATTCTCCGCCTCTCTCGTGGAGATCTATTCGATGTAATCTTCTTTTGCGGTGTGTTTGTTGAGACTGATGAATTGTGGGTGTATGATCAAGTTTATCTATGAACAATATTTGAATCTTCTCTGAATTCTTTTATGTATGATTGGTTATCTTTGCAAGTCTTTTCGAATATCAGTTTGGTTTGGCCTACTAGATTGATCTTTCTTGCAATGGGAGAAGTGCTTGGCTTTGGGTTCAATCTTGCGGTGTCCTTTCCCAGTGACAATAGGGGCAGCAAGGCACGTATTGTATTGTTGCCATCGAGGATAACAAGATGGGGTTTATATCATATTGAATGAGTTTATCCCTCTACATCATGTCATCTTGCTTAAAGCATTACTCTGTTCTTATGAACTTAATACTCTAGATGCATGCTGGATAGCGGTCGATGTGTGTAGTAATAGTAGTAGATGCAGGCAGGAGTCGGTCTACTTGTCTCGGACGTGATGCCAATATACCTGATCATACCTAGATATTCTCGTAACCATGCTCAATTCTATAAATTGCTCAACAGTAATTTGTTCACCCAACGTAATACGTATGCTCTTGAGAGAAGCCACTAGTGAAACCTATGTCCCCCCGGGTCTATTTTCCATCATATTAATCTCCCGACAACAAGCTATTTCTGGCGCTTTTTTATGTTGTTTTCCTTACTTTGCATCTTTATCATAAAAATACCAAAAGTAATATCTTATCATATCTATCAGATCTCACTCTCGTAAGTGACCATGAAGGGATTGACAACCCCTTTATTGCGTTGGTTGCGAGGATTTATTTGTTTGTGTAGGTGCGAGGGACTCGTGCGTGGCCTCCTACTGGATTGATACCTTGGTTCTCAAAAACTGAGGGAAATACTTACGCTGCTTTACTGCATCACCCTTTCCTCTTCAAGGGAAAACCAACGCAGTGCTCAAGAGGTAGCAAGAAGGATTTCTGGCGCCGTTGCCGGGGAATCTACGCAAAAATCAACATACCAAGTACCCATCACAAACCCTTATCTCCCGCATTACATTATTTGCCATTTTCCTCTCGTTTTCCTCTCCCCCACTTCACCGTTGCCGTTTTATTCGCCCTCTCTTTCTCGCTCGCCTTCCTTCGCCATGTCGGAACCAAAAAGAGTTGTGGCTTCTCTCCTGAGCTTTAGTGCTTTGGAAAATCCTTCTATTCTATCTAAACTCATAAATAATACTATGGAAAAACCTACCGGAGTTGTTAATGAGAGTCCTAATAATTTTGATAAAGATGATTCTGGAATTTGTCGTTATTTACTCGATGAATCTTTGAAAGATGCTTGGGATAGGCTGTTAAGGATCCGGCCTAGCTATGTACCACAATATCAAATTGAGGTTTATCTAAAAAGCTTTTATGTTGGGTTGCCCGCTTCGTTCAAACAAGTTTTAGATTCTATTTTTGAAGAGTGTTTTCTTGAAGGGGACCCCATAGATACCTATGAAAAGATGAAAACTATATTTGGGCATCCCATGAATGAGAAAGTTGAATCCACGTCTCTTTTGCTCTCCTACCAAAACGAATCTATTAAAGAGATGAAAGCTAGCCTAGATGCAAATTTCCACAACGTGCTTAATCTTTCTTGTACCATCAATAGCCACGTGCTTTATCAAAATAGAAAGATTAATTCCGTAGATAACAAGTTTGCTCTTTTCTTTCCTAAAACCAAAGATGGCAATACCTAGATCTATCCTTGCTATTATGCCTAGCTAGGGGCGTTAAACGATAGCGCTTGTTGGGAGGCAACCCAATTTTATTTTTAGTTTTTTTTTCTTTTTGCTTTTGTTTAGGAATAAATCTTTGATCTAGCCTCTGGTTAGATGTTTTTTTATGTTTTAATTAGTGTTTGTGCCAATTTTAACCTATAGGATCTTCTTGGATGATAGTTATTTGATCTTGCTGAAAATTCCAGAAACATTCTGTTCACGAAAATAATTGTTAAAAATCACCAGAACATGATAAAATATTGAATCAAATTGCTTCTGATCAATAAACAAATTGTATAGGCCGTCCTATTTTGGTAGATTTGTTGGAGTTCCAGAAGTTTTCGTTAGTTACAGATTACTAAAGACTGTTATGTTTTTGACAGATTCTGTTTTTCGTGTGTTGTGTGCTTATTTTGATGAACCTATGGGTAGTAAAAGAGTTTATAAACCATAGAGAAGTTGGAATACTGTAGGTTTAACACCAATATAATTAAAGAATGAGTTCATTACAGTACCTTGAAGTGGTCTTTTGTTTTCTTTCGCTAACGGAGCTCACGAGATTTTCTGCTGAGTTTTGTGTTGTGAAGTTTTCAAGTTTTGGGTGAAAGATTCGATGGATTATGGAACAAGGAGTGGCAAGAGCCTAAGCTTGGGGATGCCCATGGCACCCCCGAGATAATCTAAGGACACCTAAAAGCCAGAGCTTGGGGATGCCCCGGAAGGCATCCCCTCTTTTGTCTACTTCCATCGGTAACTTTACTTGGAGCTATATTTTTATTCACCACATGATATGTGTTTTGCTTGGAGCATCTTGTATGATTTGAGTCTTTGCTTTTTAGTTTACCACAATCATCCTTGCTGTACAGACCTTTTGAGAGAGACTAACATGATTCGGAAATTATTAGAATACTCTATATGCTTCACTTATATCTTTTGAGTTATATAGTTTTTGCTCTAGTACTTCACTTATATCTTTTAGAGCACGGTGGTGGTTTTGTTTATAGAAACTATTGTTCTCTCATGCTTCACTTATATTATTTTGAGAGTCTTAAACAACATGGTAATTTGCTTAATCCTAATATGCTATGTATTCAAGACTAGTAAAAACTTTCTTATGAGTGTGTGGAATACTAAGAGAAGTTTGATGCTTGATGATTGTTTTGAGACATGGAGGTAGTGATATCAAAGTTGTGCTAGTTCAGTAGTTGTGAATTTGAGAAATACTTGTGTTGAAGTTTGGAAGTCCCGTAGCATGCACGTATGGTAAACGTTATGTAACAAATTTGAAACATGAGGTGTTCTTTGATTGCCCTCCTTATGAGTGGCGGTGCAGGACGGCGATGGTCTTTTCCTACCAATCTATCCCCCTAGGAGCATGCGCGTAGTGCTTGGTTTTTGATGACTTGTAGATTTTTGCAATAAGTATGTGAGTTCTTTATGACTAATGTTGAGTTCATGGATTATACGCACTCTCACCTTTCCATCATTGCTAGCCTCTTGATGCCGTGCATTGCCCTTTCTCACATTGAGAGTTGGTGAAAACTTCACGGTGCATCCAAACCCCGTGATATGATACGCTCTTTCACACATAAACCTCCTTATATCTACCTCAAAACAGCCACCATACCTACCTATTATGGCATTTCCATAGCCATTCCGAGATATATTGCCATGCAACTTTCCACTGTTCTGTTTATCATGACGCGTTCATCATTGTCATATTGCTTTGCATGATCATGTAGTTGACATAGTATTTGTGGCAAAGCCACCATTCATAATTCTTTCACACATGTCACTCTTGGTTCATTGCATATCCCGGTACACCGCAGGAGGCAATCATATAGAGTCATACTTTGTTCTAGTATCGAGTTGTAATCATTGAGTTGTAAATAAATAGAAGTTTGATGATCATCATTTTCTAGAGCATTGTCCCAAGTGAGGAAAAATAAAAAAATAAAAAAAAGAGAAAGGCCATAAAAAAATAAGGCCAAAAAAAATATGAGAGAAAAAGAGAGAAGGGACAATGTTACTATCCTTTTTACCACACTTGTGCTTCAAAGTAGCACCATAATCTTCATGATAGAGGGTCTCTTGTTTTGTCACTTTCATATACTAGTGGGAATTTTTCATTATAGAACTTGGCTTGTATATTCCAACAATGGGTTTCCTCAAGTGCCCTAGGTCTTCGTGAGCAAGCAAGTTGGACGCACACCCACTTAGTTTCTTTTGTTGAGCTTTCATATATTTATAGCTCTAGTGCATCCGTTGCATGGCAATCCCTACTCCTTGCATTAACATCAATCGATGGGCATCTCCATAGCTCATTGATTAGCCTCGTTGATGTGAGACTTTCTCCCTTTTTGTCTTCTCCACATAACCCCCATCATTATATTCTATTGCACCCATAGTGCTATATCCATGGCTCACGCTCATGTATTGCGTGAATGTTGAAAAGGTTTGAGATTACTAAAGTATGAAACAATTGCTTGGCTTGTCATCGGCGTTGTGCATGATGAGAGCATTCTTGTGTGACGAAAATGGAGCATCACTAAACTATATGATTTTGTAGGGATGAACTTTCTTTGGCCATGTCATTATGAGAGGACATAATTGCTTAGTTACTATGCTTGAAGTATTATTATTTTTATGTCAATATTGAACTTTTATCTTGAATCTTTCGGATCTGAATATTCATACCACAATTAAGAAGAATTACATTGAAATTATGCCAAGTAGCATTCCACATCAAAAATTCTTTTTTTATCATTTACCTACTCGAGGACGAGCAGGAATTAAGCTTGGGGATGCTTGATACATCTCCAACGTATCTATAATTTTTGATTGGTCCATGCTATATTATATTCTGTTTTGGACATTATTGGGCTTTATTATACACTTTTATATTATTTTTCGGACCATCCTATTAACCGGAGGCCCAGCCCAGAATTGCTGTTTTTTGCCTATTTGAGTTTCATGAAAAAGAATAAAAAACGGAGTCCAAACGGAATGAAACCTTCGGGAACGTGATTTTTGGAACGAACGTGATCCAGAGGACTTGCACCCTACGTCAAGACATGAACCAGGAGGGCACGAGGTAGGGGGGCGCGCCTACCCCCAGGCGCGCCCTCCACCCTCGTGGGCCCCATGTTGCTCCACCGACATACTCCTTCCTCCTATATATACCTATGTACCCCCAAACTACCAGATACGGAGCCAAAAACCTAATTCCACCGCCGCAACCTTCTG
This sequence comes from Aegilops bicornis, assembly GCA_021605145.1. Classification (NCBI taxonomy): domain Eukaryota; kingdom Viridiplantae; phylum Streptophyta; class Magnoliopsida; order Poales; family Poaceae; genus Aegilops; species Aegilops bicornis. The sequence continues at coordinate 54,952,068 of CM038675.1, read as the reverse complement.
TACCCGTGCGATCCTATCTTGGGGCCTTTTCTGGAGCTCCGCCGGAGGGGGCGTCGATCATGGAGCGCTTCTACATCAACACCATAGCCTCTCCGATGATGTGTGAGTAGTTTACCTCAGACCTTCGGGTCCATAGTTATTAGCTAGATGGCTTCTTCTCTCTTTTTGGCTCTCAATACAATGTTCTCCCCCTCTCTCGTGGAGATCTATTCGATGTAATCTTCTTTTTGCGGTGTGTTTGTTGAGACCGATGAATTGTGGGTTTATGATCAAGTTTATCTATGAACAATATTTGAATCTTCTCTGAATTCTTTTATGTATGATTGGTTATCTTTGCAAGTCTCTTCGAATTATCAGTTTGGTTTGGCCTACTAGATTGATCTTTATTGCAATGGGAGAAGTGCTTAGCTTTGGGTTCAATCTTGCGGTGTCCTTTCCCAGTGACAGTAGGGGCAGCAAGGCACGTATTGTATTGCTGCCATCGAGGATAACAAGATGGGGTTTATATCATATTGCATGAGTTTATCCCTCTACATCATGTCATCTTGCTTAAAGTGTTACTCTGTTCTTATGAACTTAATACTCTAGATGCATGCTGGATAGCGGTCGATGTGTGGTGTAATAGTAGTAGATGCAGGCAGGAGTCGGTCTACTTGTCTCGGACGTGATGCCTATATACCTGATCATACCTAGATATTCTCATAACTATGCTCAATTCTATCAATTGCTCAACAGTAATTTGTTCACCCACCGTAATACTTATGCTCTTGAGAAAAGCCACTAGTGAAACCTATGTCCCCTGGGTCTATTTTCCATCATATTAATCTCCCGACAACAAGCTATTTCTGGCGCCGTTTTTATTTTGTTTTCTTTACTTTGCATCTTTGTCATAAATATACCAAAAAATTATCTTATCATATCTATCAGATCTCACTCTCGTAAGTGACCGTGAAGGATTGACAACCCCTTTATTGCGTTGGTTGCGAGGATTTATTTGTTTGTGTAGGTGCGAGGGACTCGTGCGTGGCCTCCTACTGGATTGATACCTTGGTTCTCAAAAACTGAGGGAAATACTTACGCTACTTTACTGCATCACCCTTTCCTCTTCAAGGGAAAACCAACGCAATGCTCAAGACGTAGCACTATCCAACGTCTCCTGGCCCAAAGGCACTTTTATGGAGACAGTAAAGGAATGGCAGAAGCAGTGGTTCTACATCATAGAACCTCGAGACACCACCTGGGCCGCGGCTGTCGGATTCCGCTCTGGTGCTCCCATGCGACTCACCTCCTGGGTCGAGAAGAGTCCGGACTGGTGTTCACCTGACTAGCTGATAGCGCTGCAGACGCGTGTTCAAAGCATGATGACCAAGAACGTCAAGCTCGTTGACGTCGTCCAGGTGATGCTGGTCCGCCAGATTCTTCCGTGCCAGCACCGAAGCTGCCCTTTGTGGGAGTTCAATTCGAAGAAGCACCAGACCTTGAAAAGGCTCTTCGAGACTTCTCACGAAGGGGCCTGGTAGTTGCTCTTTAAGGGCAACGAGAAGCCACCGACCACGGACTCAGACCGTGGTCACGATTGTAAACACCCCGCCAGCGAGGTATGTTTTCTCTGAGGTATCCCGACTTCAATGTTTCGAGGATGATATCTAGGTTTTTAGTATTGCTCTTTCAGGACTGGATGGAGAGGGCGAGGCAGATCCAGTGTCCAGCCCCGCTGCCCGAAGAACCTGTCATCCCGCGCCTGGCGAAGATGCTGGTGCCGGCGCCATATAAGACGCCGGAGAAGAAGGCCAAGGGGGCCAAGAGTGGCCCCCGTCGCAACGGCACTCCGGACATGACGTCCGAAGACGACGAAGCTCATTCCTCTGTCCCTGAGGACAATGACGAGGAAGAGGAGGAGAACAACCCTCCCCCCGAGGAGAAGAAGAAGAAGAAGAGGGCGGCTTCGGCGCGTCTGGAGGCGGAGACGCCCAAGAAAGGGAAAGGCGTCCCAGCGGTCAACACCGCATGGGATGTCGACAATAGTCCGGAACGACGCCCCCGTACTAAGCCCCAGGCCGCATCGTAAGTGACATGGCTTGCTCGTGCGCACATCCAGCCCTTTCTCTCCATTTATCTTTGACATAGTTTAACTGTACTATTGCAGTCCGGCCCGTGACCTTATCCAGCGATCCTCATCTGAAGGTTCGTTGGCTCTGTCGGAGATGGTGAGCATGTCGCTACCGCCCGCTTACTCCCCTGGGGCCAGGGACGACGCTGGAGTGCTGTCCCGGAGGACCGCTCTGAACCGGGGAGGAGGCCAGGACGTTGTCTGGGAAGCGCCACAAGGCGGGACCTCCACTGCCGGACACATGGGGGAGCTAACCCCCATGGAGACTGGCGAAGAGGGCTGTATCCAGTTCGGTCCTCAGCCGAATACGACTCCGGAGACCCATATGGCCCCGGAGTCGGGCGAGCGGCCCCATTTGAAGGAGGGGGGAGTGCGCCGCCTCCACCGGTGGCTCATGTCCATCCAGGAGCGCCGGATGACCTGATGGGGGCGCTACGAAGCGCCTCCGTCGTGGACGAGCACCGTGTCCTTATGGGTGCGGTGATCGAGAAGGTTCAGTCCGCCAAGAGCGGACTGAATGAAGCCTGCAGCAGCATGTTATTAGGTTTCGAGGTAAGAAAGAGAAAAACCCCGTATAGTCCGTAGCCCCTGAGACGATGTCCGGTGTTCGGCGAGAAGAACCGGACAGGGGATCAATCCTTAATTATAAGAGGCTAACTGAATATGTATCGATAAGCAGGCGTCCCTGTTGGCCGCGACCTCGCATGCTGCCAAGGTCTCCGAACTGAAGCGGAGGCTGGAGCGGACCGAGAACGAGCTCGGCGAGGTTAAGGTTCGGCTCCAGGAGCAGCAAGGTGAGTAACGACTTGCTGTATGTTCGGGAAAGGATAAGCGATGTATATTGACAGCGGTATTGTGATACGTGCAGAAGCCGCGACCTAGGTCGAGGCCCTGAGGAAGGCCCTGGGCGAGGCCGAGGAGTAGGATGTCCAGCAGCAAGCCGCCCGTAAGAAGCTAGAGGCCCGGGTCAAAGATGTCCAGCAGGAGCTCCAGGATGCGGTTAACAAATGTGAGACCTTGGAGAATGATGCATCAGCTCAAGGGGGCGAGCTCATCAAGGCTCTTCAGAGCGTGGAGACCGCTCGGAATAAGGCCGAGGCCGCCCTCCAGGAGATCCAGGGGGCCAGGAAGATCACAGCGGGTAAGGCTTTTAAGATGCAAAGCAAGTATGCGGAGAAGCAATACCTTTTACTAACCCGGGTTCGGAGTTCCCCAGGGGCTTTTTCTGATCTACCACGCAGTGTATCGGACGCCGTGGATTTCTATCGAGCCGAAGGAGGCGGTTCCATGAAGAAGCTCTTCTGGTCGCAATATGCGGTGTCAGATCCTCCCATGTCCTTCACCGATCAGCTGAAACAGCTGGTGGAGCTGCACAAGGTGGCCGAATTAGCCAAGAAGAATTTGACAATCCGGCTATGGCCAGCCGAAGCTATGCCTGGCAGCTACTTCGGACTCGTGAGGCGGATGGTGAACGCCTGTCCTCGGCTGGACGTCATCAAGCGCTCCGCCTGTATTGAAGGTGCCCGTATGGCCTTCGCTCGCTGCAAGATGTGGTGGGCGAAGATGAACGCTGTTGAAGTTGCCAGCGGGCCGCCGGAGGGCAAGGAGCACCGCACACCCGAGCGATATTTCGCGGATGTCGTAGAGGGGTCTCGACTTGTGGAGGCGCAATGTTCGCAGGACATTGTATTTGAATAAATGTATTCATGTTGCCCTTGCCTTGTATTATGGGAACAAAGTCGGGTTTTGTAAAATAATTTTATTATGCTTTGAGTTGTTTCCTCCTGTGTGGCCATGTTATTTGTAATCTGAGGGTTGGCCAGTCGTCGGCTTCTGCCCTCACGTAGGTAGTACGGAGGTGTTCGGAATGGATTCTAAAAAATCTTGATCCCATTATATGGTCCTTTGGAGGAGTTGTTTAGCGCAACGAACAAGGCAATCGGACTGTACGGCTTAAATGCCCTTACTTAGCCATAGGATTTTTATAATTAAGCACGTGCGCAGCCCCTGGTCCAAGCCAGGGTGCTGTCAGCATCTGATCGGGAAATGCTGATCCTTCGCATGACGCGGAAAAAATCTCCAACGATTTTGTAACCCTCGAACAGCTGACCGGCTCTCGCCGTATCATGACAGTCAGTTTTCGGCTTTCTCTACTGAGGTGCTCATCCGGTCAAGGCCAGGGCACAATCGCAGTAGTTCTCCCTTTACTACCCTAGCCGATAGAGCGGAACGTAGGGTAGCAAGCATAGGAGCCGGGCAACCCAACTATTGACCAAAGACATGATTCGGAGCCAATGCATATAATACTGAATTCGGGGTGCCGAACTTATATATAAGAAGTGTTCGGACTTTGCTGCCGTACTGTGGGGCGACAAGTAGCCCCTGGCGAATATGAAACGTACAGAAGAGTATCGATGCAGCAAATAAGCAGATCCAAATAAAACGAAGTAAGAAGCGAAAACCACAGAAACTGGGCCACGAACCATTTTTATTATAACTGGATGGATACGTCAAGGCGTATCTTGTACAGATGGTGCGAGAAGTATCCGGGCTATTTAACATGTCGGAATCAGTAGGGCGCAGCGTGCGCGTCCTGAGGAATAAGTATGAATACCGTCAGGAAGAACATATAAAGGTTACCCTACACATCTGTGCTGCTTGCCTCCGTTGTATGCCAATCCTTCTAAAGGGCTCATGATCAAGCCAGCGGAAAAAAGGAACCTGAAACAAAAAAAGTTAAAGTATGCGTGTCCGGGATCGGTCAGGCCGAACTGTAGCCCCCGGGTTATCTTGTGGCTCCATTGATGTCCATGGAATTTTGAGTGTGTAATTGTGTACGTGTGGTACGAATGCCACTGCCTCATTGGGATTGGGGCCGAGGCCGAATTACTAGTCGAGCTCTTGACGAGCCGCGTCGTCCTGTTGCAGCATAGTCCGAAACCTCTTAATGATGTCCGAGGGCTCGACAGCCGTACTATGGTGCTGCTTGAGAAGCCGCTCTGTGCTTCTGCTGCTAGGGCGGCGGTGCGCTCCTATGTTCGGAGGGAGCGTTCGGAGGGACCGGGCATCTTGAGCTTGAGATAAGCATAGTGTGGCACTGCGTTGAATCTAGCAAACGCGGTTCGTCCGAGCAGTGCGTGATAGCCGTTGCGAAAGGGGACGATATCGAAGATTAACTCTTCGCTTCGGAAGTTGTCCGGAGAACCGAAGACCACTTCCAGCGTGATTGAGCCCGTACAGCGGGCCTCTACGCCTGGTATGACTCATTTAAAGGTAGTCTTCGTTGGTTTGATTCGTGAGGGGTTAGTGCCCATCTTCCGCACTGTGTCCTGATAAAGCAGGTTGAGGCTGCTACCACCGTTTATCAGGACTCGTGTTAGGTGAAACCCGTAAATAATTGGGTCGAGGACTAGTGCGGCCGAACCACCGTGGCGGATACTTGTTGGGTGATCCCGACGATCGAAGGTGATCGGGAATGATGACCACGGATTGAATTTTGGGGCGACTGGCTCTACCACGTAGACGTCCCTAAGTGCTCGCTTACGCTCCCTTTTGGGGATGTGCGTAACGTATATCATGTTCACCATTTTGACTTGAGGGGGGAATTTCTTCTGCCCTCCGGTGTTCGGCTGCCGGGGCTCTTTGTCCTCGTCCTCACTTTGTGATCCCTTTTCTTTGTTTTCGACATTTAATTTGCCCGCCTGCTTTAAGACCCAACAATCCCTGTTGGTATGATTGGCTTGCTTAGCTGTGGTGCCGTGAATTTGGCACGGACGGTCGAGTATGCGGTCCAGGCTGGAAGGTCCTTCGTTGTTTCTTTTGTATGGCTTCTTCCGTTGGCCGGACTTGGAGCCGTTGAATCTGGCGTTGACTGTGGTGTCATCGGTGTTTTCGCCATTGCTTTGGCGTTTGTGTCTATTGCGCCGGAGCTTTCCGGTGCTGTTCTTGGCCTTAGTGGGGCCTGCCTCGCTGGCTGTGTTTTTACTATGAGCCAGCCAGCTGTCCTCACCTGCACAAAAGCGGGTCATGAGTGCCGCGAGGGCTGCCATGGACTTCGGCTTTTCTTGGATGAGGTGGCATGCTAGCCATTCGTCACGGATGATGTGTTTGAAGGCTGCTAGGGCCTCGGCATCCGGACAGTCAACGATCTGGTTCTTTTTGGTTAGGAACCTAGTCCAGAATTTTCTGACTGATTCTCCAGGTTGTTGAACTATGTGGCTTAAGTCATCGGCGTCCGGTGGCCGGACATAAGTTCCTTGGAAGTTATCAAGGAAAGCCTCTTCCAAGTCTTCCCAGCTGCCGATGGAATTCTCAGGCAGGCTATTTAACCAGTGTCGAGCTGGCCCTTTGAGCTTTAATAGGAGGTATTTGATGGCGTGGAGGTCATCTCCTCGAGCCATATGGATATGGAGAATGAAATCCTCGATCCATACTGTGGGACCGGTTGTGCCATCGTATGATTCAATGTTGACAGGCTTGAACCCCTCGGGGAATTCATAATCCAGTACTTCATCTGTGAAGCAGAGAGGGTGTGCGGCGCCTCTATATCGGGCCGCGTCGTGGCGTAGCTCTGATAGAGTCCGTCTGCGGTACTCGGCCCGAGCGTGGTTAGGTTTATCACGTCCGAATAGGTAGCAGTCATCGTGCCTCGAGGCATGCCCTCGCGATCCGTAGATCGATCTTGTATGTCCTGCTCTATCACCCATGATCTGCCGGAGGTCGTACGTGTGACCCCAAACTCTTCCGTCTCTATTTTTACGAGGCGGTGGGGCAGGCTGCTGTTCGGCCTGAGTTGCCGCTTTATCCCGGCCGCGGGGTGGCCGGTCGGCCGCCCTGTCTCGACCACGTGGTGGTCGTTCCGCATTACGCAAGGGAGATGTGTGCTTCAGTGCTTCCTCATGGAATTGAGGTAGCAGTCTGCGTTTCGGGTAGCTCTTGGCTGGGCGCCTGAGGCCGTATTCTTTGGCTGACAGGACATCAGTCCATCTGTCGACGAGCAGATCTTGTTCAGCTTGGAGCTGTTGTTGTTTCTTTTTCAGGCTCCTTGCAGTGGCTATGAGCTGAAGCTTAAAGCGCTCCTGCTCCAGAGGATCCTCAGGCACGATGAAGTCTTTGTTGCCGAGGCTTGCCTCCTCCTCGGAGGGTGGACGGTAACTGTCGTCCTCCGAGTCATCTTCTATGGCCTGTTCATTAGGGTTGTCTTGCCTGTTGTCGTGTTCCTCCTGATCGGATGCAGCTCCGACAGGGTCTTCATTGTTTTCGGCATCGCCTGGAGTACTATTTTCTCCGGTTCCGGTGTTGTCGTCCTTTGAGCGACGAGGCTTAGGATGGCGTTTGGGGCGTCGGCGCTTGGACTGCGTCTCAGAGGTTTTATTCGTATCTGGCTCTTCTTTGTCGTCGCCAAATCCTTTGGGTGTATCAACCATGTACACGTCGTACGAAGAGGTAGCCGTCCAACGTCCGGTGAATGGCTGGTCTGGGCCTTGCTCCTTATCGGCATCGTCGTCCATACCATCGATGTCTTCGGAGCCATAGTCAAGCACGTCGGTTAAGTCATCGACGGTGGCTATGAAGTGGGTGGCGGGTGGGGAGCAAAATTCTTCGTCATCCGTCTCTAGCTCGAACCGGACGTAGATCGGCTGTGAGTCCTTCTCCAAGGACAAATTCATTAAAGATTTTAGCACGTCACCCAAAGGCGAGTGCTGGAAAACGTCAGCGGCGCTGAACTCGAAGATCGATAACCGATCTAGCTCGGTGTCCGCGGGCGTACACAGTCCGGAACTTATAGCCGGAGACAAGTCCGAATTTCTGTTAAAGCGAATATTGCAGTGCATTGAGTGTGTGTGCGGCTCCAACACCGTGGACTCTGCGGCCTCGGATGGCACGATCTGCTTTGGCCCTAAGGCCGTTGCAGCAGCAGGAACCATCTCCTGGGTGTGATCCGATGACAGATTTAAGTCACGTTCATCGAGGTGAGGGGGAGCGATCACCGCGGTCTCGAATCCGTCGAAGATCAAGTCTCCACGGACGTCCGCAACGTAGTTCAAGCTTCCGAGTCTGACCTGATGGCCAGGGGCGTAGCTGTCGATCTGCTCCAAATGGCCAAGCGAGTTGGCCTGCAGTACGATGCCGCCGAACATGAAGATCTGTCCGGATAGAAAGGTTTCTCCCTGGACAACGTCGTCATCGACGATTGAAGGGGCCGTCGAACCTTTTGTCGATGGACAGTGGAACTCTCAATGAAAGCACCAATGTCGGTGTCAAAACCGGCGGATCTCGGGTAGGGGTCCCGAACTGTGCGTCTAGGATCGATGGTAACACGAGACGGGGGACACGATGTTTACCCAGCTTCGGGCCCTCTCTATGGAGGTAATACCCTCCTTCGTGCTTGATTGATCTTGATGAATATTAGTGCTACAAGAGTTGATCTACCACGTGATTGTAATGGCTAAACCCTAGAAGTCTAGCCTATGTGTATATGGTAATGAATGTATCCTTTCCGGACTAACCCCTCCGGTTTATATAGACACCGGGGGATCTAGGGTTTACATGGAGTCGGTTACATAAGAAGGAATCTTCATAATTGTTCGCCAAGCTTGCCTTCCAAGCCAAGAAGAGTCCAATCCGGAAACGAGTATGGTCTTCGATCTTCATGTCTTCAAAGCCCATCAGTCCGGCTCATGGATAACAGGCCGGACGCCCGAGGACCCCTTAGTCCGGGACTCCCTCACCGACCCGCAACATGCACATACAGTTCAGGGAAAAAGGGCTTTGCGAGTCGGCCCAGGCGGCGGCAGAGTGAAACCCTGGAATACGGACCCACCAAAAAGGATATTCGCAGAATACGCTCTTTTACGGGTCGGCTACGCCGGGTCTGCTCGGCCGCGGCCCGCATCGACCCGCAAGTGAAATAAAAGCATAGTTTCGTACGACAAACGCAAAAGGACTTCATGCAAAAGTGACGACCATGTCCATCATCATCTTGGTCGCTTTTCACCAGTCGTCATGATCTTTATTCCGCACCTCCTCCATCGATGCCATCGCCGCCGCCAAATCCGTCGCCGGCACTTGTTCCAACTCCGGCACCGAAAGCATCGCCGGGCACACTGAATACATCGGCGACGTTGGATCCAAAGCCTGATGAGAAAACATCGTCGGCACTGTAACACGCACCGTCCGCCGCAAGCATCCTCCACTTCAAGATGTCTCTCCTTGCCATATCATGCCATTCTTTGGTCATATCGTCCATGTCATTGCGGTTCAATGTCATGATCATATTCTCTTCGACAACAACCTTGGACATGGCTTTGTTCTCAGCGGCACATGCTCTTCTCTCCTCGATCGCCGCCTTGGGCAACCCCTCGTCCTTGAGCAATTGTCACTTCTCTTGCTTCTCTTGTATCTTCTTCTCGGCCAACCCTTTCTTTCTCTCGAAGGTCTTTGCTAACATCAACTCATTTGATTGCATCGTGGCATCTATCTTGTCCCGCAAGCTCGATGCTTCGTGTTCCCTCTTGATCTTCTCCTTTGTCTTCTTGTCACCATCGGGCTTGTTCATGTTTCTTGGGCCATCATCATCTTCATCTTGATCCATGTTCGTAAGATAACCTCTCTTCGGTGGGGATTCTTTGTCAATCAACTTCCACTTGTCGCACTCATTGAGCAAGTCCCAACAATGCTCTAGTTTAAAAAATTTTCCTTCGGACGCTTCCATGTCTTTGAATCTTTGTTGGGAAATTTTCTCCTACATAATTCAAACATAGTTAAATGATGCAAAGACTTCATATGGTACAAATGATGTGCACAACTTGGGGACGTGAAAACAAACTCACATAGTCAGATTCCACGGTTCCACTCGGAGGTGCATTGCGAACTTGTTCCAAGCAAGCAGCCCAACGGCTACAAATCGGCTTGATCATGTCCCAACGACCTTGGAGTGACCGAAAGGTTCGTGGAGTCCTATTGGGATGCTTTCCCATCATGCGGAAGTATTGATCTTCGATTCTTTGCCAATACCTCTTGGCGGTTTAAGATGTATCCGTGCAAGCATCAAGAGACACCGCATTCCAGGCCTTGATCAAGATTTGATATTCCAAGATCGTGTCGTTCTTCGATCTCACGCTTTTTTTGCTTGCGCTTTCTCATACGCCCCCTCATCTACCTCCTCCACTTCATCTTCACCACCGTGATCATCCACGCCACCCTCCATTTCATTGTAATCGAAATCAGCGAACGGGGCTTGATCGATGTCGACGGTGTTGGTGTCCAATAAATTCACGAACTCGGCCGTGGCATTGTCCGAACCACCGCTACAGTGAGTGACATCAAGTCACGAGCTACCACAATGGCGAAAAGCGAAGCAAGTACAAAGGATTGAAGATGGATACCTTCCGGCCATTTCATCGAACACCTCGCCTACGGTGGAAGCAGCGCCGTTGAACGGCATCGTCGAGGAACACCTTGCAGGGGCGGAGGGACTGGATTAAGGCGCCGACCTTTTCGTAGGAACCTTCTTGCGCTTCACGCACCAAACCTTGCCCACCTTCTCCACCGTCGGCCGGGTAGATCTCGCAGCCACGGTGGCGCCTGACGCGTGTGCCTTTCCGGCAGGGCCAGCCAGACTGCCGCCCTGCACGACGACGTTGCCCTGCCGCTTGCGGGCAGGCGCGATGGTGCCTCGGGCGATGGTGGGGGCGACTTGACCGGCGACGAGATCCGCCGGAGGGATTGCGCGTGCGCGACCTCCACGGTGACGGGCGGCGGCTGGGAGGCTTCCATGGCGGCGAAGAATGGCTGGGGAAGGTGGAACGGAGCGGGCCATGGCAGGGCAATGGTGGCCGAGGGGGGAAGGGAGCGGGAACGGTCGCGCGGAAATTTCCCTCACGCCAAATCTCGTTGTGGATAGGGTGCGAGCTCGGGTCGGCCTCCGACCCCGTGAATCTAAAGGTTGAGGGCAATCTTTAGCCGCGCCCCGCAAAATTTTTTACGGGTCGAACGCATTTGCACAGTCTGATCGGGCAGGTTTTTCCACTGTTTCGAAATCAAAATACATGACAAATGCGGAAAAAAATTATATGGGAACTCTGTATTTCATTCATCGTCATACATATTACAAGTACGTGGATGTTACATGTTCCCATAGAAGTTTGCCTATTTTTCCTTCTGCGACTATGCTTAGAGCATCTCCAGCCGCTGGCCCCCCAGGAGGCATCAAAATTGCCGCCTGGGGGCGAGCCGGCGGTACAATCGGCGTTGGGGGCGGTTGGGCATCTAGCCGTCGCCCCAGGTCGTCCCCAGGCGCCGATATTGGCCCAGTTTTCGGCCCACTTTTGGCGAATAAAGGCCCCATATGGGCGAGAATCGGCCCATATTCGGCGTGGTTCATCGTGGTTCGGCGTTGAATTCTTAACATGAATATTTTTTATCACATAGTTCATCACAGAAAATCAAATAGTTCAACAAAATAGTGCAACAACAAATAGTTCAATATAAATTATATAGTTCAACAAATAAAAACTCATATTTCATCACACGTCGCGCCCGGCGTCGCCCTTGAGCCTCCATAGGTGCTCCACCAGATCCTGCTGCAGTTGATGATGCACCTATGGGTCTCGGATCTCCTGACGCATACTGAGGTAGGCAGTCCAGGTTGCCGGTAGCTGGTGATCAACTTCGGCTAGAGGACCCTGCCTGTAGTATGGTTCAGTGTCAAAACTGGCTCTTCCTGCTCGCTCTGGATGATCATGTTGTGCAAGATGACGCAGCAAGTCATGATAACCCACATTTGATCTTTCGACCAGGTCTGAGCAGGGTACCGGACAACAGCGAATCAAGATTGGAGCACACCAAATGCCCGCTCGACATCCTTCCTGCGAGCCTCTTGCACCCTGGCAAAGTGGGACTTCTTGCCTCCTGGCACAGCGTTTGAGATAGTCTTCACAAATGTATACCATCTCGGATAGATGCCATCAGCTAGGTAGTACCCCTTGTTGTAGTGCTGCCCATTGACCTCGAAGTTCACCGGAGGAGAATGACCTTCAACAAGCTTGGCAAAAACAGGGGAGCACTGCTGCACGTTGATGTCATTGTGAGTTCCTGGCATACCAAAGAAGGAGTGCCAAATCCAGAGGTCCTGTGTGGCCACCGCCTCAAGTACCACACTGCAACCGCCTTTGGCGCCTTTGTACAACCCCTGCCAAGCAAATGGGCAGTTCTTCCAATTCCAATGCATGCAGTCGATGCTTCCAAGCATCCTAGGAAATCATCTTGCTGCATTCTGTGCTAGGATCCGAGCAGTATCTTCCGCACTGGGTGTTCGCAAGTATTGCGGTCCAAACACTGCCACCACTGCCCGACAGAACTTGTAGAAACACTCAATGGTTGTGGACTTGGCCATGCGCCCATAGTCGTCGAGTGAATCACCGGGAGCTCCGTATGCAAGCATCCTCATCGCTGTCGTGCACTTCTGGATCGAGGTGAATCCAAGTTTGCCGGTGCAATCCATCTTGCACTTGAAGTAGCTGTCGAACTCCCGGATGGAATTCACAATCCTGAGGAAGAGCTTTCGGCTCATCAGATAACGGCGCCGAAATGTTTTGTCCCTGTGCAGTGGAGCATCGGCGAAGTAGTCGGAGTAGAGCATGCAGTATCCTTCGAGACGATGCCGGTTCTTTGCTTTCATCCGCCCCGGTGCCGAGCCACCTCACTGCGGCTATTCATTGCTCACCAGCAGGGCAGCTAGGGCAGCGAGGACCATGAGATGTTCCTCTTCCTGGACGTCGGCCTCAGCTTCCTCCTCTAGCAGCGTGGCGAGCACTTCCTCGTCGTCCGAGTCCATTGCCGAGGAAGGAAAATCGCCGAACACCTTGTGGGCGCGCTGGGCGCGCACCCGCCGCTACACCGCCCCTCCGCGGCCGAAAACGCCGGAAAAATCGCCCAGCAGGTGGCGGAGGGGCAACCTCGGCGAAACCTCTGCTCTTTTTCCGGTGGGAATGGGCTATCTAGTGGTGGCGGGCAGTGCGCGGCGCCGGGATACAGCCGGTTGGCGGCCGAGCGCGCGGGAGGTGGGAGGCGAATCTGGAAGAAAGATTTGACTTTTCGCCTAACGGTGTGGGCCAGACGTGCTTTTCTCTTGCGCTGGAGGCCCCGAGCGCCCCCCAGTGCGCCGGGTTCGGCCTGCGATCGCCGGGCCCAAAAACGGGTTTAACCGGCAGATTTCGGTGTCCTGGGGCGCGACTGGGGCATTTTTTCAGCGCCGGTGCCAAAAAAGTCGCCTAGGAGGGCCTGTTGGAGGCGTGGCTGGAGATGCTCTTAAGGAGTATCTGACTTGGAAGATTGTGTGTAGTCTGCTGATTCCCGGCGCTTTTGCAAAGCGTCCGGGTGATTACATCTACAGGTCGAGCCTACAGAAAACCACCTCCGATTAAGCTGTGCGCGGTCGTCGTCGTGAAATTTACTCATCCATGATGCATGTGTGATGTTTGGAGAAAGGATGTAGATGATGGTGATACGTAGGTGTGGGTGGCTTTGTTTTGCATGAACCCAGGCGCGGTACGCCATCGCCATGTCGGTGTTTAGAACGGAATTTGTTGATGAAGATGGTGACTTTTGCCTTGTCGGTGCTCAGTCATGTACCCATGCATTCATCGAATATAGACATATGTGTGCTGCTTTTGCGTCGTCGGTGCCCATCAATGAAGTGTCAGATCCCGTTTGAGACTGTGACATGTTGATGGAATATAGTGACCTGGCCGTGTTGGCACTTGGCCATGATTTCATCTAGCCTTGTCGGCACTAGACATATGATGGGTATGTACTGTACCATAGTCTCATAGAGATTAGATCACAGGTTTAAGATAGACAACTGATATAGCACGCCTTTTCTCCTTAACAATCAAAACTCTCTGCAACGAAAGTGTTGCACACCGCCGATATAGATGAAGCAATCGACGATGTATTTTTTGTGAGGATTTTCATCTACTCCGCATGACTGACGTTTACGAGGCGATCGTGCCATGGTCGTAGGTTTTCACATGGGCGACGTTGATAAGGCGGTCGTGCCATGGTTGTAGATTTCACATGGGCGACGTCGATGAGGCGGCAGTGCCATGGTTGTAGATTTCACATGGGCGACGTTGATGGAGCGGTCGTGCCATGGTTGTAAATTTTCCACATGGGCGACGTTGATAAGGTGGTCGTGCCATGGTTGTGAAGATTCGTGCATACTTCCTCATGGGCGACATTGATGAGGCGGTCGTGCCATGGTTGTCAAGATTCACATGGGCGACGCTGATGAGGCGGTCGTGCCATGATTGTAAATTAGCACACGGGCGATGTTGATGAGGCAGTCGTGCCATGGTAGAGATTTGCTGAGCGGGCAAGTTGAGACTGTTTCTTTTCCATCACAGAAAGATCAATGAGGCGATCGGATCTTATAACTTACCATCGAGGCCGATGGTTGATGTGAAGATCAGCATGTTGATAAAGCTCCGGCGATCCACGGAACTGATAAAGAAATTGAGGAAGTGGTGCCTGGGGATGATGGAGCCTGGAAAGTCTTCCGGCGTCCGGCGGCGTGCCTGTGTATTGTGCGTGCCTGCGGCGTGGATGCGTGCGTGCGTCCTGTTTTGTGCGTGCCTCCCTGTGAACGAGGGTTGGCCTCGCTTTATATAGGAGCTGGGTGTGTAGTCGGTTCCATCCCAAAGGCCCGTTTAAATCGGATCAGACTCTATCCGATCTGCCTACCTTGCGTGCTCAGCAAATCTTCTATGAATCGTATCCCAACTGTAACTACCAACGCCACCAGGAAAAGAAATCACCCGAAGGTGAGGCGGCCAGCTCTATGCCTTGTGGCTCTCGAACTGGCACGACACGCCATGCATGAATACTATTCTATGTGAATTATTACAAGTACTGAAGGACTGCATGCAGCCATGCATGTAACCTGGTGCCGTGCTAATTGCAAATTTTGCTAGCATTGCATATACGTATTTCACTCTTTCGGCAATTATTTTTCTTAAACCAAAGAGCAAACCATCAAACTATTCGCACCACTGTATTCTACATGATGAACCCTACCAATAGAGTATAATATTGAATATGTAATTTCTTTCAGAATTTTTGGCACGTGGGACCCACACGTCATATGGTAGCATTTTCATAATTATATTTTCTCTCTCACATGTACGCTCGTATTTATTTGTATGCCGGTCCACCCTGGCTCATACAAATAATTTAGGTATGGTGCATACAAAAATCCATCAAACATCTGCGCCGATCTGTATTTTAACGGCTATTTTACGGGTCACGACTTTATACGGGGTCTGCTAGAGATGCTCTAAGTATGTTAATTAATCTAGATAATTAATTAGGGAATTACTAGTGCCGTGTCGGACGTGTCCGAGTATAGCTTGAAGTCAAAGTAGTAGTAAGAGTTAGCTTAGCAATGAATTTGAGTCAGCTTCCTAGCTTGCATGTCATAGTTGAGTTGGAACCGGAGTTTTGGTCCGTGAAGGAGTAGGTTTAGGTGGTCTTTTGGTCGGCTACATGTGCCTATATAAGCACAGGATATGTAACCAGAAAATTATACCGTGAGATATTCATCACAAATAAAGAAACAGAACAAGGCACCTTCGGCAAAAAAAGTTCTTCCAGAGTGTATTTTCCGATCTTCGTATATGATCGATCCCGTTGGTGAATCCTAACACAGACTTCGAACCGACGACTCCTTCGTCATGTCTTCGTTCGCCGGCTTAACCGTTGTTGCCAACGGCAAGCGTTGCTCCGACTGGACCCCCGACACCGGCGCCACAGACGGCAGCGGGTACCACCTGCTTCTAATCCAGGACTACTCACGCACCAGAAGACAGGTCACAACCGCGAGCACATCAGCTCTCTCATCCTTTCACGGTCGGGGGCCACCGGTGGTCCGTGCGGTGCTACCCCAACGGCGACAAGCCCAACTGCGCCGACTTCGTCTCCCTCTACGTCGACCTCCTCGACGACACCTTCTGAGAAGCCCATCGACGTGCAGTTCGATTTCAGCTTTGTCGACCCGGCAGAGAAGCACAAGAAGCCGGCGAACATAGGTGAGTCCGTACCGGATGTACTCTCCCAAGTAAATTCTGCCTGGGGTCGGGAGATGTTCATCGAAAAAGACGCCGTCCAGAGGTGGGCGAAACATATGGGCAATTGTCTCGCCATCCGGTGCGACATCGTCGTGGTCCGTGAACACGCCGAGCTGGTCCTACCGGACATTGGCCAGCGGCTGGGAGCATATAGTCACGGCGTACCCATCGGTTTTGAACGAGCTCATTGGCAAGCTTATATCGTTGAATCAGAAGTAACAATTGTGCCCCTATGTATGTGCTACACATGACCTTAGAACTGAAGTAACACTCTCATGTATACATGGGATGCTCTTGATAGATTATAGAGCTATCTAGGGTGTCTTGCTTCACCGTCATGTCATTTGCCTATATATGCATGCTAATAAATTTTTTATCCATATATTCTCTTTGTGCATTTACTTATAGATATTTCTGCACAGCCCAATAATGTGCACCCAAAAGAATGAAGTCAATTATGTGCAGTTACCATTATCTGGGCTAGAAAAGCTTTCAGCCCATTCATTGACACGAACACACACTGTTTTAGAGTTGAGATTGAGTTACATCACGATTGTTTGTGAGCATCCTTTTTATGAAAATCATTTGTTGTGTTTTTTATAAAAAAAATGTCACTACTAGAATCTGCAAATAGGCAAAGGCCAAATACCCTAAGCAAAAGGGCAACAACATTAGGGAAAGTGGTCCCCTAATGCATACCCTAGGAAATCGCCCTAGGGGTCAAGTGGTGGGGGAATCTTGCTTTCCCTTGGGTGTTCAGAGAATACCCTAGGTATTCTTTAATTTCCCTTGAGTTTTGCACCCTAGGGAAACAACTGACATGTGGGCTGACTTGTAAAGTAGATATCTTTTGGGTTAATTCCACTCTCTAGGGAAAAACTCAAGAACCATTAGGCTGCTGTCAATGAATGGGTGCTTAGATGAGATGCTAAGCACATTAAGTAGCTTAGCAACTATACTCCCCGATGCATAGGTGCTTAGCTTATGGTTGCTAAGCTTGCTTCATTTAATGATTTAGCAACTAAAGCTCTTCATGTATTGGTGGGCTTCCTTTCTTTTAAATGTTTTGCCTAGGTTCATGCGCTTAGCATTGGTTCTTCCTGGGTCACCACACTCATCTCTCTCCTCTTAAATAACTTGCCACATCATATTTTTTGCCTACGTGAAAGGTTTAGCACCTGTATAAGGTGGAGCATTGGGAGGGGCCTTAGTCCATCCAGCCCTTGGGTTTACAAACCTTATGAAATCAGTATTTATAAGTACTGCAATGAATTACACAACTTAATATTTGATTTGCACAAATGTAACTACTAATGATAAATGTACATAATACCTCCAAAAAGTTGAAGACACATAAGCACGTAAATTATATATTTCAACCATCATTACACATGACAACATCCATTAGCATACACTTACCACACTTTAGAAAATATGGCATCTAGCTCCACTCATTACCTACACCCCACAAAATGTCATGTACATATGATTTTCCAATTAGTAACCTGGATTGTCCAATTAGTAACCTCGAATATTGACCGTGCATGATATATAAGTCACTAGTACAACAAATCACAACCATCGCCAAGTGCACGGCCAAAAAGCTAACTGTCATGGTTGCTCCTGGTAACTACCAATTAATCAACACAAAAAGTCCTCCTGTAAACTGAAATAAACTGCATTAGTAAGGTTCAGAAAAACAAATAAATAAAATTACACATTTCTGAGTTGGCATAAGTATACATAGCAGTAGAAAAATGTGCACCGGGTCATAAAACAAATAGAGAAAAATATAACTACCCGACATACAACTTTAAGTTCAACACAGGGAAACAGCTGGAAACATGGTCAGCTCACACCAAACCGGTCTGCATTAGGCATAATCTGAATAACATGGTCAAGAAAAGTTGGTCTGTTGCGCACCTGCTCTTCGGAATATTTCCGCTGTTCGTTTTACCCAATGTACATCCAACTATACTATTCTTCTAGAGACATGGTAGAATAGTTGGCAGCACAGTGCAGACGTCAAAGGACAAACAAACTTCATTTTATTACATTAAACAAGGTTAAAGCAATGGTTTTTCAAAAAAATAATGTTAAGAAAATTACCCGTTCCGAGTACTGTGCACATGCTAGCAAATTAGCCTATTTCTATATGTACTAATAGGTTCACTTCTCCTTATAATTAACTAATGCAAAGGTCAAATCTTCATCTTTGTTTAATCACGAGATAGATAGACAATTTATAATTGATCCAAAACTGCATGGATCAGACGCATATAGAAAGTTAGAAACATGAGGAAGGGCGGCAGGGTCGGTCGAGGACCGTAGCGGCGGAGGCCCCCGCCTGTGTCTGAAGATGTTGAGGGCGGCAGATCTGTAAGGTACACGACAGCGGCGGCTGCCGCGGGAGCAAGGCCTGCAGCAGCAGTGGCAGCGGAACCCCGCTTCTGCAGCGGCCGCGGCGTCCACCAGCGATGGCGATGTTAGCTAGACTACAGGGTATCTAGCTTCCCCAGGATCAAGCGAAGAGAACCAGAGAGCAGCTAAAGAGAGAAGATACAGCAGCTGCATAGATATGCAGCCGAATCAGTGGACACACGCTCAAATTAGCCTATTTTTATTGCTTGTTGACTGAGTTACAACCGAAGGACTCTAGCCCTTATATAGTGGGCTACAAGTTGGCTGTGAGCAGCACGTGTACAGCCACGTACACACACTAGAAGCTACACTACGTACTAGATTTATTTCTTGCATGCACCACTCTACTGAAGACACGTTGCTTTCTTACTAGCTAAGCATGCCGACATGCACCTGGATATTTTGCTTCAGCTAGCCGGTGTAGCAAATGCTCTTGCCGACCTCCAGATATTTTGAGTACCCTGCATACATGGATGAAGAGGCAAGCAAGATTATATTTTAACATTCACCCCCCTAATCTTTGTTGCCTCTTAAGATTCTGTATGCCGATTCGCTCTCTCATTTCTAGAAACTTGAGTCTGCCGAGCGGCTTAGTGAGAATATCGGCAAGTTAATCTTTAGCTGGAACGTACTCCATCACAATTTTACCATCTTCTATGCACTCACGTATGAAATGGTATCTTATATCGATGTGCTTGCTCCTGTTGTGATAATTAAACCGGATTCTTGCATAATGCAATTGCTGCTTTATTGTCCACTCTTAGTGTAACCTTCTTATCTGATTGCATTTTCTATTCATTTAGCAGGCGTCCTAGCCAGATGCCTTGACAAGCTGCTGTAGTAGCAGCAATATACTCCGCCTCACAGGACGATAATACTATCGTTTTTTGCTTCTAAGATGCCCAAGTCACCAAATTTGGACCAAGAAAAAATATAGTGCCAGTAGTGCTCTTAGGATCGTCAATGTCTCCAGCCATGTCACTATCGCTATAGGCCACAAGACTAGATTTTTCCACGCCCTTCTTCACATAACGACATCCAAAATTAATTGTACCACGGATATACCTCAAGATTTGCGTCACTGCAGCCATATGCTCCTCGGTTGGTGTTTTCATGTACCGACTCGCAATTCCAACCGCATATGCTATGTCGGGTCTAGTATTTACCAAATATCGAAGGCTTCCAATTATACTGCGGTAGTCCGTCTTATCAACCAGAGGGCTCTTACTTGATTTACTCAACTTCAGCCTCGCTTCCATCAGTGTCTACGATGGGTTGCAATTAGCAAGCCCACACTTCTCCAATATTTTTGCTGCATAAGATGATTGACACAAGAGAATTTCTTCATCTTTCTGGTGTACCTCGATTCCCAAATAATAACTTAATAATCCAAGGTCACTCATGCTGAATAATTTCTTCATCTGCATCTTGAATTTTTCAATTTCAGTGGTGCTTGTTCCTGTGATAATCAAGTCATCCACATATACACCAACTAGGAGACTTGTATCACCAGTTATTTTCTTGTAGACAGCATGCTCCAGCGGGCTTCTCTCAAACCCAAGTGACACTAGGGTTTTATCAAGTTTTGCATACCATGCTCTTGGGGCTTGATGAAGCCCATATAATGCCTTCTTGAGTTTTAATACCTTGTCCTGATTGCCTTCTTGTTCATGACCGGGTGCTTGCATCACATAGATATCTTTCTCCAAGTCGCCGTTAAGGAAAGCAGACTTTACATCCATGTGATGCACCTCCCATCCTTCTTGAGCCGCCAAAGCTATCAGAAGTCGCACTGTCTCGAGTCGCGCAACCGGTGCAAAAACTTCATCATAATCAACTCCTTGCTTCTGCACATAGCCTTTAGCAACTAGACGTGCTTTGTGCTTGATAATACTGCCCTGTGAATTTTTCTTTACCTTGAATACGCATTTCAAACCTATGGGTCTATGTCCAGGTGGTAGATTAACAAGCTCCCATGTTCCATTCCTCTCAATGGAACCAAGCTCTTCTTTCATTGCACACCTCCAACATGCATGCTTGTTGGCCTCCTGAAAATTTGTTGGCTCTTCCATGGCTAGTAAACAAAGACCAGAATAATCATCCCTGACCTCTGTTGACTCATCGTAGACGTCCGAAAGGGGACGAACTCGCTTTGGTGGTGTAGACGTGTCGTATGCGACACCACTCTTCGTGACACCAGTAGGTGTGCTAACCTCATCACTTGTACCACCAGTTGTTGTTGTTGGTGTGTTTGGTACAGCTCCACCACCGGTACTTGCCCCGGTCGGGGAGCTAGGAGCACTATCAGTGTCGCTCATTGCACCTTGTGGCACCATGTTATTTCCTGCATCAGTGTGAGGTGGATAATATAATATAAAATCATCATCAAGGTTGTCTGCATCTTCACCTGATACGGGCTCCCATGTCCATAATCTGTTTTCTTCAAACACGACATCTCTTGAGACATGTAGCCTTTTTAACACCGGATCATACATACGATAAGCCTTTGTACCATCCTCATAACCACTGAACACCATTGGCATGCTGCGATCAGCAAGCTTCTTCACATGTGGATGCACCACCTTGACATGTCCAACACAACCAAAGGTGCGAAGATGACGCACACTTGGTTTCTTACCGTAGAAAGCTTCATATGGTGTTTTATCGATGACGCTCTTTGTCGGTGAACGGTTCAGAAGATAAACTGCCATTGACACGGCTTCTCCCCAAAACCTTGCGGGCATTCTCATGCTCTTCAACAAGCTTCTTGCCATAGAAACTACCGTCTGGTTTCGCCGTTCCACCACACCATTCTGTTGTGGTGAATATGGCGCGGTGAGGAACCTCTTGATGCCCAAGTTCTCACAATACTCGTGGAACTCATGAGAGGTAAATTCTCCTCCTCGGTCAGTGCGGAACGCCTTCAGCTTAGCATTCGCCTCCATTTCAGCACCAATTTTTATCTTCTTGAACGCGGCAAAAGCTTCATCTTTGTTTTTGAGAAAAGCAACCCACATATATCTACTATGATCATCAACAGCCAATAAGAAATATTTTTTACCTCCTGGTGTTGCTGGTGTTATTGGACCGCATAAATCTCTGTGCACAAGTTCCAGCGGTCTGTCTGCTCGGTAGGATGCTGCCGCCGGAAACGGCGCACGTCGTTGCTTGCCAATCACGCATCCATTACAAATCTGGTTAACATGTTGAATGAGGGGCATACCTTCCACCATTCCATTGTGTGCTAAGTTATGTAGAGCTTGAAAATTGAGATGCCCAAAACGTCCATGCCATAGCCATGCATCATCCTTCCTGTTGCGATCATAGATGTATAGGAATCCATCCTCAAGAACGGTTCTGCAATCATTCTCATCAAGCTGCCCAAGGCTTAATATGTTGCTGCTGAGACTCGGGATGTAATATACGTCGGTGAGGACACGATGCTCTCTAGTTAGGAACTCAAACAATATAGTTCCGCACCCACATATCGCCACAGTGAAGCCGTCGCCGAGCCGGACAGTGCCTCGCACTGAAGTGTCCAAATAGTTGAACACCTCCATGCACCCCGTCATGTGGTTACTAGCTCATGTGTCGAGATACCACTTGTCAAACTTCTCCATAGACCCTAGTGGGAATCACTTTGTCCTCATTTAGCATGACCATGTCAGGCACCTCTTCTGCGCACGCCGAAAAGAGCAAAACGGGCTCATCATCTAGAGTCTGTGCAAGGTGGTAACATCCCAAATTTTCAATTTGGATGTTATACATAGGTCATCATATGCATATCATAATTTATTTGCATTTCGTTTGCGATCCTAGAAATCCTAAGCAACTCAAGGACCCAGGGAGAGAGTTGGGAATTTCATTTATTTTCATATTTGAATTTTTTCTCAAATTTGAAAATAGGATCATTTTGGTTTTAATAATATTTTTCTCTCCAAAATATTTCTGATACTGAAATAAAAGAGAGAAGATAATATGACTTCTTCAAAAGAGAGGAATGTTGGAGAAGAAATTTTAAAATCAAATTATTATTTTATTTGGATTTTATTTGAATTAGAAAAATATGCATTTTTGAAAATTGCATCTTAGGCCAGAAAAATGTTCACTTTGTTTTAAATATTTTATTTAGACGGTGAAAATTGTTTTTGGCATTTTTAGAATTGCTCTATATTTATGTAGGATTTTTCTTTGGCAGAATTTTTTTTAAGTTCTAGGCCGGCCCGAGCCGAGCCGGGCCAAGCCCAGCCGCGCCGCCGCCTTGCCCGCGTCGCCCGCTGTGGAGTCGCCGGACTCCCGAAGGAGTACGACTCGCCGCCGCCTCTTCGACCCCCTCTCCAAGTCGGAGACCCCGGGGGAAGCCTTTATAAGCAGCCCCGAGGCCGCCGCCTTCTCCTCGTCTCGCCACCGCAGCGCTGCCGCCGCCCCGCACCACCACACCACTGCCGCCGCCTCGCCGCCGACGCCCGACGCCGGAGCCGCCGGATCTCGCCGCCGCCCGACGCCGGAGCCGCCGGATCTCGCCGCCGCCCGCCGGATCTCGCCACCGGTTTTCTCTGGTTAAACGGTATAAAAAACCGTTCGGTTTTTTCAGTTTATTTTTTTAGATCGTTTTTTTTATTTTGTTCGTTAATTAGCGAACGTTCGTGAGATTAGTTTCTGTAATGAACGAATTCGTTTGTTTAGTTCGGTTAGCGAACGTTCGTTCATTAGCCTTTTTCTTTTTATTTTATTTTCGGCCAGGGACCTATCCACGATTATTTTTGTCGCAGATTAGCGCGTGATCTTCAAACCCTCGCAGTTTTTCAACCGTTCGTCCAAATCTAGTGAAACCAACGCCAAAATCTTCGTCTCGAACCCCTCTTTCTAGTTAATCAACTTGAACATGATTTTGACAATTTAAAATTTTGGTTGCAAGCAGATTTGAATTCGAACTTTTTTTTAACGTGGTTTGAGTTTGGTAGCTCCGATTGGAGTGATTCTTTTTGCAAATTGAAGCACTTCAGTTGAACTTTCAGTTTGGACTTTCTCGTGTGAGTTTTACCCTTGCATCTATGCTTGAGTGCTTATCTATGCTATTGTGTGTTTGCGATAGAATTTCCGGAGTGCGAAGCATGCTACTACGAGTCTCTAGGGTTTGCGGATCATCAGCAAGGCAAATAACACTTTGATAATACCCCTTTATTACCTAGTTTTTATGCATTAGTTTCAACCCTCAAACATTGCATGAGTAGGATTGATAACATGTGGGTATTGGAAAGTAGATGATGAGGTAGAACCTATTGTCCTTTATATCAAACCCTGGGAGTTACTTCTATGTTATGCTTATACTGCTATGATATGCTAGTAGATGTGGTTTGGGTTTGAGAGATCCATGACAGATGTGAGAGTATTATTAAAGGTTAAACTTAAGGTGGCTACTTTAATACACATCTGGTGGATTGGTTGCGGGCACCTGGAGAATCCAATGTTGTCCTAGGATATCCCGGAGTACCCGTGTGATCATCTTATGGTTCGCCAGTCAGGCTCAAAGGGATCATATGATTATTCATGCTAGAAACTTTCGTGTGCAGCCACAAACCATTATGGGCTCTGGCATAGTTGAGTATGTTGCGTGACCTCTTTCAGTGGTAGGCTAGCAGATGTAGGGGATGTACATGGTACTGTCTACCCAGAGTAAAGAGTTAATGCTTGTGAAAGACTCTGTCTCGGTCATCCGTTTCTCAAACACCATGTAGTGCGAGAAATCCAACGGAGGAGATCGAGTCTTCTGGGGAAAAGTGCGCAAACCTTTGCAGAGTGTACAAACTATTCATGGTTAGTCGTGTCCCCGGTTATGGACATCTTGAGTATCTGATTCTTGAATTATTGATTTGATCTCATCACTCTAAATAAATTTGTTGGGTCTTAATACTGTTTAATTAGGATTGAGTTGGAGGAACCTTCTCAAAGTTTATCAACTACCATGATAGTTAAAAAAAATATATTCCTTTGTTGTAGGGAAAAATTGGCTTTCCGCAAAAAACATGATAGCCGTAGAGCCTCCACCAGCCATATATGCATATAGTTATAGCCATTACCTGTTCATTGCTCTACAGTGTTATTTTGCCAGCATATTCCATGTGCTGACTCATTTTCGGGCCGCAACGTATTATGTTGTAGACTTTTCAGACGAAGAGTAAGGTGCGCTAGGTCGTTGTCGTGCATTCAGCTATGCCGCTGGAGTTGATGGACTCATTTACCTTCGATGCTTCCGTACTTGTCTTTATTTAGATGGCCTTAAGCCATATTATTGTAATAAGTTCTCTTTTGAGACATTCGATGTAATAAGTGTGTGATTGCACTCTGTTATAAATCCTTCAAGTACTGTGTGTGTCAGCATTACCGATCCAGGGATGACACTATGCACAGAGATTTGACCGTTTGAGGTCGGATCGCTACAAGATGGTATCAGAGCACACGCTGATTGTACGACGCGACCACTAAGATAAGCCATAGGTCACTCTTCTCTACTCATTTCTGACTCCTCTCCATTTTCCACTCTATAGATGGCGGACCCAAGGAACAAGTTTGCTCAACCGGATGAAGACACACCTTTTGGACGACACTTGAAGGAAGTCACTAGTACCTGAACATCGGAATACCAAGCTTCACCGAAACCTACACCGCCATTTACCAGAAGAGGAGCGTTGGATGATTCGTGTTCATGTTCCAGGAAGGACATTCACGCCAGTTACTGAGCCCATAGAGTTTTCCTTTGATGCACCAACCTGGAGTCTAGGAAAGAGCATGGCAGCCCACATCGCCATGGGACGCATCGGCGAAGTTTATCACAAGGATCTTAAGGACACCATCTACCAGATATGTGGGCGCCGAGATCAGCAATGGGAGATGATCAGCGCCAGGAGGGACAAGTCCATTGCAGCTTTCATCCAGGAGTTAAACCAGCCCATTCGTTGCCAGGAGAACCAAATGTGCGCAAGCATGATAGATCTGAAGAAGGTGATGACTAGGAACATGGAGCTTGAAGAGGAACTCAAGTCTACACGCGACGGATACGAGGAGGAAATCGCAGTACTAGTAGAAAAGAATGACGACCTGACGAGGAAGCTAGGAGTATTCATGGGAGACCCCGCGCCAGGAGGAGATGACGACCATCCCGAGGACTACATCATCATCGACGACACCGACTCCGACCCCGACAGTAGTGATGATGATTACAAAGACGAAGCTGGAGCGGATATCATGGAGTCTTCCACCGATCAAAACTTCTAGTCGACCACCTAATTATCAGTAGATTTTCCCCCATGTATATAGTAATAGTCCGAATATCTTTGTAACGGTAGTTAGATCGTTTGTATGCCCTTATTTGAAATGAGTGGTGTGATATGAATGTGTTTGTCTCATGTGCATATGGGTAGTGCTTTCTCTTTAGACCTCATTCTATTCTAATCTCTCCCCTCTAAACCCATCAGATGCCTCCGAGATGTGACCCCGGATTTGTCTTCCCACCGGAGCTCACCTAGTTGATCCAACAACAGAATGCCTTGATGCAGTTCCTAGTTCAGAACCAAGGCAACAACAAAAACAACCCACCGCCACCACCTCCAGTTGACAACTTAGCTCGTTTTATGAGGTTGAATCCGCCGGTGTTTTCCAGTAGCACCGAGCCGATTGTTGCTGATGACTGGCTACGCAGAATTGGAAGGGAGTTGACCACTGCAGGTTGCACAAATACTGAGAAGGTGCGTTTTGCTGCACACCAACTGGATGGACCCGCAGCCTCTTGGTGGGAGAATTACACAACCACATTCCCCATAGCCAATGTCACTTGGGATCAATTCCAGGAAGCATTCCGCACAATCCATGTCTCCACTAGAGCTATGAGCATGAAGAAGCGTGAGTTTCGCAACTTACGCCAGGAAAATCGTACTATGGGGCAGTACGTGGATGAGTTTAGCAAGTTACCTCGCTATGCCCCGGATGATGTGGCCACAGATGGCGCGAAGCAGGAGCAGTTTATGGAAGGGCTGAATGATGAGCTGAATATGCAGTTGATGGTAGCAACATTTGCTAACTACGAGGAGTTGGTAGACAGGGCTCTTATGATTGAAGGGAAGCAGCACCAGATAGAGAGCCATAAAAGGACAAGGGAAGTACAATTCAGGAGCTCAGCAAAGACCTCATTTTACCCCGAACTCGGTAGGACATACTCACCATAACCATGGAGGTCATACCCACAATGGAGGAAGTTCACATAACCACAGTGGCCCCAAGAATGGAAATGAGAATGGAGGAAGCAGCAGCCAGAACCGTTCCAACCCCACCACACCCTCCAAGAAGGATCTAAGTCACATTACTTGTTTCAAGTGTGGTTAGACTGGGCACTACGCCACTGAGTGTTCTGAAGCCAAGAATGGAAATGGCAATGGAAGTTAAGGGAAGAAGCCCAATCCCTTCACCAGAGGTCAGGTGAACCACATCAACGTGGAGGATGTTGAAGATCAGCCTGACGCGGTGATTGGTAAGTTTTTGGTGAAGTCGTTTACCTCTCTCGTTCTTTTTGATACTGGTGCATCGCATTTATACATATCAAGGGGATTTGTGAAAAAGTTTAAATTGCCAACCCTAGCCCTTAGGTCACCCATGTTAGTGAGCTCTCCAGGAGTAGAGTACATGGCCAGCCAATGGTGTGATCGGTTACCCTTAACCATTGGTAGCCATGTTTTCCCCTCAGACCTAATAATTTTGGAGTCACAAGGATTGGATATAATACATGGCATGGATTGGCTATCGAAGTATGGAGGAAACATTGATTGTGCTAGTAAGTCAATTCTGCTCACCACCTCAGAGGGAAAAAGGATCAAGTATGTATCCAGGCATGCGCCAAGAAGGACCCAAGTAAATTCCCTCTCAGGAGTTGTACAGGAGGAAGTGCCTGTTGTGAAGGATTACCCGGATGTATTTCCAGAGGAATTACCAGGCATGCCACCAGATCGGGATATAGAGTTTTTGATAGAGCTGTTGCCAGGCACCGGACCAATATCGAAGAGACCATACCGAATGCCCACAAATGACCTAGAGGAGATTAAGAAGCAGATTAAGGAGTTATTAGAGAAAGGTTACATTCGACGAAGTTCGTCACCGTGGGGAGCCCCAGTGCTCTTGGTTGAGAAGAAGGATGGATCTTTGAGAATGGTTGTTGATTATCGTGCATTGAATGAAGTGACGATCAAGAACAAGTACCCACTACCGATGATCAACGATTTGTTTGACCAACTGCAAGGAGCTAAAGTATATTCCAAGATCGATCTGCAATCAGGATACCACCATCTCAAGATCCGAGAACAGGATATACCTAAGACAGATTTCACCACAAGGTATGGGCTATATGACTACACTGTCATGTCATTTGGATTGACTAATGCCCCCGCCTATTTCATGAGTATGATGAATAAGGTGTTTATGGAGTTCTTGGATAAGTTTGTAGTGGTGTTCATTGATGATATTTTGGTATACTGGAAGAATGAAGAGGAGCACAAGGAGCATTTGCGTTTAGTTCTCGAGAAGCTCAGGGAGCATCAGTTGTCTGCCAAATTCAGCAAACTAGTCGCCAACCCGTGCATTTGCACGGCCTAGTTATTTAATATTCCATGATAATCTATATAACTTAAAGCTATGTGTTGTGTAAATGTACACTGGGACTTGCCATCTAATATTTTTCCTTTTAATAAGTCATACAGGATTTTCAACACGGAGATTCATAGCAGAATGTATTTCCACAGAGGAGTTAGTTGAATGGAAATACAATAGTTATTAGGTGACACCCAAAAATAGTATGTGCTGGAATAACTTCATATTAAATCTTTATATAATTTTATCATTTATATGTTTGGGGAAGTTTGAAATCATTTTTATCTCATTTCAAAAGCTTGTAGAGTAGCCTATTATATATTGCTTACATTCTGAGGTCTACTCTGTATATGTATATGCCTGGAATTTTATATGTGCACAATATCAAAATATTAGCATTTTGACGTACTATAGTAATCTCTGAAAACATTAAATTGCATGAACTATGGTGTTCGAAGCTAATCATATGTTTTCCTTACTGTTAGAAAACATTTGTCCTGTAAATTAACTCATTCTAGTTAAAACAATAAGAATATTCTCAGATAGTTTATATGCTTGCCAATTCCTATTGACTGTCGTGAGTTCAAAAACCAGGCAATGATAGAACCAATAAGTTGGGATTAAACAGACCGACAACTTCATAGGTTTGGAACTTGAAGAAAGCCTTGACATCGAAAGTGCATTTGCTGAATAAAATGAACCTTACATATAACGGATTTCTATTATAAATTGAAAAGTTGGGTCGTTGATACAATATATGTACTACATCGATCATGGCCTTAGGTGACAAACTAACTTCTATGTCTGTACATACTACATGGAAAAATATTTTGCGATTATATTGAACAAACAAACCATCATTGCTTAGTTAATAAGGGAAAACTTCAAGAGCCTAAGTCATTCCGATCATGAATTTTGCAGAAGTTCATAATTCAACTGCAAATAAAAATATTGAATATTGAGTGATCATTGATTTTCTACAACTATTGATAGTCATAGTCCCACATTGTTAAAACCAATTGCAATCCGTGAAATTCTTCTATAGAAAATTCCTTATTTAATAGTCAAAGCAGACTTACTAAATACAAAATTGTAATTTTCCTATCCAATACTAAGTACGAACATGCACCATATCAAGCATTGATACTCACAATATTGTGTGTTGATCCTTGTCGATGGGGTAGCCAGAGCAAAAGCTTTTGTCCAACCCATCGCACATATATGCTGACCTAGATTATGCAGGGATCAGAAATTAATAATGTGCTAGAAACAGCCAATATAAGAAAAAATATATGTGCTACTTGGCAACCTCGGCATGGCCGACCCCTCGACGGCGAAGGATAATGCATCATATGCGTAGCATGGTCTGATTTAAAACTGATAATTACATTTCTTTACACACTTATTGTTGGACATCTCGAGTGTCTTGACCATAACAATGGTTTTTGGTTCACACAATACCTCATACACATAGCGAGCAGGCCCAAGGATAGATGAAGGTGAGATAGTTAGAACAGTCCAAATGATAGGGGCATACTGCAAAGAGTTATTCTGTTTGCTGGGAGGAGTAAAGTAGTTGTCCGACTGGGAGAAGCTGGACCCCTGAATCAATCATGGAGTGTTTTTCCTTGGGAGGGAGAGAGGAAGCAGATCCAAATTTTAAGGATGAGGCATATAAGGTGGGAATAGAAAGGACTTCCATACGGTACATGCTTAACATCATGGTCTGAATCTCCGTGGATGGAATTAATCTTATCATATTAATAAAGAAATCAAATCATGTCCACTGGGATCACCACTGATATGATCATCCTAATATATTGAGAGATGAAAAAGGAAGATTTAGAAACCTTTGGCGGCATTTTCACAATGCCTCTACAATATTGAAAACAAATTTTGCCTAGAGTAAGCAACTCACTTCATATGGATGATGAGAGAGCCTCACAGAATCAAGAACAAAAAACAATTCGACCTTTTGTACCCTTTAAAAAAAAGAGATAAGAGGTATTGATGTAGACATATATAAGATGGCATTTTTTACATTTGTTTCTTTTCTTCTTTTATTCAGTTTTCTCGTACATGACACCCGTTTCCGACCGATATAGTGCAAGCATCTATACACGACTCAATGGTTGCACATTTGTGAACCTTATTTGGTTTCATCATATAATATTATATTGCTTTATATATTTTTCAACTTCCTACTACAGCGATGTACTTGTCAATATGATAGCTCTACCCTGAAAAGCTTGTGTTTGATTTTCTCACGTACTCACAAGTATCTATGCTAGGTTGTGGTAGTGGGCTGGTGGCAGCAGGCTATTGGTAGCTTTGTTCACTCCGTGCCAATTAGCACTCCTTGTTCTAGCTTTGAGGCTGGACTTGCCGCAATTCCTGCCCGAAAAAAACATGAAGATGTGTTAGACACACAGCTGTGCGAGTCCTGCGGAGCAATTCAATATATTGCCCATTGGTGGATGAAGACAATGGTAAAAACTGCTTGCATAGAAAGAACGACTTACATTATGCATAGAAAGAACGACTTACACTCCAGGATCCCTTGCAACGTTGGGCATGACTCCACATCTTCTCTAGCATTTGAATTGAAGAAACGGTGCCCACTGTCCACTTCAATGATTTTTCGCTGCCACATCGCACAGATGAATATGTTTCTAGTTCAGACAGATGAGAGCCCGATTACCTGAGAAATCTGCAGCCATGTAGCGGATCTTTCCTTCTGTCTCGCCATGTGCCGTTCGCCGCCGGATAATCGATCTAGTTCAATATCAATGGATCTCTCAAGTTTAGGACCACATCGAGCGGAGCCACTGGACAATCCATGTGCAATAGGATGGAGGTGGCGAGATTTTTCCTGTCCGAGTTTGAGGAGATACGCAAGAGATTCTTTTTTTAGATGGAGCTACGTGAGAGATTGAGAGAGTTGGGTTGTGGGGAATAGATATGTACGTGAGAGCTTTTTCTTGTTGATGAAGAGAGAGAGAGATGCGTGAGGGATTGGGACAGATTTTGTAGAGGTATTCTTTTTCTTGCTGGAGGGATAGATGAGAGATTGGGAGAGAACTATTTTTTCTAGATGGGTCGGAGAGATATGTGAGAGTTTATTTTTCTTGTTGGAGAAATACGTGAGATTGGATTTGGTGCTAGTTTTTTTTCTAGATGGAGATACATGAGAGATTGAGAGGCTTACGTTGTGGGAGAGATATATGAGAGTTTAGTATATTTTAGTTATTTTAGTAATTTTCTTGCCCAGGATTATAAAGATTAATCAACACCGTTATAATTCGGTCCCACCAAATTAACGACTCCTAATTTCTGATTAACATGGGAATTTTTGGAGAGTCAATAATTAGTATAGGTATAGATAGATAGATAGATGTGAGTTTTGGTTGAAGGAAGTTGGATTCCTTGTACATGTCATATCAGGAGAGGGTATAGCAGTAGACCCTACCAAGGTTCAGTCAGTCACTGAGTGGTTGGCACCCACCTCAGTGGAGAGATCCGCAGTTTTCTAGGACTCGCGGGATATTACCGGAGATTCATTGAGAATTTTTTTCAAGATTGCGAAGCCTATGACGGAGTTGTTGAAGAAAGACATCAAGTTCAAATGGACGGATGAATATGAGGCTAGTTTCCAGGAGTTGAAGAAACGTTTGGTTATAGCCCCAGTGCTAATTCTGCTGGATATGCGCAAGGATTTCCAAGTGTATTGCGATGCCTCTCGCTTAGGACTTGGAGGTGTACTTATGCAAGACGGAAGAGTTGTTTCTTATGCCTCACATCAGCTTCGACCGCACGAATTAAATTATGCCACACATGATTTGGAGTTAGCCGCTGTAGTGCATGCGCTCAAGATCTGGAGACATTTTCTTATTGGGAACCGTTGTGATATGTACACGGATCACAAGAGTTTGAAGTACATCTTCACGCAGAAGGAGGTGAACCTCATGCAAAGGAGGGTGTTGGAGCTTATAAAGGATTATGATATGAAGTTGCATTATCATCCAGGAAAGGCCAATGTAGTAGCAGACGCTTTGAGCCGGAAGAGTTATGTCAATACCCTCGTAAGCGGAGGATTACCAAAGGAGTTAGCCGAAGATCTCAGGGAGCTTCGTTTGGAGATAGTTCCTAGAGGTTTCGTTGCAGCAATGGAGGTTCAGCCAACATTATTGGGAAAGATTCGAGAAGCTCAGAAGGGTGATAAGGAGATTGCCGAGATAAAGGAGAAATGAGCAAAGGAAAAGCCAAAGGTTTTCGTGAGGATGAGTATGAAACCTTATGGTTTGAGGACCGTGTTTATGTACCCAATAATGCGGAGATCAGGAAGTTAATACTTCAAGAAGCTCATGACTCGCCATACTCGATACACCCCGGAAACACCAAGATGTATTTGGATTTGAAGGAGCGTTTCTGGTGGACTGGTATGAAGAAGGATATTGCAGAGTATGTAGCAGTATGTGATGTCTGTCAGAGAGTGAAGGCAGAACATCAGAAGCCAGCAGGATTACTGCAGCCTATGCCGATACCAGAATGGAAGTGGGACAAGCTTGGCATGGATTTTATCACCGGATTACCCAGGACCCGATCGGGATACAATTATATCTGGGTAGTAGTGGATCGTTTGACCAAATTGGCTCACTTTATCCTAGTGAAAACCACCTGTACGAGTGCGAAGTTGGCCAAGATATATATGACTAGGATCGTATGTCTGCATGGAGTTCCGAGGACCATCGTATCAAATAGAGGAACACAATTTACCTTGAAGTTTTGGAATCAGCTGCACCAGACTTTCGGTACCAGGCTAGAGTTCAGTACAACCTTTCATCCGCAAACAGATGGACAGACCGAGAGAGTCAATCAGATTCTGGACGACATGTTGAGAGCCTGTGCATTAGATTATGGATCCGGTTGGGATGATAATTTGCCATACGCGGAGTTCTCATACAACAACAGTTATCAAGCTAGTCTGAAGATGGCCACTTTCAAAGCTTTGTATGGAAGGAGGTGCAGGACACCATTAATGTGGGATGAAGTTGGAGACCGTCAGAAGTTGTGCCGCTACAAAGCGCAAGGAGGTAGTCTATGAAATCGGAGACAGAGTGTATCTTCGTCTGTCACCTCTACAAGGAGTTAAACGATTTGGAGTTAAGGGAAAGTTAGCCCCGAGATTTGTAGGACCATACCGAGTTTTGGAGCGAATGGGAGATGTGGCCTACAAGTTGGAGTTACCCGAAGGACTGTCAGGAGTTCATGATGTGTTTCACGTTTCCCAGTTGAAGAAGTGCCATGCTGAGATGGCCGATATTCCTCTGAGAGATACAGTTCCCCTGGAGAAACCTGTCAAGATTCTCGAGTTTGCCAGCCGAGTTATGCGCAACAAGGTTATCAAGTTTTGCAAAGTTCAGTGGAGCCACCATACCGAGGATGAAGCCACCTGGGAAAGAGAGGAAGACCTACGGAAAGACCTCCCACACCTATTTTCTAGCCAACCCGAATCTCAAGGGCGAGATTCATCTTAAGGGGGTAGGTTTGTAACATCCCAAATTTTCAATTTGGATGTTATACATAGGTCATCATATGCATATCATATTTTACTTGCATTTTGTTTGCGATCCTAGAAATCCTAAGCAACTCAAGGACCCACGGAGAGAGTCGGGGATTTCATTTATTTTCATATTTGAATTTTTTTTGTTAAATTTGAAAAGAGGATCATTTTGGTTTTAATAATTTTTTTCTCTCCGAAATATTTCCGATACTGAAATAAAAGAGAGAAGATAATATGACTTCTTCAAAAGAGAGGAATGTTGGAGAAGAAAAGTTGAAATCAAATTATTATTTTATTTGGATTTTATTCGAGATTTTATTTGAATTAGAAAAATATGCATTTTTGAAAATTGCATTTAGGCCAGAAAAATCTTCACTTTGTTCTAAATATTTTATTTAGACGATGAAAATTATTTTTGGCATTTTTAGAATTTATTTTATATTTATTTAGGATTTTTCTTTGGCGGAATTTATTTTAAAAAAGTTCTGGGCCGGCCCGAGCCGGGCCGGGCCAGACCCAGCCGCGCCGCCCAGCTACTATCCTTGAGCATGCGTTGGTTTTTCCCTTGAAGAGGAAAGGGTGATGTAGCAAAGTAGCGTAAGTATTTCCATCAGTTTTTGAGAACCAATGTATCAATCCAGTAGGAGGCCACACGCAAGTCCATCGTACCTACACAAACAAATAAAATCCTTGCAACCAACGCGATAAAGGGGTTGTCAATCCCTTCACAGCCACTTGCAAAAGTGAGATCTGATAGAGATGATAAGATAATATTTTTGGTACTTTTATGATAAAGACTAAAAGTAAAGAAAGCAAAATAAACGGCGCCAGAAATAGCTAGTTGACGGGAGATAAATATGATGGAAAATGGACCCGGGGGCCATAGATTTCACTAGTGGCTTCTCTCAAGATAGCATAAGTATTACTGTGGATGAACAAATTACTGTCGAGCAATTGATAAAGAAGTGCACAATTATGAGAATATCTAGGCATGATCATGTATATAGGCATCACGTCCGCGACAAGTAGACCGACTCCTGCCTGCATCTATTACTATTAATCCACAGATCGAACGCTATCCAGCATGCATCTAGAGTATTAAGTTCATAAGAACAGAGTAACGCATTAGGTAAGATGACATGATGTAGAGGGATAAACTCAAGCAATATGGTATAAACCCCATCTTCTTATCCTCGATGGCAACAATACAATACGTGTCGTTTCCCCTCATCACATGGGATCGAGCACCGCATGATTGAACCCAAAGCTAAGCACTTCTCCCATTGCAAGAAAGATCAATCTAGTAGGCCAAACCAAACTGATAATTCAAGAGACTTGCAAAGATAACCAATCATACATAAAAGAATTCAGAGAAGATTCAAATATTGTTCATAGATAATCTTGATCATAAACCCACAATTCATCGGATCTCGACAAACACACCGCAAAAAGAGTTACATCGAATAGATCTCCAAGACGATCGAGGAGAACTTTGTATTGATATCCAAAGGGAGAGAAGAAGCCATCTAGCTAATAACTATGGACCCGAAGGTCTGTGGTAAACTACTCACACATCATCGGAGATGTTGGGGATCGTAGCAGAAATTTAAAATTTTCTATGCATCACCAAGATCAATCTATGGAGTCATCTAGCAACGAGAGAGAGGAGTGCATCTACAGACCCTTGTAGATCGTGAGCGGAAGCGTTCAAGAGAACGGGGTTGATGGAGTCGTACTCGTCGTGATCCAAATCACCGATGATCCTAGTGCCGAACGGACGGCACCTTCGCGTTCAACACACGTACGGAGCAGCGACGTCTCCTCCTTCTTGATCCATCAAGGGGGAAGGAGAGGTTGATGGAGATCCAGCAGCACGACGGCGTGGTGCTGGAAGTAGCGGGATTCCAACATGGCTTCGCCCAGCGCTGCGGGAGGATGGAGATGTGTCACGGGAAGGAGAGGGAGGCGCCAGGGCTTAGGGTGCGGCTGCCGTCCCTCCCCTACACTATTTATAGGGGTCCTGGGGGGCGCCGGCCCCCTGGAGATCCCATCTGAGGGGGAGGGGGGCGGCGGCCAAGGGGGAACTTGCCCCCCAAGTCAGGTGGGGCGCCCCCCACCCCCAGGGTTTCCAACCCTAGGCGCAGGGAGGCCCATGGCGGGGCGCACCAGCCCACTAGGGGCTGGTTCCCTTCCCACTTCAGCCCATGGGGCCCTCCGGGATAGGTGGCCCCACCCGTTGGACCCCCGGGACCCTTCCGGCGGTCCCGGTACAATACCGGTGACCCCCGAAACTTTCCCGGTAGCCGAAACTGGACTTCCTATATACAAATCTTTACCTCCGGACCATTCCAGAACTCCTCGTGATGTCCGGGATCTCATCCGGGACTCCGAACAACTTTCGGGTTACCGCATACTAATATCTCTACAACCCTAGCGCCAAGAACCTTAAGTGTGTAGACCCTACGGGTTCGGAGACATCTTGAGACATGACCGAGACGACTCTCCGGTCAATAACCAACAGCGGGATCTGGATACTCATGTTGGCTCCCACATGTTCCTCGATGATCTCATCGGATGAACCACGATGTCGAGGATTTAAGTAATCCCGTATACAATTCCCTTTGTCAATCGGTACTTTACTTACCCGAGATTCGATCGTCGGTATCCCAATACCTCGTTCAATCTCGTTACCGGTAAGTCACTTTACTCGTTCCGTAATGCATGATCCCGTGACTAACTACTTAGTCACATTGAGCTCATTATGATGATGCAATACCGAGTGGGCCCAGAGATACCTCTCCGTCATACGGAGTGACAAATCCCAGTCTCGATCTAGGCCAACCCAACAGACACTTTCGGAGATACCTGTAGTGCACCTTTATAGCCACCCAGTTACGTTGTGACGTTTGGTACACCCAAAGCATTCCTACGGTATCCGGGAGTTGCATGATCTCATGGTCTAAGGAAATGATACTTGACATTAGAAAAGCTTTAGCAAACGAACTACACGATCTAGTGCTATGCTTAGGATTGGGTCTTGTCCATCGCATCATTCTCCCAATGATGTGATCCCGTTATCAATGACATCCAATGTCCATGGTCAGGAAACCATAACCATCTATTGATCAACGAGCTAGTTAACTAGAGGCTCACTAGGGACATGTTATGGTCTATGTGTTCACACATGTATTACGATTTCCGGATAACACAATTATAGCATGAACAATAGAAAATTATCATGAACAAGGAAATATAATAATAACCATTTTATTATTGCCTCTAGGGCATATTTCCAACAGGAGAGGCTATGGTGTTTATGTAGAAGCCCTCCATGATCGATTCCCCCTCCGGCGGAGCGCCGGAAAAGGCCCCAAGTTGGGATCTCACGGGTACAGAAGGTTGCGGTGGTGGAATTAGGTTTTCGTGGTGCTCCTCGATGGTTTCGGGGTACGTAGGTATATATAGGAGGAAGAAGTAGGTCGGTGGAGCCAGGAGGGGCCCACGAGGGTGGAGGGCGCGCCCCCTGCCTCGTGGCCTCCTAGTTAGTTTCTTGACGTCCACTCCAAGTCCTCTAGATCACGTTTGTTCCAAAAATCATGCTCCCGAAGTTTTCATTCCGTTTGGACTCCGTTTGATATTCCTTTTCTGCAAAACATTGAAATAGGCAAAAAAACAGCAATTCGCACTGGGCCTTGGGTTAATAGGTTAGTCACAAAAATAATATAAAAGTTTATAATAAATCCCATTAAACATCCAAAACAGAATATATAATAGCATCGAGCAATCAAAAATTATAGATACATTGGAGACGCATCAAGCATCCCCGAGCTTAATTCCTGCTCGTCCTCGAGTAGGTAAATGATAAAAAGAGAAATTTTGATGTGGAATGCTAGTTAGCATATTCTTCAATGTAATCTTCTTTATTGTGGCATGAATGTTCAGATCCGAAAGATTCAAGATAAAAGTTTAATATTGACATAAAAATAATAATACTTCAAGCATACTAACCAACAATTATGTCTTCTCAAAGTAACATTGCCAAAGAAAGATCATCCCTACAAAATCATATAGTTTGGCCATGCTTCATTTTCGTCACACAAGAATGCTCTCATCTTGCACAACCTCGATGACAAGCCAAGCAATTGTTTTATACTTTAGTAATCTCAAACTTTTTTCAACTTTCACGCAATACATGAGCGTGAGCCATGGATTTAGCACTATGGGTGGAATAGAATATAATGATGGGGGTTGTGTGGAGAAGACAAAAAAAGAGAAAGTCTCACATTGACGCGGCTAATCAAAGGGCTAGGGAGATGCCCCTCAATTGATGTCAATGCAAGGAGTAGGGATTGCCATACAACGGATGCACTAGAGCTATAAATGTATGAAAGCTCAACAAAATAAACAAAGTGGGTGTGCATCCAACTTGCTTGCTCACGAAGACCTAGGGCATTTGAGGAAGCCCATTGTTGGAATATACAAGCTAAGTTCTATAATGAAAAATTCCCACTAGTGTATGAAAGTGACAAAACAAGAGACTCTCTATC
This sequence comes from Aegilops bicornis, assembly GCA_021605145.1. NCBI lineage: Eukaryota > Viridiplantae > Streptophyta > Magnoliopsida > Poales > Poaceae > Aegilops > Aegilops bicornis. The sequence continues at coordinate 54,913,668 of CM038675.1, read as the reverse complement.
ATAAAGATCATGGTGCTACTTTGAAGCACAAGTGTGGAAAAAGGATAGTAGCATTGTCTCTTTTTATTTCCTTTTTTTCTTTTTTTTTCTTTTTTTGGGACAATGCTCTATTAACGATGATCATCACACTTCTATTTATTTACCACTCAATGATTACAACTCGATACTAGAACAAAGTATGACTCTATATGAATGCCTTCGGCGGTGTACGGGGAAGGGCAATGAATCAAGAGTGACATGTATAAAATAATATGCATGGTGGCTTTGCCACAAATACGATGTCAACTACATGATCATGCAAGGCAATATGACAATGATAAAGCGTGTCATAATAAACGGAACGGTGGAATGTTGCATGGCAATATATCTCGGAATGGCTATGGAAATGCCATAATAGGTAGGTATAGTGGCTGTTTTGAGGAAGATATAAGGATGTTTATGTGTGATAGAGCGTATCGTATCACGGGTTTGGATGCACCGCTAAGTTTGCACCAACTCTCAAGGTGAGAAAGGGCAATGCACGGCATCAAGAGGCTAGCAATGATGGAAGGTTGAGAGTGCGTATAATCCATGGACTCAACATTAGTCATAAAGAACTCACATACTTATTGCAAAAATCTACAAGTCATCAAAAACCAAGCACTACGTGCATGCTCCTAGGGGGATAGATTGGTAGGAAAAGACCATCGCTCGTCCCCGACCGCCGCTCATAAGGATGACAATCAAAGAACACCTCATGTTTCAAATTTGTTACATAACGTTTACCATACGTACATGCTACAGAACTTGCAAACTTCAACACAAGTTTTTCTAAAATTCACAACAACTCAACTAGCACAACTTTAATATCACTATCTCCATATCTCAAAACAACTATCAAGTATCAAACTATTCTTAGTATTCAATGCACTTATATGGAAGTTTTTATCTTGGATGCCTATCATATTATGACTAAATTTATAACCAAAGAAAATTACCATGCTATTCTAAAGGACTCTCAAAATAATATAAGTGAAGCATGATAAATCAATTATTTCTATAAAATATAACCACCACCGTGCTCTAAAAGATATAAGTGAAGCACTAGAGCAAAATTGTTTAGCTCAAAAGATATAAGTGAAGCACTAGAGCAAAATTGTTTAGCTCAAAAGATATAAGTGAAGCACATAGAGTATTCTAATAAATTCCGATTAATGTGTGTCTCTCTCAAAAGGTGTGTATAGCAAGGATTATTGTGGAGAACTAACAAGCAAAGACTCAAATCATAAAAGATCCTCCAAGCAAAACACATATCATGTGGTGAATAAAAATATAGCTCCAAGTAAAGTTACCGATGGATGAAGACAAAAGAGGGGATGCCTTCTGGGGCATCCCCAAGCTTAGGATTTTTGGGTTGTCCTTAGATTATACCTTGGGGTGCCTTGGGCATCCCCAATATTAGGCTCTTGCCACTCCTTGTTCCATAATCCATCAAATCTTTACCCAAAACTTGAAAACTTCACAACACAAAACTTAACAGAAAATCTCGTGAGCTCCGTTAGCGAAAGAAAACAAAACACCACTTTAAGGTACTGTAATGAACTCATTATTTATTTATATTGGTGTTAAACCTACTGTATTCCAACTTCTCTATGGTTCATAAGCTCCATTACTAGCCATAGATTCATCAAAATAAGCAAACAACACACGAAAAACAGAATCTGTCAAAAACAGAACAGCCTGTAGTAATCTATAACTAACGCAAACTTATGGAACTCCAAAAATTCTAAAATAACTTTCTGGACGTTAGTAATTTATCTATTAATCATCTGCAAAAAGAATCAACTAAATAGCACTCTCCAGTAAAAAGTTGTAGCTAATCTCGTGAGCGCTAAAGTTTCTGTTTTTTACAGCAAGATCGCAAAGACTTTCCCCAAGTCTTCCCAAAGGTTCTACTTGGCACAAACACTAATTAAAACACAAAACCACATCTAAACAGAAGCTAGATGGATTATTTATTACTAAACAGAACCAAAAAGCAAAAAACTAAAATAAAATTGGGTTGCCTCCCAACAAGCGCTATCGTTTAATGCCCCTAGCTAGGCATAAAGGCAAGGATAGATCTAGGTCTTGCCATCTTTAGTGTTGGGAAAGAAAAGAGAAAAATTATTATCTATAGCATTTATCTTTCTATTTTGATAAAGCACGTGGCCATTAATGGTGGAAGAAAGATTAAGCATGCTACGAAAATTTGCATCTAAGCTAGTTTTCATCTCTTTGATAATTTCGTTTTGGTAAAAGCACAAAAGAGAGGTGGATTCAACTTTCTCACTCATAGGGTGCCTAAATATAGTTTTAATATTTTCATAGGTATCTATGGGATCCCCTTCAAGAAAACCCTCTTCAAAAATAGAATCTAAAACTTGCTTGAACGAAGCGGGCAACCCAACATAAAAGCTTTAGGTAAATCTCAATTTGATATTGGGGCACATAGCTAGCTCGGGTCCTTAAAAGCCTATCTCAAGAGTCTTTCAAAGACTCATCAAGTAAACAACGAAAAATTCCGGGATCATCTTCATCGAAATTATTCAAACCCTCATTGACAACCCCGGTAGGTGTTTCCATAGCATCATTATTTATGAGCTTGGAGAGGACAGAGGGACTATCCAAAGTATTAAAACCATGGAGAGAGCCCTTGGCCCTTTTTGATTCGGCCATGGCATAAGAAAAACAACGGGAAAGAGGCGGACGGAAAGAGAGGGCGAATAAAACAGCAAGGGTGAAGTGGGGGAGAGGAAAACGAAAGGAAAATGGCAAATAATGTAATGCGAGGGATAAGAGTTTGTGATGGGTACTTGGTATGTCTTGACTTGTGCGTAGACTCCCCGGCAACGCTGCCAGAAATCCTTCTTGCTACCTCTTGAGCATGCGTTGGTTTTTCCCTTGAAGAGGAAAGGGTGATGCAGCAAAGTAGCGTAAGTATTTCCCTCAGTTTTTGAGAACCAAGGTATCAATCCAGTAGGAGGCCACACGCAAGTCTCTCGTACCGACACAAACAAATAAGAACCTTGCAACCAACGCGATAAAGGGGTTGTCAATCCCTTCACGGACACTTGCAAAAGTGAGATCTGATAGAGATGATAAGATAATATTTTTGGTATTTTTATGATAAAAACTAAAAGTAAAGAAAGCAAAATAAAAGGCGCGAGAAATAGCTAGTTGACAGGAGATTAATATGATGGAAAATAGACCCGGGGCCATAGGTTTCACTAGTGGCTTCTCTCAAGATAGCATAAGTATTACGGTGGGTGAACAAATTACTGTCGAGCAATTAATAGAAAAGTGCATAATTATGAGAATATCTAGGCATGATCATGTATATAGCCTTCACGTCCGCGACAAGTAGACCGACTCCTTCCTGCATCTACTACTATTAATCCACACATCGACCGCTATCTAGCATGCATCTAGAGTATTAAGTTCATAAGAACACAGTAACGCATTAGGAAAGATGACATGATGTAGAGGGATAAACTCAAGCAATATGATATAAACCTCATCTTTTTATCCTCGATGGCAACAATACAATACGTGTCCTTTCCCCTACTGTACTGGGATCGAGCACCGCATGATTGAACCCAATGCTAAGCACTTCTCCCTTTGCAAGAAAGATCAATCTAGTAGGCGAAACCAAACTGATAATTCGAAGGGACTTGCAAAGATAACCAATCATACATAAAAGAATTCAGAGAAGATTCACTACTGGAATCAGGGAATTTGCCATCAGCTTGTTCTTTGCCGTCTGCTAGCTGACGGCAAAGAGGGTATTTGCCGTCTGCTTTCAAAAAGCAGACGGCAAAGAACTGGCTGATGGCAAATATACAGTTTGCCATCTGCCATTTCTTTGCCGTCGGCCAGGCAAAGGTCCAGAAGGCAAACGACAAAGAGTCCAACTGGGCCCCACTGGACCCTGCGGCTGATTAGGGCAGACGGACGGGTTGGATGCCATCTGCCAGATCTTTGTCGTCTGCCTTTGTGACCTTTGCCGTCCGCCAGCAGACGGCAAAGGGTCGTTAAGCAGACGGCAAAGAAACACTCACGGCAAAGAGAAAACACAACACGCGGATCAATCACCTGGATCGATGAGTTGGCAAGATCTGAGACGCACGCTGATCACTCCGTCGGACCATACCCAACCCACCCACGATGCACGCGCCCCCAGGGAAACACCCACACGCCCCACGTCTCACCCCACCCCACAGTCTGCCTTATCCTCTTCTCACCCCCACCCCACCACATCTCTCTCTCATCTCTCTCCCTGCTCTCGATCCACTTCCCCCGCAAGCGCTCGCCACCACCTCGCCGGCAGTCCCCGGCCTCGCTGGCCGCCATCGCGCCCGCCGGCCATGGCTCCGCCCGGCCTCTAGCCGCCATCGCTCCCTTGAAGCCATGGCCCGGCCCCGTCGCCCGTCGCCCCTGGCTAATTCCTCTACGCCCCGTCGCCTCTCGCCCCCGTCGGCCTCCTCGCCCCGTCGCCTTTCGCCCGGGTAACCTCCGCGCCCCGTCGCCTATCGCCCCCGCAGGCCTCGGCCCCGTCCCCCCCCGGCCTCTGTCGTCCCCGTCCCCCCAGGCCTCTGTCGGCCCCGACGCCGTCACCCTCCCTCGACGCCGCACCATATTCTGCCTCAAGGAGCAGCGGTAGGTCCTCGAGCGTCCATGGTGGCGGTGGATACTGTGGTTTTTGTGCTGACTTTGTGTAGATGGATAATGTGGTGTTCATGTAAATAGAGTAATTTTGTGTAGATGGAGCAGACGCAAATCTATTCTGTGTAAATAGACTAATTTGGTATTGTGAAATTTGTTCATTCGTCATCGATTGTTGGAACAAAGCGTAGATGGATACTGTGGTGCACTTGGGCTGCTGGTTCACTATATTTTAATAAACAAAATCCTTTGATGTCTCTGATTGTAATAAACGTGTAGATGGACATTTTTGCCGTCTGTTATTAGTCGGCAGACGGCAAAACATTAGTTTGGCGGACGACAAAGCCTCCGTTAGCACCTACCGTGGCTAACACCCACTATTTGCCATCCATTTCCTTTGCCGTCCGCTGCAAAAAGCAGACGGCAAAGAAGGTGTTTACCGTAGCCTACTTTGCCGGAGCCTTTTGCCGTCCGCGGCTGACGGCAAAGGCCTTTGCCGTCCGCCGTTCATGCCTTTGCCATCCGCCGTTCATGCCTTTGCCATCCGCCGTGGCGGACGGCAAAATAGCTGATTCCTGTAGTGATATTGTTCATGGATAATCTTGATCATCAACCCACAATTCATCAGCTCTCGACAAACACACCGCAAAAAGAGTTACATCGAATAGATCTCCAAGAAGTTCGAGGAGAACTTTGTATTGAGATCCAAAGAGAGAGAAGAAGCCATCTAGCTAATAAATATGGACACAAAGGTCTGTGGTAAACTACTCACACATCATCAGAGAGGCTATGGTGTTGATGTAGAAGCCCTCCGTGATCGATTCCCCCTCCGGCGGAGCGTCGGAAAAGGCCCCAAGATGGGATCTCACGGGTACAGAAGGTTGCGGTGGTGGAAATAGGTGTTTGTGGTGCTCCTGGATGGTTTCGGGGTACGTAGGTATATATAGGAGGAAGAAGTAGGTCGGTGGACCCACGAGAGGCCCACGAGGGTGGAGGGCGCGTCCAGGGGGGTAGTCGCGCCCCCCCCCCCTGCCTCGCGGCCTCCTCATTAGTTTCTTGACGTCAACTCCAAGTTCTCTGGATCATGTTTGTTCCAAAAATCACGCTCCCGAAGGTTTCATTCCATTTGGACTCCGTTTGATATTCCTTTTCTGCGAAACACTGAAATAGGCAAAAAACTTCAATTTGCACTGGGCCTTGGGTTAATAGGTTAGTCCCAAAAATAATATAAAAGTGTATAATAAAGCCCACTAAACATCCAAAACAGAATATATAATAGCATAGAGCAATCAAAAATTATAGATACGTTGAAGACGTATCACTCCTCCGCACGACGACGCGCCCACCCCCAGAGCTCCACCTCGTCCTTTTTCCAGGCGGCATCATGAGCTTCACAGGCCGCTTGGTACCTGGCTTCCTCCTCACCCATATCCTTCTTGAATGCCACTTGCCTGGCTTTCTCAGCTGGCGGCAGCGACTTCCATAGACAAAGATTGTACTGGCCCATAAACCAATCGAATGTTGGGGGGTCCGGCGCAACCTCATCCGGCGGCGCGTAGGGGTCCTCCTCATCGCTGCTCTTCAACTGAGCATCCTCGGGGGGCGGCGACACCTCGTCGGCGCGTGGGCAGACCGGCGGCGCCATGGCAACGATTTGAGAGAGAGAGAGAGAGAGAGGGGGGGGGGGAGAGCGAGGGGGGTGTAGATGAGAATGCAGGCGGGACGACGTGAGCAAGGTAGTATTTATTGGCGGCCGGAATCTAGATCGACGGGAATAGTATACACGCCGGTTGCCGGAATTTACGAGTACTGTCATTTGAATTACACATGATTCCCGCAGCAAAATTCGTGTGTGAACTTAATAGCTGACGGTTTCCAATACAGAACCATGTCTGATTAATAACCCCCGCCACTCACCTACCAAACCTCGAGGCGCGAAATAGATTGACAATCGTGTGGGGGCCGGTTGTCTTGCCAGATCGTTACATTATCTTTTTTGAACACCAGATATTTAAATCGTCTGATGATTTTTTTTAACTCGACAAAAGTACACAAAAAATATGATTTTCCAAACAATTATGGTTAGCCGATGCATGTAGATTTAGTTCCAATTTGAATTACGGTCATTAAATGTCTAGAAAATCACTTAAGTGTCTTTAAAAGGTCAAATGACCCCTAGAATTTTCCAAATTTTCACATAACAGTTGTATTAGTGCACGTTAAATGTAGAAAAAAATTGAAGGGCGTAAGAGGAAGCTATCTCCCGTTCGTCATAAAACATGCATTGTTCCCTCTCGGAACCACGAGCCTTCTAGTGAGTTGCTCCGGTTTGTGAGGGATGTGTGTCCAAACTTTCGTCAAATAGGCCAATTTTTTACCACATCATCTTGATGGCATGACATTACATGAAGCAAGGTTTCATGTTTTTCTGATCATTTTTTTTAAATTAAAATGCCATGGCACTCCATGCATGTGTCCATGCCGTGAGGCCAATATATTTGAAAATTCCTTCTAATTTAATGCACATGGAATTAACTCGCACACAAGTACATAAATAGGATTTTTCAAACCGTTATGGTTAGCCGTTGCATGTAGATGTAGTTCAAATTTGAATTACGATCATTAAATGGCTAGAAAATCACTTAAATGTCTTTAAAAGGTCAAATGACCCCTAGAATTCTCCAATTTTGCACATGACAGTTGTATTAGTGCACGTTAAACGTAGAAAACAATTTGAAGGCCATAAGAGGAAACTATCTCCCGTTCGTCATCAAACATGCATTGTTCCCTCTCGGAACCTCGAGCCTTCTAGTGAGTTGCTCCGGTTTGTGAGGGGTGTGTGTCCAAACTTTCACCAAACAAGCCAATTTATTTACCAAATCATTTTGGTGGCATGACATTACATCAAGCAAGGTTTATTGTTTTTCAGATTATTTTTTAATTTTTTGGAATTAAAATGCCATGACACTCCATGCATGTGTCCATGCCGTCAGACCAATATGTTTGAATATTCCTTCTAATTTACTGCACATGCAATTAACTCGCACATAAGTGCACAAATATGATTTTTTTTTCAAACCGTTATGCTTAGCCGTTGGATGTAGATGTAGTTCAAATTTGAATTACAGTCATTAAATGGCTAGAAAATCACTTAAATGTCTTTAAAAGGTCAAATGACCCCTATAATTTTCCTTTTTTCACATGACATTTGTATTAGTGCATGTTAAACATAGAAAAATTGAAGGACGTAAGAGGAAGCTATCTCCTGTTCATCATCAAACATGCACTGTTCCCTCTCGGAACCACGAGCCTTCTAGTGAGTTGCTCCGGTTTGTGAGGGGTGTGAGTCCAAACTTTCGTCAAACATGCCAATATGTTTACCACATCATCTTGGTGGCATGAAATTACATTAAGCAAGGTTTCATGTTTTTCTGATCATTTTTTAATTTTTTGAATTAAAATGCCATGGCACTCCATGCATGTGTGTCCATGCTGTCAGACCAATATGTTTGAAAATTCCTTCTAATTTACTGCACATGGAATTAACTCGCACACAAGTACACAAATATGATATTTCAAACCGTTATGGTTAGCTATTGCATGTAGATGTAGTTCAAATTTGAATTACGGTCATTAAATCACTAGAAAATCAATTAAATATCTTTAGAAGGTCAAATGACCCCTGAAATTTTCCAAATTTTCACATGACAGTTGTATTATTGCACGTTGAACTTAGAAAAAATTTGAAGACCGTAAGAGGAAGCTATCTCCCGTTCGTCATAAAACATGCATTGTTCCCTCTCGGAACCACGAGCCTTCTAGTGGGTTGCTCCGGTTTGTGAGGGGTGTGTGTCCAAACTTTTATCAAACAGACCAATTTTTTTACCACACCATCTTGGTGACATGACATTACATCAAGCAAGGTTTCATGTTTTCTGATCATTTTTTAATTTTTTGGAATTAAAATGCTATGGCACTCCATGCATGTGTCCATACCGTGAGACCAATATGTTTGAAAATTCCTTCTAATTTACTGCACATGGAATTAACTCGCACGCAAGTACACAAATATGATTTTTCAAACCGTTATGGTTAGCTGTTGCATGTACATGTAGTTCAAATTGGAATTACGGTCATTAAATGGCTAGAAAATCACTTAAATGTCTTTAAAAGCCTAATGATCACTAAAATTTTCCAAATTTTCACATGAAAGTTGTATTAGTGTATGTTAAATGTAGAAAAAATTTGAATGTCGTAAGGGGAAGCTATCTCCCGTTCGTCATCAAACATGCATTGTTCCCTCTCGAAACCACGAGCATTCTAGTGAGTTAATTCGGTTTGTGAGGGGTGTGTGTCCAAACTTTCGTCAAACAATCCAAATTATTGACCACATCATCTTCGTGGCATGACATTACATCAAGCAAGGTTTCATGTGTTTCTTATCTTTTTTTGGTATTTAAATGCCGTGGCACTCCATGATTAATTGTGTCATAACCGTTAGACCAATATGTTTGAAAATTCCTTCCAATTTACTGCACATGGAATTAAATTGCACACAAGTACACAAAATATGACTTTTTAAACCGTTATGGTTAGCTGTTGAATGTACATGTAGTTCAAATTTGAATTACAGTCATTAAATGGATTAGAAAATCACTTAAATGTCTTGAAAGGTCAAATGAGCCCTGAAATTTTCCAAAATTTCACACGACAGTTGTATTAGTACTACAAATTTTCTCGTACATTTAAAACACCATCTGTTGCCACTTTACTCAAAATTAGTCTTTCACAGCTAATAAAAAATATCATCAACATCATACACATTTTTTTGTAGGGACCGTTTGCGATGAAAATTTCAGGGTCTATTTAAGTCTGCCTCCTTAAGCTTCGCTGGCGCGTCTGCTCCAGTGCCGGCAACCCCCGAATCCATGAATACCGATCCCCATTCTCGCACCACCTTCTTGCAAATATGACGTCGTGGAAACGCTTCGTGAAGGCCCGTACGATGGCCGCGTTCTCCCCGAGAGCCGCCGCCTGCGCCAAGAGCGCGGCCGCCTACGCCGAGAGTGCCGCCACATCCGCATTGAGCGTAGCCACATCCGTCGAGAGGGCGTCTGCGACAGCCGACATGGCAGCTACAGTAGCCGATACGGCTGCAGCTACTGCTGCGATGGCGGCTGCAAACGCCGAGAGCGCTTAGGCTGCCGTCCGTGCCGCCGATGTCGCCCTGGTCTGGGTCGAGGCCATCCATGCCAAGATCTAGGACGCACAAGCCAAGATATACCATGCCACCTCGGAATCCAGCATGCAAACCACATCCGAAAAGGCGGTGGTGGCAATGGAGCACCTGCTTCCTCGTGAGATCGCCGAGCGGGAGCTGGAGATGCAGGAGGCGGCGGAGATCGAGGAGCGTCGGGAGGAGGAGTTGCGTGTGGCCGAGGTTGAGGTAGAGAAGAGTCTGTCCGTCGAGGAATCGGCGGTGGATTACCAATGCGAGCTCTGGCGCAGCCACAACTATGAGTACTACAACTTGAGTGTGGCGCTAAGGACGCGGTAGACTTCAGCAAGTGGTACATGGAGTCCACTAACGGCGCCATGTCGCCAGGACAAGTCATCAATTTCTCACCTCACACCGGCGATGCATAGGCTGGTGCGGCGGCGGATTTGTTAAAATTATGCGTAGTTAGGCTTTGTTTTAATGTTGGTCTTTTGTTAGAGCAATGTTTAGGTCAACTGGCTGTGTTTAATTACTAAAATTGCTTGATTCAGTAAGTGTGGTTTGTGTGTTGTACGCGCTTTTGTGCGCCCAAATTAGCAAGCGACGTTAAATTATGCAATGACGTACCTGGGGAAATTTCCACAAAAAATTGAATTACCAAACTCATCCCATGCGCGTAAAGCAGAAGAATCATTTGCGATGCACACAATCGTTCAAAGTGAATGGTGTCCGGCGGCACCGCGCGCAAAGTTTCCCTCCACATTTCGAAATTTTTGGCCTACCGCCGAAATATCTACCCCCACCCCCCTTCCCCACCCCCTTTTCTCCTTGACCACAAGTCACATTTACCCAGTTTCCTCTTCCTTCCTAAGCTATAGCCGCTTCCTCGCTTGGTTTCTCGCTCTCGCCATCTCGCATCCTACCGCCGGGGTCACCATGGTCTTCTGCAATGACCTCTCCATTGGTTCCTCCTCCGATGACGACTCCTTCACCACTCGGGTATGCCTCTCTTCTATCTCTCGGGCTATGACTTGGAATGAAGGATTTTAACCCGGCGGTCGATTTGAGTCATTTCTTCCTCTTGTAGCTCCCTAGGACCATCAGCTGCAACGAATGGAGCGGGGTGGCTGAAGATTTGTTTGCTCGTTGTCACCATCAATCTCAATGCGTGAAGCTAGTTGCGTTTGAATCTGTGGATAGTGGGAGGAAGTTTCTGGCATGTACAGAGAAGTTTAGACCCTCTTTCTTTGTTACAAATCATTTGTTAGATGTGATTCAGACACTGTCACGGTCCCAACCCATTCATACCACACCTTCAACCAAACGCATGCTAAGACAGTGTCACAGTTTGTACCTAGTATCTAAAAATGTTGCCATTTCATCAGCGGTGCCATTAGAAAATTATTTGGCACCGCTTCAGTAGTTTGTGCAGCCAAGTTTGGTGCACACATCCGAGCAGATAAGAAGTAAAATACTAAATCTTTTTGGCACGAAGGAACTGGGCATCGGAGCAACTAGGTGCTCCGGAGTCCGGGTCCCTGATTTTTTCCGCTGCATCGGCTTGCTAGTGCAGGGCACCGGTGCGAGATATAGCAACAGTTGTCTTTAAAACCGGTTTTGGCATACATAGTGGACGGCCTTAGTGCTATTAGTTCTATGTTACTAAATTTGTGCATGTACACACCTATTAGTATCAATTTGCTGTCATCCAAACACTGACACTATGTTGTTGCAGTTATATTTACCTTCCACATAAAATGTACAATTTGTTATTTATAGTACATGAGTTAGAACTTGTAGCATTGTTGTAGTTAATTATAGCTTCTGATGATTCGGAATTTCGTTGTTATCTCAGTAGCAATTAATTCATTTGCACATTGATCTTTTTGAGAAGATACGTCACAATTAACATGTTTCTTAAGTTTTTCAATATAAGTATTGGTGATTTTCTATGCTGCTATAAACTCATTTCCCCTACAATTGTTATTGATCTAGTTTTAAATCTTATAGGATGAAGCAAAGTGTTCTTACTTGGAGTGGGTTGATCAACAGTGGCCACAGTCTTCGATCGATGTGCCTAGCAAAGCTCTGGAGCATGTATGAGGGAGAGAACATGGGTAGGCTTAGAGAAAGTGTTGTCAACGCTGAAGAATATTTGAAGATGCGGGATAAATATAGGAAGGTGGAGAATGAGCTTAGATTTTTTAAATCAGACTTTGCTAAGATGGTGTTGGCGAAGGAGGAGGCACTTTCCCAGTTGGTCAGTGCAAAACAGGTTTTTATTGAACTGAAAGCAGAGGTGGATAAGACGAGTTTGGATGATCTCGATTAGGGAAACTAGTCATCAACCCGTGCATCTGCACGGACTAGTTTTTTGAATGGTACATTGCGTTAATACCTTTGTTAACCACTTTAAGTTTCCATGTAGCAGAAATATATATTTGTTGTGTGCGAAGCATGAAGAAATGATGAGAAACTGAGTATATTTCATTTTATAACAAATGGGAAAACAAAAATACTAATTTGTGTTGGCATCCCGAAATATACTCATTTTATAAAAAATTGGAAAACAAAAATTTTAGTTAAATCACCAATTTGGGAAACTATAATTAAACTATATTTGAGCAAATCTCGGCACCATGGTGTCTTTGCTATCTACACATTTATGGCCTAAATATGCCTGTTTATTCTCTATTTAATCCTTTCAATATATAATACTTTAGAACATAGTACAGTATTTTATTTCCATTGATTTGACTGATATAGATTGGTAAAAATTTGAGTCAACGCTGCCAAGCCAACTAAATAGCATTCCTGCATTTGGATTTCAGGTATTTCTAAGTAATGAGTCTGATTACTTCGACACTAAGTCACTGTACATCCAGATTATATTCTGGTGTTAAAAGTTGCCGTGCATCATATTAGACAGAATTGTATAAACTCAATGTATAGACCAATCTATCCTGTTGAAGATGATCACGTTACCACTCATATTGCACACACGCACGGTGTGTCCAAATAACTTCATTTAGGGATGCCCAAACAAAATCTTCAAGTGACACATAATTCTGCGTTTGTTTCTTAAGAAACATAAGTTACTCAGTTTAGTTTATAGAACTACATAATTGTTGGAAATATGCCCTAAAGGCAATAATAAATTAGTTATTATTATATTTCCTTGTTCATGATAATCGTTTATTATCCATGCTATAATTGTATTGATAGGAAACTCAGATACATGTGTGGGTACATAGACAACACCATGTCCCTAGTAAGCCTCTAGTTGACTAGCTCGTTGATCAATAGATGGTTACAGTTTCCTGACCATGGACATTGGATGTCGTTGATAATGGGATCACATCATTAGGAGAATGATGTGATGGACAAGACCCAATCCTAAGCCTAGCACAAAGATCGTAGTTCGTATGCTAAAGCTTTTCTAATGTCAAGTCTCATTTCCTTAGACCATGAGATTGTGCAACTCCCGGATACCGTAGGAATGCTTTGGGTGTACCAAACGTCACAACGTAACTGGGTGGCTATAAAGGTGCACTACAGGTATCTCTGAAAGTGTCTGTTGGGTTGGCACGAATCGAGACTGGGATTTGTCACTCCGTGTAGACGGAGAGGTATCTCTGGGCCCACTCGGTAGGACATCATCATAATGTGCACAATGTGACCAAGGGGTTGATCACGGGATGATGTGTTACGGAACGAGTAAAGAGACTTGCCGTAACGAGATTGAACAAGGTATCGGTATACCGACGATCGAATCTCGGGCAAGTACAATACCGTTAGACAAAGGGAATTGTATACGGGATCGATTGAGTCCTTGACATCGTGGGTTCATCTGATGAGATCATCGTGGAACATGTGGGAGCCAACATGGGTATCCAGATCCCGCTGTTGGTTATTGACAGAGAACGTCTCGGTCATGTACGCATGTCTCCCGAACCCGTAGGGTCTACACACTTAAGGTTCGATGGCGACGCTTAGGGTTATAAAGGAAGTTTGTATGTGGTTACGAATGTTGTTCGGAGTCCCGGATGAGATCCCGGACGTCACGAGGAGTTCCGGAATGGTCCGGAGGTAAAGATTTATATATGGGAAGTCCTATTTTGGCCACCGGAAAATGTTCGGGTTTTTCGGTATTGTACCGGGAAGGTTCTAGAAGGTTCCAGAGTGGGGCCCACCTGCATGGGGGACCCACATGAACGTGGGTAGTGGGGGCAAGGCCCCACACCCCTGGTCAAGGCGCACCAAGATCCCCTTTAGAAGGAATAATATCATATCCCGAAGGGATAAGATCAAGATCCCTAAAAAGGGGGGATAACAATCGGTGGGGAAAGGAAAGGATGGGATTTCTTTCCTCCCACCTTTGCCAACGCCCCAATGGACTTGGAGGGCAGAAATAATGCCCTCCACCCCTATATATAGTGGGAGGCGCATGGGAGCTGCACCCTGCCCCTGGCGCAGCCCTCCCCCTCTCCCAAGTCCTCCTCCTCTCCCGCGGTGCTTGGCGAAGCCCTGCAGGATTGCCACGCTCCTCCATCACCACCACACCGTCGTGCTGCTGCTGGATGGAGTCTTCCCAACCTCTCCCTCTCTCCTTGCTGGATCAAGGCATGGGAGACGTCACCGGGCTGTACGTGTGTTGAACGCGGAGGTGCCGTCCGTTCGGCACTAGGATATCCGGTGATTTGGATCATGATGAGTACGACTCCTTCAACCCCGTTCTGTTGAATGCTTCCGCTTAGCGATCTACAAGGGTATGTAGATGCACTCTCCTTCCCCTCGTTGCTAGTTTCTCCATAGATAGATCTTGGTGACACGTAGGAAAATTTTGAATTTCTGCTACGTTCCCCAACTGTGGCATCATGAGCTAGGTCTATTGCGTAGATTCTTTGCACGAGTAGAACACAAAGTAGTTGTGGGCGTTGATGTTGTTCAATATGCTTACCGTTACTAGTCCAATCTTGTTTCGACGGTATTGTGGGATGAAGCGGCCCGGACCGACATTACACGCATTTTACGTGAGACAGGTTCCACCAATGACATGCACTTGGTGCATAAGGTGGCTAGCGGTGCCGCCTCCCACTTTAGTCGGAACGGATTCGATGAAAAGGGTCCTTATGAAGGGTAAATAGCAATTGGCATATCACGTTGTGGTTTTATGAGGTAAGAAACATTCTTGCTAGAAACCCATAGCAGCCACGTAAAACATGCAACAACAATTAGAGGACGTTTAACTTGTTTTTGCAGGTGGTATGCCATGTGATGTGATATGGCCAAGAAGAATGTGATGAATGATATGTGATGTATGAGATTGATCATGTTCTTGTAATAGGAATCACGACTTGCATGTCGATGAGTATGACAATGGCAGGAGCCATAGGAGTTGTCTTTATTTATTGTATGACCTGCGTGTCATTAAACAACGCCATGTAATTACTTTACTTTATTGCTAACCGTAGCCATAGTAATAGAAGTAATAGTTGGCGAGACAACTTCATGAAGACACGATGATGGAGATCATGATGATGGAGATCATGGTGTCATGCCGGTGACGATGATGATCATGGAGCCTCAAGATGGAGATCAATGGAGCTATATGATATTGGCCATATCATGTCACTACTATATAATTGCATGTGATGTTTATTATGTTTATGCATCTTGTTTACTTAGAACGACGGTAGTAAATAAGATGATCCCTTACAACAATTTCCAGAAGTGTTCTCCCCTAACTGTGCACCGTTGCTAAAGTTCGTCGCTTCTAAGCACCACGTGATGATCGGGTGTGATGGATTCTTACGTTCACATACAACGGGTGTAAGACAGATTTACACACGCGAAACACTTAGGGTTAGCTTGACGAGCCTGGCATGTACAGACATGGCCTCGGAACACAGAGACCGAAAGGTCGAGCATGAGTCATATAGTAGATACGATCAACATGAAGATGTTCACCGATGATGACTTGTCCGTCTCACGTGATGATCGGACACGGCCTAGTTGACTCGGATCATGTAATCACTTAAATGACCAGAGGGATGTCTATTCGAGTGGGAGTTCATAAGATGAACTTAATTATCTTGAACATAGTCAAAAGACCTTTTGCAAATTATGTCGTAAGCTCGCGCTTTAGTTCCACTGTTTAGATATGTTCCTAGAGAAAATATAGTTGAAAGTTGAAAGTAGCGATTATGCGGACAGTAGAAAGCTTATGTCCTTAATGCACTGCTCAGTGTGCTGAACCCCAAACGTCGTTTGTGGATGTTGTGAACATCGGACATACACGTTTTGATAACTACGTGATAGTTCAGTTAAACGGTTTAGAGTTGAGGCACGAAAGACGTTTTCGAAATGTCGTGGAACATATGAGATGTTTCGAGGGCTGAAATTAGGATTTCAGGCTCGTGCCCACGTCAAGAGGTATGAGACCTCCAACGAGTTTTCTAGCCTACAAACTAAGGGAGAAGATCTCAATCGTTGAGCTCGTACTCAGATTGTCTGGGTGCAACAATCACTTGAATCGAGTGGGAGTTGATCCTCCAGATGAGATAGTGATGTTTCTCCAAAGTCATTGCCACCAAGCTGCTAGAGCTTCGTGATGAACTATAACATATCAGGGATAGATATGATGATCCTTGAGGTATTCACGATGTTTGACAATCGAAAAGTAGGAATCAAGAAGGATCATCAATTGTTGATGGTTGGTGAAACCACTAGTTTCAAGAAGGGCACGGGCAAGAAGGGACACTTCATGAAACGGCAAATCAGTTGCTGCTCCAGTGAAGAAACCCAAGGTTGAACCCAAACCCGAGACTAAGTGCTTCTGTAATAAGGGGAACAGCCACCGAGCAGCATTACCCTAGATACTTGGTAGATAAGAAGGCTGGCAAGGTCGCTAGAAGTATATTGGATATACATTATGTTAATGTGTACTTTACTAGTACTCCTAGTAGCACCAGGGTATTAGATACGGTTCGGTTGCTAAGTGTTAGTAACTCAAATAAAAGGCTACGGAATAAACGGAGACTAGCTAAAGGAGAGCTGAGGATATGTGTTGGAAGTGTTTCCAATTTTGATGTGATCAAACATCGCACGCTCCCTCTACCATCAAGATTAGTATTAAACCAGAATAATTATCATTTGGTGTTTATGCGTTGAGCATAGACATGATTGGATTATGTCTATCGCAATACGGTTATTCATTTAAGGAGAATAATGGTTACTCTATTTATTTGAATAATACCTTCGATGGTCTTGCACCTAAATAAATGGTTTATTGAATCTCGATCGTAGTGATACACATTTTCATGCCAAAAGTATAAGATAGTAATGATAGTACCACTTACTTGTGGCAGTGCCATGTAAGTCATATTGATGTAAACGCATGAAGAAGCTCCATGTTGATGGATCTTTGGACTCACTCGCTTTTGAAAAATTTGAGACATGCGAACCATGTCTATTGGTGTGTACGCATGAAGAAACTCCATGAAGATGGATCGTTTGGACTCACTTGATTTTGAATCACTTGAGATATGCAAAACATACCACATGGGCAAGATGACTGAAAAGCCTCGGTTTCAGTAAGATGGAACAAGATAGCAACTTGTTGGGAGTAACACATTTTGATATGTGCAGTCCAATGACTGCTGAGGCATGCAGTGAATATCGTTATGTTCTTACTTCACAGATGATTCGAGTAGATGTTGAGTATATTTACTTGATGAAACACAAGTCTGAATTATTGAATGGTTCAAGTAATTTCAGAGTGAAGTTTAAGATCTTCGTGACAAGAGGATAGAATATCTATGATATGATCATAGAGATGAATATCTGAGTTACGAAGTTTTGGCACACAATTAAGACATTGTGCAAATTGTTTCACAATTAATACCGCTGGAACACCATAGTGTGATGGTGTGTCCGAACATCATAGTTGCACTCTATTGGATATGGTGCGTACCATGATATCTCTTATCGAATTACCACTATCGCTCATGGGTTAGGCATTAGAGACAACTGCACTCACTTTAATGGGGCACCACGTAATTCCGTTGAGACGACACCGTTTGGAGAAACCTAAGTTGTCGCTTTCTTAAAAGTTTGGGGCTGCGACGCTTATGTGGAAAAGTTTCAGGTTGATAAGCTCGAACCCAAAGCGGACAAAATGCATCTTCATAGGACACCCAAAACAGTTGGGTATACCTCCTAATTCAGATCCGGAAGCAATAGGGATTGTTTCTTGAATCGGGTCCTTTCTCGAGGAAAAGTTCGTCTCGAAAAGTTGAGTGGGAGGATGGTGGAGACTTGATGAGGTTATTGAACCATCACTTCAACTAGTGTGTAGCAGGGCACAGGAAGTTGTTCCGTGGCACCTACACCAATTGAAGTAGAAGCTTATCATAGTGATCATGAAGTTTCGGATCAAGTCACCGACGCACCTCGTAGGGGTGACAAGGATGCGTACTACATCAGAGTGGTACAGTAATCATGTCTTGAAGGTCATGTTGCTAGACAACAATGAACCTACGAGCTATGGAGAAGCGATGGTGGCCCGGATTCCGACAAATGGTTAGAAGCCATGAAATCCGAGATAGGATCCATGTATCAGAACAAAGCATGGACTTTGGTGGACTCGCCCGATAGGCAAGCCATTGAGATAAATGGATCTTTAAGAAGAAGACGGACGTGGATGGTAATATCACTGTCTATGAAGCTCGACTTGTGGCGAAGAGTTTTTCACAAGTTCAAGGTGTTGACTACGATGAGATTTTCTCATCCGTAGCGATGCTTAAGTCCGTCGGAATCATGTTAGCATAAGCTGCATTTATGAAATCTGGCAGATGGATGTCAAAACGAGTTTCCTTACCAGTCTTCATAAGGAAAGGTTGTATGTGATACAATCAGATAGTTTTTGTCGATCCATAGGATGCTAAAGTTATCCGGCTCCAAATGATCCTTCAAAGGACCGGAGTAAGCATCTCGGAGTTGGAATATGCACTTTGATAGGATGATCAAAGATTTTGGGTTTATACAAAGTTTATGAGAAACTTGTATTTCCATAGAAGTGAGTGGGAGCACTATAGAATTTCGATGAGTATATGTTGTTGATCGAAATGATGTAGAATTCTGGAAAGCATATAGGGTTATTTGAAAGATGTTTTTCAATAGAAAACCTGGATTAAGCTACTTGAACATTGAGCATCGAGATCTATAAGGATAGATCAAAATGCTTAATAATACTTTCAAATGAGCACATACCTTGACATGATCTTGAAGGTGTTCAAGATGGATCAGTCAAAGAAGGAGTTCTTGCCTGAGATGTAAGGTATGAAGTTAAGAGTTAAAGCTCGACCACGGCAGAAAAGAGAGAAAGGACGAAGGTCGTCCCCTATGCTTCAGACATAGGCTCTATAGTATGCTATGCTGTGTACCGCACCGAAGTGTGCCTTGCCATGAGTCAGTCAAGGGGTACAAGAATGATCCAGGAATGGATCATTGGACAGCGGTCAATAATTGTCCTTGGAGTAAATAAGGACATGTTTCTCGATTATGGAGGTAATAAAGAGTTCGGCGTAAGGGGTTACGTCAATGCAAGCTTTAACACCTATCCGGAAAGTGACTCGAGTAGCAAACCGGATACGTGATAGTGGAGCAACCATTTGGAATAGATCCAAGTGGAGCGTGGAAGCAGCGCCATAATATGACCTAGAAATTTGCAAAGCACACACGGATCTGAAAGGTTCAGACCCGTTGACTAAAAACCTCTCTCACAAGCAAAACATGATCAAACCTGAGAACTCATTGAGTCTTAATCGCATGATGATGTGAACTAGTTTACAGACACTAGTCAACTCTTTGGATGTTGGTCACATGGGATGTGACCTATCAGCGTTAATCACATGACGATGTGAACTAGATTATTGACTCTAGTGCAAATGGGAGACTGTTGGAAATATGCCCTAGAGGCAATAATAAATTAGTTATTATTATATTTCCTTGTTCATGATAATCGTTTATTATCCATGCTATAATTGTATTGATAGGAAACTCAGATACATGTGTGGGTACATAGACAACACCATGTCCCTAGTAAGCCTCTAGTTGACTAGCTCGTTGATCAATAGATGGTTACAGCTTCCTGACCATGGACATTGGATGTCGTTGATAATGGGATCACATCATTAGGAGAATGATGTGATGGACAAGACCCAATCCTAAGCCTAGCACAAAGATCGTAGTTCGTATGCTAAAGCTTTTCTAATGTCAAGTCTCATTTCCTTAGACCATGAGATTGTGCAACTCCCGGATACCGTAGGGAATGCTTTGGGTGTACCAAACGTCACAACGTAACTGGGTGGCTATAAAGGTGCACCATGGTATCTCCGAAAGTGTCTCATTGGGTTGGCACGAATCGAGACTGGATTTGTCACTCCGTAGACGGAGAGGTATCTCTGGCCCACTCGGTAGGACATCATCATAATGTGCACAATGTGACCAAGGGGTTGATCACGGGATGATGTGTTACGGAACGAGTAAAGAGACTTGCCGGTAACGAGATTGAACAAGGTATCGGTATACCGACGATCGAATCTCGGGCAAGTACAATACCGTTAGACAAAGGGAATTGTATACGGGATCGATTGAGTCCTTGACATCGTGGTTCATCCGATGAGATCATCATGGAACATGTGGGAGCCAACATGGGTATCCAGATCCCGCTGTTGGTTATTGACCGGAGAACGTCTCGGTCATGTTCAGATGTCTCCGAACCCGTAGGGTCTACACACTTAAGGTCTGGCGACGCTAGGGTTATAAAGGAAGTTTGTATGTGGTTACCGAATGTTGTTCGGAGTCCCGGATGAGATCCCGGATGTCACGAGGAGTTCCAGAATGGTCCGGAGGTAAAGATTTATATATGGGAAGTCCTATTTTGGCCACCGGAAAATGTTCGGGATTTTTCGGTATTGTACCGGGAAGGTTCTAGAAGGTTCCGGAGTGGGGCCCACCTGCATGGGGGGACCCACATGAACGTGGGTAGTGGGGGCAAGGCCCCACACTCCTGGTCAAGGCGCACCAAGATCCCCCCTTAGAAGGAATAAGATCATATCCCGAAGGGATAAGATCAAGATCCCTAAAAAGGGGGGATAACAATCGGTGGGGAAAGGAAAGGATGGGATTTCTTTCCTCCCACCTTTGCCAACGCCCCAATGGACTTGGAGGGCAAGAAATAATGCCCTCCACCCCTATATATAGTGGGGAGGCGCATGGGAGCTGCACCCTTGCCCCTCGGGCGCAGCCCTCCCCCTCTCCGAAGTCCTCCTCCTCCCCGCGGTGCTTGGCGAAGCCCTGCAGGATTGCCACGCTCCTCCATCACCACCACACCGTCGTGCTGCTGCTGGATGGAGTCTTCCCCAACCTCTCCCTCTCTCCTTTCTGGATCAAGGCATGGGAGACGTCACCGGGCTGTACGTGTGTTGAACGCGGAGGTGCCGTCCGTTCGGCACTAGGATATCCGGTGATTTGGATCATGATGAGTACGACTCCTTCAACCCCGTTCTGTTGAACGCTTCCGCTTAGCGATCTACAAGGGTATGTAGATGCACTCTCCTTCCCCTCGTTGCTAGTTTCTCCATAGATAGATCTTGGTGACACGAGGAAAATTTTGAATTTCTGCCACGCTCCCCAACAGTGGCATCATGAGCTAGGTCTATTGCGTAGATTCTTTGCACGAGTAGAACACAAAGTAGTTGTGGGCGTTGATGTTGTTCAATATGCTTACCGTTACTAGTCCAATCTTGTTTCGACGGTATTGTGGGATGAAGCGGCCCGGACCGACCTTACACGCACTCTTACGTGAGACAGGTTCCACCGGTGACATGCACTTGGTGCATAAGGTGGCTAGCGGGTGCCGATCTCTCCCACTTTAGTCGGAACGGATTCGATGAAAAGGGTCCTTATGAAGGGTAAATAGCAATTGGCATATCACGTTGTGGTTTTGCGTAGGTAAGAAACATTCTTGCTAGAAACCCATAGCAGCCACGTAAAACATGCAACAACAATTAGAGGACGTTTAACTTGTTTTTGCAGGGTATGCCATGTGATGTGATATGGCCAAGAAGAATGTGATGAATGATATGTGTTGTATGAGATTGATCATGTTCTTGTAATAGGAATCACGACTTGCATGTCGATGAGTATGACAACCGGCAGGAGCCATAGGAGTTGTCTTTATTTATTGTATGACCTGCGTGTCATTAAACAACGCCATGTAATTACTTTACTTTATTGCTAACCGGTAGCCATAGTAATAGAAGTAATAGTTGGCGAGACAACTTCATGAAGACACGATGATGGAGATCATGATGATGGAGATCATGGTGTCATGCCGGTGACGATGATGATCATGGAGCCCCGAAGATGGAGATCAATGGAGCTATATGATATTGGCCATATCATGTCACTACTATATAATTGCATGTGATGTTTATTATGTTTATGCATCTTGTTTACTTAGAACGACGGTAGTAAATAAGATGATCCCTTACAACAATTTCTAGAAGTGTTCTCCCCTAACTGTGCACCGTTGCTAAAGTTCGTCGCTTCTAAGCACCACGTGATGATCGGGTGTGATGGATTCTTACGTTCACATACAACGGGTGTAAGACAGATTTACACACGCGAAACACTTAGGGTTAGCTTGACGAGCCTGGCATGTACAGACATGGCCTCGGAACACAGAGACCGAAAGGTCGAGCATGAGTCATATAGTAGATACGATCAACATGAAGATGTTCACCGATGATGACTTGTCCGTCTCACGTGATGATCGGACACGGCCTAGTTGACTCGGATCATGTAATCACTTAAATGACCAGAGGGATGTCTATCTGAGTGGGAGTTCATAAGATGAACTTAATTATCTTGAACATAGTCAAAAGACCTTTTGCAAATTATGTCGTATGCTCGCGCTTTAGTTCCACTGTTTAGATATGTTCCTAGAGAAAATATAGTTGAAAGTTGAAAGTAGCGATTATGCGGACAGTAGAAAGCTTATGTCCTTAATGCACCGCTCAGTGTGCTGAACCCCAAACGTCGTTTGTGGATGTTGTGAACATCGGACATACACGCTTTTGATAACTACGTGATAGTTCAGTTAAGCGGTTTAGAGTTGAGGCACGAAGACGCGTTTTGAAATGTCGTGGAACATATGAGATGTTTCGAGGGCTGAAATTAGGATTTCAGTGCTCGTGCTCACGCCAAGAGGTATGAGACCTCCAACGAGTTTTCTAGCCTACAAACTAAGGGAGAAGATCTCAATCGTTGAGCTCGTACTCAGATTGTGCAGGTGCAACAATCACTTGAATCGAGGGAGTTGATCCTCCAGATGAGATAGTGATGTTTCTCCAAAGTCATTGCCACCAAGCTGCTAGAGCTTCGTGATGAACTATAACATATCAGGGATAGATATGATGATCCTTGAGGTATTCACGATGTTTGACACATGAAATTCGAAATCAAGAAGGAGCATCAATTGTTGATGGTTGGTGAAACCACTAGTTTCAAGAAGGGCACGGGCAAGAAGGGACACTTCATGAAACGGCAAATCAGTTGCTGCTCCAGTGAAGAAACCCAAGGTTGAACCCAAACCCGAGACTAAGTGCTTCTGTAATAAGGGGAACAGCCACTGGAGCAGCATTACCCTAGATACTTGGTAGATAAGAAGGCTGGCAAGGTCGCTAGAAGTATATTGGATATACATTATGTTAATGTGTACTTTACTAGTACTCCTAGTAGCACCAGGGTATTAGATACCGGTTCGGTTGCTAAGTGTTAGTAACTCGAAATAAAAGGCTACGGAATAAATGGAGACTAGCTAAAGGAGAGCTGAGGATATGTGTTGGAAGTGTTTCCAATTTTGATGTGATCAAACATCGCACGCTCCCTCTACCATCAAGATTAGTATTAAACCAGAATAATTATCATTTGGTGTTTATGCGTTGAGCATAGACATGATTGGATTATGTCTATCGTAATACGGTTATTCATTTAAGGAGAATAATGGTTACTCTATTTATTTGAATAATACCTTCGATGGTCTTGCACCTAAATAAATGGTTTATTGAATCTCGATCGTAGTGATACACATTTTCATGCCAAAAGTATAAGATAGTAATGATAGTACCACTTACTTGTGGCAGTGCCATGTAAGTCATATTGATGTAAAACGCATGAAGAAGCTCCATGTTGATGGATCTTTGGACTCACTCGTTTTGAAAAATTTGAGACATGCGAACCATGTCTATTGGTGTGTACGCATGAAGAAACTCCATGAAGATGGATCGTTCGGACTCACTTGATTTTGAATCACTTGAGATATGCAAAACATACCACATGGGCAAGATGACCTAAAAGCCTCGGTTTCAAAGAAGATGGAACAAGATAGCAACTTGTTGGGAGTAACACATTTTGATATGTGCAGTCCAATGACTGCTGAGGCATGCAGTGAATATCGTTATGTTCTTACTTCACAGATGATTCGAGTAGATGTTGAGTATATTTACTTGATGAAACACAAGTCTGAATTATTGAATGGTTCAAGTAATTTCAGAGTGAAGTTTAAGATCTTCGTGACAAGAGGATAGAATATCTATGATATGATCATAGAGATGAATATCTGAGTTACGAGTTTTGGCACACAATTAAGACATTGTGCAAATTGTTTCACAATTAATACCGCCTGGAACACCATAGTGTGATGGTGTGTCCGAACATCATAGTTGCACTCTATTGGATATGGTGCGTACCATGATATCTCTTATCGAATTACCACTATCGCTCATGGGTTAGGCATTAGAGACAACTGCACTCACTTTAATGGGGCACCACGTAATTCCGTTGAGACGACACCGTTTGGAGAAACCTAAGTTGTCGCTTTCTTAAAAGTTTGGGGCTGCGACGCTTATGTGGAAAAGTTTCAGGTTGATAAGCTCGAACCCAAAGCGGACAAAATGCATCTTCATAGGACACCCAAAACAGTTGGGTATACCTCCTAATTCAGATCCGGAAGCAATAGGGATTGTTTCTTGAATCGGGTCCTTTCTCGAGGAAAAGTTCGTCTCGAAAAGTTGAGTGGGAGGATGGTGGAGACTTGATGAGGTTATTGAACCATCACTTCAACTAGTGTGTAGCAGGGCACAGGAAGTTGTTCCCGTGGCACCTACACCAATTGAAGTAGAAGCTTATGATAGTGATCATGAAGTTTCGGATCAAGTCACTGACGTACCTCGTAGGGTGACAAGGATGCGTACTACATCAGAGTGGTACAGTAATCATGTCTTGAAGGTCATGTTGCTAGACAACAATGAACCTACGAGCTATGGAGAAGCGATGGTGGCCCGGATTCCGACAAATGGTTAGAAGCCATGAAATCCGAGATAGGATCCATGTATCAGAACAAAGCATGGACTTTGGTGGACTCGCCCGATAGGCAAGCCATTGAGATAAATGGATCTTTAAGAAGAAGACGGACGTGGATGGTAATGTCAACGTCTATGAAGCTCGACTTGTGGCGAAGAGTTTTTCACAAGTTCAAGGTGTTGACTACGATGAGATTTTCTCATCCGTAGCGATGCTTAAGTCCGTCGGAATCATGTTAGCATAAGCTGCATTTATGAAATCTGGCAGATGGATGTCAAAACGAGTTTCCTTACCAGTCTTCATAAGGAAAGGTTGTATGTGATACAATCAGATAGTTTTTGTCGATCCATAGGATGCTAAAAGTTATGCTGGCTCCAGCGATCCTTCAAAGGACTGGAGTAAGCATCTCGGAGTTGGAATATGCACTTTGATAGGATGATCAAAGATTTTGGGTTTATACAAAGTTTATGAGAAACTTGTATTTCCATAGAAGTGAGTGGGAGCACTATAGAATTTCTGATGAGTATATGTTGTTGATCAGAAATGATGTAGAATTTCTGGAAAGCATATAGGGTTATTTGAAAGATGTTTTCAATAGAAAACCTGGATTAAGCTACTTGAACATTGAGCATCGAGATCTATAAGGATAGATCAAAATGCTTAATAATACTTTCAAATGAGCACATACCTTGACATGATCTTGAAGGTGTTCAAGATGGATCGATCAAAGAAGGAGTTCTTGCACGAGATGTAAGGTATGAAGTTAAGAGTTAAAGCTCGACCACGGCAGAAAAGAGAGAAAGGACGAAGGTCGTCCCCTATGCTTCAGACATAGGCTCTATAGTATGCTATGCTGTGTACCGCACTGGAAGTGTGCCTTGCCATGAGTCAGTCAAGGGGTACAAGAATGATCCAGGAATGGATCATTGGACATCGGTCAATAATTGTCCTTGGAGTAAATAAGGACATGTTTCTCGATTATGGAGGTAATAAAGAGTTCGGCGTAAGGGGTTACGTCGATGCAAGCTTTAACACCAATCCGAGTGACTCGGAGTAGCAAACCGGATACGTATAGTGGAGCAACCATTTGGAATAGATCCCAGTGGAGCGTGGAAGCAGCGTTTACAATATGACCTAGAAATTTGCAAAGCACACACGGATCTGAAAGGTTCAGACCCGTTGACTAAAAACCTCTCTCACAAGCAAAACATGATCAAACCTGAGAACTCATTGAGTCTTAATCGCATGATGATGTGAACTAGTTTACAGACACTAGTCAACTCTTTGGATGTTGGTCACATGGGATGTGACCTATCAGCGTTAATCACATGACGATGTGAACTAGATTATTGACTCTAGTGCAAATGGGAGACTGTTGGAAATATGCCCTAGAGGCAATAATAAATTAGTTATTATTATATTTCCTTGTTCATGATAATCGTTTATTATCCATGCTATAATTGTATTGATAGGAAACTCAGATACATGTGTGGGTACATAGACAACACCATGTCCCTAGTAAGCCTCTAGTTGACTAGCTCGTTGATCAATAGATGGTTACAGTTTCCTGACCATGGACATTGGATGTCGTTGATAATGGGATCACATCATTAGGAGAATGATGTGATGGACAAGACCCAATCCTAAGCCTAGCACAAAGATCGTAGTTCGTATGCTAAAGCTTTTCTAATGTCAAGTCTCATTTCCTTAGACCATGAGATTGTGCAACTCCGGATACCGTAGGAATGCTTTGGGTGTACCAAGCGTCACAACGTAACTGGGTGGCTATAAAGGTGCACTACAGGTATCTCGAAAGTGTCTGTTGGGTTGTACGAATCGAGACTGGATTTGTCACTCCGTGTAGACGGAGAGGTATCTCTGGGCCCACTCGGTAGGACATCATCATAATGTGCACAATGTGACCAAGGGGTTGATCACGGGATGATGTGTCATGGAACGAGTAAAGAGACTTGCCGGTAACGAGATTGAACAAGGTATCGGTATACCGACGATCGAATCTCGGGCAAGTACAATACCGTTAGACAAAGGGAATTGTATACGGGATCGATTGAGTCCTTGACATCGTGGTTCATCCGATGAGATCATCATGGAACATGTGGGAGCCAACATGGGTATCCAGATCCCGCTGTTGGTTATTGACCGGAGAACGCCTCGGTCATGTCTCAAGATGTCTCCGAACCCGTAGGGTCTACACTTAAGGTTCGATGACGCTAGGGTTATAAAGGAAGTTTGTATGTGGTTACCGAATGTTGTTCGGAGTCCCGGATGAGATCCCGGATGTCACGAGGAGTTCCAGAATGGTCCGGAGGTAAAGATTTATATATGGGAAGTCCTATTTTGGCCACCGGAAAATGTTCGGGATTTTTCGGTATTGTACCGGAAGGTTCTAGAAGGTTCGGAGTGGGGCCCACCTGCATGGGGGGACCCACATGAACGTGGGTAGTGGGGGCAAGGCCCCACACCCTTGGTCAAGGCGCACCAAGATCCCCCCTTAGAAGGAATAAGATCATATCCCAAAGGGATAAGATCAAGATCCCAAAAAAGGGGGGATAACAATCGGTGGGGAAAGGAAAGGATGGGATTTCTTTCCTCCCACCTTTATAACGCCCCAATGGACTTGGAGGGCAGAAATAATGCCCTCCACCCCTATATATAGTGGGAGGCGCATGGGAGCTGCACCCTTGCCCGGGCGCAGCCCTCCCCTCTCCCAAGTCCTCCTCCTCTCCTTGGTGCTTGGCGAAGCCCTGCAGGATTGCCACGCTCCTCCATCACCACCACACCGTCGTGCTGCTGCTGGATGGAGTCTTCCCCAACCTCTCCCTCTCTCCTTGCTGGATCAAGGCATGGGAGACGTCACCGGTGATTTGGATCATGATGAGTACGACTCCTTCAACCCCGTTCTGTTGAACGCTTCCGCTTAGCGATCTACAAGGGTATGTAGATGCACTCTCCTTCCCCTCGTTGCTAGTTTCTCCATAGATAGATCTTGGTGACACGTAGGAAAATTTTGAATTTCTGCTACGCTCCCCAACAATAATTACTCTCCATTTATCTTAAACTTGTCAACAGTAAAATTACCGTGTTTCAACTTGTCGGTATATTTAACTTAGTAAAACATAAGGTAGTTCTATGTACTACAAATTCGTTAAAAATCTACATACTTGCAGATCAGATAGGAAATAAATATGTGAAATTCGGTAAAATAATACGAAGAATAATAATGTGGTAATTTATGATATGTACTCATTGTAATTAAAATACATTTCTACGGCATGTTAGCGTCGATTAATTAGTGCGGATTGACTTACTTTTTTATTTTCTCAACTTGAAAATTATCAGATTCGTCAGATGTATATGTGTCTATATATGTTATATATACATTTAAATTTTATATTTTTGAAAAAAATATAAAAATATGATTTCTTCTAAGTTAATTTATATTGTTGTCCAATTAATTTTTGCCGATCCTTGCATGCTACTTTTTTTAATTATCATTCAATCGTTCAGGTGTAAGAAGGTTTGTGCCTGCACGGTGAAGGTTGTCAAGTAAACTTTGGGCATGTAAACAATAGAAACCACTCCGTTCAACTATTGGGAGATTACTTCAGCACCTTGTAATTTTTATTGTTTCTGCATAGTTATATTTTCTGAGAATATTTGCATTGTCAGCCTATTAAAAACCTTGCTGTGTTGACAAAGATCAAGATTGTGTTTCTTTATTATTCATATGAGATTGCTTACCGGACCAAAGCAGACTTCTAGTGCGGAGACTGCCGACACTTGATCATCTACTCCAGAAGCAACCAATCTTCTGGTAACCATTGCATGGAGGCTGGAACATGATGCGCTGGTGAGCCACAAGCAGCAAAAAGGTAAGAAAAGAAGCAAAGAGCCACGTTGCATAAATTTGGAAAGGAAAATGAATATGTAAGGCTCAAGGACAATCAGTGTATCGTGCACATACGCGTCCAGCCACTCGGCGGAGCTAGCTTCCGGCGACCCGGGGCGTCTCGCCAGGCTCCTGCCAGTATCCATTAAACAATACAATGAGAACATGGCTCCTGTCCCGGCTCCTTGAACATGGCTCCTGTCTCCCGCTAGCTTCTTCTACGTGCGTTTGTCAAGGTCAAATCAGAATCAATCAGTGTACGTCCAGCCATCCACGATCAGTTTTTCTTTTCTTTTTTCTTTTGGAGAAGCGGAGAGAGACCAATGGAAGGCTGACTCATCTAGGTGGGATAGGAGAGCAGGTCTCCTATTTCATCCAACGGCTACGCACACATCATAAATTAATCGGATGATTAAATTTTCTTAATCCTAAGGATTAACTTGGTGTCTCGTACGGTGCCTCCAATTAGTAAATATAAGATGAATATATTATTCTAATATTGTTCTTATGAAGTTGAACTAGCTATATATTGTATTGTGCTGTTTTCAGGTAGTTATTGTATTGTGATGTTAAAATATATTTATGTGCCTTATATGAAATTCGCAAACAGCTGTTCGATATGAAATATGAATTTGCGTCATACTGAAATTATTAATTGTAAACTAATAAACCTACTAAATGAGTCATGGAACTTTACAAATGGTTCTAGCAGTAAAAACCGGCTGTGATGGATAGCCCAATGCCACACAGTTTTGTTCATCAAATCGTGTGTGATGAAGTTGATAAAAGCAAATGGTTAACTAAGGCAGAGCGTGTGTGATAGTCACACCTATCACACACGAGCCTATACATAAAATTGTGTGGGATGTACATACGAACGGAAACATTTTCTCTGGATTGACTGTGTGGGATGTACATAGGAACGGAAACGTCTTCCCTAGATTGACTGTGTGAGATGTTTATAAGAATTGAAATGTATTCCTTGGATTGACTGTGCGTGATATACATACGAAACGAAAATGTTTTTCTGCAATTCATCATGTGGGATGTACATACGAACAAAAACGATTGGGTTTTGATGCCTCGCCCGATCGCACACGAACTTATTTTGCCCCAGCTTATAGTTGGGGAACGTAGTCATTTCAAAAAAATTCCTACGCACACGCAAGATCATGGTGATGCATAGCAACAAGAGGGGAGAGTGTGTCCACGTACCCTCGTAGACCAAAAGCGGAAGCATTAGTACAACGCAGTTGATGTAGTCGTACGTCATCACGATCCGACCGATCCAAGTACCGAACATATGTCACCTCCGAGTTCAGCACACGTTCAGCTCGATGTCGTCCCTCGAACTCCGATCCAGCCGAGCTTTGACGGAGAGTTCCGTCAGCACGACGGCGTGGTGATAGTGATGATGATGCAACCGACGTAGGGCTTCGCCTAAGCACCGCTACGATATGATCGAGGTGGAATATGGTGGAAGGGGGCACCGCACATGGCTAAGAGATCAAGAGATTAATTGTTGTGTCTATGGGGTGCCCCCTGCCCCCGTATATAAACGAGCAAGGGAGAGGCCGGCCCCAGAGGGGGCGTTCCAAGTGTGGGGAGTCCTACTAGGACTCCCAAGTCCTAGTAGGATTCCCCTTTCCTTTCCGGAGGAGAGAAGGAAAGAGGGGGAGAGGGAGAAGGAAAAGGGGGCTGCACCCCTTGTCCAATTCGGACCAGAGGGGGGGCATGTGCCTCCTTCCTTTTGGCCTCTCTCCTCTATTCTCCTATGGCCCAATAAGGCCCAATACTTCTCCTGGTGAATTCCCGTAACTCCCCGGTACCCCGAAAATACCCGAATCACTTGGAACCTTTCTGATGTCCGAATATAGTCGTCCAATATATCGATCTTTACGTCTCGACCATTTCGAGACTCCTCGTCATGTCCCCGATCTCATACGGGACTCCGAACTACCTTCGGTACATCAAATCACATAACTCATAATACAAATCGTCATCGAACTTTAAGCGTGCGGACCCTACGGGTTCGAGAACTATGTAGACATGACCGAGACACGTCTCCGGTCAATAACCAATAGCGGAACCTGGATGCTCATATTGGCTCCTACATACTCTACGAAGATCTTTATCGGTCAAACCGCATAACAACATACGCTGTTCCCTTTGTCATCGGTATGTTACTTGCCCGAGATTCGATCGTCGGTATCTCAATACCTAGTTCAATCTCGTTACCGGCAAGTCTCTTTACTCGTTCTGTAATACATCATCCCGCAACTAACTCATTAGTTACAATGCTTTCAAGGCTTATAGTGATGTGCATTACCGAGTGGGCCCAGAGATACCTCTCCGACAATCGGAGTGACAAATCCTAATCTCAAAATACGCCAACCCAACAAGTACCTTTAGAGACACCTGTAGAGCACCTTTATAATCACCCAGTTACGTTGTGACGTTTGGTAGCACACAAAGTGTTCCTCCGGTAAACAGGAGTTGCATAATCTCATAGTCATAGGAACATGTATAAGTCATGAAGAAAGCAATAGCAGAATACTAAACGATCAAGTGCTAAGCTAACGGAATGGGTCAAGTCAATCACATCATTCTCCTAATGATGTGATCTCGTTAATCAAATGACAACTCGTGTCTATGGCTAGGAAACATAACCATCTTTGATCAGCGAGCTAGTCAAGTAGAGGCATACTAGTGACACTCTGTTTGTCTATGTATTCACACATGTATCATGTTTCCAGTTAATACAATTCTAGCATGAATAATAAACATTTATCATGTAATAAGGAAATAAATAATAACTTTATTATTGCCTCTAGGGCATATTTCCTTCAGTCTCCCACTTGCACTAGAGTCAATAATCTAGTTTACATCGCTATGTGATTTAACACCAATAGTTCACATCACCATGTGATTAACACCCATAGTTCACATCGTCATGTGACCAACACCCAAAGGGTTTACTAGAGTCAATAATCTAGTTCACATCGCTATGTGATTAACACCCAAAGAGTACTAAGGTGTGATCATGTTTTGCTTGTGAGAGAAGTTTAGTCTACGGGTCTGCCACATTCAGATCCGTATGTATTTTGCAAATTTCTATGTCAACAATGCTCTGCGCGGAGCTACTCTAGCTAATTGCTCCCACTTTTAATATGTATCCAGATTGAGACTTAGAGTAATCTGGATCAGTGTCAAAATTTGCATCGACGTAACCCTTTACGACGAACCTTTTGTCACGTCCATAATCGAGAAACATATCCTTATTCCACTAAGGATAATTTTGACCGTTGTCTAGTGATCTACTCCTAGATCACTATTGTACTCCCTTGCTAAACACAGTGTAGGGTATACAATAGATCTGGTACATAGCATGGCATACTTTATAGAACCTATGGCTGAGGCATAGGGAATGACTTTCATTCTCTTTCTATCTTCTGCGTGGTTGGGCTTTGAGTCTTACTGAATTTTACACCTTGTAACACAGGCAAGAACTCTTTTTTTGACTGTTCCATTTTGAACTACTTCAAAATCTTGTCAAGGTATGTACTCATTGAAAAAACTTATCAAGCGTCTTGATCTATCTCTATAGATCTTGATGCTCAATATGTAAGCAACTTCACTGAGGTCTTTCTTTGAAAAACTCCTTTCAAATACTCCTTTATGCTTTTCAGAAAATTCTACATTATTTCTGGTCAACAATATGTCATTCACATATACTTATCAGAAATGTTGTACTGCTCCCACTCACTTTCTTGTAAATACAGGCTTCACCGCAAGTCTGTATAAAACTATATGCTTTGAGCAACTCATCAAAGTGTATATTCCAACTCTGAGATGCTTGCACCAGTCCATAGATGGATCGCTGGAGCTTGCACATTTTGTTAGCACCTTTAGGGTCGACAAAACCTTCTGGTTGCATCATATACAACTCTTCTTTAAGAAATCCATTAAGGAAAGTAGTTTTGACATCCATTTGCCAGATTTCATAAAATGTGGCAATTTGCTAACATGATTCGGATAGACTTAAGCATCGCTACGAGTGAGAAAATCTCATCATAGTCAATACCTTGAACTTTGTCAAAAACCTTTTTCGACAAGTCTAGCTTTGTAGATAGTAACACTACTATCAGCGTCCGTCTTCCTCTTGAAGATCTATTTATTTTCTATGGCTTGCCAATCATCGGGAAAGTCAACCAAAGTCCACAATTTGTTCTCATACATGGATCCCATCTCAGATTTCATGGCCTCAAGCCATTTCACGGAATCTGGGCTCATCATCGCTTCCTCATAGTTCGTAGGTTCGTCATGGTCAAGTAACATGCACTCCAGAATAGGATTACCGTACCACTGCAGTGCGGGCGTACTCTGGTTGACCTACGAGGTTCGGTAGTAACTTGATCCGCTGCTTCATGATCATCATCATTAACTTCCTCACTAATTGGTGTAAGCATCACTGGAAGTGATTTCAGTGATGAACTACTTTCCAATTCTGGAGAAGGTACAATTACCTTATCAAGTTCTACTTTCCTCCCACTCACTTCTTTCGAGAGAAACTCCTTCTCTAGAAAGGATCCTTTCTTAGCAACGAATGTCTTGCCTTCGGATCTGTGATAGAAGGTGTACCCAACTGCCCCCTTTGGTTATCCTATGAAGATACATTTCTTCGATTTGGGTTTGAGCTTATCAGGATGAAACTTTTTCACATAAGTATCGCAACCCCAAACATTAAGAAACGACAACTTTGGTTTCTTGCCAAACCATAGTTCATACGGTGTCGTCTCAACGGATTTAGATGCTGCCTTCTTTAACGTGAATGCAGTTGTCTCTAATGCATAACCCCAAAACGATAGTGGTAAATTAGTAAGAGACATCATAGATTGCACAGTATCTAATAGAGTATAGTTACAATGTTCAGACAAACCATTATGTTGTGGTGTTCCAGGTGGCGTGAGTTGCGAAACTATTCCGCATTGTTTCAAATGAAGACCAAACTCGTAACTCAAATATTCTCCTCCACGATCAGATCGTAGAAACTTTATTTTCTTGTTACGATGATTTTCCACTTCACTCTGAAATTATATGAACTTTTCAAATGTTTCAAACTTATGTTTCATCAAGTAGATATACCCATATCTGCTCAAATCATCTGTGAAGGTCAGAAAATAACGATACCCGCCACGAGCCTCAACACTCATCGGATCGCAGACATCAGTATGTATTATTTCCAACAAGTCAGTTGCTCGCTCCATTGTTCCGAAGAACGGAGTCTTAGTCATCTTGCCCATAAGGCATGGTTCGCAAGCATCAAGTGATTCATAATCAAGTGATTCCAAAATCCCATCAGCATGGAGTTTCTTCATGCGCTTTACACGAATATGACCTAAACGGCGATTGCCACAAATAAGTTGCACTATCATTATTAATTTTGCATCTTTTGGCTTCAATAATATGAATATGTGTATTAATACGATCGAGATCCAACAAACCATTTTCATTGGGTGTATGACCATAGAAGGTTTTATTCATGTAAACAGAACAACAATTATTCTCTAACTTAAATGAATAACCGTATTGCAGTAAACATGATCAAATCATATTCATGCTCAATGCAAACACCAAATAACACTTATTTAGGTTCAACACTAATCCCGAAAGTATAGGGGGTGTGCGATGATGATCATATCAATTTTGGAACTACTTCCAACACACATCGTCACTTCACCCTTAACAAGTTTCTGTTCATTCTGCAACTCCCGTTTCAAGTTACTACTTTTAGCAACTGAACCAGTATCAAATACCGAGGGGTTGCTATAAACACTAGTAAAGTATACATCAATAACATGTATATCAAATATACCTTTGTTCACTTTGCCATCCTTCTTATCCGCCAATTACTTGGGGTAGTTCCGCTTCTAGTGACCAGTTCCTTTGTAGTAGAAGCACTTAGTCTCAGGCTTAGGTCCAGACTTTGGGCTTCTTCACTTGAGCAGCAACTTGCTTGCCGTTCTTTTTGAAGTTCCCCTTCTTCCCTTTGCCCCTTTTCTTGAAACTAGTGGTCTTGTCAACCATCAACACTTGATGTTTTTCTTGATTTCTACCTTCGCCGATTTTAGCATCGCGAAGAGCTTGGGAATTGTTTTCGTCATCCCTTGCATATTATAGTTCATCACGAAGTTCTATTAACTTGGTGATAGTGACTAGAGAACTTTGTCAATTACTATCTTATCTGGAAGATTAACTCCCACTTGATTCAAGCAATTGTAGTACCCAGACAATCTGAGCAAATCCTCACTGGTTGAGCTATTCTCCTCCATCTTTTAGCTATAGAACTTGTTGGAGACTTCATATCTCTCAACTCGGGTATTTGCTTGAAATATTAACTTCAACTCCTGGAACATCTCATATGGTCCATGACGTTCAAAACGTCTTTGAAGTCCCGATTCTAAGTCGTTAAGGATGGTGCACTAAACTATCAAGTAGTCATCATATTGAGCTAGCCAAACGTTCGTAACGTCTGCATCTGCTCCTGCAATAGGTCTGTCACCTAGCGGTGCATCAAGGACATAATTCTTCAGGCAAAGACCGAGGATAAACCTCAGATCACGGACCCAGTCCGCATCATTGCTACTATCATCTTTCAACTTAGTTTTATCTAGGAACATGTATAAAACATAGGGAAGCCACAACGCGAGCTATTGATCTACAACATAGATATGCTAATACTACCACGACTAAGTTCATGATAAATTAAAGTTCAATTAATCATATTACTTAAGAACTCCCACTTAGATAAACATCCCTCTAATCATCTAAGTGAGCACGTGATCCATATCAACTAAACCATGTCTGATCATCACGTGAGATGGAGTAGTTTTCAATGGTGAACATCACTATGTTGATCATATCTTCTATATGATTCACGCTCGACCTTTCGGTCTCAGTGTTCCGAGGCCATATCTGCATATGCTAGGCTCGTCAAGTTTAACCTGAGTATTCCGCGTGTGCAACTGTTTTGCACCCGTTGTATTTGAACGTAGATCTTATCACACCCGATCACCACGTGGTGTCTCAGCACGAAGAACTTTCACAACGGTGCATACTCAGGGAGAACACTTATACCTTGAAATTTAGTGAGAGATCATCTTATAATGCTACCATCGAACAAAGCAGAATAAGATGCATAAAGGATAAACATCACATGCAATCAATATAAGTGATATGATATAGCCATCATCATCTTGTGCTTGTGATCTCCATCTCCGAAGCACCGTCATGATCACCATCGTCACCGGTGCGACACCTTGATCTCCATCGTAGTATCGTTGTCGTGTCGCCAACTATTGCTTCTACGACTATCACTACCGCTTAGTGATAAAGTAAAGCAATTATGAGCGATGCATTGCATACAATAAGCGACAACCATATGGCTCCTGCCGATTGCCGATAACTCGGTTACAAAACATGATCATCTCATACAATAAAATATAGCATCATGCCTTGACCATATCACATCACAACATGCCCTGCAAAAACAAGTTAGACGACCTCTACTTTGTTGTTGCAAGTTTTACATGGCTGCTACAGGCTGAGCAAGAACCGTTCTTACCTAAGCATCAAAACCACAACGATAGTTCATCAAGTTAGTGTTATTTTAACCTTCTCAAGGACCGGGCGTAGCCACACTCGGTTTAACTAAAGTTGGAGAAACTGACACCCGCCAGCCACCTGTGTGCAAAGCACGTCGGTAGAACCAGTCTCGCGTAAGCGTACGCGTAATGTCGGTCGGGCCGCTTCATCCAACAATACCGCCGAACCAAAGTGTGACATGCTGGTAAGCAGTATGACTTGTATCACCCACAACTCACTTGTGTTCTACTCGTGCATATAACATCAATGCATAAAACCTGGCTCTGATACCACTGTTGGCGAACGTAGTAATTTCAAAAAAAATCCTACACACACGCAAGATCATGGTGATGCATAACAACGAGAGGGGAGATTGTGTCCACGTACCATCGTAGACCAAAAACGGAAGCGTTAGCACAAAGCGGTTGATGTAGTCGTACGTCTTCACGATCCGACCGATCCAATTACCGAACGTACGGCACCTACGAGTTCAGCACACGTTCAGCTCGATGACATCCCTCGAACTCTGATCCAGCTGAGCTTTGAGGGAGAGTTCCGTCAGCACGACGACATGGTGACGGTGATGATGATGCTACCGATGCAGGGTTTTGCCTAAGCACCGCTACGATATGATCGAGGTGGGATATGGTGGAAGGGGGCACCGCACATGGCTAAGAGATCAAGAGATCAATTGTTGTGTCTATGGGGTGCCCCCCTGCCCCCGTATATAAAGGAGCAAGGGAGAGGGCCGGCCCTAGGGGGTCGCGCCAAGTGTGGGGAGTCCTACTAGGACTCCCAAGTCCTAGTAGGATTCCCCTTTCCTTTCCGGAGTAGGACAGAAGGACAGAGGGGGAGAGGGAGAAGGAAAAGGGGGCTGCACCCCTTGTCCAATTCAGACCAGAGGGGGGGCATGCGCCTCCTTCCTTTTGGCCTCTCTCCTCTATTCCTGTATGGACCAATAAGGCCCAATACTTCTCCCGGTGAATTCCTGTAACTCCCCGGTACTCCGAAAATACCCGAATCACTCGGAACCTTTCCGATGTCCGAATATAGTCGTCCAATATATCGATCTTTACGTCTCGACCATTTCGAGACTCCTCGTCATGTCCCCGATCTCATCCGGGACTCCGAACTACCTTCGGTACATCAAATCACATAACTCATAATACAAATCGTTATCGAACTTTAAGCGTGCGGACCCTACGGGTTCGAGAACTATGTAGACATGACCGAGACACGTCTCCGATCAATAACCAATTGTGGAACCTGGATGCTCATATTGGCTCCTACATACTCTACGAAGATCTTTATCGGTCAAACCGCATAACAACATACGTTGTTCCCTTTGTCATCGGTATGTTACTTGCTCGAGATTCGATCGTCGGTATCTCAATACCTAGTTCAATCTAAATTCTTGGCAAGTCTCTTTACTTGTTCCTTAATACATCATCACGCAACTAACTCATTAGTTACAATGCTTGCAAGGCTTATAGTGATGTGCATTACCGAGTGGGCCCAGAGATACCTCTCCGACAATCGGAGTGACAAATCCTAATCTCGAAATACGCCAACCCAACAAGTACCTTCGGAGACACCTGTAGAGCACATTTATAATCACCCAGTTACGTTGTGACGTTTGGTAGCACACAAAGTGTTCCTCCGGTAAACGGGAGTTGCATAATCTCATAGTCATAGGAACATGTATAAGTCATGAAGAAAGCAATAGCAGAATACTAAACGATCAAGTGCTAAGCTAACGGAATGGGTCAAGTCAATCACATCATTATCCTAATGATGTGATCTCGTTAATCAAATGACAACTCATGTCTATGGCTAGGAAACATAACCATCTTTGATCAACGAGCTAGTCAAGTAGAGGCATACTTGTGACACTCTGTTTGTCTATGTATTCACACATGTATCATGTTTCCGGTTAATACAATTCTAGCATGAATAATAAACATTTATCATATAATAAGGAAATAAATAATAACTTTATTATTGCCTCTAGGGCATATTTCCTTCACTTGTGTGCTAGGAGGGCCTATCCCCGACGGTTTCTGGGTCGTGTGGGAATGACTCTCCTATCGCCCACACTCACTTGGCGCCAGTTCTAAATGTCATCGCGGAAAGTAGTTAAAAACCGTATGCATAGCACCTCGCCGTACGAGTGCGTGAACCCTAGATTTGTTTAGGACAGTAGGAATTTTTTTAGCATTTAGGAAAAAATATTAGCAATTTTTTAGGAAATTAGCTTGGGCAATTTTTTATGAAAATGCCTAAACAATAATTACATTTAGCTTTAAATTAACAGAGGGTATATAAATAATATTAGCATTTAGCTTTAAATTAATAGAGGGTATAAACAAAAAATAGTAGCATTTAGCTATAAAAAATTAGTTGGACTATGGACCTGAATCTGGTCCAAATTTCATTCAAATGAAATTATAATTATTTGGACTATGGACCTGAATATTTTTGAAGAAATTGGGTGTAGGTACTAAGGTCTTGCTGTGGAAATTTTGGTGAGGTTAGAAGGGTTAGAGAAAATGGAGTTCCTTTGCAATTCCTAATAAGGTCAAGTATTGTTGGAATATTTGCTCTAAAAAAATTTTAGATGAAAAGAAAATAATGTGTGTGTGAGAGAGAGAGAGAGTGAGAGAGAGGGGGGGGATAGCTAGAACAGAATTTGGGTTTTGTCCTAGGCAGAGAAGTGTTTAGTGACGTCATTTCGCAAAGGTTTTTTGTTTTTGAAAAGACCACTATTTTTCAAGGAAAAGAATTTAGGCAAGTTTTATTTTAAAGTTGATCCCTTCCTAGACTTTTAGCTTTAGACAAAAACAAAAGTATTTAGCTATAAATGAAAAACAGTAGCTATGGCATTTAGCTATAAACAAAAAATAGAATTGTTTTTCTTTTCAAAAACTTGGTTAAAGTAATTGTTGCTATGTAAACAAAAAACAAGATTGATGTTATATGATATATGTCATTGATGTTCATTTGCATATTCCATTATTGTTGATTATATCTTTTCATTGAAGTGGTCATGTTATATGCAAATTCCTTAATAGTGTTTGCTCATGTTATATGCAACATTGAAGTGGTTCGATTGTGCCCAAGTGGACTTTTGTTGTTTTCAGGGAATGATTCCGAGTGGCCTATGTTTTGCCGGAATGTTGTTTCATTTCCTTCCGGTAAATTTCAGGCTCTGTTTGTCCAGTTTGTAGCAAAGGTCATGCCAGAAATTTCCTTGAATTACGGCATGACTTGTGCTACAAACTAGGACATATCGAGTTCCCGGGATTTGGCGCAACGGGAATGAATCAACATTCCTGCAAAACATAGGCCTTTTTATGTCATTATTCATTTTATTAGGTCTAGAATTAATTGACTAGACTTAATTGTAGGAAACATGGCTAACAACGATGAAGGACAGGGTTATGGTGATTGTAACATACGAGGCAGCAGACGCCTATTTGTACCTTCTCAAGGAGCAACGGTTGTTGCACGACCCACCTGTCACATCCCAGAATGAGACGACATCGAGACCGGTGTCGAGACTGGCAAAGCCGGTATAGAACCGAAACCGAAGAGGATACGGCTCCCAAACCAGCTCATCACTACTAGACTGGTGGTCATGGAGGTGGACTCCGGCAATTTTGAGCCAAAAGAGTCTTCAAAAGCATGCGCGTGCTACGGCAATCAAATAGGCTGCATCCTACAGGCAACCGCCACCATCAATGATGAGAAACTAAAGAAGATACCAGATATGGAGCACTCCCTCATAACTAAGTTGCACCAGGTATTCTTGTTCCCGGGCTGGGATGAAATCAAATATACCGATCCAGATAAAGACCCGGCAATGAAGAAGATAAGCAAATGCGCCATGGGCAAGTTTAGCGACGTGTTGTCCGCCTGGAAAGTAAGGGTGAAACATCGGATCATCGCCAAAACGGAATCCTACTCCAAGATTGCAAATGATAATCCGACAATTACGGAAGAGCAGTTGAAAATATTCAAGAAGGCTTGCGTTGCCGAAGATGTTAAAGAAAAGTCAGAGTACATGAAGGGGCTCCAATAGAGGTATATGGGGTGCCACCACTTCGGAAGTGGTGGTTACGCGGGGAAGAGGCCCATATGGGCCAAGGAGGATGTGGAACGCGAAAGTCTAGGGATCCCAGACACCTTGGCGGAGTTCACCATCCTGCACGAGCGTGATGTCATCAGGGCCCGGTACCGTTGGGACCCAGTCAACAAGCTTTTCGATATGGACGCGGTCATGAAGGAGTTCATGAGATTGCTGGTAATTATTAATTTACCCCCTAATTTTAGCTTCTGATCAATTCGACAGCACGTTAAGTCACATTTGTAAATGATCCACGTTCCTTTTGCAGAAAGAGCAGCACATGATTGCGGCCGAAAGCGACTCGCCGTCTGAGGCATTGGCGAGGCCCAAGTGAGACACCCCATTCAACCGGGCTTTGAACATATTGAAAGGACTCCCGGTGGACACTCGGTTGTCGTATGGACGTGTGCACGGCGTCGAAGACGGCGCCACGTGGAAGAAGTACTACAGTGAGACCACGGGGGAGAGAAAAGAAAGACGGAGGTTAAATGAAGAGAGTGGGGAATTGGGGGAGGAAGCAGAGGAGGGAAGCCCGCACGGGGGTTATGTGAAAATAGCAGTAGCATTGTTCTAGAAAACGTGCTATAGCTAAGGTAGCTATAGCGCGCTTCCGCCAACAGTGTTACTGCTGTATGAAGCAGCTATTGCGGGCTTCTGGGACAGCGCTACTGCTACATAACGTAGCTATAGCGCTTTTATTCAACCAGCGTTGCTGCTATTGTTTTCATTTCTTCTGTTCCTTTTCTTTTTTGCTTATTTTTTCCCTTATCTTTTCCATTTTGTTTCTTCTGTTTTCTTTTTATTTTTCGCTTTCTTTCTTTTCTTTTCTTTTCTTCTCTTTTCCTTTTCTTTTTTTCTTTCTTTCTTTTCTTTTCTTGTCCTTTTTTCGAGAGCCGGAACGAAGTGAAGGCGGTACAGTGTATATAACTAAGGCGATATATATTGCATCATTTGACCCATAACGGTTAAGTGTGCATACAAAATAGGAACATATATATTACATCATTTGACCCATAAATGGTTAAGTGTGCACACAAAATAGGAACATATATATTACATCATTTGGTCGATAACGGTTTCTCAGCATCGACGTTTTCGTTTTTGAATGAGCTTCTTTCCCTTCTTGTTCGTTGACGAATAATTGAGCCCCTCATTGTGACTTTTCCTTTTCCATGGAGTACGATCTTTCTTAGGTAATGTAGTATTGATTCTTCTTTTGACGTATACTTCATCGTCATCGTCATCTTCCCTCATCGGGTTGCCATACTGGTCATAGTCTTCCTCGTTGGCGACTCCATCCATTCCAATGATGTTCCTTTTGCCTCTCCTAGCGACAACACGGCTGGGATTGCTCAGGTTGGTTATGAAGAAGCATTGTGTCATGTGCTTAGCGTGTACCCATGGCCCGTTTTTTGCGATGGCGCTCACGGTAGCGCTCTAGGCGTCGGGTCTAGTCATGGTAGTGAAATACCGGTTTTCTCTTTCGACATTCTTAGCCCATCTGACAAGGAACATCGTGGCGCTGCGCAGTCCAGAGTAGTCTATCTCCCAGATCTCCTCGACCCTTCCGTAAAATCTCTCAGTTGTGCCGTTGTCGCTACCGGTCATGCATTCCATCGTCACCTCTGAGTTTTGAAAATCACTGTTCATATCTTTGGCCTCCGTGTAGAACGTGTATCCATTGATATCGTATGCCTGATAGGTCATGAAGTTGGGCGAGGGGCCATGTGCTAAGGCATATATGAGCAGTCCGTCCTTAGAGCCCTCTTCCGGGAGATTAGCGAGAATATGCTCTTTGAACCAATGCAGGAAAGTGGAGTTGTGCTCTCTAGTAACTTCGGTGTCCGTCCTACATTGCCCTGGTCACGATACTTCTTTGCGATGGTTTCTTTGTGCAGTGTCACGAAAGGATCTACCTGGTCTATGTGTTGTACTACTACTAAGTTTGCTCTGTCAAAGTCGTTGCGTCGATCTGAGTAGGCCACATGCAGTTCCCTGCGACCGTTGGAGTGACCTTCTCCTTCAAGCCTCCCAACATGCTTCTTAACGGGCAAACCAACACCAGGCGGCAGGTCTCTGCCATATAGAAAATTCTCGCAGAAAAAGATGCACTCTTGTGTCAGATAGCCCTCGACAATGCTTCCATCCGGATGGGACACGTAACGAACGAATCCTTTAATGATCCCATTCATCCTCTTGAACGGCATCATGTTGTCCAGGAATGACGGCCCCAGGTCTATTATGTCATCCACAATATGGACACACAGGTGCACCATGACGTCAAAGAATGCTAGCAGGAAGTACATCTCAAACTTATTTAGTATCACAACGATCTCTTCCTATAGCCTTCGGAGCTGTTCACACTGATCGACTTTTGAGAGATGAAGTCGAAGAAGTTGTAGAAACCAATAAGCGTGTCACAGGCGTGCTTGTCCATTATTCCTCTAAGGGCAACGGGTAGTATATGCGTCATCATCACATGACAGCCATGGGACTTCATCCCGCTGAACCTTTTCTTCTTCGTATCTAGAAATCTTCTTATCTTCCCACAGTAACCGAAACTAACTTTGATTCCGGTAAGGCACTTGAAGAATTGATCGATCTCAGCTGGACTTACGATGAAGCAAGAAGGGGGGCACTAATCATATTCCTTTACTTTTTTGCCCTTCTCCTGCGCATCTGTCTCCGTCTCTGTCTCCTCTGACACTTTACGGGGGGCATGTACAGATCTGCCCTGATCTCCAAATCTTGGAAGTCTTTTCTTGTCTTCGGCCCATCCTTGGTCTTGTCCGGCATGTTCATCAGTGTCGCAAGCAAGCTCTCAAGGACATTCTTATAGATATGCATTTGATCAAGGAAATGAGGCGTGCTGAGTTTGTGCCAGTACTCCAAGTCCCAGAAAACAGACATCGTCTTCCATTCATTCAGTAGCAGATCTGTCACCTTTTTCATCATCTTTCCCGGTGCGGGCACTGTTCCCAGTTTTTCAACAACTCATCGATTTCAGCACCGCTCCGCTTATGTGGAGGTCCTCGATGCTCAG
Organism: Aegilops bicornis; assembly: GCA_021605145.1. Taxonomy (NCBI): domain Eukaryota; kingdom Viridiplantae; phylum Streptophyta; class Magnoliopsida; order Poales; family Poaceae; genus Aegilops; species Aegilops bicornis. The sequence continues at coordinate 54,869,612 of CM038675.1, read as the reverse complement.
CCTCACCATTGAATATATCTCCACGGTTTCTCCACGGGTCGTCCTTCTCGAGCCATCTTTGATGCCCCATGTACACAATTTTCCAAGACCCGCCATCTTTCATTGACGTCAGCTGCTGAGACGTTGTATCATCCATGCATCACGTGCATCCGCAATATCCATGGCACACCTGGCCCGCGACATATTCGTAACCGAGATAGTCGTGCACCATCGTGATCAGTGCAGCTCTCATATAGAAATACTCGCCTTTGGTGGCGTCCCATGTCTTGGTCGGTGTTTTCCATAACGTGTCTAACTCCTCCTGAAGTATCCCCAGATATAGATTAATATTAGTTCCCTGTTGTTTCGGCCCTTGAATCAACATGCTCACATGTATGTACTTCGATTTCATGCACAACCAGGGGGTGTTGTACATCCATACAAACACATGCCATGTGCTATGGTTGGTGTTCTGCTTGCCAAACGGATTCATGCCATCAGTACATGCGCCAAGCACGATGTTCCTTGCATCACATGTGAAGTAGCGATATTCTTCGTTGAACGTTCTCCACTGGCTTCCATCCATGAGGTGTCTCAGCTTCAGATCATCTCCATCGTCGGGATTTTTCCTCTCCGCGTGCCAACGCATGAGCTTTGCTTCCTTGGGATCTACAAAATAACGTTGCAGACGGGGAGTGATCGGTAAGTACCATACAACTTTCAGGGGAGGTTTCTTCCCGGCCTTCTTGTATCAAGAAGCATTGTACACCGGACAGCTGGTTTTTTCCGCGTGCTCCTTCTGATAAATTATGCAATCGTTGATGCATGCACGGTATCTAACGTGTGTCAGATCAAGAGGGCACACGATCTTCTTGGCCTCATCCACACTAGGAGGACATAGATTCCCCGCGGGAAGAACATCCTTTAGGTACTTGAGAATCTCATCGAGGCTAGTGTTGGTCCATTTGTTTTTAGCCTTCGTCTTCAGAAGTTCGAGCGTTAAACTCAAGCGGGTCACCTCGGATCGCAACCATCATACAATGGAGTGTTTGAGTCTACCACCAGTTGCTGCAGCTTGGCCTCCTCTCTAGAAGCAGCTCTGTAAGTACTCGTCTCCTTGCGAAGCAGTTCTTGAACATGAGGGTCCCGCACGATTGAACTTAGTACCGACGAGTCTGCGGTGTGGAGTCCATGTTTTCTCCGCTGCCATGTCCGGCCCCTTCTCTGCCGCCATGTCCGGCCCCTTCCCGCCGCCATGTCCGGCCCTTTCACCGCCGCCATTATCGTTCATCTCTTCGTCTTGCCCCGTGTTTTCATTGCCTGCCCCATCGGTGTCCTCCTCGTCATCATCCTCGTCTTCAATTATCCACCGAGTATAGACATCCATGAAACCAGTCATGAGCAGGTGCATCATCACATGACCATCCTCGTAGGGGTCGAGCCAAACTCGTCCTTTGCATCTTCGACACGGACATAAAATCTCTGTCCGGTTATTTTCTTTCATGTCCTGCACCGCGGACCGCAACCACCTTTCCACCATCGTTCCACTGACCATCATGAATGCCTGCACGGTAATAATAAACAAATGGATTATAAAAATGCATGCATGCATCAAAGTCATACAAAAATTCGGCATGACCTTCCATAAAAATAGGACATATAGAGTTTGCCCGAAATTCGCCGAAACGGAAATAAATCGACATTTCGGCAAAATATAGGCAACTCACAAGCACAATTCAGCGGCAACTCATGCCACACACACAATTTCCATCATATCGCCCGATTATGTCTTATCACACACATACACATTTCCATTCTTGCAAAAGCACAAATTTTTAATCACCTATCTCGAGATCGAGCACGGTATGATGATGTCGATCGGTGTTGCCACACACCTATGGAATGATCAAAAGTGGACAAAGCATAATTACTTCTTGACAAGGCTAGATCTAGTTAGGGAGGTACATATGTCACTTCACTAAATGCTAGATCTACCTAGCTAGTTTGGGAAGGAGATAAGTTTAACTAGTGTAGGGGGAAGGAAAAAGAGAAAGGATATTCATTAATGGAGGTGGTGTAGTTAGTTAGGATCAATAAAGAGAGAGAATGAGAGGTAGAAGGAGAGTAATGGGGGACAAGTAGTGAGGAAGAAGCACAGTGAGGGAGAGAGGATGTGGGAGCTAGGGGAAAGTGAAGGAAGAGAGGATGGGGCAGGGGAAGGGGGAGGAAAAAGGTGGTGGCTATGGATTAGCAGTAGCGCTGGGTGTAAAACGCGCTGCTGCTAAGAAGATAGCAGTAGCGCGCCCCTGGGAGAGGCGCTACTGCTAAGTGGGGCCCGCCATGTGGCCAGGTTCAAACTTAGCAGTAGCGCCCTGCACAAAAAACGTGCTACTACTATTAAAGTAGCAGTAGCGCGGTTATACGAGGTGCGCTACTGCTAAACCTAGCGTGGCGGGAACGGTGAGGCAATTTTAGTAGTAGCGTTGTTTTATCACGCCGCGCTACTGCTAAGTCTATAGCAGTAGCGCCTTGTTATGACATGCACGACGGCTAATTAGCAGTAGCACCTCTTTTCATCCATCGCTATTGTTAAGATTCTGTGTAAAACGTTTTTTCTAGTAGTGTAATGATGGCAAATATAAATAAAAGTACATATGTCGTAAGTACATATCATATACTCACAATAACATGATGTAATTGAAAGGAAAAAGTAAGAAATTGTACATGCAAGCAATCAAATAACTATAGTAATGGCCGGCAGCAGCTCAGGAATAATGAGGATCGACCTTGCCTTTATACAGAAACATGCTTAGAGCAAGATCCTGCAAATCACCGTTCTGCAAAACCAGTTTACGATTCCTCCCAAAACGGATTTGCGGTACCACGAGGGCTAGCACTGAACAGACACCGCAAATTTCTACCGTAAAAATGAATATTCCATCTGCCGGTGCTTTTTCTCTCTTTTTTTTTCATTGTCGTCTTCTTCCCCAACGTCTCGATGGCCTTCGGGGGTGAGGTGAGGAAGGGCGGGGGATGTCGGCCGATCAGTCGACGATAGTGGGGATGGCCAGAATCAGGAGCTGGCGGTGGCGGTTGATGCGAAACTTCCCTCTCGCCAATGGTTTTCTGGCATAGGGGGAGCTAAAAATTTTGCCTCAAAAACTACATATCTTCAGGACGAGGTTTTTCTTAAGGGAAGCTGTATAAATTTTTACAGGACCAACCGTTTTGTGGGATCTAGAATGGCGTTTTCTTTCACCCAAAACCGTAAAATAACGGTTATTTTACAGGATTGGGCATTTTACGAATCTACTAGAGATGCTCTTAGGTGCATTGCAAAGTAGATTTTCTAAATTATACTCCCTCTAAGGCATTTTAGATCACTTGCAGGGAGTACCTTTTGTCTAACAGTGAGAATGACCATCCTTGATTGTACAAAAACATGCTAGGTTCGTTTGCAATATTTTTGACTACCACTACCAGACTATCTTCTCTGTACATGTGAATTTTCACATGCACGGTTACTAGTAGTTCAGAAAACACCAGTTGAGAGAAGTGTGCCAGACTATGCCAGATGGCTGCATCCATGAGCATGTAGTTTTTCCTAATTAATTGTTCTGCTATTTGCAATTTCCATCATTATCAATTAAAATGAACATTTTCTTATGTTGTAATCATTTCTTGAAATTTGCCAACAATCCTGGCATAACAAATTGTGTATGAAAATTTTACAAACTTAAACACATTTTCCAATATTGGTAACAAAGTCGCAACAATTGATGAAAATTTTGAACAAAAATTTCAGTCCATATACTTCCTAAAAAAATTATCAACTTTTTGGAGCACAAACAATTTTAAAATTTGTGAACAAAAAATTCAAGAAAGGGATTATTCTGAATCAAATTCTAGATTTAAAAAAACTGTAAACAATATTTGAAAATAAGAACATTTTCTGGTAGTCCAAAGATTTTTTTCAAGTTTTTGAAAGGTTTCAAGAATTATAATAAAGTTCAAAAAGGAGGAAAATGAAGTAACGAGAAAAGAAGAAAAACGAAAAAATAGAAAAATAAATAAATGCTTATGCCCTAGAAGATAAAAAATGTTTTCAATTTTTTTTATAAAGTTCAAAAATGTTCTTAAATTTAAAAAAGTGTTTGTGTTTTCAAATAATGCTCGCAAATTTGTAATATTGTTTGCATTTTAAAAACAATATTCTGGAATTTTAAAAATTGTTCAAGTTTCCAAGAAAATGTTCGCAAATTTGAAAAATTGTTCGCACTACGAAAAAATGTTCATAAATTTGAAAAAATGTTCGTGTTTCTAAAAGAAGTTCAAATTTTGAAAATCATTTTGGATTTCTAAAAATGTTCATGTTTTGAAAAAAATTGAAAATTGAAAAAATACATTAGCTACAATACCCCCTCGGTCGGTTTGCTACAGTGTCCTGCCCGGTCGTACAGTGCTAGTTTGGTCTGCTACAGTAAATCAATTCTTGTTGATAAGAAACTGTGCTATGTATATATCACTAAGTCTGGTTGGTTCTAGTGGCTATCAACGTGCTCACAACCTCCCAGGTCCTGGGTTCAATATCTTGTAGGCTCATAGGGATTACTTGTCGCTGCTTTAGTATATTTCTGTATTAAAGTTGTACTAAACCAGTGGCAAGTAATATGGATAAGAGGAGTAAAGGAAGGGGTGAAACTGAAATTTGCTCTAATTTGCTATGGCTAGATTTACTTGTGTTATTGCCACTTCGTTTGGAGTCTATCCCATCTCATGTCACATTGAACACTATATAATCCAAACATCTCAAAGATACATGTTTCCAATGTTTGAGTAATTTTGAGAAGACACTATATAATCCATTCAGCAACCGGGATGAATGGTACTGGTTACAAAATTTCCACGCTGTGGATGAACTCAACTTCAGCAACCGTTGCAGATTCTTGAGATGGTTCGCTTTCTTCCACCATTTCCCCGGTTATATCCTCGAGTGACATCCCTTTGGATTCCGGCAAGGTAAGAGTGAACATGACTCCAACCAGGTTGCACCCTGCCAGAAGAAGGAGAGAGCTCCGGATGCTTGTATGAGAATACTGGAACCAGAGAACACCGATGATGGCACCACACTTACCCCCGGCAGCCGATATGCCGTTGCACGTCGACCGCAGCCGCGTCGGGAATATTTCGGTGGGCAGTATGAAGGTGGTGGAGTTGGGGCCGAAGTTTGCAAAGAAGAGGATCAATGCATACATGATGGCGAAGCCTACGTGCATGCTGGGTTTGGACCAGAACTTGTAGGGCGCGGCGAGCCCGATCATGAAGATGGTCATCATGGTGAACCCCATGAGCTGGATCTTGATGCGGCCGATGCGGTCAACGAAGAGGACAGTGAGGAAGTACCCTGGCAGGGAACCGCCGACCACAATGATGGCCTGCGTGCGGGCTATCTTGTATGTCTGCTCGAGAGGGCTCATCTCGGCCGCGTCTCCAAACCAGCCGATGCCGCTGAAGATGTCCTTCATGAAGAAGTTGAGGGAGTAGAAGACGACGTCGAGGACGAACCAGCACACGGTGGTTCCGAGGAGCTGGCGGCCATGCTTGTGAAGGAACTCCATGGAGAAGAGGCCAAACTCGTCCTGCTTAACGACGGCCTCCGCGTCAATGTCCGACACGAAGTCGATGTCGAGGACCGCAGCCATGTCAGACGCCGCTAGCTTGAGGTTCTTGGCGATGAGCGCGGTGTAGCGCGCTGTCTCAGGCATCTTCATGCGCCAGTAGTAGGTGAGCAGGGCAGGAATGGCGCCGAGCATGAGTACTATGCGCCACACGTAGTCTGCTTGCCCGAGCTGGTCAGTCTCGTATGCGGCCATGTTCTTGAATCTCACAGAGAGCACCAGAACAACAGCCCCAGCAGCCAGGTTCCCAAAACCCTTTATGCAGTGCAAGCATAATAAGATAAGAATTAAAATATTATCTTTGACTGAGTTAATTAGACGAGAGAAAAGAGAAGCGGGCTGTAGATTAAGAATGAGATACGGCATAGGCTCCAAAAAATATTGTGATAGTTTTACTTACACACCTGCATAGCGAAGACTGCTGCTATGAAGGCACCGCGAGTCCTCTTGTTGGCATACTCAGACATGATGGTGGCCGAAAGCGGGTAGTCGCCGCCGATGCCGAAGCCGAGCCAGAAGCGGAAGAAGCACAACGTGGCCACGACGCATTCGGGCTTGTTGTGGAAGGAGAGGCCGGACGCGAGCGAGCACACCACCATGAGCTTGAGAGTGACGCCGTAGATCCGCTTCCGGCCCATCCTATCGCCGAGCCAGCCGAAGAAGAGCTGCCCCAGGACCGTGCCGCAGAGCGCCACGCCGCTGACGGCGCCGGCAAAGTTACCGGGGAGCCTGCCGTCCGCCGAGTGGTAGTAGATGTGGCCCAGGAGGTCGGCGATGAGGGAGACCGAGAACAGGTCGTAGGCGTCCGTGAAGAAACCCATGCCGGCGATGACGATGGTGGTGAAGTGGTATAGCTGCGTCCCGGCGACGTCGAGGGCCTCCAGCACCTTGATCTGCTTGCGAGCCCGCCGCGTCTCGCATTTCAGCGACGTCACCGCGTCCAGCACGCGGTACAGCATGGCGCTCCCGGCGCCATGGAGGTGGCGGAAGAGGGAGCTGCACGCGTGCCTCCTCGCAGGCCAGGTCGTGAACATTGTAGCGGTAGTCTCTGGGTAAAAATTTCCCCTGAAAAACCAACTGCTTCATGTTTGCCATATATAGAACGTAGTGATTTTTGCCATGTACTATACAGCTGGACGAATGTCCCGTGGAATATGATTACGAGGGCGCCCCCAGCCGCATCACATCCACCTTACATTCTCCGAAGAACACATAAATTGACAACTTTGCTGACGAAGTCGTTTAGCCCTACGCTTTTGCTAAAAAAGGAAGACGGCAACAGAATGAAGACGACGACAACAGTTGTTCCGTATTGAGACAAAAGGACGGAAACAACAAGATCAGGGTATCTGATTAGTCATTCTTGATAAAGGTTGTTTTTTTTTCTCAAGGGTACAAACACAATGAGTAAGGACCTGGTCTTTTCATAACTAGGATGCACACAACCAATACTAATGGATGCGCACACACACACATACAAAAAATGACACCAGCAAAGAGCTAAGTCATACAAGACCGAAACTCTACCTAGGTGGAGGAAAGTGAAAAGAAAAAATATAAGAAGCGATCAAAACAGTTATCAACGAACTACAGCAACGGCCATCCACACTAACCATCTCCTCAGATCACAAAGACATTGAGAAATGTTCTCCAACAGAACGCCTCACAGCAAGGAAATGGCAGTTAAGAGCGCTGATGTCTCCGGAATCAAATCCTGGGTTTTCACCCTGAAGATAAGGTCGAGCAAATCCGAGCAGTGCTTTCAACAATGTAACGCAAAATCACGCCATTGATAGGTATAACCAATTAGGTTCAAACCTTGGGTTTTCACTCGAGCTCGAGGCCGAGTACTCGAGAAGCACCACCAAATCAAAGTCATAATGTTGTCACCACCATTTTCCATGATCCCAACAGCTACATGCATGTATTGCATAGTCTTGACGTGAGATGCCACACCAAAGACCATACGCACAAGCATACAGTCAAGCCGCAACAAGTATTGATGGCCACCGAAGGCTCGGAACGACGAAGATCTCACCAACGCACATACCAGGAAAATTCGCAAGGGAGGAAGGTCACTGGCACCGCCAAAATCCCAATTGGGGACACTATAGAGTGTCACAACGTCCTCATGCTCCGACTTCCTCTTCTGTCAAACAGAATTGGTCAGCAAAACATACTCACCGTTGCTATTGGATATGAAGGTCCAAGACCCTTCGGCCTGGAGCGACAGCTGCCTTGAAGTGCAGGACCATGGTGCCATCCACACATCTGAGTGGAGGGCCGACTCATTGGGATGCAGAAGGTCCCCGCTACCATCCGCATACCTCCAGATGGGATTGTGGCCACTAACACCTCATCACGAGAGATTGCCTGCCCCGACCGGAAACATCATCGCCATTACTGCACAACCATACCCTCTAGCTCAAGTCTTTGCATGTAGATCGCCTACCCGACTGGAAACATCACCGCCACCGCTGCACAACCATACCCTGGAGCTCAAGTCGTTGCTTGTAGAGGTTAAGGGGAAGAGATCTCCTCGTTTCCGCCTTCATTGGCTAGTGTCGGGACTTAGCCTAGCCACTGGTCTCTAGCAGTGGTGAGAGGAAGGGGGCGGAGTGGTAGGAGGTGGCTCTCAAGGTAGTCAGAATCATGATTCTGGATCGGATTGGATCTTTGATGGTAGGATCCATTCTTGGTATTCATTTATATTGCTTAAGTGTATTCTTCCTGTTATGATAGTGTAGTTTCCTGTTACATTATACATTTCCCTCTATGCTAACTACAGATAAACTAATTAATACTCCTCGCATCTCAAAGTATGAGCACACTGGTGGAAAAAAGGCCTTTGGTCGCGGTTCGCAACTGCCATTAGTCGCGGTTGGGCAACCGCGACCAAATAAGCGCGACTAATGCCCCCCACCTTTAGTCGCGGCTGCTTAAGAACCGCGACTAACGGCCCGTCCACGTGGGCGCCAGGCTGCCGTCAAGGCGGAGGACCTTTAGTCGCGGTTCTTCGCCAACCATGACTAAAGGCCGCCACAGGTTTAGGGTTTTAGCCCCCTAAACCTGTTTTCTGTTTAATTTGTATTGTTTTATTTCTTTTGTGCTTTATTTTAATTTTGAAGGAGTTTCATATATTCTACGGTACTACATACATGCATATGAATTGGCAGGCGTCCTCAATCTCCATTACCGGCCTCCACCGCCGGGCACGCGCCGCCGCTTGCCGCCGGCGTGCACGCTGGAGAAGCCAAGGAAGGGGTGATGCGTCGCGGCGGGCGTCCGCGCCGCGTGAGCCCAAGAATGGGTCGAGGCGTTGGAGAGCGCGGCAGACAGGAAGTAGCCGGAGGTGGCCTTGGCCGGATGCACTACCAGGTTGCGTCGAGGGCGGCGAAGGCGGCGGCGCGCTTGTGGGCGAGGGAGGCCGGTCGGCGGCGTTGAGGGCGGGCGAGGCGGCAGTACCGAGCGGCCGGCGGCACGCGCTGTAGGCGAGGGCGACGGGCGGCCGAGGGCGAGGGCGACGCGGGCGGCGTCGAGGCGCGCGTAGACGAAACAGGCGAGAATCGGAATCGGAGAAGACGAGAATCGGAGCCTTGTATTTATAGCCCCCCCCTTTAGTCGCGGTTGGCGACGAGACCCGCGACTAAAGGTTTTTTGGCGGGTTTTTTGCGTTCCCGTGCCCCCCCTTTAGTCGCGGTTGGCGACGAGACCCGCGACTAAAGGTACCCTCACGTGCAAACCGCGACTAAAGACCCTCACGTGCGCCAGCTGGCCACCGAGCGCCCTGGGCCCAGGCCTTTGGTCGCGGTTCACCTCCAGAACCGCGACTAAAGGTCCCATTAGTCGCGGTTCCTACAGCTTCGCGACTTATGGGGCTGGACGGAAGCCTGTTTTTCCACCAGTGGCATATATTGTTTCATATGGATAAACCTTTATCCAGCACCTATCCTACAATGGGGTCATGTCAGCTCCTTAGAGATAATAAATGAGATGTTTGACAAGTTGGATGAGAGAGAATGAAGAAGGCATTTTTTCTATTGTGCCAACATGCCTTTATTTCACCCCACATTTTCTATTAGATTTCCCCTTTCTATAGGCATACATGCACAAGTTATTAGAGATAACGCTAAGAAATAAGGGATAATCTATTTATACAACATGTTTTTACTATCATGTATGAACATGTAGAATGCGAAGGAAAGAGTCACCACTGAAACAGCTTGTTCGCCGAGTGCCAGGAGGACTCGGTGAAGGCCGATATCATCTCGACAAAGGGTTTGCCGAGTGTTACACTCGACATACCCCCTTTCGGCAAAGCAGTCTTCACCGAATTCCTTCTATCGGGTAGTCGAAAACTCTTCTCTATCATTGCACATGCCCTTGTATTTGCAGGACAGAAGGCGGGTGTAATTATCATTTTCTAAAATAAGATTTATTGGTTTTTAATGAGGCAGCGTAACCAATATAGATGATAGTCGAACACACTGCCTTTGTTTGGATAACCAAGATGCACCCAGCCACAAATCAACATCATCAACAAAGTTGGTTGGGTTATGTGAAAATCCAACCGCTAAAGCGCCCTCTATGGCTACTAGGCAAGTATGCCTATAGAAAGGGTAGTCAGAATCATGATTCTGGATCGGATATGAGCTCTGATGTGTTCAAAAAAATAAAATACAAAAATTGTGCGCTCTGACTTTTGAGGCGACCGACTTAGTTTTGAAGATTTCAGATTTCAAGCATGAGCACGTGAGGAGGCATAGCATCTCAAGATTTGACTTGTAAGGCCTCGACTTAGTCTCCTGCATTCCGTAGTTACTAATATGAAGCATGGACGCGTAGGTCTGCCGTCAGCCTGATCACACGCACAGGCTACTCTCTATCCCTCCAGTTCATCCATGGGTTGTTTCCCGCTGCCTGCGCGTACAAGTCTCCAGCTGCAGTTGCATTACCTATTGAAGCATACATATATATATATATATATATATATATATATATATATACATATATATATATATATATATATATATATATATATGTATGTATATATATATCCTCACCCCGAGGCGTACCGGCCTCGACTGCTCCGGAGAATCTTATGAGTTGCCGACTTGATCTGTTCTATACTTGTATTCCAAGAGTATCTTGATTAAATCTTGCTTGATACTTGTCGTCGTTAATAAGACAGTTCGGCTACTTGCATTGCTGGTCCGGCAATCTGGGTCAACGCTCGCCATTAACACAGCTTGCTGGCTAACCTTAGTATATAACGATACCCTTGAGGCCGTCGACCACAACGGCCAGCGGCAGCAGCTTACGTCGTCTTTCCGTCGATTAGCTTGGACCTGTTGGCAGCAGCAATGGCGGTGCGTGTCAGGGTGCTCGGGGTGGGCATCCTCTGCCTGCTGGTGATGTCGGTGTCGGCGCAATACCCGTCGTCCCCAAACTCCCCAGACTCGTATCCGTCCCCAGGATCATACCCGTCTCCGGGCTCCCCGGACGGCAACGAGGGGGAGGGGGAGGCCGTCCCTCCTAGGAACGTCACCTGCAAGGACACCGATGGGAAGCGGTCGGGGTGCACGAGCACCTGTCCCGGCCGCTGCCCCCAGCAGTGCATCGTCCTCTGCCCCGACAGCAAGACATTCTGCCGTACGTATTCTTTCATTATTATTTTTAAAATTCTCGTTAATTTTGAATATGTTGATTGGGTGTTGGGTTTGCGACGAAATAGTATAATATAATGCATGTTCTGGTGAAAATAGACGACGAGGTAATGCCGGCGAAGCCTGTGCCTCCACCGGCCATGTTCGTGTTCGGAGACGGGGTGTTGGACGTCGGAAACAACAGATACTTGCCCAAGGTCGAAACGGAGGAGGGGTACCCGCCTCAAGTTTCCCAATCTAGCAGCGGCAGGTTCAGCAACGGAGCCAACTTGGCTGACACCGTCGGTATGTGCGTGACAAACCCATGATACACCCTTTTTTCTAGAAAAGGAGGATATCTCCGGCCTCTGCATTAACATATCATACGGCTACTCGTCGATCATCCATGATTGATCGGCTGTTTCGTTTCATGGTGTCCAGCAACATCTATCGGCTTCCAGCAGAGCCCTCCAGCTACGCCTCAGCGGGTTCCGGTATCAAAATCTCCACCGTAAGTTCAACCCATTGCACTAAATTTCTACCTGTGGGAACTTACCAATATTTAAAATGAGAGATGCATGCAGAACGGAGAACGGTCCATCTCGTTGCCGAAGCAGCTTGAGCACTTCAAGGCGACGAGGTCCCAGATGGAGGCCAAGCTGGGTGGCGACGCCAAAGTGCGCGAGCTCCTCTCCAAGTCCTTCTTCCTAATTGGCACCGGTGGCCAGGACCTCGATCCAAGATGGAACGTCGAGTCCGGATGTCCACGATCACAGACCGAGCTCCAGGAGCTCATCACCCTTTACGGGGAAGCCATCTCGTCCCTCTATGACATGGGCGCCAGGAAGATGGCCATCGTCAATGTTGGACTCATTGGCTGCAAGCCGCAGCCCTACAACTACAACTATGTCTGCGACCAGAGCCTGAACGAAAACGCCACCGCGTTTGACGCCGCCCTCAAATCCCTCATGGCCAGCCTCTCGTCCAAGAAACAGGGGCTCTCCTACTCCATCGGCGACTTCTACGGCTTCACCACGGCTGTCTTCGCCCACCCAGCAAATTATGGTACAAAGCACATAAAAAATACTCTTTTTTGTTGAAAATTAACCAAGCACCGATGCTCTATTTACCATAAAGCACATGTGTGTCCAATGCTCATTTAATTGTGGTTTGTTTCATTGTATAATTGTTTTGTTGTATGGCATGCAGGGCTAGTGAATACCAAGGACTCGTGCAGCCAGTGGGGCTACCCAGACTGGACGTACTGCTACAACCCAGACGGTTACTGGTTCTGGGACCCGGAGTTCATGACGGATAGGGCCGCCAAGCTGACAGCCGCTGCGTTCTACTATGGCCCACCCCAGTTTACATTTCCAGTTACCTTTAAGGCTCTGTTGGAGAAAAAATAATCTCTTCTTGTGGTATTTTAGTAGTACGTATTTGTTTCCACTCCAATTGTGCAATTGGAGCAACTGGAATACGCAATAAGTATGCCATGGAGAATAAAATAGGTCATTCTGACCTTTCTAGTACCTATGATACTAATAAAGGTTACTCCTATTGATCTTCTTTGTAGCATTGTCTACGTCCAAAATTAGCTTTGTGCCCTGTGCTTCTTGCAAACGGACCAAGAAAGTTATCTTGATGATCACAAACGCATGGTTCACCACAGTATAGATGTTTCAAACCACGGGAGCAAAGATTGAGCATGACTAGCAGCATTTTCATGTGAGTCATCACATGGAAATAGCTTGCTAATATCGCCCTTCTATGAGATAATAACAAGAATAATGGTAAGGTAAACTAAATTAGGGACACAAAAACAAACTGAAGCCACAAATCTGGAAACAGGAAATTGGCACAAACACCAAGTGAGACGATGAGTAATAAAAAGTTTTAGGCCAACAACTATTTTAATAACATTATATACTATGTAAAGCAAGTTAGACGGTGAAGCTAAAACTAGACCAAACCAGTCGGGTAGGTTCTTCGATTTTTGAAGAAAGTCGATCTTTCCAAGTTGCTTAACGGTCGGTTTATGACACATCAAGGACCAAATTTTGTAGGGCCAAAAATTTGACTCAGTTCTTGGCTTAAATTAACATAACGTCAGTAGACTACCATCACATTTGGCAATAAAATTTTGAAATTTATTTGCCAACAATTCCTTTTATTCATCTATTTTTCACATGCAATAGAAGCAAAAGAATAGTAGTACCATCATATGAACCTTTCTCAAGAAATAAAAATAATAATAACAATATTAGTAATGATAATCCTTTGGATTGCAGGAATTTGAAAACATAGAAATATGAAAAACGTAAATTGAGATGCCATGCACTATAAATTTTAACCCGATTTCAAAACATAGGAATTTTGTGACAAGTGCCTTTGGATGGTGCATAAGAAATAAACACATGAATAGTAGAGGACCAAGGAGAGATAGTATAGAGAGAAAATGGAAGTATATTGGAATTCTAAAAGTACAAATAAAATGAGCTTTTGAGCTAATGTTGAGTTTCACATAGAATTGGGGCATATGAATGGATTTCGTAGGAATTTAGTAGTCACATCCCATAATCCAAAGGGATTTCATGAGAAAAAACCTTTGGATTCAAATCCTCCGGTATTGTTATAAACTTCCCACAACCAAAGAGGCCCTAAGTTCTTTTGGTTAATACGAGCCCCTAGGGCAAGAATCGAATTTCAAGACTAAATTTCGTTCTCAAAAAATAATGACCAACAGCTAACAAGATTTTTTATTTATTTTAATATCCGTTATTTCAGTTCACGACCCGATCGACTCTCGATTAATATATATATGTGCTGGAATTTAGTCTATTCTGGGGCAGCCCAATAACTATTTCAGAAATTCCTAAATAAATCCTAGAGGCCCACTTAGCCCATTTGTGCAAGGCAAGGGATACTACTAAAGTTTAGTCCCACATTGCTAGTTTAGTGGGAGTTGGACCTCCTTATAAGGGAGGTTCTTTCCCCACTTGTATGAACATGAGAACAAGAGGGACGTCCACGCGCACTCCTGCTCCGCCGCCCGCCTCGTCACGACGCGCTGCGGGTTGCGGGAATGAGCCGAGCCGATGTCTAATTTTTGCCACGCACTACGGGTAAACGAAAGGTCACTTGGGAGTTGAAAAGTTTTGCGGTAGTGGATATTGAATACAAACGGCGCACCTCTTCACGTGCTGCCTGTTCACTTCGTCTCCCTCCGTTGCTTCACCTCCAGTCGTAGCCTGTTCGCGTCCCTCTCCTGTGCCTATATAAGAGAGGTCGATCCTCTCCAGAGAGACACATCAGAAGGTCCTCTTCCTCTCGCCACACGGTTCCTGAACACTGCGTTGCTGCTACAATCTTCCCCATCCCGGCTTGCGGCATGCACCGTAGGTCGGGACAGTAGGCCTCCGAAACTGCACCTTTTGAGTCCTGTACGGAAGAAGAGTGATAAGTTTTTTGGGGAGCGCTCTGCATGACTACTGACTTCTTCGTCACGGACGCCCCGGACTCCGACGACGACTATTTCCCTGACGTCGCACTGGTGGAAAAAAGGCCTTTGGTCGCGGTTCGCAACTGCCATTAGTCGCGGTTGGGCAACCGCGACCAAATAAGCGCGACTAATGCCCCCCACCTTTAGTCGCGGCTGCTTAAGAACCGCGACTAACGGCCCGGCCCACGTGGGCGCCAGCGGCCTTGGCGGAGGACCTTTAGTCGCGGTTCTTCCGCCAACCGCGACTAAAGGCCGCCACAGGTTTAGGGTTTTAGCCCACCCCTAAACCTGTTTTCTGTTTAATTTGTATTGTTTTATTTCTTTTGTGCTTTATTTTAATTTTGAAGGAGTTTCATATATTCTACGGTACTACATACATGCATATGAATGGCGAGGCGTCCTCAATCTCCATTGCCGGCCTCCACCGCCGGGCACGCCGCCGCTTGCCGCCCGGCGTGCACGCTGGAGAAGCCAAGGAAGGGTGATGCGTCATGGCGGGCGTCTGCGCCGCTGCGTGAGCCCAAGAATGGGCCGAGGCGTTGAGAGCGCGCAGACATGTGAAGTAGCCGGAGGTGGCCTTGGCCGGATGCACTACCAGGTTGCGTCGAGGGCGGGCGAAGTAGGCGGCGCGCTGCTGTGGGCGAGGAGGCCGGTCGGCGGCGTTGAGGGCGGGCGAAGCGAGGCGGCAGTACCGAGGCCGCCGTGGCGCGCTGTGTAGGCGAGGGCGACGGCGGGCGGCGCCGAGGGCGAGGGCGACGGGCGGCGCCGAGGGCGCGGCAGAGACGAACAGGCGAGAATCGGAATCGGAGAAGACGAGAATCGGAGCCTTGTATTTATAGCCCCCCCCCCCTTTAGTCGCGGTTGGCGACGAGACCCGCGACTAAAGGTTTTTTGGCGGGTTTTTATGCGTGCGCTTCCACCTTTTTAGTCGCGGTTGGTGCAGCCAACCGCGACTAAAGGCCGCCTGAGGTTTAGGGTTTTAGCCCCCCCAAACCTGTTTTCTGTTTAATTTGTATTGTTTTCTTTTTAATTTGTATTGTTTTCTGTTTAATTTGTATTGTTTTATTTCTTTTGTGCTTTATTTTAATTTTGAAGGAGTTTCACATATTCTACGGTACTACATACATGCATATGAATGTACAATTTCAAACAAATTTCCCGCCACTTTCTTCCCGCCTCCTGTCTTCCCGCTCCCATTTTTCCCGCCATTTCTCACTACATATATGTAGCCCGGCTTGGCCAGCATTATCACATCTCTACAATCTCTCATCACCCTCTCATGGCTTCCACCGCACCCACTCTAACCTACCAGCAGGTGGAGGAGCTTTGCGCCTCGAACTACCCTTGTCCACCGGGCTATCAGCGTCCCCACCGGCTGGAGCCTAAGCGCCCGGGCGTGCGTCGTCCCTCCCGTCCCTCGGTATCGGCCGAGGCGGCCATCACGAACCACTACTACCTCGACCTCACGCCGGAGCAGCGGATGAATCCTCACCGGCATCCCGATAACCAGCATACTTGGGACGCCTTCTTCATCAATCGGCGTGAGAGGGCGCCGCCGGTATGAGGAGGACGGTGCGCCTCGGGAACTTCCACGAGGCCGGCCGTCGGCTATGGTGGTATGGCCGGACTCTGCAGAGCGTCATGGACTACATCACGGCCGGCGATATCCCCGCTGCGCTACCCTCGATTCGAGCCACGAGCGCCGCCGACGCAATGACGGCAAGACGACGACAAGAAGGCGACGACGGCGGCAACTTAGAAGGTTCATCAAGTTGCTAACCGCGATCGAGGAGTGTGGCTCCAACACTTCATGTCATGTTTGTTTCATGCTCTTGGGGCATTTCATCAAACACCTTATGTGCATAAGAGGAACCAAAAGCAAACCTACACCCACTTGTGAAGAGAATGGCTTCAAATGGCTAAGTGTTGGCTGCTGGATGGGTATATATAGGGGAGGGGCTTTAGTTGCGGTTTGCCTGGCAAACTGTGAGTAAAGGTGCCCGATGGCCTTTAGTCGCGTTGTCACGGCAAACCGCGACTAAAGACCCTCACGCGCGCCACCGGCCACCGAGCGCCACAGGCCCAGGCCTTTGGTCGCGGTTCACCTCCAGAACCGCGACTAAAGGTCCCATTAGTCGCGGTTCCTACAGCTTCGCGACTTATGGGGCTGGACGGAAGCCTGTTTTTCCACCAGTGCTCGACAACGTCCTCGACGACATGGACGACACCGACCCCAAGTCCAGTGCCTCTGCTCCTGCTGCTGTCACATACGTGTTTATCCCCTTTCTATTGGATGTTCTGCTTCAGTTCCTTGTTCTAGTATTTGCCCTAGATATGTTAGACTCTATTTCATATATGCAACCTGCTATACTGTCTGCTTTAGATATGTTTAGTTACGGTTCATATATGAACATGCTGTTTACCTTCTCTTTGTCAAATCGCATAGCTTATTTTATCACTGCTATACTAGCCATGCTTTATCTAGTATTTATGTTAATAAAATCATTCGGTAAATTGCTCATATTTCCAACAATCCAAAAACCTTATCATAGGCAATTTACCCCAAGTGGTTTTGCTGCTTCCATGAGACCTCCTATGTTTGAGGGTATCCACTATAAGAGGTGGCCCGTGAGAGCAGTCTTATGGTTTCAAACCATGAGTTGTTATGACGCCACTCTTGGCAAACCTGAAGGAGAGCAAGATGCCCAACAGGCACAAGCTTTTCAGAAAATGGATACCTTGTTTAAGGCTGCTCTCTTGAGTGTTCTTGGTGAGAACATAGTTGATGCTTATCGCCAATTGACAATGGAAAAGATATGTGGGGCCTTTTCGAGGCCAAGTTTGGGGTCTCGGATGCGGCATCGAGTTGTACATCATGGAGCAATTCTATGATTACAGGATGACCAAGAGCGCTCCGTGGTTGAGCAGGCTCATGAGATACTGATCATTTGCTAGAGAACTTGAGCACTTCAATTGCATGCTACCGGACAAGTTTTTTGCCGGGGGTATCATCACTAAGCTTCCTCCTTCATGGAGGAACTTTGCTACCTTACTGAAGCATAAGAGACAGGAGTTTTTCGTTCCGGATCTCATTGATACTCTTGATGTGGAAGAAAAGGCGAGAGCAAAGGACAAACATGCTCGAGGTATTGAGGGGGGATCTAGTGCCAATCTGGTACAGAAGAAAAACTTCCAGTCCCACAATTCCAAGAACAAGGGCAAGCTTGATGGAAAAGCAAAGTTTGATGGGAAGAACAAGGCTGTACAACACACGAACGTCAAGAAGAAGAGTGACAAGAAGAAAGGTGCTTGTCATGTGTCTAGAGATCCTGATCATTGGGCTCCTAGTTGCCCTAATCGCTATGACAAGCGTTATCCTGGGAAAGGCGGCAACACCGCTAAAGTTGTCATTGGAGACACTGACATGAAGGATGTTGGGTATGGTATATTTCCCACTATTCTTTCAGTATGTCATTCTCCTTATTGGTTGATTGACACGGGTGCTAATGTGCATGTATGCGGTGATATTTCCATGTTTTCGTCTTATCAGACCGCATGGACTTCCACCATGCTGATGGGCAACGGTTCAAGTGCTTCTGTTCGTGGTGTTGGTACGGTCGATCTGAAGTTTACTTCGGGGAAGATCGTGCGGCTGAAAATCGTGCATTATGTCCCCTCCGTCAATAAAAATCTTGTTAGCGGATCTCATCTGTGTAGAGATGGCTATAAGCTTGTCTTTGAGTCGAATAAATTTCTAATATCCAAGTATGGAACCTTTGTTGGTAAAGGCTATGAGTCAGGAGGCATGTTTCGTTTATCCTTATCAGACATTTACAATAAATGTGTGGCATTCACGTCTTTGTCATGTTAACTTTGGTTGCATGTCCCAACTAGCGAAGTTGAACTTAATCCCTAGTTTCACCACTTTCAAGGGATCTAAGTGTCAAGTGTGTGTGCAAGCGAAGCAACCTCGTAAGTCTCACGTGACTGCGGAGACGAGAAATCTTGCACCTCTAGAACTTATACATTCAGATCTATGTGAAATGAATGGTGTTTTGACAAAAGGTGGAAAGAAATATTTTATGACGTTAATTGACGACTCCACTAGATACTGCCGTGTGTATCTTCTGAAATCTAAGGATGAGGCTTTGAACTTTTTCAAGATCTATAAAGCTGAAGTGGAAAAGCAACTTGATCGGAAAATCAAGAGGCTTAGGTCCGACCGTGGTGGAGAGTATTTTTCCAATGAATTTAATGCTTTTGTGCGGAACATAGTATAATCCATGAGAGGACGCCTCCCTACTCACCTCAGTCAAATGGGGTGGCCGAAAGAAAGAACCGTACTCTAACTGATTTGGTTAACGCCATGTTAGACACATCGGTTCTCTCCAAGGCATGGTGGGGGGAGGCAATATTGACAGCATGTCATGTCCTAAATCGAGTTCCCACAAAGAACAAAGAGATAACTCCATTCGAGGAATGGGAGAAGAAAAGGTTAAAACTCTCTTATCTGCGAACATGGGGTTGTTTGGCGAAAATTAATGTTCCAATTCCAAAGAAGCGGAAGCTTGGACCAAAGACTTTCCTGGGATATGCTTTTCATAGCATTGGCTATAGATTCTTGGTTGTAAAGTCTGAGGAACCTGACATGCATGAGGTACGATCATGGAGTCGAATGATGCGACTTTCTTTGAAGATATCTTTCCCATGAAGGATATGGCTACCTCATCTAATCAGGAGATACCTAGTTCATCGAATCAGGAACCAGTTACAATTACCGAACCTGCCATTTCGATGGAACACTTTGAAAGTCCTGTGGAGGAGAACAATGAAGTTCCTACTAGGAGCAAGAGACAGAGGACAGCAAAGTCCTTTGGTGATGATTTTCTTGTGTATCTCATAGATGATACTCCCAGTTCTATTTCGGAGGCCTATGCATCGGAAGATCTTGACTCTTTGGAAGGAAGCGGTTCGTAGCGAGATGGATTCCATCTTGGGGAATGAAACTTGGGAGATAACTGATCGTCCTTATGGGTGCAAACCTATAGGATGCAAATGGGTATTCAAGAAGAAGCTTAGGCCTGATGGTACTATCGAAAAGTACAAGGCTCGGCTCGTGGCTAAGGGTTATACCCAAAAGGAAGGTGAAGACTTCTTTGATACTTACTCACCTGTGGCTCGACTGACCACTATTCGATTTGTACTTTCACTAGCTGCCTCACATGGTCTTCTCGTTCATCAAATGGATGTTAAGACTGCTTTCCTAAATGGAGAGTTGGATGAGGAAATTTATATGGAACAACCAGATGGGTTTGTAATAGATGGTCAGTGTCGGTGTCAAAACCGACGGATCTCGGGTAGGGGGTCCCGAACTGTGGGTCTAGGCGGATGGTAAAAGGAGACAAGGGACACGATGTTTTTACCCAAGTTCGGGCCCTCTCGATGGAGGTAAAACCCTACTCCTGCTTGATTAATATTGATGATATGGGTAGTACAAGAGTAGATCTACCACGAGATCAGAGGCTAAACCCTAGAAGCTAGCCTATGGTATGATTGTTGTTCGTCCTATGGACTAAAACCCTCCAGGTTTATATAGACACCGGATAGGGTTAGGGTTACACAGTCGGTTACAATGGTAGGAGATCTACATATCCGTATCGCCAAGCTTGCCTTCCACGCCAAGGAAAGTCCCATCCGGACACGGACGAAGTCTTCAATCTTGTATCTTCATAGTACAGAGTCCGCCAACGGTGATAGTTCGCTATCCGGACACCCCTAATCCAGGACTCAATCGGTAGCCCTGAACCAGGCTTCAATGACGACGAGTCCGGGCGCATATTGTCTTCGGCATTGCAAGGCGGGTTCCTCTTCCGAATACTTCATAGAAGATTTTGAACACAAGGATAGTGTCCAGCTCGCAAAACAAGTTCCACATATCACCGTAGAGAGAATAACTTTTGCACGATCTGCTTGAAGTATTCCGCGGCGTGACATCACACCACGGCCAGGCCTTTATACGAATCGTTTTTACTGTTCCACCTCAGTGCGTTTAGCAAGGCGGTTTCCTTGGCACGTCTTATCAAAGCGGAGATCGTGCCCCTTATTCCGGGATTCTCATCAATACGGACGTGGGTAACCCAACCGCGCCATTGATTATGGCGCTTGGGAGATAACCGAGTTTTACCAGGCTGGCGGGGGACGCATAGCTTCGTCCGTCCATATAAGGGGATAAGGATCCACCTTTTCGCCTACGCCTTCTTCCTCCTTTGCTCATCCATTTCCGCGCACTCGAGCTCCAGCGCCCAAGTCCGCACATCCCTCCTCAACCTCCTCCAGCCATGTCCGGAGCGGGAGGCAAGTGGATGGTCTCCTCCGTCACGGAGGGACAAGTCAAAAAGCTGCGGAAGGCCGGATACTTGTCCAGCGACATCGCGCACCGGCTCCCCGACGCGAGGTGGCTCATTCCCACCCCCAGGCCCCATGAGAGGGTGGTGTTCCTAACCCACTTCCTCCGCGGACTAGGTTTTCCACTTCACCCATTTGTCCGGGGGCTCATGTTCTACTACGGCCTGGACTTCCACGATCTGGCCCCGAACTTCATCCTCAACATCTCGGCGTTCATCATCGTGTGCGAGGCCTTCCTCTGCATCCAGCCCCACTTCGGCTTATGGCTGAAGACCTTCAATGTCAAGCCGAAGGTAGTGGGCGGCCGCCAAGCGGAGTGCGGAGGCGCCATGGTTGGCAAGATGGCCAAAGTCCTATGGCTCGAGGGCTCCTTTGTGGAGACCATAAAGGGGTGGCAATCGGGATGGTTCTACATCACCGAGCCCCGCGACTCTCAATGGGCGGCGACCCCCGAATTCCGATCTGGCTCCCCCACACGGCTCACATCATGGAAAGAGACGGGCCTGACGTGGGGTGATTCGAAAGAGCTGTACGGGCTCCAAACCTGCATCCGGAACCTGGTGGACAAGAATCTCAAGCTTGTCAATGTAATCCAGGTGATGGTCATCTGCCGGATTCTACCATGCCAGCAACGGGCCTTCAAATTGTGGGAGTTCGATCCGGCACAGCACCAAGCTCTGAAAAGGCTCTTCGACACTACGTACGAAGTTGCCTGGAAGGTGTTGTTCAAGGGCGCCGAGGCTCCCACATCCGCTACCGAAGATCACGGATTTAGCTCGCAGCGTCAAGCCAGCGAGGTAAGTTATTTTACCCTTTATGGTACCCTTTTTTCATAGTTTGACTCTATGCGGGATCTAAAACTCCCTAACCTTTGACAGGACTGGCTGAAGATGTCCGGACAGATTAACTGTCCGGCCCCCTTGCCAGAAAACCCAGCGGACGCCCGATTGACGGGGCTGCTGGCTCCGGCACCTCACGTGGTGCCGGAGAAGAAGGCCAAGAAGGAGGCCACGGGGACTCGAAGGAGCGCCCGACGCCAGGTGTTGTCGGACTCATCGTCCGATGACTCTGAGGCAGAATCCTCCCCTGAGGAAGAGGAGGAGGAAAAATAAGCCACTCCCCCAGCGGGGGGAGAGAAGAAAAGGAAGGCCGCCCCGACAGGGGAGGCCGGAGGGTCCAAGAAAGGAAGGACCCTTCCTCCGGACTTCTCCACCAACGCCGACAACGACGAGGAGGAGTGGCCAACAAGGGCCAAGAACCTGGTGAGATCGTAAGTGTCCGGACTCCGGAATAGCTCAGGACTTTTTATTCGTCGCATAGTGTTTTCTAACGCCGAATATAACCATGTAGCCCGCCCAAGGACGAACTCGCGGCTTCGACGAGCGGCTCCCTGGATTCGTCGGATGTGAATAGCACTTCACTTCCGACCGCCTCCTCTCCTCGTGATGCGCATTTACACCGCGGTGGAGTCCCAAAAGGCCCAGCCAGAGGAGCCGGTCTCGAGGCGCCAAGAAGGCGACCTCCCGGACTCCGGGCGCAAAGGGGGCGAAACCCCAGAGGGCTCTAAGTCCGGCCCTGTGTCGGAATCCATACCGGAACCTTCAGTGGTTCCAAAGTCCGACAAGCGGCCCCTTCGTAAGAAGGGCAAGACGGCGACGCCGGTGACCTCCGTCCATCCGGAGGCACCGGATAGCTTGCTGGAGGCGCTTAACGGCGCCTCCATCGACGAGGAGCACCGCACTATTATGAGTGTGGTGATCCAGAAAGTTCAGTCCGCCAAGAGCGGGCTGACTGAAGCCTGTACCAGCCTTCTAACAGGCTTTGAGGTAAGTTTAGAATATGTGAAAATATTACCGCATAGACAGTAGCCCCTGATGCTTAGTTCGGTGTTCGGAAAGAAAAGCCGGACTGAGGATCTAAAAAGATATACGCAGGATTCTAACATAAGTATGTCAATATGGGAATGCAGGCTCATTGGCCGACCTCCGCCAGACCGACCGCAGAGGTCAATGCATTAAAGCAGAGCCTCGAGCGGTCCGAGAACGAGCTTGGCCTTGCCAAGAAGCAACTCGAGGACAAGGAAGGTAAGTAATACCTTATTAAAATAATACCTTATAGAAAGGATTTGGTTGCAAAAAGGACGGGACTAACGTGGGTATTGTAGGGGCCACGAACGAGGTGGCGACCCTGAAGGAAGTGGTGTCCGCGGCCGAAAGCAAAGCGGGCGAGCGAACGACGAGCGAGAGAAGCAGGAGACGCGGGTGGTGGAGGTGTGGCAAGAGCTCCAGGCTCTCGTGGAAAAACACGAGTTTGGAGCGTGACTCGAAGACTCAAGAGTCCGAGCTCGCCTCGGCTCTTGTGTGACGCCCCTGATTCAATCGTACACTAATCATGCACGCAAACGTGTACAATCAAGATCAGGGACTCACGGGAAGATATCACAACACAACTCTAAAACATAAATAAGTCATACAAGCATCATAATACAAGCCAGGGGCCTCGAGGGCTCGAATACAAGTGCTCGATCATAGACGAGTCAGCGGAAGCAACAATATCTAAGTACAGACATAAGTTAAACAAGTTTGCCTTAAGAAGGCTAGCACAAACTGGGATACAGATCGAAAGAGGCGCAGGCCTCCTGCAGGATCCTCCTAACTACTCCTGAGTCGTCGTCGGTGGGCTGCACGTAGTAGTAGGCGCCTCCAGTAGTAGTAGT
Organism: Aegilops bicornis; assembly: GCA_021605145.1. Classification (NCBI taxonomy): domain Eukaryota; kingdom Viridiplantae; phylum Streptophyta; class Magnoliopsida; order Poales; family Poaceae; genus Aegilops; species Aegilops bicornis. The sequence continues at coordinate 54,845,687 of CM038675.1, read as the reverse complement.
CGCCATCGACGGTGGCGTCGCTCCTGGCTCCATCGATGCAGTTGCAGCAATCGGGTAAAGAAAGGGGGAAAAGGGGGAACAAGGCAACCGCGAGTACTCATCCAAAGTACTCGCAAGCAAGGAGCTACACTACATATGCATGGATATATGTGTAAAGGGCCATATCAGTGGACTGAACTGCAGAATGCCAGAATAAGAGGGGGATAACTAATCCTGTCGAAGACTACGCTTCTGGCAGCCTCCGTCTTGCAACATGTAGAAGAGAGTAGACTGAAGTCCTCCAAGTAGCATCACATAGCAATAATCCTACCCGGCGATCCCCTCCTCAATGCCCTGAGAGAGAGCGACCACCGGGTTATATCTGGCACTTGGAAGGGTGTGTTTTATTAAGTATCCGGTTCTAGTTGTCATAAGGTCAAGGTACAACTCCAAGTCGTCCTGTTACCGAAGATCACGGCTATTCGAATTGATTAAATTCCTGCAGGGTGCACCACATAACCCAACACGCTTGATCCCATTTGGCGGGCACACTTTTACGGGTCATGCCCGGCCGGAAGATCAACACGCCGCAGCCCGACCTAGGCCAACAGAGCGGTCGACGCCGGTCTAAACCTAAGCGCCAGTGCGGGCCCATCGCCTTAGCACACACTGACGTTGCGAACGCGGCCGGAAGCAGACCTAGCAACCTCCATTACAAATGAAGTCACGTTACGCGGTCCAATCTGGCGCGCGCCGCTCAGTCGCTGACGTCATGAAGGCTTCGACTGATACCACAACGTCGGGATACCCATAACTACTCCCACGTAGATGGTTAGTGCGTATAGACCAAATGGCCAGACTCAGATCAAATACCCAGATCTCGTTAAACGTGTTAAGTATCCGCGAACGCCGACCAGGCCAGGCCCACCTCTCTCCTAGGTGGTCTCAACCTGCCTGCCCGCTCCGCCACAAAGTATCGATCGGGGCCGTCGGGAACCCAGGCCCACCTCTACCGGATGGAGCCACTGTCCTTTCAGCCCCCATCTCCTAACGATATCACAGGTAATGTAATAGTGTAAAGTATATAGTATATGCCCGTGATCACCTCGAAGTGATCACAGTCCAAAGAGTATAGCATGGCAGACGGACAAGAATGTAGGGTCGATGATGGAACACTAGCATCCTATACTAAGCAGTAGGATAGCGGTAAAGGTAACAATGAGTAGCAAGGACAGGCTACGCAGCAGTATAGGACTAACTGAAAGCAGTAACATGCTACACTACTCTAATGCAAGCAGTATAGAGAAGAGTAGGCAATATCTGGTGATCAAAGGGGGGGCTTGCCTGGATTCTCTGGCAAGAGAGAGGGGTCGTCAACTCCGTAGTCGAACTGGGCAGCAACAGCGTCGGTCTCGGTGTCTAGCGGAAGAAGAGGGGGAAGAAACAATGAATATTTAAGCAAACAGATGCATGACGATGCATGACAAAGCAAGGCGTGATGCTAGGCGTGCCCTAACGTGGTATGAGGTGATACCGGTGAAGGGGGGAAACAACCGGGAAAGTATCCCCGGTGTTTCGCGTTTTCGGGCAGAGGAGCCGGAGGGGGAAAGTTGCGAGTTCGATAGGTTAGGGATGTGTGGCGGACGAACGGGCTGCGTATCCGGATTCGTCTCGTCGTTCTGAGCAACTTTCATGTACAAAGTTTTTTAATCCGAGCTACGGTTTATTTTATATGGTTTTCTAAAGTTTTAGCAATAATCTGGAATTATTATTAATTATTTAGAACAACATTATCCAGAACAGTGCGGAGGTGACGTCACGATGACGTCAGCAGGTCAACTGACCGGTTGGCCAGGTCAAACCTAACACGTGGGGTCACACTGTCATAGACTAACACTAATTAACAGTTTAATTAGTTAATAAGTTTAATTAGGTTAAATAACTGGATTAATTAAGTTAATTAATTAATTACTTTTAATTATTATTAAATTTACATTTTTGTTTCTTTTTTTTAAACAGGGGGCTGGGCCCCGTGTGGCAGTGGCACAAGGGCCTTAGTGGGGCGGGCGAAATGGGCACCGGGCGTGGGCACCCGTGTGCCCGAGCCACCAAGGCGGCGCCGCGGTAGAGGTAGCAGCGGTGTGGGGTGTGGGCAAGGCGCAGCTGGGCGCTGGCGCTAGCAGTGATCGGTGGCCACGGACGGCCGGGAAGGCGCGACGGGGCGGAGGGAACGGGGTGGAGCCGCTGGCGGACGCAGCCAGCCAGCCAGCGCGGGCATGGACGGTGTAGGGAAGGGGTAGGGGGAGATGGGGTCATACCCCCGGTGCAGGGGTTCATCGACGAGGCGCGAGGAAGCCGGCGGGGAGGGGACGGGGATGCAGTCCGGCGGCGTCGTGGTTCCGGCAAGGGGGGGGGGCGAGTGGCGGCGGCGTCGAGGCCGAGCCCCAGTTCCAGATCCGGGGTGGAGGGCGACGAGGCGGCGCGCGGACGGGCGTCGGGGCGAGGTGAGGCAACGATGGCGATGGGGACGGGTCCAGATCGAGCGAGGGAGCGGGAGGAGGGGATCGGGGCGAGTGGCGGGGGTCGAAGGCGTCAGGCAGGGGGGGTTTCTCCGGCGGTGGGCAGCGTAGGGAGCGCCAAGAGGGTCGGGCCCCGATCTGGATCAAGGGAAGGGGCGGCGGCGTGGGGAGTGGGGAATCGTGGGGTGTGGTGGTGGATCGGGCTAGGGTTAGGTCGGGGAAGCCAGCCATATAGGCTGAGGAGGGTGTTGGGCGGCAGGGTAGGCCAGGTGGTTTGAGGCCCAAGGGGGTGCGGTGGCCAGCTGGGCCAGTCGGCCTAGTTGAGGGGGGGGGGGGGGGCTTTTGTCGTCTTTAAATTTTAAAAATTGTGTTTAAATTTATTTTTTTTAATTTTAGCCTCGGTGTTGCATTTTCTTTTAGTAACAAATGAGTTTTGTTTTGAACAAAACTTGGCACATAAATCTAACAAAATATGATGAGATGGAACAAAAAGTATGGAGTCAAAGGAGATGTCTAACCATTTATAGAAATTGAAAGGGCCAATTTTAAATGCTGCTGGACCACTAAATAATTTCCAGGGGCACTTTGGAATCCAAAAGAGGTTGTTTCCAACATGACAAATATCCAAGGATTTTTTGCCACACTGCGAACATTTTAGTATTCTATTTTGACAAATTGAATCTTTGACTTTGAATAGTGATTTGGATCAAGTGAGGAAAAGCAACAGTAATATGATGACGTGGCATCATTAGTAGAGAGTTACTGTAGCTTAATTATCCGGGCGTCACAGTCTCACTTGTCGCCATTAGTTTGTTGAGGTCTTGTGGGGTCTGTCTCAGGAGATGTCTCTTTAGAGTGTCAGGGTTGTAGACTAGGAAAACATATTTAGTTACCTTACCCTACTAGTGACTCGGTGTCTTAGCGTCCTTTTGATTTTGTCCATTCTGATGTATGGGGTCTAGCTCCCTTCGCTTCGAAAGGGGGCCATCGATACTATATTATTTTCATAGATGATTTCTCTCGTTACACTTAGCTTTATTTTATGACTTCTCTCAGTGAGGTTCTTTCCATCTATAAGTGTTTTGCTGCCATGGTTCACACTCAGTTCTCTTCGCCTATTCATGTGTTCCGTGCTGACTCCGCTGGCGAGTATATTTCCAAGATGTTGCGTGGTGTTCTTGCTGAGCAGGGCACTCTTCCTCAGTTCTCTTGTCCTGGTGCTCATGCTCAGAATGGCGTGGCTGAGCGAAAGCATCGCCACCTTCTTGAGACGGCTCGTGCGTTGATGATCGCCGCTTCTCTTCCACCTCATTTTTGGGCCGAGGCTATATTCACCTCCACCTATCTCATCAACCTTCAGCCGTCCGCTGCTCTTCAGGGTGGTGTTCCTTTCGAGCGTCTCTTTGATCGTTCTCCTGATTATCCGGCGCTTCACGTGTTTGATTGTGTTTGCTATGTTCTTCTTGCCCCTCGCGAACGCACCAAACTGACTGCTCAGTCTATTGAGTGTGTTTTCTTAGGCTATAGTGATAAGAAAAAGGGCTATCATTGTTGGGATCCTATTGCTCGTCGGATGCGTATTTCTCGGGATGTGACTTTTGATGAGTCTCGTACATTCTACCCGCGTCCATCTTCCTCGACCTTTTTAGTGGAGGATATCTCTTTCCTCACTTTTCCCGACACACCTATCACTTCAGTTGAGCCCTTGTCTCTCCGTCCTGCTCACTCTACTTCTTCATATCTTGCCGATTTGCCGCCACCATTTCCCACGGTTTCCTCACCTCGCATGTCACCGGATTCTGCAACTTCATCCCCGGTGATTTCTTCGTCGCCACCTCCTGATTCTACCTCGGCTATTCCTCCTCGTATTCTTCCATCTTTAACTCAGTATTACACTCGTCGTTCACGTAATGTGGATGCGTCTGCTAACGTGTCATCCTCCTCGTCTTAGCCTACCTATGGCTTGCGTCCTCATCCGCTTCAGCTTGTTGATCGCCTTGGTTTTTCAACCGCCGGTGCTGCTGTTCTCGAGCCGACTTCTTATCGTGAGGCTTTTGTTCATCCTGAATGGAAGTTTGCGATGGCAGAGGAGATTGCTGCTCTTGAACGCACTGGTACATGGGATATTGTTTCTCTTCCTCCAGGTGTCCGTCCCATCACTTGTAAGTGGGTCTACAAGGTTAAGACTCGCTCCGATGGTTCTCTTGAGCGTTACAAAGCTCGTCTTGTGGCTCGTGGCTTTCAGCAGGAGCATGGTCGTGATTATGACAAGACTTTTGCTCTTGTGGCCCATATGACCACTATTCGTACACTTCTTGCCGTGGCCTCTGCACGCCACTGGTCTGTATCTCAGCTTAATGTTAAGAATGCCTTTCTTAACGCTGAGCTGCGTGAGGAGGTATACATGCAGCCACCACCTGGGTATTCTGTTCCTGATGCCATGGTATGTCGTCTTCGTCGCTCTCTCTATGGCCTTAAGCAAGCCCCCCGTGCCTGGTTTGAGCGTTTTGCCTCTGTGGTGACTATCGCTAGATTTTCAGTGAGTACTTATGATCCAGCATTGTTTGTCCACCTTTCTCCTCGTGGACGGACTCTTCTTCTTCTATATGTTGATGACATGATCATCACTCGCGACGACCCCGAGTAATTGCCTTTGTAAAGGCCCGTCTTAGTGATCGGTTTCTTATGTCAGATCTTGGACCTATTCGTTACTTTCTAGGGATTGAAGTTTCTTCTACCTTCGATGGCTTTTTTATATCCCAGGTAAAGTATATACATGATCTCCTTGCTCGTGATGCTTTTACCGATGAGCGCATTGTTGAGACTCCCATGGAGCTCAATGTTCACCTCTGTGATACTGATGGTGGCCCCTTGCCTGACCCGACGCGTTATCTTCATCTTGTTGGGAGTCTTGTCTATTTAGCTATGACTCGTCCGGATATCTCTTATCCGGTTCATATTCTGAGTCAGTTTGTCTCCGCTCCCACTTCGGTTCACTATAGTCACCTCCTTCGTGTTCTCAGATATCTTCGGGGCACGATCTCTCACCGTCTATTCTTTACTCACTCCAGTTCTTTCTGCTTACTGTGTTTTTCTTGGTGATTCTCTCATTGCCGGAAGACGAAGAAACAGACTGCAGTTTCCCGTTCGAGTGCAGAGGCTGAGTTACGAGCTATGGCTCTTTTGACGGCAGAGGTGACTTGGTTACGATGGTTACTTCAGGATTTTGCTGCTTCTGTTACTACACCTACTCTGCTCTTATTTGACAGTACAGGTGCTATTAGCATTGCACGCGATCATGTGAAGCATGAGCTCACCAAGCATATTGATGTTGATGCTTTCTATGTGCGCGTTGGTGTGCGGGATCAGGTTATTGCTCTTTAGTATGTGCCTTCCGAATTACAGTTGGCGGATTTTCTGACGAAGGCCCAGACTAGAGCGCAGCATGGCTTCTATCTCTCCAAACTCAGTGTTGTTAATCCACCATGAGTTTGAGGGGGGTGTAAGAGTTATATATATAGCCATGTAACCATTCGTATTTACCCTATTGTATAAGGGGTTTCCTGCATATATTCCACACCTGTACATGTATATATACTGGCCTATGTCCTCCTGGAAATATAAATTGCTTTCCTAACACATCTGTCACAAAATGTAAGATCATTTTTGACACTATAGTTAAACCAACATGGCTTGATAGGGTTTATTGATAGGAGAAAATACTAAACCTAGTTAAACCAGCATGGCCTGATAGGATTTTAAACATAGCTGTAAAGCAGAGCTGAAGCAGGTGCAAATTGAGAGAGTGAACAGGCGCAGTCTCTGCTACTTAAAAGAATGACAAATGAAGATTAGTTGAAGACGGGTGCAGCAGTCAGGCATGATGGGGTTAGGATTAGTTTACTTGCAGCCAAGCAAACATTTTATTATAGACGATGCAGCCAAGCGGAAAGTGCAAGGATTCTTATTGATATTTCAAAAAACGGATTTGCTAGAACTCATCCGAATGCTTTCTTCTTTGGTCTCATTCACTTTTGTGGCCGTTGGATCAAAACGCTCCGCGATTCGTTTATCTGAGCGACACGAGCGTGCGCTGCTCGTCCCATACAGGAGCAGCTCATGTGCGTGAGCTTTACCCAGGCTTTTTGCTTGCTTATTTGCCCGAGCTGGGCTATGTGGGCTTTTTGTTTTCCTTTTTTCCTGACCAAAAAGAAAGATGTGGATCGAAGGATGTGAACGCTGAGTAGCTTTTTGCATGTTTTGTCATTTGTTTATTTTCTAGGGTAAGCTCTTTGTAAGGACGTTTTTAATTTTTTTTCTCATGATTAATTGCTGTTTTAGTTTTTTGTTTTCTATTTTTTTTCTTATTTCACTAAATTTAATAGAATTTTGTTTCACTCTTTTCTTATTTTTATTATATTCATTTTATTTTAAGTATAATATTCATTTGTTACCCAAGATTGCAAATTGATTGTTTGGTTTTATTTATATAATCCTCCTATTATTTTTTTTTAAAGAATTACCGTGCCAACACATTAATGAAGTTTAGATTGAAAAATAGGGTGTCGGTGGGAAAGGGTCCAGTTACATGTCTATCACTAGACGTGCAACTACAAGCGGTGCAACCCGGTTGCAATGCACCGGCACAAAGCAATTGCAACTGGGGTTGGGAAGGGAAGTTGTCGGGGCCAGTTGCATATCCGTATTAGAAATGCAACTGCAAGTGTTGTAATCCGGCTGCAACTGCACAGGGCACAAAGCGACTGCAAGTGGGGTCCGGAGAGGAGTTGTGGGGATAGTTGCATGTCCATCACTAGACATGCAACTGTAAGTGTTGTAAGCCGACTGCTGCTTCAAGCGTTGTTACCCGACTGCAACTGCAGGGGGCACAAAACATTACAACTGGGGTCAGGAAATAAGTTGTCAAGGTCAGTTGCATCTCCACCACTAGACATGCAACTGCAAGTGTTTTAACCCGACTGCAACTGCATGGGGCACAAAGCGACTGGAACTTGGTCTAGGAGAAGTGTTGTCGAGGCCAGTTGCATTTACATCACTAGACATGCAATTACAAGTGTTGTAACCCGATTGTAACTGCACGAGCACAAAGTGACTGCAACTGGATCTTAAATTGTATGTGCACCACTAAACATTCAATTTGCAAGCATTTGCCTGTTCTTAAATATTGTTACTACTAAAAAAAGAAGATGCAGTATACGTATATACATGGCGTGTTTTATGTATGTACATGCGTGCCCGTTTGAAAGCATGTACATGCAGCCGGCCCGGACACGAAAAGAGGAAAATACAACGCAGTGAAAGACGAATGAAGACACACGCACGCAACAAAACTCACTCCACTCAACGTCACGTCACACCCAGCTCACATGTACGAGCCATACATGCAGCCGAGGGACGGACGTACATCGAGCAAACAACAGCAACGTGGCAGATACGATCGAGTCCAAAATGTTTTCTCTTATTTTCCTCTTCGCTTTCTATACAATCCCAAATAATTTTTGATGAAAGCCCGCTGATAGAAGTCCAGCAATCCATATAGGTTTCTAGGGAAAGAGGTGAATGAGACCAAATTATATCTCAGCTAAATGAGTTCTAGGCAATCCCTTCAAAAAACATTAGCACCGTGTATCGGTCTCGCTGTAAAGCAAAGGTTCCTTGACCTGGTGCAGTGCATCTCATCTGGGTAGCAATGGAAAGGGTCTAGTATAATGAAGGGTGGTCAAGCCGGCACTAATATATTGCACAGCTAATAGTGCCTTCATCAGTACTTTGTGTCGACATGTTGTCATCCATGAGCGGAGCACTATGTAGTAGTTGCGCAGACTTGGACTAGAGTAGTACTAACTTTGAATTCCTTACATGCTTTCACTCATGATCTCAGCACCCATACTTGTAAATAGAGGATGCGAATGACCTAACGAAAGTGGACTTGCTATGTAGTGATGACAACC